>CM060920.1:10000000-11263750 GCA_030737875.1 Allium sativum
GAGAAAAACATTTTGATATATTACATGAGACTCTAACTTAAAATAATTTTATATTTTTAAGTCTAATTGTTGTATCCTGCACCAGCTACAAAGTTGAGTTAACTATTTGAACTTTAAACTCAAAATAGTGATTGATTATTCATAAAATAAGGGTTTATTGCCAATGAAATCTGTAGGTAGCAAGAACTTAATAAAAAAAGATTCTATTTGCTTTACACGAGACCGATTAAAACTAATGTGGTTGCTTTTATTGCTACCACCACTACTAGTTCTTTTAAAATGAATTTTCATAGGAAGCTCCATCTTGGTTAAATTTAGCTAATAAATTCTTTAGTAACTTAGTTAATTTACTTAATTTTTTATGTCCTTGTTAGATTTTTTTTTTTACAAAACTACGTTAACTTATATAAAAATTAGATAGCTTTACCAAATTAGGTTATTACTAATAATTTAGTTATTTTTTAATGTATTTAATTTTTATAATTTTTATTAACATTTAGAAAGTCATTAAATTTATATAAAACTTGGTTAACTTATTAAATAATCATAACTTACTTAATTTTTATATTTTTGTTTAATTTTTGTAAAACTTGGTTAATTTTTTGAAATCTATTTAACCTTTTAAAAGCTTGGTTAACTAAGTTGAATTTTATAAACTTATTCCACTTAATTAAAATTTACCATTAGTTAATTTTCATTAACATTTAGTTGACGTGGTTAATTTTTTGTAAAATTATTTATTTTTTATAAACATAGTTATTTCTTAATTTTTAAAACAACTAAATTATAATTAAAAAACTTAGTCTTTTCTTAAATTGGCTTGGTTATTTCTAAACTATTTTTTTAACTTTAGTTAGTTCTTATTTAAATTTTGGTATTCCTTAATTAGTTCTTGAATATTTTTATAAGCTTAGTTAGTTCTTTAACAAACTCAGTTATTTTTAAAATTTAATTATTTAGTTAACATAGTTTAACACCTAAGAAACCTAATCAATTCTCGAGTAACTTAGTTGAATTTTTAATAAATATAGTTAATTTTTATAATCTTTAATTTTTATAAAATCAAGTTGGATTCTATATTGTTAATTTAGTCAAATATTCTTAAAACTTGATTAATTTTTATAAAAATTAGTTAAATGTTGTTAAGTTGGTTGTTTTTATGAACCTGACATTTTTTTTTACTTAATTAGTTTCTATAAATTTAGTTACTTTTATGAACTTATCTAAGTTTTAGAGAGCTTATTTAATTTCCATAAAATCTAGTTAATTTTTATAAATTAGGTTAGCTTTTGAAATTTTAGCTAATTTTTATAAAACTTAGTTAACTTCGTTGTCATTTTTTTTAAATTTAGTTAATTTTTATTGATTTAGTTAATTTGTATGAGGTTCTGTCCATGTTTAGAAAACCATTTAATTTCTATAAAAATTTTTGGGTAAGCAGCATTTCAATTTTTTTTCTACATTTAGTACAATAAATAACTGCAAGTTGGCTTAAAACATTTAATACACGACCATTTGTATTAGAGAAAAACTGAACCAGGACTACAACTAGCATCCAAAGTCCCTGCATACACATGCAACATGTATTCTAGAACAAAGATACTAATAAGAGTCCAAGATGCCAAAAATTAATCAGATGACTGGACTGTTTGCACAAAATATGAGCTAGTAAACGAAGCACATATCAGAACAGGAACAAAGACAAACCAGAATATAATTATCTCCCATATGATTGCAAATATATCCTCGGATGATGATGCAAGGTATCTCCCATTATGAGAGAACTTGAGATAGCAAACTTCTCCTTGGTGTGACTGCAGTATTAGTTTCACAAAAAAATAGTTGACATTAAGTTACTTGAACATAACTGTTTTTACAAGGTTCAATCAACTATTATGGAACTTCCAATAATTAACTTGGTCAATATTAGATAGTACAAAATTTCTTGCAACAACTAAATGCAGAGAGGTAAGTAAATAAGCTGAAGTAAGCTGAATTAAAATTTTCTTTATAGGACTTTTAAATAGGTACACACAAAGGGTCACTCAGCACAAAAAATAGGGTATAACACCACAAAGGAAGCAAAAACTTAATCGTGCAGTTCCATATATGACAATGACGGGGTAGCTTACATGATTGATGCAGCAATTGCTAACACTTCCAAGGAACATCTTCTTGCTTAGGCCATAAGCATGGAAACCCATAACCACTAAATCTGCTTTCAAATTTGTTGCAGCCTCTCATATGGCTTCTTTTGGATCGCCCACTCCCACTAGCATCTTTACCTTGACATTCCCTTCTTTGCATATCTCCAGTGCATGTCTGATGATTGCCTCTGTTATTCTTTTCTGGTGTGCTTCAATTACTACTGTAAATGCTGGCACATCTGCACTGATAGGTCCTCCAAAAGAGAAGGATCCAGGATAGAGGCCAGCAGCGGTGGATGGCGGAGACTGAACGTGGAGGACAATGAAGGATCATGGTCTGACAGCCGGAGATTGAGTAAGGCCCACTTTAGAGTGCTCATACTCTCCTCGATGTCGTCCACTGCCACTATCATAAATATTGGATTACTAGTAAATAGTCAATATCCTTATAGTAAAGTCGATTCTTACAGTAAAATACCTTGTCACCTTCTATTCCGCCAACAGCAGCTCCATCTGCGATTTTCAGCTCTTCTACTTATAGCTTTGCTTCTCAATTTGTTGTTTCCCTTCCTAACGCTGCCCTCTAAGATGTTGTGTCTGGTTCCACAGCATGCTTTCAATTTCCGTTGTCTATCATCTCGGCTATATTTGAAAAAAAAAATCTAATAAAATATTAGACCAAACTGATGACCTAACGTACATTAATTCCAGTACAACCCCGTGTTGTGGGTTTCAAAACTGCTGAAATTAGTGTCAAAATGCGCCTTAATCCCAAGAACCATGCCACTCCTTATCAGCTGTTGTACAGTTGACACAATGTGATTGCATGGCTCTACTACATCGCTATGCTTTTCTGGTTTTTAAAATACAGAGATGCTCCCTCCTTCCATCTTCAAGAAAATAACATTCTCTGAAACCTCTAATGCACTTACAAACCATACATAAACATAAAATAAATTTAAAAAAAAAAACACAACTATCCACCAGGGGAACAGTAAAAAATACACCAATGAAACCAATTCATGCATTGTTGTTACCCGGATAGTTCATAAATTTAGTTCATCAATATCATCATACGTAATTGTCAACATGGCTTTAGAAGACCAGTGAAGTATTATAATTATAAAACTCTTGGTACCGCCTCCAATTATAATACTGTGCACATCAAAAGTTGACCTCGTAGTAGTTGATTACATTCTAATTGGACTGCCAACCTTAAATAGACAGTATGTAATATTTTGAATTAAGTATATATGTAAT
This sequence comes from Allium sativum, assembly GCA_030737875.1. NCBI lineage: Eukaryota > Viridiplantae > Streptophyta > Magnoliopsida > Asparagales > Amaryllidaceae > Allium > Allium sativum. Next base: position 10,003,408 of record CM060920.1, read on the forward strand.
ATAACCATAAAGAGCATATTTTCAAAAAATACATGTACTGAAAGTGAAACGAAAGAATGTATATAATGGAAAATTTAAAGAATAAAGATATTGTTCTTTATCACTATTTCAAATAATAGATATGAATGGAGCTGAGATGCCATATTTAACGGATGGAAAAAAAGCCAGAACTGCAACTATAGAGCTTCAATAACATAAATTTAATAGAAGATGCTCCTTTTTATCCTCTTTTTCATATGAGTTTACTAAAATAATTTATGTAAATTTGAATTTGTTTTATTCCTAATCAATAGTTTTGTTAATTGTAACTTTTAAAGTTCACATAATGTTAATATACATGGTTTGCTTTGGAATTGCGAAAACAAAAGAAGTAATTATACACACACACACACATTTATATAACAAGTGGTTATCCCATGTTCTGCACGGGTCTGCAGAAATTTTCTGTTTATGCTAAGCTGTGTTAATATAGGAGGGAATGCTGGTCATCTAATTTTTGTAAACATGAGCAGAAATGATACTTAGCTCTTAATTGTAACAATGGGCACATGTTCCAATATAGAAATTAAGCATAATCCATACCAGCGAATACAAAAAAAAAAAATTGTTTACTAAAATTTCAATTGTATACCATATCAATGGTAAGAAGTACTGTAAATAAATGCCATTATCGGAATTAATGCATTGAAATCTCCAAACAACAAAATATTCTCCTGATTTTTGTCCCTGTTCAAAATATGGTGCTATTCAAGAAACCCGTGAATATTACTAGAATATAGAAAAAAAATTACCTCTTGCCGCCAACACATAAAAATATGATATGTCATATTGGACTTCATATGTTTCAAATATGACAACAACAACGGACTTTACTGCCAAAAGTAAATGTTAATATTCAAAAGCACAAGTTAATATCCATATCATTAGTCTGATTCGATGTTCAAAAAAGGATGCCATATATTTCAATATCAATAAATCATTATTACCAATATTTTGATTTATGCACTATATTATTCTTAATTTTTTTAGATAGTACTCATTAACTAGATTCATGCAAGATGAACTAACTAGACTACCTTCAAGCGAATAAAAATTTGAAAGCTAAAATGAAGACCACTGAAGTATTATAATTATAAATAAGCTAATGAAAACATAGGACACTGTAAATATGGGGAAAGGGATTTGAATATACAGGAAGGAAAGTGGCAAAATAAAAGAGATGTCTACTTAGACCAAAGGAGGTAAAGGGACAAAAAAAAACAAGCATTAAACCAACTATACTATTAATCCAATTTCATAAGCCTATAGTGCACTAATCTGTTATTATGCACAACAGAGAAAATTTATGATAAAGTAGTTGTAGATGGAAAGTGAAAAAATGAAACTAAAGCAAGAAGAAAGCCCAAGGTTTCTACATCACAACAACAATGCCTCCCAATTCCGAATGATGTAATTTTTCGGACAAATAATTAAAGTAGTAGTTGAATGGAAACCCATGGATTTGACACTATAACAGCAACATCCGATCCCAAGTCTGCTGATATAATCTAGCAACCAAGCAATCAGGAGCAGTAGATAAGTTTTCAGTTCCTTTGATTAATAATTTAATATTGTGAATGAGATAGCGGAAATAGATTAAAGGGCAAACAAAGCGTTAAGAAGGAAGCTTATAATAAACCTAATATTGTGAAAGAGATAGTGGGAAATAGATTAAAGAGATAGTGATGTAATCTGATTTAACTGTAGAAAATTGCCAGTATCCTTTCCATTTGTCTGAAACAAATTAGGTTTTGATTTAAAGATTCAGAAACCTAATTGTAGCAAAACTAATTCTCCCAAGATATGTTTAATATTTAAATCCAAGTTTAAACCTATAAACAAGGCATGTTGTTATATATCCACCTTCAGAAAAAAGAAAAAGAAAATTATACAGAAAGCTACAAACTATCAAGTTGTTTACTAAACACCTGCAAAAGGATATAAAGCACAACTAACACAATTTTATCCTTGCTAGAGCTTCTTAATGCAAATTCGTGCAAAGGTTCTTTTATGGGTTATATCCCAGATTCATTTAGCTTATGATAAGCAAAATTGGTTAAAGGGTCAAGGAAACAAAGAAACAAACTTACAAATAATTCAAGAAAGTAGACACCAAACACTAAACTAACAAAGAGGATAATAAATTATAAGTGAAAGCAATATCAAAATGGGAATGCCTTGCCAATTTTTTTTTTATCAAAATGGAAATAGTAAATATTGGACTAATACTGCCTTGTCTAAAGATGGCATGATCGAAACAGGTTAGGCTGAATTATTAAACGAGGGAAAAGCTGAACTTGATGCTGTTGTTATTCAAGTTGACGGGCCAATATATAAAAATACATTGGATTATTACATTTTTGGATGCATTAATGCTAACTTATGATATTTTACTTTCCAGTTTAAGGGAAACAGTGATCAATTAACAGAACAAATCAAGATGCTCAGCAATGATACTGGAAATGAAACAGATGACAGTTTCAGTAAGATATATAATTATTGGCCTATAATTATAATGACAAGGTTTTGAATGTGAACAAAATGGAAACATTAAAGCTAGTTGGGAAGAATCCTCCCCACGTCCTATACATAATGAAGATACGTTACAAGACCGATCTTTACAAGATCCAGAACTAAACCAATCAGAACAAGTAAAGGGCATTGAATGGCAGATTAGCACTGAAGTGGAAAATGACTAGTAATAGGAGGAAAATCTACCATTTCCGCTGACGAAGTTTGTACTAATGAATGATAGTGATTCAATTTGTACAAACCATGATGAGAAAACTATCGATATATCAAGACATGATAATGATAAATAGGAAAATGATATCGACCTACCAAAAGAAGATAAATTATCAGTCCCTTTACCAAGTGTAGAGAAGATAAATCATGCTAGCCCTGTTGATATATCAAGACATTGTGTTCATCTATACTTACAATTCAGAAGGAACAAAAAGCCTAAATAATGAACATGGGAAAGAAGAAATAACCAAAAGAGAAAAATAAAGCAGCTAATATTATGAAAGCATTAAAAAAAACCAACAAGAAAAGCAACATAGAAACCGTCTAAGCATAATAGAAAGGTTCATCGAACATATACAAACATAACAAGTCAACCATAGTTTAAAAAAAGGATTACCCATCATAAAAAAGCAAAAATCAAACAAAATATCAAGTGTCCTATCTACCAAAAAGATCGATGTACCACAATGGAAGAATCAAAGACATCTTATATTTCAAATTTTTTTCAAGACATGATGACCCCTAAAGACCAAGAAATCAACTTTTGAATATTATTTTCAGCTTTATTTATTTATTCTAGAAGTGACAAAAGTTTTATGAGCATGCAATAGTCAGAATAGCATAATTTTATAAACATAAAAAATAAAGAGGATAACAAGTGCAAAAACAGAAAAGAAAGAGATAGACTTACAAATTTGGTCTATTCATCATGAAGCATAAATGAAACTCAAATAGGACAGGACTACCCAAGGAAACATAACAATTAGAAAACACGAAATGGTTCAAAAGAGAACATTCAAGTGAACAACACGCACAACGCATGTGCTTTGAATTGCTAGTGAACATCAATAAACACACACAATATATGCGCTTGTGCGTTTGTTTGTATTATATAGTATAAAGAAAAATATAATTGTTGTGCTCTCGTATTAGTCAAACAATGAAATTTAATTTCGATTTAAAGTTGTTGCTTGAATATTTAAGTCATGGATGCACTATATATGAACAGTAAAGATTTTTATTTGAGCCTTTTAAGTTTATATTGGCCTATTTTCATTTTTCTTCTTCTCCATATGAAATTCTACGGTATAGTACATATTTTTTTGTCTGACAAACTAAATGACATATTGTTTTAGTACCAATTCCAAACACTATTCTCCTTGACTACTTCTAACTAGAAAAGATGAGACAAATGTTATGTAGGTTGGTAGGACATATAAGGTTGTAACAAATTTAGCTGGAATTCAGGTACTTCTTAAATTTGTCTAAAGTTACAAGTTCTGATATAAAATGTAGCGTATCTGTTACTAGGCTTTGATTATTTACCTATTACTTGTTAATTTTCATACTATACGAAAACATAGTTTTTTTAAGTAGGGAAAAACATAAATAATTCATATTATCAATCCTAATTTAAAAGGAATACAATGTAAACCTAAATTGATCCAAATACATTTCAGAACATACATACTTTTCCTTGAGAAATAAGCCTTAAATTTACTACTCACATCAATAAAAATTACCTTAACAAGAACAAGTCTCTGATGGTTGACATAAACTTCATCTTTAACTATTGCATCCGGCGGGAATTTAAAGTTGACAAAGAATTGTTCCAAGGCTGATGCTTTAAGTTACTGAGTGAAACTAGAATTAGAGTCATGTTCTTTTGTTTGCCAAGGACGGATTTCAGGGAACTTGAGGTTCGAATGAATTGACTTTGAAATAGAAATTAGGGGACGAACAAAATTCATGATGGATTTTTGCATATTTGGGATTATTATTAGGTTTAAATTAGGTGAGGATTTCGGATTGGGATTGCATGTGAAATTAGGATGTGAAATTAGGGTTACGACTTTACTGCATCTACCTTTGCGTGAAGAGAAGTGAGAAGGTGGGAAGATACAAAAGAAGGGGGACAAAATAACCATGTAATGAAATATTCTCAAAAGTAACCTAGGTTATTTTAAACAGCGATTAAGTTTTCATTTTTATTGCTCAAGCCGACATTGTCAGCACATACGGATGAAACGCTGATAATAAATGCTGAGAAAAGTGCATTTTCTTGTAGTGATGCTATGTTTTCATGATGTTATGCAAGTTATGCAAGTCATATGCTATGTGTTCATGATGTTATGCAAGTTATGCAAGTCATATGCTATTTGTTCATGATGTTATGCAAGTTATGCAAGTAGTATGTTATATGATCATGAATTTATGCAAGTTATGCAAGTTTTAGGCTATGTGTTCATGAAGCTAGTTATGCAAATCGCTATGATAAACATTGATCCATTATGACACCTTGTTATGCAAGTTTGGTGTTTGATTATATGCAAGTTCATATATAACATGTTATGCAAGTTTGGTGTTTGACTATATGCAAGTTCATATATAACATGTTATGCAAGTTTGGTGTTTGATTATATGCAAGTTCATATATAACATGTTATGCGAGTTTGGTGTTTGATTATATGCAAGTTCATATATAACATGTAATGCGAGTTTGGTGTTTGATTATATGCAAGTTCCTATATAACATGTTATGCAAGTTTGGTGTTTGACTATATGCAAGTTCATATATGACATGTTATGCAAGTTTGGTGTTCGATTATATGCAAGTAACATGTGCAAGTTTACACCTTTGTATGAGATGCATACATATGCAAGTTAACCCCTTTATATGTCACACATATATATGCAAGTTTACCCCTTTGTATGACATAAGTAACTTATGAAAGTTACCCTCTTTATGACATATGTGATTCATGCAAGTTGGGTTGATTATTTATGCTAGTTGGGTTTGACGCTATGGTCATATATGCAAGTTGACACCTTTAAAACCCATGTTGATGCTAATGTTATGCTAAGTTGAACCCATTGTATTTGTGATGAATCTTCCCTTTTAAGTATGTCATGTTAGCGTATTATTGGGGGAACGATGGGGTTAACATTCATGTTAATAAAATGGTGTGAAGTTGGTATGATTATGCATACCATAAAGTGGATGGACATAATTGAGTCAATTATGTACATCATTAAATTGGAATTAATTAGGGAAAATTAATTCAAAATATGGGGGTGATTAATTAGGTGTAATTAATCGACTAAGACACGAGGTTGGACCCTTTTGTAGCATAAGACTGCCCGGAACCGACCGGCAAATCCAGCGGCTACAAATGATTGGCCCAATGTGAGAGGTCTTAGGCATAAACTAAATACGTGACAAGTGTAAAGACACGAGGTTAGACTCGGTTATGGCGTAAGGCTGCCCGGACCCGACCGGCAAATCCAGCTGCCATAAAAGATAGTCTAATGTGAGAGGTCTTTACAAAGGTTACGGTCTTAATCAATTAAGAAACACTTAACCATATTAGCATGTAGAGGGACATGAGGGGTTAAGTGGGTGCCTTGGGTGGCATGTGGAAAAATCTAGTTGTTGCCTTGGGTGGCAATAGAAAATACGATTAGAATACTTAACCAAAGTGGAACATGTAATTAAACATGATTAAAGGGTTAAGTAAGTGCCTTGGGTGGCATGTGGAAATCAAGTAAGTGCGTTGGGTGGCCTATGGAAATCTAGTGGGTGCCTTGAGTGGCAATTGAAATATGATTAGATGACTTAACCAAACTTTAAACATGTAAGTGGGCATGATTATTAAAAAGGGTTAAGTGGGACACACTAGAAGAGACAAGCTGAGGTGGGTAGCTTGTGGGGGCCCATTTCAACCAGTAACCAATATGTATCTTATTGGGCTCGACCCATGTCGAGGACGGGACACGCGTACTGGGCTTGACTATAAGAGGCCAAAAACGGGTTAGCAGTGGCAACGCAAGTCCAACGGGTTTCATATGCGTGTGTGGACCCGGGCTGGTAGGTAAGACGTTGTTGCATCGTGTATGTATAAGCCACGCACCATTGGTTGTATCGGGTTGCCACTTTGGGGAGTGATACACCCCACTGTGGGGCCAGCACGGGTATCTACGTTAGGGAGCCGATCGAATGGGAGTAGTGGGTACACCTAGTGGAGATAGGAGCAGACGACACCTATGTAGTCAGCTAGGGGTACACGAGACTACTATTAAGATTACTAAGTACACTTAGTGGGATCAATCTTTAAGTTAGGAATTACCCTTGGGTGGGTAGATCTGGTGTGGTGCAGTGTAGGACTTACCCTTGGGTGGGTAGATCTGGTGTGGTGCAGTGTAGTATTTATCCTGGGGTGGATAGGCGCGTCTTTACCGTTATCTTAGTTCATCCTAAGTCTAGTTGGTTGCTTAGTGTAGTCATTTATCCCCAATCGTACCGTACCAGGTTTATATCATACCCTAATTACTTTAATGATTGTATTGTTAAAGTTATAGGGCTCACTCAGACTTATGTCTGAGCCCGTTGTTTTAATCTTTTCCCCAACCCTCAGGTTCTCAGAGTGGGCCTAGCACTAGTGGGCTTTGATCAGATTGCTTTATCTATCTTTTGGAGCTTGGACCGTGATGTAAAGCCCAGCTTATCTTTTCTATTATGGCTATTTGTTATGTAGTGGGATTATGTACTTTTGTTTTACGAAGATGGATATTATGTACTTGACTCTTGTTTATGGGTTTGTGACGTAACCAAACATGTTTTACTTTCCGCTGCAATGAAATGATGTTTTAAATTCTCAAGTATTACTTATATCTGTCTTGTTGTAATTTTTCTGTTCTATATTCACTTAAGATACTCCACCGAAGTTAAGGCATTCCCTTAGTGAGTGACCTTAGCGGGTGTGGGGTGTTACATTCCCCCTTTTCTCAACTGGTTTCCGGCTTTCCCCATTTACTACTTACTTAATTTACAATTAAGTGTCCCTTAGCTCATTTCACCAGTTATCCAATTTCCTTATTAGTTTATTATAACCGAACTTATAATCCCCACTTGTCCCTAGGACAAGTCTACCTATTATACAACATTTTCGTTACTGTTATTTATTTATAATAGGTGATTTATCATTTATACAAGTTATGCTTCTCCCAAAAGGTGTCTTTAATTACATAACTTTGTTATTTCTACCGGTTATGTATACCACTAGACGTCCTTAATTACATAACCTTATCGGGATAAGTTTGCGGGCCTATATGTGAATATTACCCACCCCCTCAGATTTGCTTAGCCCAACCATTGTCTAACTAATTTTACTTAACCTTATCTTTAGTTCATACTCATACAATCCCTATAGATTAGATTAGGTTAAGTAGTCCAATTCATTACCATGTCCATTTATGTTTTATAATGGGCTAGACCTCCCACATTAGGCCTAAAATTTGTGGATGCTGGATATGCCGGTTGGGTCCGGGCAGACTTCTTCCACAAGGTGGGCCTAACCTCGTGTCATAACCCATCTCGTATTTGTGCACTTAGACCTCTCACATTAGGTTCAACATTAGTGGCAGTTGGATATGCTGGTCGGGTCCGGGCAGACTTCCACCACTAATGCAACCTAACCTCGTGTCATAAGTGCAATTGCAATTTCTAATTGTAATCCTAGGCATTCATTATTAATCAATTATTTAAACCTATACCTTTATAGGTGTTAATGCCCATTTACCCAATTATATTCATGATGGATTATATGTCTAAATTCATATTATTCAAATTATGCAATTCATATTTTTCATATGATCCCATTTGCGCCCAAATCATTTTCCTATACTTATGATCCAATTTAAGATCTCTAAACATAATTTGGTGGATGCCCAAACCCATATTTATTTGATTCTATGTTAACATGAGTCCATATAATCATATACTTACTCCAATTATTCCCTGTATATAATAGGGAAAAATTTACATGTAAACTTTTTAGCACTCCAACTAATCCAACAAATGAATTTTTCTCATATGTTCAAATTAATATTATAACATGTAAACATTCTAACATTTCACTTTATTCAATATATGAATTATTCATATTAACAATTTGACGTTTTGTCATGCTAATCATTCCTACAATTTAATAGATTCAACATATGAATTTCCTGATCTATTCATATTAACGTCTCAACTTGTCATAATAGCAATTTATAATTAAACTGGCAAACAATAGTCATAACATTATCTAAAGGCTATAGTTTAAACCCACTCACCTTTCATTCTTTCCCCCAATTTTGGATCCGGTCCGTTCTATCATCCATGGTTTCCCCTTTTCCCTTTAATTTGATTCACAACCTAACGACCATAGATTTATTATTTCATGAAAAGAGAAGGGAAAGAGAAAGAATTTTAATAGATTGGTTCTTAGAAGTTTACCTTGCTTTCATGATTCAATAATCTTTTATTAACATTGATTCTCTCTTCCAGATCTGAATTCATAATTTTCCTAGGCTAATATTTTAATTTTCAGAATAGATTTGAGAAGAGAGAGAGAGAGAGAGTACTGGCAGAGCTTCGCCGTAGCCACCGAATTATAAGATTTAGGGTTAGATTTAGGGTCTTATTTATAGGAGTAGCGGAGAAACCAGGACCCTCAGATTGGACCAGAAGACATCAGAATCGTCCACGTCAGAAAAGAAGGTTCCAGATTCGTGGGTGGGTCGAGCCCTAGGTCGACCCCCAACGGTCTAATCACTGTAACAACCCGCACCTCCGTTCGCGCAAGATATTGTCCCCAACTTAGACACCGTATAGGTGTGGGGTTTTGTTCCTCAAAAGGCCTCGGAATTAGTAAGAGATGGTCTCTACTATATAAGTAACCACTTCACACAGGCTTCCACGATGTGGGACTTAGGGTTGTTACATTCTCCCCTCCTACAGAGCCCAACGTCCCCGTTGGCTCACAAACACCTCACCCAGGTGTTGTGGTCCACACAGGAGCCACAATTTCGGCTGGGTATTGGCTCTAATACCACTGTAACAGCCCGCACCTCCGTTTGCGCAAGATATTAGCCTCAACTTAGCCACCGTATAGGTGTGGGGTTTTGTTCCTCAAAAGGCCTTGGCGTTAGTAAGACATGGGCTCTACTATATAAGCACCCACTTCACACAGGCTTCAACGATGTGGGACTTAGCGGTGTTACAATCACCCTCCAAATTTTCCTGCTTGCGAATTTTGATTTTTGAACTGATTTTCGAATTTTCTGGACATATTTATTTTAATATACATATAAGCTCCTTATATGTATACAAACTTCTAATGCTCATAATTTCTTCATACGGTGTCCGTTTTACGCAAACCAGGTGTCTATCTTGACAAGAATTTCAAGACAGACACAATAGCGTAGTCCGTTTTACTTAATTTTGAATATTTAATTAAGTTATCCTTATTATATTATCTTGAGTTAAAAATGCGGGGTGTTACACTAGCCAATTTATCCATCTATAAATACCTTCTTCCCCAAAGAAGAAAGGCATGTGGTCTTGGGCGTTCTAAGCTCTGGAAAAAGAAGATATACGACTTATTCCTCAAATAGCCAACTCCTGTTCCTCTAAAAACTTCTCATCTCTCATCTTTCTTCAAATACAAAAAGCATTGCACTTGTAATCAAAAGCAAGAATTAATACATATAAAGTGGACGTAGGCACCATATTGGCCGAACCACTATAAAAAATCGTGCATGTTCCCTGTTTTATTTTATTTACCACATTTCATTATCATTATCCATGTGATCTCAACACGATTGGGGGCTGATCGTCACTAGTGACCAACTTTTGACGTCGACACTTTGGCGCGCCAGGAAGGGGCACGCACCGACATACTCTACGACCCTCAGTGAGTTCCAATCCATGGCGAACAAATGAAAGAAAGATGCGATGTCTTTTCGCCCCATTAATGTTGATGCAGCCGATACAACCGCTGCAGAAGCAAGTCAGGAATCTTTCTCTTATGAAGATATGTCCCGATATCTTACCCGGGACGACATGGACAAACTTTTGGTCGAGTTCAGAGGCCACACGACATCTTAGGGTAAACTCCTCGAACGACAACAACAGTTGATGGATCACCTTTTCGATCGAGTAGAGATGGGGTTTAATGCTTCGGCATCAATTCCTCCACCAACGGGATTGGGGCAACAACTGATTTTCGGTCTGCACCAAATCAGGCCATTGATTAGATGACACTTTTGCTTCCTTCTGGCACGGCTCCACCTCCTGACCAATCTCAGTCAGGAGTATCGCTTTCAACGACCAGTGTAGCCACAACTACAGATTCACAGGAGGCCCGCGATCAAGATCTTGGTCGTTCGACCACTCTGCCTCCACTATTGGGGATAGCTCGACCCCCCGGATCAATCGAGCAACCACTGGGTCAGTCAGGATCAATGCCATTCCCATTACAACTCAGTATCTTACCACAGACTCATATTATGCCGTCTCTCCATCAACGAAGAGCTGGAGTAGCCCTCCCTTCGAACCAAGGAGATCACTCTACCATACCGGCTCCCAGACAGACGGCGGAAAATGTTACCGTAAACCCTCCCAACGTAGTTTCGAGCAGGGGCACTGACGAACCCCGAACATCACATGCTATGCTGGACCAGCCCGGACCTTCCATCGCGGGCTCAACCCGAGTTAGCTCTGATCAGGTTCAAGAGGTGCCATTCTCCTTAGAACCAACGACTGCAATGGGCCCTCGCACTCACCGTCACTCAACTCTCGGAGGTCTACCCAACCAGAGGCCACCATTCCAAGCATGCTTTCATTGGACCCCAGTGTTGGAACTCTCCCATTTGCAGAGCTGGATTCATGGCAGCGACTCCTCGGAGATGGAAGCCAGCTTACAAGCATCGTCCGACGATTTACTCGGGGCAATTCCTCTCAGCAAGATGTAGATAACATCCACTGTAGCCCCTTCACTAGGGAGATCAGGAACTCCCGCAACCTTACGGACTTCAAGTTTCCAGCTATCGAACCGTACAATGGCCGGATCAACCTAACAATCCATCTTATACGATACATGCGTCACATGGAAGTGCTCGGAGCATCGACCAATGTTATGGCCAAGTGCTTCCCACTCTTCCTCACAGATATAACCAGCTCGTGGTTTCGACAACTAACAACTGAGTCGATCAGCAGTTGGAACACACTGGTCACCCGCTTTATAGAGCAGTTTAGAGTTCATATCTCTCGGCCAAAGAGTGTCATGTTCTTGACCACCATCAAGCAGCGCCCGGGGGAAACACTTTGGTCATTTCTCGAGAGATTCAACGCGGCCGTAGCATCAGTCGATTGCCTCGAACCATCAATGGTGCTCATGGCCGCCATCGCCGGAGTTCAAAACCGATCAGAATTCTCGATCTCTTTGACCAGAGATCGTCCCAAAGACATTGAAGACTTTTATGTCGAGGCCGAGCGCTGCCTCCGAGAAGAAGACGCCAGCATAGAGATGGAGAGCCTCGAGGTCTTAATCACTAAGCAAGGAGTCCATCCAACACCAATGTCCAGAATAAAGGAAGAGGAAAGGCCTTGGAAATGAATGAGCGCAACGTACGAACTCGAAGAGAGAACAAGTACGATCGGTATACCGAGCTCAATTCTTCCCTGCTAGACATCTACCTTGATGTACGAGGATCGCTGCCTTTCCAAAGACTGGCTCGACGAGAGCCGACCCAGAAAGAGCTCGAATCTGGAAAGCATTACATGTTCCACAACATTGCTGGTCATAGCACCAATGAATGTAGACACCTACGCGATCTCATCGAGGGCAAGGTCAGGCAAGGGTAGCTTCCTGAATATGTCAAGAAGAGCACACAGGCCATGCTGCCATAATCTTTTGCCCAAGCTCCTCAGGCCAATCCTCGAGCTCCTAGAAACGAAAAGGACCCCGAGACTAGCACCCACGGCATTATTATTAGTTAGGTTTGAATTTCCTTTTCAATGTATTTTATTTCCAATAAGAAGGACACTTTGGTGTACATATGTATGGGGCTAGGATTTAGCTCTTAGGCATGCCCTGGAATCAACAGTTGTTCTCTTAGAGATTATTTCCATTATCTCTGTAATAGTTTTTAGCAACTATGAGGTTTCTTTTTTCAAACATGGATTGTGGTTGAGTAATTTAAGCTAAGCATGACTAATGCTCGCCCTTCCTGGATATGGTCAACGCGAAAGCCTACCACCTCCTCTAACACCTACTCCTTAAGCCGAGTATGGCCAAATTTCTTTAAGTCGAGTATGGATTATGCTTGCTCCTTTTAAGACTTATCGAATTACCTTGCAAAAGTCGAGCGCGGTTAACACTTGCCACAAGCCGAGTACGGTTAATACTCGCCACCTCTATAAGCCGAGTATGGTTAATACTTGCCACCTCTGTAAGCCGAGTACGGTTAATACTCGCCATGTAACACCCCACCTCCGCCAGGGTCACTCGCAAAGGAATGCACTAGCTTTGGAGGGGCATTATTTGTAAACAAGGTAAAGATGCATAATGATATAGCAAGGCAGGACATGACATATATATATATATGTAAATAAACAGAGTAAGTAGATAAAACAGCGGAAGATTTTTAAACCATTTCAAAACAAGAGTCTGGTACATCAAAATGTCAATTTCCCAAAATTACAAGTCTAGATAAATACATCATCTGATAAACTGAAATACATAAGTACTATCCCCAAATAAGAGAGGTAAACCATAGCGGCTCAAGTCCAAAGCATACTTGAGCTATCCAAGGAAGCAGCAAAAATCCAAGCTAGGCTCCAGTATTCCCTCCCTGAGAACCTGGGGGGGGGGGGGGGAACGGAAGAAAAGAGGCGAAAGAAAACAGGTCAGTCAAAAAGACTGAGTAAGCCCTGCTACGATCAGTCTATAAACTAATAAAGTTAACATCATGATGGAAACTGAGAGGATCATAAATAACAACATACTGGCATGATAAATCAACCACAAGATAGATAGAGGTGTCATCGCATAAACAGAGTTAAGTTTTGCACCATGGTGTACTAGCAAACCAACATAACAGGTATTGATCCCTTAGCCCAAACTTTGGCCCAATAACATGAAGTGACCTTAATAAAAGGTCCAGCCCACGGTCTAGTCGATCGGCTCCCCATAAACCTAACACGTCAAGTGTTGATGTCCATACGGCCCACATATGGATGTAGGTAGTCTGTGCTGGGCCCACCTTTGGGTGTATCAAGCCCTCGGTTGTCGACCCCGGACACTTAAGCAATAATGCACAGCCCTAACCTACTGGTACCCGTGCCTCGAGTTTGTCCAACATCGGACTACGTGCACGTCCGTAGTCCGCCGGACCCGCACCGCTGTACCACTCGGCCATCGCCCTTTGGTCGTTTACATCCGTCCAGTAATCGTGCCCCGCCCTAGCCTAGTTTCTAGGGTTGTGATGATACCAAACTGGGATTACTGCCGGAACAGACCCGCCGCTAGGGTTTCCTAAGAGGGTTAAGTGTGATTTAACCCTTCACTAATCCTGGATTAAACTGGTTAAGTGTGGCTTAACCCCATTCTAATCCCTTGAACTCCCAAATGGATTAAACTAGTTAAGTGTAGCTAACGGTTCACAACTTAACCACATTCTAATCTCTTGAACTCCCAAATTGGTTAAGTATCAGTGGACCCTGACTTAACCCTAATCATGAGGCATTAATTAACTTAATGCACCTCAACCTCTCACATTAGACCTTGTTGTGGTTACTAGTTAGGCCGGGCGGGTCCGGGTAGCTTTACACCACAACTTGGTCTAACCTCGGGTCTTGGCACCCCATGACCAACTTCTCACATTGGGTCCTATTGTTTGTAGCCACTAGTTAAGCCGGTCGGTTCCGGGTAGAATTACGCTACAAACTCAACCCAACCTCGAGTTGGCCACACTTATGTTTTCTAAGTGTCATGTCCACTTTATTTCAAAACATAATTACAAGTCAATAATTACTTGGGTAGACCTAACTTAATAGGTAAATTCCCAAGGGGTAGACCTAACTTAATAGGTAAATTCCCAATCTTATATTTTCATGTATTTTTAAGTTTACCCAAACCCCCCAACGTCATTCTATCGCTTACATATTCGTAATAACGCATAAAGGATAGTAAGAGGGAACTTGGCACAACATACATGATGGACTTACATATCACAACAAATGCACATAATATGTTAGACTTGCACAACTTAGCATCGTGAACTTGCATATTACCATAAACGTGCATAACATGTTAAACTTGCATAACTTAGCATAGTGAACTTGCATATTGCCATAAACATGCATAACATGACATAGTGGACTTGCATAAACATGCATAACTTGTCAAACATGCACAACTTGTCAAACATGCACAACTTGTCATTTTAAACTTGCATAAATATGCATAGCTTGTTAAACTTGCAAATCATGACTTGGTGAACTTGCATAAACATGCATAACTTGTTAAACTTGCAACCCATGACTTAGTAAACTTGCATAAACATGCATAACTTGTTAAACTTGCAAACCATGACTTAGTAAACTTGCATAAACATGCATAACTTGTTAAACTTGCAAACCATGACTTAGAAATCTTGCATAAACATGCATAACTTGTTAAACTTGCAAACCATGACTTAGTAAATTTGCATAAACATGCATAACTTGTTAAACTTGCAAATCATGGCTTAATACACTTGCATAAACATGCATAACTCAATAAACATACAAATCATGGCTTAACAAACTTGCATAACCATGCATAACTCAATAAACATACAAATCATGGCTTAACAAACTTGCATAAACATGCATAGCTTATCAAACATGCATAGACCCCAACTTTCATCACACATTAACTTTAAAGTTCTAAAATGAAGGTAAGAGGGCTTACCAATATAAACAAGTTACAAATCCACCAAATAAGATGAAGAAGCCCTTTGAAAATCCAAAACAAAGCTTCAAATAAGAAAACCCTTTTGCAAAATCCCAAAAACACAAACTTAGCAAATCAAACTTGCAACTTAATGAAGTATGCAAGTTATTAAGCATTCATACAACATAGAAAAGGTTGTATGATCATCATATCTTCATAGGGATGATTCATGAAGGGATTGGAGGCTAGGGTTTTTAGGTGGAGGCCATGAGAGTTTGGATTTTGGCATAGTTTTGTTGCTAGAATGAATAATAGGGTTTTAGGGTAGGATTAGAGGCTTATTTATAGAAGATTAGAGTGATTTAGACCATAGGATTAACCCTAGGTGAATTTTGGCCCGTCAGATTTAGGAACTCTCTAGAACCAGACCACACAACCAAGCCCAAATTAGAAATGGTGCACCAGGCTAGACTGCCTGGGCACCCCCTGTCGACAGGGCTGTCGACAGGGCAGTCGACATGCCTAGGGACCCTGTCGACAGGCCTGTCGACATGCGGGTCCTGGCGGGATTTTTCCCGCCTTGGCCCAGCTGGCCCAAACCCTTGTTTTTAATTTAAATTTAAATCTGTTTGAATTATGGAAATTTCTGAAAACTTCCATGGGCCTTAACTGGGTCATACGGACTCCGATTTTCGAAAACTCGGACTCTATTTCGCGTATTTTTCCGAGATGAACGCAATGGCATAGCCCGTTTCCCTTGATTCAGATTTTATAATTAAATTCTGCCTCAATTTTCATTATTACAGGTTATTGAAAATACGGGTTGTTACATTCTCCCCTCCTTAAAGGATTTCGTCCCCGAAATCTTCAAGTTAGGAAGAACGTATCCTACCATCCAATCATCCATCTACTCAAAGCATCATCCACGAGCAATCATTGTCCTTACAAGATTCTAAATGCTGGATGAACATATGCAAAAGTGTGTGTATATGTACTTACCTAATGCAAAAAAAATCAGGCGGTTACTGACACAGTAAACCTCCTTAATGCATATGTATGTAAATCAGGCGGTCACTGATACAGTAAACCTCCTTAATGCATATGTATGTCAGTGAAATGAATCCATATGTATGCAAATTCCTAACATAATGTATAATATCTACATGCGTGCTCAATCATACATCCATATGCAACATCCATGTGATAGCATACGAATTTCATCCATGAATAAGCATAAAAACTCATGCACATGCAATATGAGGAGTGTGTGAGCCGATCTAGTGCCTAATCGTGTATAATGCATCCACGAGCAACCACTTGCAAACACTTGCAACCACTTGCAACCATCAAGCATAACATGTTTCAAACACATGTTTCAACCAAAGGGTTTCTACCAAAGGTTCTCATGACAAGATAGACACGATAAACTAGATAAACTAGATATACTAGACAAACTCCCTTTCGGATTACAAGAAATCCGTTCAAACTTTGACATATAGTACTAACCGATGAGTCTTAACCTCCTTATGGAGTTCACAACAGAAATAAGATCGATAATGGGACCGAGAGGATATATGTAAAAGACAACTTGCAAGCAAGCTCCACAGGAAAACGAGGATCAAGGATGCACTCTTAAAAAGAGATATGATGCGCGTATCTAGTCTTCACTCTTCTTAGTTACGTTTCCTTGAGCTTAACTCCACTGTGCTTTGACTATTTTTCACTTCATAATTCCTTGGCTTCCTAACTCCTATTTCCTAAATCCGAGTTGAAGCTCATTTCGTTATCGCCTCTCGTCTTTCTTTTCCCCTTGTTCTTCTTTCTGCATACTTGGGTCAAACATAACTGTAATCTTATGATTTCATGCAAGCTCTCCAAAATTCACTAGAGAATCCTGGATCTCGTCCACTCACTATACAGTATTTCACTCAGCAGATCTTTCCTTGAAAATACCAATCCGCGTTGCCAACGCGATTTTCTATAACTCATGCTTAATCGAAATGAACCATCCGCCTATGAGTGATAGGCCATACCTAGATTCAGTTGCCTACCCACGGCTTCCTGTAGTCTCCTTCAAAACTGGCCAACTTCTTGAGGGTAAACCGTTGCTAACCATGATGCAGTCCTCTCGCTCTTCACCGGACTGAAATGAGCACTCTTCGTGAGTCTACCTATTATGACCCACATACCCGTATTCCCTTTCTTTGATCTAGGTAGTCTATCCACATAATCTATCGAGATGTTTTCATACTTCCCTTGCGGAACTTCCAATGGAGGTAATGGCCCACTGGGCTTCTATGACTTGGCCTCAACCTGGTGGCACAACATGTATCCCGAAACCAACTCGGCCACCTCCTCGAGTGATGCGCATCTTCAAGAACCTTCTTTACCAAGTCTTTCACTCGAGGAACACATAATCTCTTGTCGCGCCTTAATCACCCTTTATAATATATCTAGCGAGGTGACCTAACATCTCGCCTCGAGTCGACTGGTCCATGTTCTTGACTAACTGCGGGTCTTCTTCCTGTGAAATCCCCTTCTTGATCCAGAAGAGTAAGTCTAAGCTCAGGGAATGCTAACTAACTAGCCAAACAGAGGAGGCTTCTTACTTCAATTGCCCTCCTCAGAGTTTTTCGGTCTTAAACCGCAACCACTTTAGCGGAATCCACCGCTAAGCCTTACTTAGGAACTATGTGCCCAAGAAATCCAACTTCTTTCCTCCAAAGTGACATTTGGAGAACTTGACCTTCAACTGGTGGCTCCAAGCGTATCCATCTCCTCCTTGAGATGTATAGCCTGTTCTTCCTCGTTCTTTTGAGGAGATCAAAATATCGTCTATGATGACCATGACAAACTTGTTCAAGGACTCCCTAAACACCCTACCCATCGAGTTCGCGTAATATGCGGGTGCCTTAGTCAAACCAAATAGCATGACTAACCATTGCAAAAATCCATCTAGAGTCCTAAACTCAGTCTTGTCAATTCCATCCTCAGCCATCCTAAGCTGATGGAATCCGGTAGCTAGATTAAAAGAAAACAGATGCTCCTACAAGCTGATCAAACAAATCATTGATCCTTGGTAACGGTTACCTATTCTTCTTACGAAGATCAACACATAAGCGAAGCAAACTGTCCACATCAGTAACAAATACTACTGGAGCACCCTACTCGAAAATGCTTCGTCTCAGGAAGTTCTTCTCAAGCAACTCCTTGACTTGCTTCCTTAACTCTCATCTCGTGAGATCATGTGCCTGACCGACCACGAAGCTGGCTTGGTATTACCAACCAGATAATACGGAAATCTATCCCAAGATATCAGGATATTCTCGGACCACCCTCCCAGATTGCAAACTATCGATAGACGAGTTGAGGGATTCAAGATAACATAACATGACGGGACCCCTAGGGTTGCTAGAAATTCCTAAGGGTACGGCTGAGGCGAGTCATGAGCCTCACAACCCTATATACAAAAACCCAAAATGGCTCCAAAATAGGACAACCATTCCATGCCCAAAGCCAACCCATATCCCCCGAAACCGAGAATATAAACATCCCACGAGAATTCTATACTCAAGACAGAAATTTTCAAATCCACTCAGACCACAGACAGGCGGGTAGAACCCCCAATTGGATTTGAAACACAGACGGGATCCTCAACTACACTAGTACTTAGGTGCAAAGCTTTCAACTGGATCAGATGAAATAAAACTATGCGATGTGCCAGAATCAAACAAAGTTCGAACAGGGAAAATCAGAAAATGTAAACAAGATTTTCAACAGAAACACTACCTCTATCATGAGCTGGAAGAACGGGGTTGAGGGGATGAACTCGCCCTCCAGATAGTCCTGCATACTGAGTCTGACCTTGCCCTTGTTTCCTTGGGCAATCTTTGCTGAAATGTCCAAACTCACCACAAATGAAGCATTCGCCCCGCTTTCTCTTTTCCTTCTTCCTACATTCCTTAGCCATATGTCCAACGTTACCACAGAAGTTGCATTTCCTATTCCCTCTTGGCTTGTTCTTGCGGTTGTGGTTATTCTTGCCCCGTTTCCCGGAATTTACTCTCTTGCCTTGAGACTCATTCGCCTTGACCTCTTTCTTGTCATTGCTACCTTCTTCTTGAAGTAGGGCCAAATTCACTAAACTCTCGAAAGTCGCCCCCAAGGGTATATGAGACATGGCCAAACCATGTAATGGCTCGTTTAATCCTAGAGCAAAGTGTAGGGCCTTCTCCTGAGCTGTATTAACCAAGTCTAAATCGACACGAGCCAGTTGATTAAACTTATCTATGTATTCCCTAATAGTCATGTCCCCTTGCTTCAGTGATAAGAATCTTAGTCCAAACCTTCCTCTAAAGTCATCCCAAGTCTCAATTGGCCTAGTAGCGGTGGTGACTACCCACCAACGTGCAGCTTCTTCCTTTAGCAACCATACTGCCAATAAAACCTTCCTGCGGTCACCTATATCAAAGGTGGCTAAAAGATCTTCGGTCTCTTTCAACCAATTCCTTGCCTCTACAAAAGTCTCGGTTCCAAAGAAATTCTTGCAACCCATCATCTTAAAGTTCTTACAAGTTTCCGCAAAATCCGCTTGTGGAGGCTGAGGGGGAAGGGGAACATCAGCTACCGGAGGAGGAGGAGGAACAGCGGCCTCGACTGGAAGGACATCATTAGAGACACCCGGGACCGGTGCCGTGACTTCTAAGTACCGACGAAACCAATCGGGTATCGTTACTCCTTCGGGCAAGATGGGATTATCAGACATGCTGGAAACGAAAAGAAAAGAGTTCAAACGAGGAGTCAAAGGATAGTGCTAATGGCTTTTGGGGAATAGCCTTTAAAAACAACTAGACTTTTCTTTGGAAAATACTTAATACTTGGTTTTGAAAATAGTTTTCCAAAAGTTTTAAAAACCTTTTTATCCCTTCTCGTAAACCATATGCTCTGATACCAAATGTAACACCCCACCTCCGCCAGGGTCACTCGCAAAGGAATGCACTAGCTTTGGAGGGGCATTATTTGTAAACAAGGTAAAGATGCATAATGATATAGCAAGGCAGGACATGACATATATATATATATATGTAAATAAACAGAGTAAGTAGATAAAACAGCGGAAGATTTTTAAACCATTTCAAAACACAAGTCTGGTACATCAAAATGTCAATTTCCCAAAATTACAAGTCTAGATAAATACATCATCTGATAAACTGAAATACATAAGTACTATCCCCAAATAAGAGAGGTAAACCATAGCGGCTCAAGTCCAAAGCATACTTGAGCTATCCAAGGAAGCAGCAAAAATCCAAGCTAGGCTCCAGTATTCCCTCCCTGAGAACCTGGGGGGGGGGGGGAACGGAAGAAAAGAGGCGAAAGAAAACAGGTCAGTCAAAAAGACTGAGTAAGCCCTGCTACGATCAGTCTATAAACTAATAAAGTTAACATCATGATGGAAACTGAGAGGATCATAAATAACAACATACTGGCATGATAAATCAACCACAAGATAGATAGAGGTGTCATCGCATAAACAGAGTTAAGTTTTGCACCACGGTGTACTAGCAAACCAACATAACAGGTATTGATCCCTTAGCCCAAACTTTGGCCCAATAACATGAAGTGACCTTAATAAAAGGTCCAGCCCACGGTCTAGTCGATCGGCTCCCCATAAACCGAACACGTCAAGTGTTGATGTCCATACGGCCCACATATGGATGTAGGTAGTCTATGCTGGGCCCACCTTTGGGTGTATCAAGCCCTCGGTTGTCGACCCCGGACACTTAAGCAATAATGCACAGCCCTAACCTACTGGTACCCGTGCCTCGAGTTTGTCCAACATCGGACTACGTGCACGTCCGTAGTCCGCCGGACCCGCACCGCTGTACCACTCGGCCATCGCCCTTTGGTCGTTTACATCCGTCCAGTAATCGTGCCCCGCCCTAGCCTAGTTTCTAGGGTTGTGATGATACCAAACTGGGATTACTGCCGGAACAGACCCGCCGCTAGGGTTTCCTAAGAGGGTTAAGTGTGATTTAACCCTTCACTAATCCTGGATTAAACTGGTTAAGTGTGGCTTAACCCCATTCTAATCCCTTGAACTCCCAAATGGATTAAACTAGTTAAGTGTAGCTAACGGTTCACAACTTAACCACATTCTAATCCCTTGAACTCCCAAATTGGTTAAGTATCAGTGGACCCTGACTTAACCCTAATCATGAGGCATTAATTAACTTAATGCACCTCAACCTCTCACATTAGACCTTGTTGTGGTTACTAGTTAGGCCGGGCGGGTCCGGGTAGCTTTACACCACAACTTGGTCTAACCTCGGGTCTTGGCACCCCATGACCAACTTCTCACATTGGGTCCTATTGTTTGTAGCCACTAGTTAAGCCGGTCGGTTCCGGGTAGAATTACGCTACAAACTCAACCCAACCTCGAGTTGGCCACACTTATGTTTTCTAAGTGTCATGTCCACTTTATTTCAAAACATAATTACAAGTCAACAATTACTTGGGTAGACCTAACTTAATAGGTAAATTCCCAAGGGGTAGACCTAACTTAATAGGTAAATTCCCAATCTTATATTTTCATGTATTTTTAAGTTTACCCAAACCCCCCAACGTCATTCTATCGCTTACATATTCGTAATAACGCATAAAGGATAGTAAGAGGGAACTTGGCACAACATACATGATGGACTTACATATCACAACAAACGCACATAACATGTTAGACTTGCACAACTTAGCATCGTGAACTTGCATATTACCATAAACGTGCATAACATGTTAAACTTGCATAACTTAGCATAGTGAACTTGCATATTGCCATAAACATGCATAACATGACATAGTGGACTTGCATAAACATGCATAACTTGTCAAACATGCACAACTTGTCAAACATGCACAACTTGTCATTTTAAACTTGCATAAATATGCATAGCTTGTTAAACTTGCAAATCATGACTTGGTGAACTTGCATAAACATGCATAACTTGTTAAACTTGCAACCCATGACTTAGTAAACTTGCATAAACATGCATAACTTGT
The DNA here is from genome assembly GCA_030737875.1 of Allium sativum. NCBI lineage: Eukaryota > Viridiplantae > Streptophyta > Magnoliopsida > Asparagales > Amaryllidaceae > Allium > Allium sativum. The sequence goes on from CM060920.1 coordinate 10,026,009, forward strand.
TAAACTTGCAAACCATGACTTAGTAAACTTGCATAAACATGCATAACTTGTTAAACTTGCAAACCATGACTTAGAAATCTTGCATAAACATGCATAACTTGTTAAACTTGCAAACCATGACTTAGTAAATTTGCATAAACATGCATAACTTGTTAAACTTGCAAATCATGGCTTAATACACTTGCATAAACATGCATAACTCAATAAACATACAAATCATGGCTTAACAAACTTTCATAACCATGCATAACTCAATAAACATACAAATCATGGCTTAACAAACTTGCATAAACATGCATAGCTTATCAAACATGCATAGACCCCAACTTTCATCACACATTAACTTTAAAGTTCTAAAATGAAGGTAAGAGGGCTTACCAATATAAACAAGTTACAAATCCACCAAATAAGATGAAGAAGCCCTTTGAAAATCCAAAACAAAGCTTCAAATAAGAAAACCCTTTTGCAAAATCCCAAAAACACAAACTTAGCAAATCAAACTTGCAACTTAATGAAGTATGCAAGTTATTAAGCATTCATACAACATAGAAAAGGTTGTATGATCATCATATCTTCATAGGGATGATTCATGAAGGGATTGGAGGCTAGGGTTTTTAGGTGGAGGCCATGAGAGTTTGGATTTTGGCATAGTTTTGTTGCTAGAATGAATAATAGGGTTTTAGGGTAGGATTAGAGGCTTATTTATAGAAGATTAGAGTGATTTAGACCATAGGATTAACCCTAGGTGAATTTTGGCCCGTCAGATTTAGGAACTCTCTAGAACCAGACCACACAACCAAGCCCAAATTAGAAATGGTGCACCAGGCTAGACTGCCTGGGCACCCCCTGTCGACAGGGCTGTCGACAGGGCAGTCGACATGCCTAGGGACCCTGTCGACAGGCCTGTCGACATGCGGGTCCTGGCGGGATTTTTCCCGCCTTGGCCCAGCTGGCCCAAACCCTTGTTTTTAATTTAAATTTAAATCTGTTTGAATTATGGAAATTTCTGAAAACTTCCATGGGCCTTAACTGGGTCATACGGACTCCGATTTTCGAAAACTCGGACTCTATTTCGCGTATTTTTCCGAGACGAACGCAATGGCATAGCCCGTTTCCCTTGATTCAGATTTTATAATTAAATTCTGCCTCAATTTTCATTATTACAGGTTATTGAAAATACGGGTTGTTACACGCCACCTCTGTAAGCCGAGTATGGTTGATACTCGCCATCTCCATAAGCCGAGTATGGTTAATACTCGCCACCCCTCTAAGCTAAGTGTAACTATAGCTCGCCCGAATGACCCAACTTATCATCAAAACGAGTATATGCTCAATTAGATAAAACTAAGAGCCTTCTCTAGACCGAGAATAGCTCATGCAATCTCTATAGGTATTGAATCTCCTAACTGGAATGTACAACTAACTGCCCAGCCTTAATACGGTCCTCGATGGTTGTTGGTTTTCTAGCCTTAACACAACCTTTTTCGGTCGTCGATTTTCTGGTCTTAATACAACCATCGGGGCCGTCGGACTTCTGGCCTTAATATGGTTCGGCGCAACCATCACTATTCACACATTGGACTTCGGCGCAAGGAATCAGAACACACCACCTTTACCAAAAAAGATGCATTCTGAGGGGCAAAGTGTTGACCAACTTTTTGACAAAAGCTGTCATAGTTTGGATTGAAACCCAATATCCAGAAGTTCTATCCAGGTTCGTTCCATCGGCCAATATAGCAGCTCGCACGCTAGAAATTCCCAAACGAAGTTCGAGCTGAACCATCTCCCTTCGAGGCCGGCCCAAATCAATTCCAACCCCGTTTGATTATCTTCAAAACTCCAATTCATCGAGCCCGAGAGAAACGCTTTTCCATCGACCAAATCAAAGGCTTCCATCAAAAGAGGATCAACCGAATATCTCGGGCTCGCTTGGGAATATCCAACCAGGTCATTCATTACTCAGACCGATTATTAAGGCATCATGGACGGTCAACCATATCCGGACAAAGCTCTCCTTTTTATACACCTCACCTTAAATGCCACATAAGCCACGATTTCTGAAGATACTATTTATGAATAGTGGAGTCAGCCTTTCAGCCACAACTATGCCTAAGGATCAAGCTCCACGTGTCCAAGCTTTCCCGAAATGGCCGAGCCACATCACACCAGCCCTAGCCGATTTTTCTATCTATAAATACCTTCTTCCCCAAAGAAGAAAGGCATGTAGTCTTGGGCATTCTATGCTCTGGAAAAAGAAGATATACGGCTTATTCCTCAAATAGCCAACTCCTATTCCTCTACAAACTTCTCATCTCCAATCTTTCTTCAAAGACAAAAACCATTGTACTTGTAATCAAAAGAAAGAATTAATACATATAAAGTGGACGTAGGCACCATCTTGATCGAACCACTATAAAAAGTCATGTGTGTTCCCTATTTTATTTGCTTTACCTCATTTCATAATCATTATCCATCTGATCTCCACACGATTGGGGGTTGATCGTCACTAGTGACCAACTTTTGACGTATATATATATATAGAACATTAACTAACTGTGCATTTCCATAAAACATCACATTTAAATAAAATGAACAACAATTGTCTTTTATTATAAATGAAAATCCAAGCTTGTCGACACAAGATACAAAAATAATATTTGTTATAATGGAAGGCACAAAATAAGAATCTTCTAATTCTAAAACTAATCCAGTAGGTAAGGATAAGTGGAAACTTCCTATGCCTAATGCGACAACATTTGCTCCATTTCCCACTCGTTAGTCCACTTCACCTTTTGCAAAATTTCTACTCTTTTGCATTTCCTGCGAATTGACACAAATATGTGATCAATATCCAGTATCTAATACCCAAGTTGTAGAAGTAGATAAATTGACATTTATAACATTTATACCTGAATCGAGCGAAGTCAAACTTACCTTCTTCTTCTTATTCTTCTTCAGATCTTATAAATAAGCATAACAATTGTGTTTTCAATAACCCGGCTTTCCACAGTAGTGACAATCACTCTCTTTGGGAATTATCCTTTAGGCTTCAATGCCGTTTTGAAATTGGTCTTGCCAGCAGTCTTCTTAAGCTGCTTTTTCTTGCCTTTCCCCTTGGCTTTAGGAGTCCCCTTTTGTACCATCATTATGGCAGTAGGTTCTGCTTTCTTCAATTTTATTTTTAGCAGTTCTTAACATGCTTAATAACTCATTCAAGGGTTTCTCAATTTCATTCATGAGATAATTCATGATGAATTGAGAATACTTACTATTTAATGATTGTAGAACAAGATCGGTTTTATCTTCCGGTGTTAATGGAAAACCTAACCTTTCGAGACACTCGATGTATCCAATCATTTTCAGCACATGTGGACCAACAGGTTCCTTTTCTCCTATTTTACAGGGATATATCACCTTTCTTGTGTCATACCTTTCTTGTTGAGCCTACCGTTCGATCAATTTCTTAAGGTGCTAGATCGTCTCATAAGCATCCATGAACTCGTGTTGCTTTTGAAGCCCCAGAGTCATGGTTGCAAGCATGAGACAGCTGACATCAGGAGCATCATCATGGTGCTTCTTTTTTTCTATAATCTCTGCATGAGGTGCTGTACTTGGTGGTGCCTCTGGAGTATGCCCATTAAGTACATACAACTTTCTTTCTTATTTGAGGACAATCCACATATTTCGGTGCCAATCAAGGAAATTAATTCCATTTAGTTTTTCTTTTTCAATAGTAACAAATTGTTGGTGTTGCTTTCCATTTAGTATCTACAGGAGAAAATAAATAATAATGATAAATAATTTTGTATCACAAATTTTAGCAATTAATATAATACCAATCATTGCATTATTAATATTAATGTATAATAAAATAAATACGTTCCCACTCAAATAAACATACCTATATTTTAATATATATAGGTGGTCCAAGATCCATATCTAATCATGCCTTGACTTAGCTTTGGATCATCCCCAAAACATAACCTTTTAGGTAGACATCTTATGACAATTATATTGTATATATAACTCTTGGATCGCATGACGAACATTTTGTTCAGTATTATTCATTTGCTCAAAATATATAATAATTCATGCTCTTTGTATCTAAGCCATAATCTTATTATGCAACTGTAACACCCCACATCCGTTAGTGTCACTCACAAAGGGAATGCACTAAGTTCTGTGGAGAATTATAGGGTAAAAGATGCAGATAAGTTACAAGACAGACAAAATTTAAAACAACGGAAAATAAAACTTTGCTTTATTGACAAAATAGTTTGTACAACAATTGCTTTCCAATATCAGAGTATCATCTGTCTTACGAAAATAAATAAGCATAAAACAACATTTTATATTCCCCAATGTAGCAAGAGCCAGCCATAGACTTTGAAAAGAGAATCCAAGGACAACTTCGTCAAATCTTCAAGCTGGGAAAGAGCAACGGTCCAATCTAAACCTGAGTTATACTATTCCCTCCTCAACTACCTGGGGGGGGAGCGAAAGAAAAGAAGCGAAAGAAAAACAGAGTCATACATAAAGCCTAAGTAAGTCAGTAACTTTTAGCATGTGAACATGGAAAAATGAAACGACATGAATTAACTGGATACAAGACAATACCATGATGATAGGGTCAACAAGATGAGATAAGATTACCACAAGATATGCTAAGGCAAGATAAACTGGATATACTTTAATACTTTCTCTGCTTCGCTATTACCCTATTATTCTGGTTTCTATATCTCTGCACCGCCTAACCAGTGTCCACACTAGTGACGATAACGTGATCCCAATCCCTGTAGTTTCCATCACCATCAGGCGTACCTTGATTATTTATTACCTAGATCTAGTCTAGGTTTTATATCAAGTGCTTTCTAGATTCAATTAGAGTTTACGCTATCTGCTGAACGCATCTCGGATTCAGGTTTTATGCCACCTAGGTCCAACTAGGGATTATGCAACCTGTCGAACGATGCCCTTTTATCTAGGACGCACTACCTATAGTGGTATATATTTTTAGACTTTCCCCACGTATGTATCGCGAATCGTTATCGCCTGTCTAGATGCACATGTCCTGTAATGTGCAGCCTGAGTTCCGTGGCTGGGCAAATCAAGAAACATAGAACTCGGTCGGAGCTTTCAGATATCTGCCGATGCAGATGCTAAGGTCTGTTTTTATTCCAGTGGCTATGGTCCCACTTGACCCCTCCCTCAACTAATGGAAGGCCATCCTTGAAAAATGAGAACTGTACGAAGGCCCCTATCTGCCCCACTAACCTATGGCCAACAACACCCCGCAACCACAACTAGATAGCAAGTATGTGGTCCGTATGAGTTCTCCGCCTTCCCGCTTCACGTGTCTCGCTTGACTGAAGATGGTAGGTAGACGAGAGTTGCTATCACAGGGCTTCCAGTTTCTCGCCGAATCACGCTGGTCCATCCTAGTCTTTAGGTTGCCATATATTGCAACCCAGGCATACCCTTGGTTCTTCTATCGCAGACCTTAACCTCTGTGAGCCCAGGAGGATCATCTACAGCCTCACAGAGGGATACCAAGAGTACCCTCACGTCCCCTCGAAGCCTCGGGCTTCGTAATCCAATTCGTTTGGAGCCTTCTTTAAAACCAGATGGACGTCCGCTCCTTCTCGTGTTATACTAAGAATTACTTCTTAGTTATGCTAACTAAGGTTTACCACTTAGTTTCCAAAATCATTGTTTTCTTAACTAAGTTTTACTACTTATTCCCTTTTCAACTAAGGTTTACTACTTAGTTCTCTTTCTCGTCAACTTGGATTGGTTAAGTGTCTTTAGTCGATTCAAGCTAACTTAACCCTCTTCCCTTATCCTGTTAAACTGGTTAAGTGTTATCAGTAATTCATGTTGACTTAACCCCACCACAAACCAAGTTATATTGGTTAAGTATTCCTTATCACTTAACCCTATCCATTCATCCTGTATTGGTTAAGTGTTCCTTAACCAAATCCTGTTACTATTGGTTAAGTATTATCCCTTTATGCTTTAACTTAACCCTATTCATTTATCACATTCTGATGGTTAAGTGTTCGAGTTTACTTAACACTATGGTCTAGTCCAGCTAACATATTAAATTGGCTAAGTATATTACTTAGCCCCAACCTCTAGTCTGGTTAACATGTTAAATTGGCTAAGTGTGTTAACTTTACTTAACCCTACCTTCTAGTCTAGTCAACATATTAATTTGGCTAAGTGTTCCCATGGACTTAACCCTCCCATTCTAGCTTAACTGTGTTAAGTTGGTTAAGTGTTCCTGTGGACTTAACCCTCCCATTCTAGCTTAACTGTGTTAAGTTGGTTAATTGTTCCTATGGACTTAGCTCTCCCATTCTAGTTCTAGCTTTAATTAATAAATTAAAGCCGCAACCACTCACATTTGACAGGTATTGTTGTGGTTACTAGATGTGCCGGTCGGTTCCGGGCAGGTTTACACCGCAACTCAGTCTAACCTCTGGTTAGGCATATTCATGTTTTCTAAGTTCAAAGGGTTTTGATTAATTTCCGAGTCAGGTGTTGAAAGTAACCATTCCGTTCATTGGATCAGTTAGGGATAGCCAGGGAGGGCAGGAAACTTGTATTTTCCAAACCCAAGCCTAGACACTATCCTCTCTATCACCCTAGAACTTTCTGGTGTATGAGTTATTAAAAGGGATGTCATCAAAATACCTTTCTTTTGTTAACAATTTATTTCAAAAGCCCATTTCCCCTTTTTAAACAAAATTGGTCTATATTCATTTATCACTGATAGACTTATATTCTAGGCCCAAATCTTGATTTGCCTAACCTAAAGTTCATTTTAATTTAGATCTAACATCCTCATTTACAGTTCATGCTAAAACTAGATTTTATATTCTAGTTTACAGTTTATGCCAAACTAGATTCAATATTCTAGTTCGCCGTTTATGCCCAAGACTAGATTTATTTCTTCTAGTTTACAATCTATGCATAAACTAGATTTTATTATTCTAGTTTTCAGTTTACAAGCCAATACTAGGTCTAAATTTCATAACCTATAATTCATGTCGAAATTACCCAATTTGCATGTCTTAAAACATGTTCTATATAAATCAAAATCATGTTCGTTTTCCAAACTATGCCAATTCCCAAGCTTACAACTACGCTTATGTTCATTTTCATGTTTTGCCCAAATCGTATTCCCACCGTTTGTATAATCGTGATTCATCCTAGATTATAAATAAATCTAGATTCGTAAATGAAAAAGGGAACGAACATGAAAGGATAGACTGACATAAGATGATAATTTCAAATTGACTAGTTTCAGATCTAACAAATTATACTGAATAAATCGATTAAAACGTCACAGGCATATAGATCCGATAATACTATGAACATAAAAAGGGTTGAATACATATTATAGGTTCATGAACGTGGGTAGACCTAACTTAATAGGTAAATTCCCTCGATCAAGATCCAAGGGCAACTAAGAATAAACTAAATAGAAAGTCAGGCCTAGATCCAATATAATGACAGTTTGGTATACAACATGGTTTTGTAACTACAATGTCAAGGGCATAAATAATAATCTTATATTCATAGTCATAGGCAATAATCCTCACAGTTCAATGAATCACAGTCATAGGCGATGTTCATAGTCAAATGGAAAATAATTCCCACAGTCATAAGTCACTGTCATAGGAAATGTTCATAGTCATAGGCAATGTTTTATGTCCCAAATCAAAGGCTTATGTTCATAGTTCCAAGGCATATGGTTTTAGAATTCATAGTCATAGGAAACGGTCTTATGTTTATAGGCAAAGTCTTATTGGTCATCAAGTCCAAAGATATACATAAGCACCGATTCAATTAGGAAGATTAGGCATAATCTTTTATTCCCTTAATTTCATGTCACGAATAAAAGTAAAACGTTCAAATCTAAAAATAATCGACTTACAATGATTCGATTCGATTCGTAGAAAAACAGTCGTTTGAATCTTCATTTGAATCCTTGCTTGACTTGAATCTCCTCTTGAAACTATTGAGCAACATTTCCTCGTCTTAGATTTATATTTTCTTTTATTTTCATTTATAATTTTAGCAGAGTAGAAGCAGAATAGAATTGTGTGTAGAGAAGGCTGGGTTAGAGGATGTTTAAATAGGATTAGGCAGACGAATCTAGATAGAAACGAGACCAGGTACATCAGAATGAACCCAGGCCCGAAACTGGGTTTTGCACCCAGGTCGACACCCAGGTCGACTACCCAGTCGACCTGGTCCCTTGGGGGTCGATTACCCAGTCGACCCCCCTGTCGAACAGGGTCCTGGGAGAGAAATTTCCCGCCCAGCCTAATTCTGGGTTTGAATTCGAATTTCGAATTCGAATTCGAGATGTTTTCCATTCTGAAAATTCTGGAAACTTTGAGGGGCAATAACTTGGTCATAAGGACTCCGATTTACGCAAACTTGGACTCGTTTTCAAGCAGAATTTCGAGACGAACACAATGGCGCAACCCGTTTCCCTTAATTCTTCTTTTAAAAATTAATTATGCCTTGATTTATGAATCTTAGTGTTATAGAATTGCGGGGTGTTACATTCTCCCCCACTTAAAAGGATTTCGTCCCCGAAATCTTCAAGTTAGGAAGAATGTGTCCTACCATCCAGTCACCCATATACTCAACCATTCAATCACAAACATTCATTGTCCTTAAAAGATTTCTAATGTTTTCATATTCATATGCATAGTGTGTGTATATGTCCATATCTAATGCAAAATCAGGCGGTCTACTGATTCAGTTGACCTCCTTAATGCGAATTATGTCAGTGCCATGCGTCCAATCATGTATGCAAGCATCCCTAGTTATGTAAATATTACATGTGTGCATAGCCATTCATCCATATTCAACATCCATATGATAACATAACAAGTTAAATCCGTAAGCAAATGCACATATGTAAATGCAATGCTATTGCGTCTGAGCTGATCTAGTGCCTAATACGTATGCATATGCATTCACGAGCAACCATTAGCAACCACTCGCAACCATCAATCATAACATGTTTCAAATACATGTTTACATCCAAAAGAGTTTCTACATAAGGATCGAAGATACGACCTAGAGGATATATAATTTGGAAAGAGAGAAACAATTATGCGTAAAGCTCCTACAAAAAGGAATCAAGGATGTACCCTTAAGAAAAGGATATGATGCTACTATCTAGTCTTCTTGAGCTTTACTTCACTGTATCTTAACTAATATAGCTTCAAGATTGTGAAGTTTCTGACCTCCATTTCCAAAATAAACAGATGTCAACCATGGTACCAAGTGTATATACTAGGATGATCAGAGGTCTCTCCTCCTAGCTTATCCATCATGCCATAACTATAAGGCTCAAAAGGTCACTACGTGCTCTTTAGAGCGCCTGCCACAACTATCCATCTTTCACGCAAACCGTCCTAGTCGAACTCGACATTCCCCAAGTACAAGCCCCAAAGGCCTAAACCAATATCAGACAAGCACCCTAGGAATATCTCCTCCGAATTTAGACGATCTACGTGATATGATATAAGCAAACTCAATAGGCTATTCTCAAACCCCTACTAACCAAAAATAAACGGGTCGAACCACCCACTGAGTTTGAGACTGATTGGGATCTTCTTACTATACAAGTACTAAGGTGCAGAGACTCAACTATGGAAGCAAATATGAACAAATGCGAAGCGCTTAAAAGGAAAGAGTACGAATAGAAAAACTAGACTCTCCCAACAGAACTTTACTATCTTTCTCCTAGGTACGCTTAGTATGTACTTGCCCTTCTGAAAATCTTGTCCTTTGTCCTTAATTATATGCCCTATCATACCATAGTAAAGATACATCCTCTTGTCTTAGGTTTTAAAATCCCTTCCTCCTTCGTGAGCCAAGTCTACATCCATAATTTCCTCATCCTTGGGTCGTGCTCCTTTGCCAAACTTCAGCGTGTAACCATGTTGGCAAGTCTCTCGAAAGTTGTCTCTATCGCACGGAAAACCCTATAAACTTGAAAGAAGACTGGCCGTAAGTAAAACAGCTACGGTTATAGATGGAAGTCGAGCACTACTTCGCCCTTCGATGAGGTTACCTCCCAGAAAACCAGGAGCCCCAGAGACTCAAGAAAGAAGGAGACAAGAATTCAAATAGAGGAAGAGAAGATAGTGCGTATGGCTTTGGGGAATATGCCTTTAAAACAAAACTTTTCTTTTGAAAATGCTTCTTTAAAAACTATTTTGAAAAATAATTTTTCAAATCTTTATCTGATCCGGTAACCTTCAGCTCTGATACCACGTGTAACACCCCACATCCGTTAGTGTCACTCACAAAGGGAATGCACTAAGTTCTGTGGAGCATTATAGGGTAAAAGATGCAGATAAGTTACAAGACAGACAAAATTTAAAATAGCGGAAAATAAAACTTTGCTTTATTGACAAAATAGTTTGTACAACAATTGCTTTCCAATATCAGAGTATCATCTGTCTTACGAAAATAAAGAAGCATAAAACAACATTTTATATTCCCCAATGTAGCAAGAGCCAGCCATAGCATCTGAAAAGAGAATCCAAGGACAACTTCGTCAAATCTTCAAGCTGGGAAAGATCAACGGTCCAATCTAAACCTGAGGTATACTATTCCCTCCTCAACTACCTTGGGGTGGGGGGAACGGAAGAAAAGAAGCGAAAGAAAAACAGAGTCAGACATAAAGCCTGAGTAATTCAGTAACTTCTAGCATGTGAACAGGGAAAAATGAAACGACATGAATTAACTGAATACAAGACAATACCATGATGATAGGGTCAACAAGATGAGATAAGATTACCACAAGATATGCTAAGGCAAGATAAACTGGATATACTTTAATACTTTCTCTGCTTCGCTATTACCCTATTATTCTGGTTTCTATATCTCTGCACCGCCTAACCAGTGTCCACACTAGTGACGATAACGTGATCCCAATCCCTGTAGTTTCCATCACCATCAGGCGTACCTTGATTATTTATTACCTAGATCTAGTCTAGGTTTTATATCAAGTGCTTTCTAGATTCAATTAGAGTTTACGCTATCTGCTGAACGCATCTCGGATTCAGGTTTTATGCCACCTAGGTCCAACTAGGGATTATGCAACCTGTCGAACGATGCCCTTTTATCTAGGACGCACTACCTATAGTGGTATATATTTTTAGACTTTCCCCACGTATGTATCGCGAATCGTTATCGCCTGTCTAGACGCACATGTCCTGTAATGTGCAGCCTGAGTTCCGTGGCTGGGCAAATCAAGAAACATAGAACTCGGTCGGAGCTTTCAGATATCTGCCGATGCAGATGCTAAGGTCTGTTTTTATTCCAGTGGCTATGGTCCCACTTGACCCCTCCCTCAACTAATGGAAGGCCATCCTTGAAAAATGAGAACTGTACGAAGGCCCCTATCTGCCCCACTAACCTATGGCCAACAACACCCCGCAACCACAACTAGATAGCAAGTATGTGGTCCGTATGAGTTCTCCGCCTTCCCGCTTCACGTGTCTCGCTTGACTGAAGATGGTAGGTAGACGAGAGTTGCTATCACAGGGCTTCCAGTTTCTCGCCGAATCACGCTGGTCCATCCTAGTCTTTAGGTTGCCATATATTGCAACCAAGGCATACCCTTGGTTCTTCTATCGCAGACCTTAACCTCTGTGAGCCCAGGAGGATCATCTACAGCCTCACAGAGGGATACCAAGAGTACCCTCACGTCCCCTCGAAGCCTCGGGCTTCGTAATCCAATTCGTTTGGAGCCTTCTTTAAAACCAGATGGACGTCCGCTCCTTCTCGTGTTATACTAAGAATTACTTCTTAGTTATGCTAACTAAGGTTTACCACTTAGTTTCCAAAATCATTGTTTTCTTAACTAAGTTTTACTACTTATTCCCTTTTCAACTAAGGTTTACTACTTAGTTCTCTTTCTCGTCAACTTGGATTGGTTAAGTGTCTTTAGTCGATTCAAGCTAACTTAACCCTCTTCCCTTATCCTGTTAAACTGGTTAAGTGTTATCAGTAATTCATGTTGACTTAACCCCACCACAAACCAAGTTATATTGGTTAAGTATTCCTTATCACTTAACCCTATCCATTCATCCTGTATTGGTTAAGTGTTCCTTAACCAAATCCTGTTACTATTGGTTAAGTATTATCCCTTTATGCTTTAACTTAACCCTATTCATTTATCACATTCTGATGGTTAAGTGTTCGAGTTTACTTAACCCTATGGTCTAGTCCAGCTAACATATTAAATTGGCTAAGTGTATTACTTAGGCCTAACCTCTAGTCTGGTTAACATGTTAAATTGGCTAAGTGTGTTAACTTTACTTAACCCTACCTTCTAGTCTAGTCAACATGTTAATTTGGCTAAGTGTTCCCATGGACTTAACCCTCCCATTCTAGCTTAACTGTGTTAAGTTGGTTAAGTGTTCCTATGGACTTAACCCTCCCATTCTAGCTTAACTGTGTTAATTTGGTTAAGTGTTCCTATGGAATTAACTCTCCCATTCTAGTTCTAGCTTTAATTAATAAATTAAAGTCGCAACCACTCACAGTAGACAGGTATTGTTGCGATTACTGGATGTGCCGGTCGGTTCTGGGTAGGTTTACACTGCAACTCAGTCTAACCTCGGGTTAGGCATATTCATGTTTTCTAAGTTCGAAGGGTTTTTATTAATTTCCAAGTCAGGTTTTGAAAGTAACCATTCCGTTCATCGGATCAGTTTGGGATAGTCAGGGAGGGCAGGAAACTTGTATTTTCCAAATCCAAGCCTAGACACTATCCTCTCTGTCACCCTAGAACTTTCTGGTGTATGAGTTATTAAAATGGATGTCATCAAAATACCTTTCTTTTGTTAACAATTTATTTCAAAAGCCCATTTCCCCTTTTTAAACAAAATTGGCCTATATTCATTTGTCACTGATAGACTTATATTCTAGGCCCAAATCTTGATTTGCCTAACCTACAGTTCATTTTAATTTAGATCTAACATCCTCATTTACAGTTCATGCTAAAACTAGATTTTATATTCTAGTTTACAGTTTATGCCAAACTAGATTCAATGTTCTAGTTCGCCGTTTATGCCCAAGACTAGATTTATTTCTTCTAGTTTACAATCTATGCATAAACTAGATTTTATTATTCTAGTTTTCAGTTTACAAGCCAATACTAGGTCTAAATTTCATAACCTATAATTCATGTCAAAATTACCCAATTTGCATGTCTTAACACATGTTCTATATAAATCAAAATCATGTTCGTTTTCCAAACTATGCCAATTCCCAAGCTTACAACTACGCTTATGTTCATTTTCATGTTTTGCCCAAATCGTATTCCCACCGTTCGTATAATCGTGATTCATCCTAGATTATAAATAAATCTAGATTCGTAAATGAAAAAGGGAACGAACATGAAAGGATAGACTGACATAAGATGATAATTTCAAATTGACTTGTTTCAGATCTAACAAATTATACTGAATAAATCGATTAAAACGTCACAGGCATATAGATCCGATAATACTATGAACATAAAAAGGGTTGAATACATATCATAGGTTCATGAACGTGGGTAGACCTAACTTAATAGGTAAATTCCCTCGATCAAGATCCAAGGACAACTAAGAATAAACTAAATAGAAAGTCAGGCCTAGATCCAATATAATGACAGTTTGGTATACAACATAGTTTGGTAACTACAATGTCAAGGGCATAAATAATAATCTTATATTCATAGTCATACGCAATAATCCTCACAGTTCAATGAATCACAGTCAAAGGCGATGTTCATAGTCAAAGGGAAAATAATTCCCACAGTCATAAGTCACTGTCATAGGAAATGTTCATAGTCATAGGCAATGTTTTATGTCCCAAATCAAAGGCTTATGTTCATAGTTCCAAGGCATATGGTTTTAGAATTCACAGTCATAGGCAACGGTCTTATGTTTATAGGCAAAGTCTTATTGGTCATCAAGTCCAAAGATATACATAAGCACCAATTCAAATAGGAAGATTAGGCATAATCTTTTATTCCTTTAATTTCATGTCACGAATAAAAGTAAAACGTTCAAATCTAAAAATAATCGACTTACAGTGGTTCGATTCGATTCGTAGAAAAACCGTTTGAATCTTCACTTGAATCCTAGCTTGACTTGAATCTCCTCTTGAAAGTATTGAGCGGCATTTCCTCGTCTTAGATTTATATTTTCTTTTATTATCATTTATAATTTTAGCAGAGTAGAAGCCGAATAGAATTGTGTGTAGAGAAGGCTGGGTTAGAGGCTGTTTAAATAGGATTAGGCAGACGAATCTAGATAGAAACGAGACCAGGTACATCAGAATGAACCCTGGCCCGAAACTGGGTTTTGCACCCAGGTCGACACCCAGGTCGACTACCCAGTCGACCTGGTCCCTGGGGGGTCGACTATCCTGTCGACTCTCCAGTCGACTCCCCAGTCGACCAGGGTCCTGGGCGGGAAATTTCCCGCCCAGCCCAATTCTGGGTTTGAATTCGAATTTCGAAATCGAATTCGAATTCGAGCTGTTTTCCATTCTGAAAATTCTAGAAACTTTGGGGGGCAATAACTTGGTCATACGTACTCCAATTTACGCAAACTTGGACTCGTTTTCAAGCAGAATTTCGTGACGAACACAATGGCGCAACCAGTTTCCCTTAATTCTTCTTTTAAAAATTAATTATGCCTTGATTTATGAATCTTAGTGTTATAGAATTATGGGGTGTTACATTCTCCCACACTTAAAAGGATTTCGTCCCCGAAATCTTCAAGTTAGGAAGAATGTGTCCTACCATCCAATCACCCATCTACTCAACCATTCAATCACAGGCATTCATTGTCCTTAAAAGATTTCTAATGTTTTCATATTCATATGCATAGTGTGTGTATATGTCCATATCTAATGCAAAATCAGGCGGTCTACTGATTCAGTTGACCTCCTTAATGCGAATTATGTCAGTGCCATGCGTCCAATCATGTATGCAAGCATCCCTAGTTATGTAAATATTACATATGTGCATAGCCATTCATCCATATGCAACATCCATATGATAACATATCAAATTAAATCCGTAAACAAATGCACATACGTAAATGCAATGCTATGGCGTCTGAGCTGATCTACTGCCTAATACGTATGCATATGCATTCACGAGCAACCATTAGCAACCACTCGCAACCATCAATCATAACATGTTTCAAATACATGTTTACATCCAAAAGAGTTTCTACCTAAGGATCGAAGATACGACCTAGAGGATATATATTTTGGAAAGAGAGAAACAATTATGCGTAAAGCTCCTACAAAAAGGAATCAAGGATGTACCCTTAAGAAAAGGGTATGATGCTACTATCTAGTCTTCTTGAGCTTTACTTCACTGTATCTTAACTAATATAGCTTCACGATTGTGAAGTTTCTGACCTCCATTTCCAAAATAAACAGATTTCAACCATGGTACCAAGTGTATATACTAGGATGATCAGAGGTCTCTCCTCCTAGCTTATCCATCATGCCATAACTATAAGGGTCAAAAGGTCACTACGTGCTCTTTAGAGCGCCTGCCACAACTATCCATCTTTCAAGCAAACCATCCTAGTCAAACTCGACATTCCCCAATTACAAGCCCCAAAGGCCTAAACCAATATCAGACAAGCACCCTAGGAATATCTTCTCCGAATTTAGACGATCTACGTGATATGATATAAGTAAACTCGATAGGCTATTCTCAAACCCCTACTAACCAAAAATAAACGGGTCGAACCACCCACTGAGTTTGAGACTGATTGGGATCTTCTTACTATACAAGTACTAAGGTGCAGAGACTCAACTATGGAAGCAAATATGAACAAATGCGAAGCGCTAAAAAGGAAAGAGTACGAACAGAAAAACTAGACTCTCCCAACAGAACTTTACTACCTTTCTCCTAGGTACGCTTAGTATGTACTTACCCTTCTGAAAATCTTGTCCTTTGTCCTTAATTATATGCCCTATCATACCATAGTAAAGATACTTCCTCTTGTCTTAGGTTTTATAATCCCTTCCTCCTTCGTGAGCCAAGTCTACATCCATAATTTCCTTATCCTTGGGTCGTGCTCCTTTTCCAAACTTCCGCGTGTAACCATGTTGGCAAGTCTCTCGAAAGTTGTCTCTATCGCACGGAAAACCCTATAAACTTGAAAGAAGACTGGCCATAAGTAAAACAACTACGTTTGTAGATGGAAGTCGGGCACTACTTCGCCCTTCGATGAGGTTACCTCCCAGAAAACCAGGAGCCCCAGAGACTCAAGAAAGAAGGAGACAAGAATTCAAATAGAGGAAGAGAAGATAGTGCGTATGGCTTTGGGGAATATGCCTTTGAAACAAAACTTTTCTTTTGAAAATGCTTCTTTAAAAACTGGTTTGAAAAATAATTTTTCAAATCTTTATCTGATCCGGTAACCTTCAGCTTTGATATCACGTGTAACACCCCACATCCGTTAGTGTCACTCACAAAGGGAATGCACTAAGTTCTGTGGAGCATTATAGGGTAAAAGATGCAGATAAGTTACAAGACAGACAAAATTTAAAACAGCGGAAAATAAAACTTTGCTTTATTGACAAAATAGTTTGTACAACAATTGCTTTCCAATATCAGAGTATCATCTGTCTTACGAAAATAAAGAAGCATAAAACAACATTTTATATTCCCCAATGTAGCAAGAGCCAGCCATAGCATCTGTAAAGAGAATCCAAGGACAACTTCGTCAAATCTTCAAGCTAGGAAAGAGCAACGGTCCAATCTAAACCTGAGTTATACTATTCCCTCCTCAACTACCTTGCGGGGGGGGGGAACGGAAGAATAGAAGCGAAAGAAAAACAGAGTCAGACATAAAGCCTGAGTAAGTCAGTAACTTCTAGCATGTGAACAGGGAAAAATGAAACGACATGAATTAACTGAATACAAGACAATACCATGATGATAGGGTCAACAAGATAAGATAAGATTACCACAAGATATGCTAAGGCAAGATAAACATGATATACTTTAATACTTTCTCTACTTCGCATTTACCCTATTATTCTGGTTTCTATATATTTGCACCGCCGAACTAGTGTCCCAACTAGTGACGATAACGTGATCCCAATCCCTGTAGTATCCGTCGCCTTCAGACGTACCTTGATTATTTATTACCTAGATCTAGTCTAGGTTTTATATCAAGTGCTTTCTAGATTCAATTAGAGTTTACGCTATCTGCTGAACGCTTCTCGGATTCAGGTTTTATGCCACCTAGGTCCAACTAGGGATTATGCAACCTGTCGAACGATGCCCTTTTATCTAGGACGCACTACCTAGAGTGGTATATGTTCCTAGACTATCCTCACGTATGTATCGCGAATCGTTATCGCCTGTCTAGATGCACATGTCGTGTAATGTGCAGCCCGAGTTCCGTGGTTGGGAAAATCAAGAAACACAGAACTCTGTCGGGAGCTTTCAGATATCTGCCGATGCAGATGCTAAGGTCTGTTTTTATTCTAGTGGCTATGGTCCAACTTGACCCATCCCTCAACTAATGGAAGGCCATCCTTGAAAAATGAGAACTGTACGAAGGCCCCTATCTGTCCCACTAACCTATGGCCAACAACACCCCACAACCACAACTAGATAGCAAGTATGTGGTCCGTATGAGTTCTCCGCCTTCCCGCTTCACGTGTCTCGCTTGACTGAAGATGGTAGGTAGACGACGAGTTGCTATCACAGGGCTCCCAGTTTCTCGCCGAATCACGCAGGTCCATCCTAGTCTTTAGGTTGCCATATATTGCAACCAAGGCATACCCTTGGTTCTTCTATCGTAGACCTTAACCTCTGTGAGCCCAGGAGGATCATCTGCAGCCTCACAAAAGGATACCAAGAGGACCCTCAGGTCCCCTCGAAGCCTCGGGCTTCGTAATCCAATTCGTTTGGAGCTTTCTTTAAAATCAGATGGACGTCCGCTCCTTCTCGTGTTATACTAAGTATTACTACTTAGTTATGCTAACTAAGGTTTACCACTTAGTTTCCAGAATCATTGTTTTCTTAACTAAGTTTTACTACTTAGTCCCTTTTCAACTAAGGTTTAATACTTATTTCTCTTTCTCGTCAAGTTGGATTGGTTAAGTGTCTTTAGTCGATTCAAGCTAAATTAACTCTCTTCCCTTATCCTGTTAAACTGGTTAAGTGTTATCAGTAATTCATGTTGACTTAACCCCACCACAAACCAAGTTATATTGGTTAAGTATTCCTTATCACTTAACCCTATCCATTCATCATTTATTGGTTAAGTGTTCCTTAACCAAATCCTGTTACTATTGGTTAAGTGTTATCCCTTTATGCTTTAACTTAACCCTATTCATTTATCACATTCTGATGGTTAAGTGTTCGAGTTTACTTAACCCTTTGGTCTAGTCCAGCTAACATATTAAATTGGCTAAGTGTATTACTTAGGCCCAACCTCTAGTCTGTTTAACATGTTAAATTGGCTAAGTGTGTTAACTTTACTTAACCCTACCTTCTAGTCTAGTCAACATGTTAATTTGGCTAAGTGTTCCCATGAACTTAACCCTCCCATTCTAGCTTAACTGTGTTAAGTTGGTTAAGTGTTCCTATGGACTTAACCCTCCCATTCTAGCTTAACTGTGTTAAGTTGGTTAAGTGTTCCTATGGACTTAACTCTCCCATTCTAGTTATAGCTTTAATTAATAAATTAAAGCCTCAACCACTCACATTAGACAGGTATTGTTGCGGTTACTGGATGTGCCGGTCGATTCCAGGTAGGTTTACACCGCAACTCAGTCTAACCTCGGGTTAGGCATATTCATGTTTTCTAAGTTCAAAGGGTTTTGATTAATTTCCAAGTCAGGTTTTGAAAGTAACCATTCCGTTCATCGGATCAGTTAGGGATAGCCAGGGAGGGCAGGAAATTGTATTTTCCAAACCCAAGCCTAGACACTATCCTCTTTGTCACCGTAGAACTTTCTGATGTATGAGTTATTAAAAGGGATGTCATCAAAATACCTTTCTTTTGTTAACAATTTATTTCAAAAGCCCATTTCCCCTTTTTAAACAAAATTGGCCTATATTCATTTGTCACTGATAGACTTATATTCTAGGCCCAAATCTTGATTTGCCTAACCTACAGTTCATAGCAATTTAGATCTAACATCCTCATTTACAGTTCATGCTAAAACTAGATTTTATATTCTAGTTTACAGTTTATGCCAAACTAGAATCAATATTCTAGTTCGCCGTTTATGCCTAAAACTAGATTTATTTCTTCTAGCTTACAATCTATGCATAAAATAGATTTTATTATTCTAGTTTTCAGTTTACAAGCCAATACTAGGTCTAAATTTCATAACCTATAATTCATGTCAAAATTACCCAATTTGCATGTCTTAACACATGTTCTATATAAATCAAAATCATGTTCGTTTTCCAAACTATGCCAATTCCCAAGCTTACAACTACGCTTATGTTCATTTTCATGTTTTGCCAAAATCGTATTCCCACCGTTCGTATAATCGTGATTCGATTATAAATAAATCTAGAGACGTAAATGAAAAAGGGAACGAACATGAAAGGATAGACTGACATAAGATGATAATTTCAAATTCAGTAGTTTCAGATCTAACAAATTATACTGAATAAATCGATTAAAACGTCACAGGCATATAGATCCGATAATACTATGAACATAAAAAGGGTTGAATACATATCATAGGTTCATGAACGTGGGTAGACCTAACTTAATAGGTAAATTCCCTCGATCAAGATCCAAGGACAACTAAGAATAAACTAAATAGAAAGTCAGGCCTAGATCCAATATAATGACAGTTTGGTATACAACATGGTTTTGTAACTACAATGTCTAGGGCATAAATAATAATCTTATATTCATAGTTATAGGCAATAATCCTCGCAGTTCAATGAATCACAGTCATAGGAAATGTTCATAGTCATAGGCAATGTTTTATGTCCCAAATCAAAGGCTTATGTTTATAGTTCCAAGGCATATGGTTTTAGAATTCACAGTCATAGGCAACGGTCTTATGTTTATAGGCAAAGTCTTATTGGTCATCAAGTCCAAAGATATACATAAGCACCGATTCAAATAGGAAGATTAGGCATAATCTTTTATTCCTTTAATTTCATGTCACGAATAAAAGAAAACGTTCAAATCTAAAAATAACCGACTTACAGAGATTCGATTCGATTCATAGAAAAACAGTCGTTTGAATCTTCACTTGAATCCTAGCTGGACTTGAATCTCCTCTTGAAAGTATTGAGCAGCATTTCCTCATCTTAGATTTATATTTTCTTTTATTTTCATTTAGAATTTTAGCAGAGTAGAAGCAGAATAGAATTGTGTGTAGAGAAGGCTGGGTTAGAGGCTGTTTAAATAGGATTAGGCGGACTAATCTAGATAGAAACGAGACCAGGTACATCAGAATGAACCCAGGCCCGAAACTGGGTTTTGCACCCAGGTCGACACCCAGGTCGACTACCCAGTCGACCTGGGTCATGGGCGGGAAATTTCCCGCCCAATTCTAGGTTTGAATTCGAATTTCGAATTCGAATTCGAGCTGTTTTTCATTCTGAAAATTCTAGAAACTTTGGGGGGCAATAACTTGGTCATACGGACTCCGTTTTATGCAAACTTGGATTTGTTTTCAAGCAGAATTTCGAGACGAACACAATGGCGCAACCCGTTTCCCTTAATTCTTCTTTTGAAAATTAATTATGCCTTGATTTATGAATCTTAGTATTACAGAATTGCGGGGTGTTACAGCAACCTAGTTAAGTCAGACCCAATTATACATTAGAGTATCACATTTACTCTATCACATATATCCAAAATAAAAGGAGCATAACGCTTTGGCATTACCTACATCCGGTGATTTTTGCATTGACGAGTGTATTATTGGAAGACTTTACCATGACTTAATATAAATAATTCGTTTAAAAGGGATTTAAATTCGACTTGGAAAACAATGTTATTTATACAGCTGTAAAATACAAGTATTTTATATTGAGAATTTTAATTCTACAAAACCATAATTAAGAGGATATAAACCTTTGGGTATTTAGTATTTTAAATAGCATAAGTGCCAAGGAATTAAAACATTGCTTTGAACATTTCAAAACTAAATTTCAGTTCCTTTTAAGTACAGTCGAAAAATATAAATTGCAAAACTATCATAAAAGCAATTGGAATAATATGTTCAGCCCATCAAATACATAAATAAAACCAGGCCTTATTAGGCCCAGTCACTTTGATGAAACATCTTTCGATCCTGTACATAACAATGTATAAATATATATCCCAATAAAACTGCAGTCACGTGAAAACTCCTTTTACAAGTATTTAAATGCATCATCATGTACATGCATACAACATATAAATTTTTAGTCATTTCTCATGCATCAAAGTAATTTTGGAAATAATTAACCAACACATTTCAACAACTTTACATATTTCAATTTGTACAGCAGCTCAAAAAGCACAGGCATAAACAAATATGCATGTATATAGACTGTGATAAATTCTAAATTATTAATCAGTGTAGGCATAATTACAAACAATTAAACTGCACAGTCCAGACAACCAATATATCTATATATACATCCTAGGTTTAATCTCAACTGATATATATATATATATATATATGGCATGTCACAAAACTCATGTATATTTCTACACATATAAATCAGAAGGAATAAATTGACATATACTAACTTATTCTGATTTTTACTTAATATCCCATATTCTAAAATTGCAAATACATCTCAAGTCAAATACTGCACAATATTTATATTGTATAACTCATATATGAGTCATGCATTGCACAATCCATTTGTTCTATACTAATTATTAAGAACATTTCAATATACAAAAATCTAAATATAAAGCCTATAGGAGAGACATTAGCATTGAACCAGACTATAGGTTTGTACAAGTGTCAGGTGTAGGTGTATACAGTTATACCTTCTAATTCACCGATCTTTACCAGATGCATGTTCAATTGTTATGATACATCCAATCCAAATTCAACAGTAACTCAAAATTCAGATTTAAAACATATAGCACAAATCATTTTCATTATGTGATGTATGTAATATACTATGCATACTTAAAATAAAATAGGTATAAATAATTATCAATGCTAGATTTTAAGAGGCAGCAAGGCCAAAATATAGAAAACCTTGAGATATTCTACAATTTTCTCTAAGGCATCATCATATTTGACATGACATTCATGCTTTTATATATAAATCATAAATACACTATAACATACATATATACACTTGTGTATCTTAAAATGAAATATATACACATAGCTGCATTCAAAATGGCATTTGCATATAAATCATACTATAATAAATCAAATCTGTGCCCAGATTTTAAGATATACATATATGTTATTAAGGCAAGTCATATTTGCCAAAGTTATATGCATATGGATATATATATATATATATATATCCTTGCATGAATGGGTATGTGGGACAAACTAATTTTACTTAGCAGATCCATTGGTATTCATACAATTAACTTTTGAAATATGGTTTTTGATCTCAACCTAAATAACAAACAGAGTCAACACAGAATTTTAAGCAACCATATTTTTAGATCTATGCATTAAACCAATTATCATACATTTTATGTATTAAACCATATCTTATGTAAACAAGAACTAGAAATTCAAATATACACAACCAAATTAATATTGAATACTAATTCAGAATCAATACAAGAAACAAAATAGAATTTTGTTTACCGTGAAAAAATTTCATTTCTGAATCATATGTTTATTACATTCCAAATCCCATCTACATCAATGTTCACCACATTGCTTAAATTATTACAATAATAATTACATGGTCTAACCAATAGCTGAATCGATGGAAACCTCACTCTGATGCCATTGAAGGTTATTGTAGATCGAAAAGAAGCGGATTATACAAAATATATTAACCAAAGATGCAAAATTGAATTGAAAACCCCGTGTACCTTTCTTCTTATGCTCCTAAATTCACGAATCCTTGTGAAATTGAATATGGTTGAATCAAAAACGAAAGCCTTAAAATAGCATCTCTACAGAAGTCCACGAACGATGATCTTGATTGTGTCAAGGAAGGTTGAGGATCGGTACTAGCCAATTGGGGATTTAGGATTACTTAGAATATTTCAATTTTCTGTGTGTTATCAAATAAGAAGGGACATGCCTTTCTTTTATAACCAAAGAATGAGATATTTTAGGTACACCTTTTATCCGTTCACCATTTTAAATAAAAGAAAATGTCAATGCTTGTTTTTCCATTTATTAAGAATGGTTCTCACCCTATTCAACGTTCTTATGTGTAACACCCCAAATTTTAAGACACTATAACCATATTGTAAAGACAATAAAATGAATATTATATTATTAAATATTCAAAATTAAGTAAAATCGACTTTACCGTTGCGTTTGTGTTGGAATTCTGCTTCAGATGGACCTCAAGTTCGCTTAAAACGGGTAACGTATAAAGAAGTTATGCACCTAAGAAGTTTTTATATGTATATATGGGTTATATATTAATTAATTCAAACCAGAATAATCTGCGTGGGAAGCAACGGTCGTGGGACGACCCAACCAACACTGGATCGACCTATGGTTCGAACCAAGGCTAAATGGGTTGACCTAGTATGTCGGTGGGTCGACCCGCCCGCATGCATGCCCGATTCTGAGTTTTGTTTCTGGATAATTTTGTATGCTACGTTCATTGTTTTACTTGTATGGCTAGATTTGAAACCCTAAGATCTAAAGGTTAAGAATTAGCTCTGTAAATCTATAAATAGGGCGGCACTCTCCCATTTCAATACACACAATTATTCTTCATGTTCTTTTCCTCTATGGATATATTTTAAATAGGGGTTTTTTTACTATAAGGGATTATATACCTTATACAATAATTTGTAGGACACATCATTTCAATAATTTTTTACCAGGATAGTATTTAGTGATGTAATTTGTACAGGGCATGTCATTTTTCCGCCATTTTTCAATTTCGTATCTCGATTAAAAACCTATTACCGCCACTTTTTATTCAAACATTCGAAATAATCGCAAATTAGGTTTTAGTCAAAATCGATCTATTTTCCTTAAATTTTTGTTTCGACGATTTTTGTTACTATACACTGTTCGATTTTCGAATTTTTATTCAATATTATTGTAATCGTACATAATTTAGGGTTTAATTTGGATCTGCTAATCTTCTACAACATCGCTTGGTAGATGACATTATCTTCTTCAATCGATTAACAAACTAGTAAGTTTCCTAAAACCTATGATTTACTATATTTAAAATTTATGTTTGCGTTTTGTTATATGTTGTCAGTTCATTGATTAAAAAGGTATTGAATAATATTTTTTAGTTTATATTTTCCAACTTATGTTAACTGATTATTTAATTATATGGCCTTCTGAAATTTTGACTGTGCTATGCTGAATATTTATTTGATTATATCTTTTTGTCGACATCAAAGGTTTGAAAAGATAATAATATTTATATTTTCATGTAAGCACAATATTATAATTTTGTTATATGTACAAAATTTAATAGACTGACGTCGTTGGCGTATGTATGTTATATAAAGAATTTTTCGTCTGAATATATTAGTAAATTATAGAACAATGCTCCACTGTTAAATTATTGTATTATGTGGTTTACAGGATGAAAAAGATAAACATCATTATCTTTTTAATAATATACTCTGATCGATTATCGAATTTTTATTACAATACTGTGATATATGTTCGAGTTTTAATTCAATCTTATTTTAATCGTTTATTACTTAATTTAGGGTTTAAATTGGATCTGCTTGTCTTCTACAAAATTGCTTGGTGGACGACATAATCTTCTTCAATCAACTAGCAAACAAGTAAGTTTTCTAATCTCTAAGGTTTACTATATTTTACCTGTTTTTTAACGTTTTGTTATATGCCGTCAGTTGAGTGATTAAAAAGATATTCAATTACATCTTTTTCATTTATAATATGCAACTCATAGTTATGTTAAATGATTATTTAGTTATATGACCATCTAAAACTTAAACTGTGTTATGTTGAATAATTATTTGACTATATCTTTTTTTCGAAATCAAAGTTTAAAAAAGATATTTCTGTTTATATTTTCATGTAAACACAATATTATAAGTTTTTTATATGTATAAAATTTAATAGGTTGATGTCGATTAAATATGTATGTTATATAAATAATCTTTTTTTAATAAATAATTAAATTTTTGAACAATGCTTCACTATTAAATTATTATATTATGTGGTTTACGGGTTGAAAAAGATAAATATCATTATATTTTTAAATTAAATTTTGCTAGTAACAGTTCTAAAATAATATTTGCTATAATTTAGGATTATCTTTTTAGACATAGTTACATATACCATGTAATATTATCTGTCAAAAAATAGTGTTTTGTAATACCTAGGATTTACTGTTTATTTATTATATTGCTTTAAAAAAAATTATAATATTAACTGAATATGCATGATTACTAACATATAAGTATACTTATCTTTCTTATGTAGAATAAAATATGAAACTAAAAAAAAAACCTCTAGCTTGTTTAGGAAACATCCACTATGCATTTTTTTCAATGAGGGAGGACATCAGTACATAAATTTCAGACATATATCCAGTCCATACTGTGAAGAGCATAGCCAATCCAGAATGTTGTCAATAACTCCGTTGGTAAAATTTTCTTTCCATAATTTTTATTATCATAACTATAATACATTTATTTTTATTATATTATATTTCAATCATGTAAATTTTCCAACATTTTAAATAAGTATCTCTGTTTTATTAAAAAGATATATATTCTTATATTTTTCAAATATAAATACAATGATGTAAAAATATATTTTAAAAACATCATTATCTGCATATCATAACTTATTTAAAAAAAATTACCAATAAATATTGCATGAAATATTAAATTTTAATACACTTGTTTAAAAAGATAAATAGACTTATCTTTATAAGTATTCACATAATAAATATTACAGGAAAGTTTTAAACCAACAAACAACTTATCAACTAGTGGGACAGAAGATAACAACAGAGAATATGCTGATGAAAAAAGTACAGAGAGACAAGTGTATGACGGAGAAACTACTGATACAGATGAATCCAGTTAACTTTGAAATTCAACAAATTCCAAAGAAGACAATAAAAATTCAATACTCAGGGACTTATAGATGTAACTTAGATGTTGTTTTCAAAATAATGAAAACAATTAAGAAAGAAAAAATCCTTTCTGCTGACACAAACAGATACTTAGAAAAATCACCTTTCAATCTCTTTTTCAATAATTTTCTCGAATGTTCTATATCAAGGCAAGACTTGAGAAAAAGTGCAGCTAATTTGAATGACATAATTACCTCCTATGATAATACAGAACAAGCTTTCAGATTTGGTGACAAATTGATTAAATTGAAACCTGAAGAATTAAGTCTTATATTTGGAATGCCATTGCATGGAGAGGATTTATTTCCTATACCTGTATCAAATAGAGCTATAGCCATGGAAAATTTCTATGAATTTTGGACAAATAACTTTAAAGAAGAAGGTGATAATATAAGTCAAAAAGTTGTGACCAAAAGACTGAATAAAATGATTTGAAACAAAGAGGGTAGCATTGATTTAGTACAACTATTATTTCTGCTATTCATCGTAACATTTTTATTTCCGAACAATCAAAGCTACTTACAGTGGGGATTTCTTCCAAAAATCCTCAATTTCAAAAAATTCAATTCTATTTCTTAGCCAAGAGCAATATGTGAGAATGTTTGCAAAAATGTTCAGAAACATCATACTGATCCAAGAAACACACTTGGTTGCACTATGGTTTTAATTGTAAGTTTTCTTACACTTGTCTAATATTTAATTATTATAAAAATATAAATGTATATATCTTTATTTTACAGTATTGGTTTTGTGAGAAGACAAATGCAATTCCAGAAAAAGAAAATCTGAAGAAAAATTTCCCAAGGATGATAAAGTGGGACTTGTCTAAATTGAAGGACATGGATCTTACAGCAAGTGACAGCAATAAGGTATAAACATATTAATTTACTATTTATTTAATTTAAAAGATATATCGTTTTATATTTTTAAGTTTACAAGGCATATTTATGATTGCTTACAAAAACACTTATTGCAAGTATTAATACTTTTGAAATAAGTTATAATTATGATAGTAAAATAGACATATAGCAATTTAAGTTCAGTACGTAAATAGATCATTTAGTTTAAAATATAAATACATTTATGTTTTTAAATTATTAAATCTAATATTTTTTTAACATAGAATTGATTAAAGAAATATTTATTCTCATTACTAAAATATTAAGTACCTTGATAATTTACAGCATTTAATTACAATAAGGTAAAAATGTTTAACTTTAATATTTAATTTATTGGAAAGATATATGAATGTATCTTTTTAAATTAAAAAGTAAAATTATTGATTAAAAAAATTTGCTTACACAATACATAATATTAGTAATAATACTTCTGAAATAAGTTATAGTTTTTATATCATAATAAACATAAAAAGAATTAAATTCAATGTGTCAATATATAATTTAACTTAAAACATATATACATTTATATTTTTAAATTATACAGTCAAATTTGTATATAACATTGAATTGTTTGTAGTATTATTTAATGATATGAAACTATATTATATTACAAATTTCATTCATGCAGATTACGAAAAAAAATTCAAATATAACATCAGAGGAGAAAGAGTTTCTTTCAAAAAAAAGTAATACATCCACTTCTAGAAGATGAAAGGCCAAAGAAAAGAAAATTAACTGAAAATGCAGAATCTGAAAGACTGAAAGAGTTAGAGACAAAACTCAGATTTTTGAGTGATGAAATGATTAGTGTTGTAAAACAACTGGAAGAAGAGAAGATTTTAAGACAAAATTCTGAGCAAAGACTCAAACAAATTGAAATGATACTTCATTCTAAAAAGTGTATACTTCTGAAGATCAAACTGTGGCCAACACCACTGAACCTGAAAAACATATCAAGCAAGGAAAAATTGTCGGTATGGTGCATAAAAATAGTTCTGCTAATTTTGCTTGTTATGATTTATTTGAAACTCAAGATTTAATAATAGATAATCAAGAAAGTTCAAAATCTGGAGATATCGAAGAATTTACAGAAGAACATGCTGTTCAGAATCCTATTTGTGTTGAAGATGTCATTGATAAAGAACCAAAAAAAAGGATGAGTAACAAAAATATTGAAAAATGCCCACTCCTGAAGCATTTAACAAAGAAACAGCTAGAAGATGTCAAAGTTTTTTTCAAGGTTGTTGGAGATGTCAAGTAAGTAATGAAACATTACTTTTTTCCAAAACAAACAATATAGTTGTCACGGCAAGGAATTTCGCTCGGTCCGAACCAGTCGCTAAACCGATCCAGGCCGCTCGAAACGCCCTATCGTTTGAGAACACGACAAAACAGAACGCATACAGAAGAACATTTCATAGTATATTACAACAATGCATCAGATTACAAGAATATACAGAGTATAAATGAATATTACACAGAAATATTAGAGATTTAAATTACATTAAATACATAGCAGCGGAAAATAATACAATACACAACTAGAAGGGGATATACGGATACAAAGCTTTCCGGATATCGTTCCAGCTGTTAACCAGGATCCTGTGAATATAAATCTGCAAAACCAAAACTACTAGCTGCCCGTGTCAAAATAAGGGCACCCAGAGTTTAGGTTAAAACAATAAACTCCAGGTCAGTCATGTGACTGGTGTGAGAACTCAAACAGTTATTAATCTTTATTTTAAATCATTAGGTAAATCAAGGGACCACGCCGTATAACACGGAACGGGTTTCCTCCCAAGAATACCAGTGCATAAAACAAACAGCGCAATGCTAAATAAAGAAAAATGAAGCTGTTATAAGACCCAGGTCCCATCACACAATGCAACGCAGTCGAGGATAGGGTTTTCCCTTATAACAGCCAAAGAATGCTTGATACGTTCAAAACAAATCATTTGATACTATTATAAGTGCATAGTGTATAAAACAACTTCAAATCATAAGTATCAATCATAGGCGGCATGGGTACCATATATCATGTCGCCATATATAGGTTTACAAATAAAACCGCAAAGTCACGTATTTGGAAATTGGATTTCCGTCTATGGACCGAGGCAAAAGATAGTCCTCAACCGATTCGAGACAATCTAGCCCATGTCTCCGGAGCAGTCGCAACTGCCCCTTGGATCCTCAGGGCCGGTCCACCGATGTGGATTATAGTGCCTGAACAATACGTTTCTCCGCCCTTTGGGGCGTAAACGAGCCAACTAAATGACTCCATCGGTTCGAGAACGACCGATCAATCCGAGGCGCCTCGCAACAGCAACAACCACATAAGTCAAACTCGTCAGGGCGTGTAAAACCACTGACGCCACTTCTAGCTAGAAAGAAACGCATGCCCTCCCTGACGTCCGTCTCCCGTTTTTGGTTCATACCGGGTGTGAAACTCGCGAGGAAAACGTTACACAGAGCTACGCCACAAAGGTCGTGCTCTGATCATCACCACAAGACTTTGCTTTTCAACAGAAGCCTCGATCAATTGCCACTTAGGCATGCCACACAGGCAATTCACCCCATGCGTTTGATATCCATCAATATATAACCCCTGAGCTCGTACGTCTCAGAGAAGGACGTTAAGCAAGAGAATAAATTCTCCGCCGCCAAACAGATATATATTTAATAGAAATCAATCACACAGACTAAAATCCAATGTCAGACACACAGTCCATTTACAAGTCCGTTCTGGGTCTGAACGAAACCGGAGGCACCTAGTACCCCGCATATCCATCGATCTCCAAGTACGTCTGGACGATCACTAACTGTTTCCATCTTCTTGGGTGTACAGCCCAATCAAGATCGTCAGAAATCACCCAAACGACGTGAAGACTTCCGGTCTTCCCATCGTCTTCATCTTCGACTTATCGTCGTATCAGTTATTCAGAATGGGATAAACCCGGCCTTTCCGAATAACTCGCGTATACTTTAAATGAGTGTTACACAAACACAACATACGCCTCATTCCAATTCATCAGTCACTAACCGTAAATTAATCAAGAGAATAATTCCCCAAATATTAACCCCGAAGGCCGAAACCAACATCAGATCAATATCCAGAAAACCATTCTGCTTGGCTAACCGACAGTTAATTTCTAAATTTCACATTCAAAGGGAAAGGTCCCCATTAATTTTATCCAAGATAAACTCCTTGAATTTATTCTTTATTCTTTTTTTTTTTGAATAACAATTCAAACTAGTCGGGATTAGCGAACCTTACCGAAGTAATCATTTATTTTAATTTCCCCATCCCAACCTATTCATCCCATGAAGTAAAACTGGTAATACTTCATATCTAACACCACAGTGTTATCGGTAAATTCAATTACCATTTCACGTTCAAATCTAATTAAAGATTTAACTATCGCCTGGAGCAAAACTGGTGATACTCCATTTTCGATCATTTCAATCTAATTAAAGATTCATTAAAACTCCACTTAGTTTTAATCGTTAACTGGGTTAAAGAATCAGTGTCATTTAAAACACGGTTCACGATAAACCCAAAATCACATTCCATTAATTATCGGGTTAAAGAACGAGTGTTATTTAAAACACCGTTCACGAGAAACCCAAAAATCAATACCAATTCAATTCCAATTAAATATCATTTAATTGGTACACTTCATTAAATCTAAAATAAAAAGATTTAATCTTTTCTCAACTGGGTTCAAGAACAGTGTTAGTGAAGACACCATTCACGACAAACCCAAATCACATTCGATATTCAATACAAGGCTCTGAATAGAAAATATATCGGCTTATATTCAATATCGAATTCTACGACCAACAAATGTCGTATTGGAAATAACGATATAAATATATATCTTTCAAATTTCCATAACCACACCTGTATAATCACGAATTCCAACATCGAAATATTCCGAGGACAATTTCGATTCAAATCCACTCCAATGCAATCATTGGAAATTTTGGTTATTTTCAAAACCATTTCAGATTCAATTTATTTATTTAAAAATAAATAGAATTAGAATTCTAGTTCAAAACTAGTCCATTTCGATAAAAATCTATTTTTATCTTTTCAAATATGGAGTTTTTCATCCCAAATCTTCACAAATCATTTCTTATGATTTTACATAAATTATTACTATTTTTAATAATTTTATCAAGGCCTGTACAGTCGATTTCCATCAATGGCCATCGAACTGCACTTACAGCGACCTTTTTCAAATTTGATTTGGACATAATTCCAAATCCAACCGTTAGATTTCAAATTTCTAACATTCGCTAGAAAGCTCTTTTCGATACGAACCCAACGGTTCCGGTTTTAGGAGAATCCGACGGTCGGATCTCCCGTAACGTCCATTTGAAATCAATGGTCGAAATTCGCGAACTGCCGCGGCGCGGCGCGTTCTATTCAGGCCATTATATTATATATATAATATATATAATATATACTTCGTCGATTTCTATTTAAAACGAATTATATAAATAGTTTTAAAATTCGTTTCAAAATCTATTTCAACTTCCATCTCAATTCAAAGCAAAGGTGAATTCTTCTCTATAAATTCGTTTTAAAATTCATTTCTATTCAATTCAAATTTCAATTCAATTTGAATTCATTTCAATTTGCTTTCAATTCATTTTGAATTCGTTTTCAATTCAATTCATTTCGAAATCGTTTTCAATTCAATTCACTTTGAATTCGTTTTCAATTCAATTCACTTTGAATTCGTTTTCAATTCAATTCATTTCGAAATCACTTTCAATTCAATTCACTTTGAATTCGTTTTCAATTCAATTCATTTCGAAATCACTTTCAATTCAATTCACTTTGAATTCGGTTTCAATTCAATTCATTTCGAAATCACTTTCAATTCAATTCACTTTGAATTCGTTTTCAATTCAATTCATTTCGAAATCACTTTCAATTCAATTCACTTTTCAATTCACTTTAATATTCATTTTAAAATGAATAAAATCGATATAAATATCGTTCACGTCAAAATGGCGTCAATCTAATCAACACGGCTTCATAAATTTCTATTTTCAAATATTCTATTTCAAATATTTCTATTTTAAATATTTCTATTTTAAAACTGGAATGAGGCCCAATCAATTACCATATAAAGTTAATTATATGGATTTTCATACAACACATGTATAATAGCCTTGAAAAATAATCAACCATCAACCAAAGTGCACTACACTGTACAAGCATCAAATATAGATATCTAACGCTTATAACAGCCTGTCAATCAATCGATCGACATATTTAATCAATCAGGATGAGTGAACTTCAAATTTCATCCCAACACCCGTGTGGGGTTTCAAACAATCAAACACAGATTTTATTCGTGCAGTTGGGCGATGTGTAAAATTTATCGTCCCAATCCATATCAGTCAAATCAGTGTATATACAAACAAATCGGCCGATTTGTTTATAACTATTCATTTATTCACATTCACGTTAAAAATTATATTTTTAACGATAAAACATTTTATTTCAACCTATGAATTTCTATTCAATTCATTTACACAATAAAATGATATTTTTATTTTCTAACATATTTTAGAAAATTTCGGCGGCATAACGGCACGATACTAGAAACGGGACAAGGCCTAGCCTTATCCCCGGTCTAGTGAAGGCCCACGCCATTCACATATCAATTTTAATCAATTTCCAATTCAACCAATCACTCAAATCCAAATCAAATAATCTAACCAACTACACAACCAAACAAACAAGTCCATGGTATGTGGACGGGTGTCGGGTGCTTCTAATAAGCACCGTCTGCATCCTAGTATATATATATAACTAGAAAAATAGAATTTGAGTGAGAAGTTCTCACATATAGCTATCCTAGCTCCACGGCTCTTCATTTGCAGAAGTCTTCGTCGTTTCGCCTTTTTGTCACCTTCGTTGCTGCTTTCACTACATACGTAAAAATCACATTTTTACCTCGCTATTCAATATATAAAAATCGAATTTTTACTTCGATGTTCAATATATAAAAATTCTATTTTTCTATCGAAGTTCAATATATAAAAATTCTATTTTTCTATCGAAGTTCAATATATAAAAATTCTATTTTTCTATCGAAGTTCAATATATAAAAATCCTATTTCCTTACCGCTAATATATAGATAATAATTCCATTTCAAAAATATTGATTTCGCCTTTATAAAAATAAAGTTTTCGCCTTTATAAAAATAAAGTTTTCGCCTTTATAAAAATAAAGTTTTTGTCGTTATGAAAATCACCACTTTATCTCAACGTATATAAAATAAAAATCAGATTTTTATTTCGCTACATATACAAAGATGATATTTTTATACCCTCTATCCTATAAAGATTATATTTTTAATACTTTAAAAATATAAAAATCATATTTTTAATATTTCTATATAGTAAAGATTATATTTTTAAACCTCTACTTTGAATATAAAGATTATATTTTTAAGCCGCTAAGATCTAATTTTTATCTCGTCAAAAATCTTATTTTTCCTACAACAAAATTCTAAACTTTTTCTACCTCCTACGAATTCAAAATTCCTTCGAATAAAAATCATGTTTTCATGATTAAAAAAACAAAGCTTTAAGAGAAAAGAAAAATCTAATCTTTTTAACCAATAAAAATCAAACCTTTTTATTAATAAAACTTAACTTTAAAATGCTAAAAATCTATAATTTCTACTTATAAAAATCAGTTTTATATACTAAAAAAAAAAAAATCAGTTTTATATACTAAAAAAAATCAGTTTTAAATTGCTTTAAAAATCAGTTTTTAAATCTTAAAAAGTCAGTTTTTATTTTTAAAACAAAATCAGTTTTATACCTTTTTTTAAAAATCTGTTTTTACTATTAAAACAACATCAGATCTTGTTTATAAATAAGATTCAAAATTTAAAAACTTACATTTCAGAGGAGGGGGGGTTTCATCATCGTCCCTGGGGACTGGAGGGGGTGGCGCGTCTTCTGGTGGCTGCGTGAGGGGTTTGAGGGGGTTCGGGTTCGGGTATGTGGAGGTGGGTGGTCTGAGGGGAGTACGGAGGGGGGAGAAAGGAGAGAGGAGAGAGAGCGTCGGAGATGGGGTCGAAGATGGAGGCGCGATAGGGAGAGGCGGCGGCCAGGCATGGCGGCGCTGGCGTGTGGCGATGGCGTCTCCGTCGCCATTTCGATTTCGTTCTCTTTTTTTTTTTTCTGTTTGAAATGATTTTAGTCGGGGGGGGCCTGGTAGTTAAGGGGAGAAGATATTTTTTTTATTTTTATTTTTATTTTATTATTTAATTATTAAAAGGTTGACTTTTACATACGACCTCGAAACGAGGCCTACCGCCTGTCGTCCATAGCGTTTTACCCCCATTCCGAACACAATGGGATATGTATCGCTAGCTGATTTGATCGTTTCGATCAGTTTCCTTTAAATCTACATTTAAATCGCTATATTTAATTTTAAACGCACATTTCAAATTACCGGGGTCACATGCTAACTCTAAAAATTCTCGAAAAAAATTTTCTAGCTTCGTATTGACGATACGGTCCTAACAAAACTAGTTTCGTCGAATTCTGAGACCGTTAGAAAAATGGCCAATTTCCAGTCGATTGAAATCAACTGAAACTGGTCAAACGCGTTTTCCTTTGCCACGCTCACATATTGATTCGAAAAATTATGAAATTTGAAACCTAGCAATAACTTTACATCCCGGACCCAACAAAACTGGTTTCGTCGGAATCCGAGGTCGTTTGCAAAATGTCCATTTTTAAGGGCCTGAATTCCATAGCGACTATCCAGAATTTTCAACTGGACATATCTTTTGATTCCCGCTACGAACTTTGGATTTTTCGGATTCGTTGGAAAGATATTCACTATTAGATTCCATTATTTTTGGTTTCACTAAAATCCGGATTGTTTTGCACCCGGTACATTCAAATGAAGTTTGAAATCGAATTATCGAACTACCGCGCCATTTTCAATTCTGTTTATAATTATATATAATTATTTATATTCTAACGACGACGCGTATATAATATATACGTTCGAATTATATTCAAAATAAATTTCTCGTCGATATTACTTAAAATAATTCATTTTAAATAATAAAATTCGATAAAATTGCCAAAATAAAATTTTTAAACTGGCCCAGATTTTCGGGTTGTTACAATCTCCCCCACTTAAAACTTTTCGTCCCCGAAAAGGAACAAAGTCGAAAGTGGTTTGATTAATTCAACTCTACGCTCGATCTGACTTCCATTCTCCAACTCTTTAGTTTCTGAGAATTTTCAAAATTTCAAAAATTTGGCTAACACCCTGTGACGGCCCGTCTCGCACCAGCCTGCATTTCCTCCAAGAGTGCGCTGTACACGTGCCCGACTAGCACAAGACGGTCGTCAGAAGAAAGGAAAGAAGGGAATGAACTAATCAGAGGACCTGTAGAATGTCTCACAGCGCATGGGATAAAATATAATAATAACATACTTGACATAAAACAGGCGAGACAGTGCATAAGCTGATAACTAATAATCAATGTCAACATCAAAGCAGCGGAAATCCAAATACAGCTTATTACAACTTTCCAAATTTACTGTCTCTAAACAAAAGAAAACTAAAATAGAAGATACACCAACAATGCCCAAGCAGTGATCTTCAACAACACAGGGAGAATATTATGTATATAGTACGTGGAAGCCTCCTGCTCGTCTCCGGATCATCTACCCGTGCATCACCAGCTAACCTGTCTCTAGTCTGCTCGTGTGAGCACCCAGAGTAATAAGAAGAGACATAAAACTCTGGGTCAGACATAAAGCCTGGTATGAGCGATAAACATCTAAACAGAATAATAACAGGTATACTAAGCCATACCTGAACCTGGACCTGCAACCAAAGAGTTAGTACCACATACCGTACAATACTCCAAGGTGCCATAATAAATAGTGTAAGAATACGGGGGTGGGGTGTGCGTGTCACAATGATAGCAAACAAATCATCCATAGCAACCATCCTCACATCTCTCACTCAGTGCATAAAGCGTACGACATCTACCACTTTGGAACACTAGACAAACTGAGGTAACGACGAATCCCGACTTGTAGGAACCCTGCTATGACCAAGCCAAACACTTGGAGTCATGACCAAACATTTCAATGACCCACTTCATTGGTCGTAGCCCTTGGTTCTACCAATGCCATAATGGCCCTGAATCCGCCTTCGTACCTCCTACCATAGTGGTCCCAAAGCTATAGACGTCGATAACTCCTTGGCACGCGTCCCGCAGCAAAGCCCAACCATGAAGCGAACTCGTTGATTCCCATCTGAATCTTAAGCTCCAACTTCTCATTTGGACTTCCTTTGCATCTCGGGTTTGGTCGAATTGGAGTGGGTCTTCAGAAGAGTTGTCGCGCATTAACAGTCCTAGAATTCTGTTCGGTTCGGTAGTCATCACCATCATCGGGTCGGGTCGGTAGTCCACTTCGGGTCGGGTCGGTTCAGTGATTCTCCCCCTTCAGATATCGGTTCGGTTCGGGTGCCTCTGCTTGAGTTCGGTTCGGAGGTAGTTCATCCGATCTGATTCTTCCTGTTTGACTTGTCTGCCTGCTCCGATCCGTCCTGTTCTCTTCCTCCGATCCGGTCTGCTCCATCGCTCCGATCCGATCTTCTGTCCAACTCCAACTCTAAGTAATGGCCTTCCTTCCTGCCAAACTTCTTCCAGTGGAAAGTCCTCATCCAGTTCGGATTCCCTTGGTCAGTTCCCTATTCCGATCCGACCCCTTTTATCCGATCCGAACCGGTTCGGAGCCTGCACACTTCTGCAACTTTCCAGCAAGCTTTCTACGCCATTCGACGACGTTTTCGAGCAATTTAACTATTCTAATCAATCATAAAACATACCATAGAGTCATAGTAACATGTAATAGCAACCACAAACAACAAACAACAATTTAAATGAATCAAAATGGATCAAAAGTGGCCAAAACCTCACATTTTCTTATAATCCCTCCTAATCATGTTTAAGCATACGATTAGCAAAACACGTCGAAATTAACCCAAATTTCTAACAGAGCCTTAAAACATTATTTTAGAATTTTAAGAATTTTTCCAGAATTTATTGGTGTATAAATTCGCTAATCTTCACTAATTACCCTTAATTAACCGTAATTAGTGTCAAAATGATGTTATCACTCACCTTGGCTACAAATGAAATTCTCAGAACTGAAACTCCTCTGATTTGGGGCGAATACTGATGTCTAACAGCAGTTCCAACCTTACTTTGGTGCTTTTTCTCCTTAATTTGGTGTTGCTAAGCCTAATCTTCAATTAGAGAGTGATTTGGGGTGTTTTAGATGTAGGAAGCCATTACTAGGATCTCAAAGAGGTTTGTGGCTGCTCAAAACTGAAATGAAAGTGATAACCTAACCCTAATCAGACCTCCTATACCTCTAAACCCGAAACTCCCCTTGGGCCTAGCTGCTAATCACCCGGTTAAGCCCAACTAAGCTGTTTTTCACCATCTGAAACTTGTTTCAGCCATATCTCCCAAACGGTAAGTCCGTTTGGCTAATGTGACCACTCTACGGAAAGAGAAACCATCGTTCGGAGCCAATGGAAGTGGTTTCAGGTCAAAATTCCTTTCCATTCAAAAGTTATGGCCAAAACAGTGCCAACTAGGGGTAAAATGGTCATTTAAAAATCGGGAAAAATCATGAACATGGGAAATGACCCCAATAGTCGTCTCCCAAAGTTACACGACCATACGACTTCATATGTGAAAGAAATAAATATTCTACGATCCTATGATGCGTAGAATGCGGGTCGTTACACTCTCCCCCCCTTAAGAAATTTCGCCCCCGAAATTCCTTAACCCAAAACATACAAAGGGTCCCGCATGCCTAACAACCACATAACAACAATCAAACATGCAAAACAAGCAAACAAGCCTATCCTAGCATGCGGAAAAACTAAATCGAAGTCAAAATCTTACCAGACAAAGAGTTCTGGATATTTCTCCCTTACGTCCTCCTCTGTTTTCCAAGTACAATCACTCTCGTCCTTGCTCCACTGTACCTTGACTAGCTTCACCGCCTTCCTTCGAAGTTGCTTCATGTCGTACTCAACAATACGGGCCGGCTTGCGGTTCCCAACCGCCTCGGGTTCTACTTCGAAGTCCTCTAACTGATCAGGTGAAATAGTCGTATCCGAGTCGTGAACGAACTTCCTTAGTTGGGAAACATGAAATACGTTATGAACTCCCGCCATCTTCTCTGGTAAGTCAATCCTATATGCCAAATTCCCGACTAGTTCAAGAACAGGGAACGGGCCAACAAATCTTGGTGCTAATTTACCTCTCCTGCTAAATCGTATTACGCTCTTCAACGGAGAAATCTTGACAAACACCAAGTCACCAACGGAGAATTTTAAGTCTCTTCTCCTCTTATCAGCATAACTCTTCTGCCTATCTTGGGCTGCCTTCATTCGTTGCTGAATGATCTTGATCTTATCTGAAGTTTCCCTCACCACATCTGGTCCAAGCATAAACTTCTCGCCAGTTTCTATCCAACATGATGGTGAGTTGCACGGTCTTCCATACAAAGCTTCAAATGGAGCCATACCGATACTGGATTGGTAGCTATTATTATATGCAAACTCTACTAGATGCAAATGGTCATCCCATGATCCACCAAAATCCAATATACATGCTCTCAAGAGATCTTCCAAAATACGATTCACCATTTCCGTCTGACCGTCGGTCTGAGGATGATATGCGGTACTGAGATGTAACTCTGACCCTAGCGCCTCTTGCAAGCTCCTCCAAAACCCACTAGTGAACAACGGGTCTCGGTCGCTCACAATGCTTTTAGGTACTCCATGAAATCTCACTACCCACTTCATATACAATTCTGCTAACTTAGCTGCCGTTCTAGTCGATTTGACTGGTATAAACCTTGCACTTTTAGTCAGTCGATCTACAATTACCCAAATGCTGTCATATCCCGATCTAGTCCTTGGTAACCCGTCGATGAAATCCATCGAGACTTGCTCCCATTTCCATTCGGGAATTTCTAAGGGCTGTAACAACCCACTAGGCTTCTTTTGCTCGGCTTTAACTAGCTGGCAATTCATGCACTTGGATATAAACTTCCCAACGTCTCTTTTCATCCCTTCCCAGTAGTAGGTCTGCTTCATATCTCGATACATCTTATTACCACCGGGGTGTATGGTCAGCCTTGAGTGATGACATTCTCTAAGCACTTCATCCCTCAGTCCATTGACATTGGGTACAACAAGCTTTCCATTCCTTCTAAGCCATCTATCTCGATCAAGCCCATACTTGTTCATCTCCTCATCGATACCCATCTCTAACTTGGAGATGATCTCCAATAGGTTAGGATCGTCCCTCTGACTAGAGCCGATCCGTTCAATCAAAGTGGGTCTGACCGTCAAACTCGCTAACATTTCTGGATCCAATTCGCACTTTGGTCTGAAATCAAACCCCGCGATAAACTCCAGTTGCTTCCATTCAAGGAACATAGCCCCCAAGCTGGCATGTCTTCTACTCAATGCATCAGCCACCGCATTGCCCTTTCCTGGTGTGTATGCGATGTCAAAATCATAGGAAGCTAAGAACTCTAACCATCTCTGCTGACGGAGATTCAGATCTTTCTGAGAGAAGATATACTTTAACGACTTATGATCAGTAAACAGCTCAAATCTTTCTCCCAAGAGGTAGTGTCTCCACATCTTTAACGCGAACACGATTGCTGCCAATTCTAAATCATGGGTAGGGTATCTTCTCTCGTGCGGTTTCAATTGCCGACTTGCATAAGCTACAACCCTACCGCCTTGCATCAATACAGCACCCAGTCCGGTACCACAGGCATCCGTGTATACCGTCATCTCTTCATCCCCCTTAGGAATGACTAACACTGGTGCACTTGTCAACTTGTCCTTTAGATTCTTGAATGCATTCTCGCACCTTTCATCCCAGATAAAAGCTTGATTCTTCTTGGTCAACTGGGTCAATGGTGCTGCTAACTTGGAGAAACCTTGGATAAACTTACGATAATATCCAGCTAACCCCAAGAAACTTCTTACATCTGTTGCGTTCTTGGGCGTAGGCCAATCTTGTACCGTAGCCACCTTCGCTGGGTCCACGGCAATACCATTCTCTGATACAACATGGCCCAAGAACCTCACTTCCCTCTTCCAGAAGTGACACTTAGAAAACTTTGCTTTCAATTGGTGTTTTCTCAACACCTCCATCGCTACCCTTAAATGTTCCTTGTGTTCTTCCTCTGTCCTCGAATAGACCAAAATATCATCAACGAACACAAGGACAGACTTATTCAGCTGATCTCTGAATACCCTATTCATAAGGTCCACAAAATATGCCGGGGCATTAGTCAGCCCAAATGGCATAACCAACCATTCATAAAATCCAGACGGCGTTCGAAATGCCGTTTTAGCTATACTCCCAGCTTCCACTCTAAGCTGATGAAAACCTGTCGCGAGATCCAACTGAGAAAATATTCTCGCGCCACTCAACTGATCGAACAAATCATCTATCCGTGGTAGAGGATACTTGTTCTTCCTCGTCACTTTATTCAACTCGCGGTAGTCTACACACAAACGAAGGGAACCATCCGCCTTGGTAGCAAACACAACTGGTGCTCCCCATTCAGAAACACTCCTTCTGATAAATCCCTTCTTCAAAAGATCGCTGACTTGCACCTCGAGCTCTCGCTGCTCTCTTGGTGCCATACGACGAAGTGGCATCACTATAGGCCTGGCATCTTTTACCAAATCAATACGAAATTCAATCTCTCGGTGTGGTGGAAGTCCGGTCACTTCTTCGAAAACATCCGGATACTGGCCAACCACGGGCAAACCTGACAACTCACTATGCGGAATGTCGAGGGAGTTTAGAAAACTAGCCAATACCCCCTTACTGGGTAGACCACCAAACACTATCCTCCGCCCATCATCCGCTCTAGCTGTCACCAACAAGCCCTCACAGTCTACCACCACCCCGTATCTTTGGAGCCAATCTACTCCCAAAATAATGCCAAACCCAGTAAAGCCCAAAACAAAGCAATCACAAACAAACATGCATCCATGACTCGATAAGACCACATTACGACAAATCATGCTAAGGCTAGTCGAACCACCGATCGGGTTCGTCACTACCAAAGGTCTATCGACAATCTCGGGCTCCAATCCCAACCTATCTACCAGGTCACTAGATATGAAAGAACTGGAAGCTCCGGTATCAAACAAAACTCTAACGGGAACATCATAAACAGAAAGCATACCTTGAATGACGACATTCTTTCCCTTCTCCGCCGCAGTTGGGGCATTCGACGAAGAAGGAATAGCATTAAGAGCATATGCTTTCACCATTTGCTTTTCCTTAGGGGGCTGTGGACACTTGTCCTTGTGATGTCCCAATTGGCCACAATTGAAGCACTTCCTATCCGCTGGCTTGGCCCGACAATTACTAGCATAATGGCCCTTCTTACCACAGCTGAAGCACTCCACATCTTGCTTATTCTTTTTCTTCTGGCCATCCTTAGTCTGGTTCTGCTTTCTCTTATTCTGAGAACCACCTTTGCCTCCACCACTAGCTTGTGGCTTTGGCTCCTCTGCGGATGCAACCTCAGTCTTTGGCTTAGGGTAGAGACTTTCTGATCTTAACGCTTTCCCCACAATCGATTCAAACGTCTCATCGATGTGGTTAATAAGTTTTTCCCCCAAGTATTGATCCAAACCAGTTATGAATTTCTCATTCTTTTTCTCGGCAGTATCAATAAGAGATAACCCATATTTTGACAAAGTGTCAAATTCAGCAATATACTCCGAGACAGCTCTGCCATTCTGCCTGAGCTCCAAGAATTTCTTAAACAACATTGACTTCTGAGCAGCTGGAATGAACTTCTCGCTAAAGCGAGCCTTGAACTGCTCCCAAGTAATCTGATCTTCGGGAGTAGCTGCCTTTATAGCATTCCACCAATTCATTGCCCGCCCTTGCAGCTGACGGGACGCTAGCTTCCTCTTCATCGCATCCTCGATACCCAAATCCTCGAAGATACGTTCGCAACTATCCAACCAATCCTGAACGTCCGTAGCCGACTCCGTTCCATGGAATGACTTCCCACCAAGACTAGTATAATCCTTATTCAGCTTGGCGAAGTCGACTCTTGGCGCCTGCACTATTGGACCACCACCATTTCCACCATTGGGAGCTGCCCTCTGCACATCCCTAAGCATCTCTCTCATGAGGTCAGTAAACATCGTCCTCATGTCAGCAGCAATCCCATTATTGGCTCCCCTACCAGCACCTCTAGTATCTCGGCTCATCGTCAATCTGAAAAAGGAAACGATTAACGACTCCATAGTGGTGCTAGTGCAGTACGACTTCATCCTTATACTACTAATAGTATATATATATATAGCTTTTAAAACCAAAGTAATCACAAATACGCTCTCTCGTATACGTATAATATCTCTCCCTGATAACTTCCCTAGGTTAACTACGCAACCTAGAGCTCTGATACCA
The DNA here is from genome assembly GCA_030737875.1 of Allium sativum. Taxonomy (NCBI): domain Eukaryota; kingdom Viridiplantae; phylum Streptophyta; class Magnoliopsida; order Asparagales; family Amaryllidaceae; genus Allium; species Allium sativum. The sequence goes on from CM060920.1 coordinate 10,068,786, forward strand.
AGTGTGACGGCCCGTCTCGCACCAGCCTGCATTTCCTCCAAGAGTGCGCTGTACACGTGCCCGACTAGCACAAGACGGTCGTCAGAAGAAAGGAAAGAAGGGAATGAACTAATCAGAGGACCTGTAGAATGTCTCACAGCGCATGGGATAAAATATAATAATAACATACTTGACATAAAACAGGCGAGACAGTGCATAAGCTGATAACTAATAATCAATGTCAACATCAAAGCAGCGGAAATCCAAATACAGCTTATTACAACTTTCCAAATTTACTGTCTCTAAACAAAAGAAAACTAAAATAGAAGATACACCAACAATGCCCAAGCAGTGATCTTCAACAACACAGGGAGAATATTATGTATATAGTACGTGGAAGCCTCCTGCTCGTCTCCGGATCATCTACCCGTGCATCACCAGCTAACCTGTCTCTAGTCTGCTCGTGTGAGCACCCAGAGTAATAAGAAGAGACATAAAACTCTGGGTCAGACATAAAGCCTGGTATGAGCGATAAACATCTAAACAGAATAATAACAGGTATACTAAGCCATACCTGAACCTGGACCTGCAACCAAAGAGTTAGTACCACATACCGTACAATACTCCAAGGTGCCATAATAAATAGTGTAAGAATACGGGGGTGGGGTGTGCGTGTCACAATGATAGCAAACAAATCATCCATAGCAACCATCCTCACATCTCTCACTCAGTGCATAAAGCGTACGACATCTACCACTTTGGAACACTAGACAAACTGAGGTAACGACGAATCCCGACTTGTAGGAACCCTGCTATGACCAAGCCAAACACTTGGAGTCATGACCAAACATTTCAATGACCCACTTCATTGGTCGTAGCCCTTGGTTCTACCAATGCCATAATGGCCCTGAATCCGCCTTCGTACCTCCTACCATAGTGGTCCCAAAGCTATAGACGTCGATAACTCCTTGGCACGCGTCCCGCAGCAAAGCCCAACCATGAAGCGAACTCGTTGATTCCCATCTGAATCTTAAGCTCCAACTTCTCATTTGGACTTCCTTTGCATCTCGGGTTTGGTCGAATTGGAGTGGGTCTTCAGAAGAGTTGTCGCGCATTAACAGTCCTAGAATTCTGTTCGGTTCGGTAGTCATCACCATCATCGGGTCGGGTCGGTAGTCCACTTCGGGTCGGGTCGGTTCAGTGATTCTCCCCCTTCAGATATCGGTTCGGTTCGGGTGCCTCTGCTTGAGTTCGGTTCGGAGGTAGTTCATCCGATCTGATTCTTCCTGTTTGACTTGTCTGCCTGCTCCGATCCGTCCTGTTCTCTTCCTCCGATCCGGTCTGCTCCATCGCTCCGATCCGATCTTCTGTCCAACTCCAACTCTAAGTAATGGCCTTCCTTCCTGCCAAACTTCTTCCAGTGGCAAGTCCTCATCCAGTTCGGATTCCCTTGGTCAGTTCCCTATTCCGATCCGACCCCTTTTATCCGATCCGAACCGGTTCGGAGCCTGCACACTTCTGCAACTTTCCAGCAAGCTTTCTACGCCATTCGACGACGTTTTCGAGCAATTTAACTATTCTAATCAATCATAAAACATACCATAGAGTCATAGTAACATGTAATAGCAACCACAAACAACAAACAACAATTTAAATGAATCAAAATGGATCAAAAGTGGCCAAAACCTCACATTTTCTTATAATCCCTCCTAATCATGTTTAAGCATACGATTAGCAAAACACGTCGAAATTAACCCAAATTTCTAACAGAGCCTTAAAACATTATTTTAGAATTTTAAGAATTTTTCCAGAATTTATTGGTGTATAAATTCGCTAATCTTCACTAATTACCCTTAATTAACCGTAATTAGTGTCAAAATGATGTTATCACTCACCTTGGCTACAAATGAAATTCTCAGAACTGAAACTCCTCTGATTTGGGGCGAATACTGATGTCTAACAGCAGTTCCAACCTTACTTTGGTGCTTTTTCTCCTTAATTTGGTGTTGCTAAGCCTAATCTTCAATTAGAGAGTGATTTGGGGTGTTTTAGATGTAGGAAGCCATTACTAGGATCTCAAAGAGGTTTGTGGCTGCTCAAAACTGAAATGAAAGTGATAACCTAACCCTAATCAGACCTCCTATACCTCTAAACCCGAAATTCCCCTTGGGCCTAGCTGCTAATCACCCGGTTAAGCCCAACTAAGCTGTTTTTCACCATCTGAAACTTGTTTCAGCCATATCTCCCAAACGGTAAGTCCGTTTGGCTAATGTGACCACTCTACGGAAAGAGAAACCATCGTTCGGAGCCAATGGAAGTGGTTTCAGGTCAAAATTCCTTTCCATTCAAAAGTTATGGCCAAAACAGTGCCAACTAGGGGTAAAATGGTCATTTAAAAATTGGGAAAAATCATGAACATGGGAAATGACCCCAATAGTCGTCTCCCAAAGTTACACGACCATACGACTTCATATGTGAAAGAAATAAATATTCTACGATCCTATGATGCGTAGAATGCGGGTCGTTACACACCCTATATTTTCGAAAAATTTCGCCATAACCTCCCCTGCACCGGGAGCATCGGGGAATTTCAAATAGCTTCCCCGGTCCTTCAGATCTCAAAAAGAAAATGAAAAAGCCAAGCGGCTAGCCAATAGGCTCATAAAATCATCATCACCCAAACAAAACAGTAAATTATGTAGTAAACATGTACCTATTTGTCGGGCAAACAAATTTTATTCTCTGCTCTAGCCTCCTTGCTATGACCTGCTCAATGATATATATGTATATGCAAGCAAATGCAACCAATTTTCAATACAGTTCAATATTTGGTTCAATTAGGCTAAATGGTTCAAAATTAGCAAACAAATAAACAAACAACACTAACATCAATCCATTTGTGAATTAGAGTTTCTAATTCATAAATTTGATACATATACAAAAATCATGTTTTTGATGCCAATTCACAACAATGTATTCTAACTATATTAGTTTTGGTTCTCACACCAGTCTAATGGAAATATATAGAAAACACACCTTCGAAACACGAACATAAATACTGATGATGCACGTGCTATCATCAGTACCATCTCCGGGCGACTAGAGTGTGATTCTATATCTATCCAATATATTAAAACTTCGAATACACGCGGATCAGACGTATACGCAAAATCTATATATACTGGATTGTCCACATCAATATAAATAATCATATACGAACTATTGATTTAAATTTTCAAAACAAAATTTGTTTTCATTTTTAAAAATATACTCTTCACACTCGTTCTAGGATACTACTGATCCTATCTCTAACGAGTCATTCTCATTGGATATTACTAATCCAATATCTGATGAATTCTTTCATATGTTTCTAATGTGTCTTGTTCTCTGAGCTTTGTAAACCAAAGCTCTGATACCAACTGTCACGGCAAGGAATTTCGCTCGGTCCGAACCAGTCGCTAAACCGATCCAGGCCGCTCGAAACGCCCTATCGTTTGAGAACACGACAAAACAGAACGCATACAGAAGAACATTTCATAGTATATTACAACAATGCATCAGATTACAAGAATATACAGAGTATAAATGAATATTACACAGAAATATTAGAGATTTAAATTACATTAAATACATAGCAGCGGAAAATAATACAATACACAACTAGAAGGGGATATACGGATACAAAGCTTTCCGGATATCGTTCCAGCTGTTAACCAGGATCCTGTGAATATAAATCTGCAAAACCAAAACTACTAGCTGCCCGTGTCAAAATAAGGGCACCTAGAGTTTAGGTTAAAACAATAAACTCCAGGTCAGTCATGTGACTGGTGTGAGAACTCAAACAGTTATTAATCTTTATTTTAAATCATTAGGTAAATCAAGGGACCACGCCGTATAACACGGAACGGGTTTCCTCCCAAGAATACCAGTGCATAAAACAAACAGCGCAATGCTAAATAAAGAAAAATGAAGCTGTTATAAGACCCAGGTCCCATCACACAATGCAACGCAGTCGAGGATAGGGTTTTCCCTTATAACAGCCAAAGAATGCTTGATACGTTCAAAACAAATCATTTGATACTATTATAAGTGCATAGTGTATAAAACAACTTCAAATCATAAGTATCAATCATAGGCGGCATGGGTACCATATATCATGTCGCCATATATAGGTTTACAAATAAAACCGCAAAGTCACGTATTTGGAAATTGGATTTCCGTCTATGGACCGAGGCAAAAGATAGTCCTCAACCGATTCGAGACAATCTAGCCCATGTCTCTGGAGCAGCCGCAACTGCCCCTTGGATCCTCAGGGCCGGTCCACCGATGTGGATTATAGTGCCTGAACAATACGTTTCTCCGCCCTTTGGGGCGTAAACGAGCCAACTAAATGACTCCATCGGTTCGAGAACGACCGATCAATCCGAGGCGCCTCGCAACAGCAACAACCACATAAGTCAAACTCGTCAGGGCGTGTAAAACCACTAACGCCACTTCTAGCTAGAAAGAAACGCATGCCCTCCCTGACGTCCGTCTCCCGTTTTTGGTTCATACCGGGTGTGAAACTCGCGAGGAAAACGTTACACAGAGCTACGCCACAAAGGTCGTGCTCTGATCATCACCACAAGACTTTGCTTTTCAACAGAAGCCTCGATCAATTGCCACTTAGGCATGCCACACAGGCAATTCACCCCATGCGTTTGATATCCATCAATATATAACCCCTGAGCTCGTACGTCTCAGAGAAGGGCGTTAAGCAAGAGAATAAATTCTCCGCCGCCAAACAGATATATATTTAATAGAAATCAATCACACAGACTAAAATCCAATGTCAGACACACAGTCCATTTACAAGTCCGTTCTGGGTCTGAACGAAACCGGAGGCACCTAGTACCCCGCATATCCATCGATCTCCAAGTACGTCTGGACGATCACTAACTGTTTCCATCTTCTTGGGTGTACAGCCCAATCAAGATCGTCAGAAATCACCCAAACGACGTGAAGACTTCCGGTCTTCCCATCGTCTTCATCTTCGACTTATCGTCGTATCAGTTATTCAGAATGGGATAAACCCGGCCTTTCCGAATAACTCGCGTATACTTTAAATGAGTGTTACACAAACACAACATACGCCTCATTCCAATTCATCAGTCACTAACCGTAAATTAATCAAGAGAATAATTCCCCAAATATTAACCCCGAAGGCCGAAACCAACATCAGATCAATATCCAGAAAACCATTCTGCTTGGCTAACCGACAGTTAATTTCTAAATTTCACATTCAAAGGGAAAGGTCCCCATTAATTTTATCCAAGATAAACTCCTTGAATTTATTCTTTATTCTTTTTTTTTTTGAATAACAATTCAAACTAGTCGGGATTAGCGAACCTTACCGAAGTAATCATTTATTTTAATTTCCCCATCCCAACCTATTCATCCCATGAAGTAAAACTGGTAATACTTCATATCTAACACCACAGTGTTATCGGTAAATTCAATTACCATTTCACGTTCAAATCTAATTAAAGATTTAACTATCGCCTGGAGCAAAACTGGTGATACTCCATTTTCGATCATTTCAATCTAATTAAAGATTCATTAAAACTCCACTTAGTTTTAATCGTTAACTGGGTTAAAGAATCAGTGTCATTTAAAACACGGTTCACGATAAACCCAAAATCACATTCCATTAATTATCGGGTTAAAGAACGAGTGTTATTTAAAACACCGTTCACGAGAAACCCAAAAATCAATACCAATTCAATTCCAATTAAATATCATTTAATTGGTACACTTCATTAAATCTAAAATAAAAAGATTTAATCTTTTCTCAACTGGGTTCAAGAACAGTGTTAGTGAAGACACCATTCACGACAAACCCAAATCACATTCGATATTCAATACAAGGCTCTGAATAGAAAATATATCGGCTTATATTCAATATCGAATTCTACGACCAACAAATGTCGTATTGGAAATAACGATATAAATATATATCTTTCAAATTTCCATAACCACACCTGTATAATCACGAATTCCAACATCGAAATATTCCGAGGACAATTTCGATTCAAATCCACTCCAATGCAATCATTGGAAATTTTGGTTATTTTCAAAACCATTTCAGATTCAATTTATTTATTTAAAAATAAATAGAATTAGAATTCTAGTTCAAAACTAGTCCATTTCGATAAAAATCTATTTTTATCTTTTCAAATATGGAGTTTTTCATCCCAAATCTTCACAAATCATTTCTTATGATTTTACACAAATTATTACTATTTTTAATAATTTTATCAAGGCCTGTACAGTCGATTTCCATCAATGGCCATCGAACTGCACTTACAGCGACCTTTTTCAAATTTGATTTGGACATAATTCCAAATCCAACCGTTAGATTTCAAATTTCTAACATTCGCTAGAAATCTCTTTTCGATACGAACCCAACAGTTCCGGTTTTAGGAGAATCCGACGGTCGGATCTCCCGTAACGTCCATTTGAAATCAATGGTCGAAATTCGCGAACTGCCGCGGCGCGGCGCGTTCTATTCAGGCCATTATATTATATATATAATATATATAATATATACTTCGTCGATTTCTATTTAAAACGAATTATATAAATAGTTTTAAAATTCGTTTCAAAATCTATTTCAACTTCCATCTCAATTCAAAGCAAAAGTGAATTCTTCTCTATAAATTCGTTTTAAAATTCATTTCTATTCAATTCAAATTTCAATTCAATTTGAATTCATTTCAATTTGCTTTCAATTCATTTTGAATTCGTTTTCAATTCAATTCATTTCGAAATCGTTTTCAATTCAATTCACTTTGAATTCGTTTTCAATTCAATTCACTTTGAATTCGTTTTCAATTCAATTCATTTCGAAATCACTTTCAATTCAATTCACTTTGAATTCGTTTTCAATTCAATTCATTTCGAAATCACTTTCAATTCAATTCACTTTGAATTCGGTTTCAATTCAATTCATTTCGAAATCACTTTCAATTCAATTCACTTTGAATTCGTTTTCAATTCAATTCATTTCGAAATCACTTTCAATTCAATTCACTTTTCAATTCACTTTAATATTCATTTTAAAATGAATAAAATCGATATAAATATCGTTCACGTCAAAATGGCGTCAATCTAATCAACACGGCTTCATAAATTTCTATTTTCAAATATTCTATTTCAAATATTTCTATTTTAAATATTTCTGTTTTAAAACTGGAATGAGGCCCAATCAATTACCATATAAAGTTAATTATATGGATTTTCATACAACACATGTATAATAGCCTTGAAAAATAATCAACCATCAACCAAAGTGCACTACACTGTACAAGCATCAAATATAGATATCTAACGCTTATAACAGCCTGTCAATCAATCGATCGACATATTTAATCAATCAGGATGAGTGAACTTCAAATTTCATCCCAACACCCGTGTGGGGTTTCAAACAATCAAACACAGATTTTATTCGTGCAGTTGGGCGATGTGTAAAATTTATCGTCCCAATCCATATCAGTCAAATCAGTGTATATACAAACAAATCGGCCGATTTGTTTATAACTATTCATTTATTCACATTCACGTTAAAAATTATATTTTTAACGATAAAACATTTTATTTCAACCTATGAATTTCTATTCAATTCATTTACACAATAAAATGATATTTTTATTTTCTAACATATTTTAGAAAATTTCGGCGGCATAACGGCACGATACTAGAAACGGGACAAGGCCTAGCCTTATCCCCGGTCTAGTGAAGGCCCACGCCATTCACATATCAATTTTAATCAATTTCCAATTCAACCAATCACTCAAATCCAAATCAAATAATCTAACCAACTACACAACCAAACAAACAAGTCCATGGTATGTGGACGGGTGTCGGGTGCTTCTAATAAGCACCGTCTGCATCCTAGTATATATATATAACTAGAAAAATAGAATTTGAGTGAGAAGTTCTCACATATAGCTATCCTAGCTCCACGGCTCTTCATTTGCAGAAGTCTTCGTCATTTCGCCTTTTTGTCACCTTCGTTGCTGCTTTCACTACATACGTAAAAATCACATTTTTACCTCGCTATTCAATATATAAAAATCGAATTTTTACTTTGATGTTCAATATATAAAAATTCTATTTTTCTATCGAAGTTCAATATATAAAAATTCTATTTTTCTATCGAAGTTCAATATATAAAAATTCTATTTTTCTATCGAAGTTCAATATATAAAAATCCTATTTCCTTACCGCTAATATATAGATAATAATTCCATTTCAAAAATATTGATTTCGCCTTTATAAAAATAAAGTTTTCGCCTTTATAAAAATAAAGTTTTCGCCTTTATAAAAATAAAGTTTTTGTCGTTATGAAAATCACCACTTTATCTCAACGTATATAAAATAAAAATCAGATTTTTATTTCGCTACATATACAAAGATGATATTTTTATATCCTCTATCCTATAAAGATTATATTTTTAATACTTTAAAAATATAAAAATCATATTTTTAATATTTCTATATAGTAAAGATTATATTTTTAAACCTCTACTTTGAATATAAAGATTATATTTTTAAGCCGCTAAGATCTAATTTTTATCTCGTCAAAAATCTTATTTTTCCTACAACAAAATTCTAAACTTTTTCTACCTCCTACGAATTCAAAATTCCTTCGAATAAAAATCATGTTTTCATGATTAAAAAAACAAAGCTTTAAGAGAAAAGAAAAATCTAATCTTTTTAACCAATAAAAATCAAACCTTTTTATTAATAAAACTTAACTTTAAAATGCTAAAAATCTATAATTTCTACTTATAATAATCAGTTTTATATACTAAAAAAAAAATCAGTTTTATATACTAAAAAAAATCAGTTTTAAATTGCTTTAAAAATCAGTTTTTAAATCTTAAAAAGTCAGTTTTTATTTTTAAAACAAAATCAGTTTTATACCTTTTTTTAAAAATCTGTTTTTACTATTAAAACAACATCAGATCTTGTTTATAAATAAGATTCAAAATTTAAAAACTTACATTTCAGAGGAGGGGGGGTTTCATCATCGTCCCTGGGGACTGGAGGGGGTGGCGCGTCTTCTGGTGGCTGCGTGAGGGGTTTGAGGGGGTTCGGGTTCGGGTATGTGGAGGTGGGTGGTCTGAGGGGAGTACGGAGGGGGGAGAAAGGAGAGAGAGCGTCGGAGATGGGGTCGAAGATGGAGGCGCGATAGGGAGAGGCGGCGGCCAGGCATGGCGGCGCTGGCGTGTGGCGATGGCGTCTCCGTCGCCATTTCGATTTCGTTCTCTTTTTTTTTTTTTTCTTTTCTGTTTGAAATGATTTTAGTCGGGGGGGGGGGGCCTGGTAGTTAAGGGGAGAAGATATTTTTTTTTTATTATTTAATTATTAAAAGGTTGACTTTTACATACGACCTCGAAACGAGGCCTACCGCCTGTCGTCCATAGCGTTTTACCCCCATTCCGAACACAATGGGATATGTATCGCTAGCTGATTTGATCGTTTCGATCAGTTTCCTTTAAATCTACATTTAAATCGCTATATTGAATTTTAAACGCATATTTCAAATTACCGGGGTCACATGCTAACTCTAAAAATTCTCGAAAAATATTTTCTAGCTTCGTATTGATGATACGGTCCTAACAAAACTAGTTTCGTCGAATTCTGAGACCGTTAGAAAAATGGCCAATTTCCAGTCGATTAAAATCAACTGAAACTGGTCAAACGCGTTTTCCTTTGCCACGCTCACATATTGATTCGAAAAATTATGAAATTTGAAACCTAGCAATAACTTTACATCCCGGACCCAACAAAACTGGTTTCGTCGGAATCCGAGGTCGTTTGCAAAATGTCCATTTTTAAGGGCCTGAATTCCATAGCGACTATCCAGAATTTTCAACTGGACATATCTTTTGATTCCCGCTACAAACTTTGGATTTTTCGGATTCGTTGGAAAGATATTCACTATTAGATTCCATTATTTTTGGTTTCACTAAAATCCGGATTGTTTTGCACCCGGTACATTCAAATGAAGTTTGAAATCGAATTATCGAACTACCGCGCCATTTTCAATTCTATTTATAATTATATATAATTATTTATATTCTAACGACGACGCGTATATAATATATACGTTCGAATTATATTCAAAATAAATTTCTCGTCGATATTACTTAAAATAATTCATTTTAAATAATCAAAATTCGATAAAATTGCCAAAATAAAAATTTTAAACTGGCCCAGATTTTCGGGTTGTTACAATAGTTCAGTTGACTTTTATACTTATTACTTTGTTATGACACATTGTGTGGTATTATATAAAATTATGCAACTTTATATGCTATGGTTTACAAGATTAAAAAGATATTCAACTTCATCTTTTTATTTAAAATTATGGAGCTGATTCTTTTTTTTAATGACTATTTCATATATGGCTTTCTAAAATATATGATATGATATTTTTCAAAGTAATATTTCATAATAAAAAAAATTCATCATTAAAAGTTATAAAAGATAATTACATTTATCTTTTCATATATCACTTAGTTATTTTAAGATAACAGAATAAGTTCTCTAAAATAATTGCTAATTTAGTATTATATTTACATACAAAAAATATATTTACATATTATATCTGTATTAACAAAATATTTAATAAATACAAACATCTTATTTTTCAGCGACGAAGCATTTAGTTGTGATGATGAAAACAACATCACCATAACAAAAGACATTATAGAAGATCTCCTGTTTGAACACAATACTTTTGGCCAAGTAAGTACATAAAAACATAACTAATCTTTAGTATAAATTATTTACTTTTTTTTGAAAATTGGTTCACTTTATTGCTTAAAACCAATTAAAACCTCCTTTATGAGCCTCTTAAAACCCTATAATCCCACTAGTGGGTACCTTATAGGGAAAAAGAATACTCATAAAGTTGGTATACAACGTACAGATGACAAAGGTCATAACCAAAAGAAAATACAACAAAAGGCTTCAAATATAAAACTAAAAAACCAAGTCCAGCTCTTCACGGCCCAATAAAACAGGCCCATCTTCTTCTTCAGTTCAGAAACTACTTCTCTCTTCAACCAGTATCAATTAAGTCAGTGCCCCACTTCTCTAGAATATGCTCATTCCTCGTACTTCGAACAGATCTTGATCCATTACTTTGAACAAGAAAAACAATTTCACGTTCGATTTTAAAGAGTGTTGATGCTGCAATATTCTTCTTTCCCTGAAAAACCCTCAAATTCCTTTCTCTCCATATGAAATAAATAGCTGTTGCAAAAGATCCAAACGCTAAATCTCTCAATTGATCTGCGGCAGAGAAGTTTAAGTATGACAGTCTCGCTTCTTCCTTTAGATCCAATGAACTAGACAGTGGAAGTTCCAATTTTTGCTTCAAGGACAACCAGATGAAAGCTGCAAAATCACACTGGAAAGACAAATGGTTTATGGATTCTGGATGATTTTCACAAAGTGGACAAAGAGGATTTACATTAGAATTAAAGCGCAAGGCTCTATCTTTAGTGCTCAATCTCCCCAAAACCGCAAGGTATGATATAAATGACATTCTTCTGTTGTTCTTTTTATGCCAAATGACTGAAAAAAGTGGATCTGAAACTTCATGAACTCGAATAAAGTCCCAAACTTTATGAAAAGAAAATTCACCACCTTCACACCATTCATATCTACCTTGATATAATTCAGGATAACATTTAATTGAATTTATTTCATCAAGTAATTCTCTTGTTGCAGGGTGGACTTAAGGATAAAAAACTTCATTTCTGACAATTTCAGCAACTTTCTCTTGAGGTCGGCCAATTATATGCAATCTATCAAAACCAAGCAGATCTACCATGCATTTACAATTTATCCAAGGCTCCATCCAAAGATAAGTGTTTTGACCTTTGGATATTTTCTTATTGAAAAATTGTTTGGATCTAGATCTGAGTTTTAATATTGATTTCCAAGTACTTGATGCATTTATATCTACTGCCATAGTCCAAAAAAAATTTTGTTTGCAGTATCTATTTTGAACCCATTTGCTCCATAGAGAAGAATTTGAAAGATAATTCCACATCAGTTTAATACAGGCAACTTTCTTGAGGTCACTAAATTTTTTTAAACCAATTCCACCTTCTTCTTTAGGTTTACACAATGAATCCCATGCAACTTTATGTGAAGTCCCCCCTCCCCTCCGCCCCCCCAGAAAAAATCAGCACACAATGTCTGCAATTTGCTTAAGGTATATTCTGGAATTTGATAAATAAATAACCAATATAAGACTATAGGGGTTATTACTGAATTTATCAATTCTGCTCGACCAGCAAAACTAAGAAGCTTTGTTTCCCACCCTTGAATTTTACTTTGCACTCTCTGAATTAAGGAATTACATTCTGAATAATGCAAGTAATTTGATGACAATGGGACACCAAGGTATTTAATTGGGAGAGAACCTTGTTCATACCTCAAGATATTTAGTATTTCTGATGCATTTTCCACTGATTTGCTGAAAAATATCTTAGTTTTAATTGCATTCACATTCAAGTGTGCATACTTACTTAGCTTCTGAAAGATAGCCTTGAGAGTATTTGCATTTTGAATTGAAGATTTTCCAAAAATCATAAGATCGTCTGCATATAATAGGTGAGAAATTGTAGGTTGCACTGGACTACTTGGTTGAAATAATTTAGAACTTGTTGCTTCATCCAGCAGAAAAGTAAAATACTGCATTGCTATAGCAAACAAGTATGGAGACAGTGGAACTCCCTGCCTCAGGCCCCTTGTAGATGATATGAAACCTTTAGGCACACCCTGAATTATAACAGAAAAAGTAGCAGTAGTCATGCACTCAAATATCAAATTGATAAAATGAGTAGGAAAATTCATCTTTGACGTTAAAAAACATATAAGTCTCCTATTGACTTTATCATATGCTTTTTGTAAGTCAACTTTCACACACATCTCAGGCATACCTACTTTTCTGAAATATCTCAACAATTCATGTGCCAAAAGTATATTATCCCTTATATACCTCTCTTGAATAAATGCACTCTGATTTAATGAAATCAGAAATGGGAGAAAAGGCTTAAGTCTATTACATAGAATTTTTGAATTTTTTTGATAATAGACATTACAACATGAGATTGGTCTGTAATGTGCAATTTCAGATGGTCTATCATTCTTAGGGATTAAAGTTGTAAAAGTATGATTTAATGCTTTAGGAAGTTTTCCAGACTGAAATATATCAGATATTGCTGCATATAAATCATCTTTTAACTCATCCCAATGAGATTTTAAAATTTTTGCACTCATTCCATCTGGACCAGGACTAGAGTCATCATGAATAGAGAAAACTGCATCTTTAATTTCAGATAAATCAATTTCTCTTAGTAGAAATTTCTGATCTTGCTCATTAATAGTTAAAATTGGCTGAAATTTGGGAAAATTGGTTGCACATGGACCATTGAACATAGTTGAAAAATAATTAATTGCCTCATTTTCAGTCTCTTCTGATTTAAATAGCAGACTTCCAATTGAATCAATTAGGGCTCTGATATGATTAAAATACCTTCTATTGGACATTCTAGAGTAGAAAAATTTAGAATTTGTATCACCTTGTTGGAGCCAAGAAACTTTAGATTGCTGCTTTAAACCATTAAAATAAGATAGTTGTAGACTCTGAAATTTTCTTTTTGCTTGCAGATAATCATCATGAACTTGAACATCATCTAGAAAGGGTAGGTCATATGGCCTATAGAATCAAGCTACCAGATAGACTGGCGGCCGTGCACGATGTATTCCATGTTTCCCATTTGAGGAAATGTCTCAATGATACGGCAAAAATAGCAAAGCCAAGCACACTTAAAGGCGTGGAAGTTGAGAACGAAGCATCAATAAGAAGAATTCCTACTCATATCCTTGGATCAGAAATCAAGAAGCTACATAACAAGGAGATCAGATTGGTGAAAGTGCAATGGGGAGAAGACAACGAAGATGCAACGTGGGAACCGGAAGATAGGATTCGCGCTTCTTACCCTTTTCTTTTTGAAAGTGCGTTCTTAACTTCTTTTCCAAAGCTTTTTTTAGTTTACATTTGCTTCTATCATTCAAGTTGATCCTATCATATCGAATCTTTCGACCCTTAGGTAGAATCCATGGTTGGAAACATGTATCTGAAACATGTTATGGTTAATGGTTGCAAGTGTTTGCTAGTGGTTGCTCGTGGATGCATATACACACACTAGGCACTAGATCGGCTCAATCACATACATATTGCACATGGATATGTGTGCATTTAAATTTTCTATGGAAGGAAATGGATGGATCATTGTATGAATGTTCCATTTTGATGAATGATGAGCACACTTAGTGAAATTATTATTAGGATTATTTGCATATATATTGGATAAATGGCACAAACATATATTACATTAAGGAGGTCAACTAAATAAGTCGACCATCTGATTTTCGCATTAGTGTAAGGACATATACACCCACATTTGCATATGTTCATACTAGCACTAGAAGTTTCTTAAGGACAATGGATGCCTGTGGATGATGGATGAATAGATGGTTGTAGTTGTTAGGATTCACTACACCATAATGGCCATTTGGCAACTCTTATTTTTTTCAACTGCCAACACTTATATGTGTTGTAGACTAGTGACACTAATATGTGTTGCTATAGTAAAAATGTGTCACCAAAAATGTGCCAACACTTATTTGTGCTGATATGCCCAGTCAACATTCATGTTCTAAGGGCAAAATGGTAAGTTCCCAGCCATTACCTAATCGCTGCCTCAATTGTTTTTCCCACAATGCTTATCCCTCTGAAGGTCGCACCTTTAGCAAATAAAAAGAAAAATGGACTTGAAGAATTGATATCAGCTCTCTCTAATCGAATCAGCGATGCTAACGATTTTGGTAATCTCAAATCGGGGCTTCTAGGAATCACGGGGGGCTTCTCAACTCGTTTCTCAATCCTCGACTTCGAATTGGGGCTTCTAGGAGTCACGATAATAGGTAAAAAATCGATTTCACTATCGTATATATCAGATCTGATGTCAACCTGTATGATATGGTGATGGATGTTACGAAAATGCTTTTCCCATCTGCTGTTAGGTATAGGAAAGAATTAAAATGGTCATTCTTTCACACAACTATGTGTTTAAACCAATGTGTTATGAGCGTAAACCAATGTGGTTTTGGTTATTCGGTTAGATCTATTCCGTGACTATCACTCAGAATTGGCCATGTTTTCCAGCTTTGCAATGTACAATTTTTCCCCCAAAAAGACATTTCCTGTTCTTCTCTAAGGGATTGTATCCTTAGGTTTTGAAAATTGGACTCAAATCCATATATAAATGAGGAAGAATATATATGGTTCTGGTTTTAGGGGATCTGCAGTTTATATATGATATATGCTTGGTTGGTTTTATTTTCAATGGGTTACTGGTTAATCATGTTCATCTATCAGCTACAAATTGTTCAAAAAGAGTAGCAGTTCTGGTGTTTTATTTTTAACCCAACAAGGGAAGATGGCTACTTATGGGATTAGTATGCATGTTGCTATGGCGAACGTGAGATGTTAGAAAGTGTCAGATCTATGTTTAAAATCAATTGATGTTGGTGAAGTAGTTATGCAAAGACTCAGACCCTAGTACTGATTCCAGCGAGCTTTACATTATTATCACTATGTCATTACATTAATCACTTGGTACGTAAAAGTTATATAAAAAAATTATTTATTCTTCTAATTTTCTACACGTAAATAAACTTAAAATTTGATTTAATATTTTTCTAACATATGAGTCGAAAGTTAATATTTTATCAAAAATCAAAAGGATAAATTGAGAACGTATTATTGAGAAAAATATGTTCGTGTTACAATATTAAGCAGGATTTTTATCTATTTGCACACATATGTTTGTACTTATATTGCTAGCTGGTTTGAACAAACATTGTGTATATGAATTTTTCTATGATCATTTTGGCGGTGACACATTAAGTTTATAAATTCAAAAGAAATGCATAAGTTTTATTACATCGTAATTCTAGCTTTGCAAAAGTAACTATTTCGAGCAGAGCACGTTGCTGCAATTCAGAGGTAAAAAGATATTTGATGCCATGGTCGAAGAATTAAAATGAAAAGCAATGCTAATGCTAGTAAGGTAAATTTTATTGTTCACAGTTACCTTGACATGACAAATGTGTGTAATTTACTGCAAACATATTTGATACCATGATTGAAGAATTAATACGTTCGTGTTACAAATATATATTTTGTTACAAATATGATTAGATTTTACTTTCTAGATGTTCTGCGAGTGACCTTGCTGCTTTTTTCAGTAATTTACTGCAATGGGTGCAGGATGATTGCTGTTTACTTTTATATTTTAGTAATATATGCCAATATCTACATTAAATGATATTTTTTGGCATAATTTGCCAGGCGGTGCCACTAGTGGAGAGCCACACACTGCACGAGCTCATCGATCCACGTCTTGGAGATTCGTATGATATGTATGAGTTATGTTATATGTTCAAAACTGATTTTCTCTATGTCTTGAAGAATCCTGACGTGAGATTGTTTACATGAGAGGTTTGTTCCTAAATTCTTGTGATTTTGGCTATATGATTGAATTAACACTGATATTTTGAGTAAATATTTTCAGGTGATGCTATCTGAAAGTGGCTGCTATTGTATTTATGTATGCCTTTACTTGTATGCCCATCACAACTCTGTAATACCAATAAAACCTAGGGAAATCTTATTCTTCAGCTGAGGGCTTCTAAGTTTTTAAAATTTCAGGAGGCAAAGATCCAATAGTTAGCGGAACATGCTCCAGTAAAGTCACATTTCTCGTTCTCTAGCTGTTCATTTGAGAGGAAAGCTTACTTGGAAGGTAGCATCAGGTGATGTTGTTGAGTTCCCTGGTATGTTTCTTCTGATTCCTTTCTGGATTTAAAGCAATACAGGCAGCCACAGGTTTAGTTGCTGATATTTATTTCGAAGCAATGTCCGTTTTCCTTTTCAAGAAGAAATATGAGGATTATGATATAAACTCTTATCGAAATAATGAAAACTCACTGTGACACACAATCTACTTCAACCGAGGTACAACACGGTTAGTTTACTTTACATTTATAATACTATTAATTAGCAGTTTGTAGATTTAATTGTTAACTGATGTACTTGTATTCTTTTTACAATCATGTATGAGGCATTGTCATATATGGGTGCTGTAGTAAATATGTTTTACATCTTGATTCTTATGCCTTGTTTTGATGTGCAAAGGAAGATAAACATCGCCAAAGTTAACTTAAAACATTGGATTTTCAGTTATCTCCCTCAGTTCTCCTGTAGCTTATGACATATGTCTATGTTCAATTGTTTATTATATTAACTCATTATTAAACAATTGAATTTAATGCCCTCTTGATCTACTTTTTTTTTTTTTTATACAAGTGAAGTATTATGTGACTCGACTCACTAGATTTATATTAGTTTTTTTTTGCCATGGATATAATTCAGATGCTTGTTTCTTACATTACTGAAATTGATACTGATATTTATGCAAGTGAGGCATTTCGTATGCTGACTTGTTGTAATTGGCAAAGTTGCTATATTTACAGTATGAAAATTTTGAACTTAGACTATGTTGTTTAAAAGTATAATGTAGAAAATAGAGTAATATGAAAGAAAGTTTGTTATTAGAAGAAATTTTTACAAACCTGCCACGGAAATTAAAAGCTCATATTATGTGATCCACATATAAATATGTTGAAGTAAGTTGCTGATTACTATGCTAATGAAAGATCTGCTAAGCAATTGTTGTCAATTAATTATACATATGACATTTCTGAGCAATCCTTTAGTGTTGGAACTCTTGGCTGCGTACATCAATTTATAAATCATTAGCAATTGAATAAGCAGAGCATTCCAAACATTGTAACTAGCCAAAATCCGTAGTATAAATAAACAATGTCTACTGATGATGTTTCTGAGAATTACGGAAAAAGTACGATTGTTTCCTTTAAATTCCCTGTGAACTCTATGAATCCAACATTACAACGACATAATGTTACATAAAAGTTTTGAAATTGCCCATTTTTTCATAATCTCAGAATATGGTGTAGCACTAGCATTTCAGTTTGGATTTCACTCAGGTACGCTGACATTATGTAGACCACTTGATATTACAATAGCTACTATTAGCAACCATTCTTTGTGCATTGTAGCAGTGCAGTTTAGCTGCTTTTGGGCTGGACGGGCGCAGTTCAGCTGCTTGTGTTTGCAACGTAATGTTTCTACTCTCTTGGTCTTGGAATTCGTCTTTTTATTGTATTGTTTAATGTCTAAATTTATTGTTTTAGTTAATTGCTGTACTTCAGGTTTATAAAAGACCTTGGATTATGCATGTGGAGCAGGAGCTGGGTGTAACCCAGTTCATCAAAATGGTGCTTGCTTCAACCATGATACATTACTAACTCACTACTCCTATGCTGCAAAATGCAAATAGCTATCACCCGATACGTATCTAACTAAGCTTGTAAACGATTAAGGATGTAATGATATGTTTTAAATTTCAGGCTTTCATAACTATGAATGTATTTTAAGTTTAGGATGGTTAACTAAAACTTATGAATATTAGATAAGTTTATAAAAATTAGCTAAATAATATAAAGATTTAACTAAGTTTTACAAAATTAACAAGTTTATTTTAAAAAAATTAACTAAGTATATAAAAATATAAAATACAACAAAAAATTGTATAATAATAATAGTAAGATTTATAATAATAATAAATTAACTAAGGTTTATAAATATTAAATTAGTTTATAAAAATTAACTAAATATTATAAAATTTTAAATAAGTTAACTAATTTTAAAAAAATTAAGAAGTTTAGTCAATAAAATTTGACTAAACTATATAAAAATATGAAATATAACCATATATTCTATAATAATAATGATTAACTAAGATTTATAATAATAATAAGTCAACTAAGATTTACAAATATTATACAATTTTGTTAAAATTAATTAATTTTTGTGAAATTAACTAAATATTATAAAATCTTAAATAAGTTAGTTAATTTTATAAAAATTAAGAAGCTTAGTCTATAAAATTTGACTAAAGTATATAAAAATATAAAATATAACGATATATTCTATAATAATAATTATTAACTAAAATTTATAATAATAATAAGTTTTATAAAAAGTAAATAAATTTATAGTAAATAAATTTATAAAAAATAAAAAAATTAATAAAAAAATTAATTGTCTAAGTTTAGTTTATAAATACCCTTGTTATTTATCAGTTGTGCAACTTGTTATTTCTATGAAAATGAGTGCATTTATATTTTATAGGCACTTGTGGAGGAGGAAAAAACATAATTTGGAATGTGATGGTAACGAGAAAGTGAATACGTGTGAATGATGAGATTAAGATTGCCGACAAGAATAAAAAGGAAGATTTTCGTCAATGGTCTATGGAATTACAAAATCAAGTTGCAAGACAAGTGGCGAATCAAGTGTCAATCCAAATCAACGTTGCTCCTAAATTATTTGCTTCATCCTTTCTTACTAGGTACCAGGTTGCAACATTACGTTAATGGCGGCTTTGTGATATGCTCCACGTTTCTCCTTCGTAGTATCTAAAATTCTATGTATCTTTAGTAAAACTTCGTATTGTTTTTTGTAATTTGAACTTGATATTATGGTATTTTGAAATTGGAAGCATTATGCAAAAGTGAAATTGTTGAATTTGAAATATGGAAGTGTACCAAATACTTTTATTTGAATGGATATGTTGAATTATATATGTGATTGAAAATCATGTAGACATGTTATATGTACTCATTT
Organism: Allium sativum; assembly: GCA_030737875.1. Lineage (NCBI taxonomy): Eukaryota > Viridiplantae > Streptophyta > Magnoliopsida > Asparagales > Amaryllidaceae > Allium > Allium sativum. Next base: position 10,088,671 of record CM060920.1, read on the forward strand.
ATAAGTGTTAGCAATTTATGTATGCCAACATTTATAAATGTTAGTAGGATTATGATACTGACATTTATAAGTGTTACCAGTGTATATGATTGTAACTCTTATAAATGTTACCATATCTTATGGTTCCAACATTTATAAGTTTTAGCAATGAATATGTTTGTAACTCTAATAAGTGTTACCTTATCTTATGGTTCCAACATTTATAAGTGTTAGCAATGAATATGTTTGTAACACTTAAAGTGTTAGCAATGAATATGTTTGTAACACTTATAAGTGTTAGCAGTTACTCTATTTGTAACACTTATGCGTTACAAGAAATTCCTCACAGGCCGTTGGTGACACTTAAAATTGTTACAGAAATTATTTGTAACACTTATACTTGTTGCGAATCCCCTATTTTGGTGTAGTGATTGTACATTCTTCTTAACTTGGAGATTTCGGGGAAGAAATCCTTTAAGTATAGGAGAATGTAACACCCCAATATATTAATACACTATAACCATACATTAAGATGATAATTCGGGTATAACTTAATTAAACATTTAGAATTAAGTAGAACCGGCATTACCGTTGCGTTCGTCTCGGAATTCTAATTCAGATAGACCCCAAATTGCATAAAACAGATAATGCATGAAGAAGTTAGGGGCATTAGAAGTTTGTATACATATAAAAAGCTTATATGTAAATATAACATAAAATAAATTCTAGAAAATCAAAAGAATGAAGCGGGAAGAACGAGCGGGAAACATGCACGTTAGGGGCCGACCCATGCTCAGCCCGCGTCGACCTATAGGTCGACCCAAGGGGGACTGGGTTGACCCACCCAAGATTGGGCAGATTCATCCGCCGAACCTGGACTGTTTTATGGCTTTATTCATTGCTTACTTAGCACTGGGTGTAAGGACCAGACTAAAACCCTAAATCTAACGGTGATGGATTGACCTAGGTAGTCTATATAAAGGCATGTAACCTCATTTGTTCTACCCTACCCAAAACCAACTTCTTCCTCCTTCTTCCTCCAAATCTTTTCAAAGATAAATATGTGCATAGAACTATCAAGGTGCTGCCTAAACATATATTAACAAGGACAATTCAGACTTCTCTACACCAACACAAGATTAAAGTAACATTAGTATATTCAGATTCTTCACCATGTCCTATTGTCAGTTCTATGTGATTTTTAGATTTGATTATTTAAAAGGGTTATGGACAGTAAATAAGATTAGATCTGATATAAACAGTACTAAAATAATCCTTATATATGTTTATACATGTTTTTCTATTCAGATCTACAAGTTATGAACTTTAATCTTTCTTGTACCTATTATGCCTTTCATTTATTTACAGTCTTTCTATTATGCCTGTTTACTCAATCAAAGATTTGTTTTTCTCCTTTTTCCTTTTTATTCTACACAGAACATAGGCCACACAGGCCTAGGCTATTACGTTAATTGCATATAAAGGACATAAATTAGAATAATTAGATAATGACATATAAATGGGGGAAATTTAGCATATTATGTACTAGAAATCTTAACTGTAATAATTGGGATAATTACATGTTAACCTGTTAGATTTGGATAATTACATGTTAGCCTATTTTGGATAATTACATGTTATTATTTTAAAGTTAGGTTAATTACATGTTAGGAAGAACATGCGACATGATAATCAGTTAAATTGAACTTAATGTGAAATTAAGTATGACATGTAAGAATAGAATTGTACCAGATGTGAAAAGTGGGAAAATTGTACATCTGGGTAGGTACTTGTTAGGTTGTACAGTAATAACATTTAGATAAATGTAATTTTACAACCGGGCTTATTAGTGAACTTAAACATGATAAGTTACACTTGTTAAATAATAACCTAAAGAGGTCCCAAGTCTAGTTGTTGTATTAGGTTGTCGGATCTCTTAAATCCTAGGTACATGGGGTCGCAAGCTTAGGGGTTGGCTTGTGTCAAGTTGTGTAGAACCCATATCAGTCAGTATCCCTGTTGGTATCTCGATAGGGACCCCACACTAGTTGGGGGTCAGGGCACACTTTATTGAACTTGATTATAAGAGGTTCAAGGTTTATAGAGGGTGTACAGGGTGCATTCCGGTGGAGTCATGAGCGTGCATGATTCCGACTACAGGAAAATAAGCCGCAAGTAAAACCTAAGAATATGGTTGTGCTCTCTAAGCTATTGGGTTAGAGACTGATACACCCTATTGTCAAGGATGACACAGAATATTCGGGTAATAGAGAACCGATCACATAGGTAGTAATTAGGGTAATACCTAATCATGTTAACACTAGTAAAAGTTGGTGCAGTTAGTTTAATTCTTGGGATATGAATGAGAAACTTAATCTACCTTTATCTCATTTACCTCTTGCGTATATACATGTTTTATTGTACTTTCTCTTCCAGTAATATTGACCTGTCATGACACCTTTTCATATACATATTGTGACGATCGCCTATAACTCCAGCACACAACAAGAGGAATAATGCGCTGAAAGACGTGCAAGGCAGCTATGGACGATCATCCAGATATGAAAACGCATGCGGAACCTGTCGTAAATCTCATAATACAAGGATAAAATATAATAGAACCTATACAACAGGTAATATTAATGAAGCATATTTAAGCAGAAATCTCAAACTTTCAAAACAACTAGAAAGTATATCCATACACTAGGATTGCAACATACGTCTGTACAAATTTGCCTCACTACAACACTTAGATTAGAATAACAAACAGCAAAAAACCAAATACCATATGGTAAGAAAGATAATACGCCAGCCTTTTTCTCGGCTTCGAACTGCAACATCGTCCTCACAAAGATATCACTTGTCACTTGCCACCTAGTCTGCCCATCCACAACTGGATGAACAACCCAAGGTAATAAGAGGGAAACATAAACCTTGAGTCAGACAACAGTCTTAGTGAATGATAAAAAGCTAACAAACATTATCAATATACTATAGGAGAATAGGTAGATTAACAAACCAATCTACCAACACCAGAGAAGAACCCAAACCTGCCTTCCCTACATCCGACAGTGATAGCCTTTACAATCCAATTAACCAAAAGAACAACAATTCGTCCATGGCATTCAGGACAACCATTCGTTCAATAGCAATCACAATAACTAGTTATATCTCATGTAAACCATCCTAATCGAGCTCAACATCCCCTAAGCACAATCCCAGAGGCCTAAACCAATATCAGACAAGCACTCAAGAAACATCTCCTTCGATGTTGGGCAATCTACGTGAGACGGTACAAACGGAACAACCAATCATCCATGACTGACTTTGGCTATCACCACCAATCCTGCTTCGAAACCATTGTTAATCGTATGACAACCGACCTTGCTATATGTCAAGGTCTAATGGTAAACCCAGTTCTAGCATACACTCCATACGCCTTTCAACGATACGTATGTTTGTCCAGCCTTGACAACTAGACCTTTCAGCGATACCCAAGCACTATACCATAACAGCCAATTTTGGCACAGTAGGATGCGGACGTAAAATACGGTTTATAACCATACCATATTTGATACTTGTAACACCCCACGTCCATTAATGTCACTCACAAAGGGAATGCATTAACTTCCATGGAGGTTTTAAGTGAATATAGAACAGTAAAATTACAACAAGACAGATATAAAATAGTACTTGGAAATTCAAAAACTTTATTTCATTGTAGCATAAGTCAAAACATGTTTGATTACATCATAACACCATATTCAATGTCAAGTACAATATCTATCTTGATAAAACAAGTACATAATCCCATTACATGAATAGCCATTAAAAAGAAAGATAACAAGCTGGACTTTACTTCAGCAGTCCAAGCTTTCCAGAAGATAAGCGATCCAACTAGACTCCACTAGAACTTGGCCCAACCTGCGGACCTGAAGGGAGAAAAAGGATGGAAAAGAGGGGGTCAGACATAAAGTCTGGTGAATATGATAATTCTACAATACTATTACCAAAATAACTGGACTAAGGCATAAGCTGGAAAACAAGAAAATGTCTATGAAGAGCAGATTAAGGACATAGACAATCGCTAAAGGCAACGTTATAGGCGCTCCTAAATACTAAAGGATAAACACTATACTGCACCACACCAGTCACCCTAAAGATTCATCCCACTTAGCTTCACTTAGAAACTTTCCCAATGGCTTTACGTACCCCTAGCTGACTACATAGGTGCCACCTGCCCCTATCTCCACTAGGTGTACCCTACTTCCCATTATTCGATCGGCTCCCTAACTCGTAGATACCCGTGCTGGCCCCACAGTGGGGTGTATCACTCCCCTAAAGTGGCAACCTGATACAACGGACATGCACAGCTTATACCTACACGATGCAACAACGTCTTACCTACCAGCCCGGGTCCACACACGCATATGAAACCCGTTGGACTTGCGTTGCCACCGCTCCCTGTTTTGGCCTCTTATAGTCAAACCCAGTATGCGTGTCCCGTCCTCGACTTGGGTCGAGCCCACAAAGATACGTTTTGGGATACTGGTTGAAATGGGCCCCCACTATTTACCACAAGCATTCCACCTAAGCTTGTCCCCATTAGTCCATCCCACTTAACCCACTTAGTCATGTTCATTTACATGTGTGTTTGGTTAAGTCTAATCGTATTTCAAATGCCTCTAAAGGCAACCACCAGATTCCTCATGCCACCCAAGGCACCTACTTAACCCCCATGTCCCACCTTACATGATTATCTGGTTAAGTATTTCTTAGTTCATTAAGGCCATAACCTCATAAAGACCTCTCACATTAGACTGGCATTTATGGCAGCTGGATTTGCCGGGCGGGTCCGGGCAGTCTTACACCATAAAAGAGTCTAACCTCGTGTCTTTACAACTGTTATGCTTTAGTTTGGGCCTAGGACCTCTCACATTGGTCCGACATTTGTGACTACTGGATTTGCCGGGCGGGTCCGGGCAGGTTTACATCACAAACGGGTCCAACCTCGTGTCCTAAGCATTGATTATTAATAATAATCCACTTTCCCCCAATTTTAATAATTCCCTACTTGAATTATTAATTACTTCCAATTTTTAACAATGTCCATAATTGACTCAATTATGGACATTCATTCATGGTATGCAACATCTTACAAAATTGCACCCAATTTATTAATTCCTAATATTACCCCTACCCCACGTTTGAACGTTTATTCGCAAAATATATGTTAGACTCGAATAGCCTAACTCATAGCATAAAAGAGATTATCATAATAACAACATGTATATGTGACCAAATGAATCATAATAAGGGGTGAAACTTGCATATGTCCAACTTGCATAGATTATACATGTCATGGACCTAAAGGTGTCAACTTGTTCAAAATTCACCTAATATAATCTCAATCAATTTTCATAAACTTACATATGAACATGTGTGAATCAACATCATCTAATTTTTTAACAACATGGTTTTATATGGGTACACCTAACTCAATAGGCAAATTCCCATAATCAAGTTTTATTTAATTATAGTTTCAAGTTTATGGGTACACCTAACCTAATAGGCAAATTCCCATAAACAATATCCATTTAAATTAAGAAAAAAAAAACATAACTTTAAGCATGATCCAACAACATCATGATTTTTCAACATAATATAGCATGATTTATAACATGGCATAGTATGATAGTATAACATAGCTTGACATGATTCTCAACATAGCACGACATAGCATAAGAGAATTTACAACATAGCATGACATAGCATATATAATTTACATCATACGACAACATAATAACATAATAAGAGATCCACAATATATAGAATTTACAATTACAAATCACATCACTTTCTTGTGATCCATTCATAACTGAGTCAAATTAGTTTGTAATAGTCTTGTGAGAATCATCATACTCACCAACGAAAGAAGAGAATTAGAGAGAGAGTTCTTTGGTTTGATTTGTTTTGTTGAGTAGAATTTAGTTGTAGTAGATTAGGCTTCCTCTTCTTAGTTTGTGACGGCTACGTTGAACTCCATGGCAGCAGCATGACGGTAGCTTCTCTAATTTTACAAGTGATTTAGGTTTTGGGTCTACCCACTTATTTATAGATTTTAGAATGCATTTAGGCCATTAGATTTAACCTAGAAATAACCGCAGCCGTTCAGACAAGATGGGGTTTATCTTGTTGGCTCAGCAATGAGTCAGAAGTGACTCAGCAAACACTCAGCATATTAATAAACTTCTATTCATGTCATAAATATATATATATTTTCTACAATGTACATATTAGATACATCCCCCTTTACTTATTATTGTTTTTATATACATATTAGATACATCCCCTCTCTCACACACTTATTAATATTTTTATATTCATAATAGATACATCCCCTCTCTTACATACTTATTAATATTTTTATATTCATAATAGATACATCCCCTCTCTTACATACTTATTAATATCTTTATATTCATATTAGATACATCCCCTCTCTTACATACTTATTAATATTTTTATATTCATATTAGATACATCCCCTCTTCTACACACTTATTATTATTTTAGCAACTTTAGTGTTAATAGAAAATTCGGGGTGTTACATTCTCCCCTCCTTTTAGGATTTCGTCCCCGAAATCTTCAAGTCTGGAGGAATGTATATCCTACCATCCAAACGTCCATCTACTCATCCATCATACACAGGCGTCCATTGTCCTTACAGACTTCTAATGCTTTCATGTTTAAATGCACAGTGTGTGTATATGTCCGTATCTAATGCAAAATCAGGCGGTCCACTGATTCAGTTGACCTCCTTAATGCAACTATGATCGTGCCATGCATCCATTATGTATGCAAAAGATTCTTAATGCTACATAATACTTCTATATGCGTGCACAACCATCATCTGAATGCAGCATCCATATGATAATACAACCATCGTTCATCCATTTTACTAAATACATCCATATATATGCAATATGCAATATGTAGTGACTGAGCCGATCTAGTGCCTAAAGTGTGTGTATATATGCATCCACGAGCAACCACTAGCAAACACTTGCATCCATTTTGCATCCATCATACATAACATGTCTCAAACACATGTTTCAACCATAGGATTATCCTAACTAAAGGTCAAAGATACTAATGAGAGGACATACTAAAGATAAGATAAGATAAGCTAAGCGATAAAGGAGAAATTAAAAGACATACCCTCAAAAAGAAAAGGGTACAACGAACGCATCTTCTCTTCTGTCTCCCAAGTTGCGTTGCTCTCATCATCTCCCCATTGCACTTTAACCAGTCTGACCTCTCGATTCCTCAACTTTTTGATCTCCGACCCAAGAATGCATGTAGGAGCTTGTCTAATTGTTGCATCACGCTCTATTTCCACCTCTTTAAGCAAGCTCGGCTCTACCACCTCTGCGGTCTTGTGCAAATACTTCCTCAAATGTGATACATGGAATACGTCGTGTACTCCACTAAGTTTCTCAGGCAACTCCACCCTATATGCCATCTTCCCAATCCTGTTTTTTTTTACAGGAAACGGCCCTACAAACCTTGGTGCTAATTTCCCCACGGACCCAAAGCGAACAACATTCTGTAACGGAGATACTTTGATAAAAACCATGTCCCCAATGTCAAACTCAAGATTTGTCCTACTCTTATCAGCATACGATTTTTTGCCTATCTTGTGCTGCTTTCATCCTCCTTCGAATCAACTCAATCTTCTCCGAGGTTTCCCTAACCATATCGGGCCCAAGTAGGACTTTATCGGTAGATTCCCACCAACATGTAGGCGAACGGCAAGGCCTTCCATAAAGAGCTTCGAAAGGTGCCATGCCAATACTAGACTGAAAGCTATTGTTATATGCGAATTCTACTAACGGAAGGTGCTCTTTCCATGTACCCCCAAAGTCTAGGATACAAAGCCTTAAAAGATCCTCTAGAATGCGATTCACCCTCTCGGTCTGGCCGTCTGTCTGAGGATGATATGCGGTGCTCAAACATAGCTGAGTCCCTACCACCTCTTGTAAACTCTTCCAAAATTCGCTAGTAAAGATGGGGTCACGGTCGCTTACTATACTAGAAGGAATACCGTGCAAACGAACTATCTCCTTAATGTATACAGAAGCCAACCACGGAGCAGTCCTCTTACTTTCCACGGGAATAAAATGGGCGCTTTTAGTAAGTCTATCTACTATAACCCAAATCCCCGTGTTACCCTTCCTTGATCTTGGTAATCCATCCACAAAATCCATTGAGATGCTTTCCCATTTCCATAGTGGAACTTCTAATGGGTGAAGCAACCCACCGGGTTTCTTTTGTTCTGCTTTAACTCGTTGGCACACCAAGCATCTAGCGGCGTACTCGGCCACATCCTTTTTCATACCGGCCCAAAAGAAAACCCGCTTCATATCTTTGTACATCTTATCCCCGCCGGGATGAATGGTCATTTTTGAGCGATGAGCATCATCAAGAATGGCCTTGCTTAAGTCTTCGTCTTGTGGTACACAAAGCCTATTATCCCTTCGTAACCAACCCTTATCGTCTAGGGTATACCTACGAAGATGGCTTGACGACTCCCCTCCCTTTGAGCTTTTCTACTATCTCAACCAACTGTGGGTCGTCTCGCTGTGCCTCACCAACCCGTCCTAGAAGTGTAGGTCTAACCTCCAAGGGTGCTAACAGACCGGGTACTAAGTCAACGGAGGGTCTAAAGTCAAACATAGAGATGAATTCTAAGCTTTGTCGTTCAACAAACAACGGACTCAAGGACAACCTTTTCCTACTTAAGGCGTCTGCCACCACGTTATCCTTGCCCGGGGTATATGCTATTTCAAAATCGTAGGAGGCTAAGAATTCCATCCACCGTTGCTGCCTTAAATTCAAATCCTTCTGAGAGAATAAGTATTTTAATGATTTGTGGTCAGTGAACAGTTCGAATTTCTCACCAAGAAGATAGTGACGCCAAGACTTAAGCGCGAAAACAATTGCGGCTAGCTCTAAGTCATGCGTGGGGTAATTCTTTTCATGAACCCTCAACTGCCTTCCACCATAGGCTATTACTCTTCCCTCTTGCATGAGGACCGCGCCAAGTCCCGCCCCACAAGCATCAGTATAGATGGTAAACGGTTTATTCCCGTCTGGCAGCACTAAGACTGGGGCTGAAGTTAAGGCTCTCTTTAAACGTTAGAACGCATCATCGCAATCTTTGTCCCACGTAAAAACCAGGTTCTTCTCCGTTAACCGTGTTAATGGAGCTGATATTTTTGCGAAGTCTTTGATAAACTTCCTATAATAGCCAGCCAACCCCAAGAAACTTCTTACTTCGGTTGCATTTTTAGGGACCTTCCAATCTTGGATGGCCACCACCTTTGCGGGATCCACTGCTATCCCTTCTTTGGAAACCACGTGCCCTAAGAACCGTACTTCCTTCCTCCAGAAGTGACACTTAGAAAATTTTGCCTTAAGGTTATGCGCTCGAAGGGTTTCCAACACTTCCCTAAGATGTAGGGAGTGCTCTTCTTTATTCTTAGAAAAGACTAAGATGTCATCCACAAAGACTACCACGAATTTGTTAAGGTATTCCCTAAACACCCTACTCATCAAATCAACAAAATATGCAGGGGCGTTTGTCAAACCAAAGGGCATCACTAGCCATTCATAGAATCCGTCAGGAGTCCTAAAAGCAGTCTTATCTATACTATCCTCAGCCACTCTCAGTTGATGAAAGCCAGTGGCTAAGTCCAACTACGAAAACACTGAGGCGTCAACTAACTGATCAAAGAGATCGTCAATCCTCGGCAGTGGGTGTCGGTTCTTTTTAGTAAGCTTGTTTAGTTCTCTATAGTCCATACAAAGTCTAAGAGACCCATCCGCCTTTGTGGCAAAAACTACTGGAGCACCCCACTCCGATATACTACGTCTTATGAACCCCTTCTCAAGCAACTCCTTTACTTGCTTATTGAGTTCCCTCCTTTCACGAGGAGCCATGTGGCGCACTGGCAAAGATACGGGTTTAGCATTATCCACAAGATAAATTCGAAAGTCTATCTCCCGCTTTGGAGGTAAGCCCTTCACCTCCTCAAACACATCCGGATATTCCCGGACCACTTCTACCGATCGCAGGTTCTCTACAGACGCGCCAAGCGATTCAAGATAACTTAGCATAACGGAATTTATGGGATTACAAAAGATGTCGAGAGCATTACTAAGGCGAGTCATAAGCCTAACTACTCTCCTTTCACAATCAAGAATGGCCCTATTTCTAGACAACCAATCCATTCCTAAAATTAGCCCATAGCCCGTGAAGCCCAATACATAAGCATCACATCTAAATTCAACGCTAAGTATAGAGATTTTCAAATCCAAACATATCATGGTCAAATGAGCCGAACCCCCAATTGGATTTGAAACTACCAAGGGATCCTCTACTAAACTGGTGTTCAAGTGCAGTGATTCAACTAATGATGCAGAGATAAACGAATGAGATGCGCCAGAATCGAATAAGGTACGGACAGGATGATCAAACAGAAAAACTAAGCCTTCAACAGAAATTGTTCTACCTCTTTCTTGCAGCGGTGGGGCCGCAATAGCCTGAACTTGCCCCCTTGCCTGCCCTGGTGCCATAAGAGCCTGCACCTGTCCTCCCGAGGTAGACCCTGCCCTCTGCCCCTTCTTTGGACAGTCCTTCACTAAATGTCCCGCATCTCCACAATGAAAACAACCAGTCTTCTTTTTCTTTCTACAATCTTTGATGAGATGGCCAGGCGTCCCACAATTGAAGCATTTCTTCTTCCCTTTGCCATCATTGTTTTTACCACCCTTCTTATTTTGCTGTTGGGGTTTCTTCTGATCCCCTTTCTTTTCAACTGCCTTATCCTCATGCATAAGTGCCATTTCTACTAGCTTTTCAAAGGTGGCTCCCATAGGGATGTGGGTCATAGGCAACCCTTGCAACGGTTCATTCAAGCCTCTAACGAACCTCAAAGCTTTCTTCTTTGGCGTGTTCACCAACTCCAAGCCAAACCTTGCTAACTGATTAAATTTATTGACATATTCCTTTACTGATGAGCTCCCTTGCTTTAGTGCCAGGAATTTTTCCATATTTAAGTTCTCCTCTGCCCTTGAAAGAAACTTTGCCTCAAACCTTCGTCTGAAATCCGCCCATGAATCAACTGGACGTTCCCCGTTAGTGACCTCCCACCAAAACGAGGCCTCTCCCTTCATTAACCAAGCAGCTAAACGGACTTTCCTCCCATCTTCCACTTCAAAGATATCCAACAATTCCTCAGTCTCCTTAAGCCAATCTCTGGCCTCCACAAACATCTCAGTCCCTTGAAAAGTTTTTCCTCCCATAGCCTTGAATTCCTTGCACGTCTTTGCAAAAGTGTCAACACGAGGAGGAGGAGGAGGAATGGGTGCAACTAGGGGTGGAGGAGTATCCGCTGGGCCTGCAGTGGTGGCCCTAGCCTCCAAGTATCTCCTAAACCACCCTGGAATCGTCACACCTTCTAGGAGATTAAGATCTTCAGCCATGCTGAAACGAAAAAGGAAAGATTCAAAATGGAGAATTCGAAAGATAAAGATAAGGATGTGGCTATTTGGGATTATGTTTTTCATAAAAACTCTCTTTAAATAACATGTTTTTTTTTGAAAGCACTTCTTCCAAAAATACTTTAGAAAAAAAATATTTTTCTAAAAAATTTTATCTGTTCTGGTAACCTTATGCTCTGATACCACGTGTAACACCCCACGTCCATTAATGTCACTCACAAAGGGAATGCATTAACTTCCATGGAGGTTTTAAGTGAATATAGAACAGTAAAATTACAACAAGACAGATATAAAATAGTACTTGGAAATTCAAAAACTTTATTTCATTGTAGCAGAAGTCAAAACATGTTTGATTACATCATAACACCATATTCAATGTCAAGTACAATATCTATCTTGATAAAACAAGTACATAATCCCATTACATGAATAGCCATTAAAAAGAAAGATAACAAGCTGGACTTTACTTCAGCAGTCCAAGCTTTCCAGAAGATAAGCGATCCAACTAGACTCCACTAGAACTTGGCCCAACCTGCGGACCTGAAGGGAGAAAAAGGATGGAAAAGAGGGGGTCAGACATAAAGTCTGGTGAATATGATAATTCTACAATACTATTACCAAAATAACTGGACTAAGGCATAAGCTGGAAAACAAGAAAATGTCTATGAAGAGCAGATTAAGGACATAGACAATCGCTAAAGGCAACGTTATAGGCGCTCCTAAATACTAAAGGATAAACACTATACTGCACCACACCAGTCACCCTAAAGATTCATCCCACTTAGCTTCACTTAGAAACTTTCCCAATGGCTTTACGTACCCCTAGCTGACTACATAGGTGCCGCCTGCCCCTATCTCCACTAGGTGTACCCTACTTCCCATTATTCGATCGGCTCCCTAACTCGTAGATACCCGTGCTGGCCCCACAGTGGGGTGTATCACTTCCCTAAATTGGCAACCTGATACAACGGACATGCACGGCTTATACCTACACGATGCAACAACGTCTTACCTACCAGCCCGGGTCCACACACGCATATGAAACCCGTTGGACTTGCGTTGCCACCGCTCCCTGTTTTGGCCTCTTATAGTCAAACCCAGTATGCGTGTCCCGTCCTCGACTTGGGTCGAGCCCACAAAGATACGTTTTGGGATACTGGTTGAAATGGGCCCCCACTATTTACCACAAGCATTCCACTTAAGCTTGTCCCCATTAGTCCATCCCACTTAACCCACTTAGTCATGTTCATTTACATGTGTGTTTGGTTAAGTCTAATCGTATTTCAAATGCCTCTAAAGGCAACCACCAGATTCCTCATGCCACCCAAGGCACCTACTTAACCCCCATGTCCCACCTTACATGATTATTTGGTTAAGTATTTCTTAGTTCATTAAGGCCATAACCTCATAAAGACCTCTCACATTAGACTGGCATTTATGGCAGCTGGATTTGCCGGGCGGGTCCGGGCAGTCTTACACCATAAAAGAGTCTAACCTCGTGTCTTTACAACTGTTATGCTTTAGTTTGGGCCTAGGACCTCTCACATTGGGCCGACATTTGTGACTACTGGATTTGCCGGGCGGGTCCGGGCAGGTTTACATCACAAACGGGTCCAACCTCGTGTCCTAAGCATTGATTATTAATAATAATCCATTTTCCCCCAATTTTAATAATTCCCTACTTGAATTATTAATTACTTCCAATTTTTAACAATGTCCATAATTGACTCAATTATGGACATTCATTCATGGTATGCAACATCTTACAAAATTGCACCCAATTTATTAATTCCTAATATTACCCCTACCCCACGTTTGAACGTTTATTCGCAAAATATATGTTAGACTCGAATAGCCTAACTCATAGCATAAAAGAGATTATCATAATAACAACATGTATATGTGACCAAATGAATCATAATAAGGGGTGAAACTTGCATATGTCCAACTTGCATAGATTATACATGTCATGGACCTAAAGGTGTCAACTTGTTCAAAATTCACCTAATATAATCTCAATCAATTTTCATAAACTTACATATGAACATGTGTGAATCAACATCATCTAATTTTTTAACAACATGGTTTTATATGGGTACACCTAACTCAATAGGCAAATTCCCATAATCAAGTTTTATTTAATTATAGTTTCAAGTTTATGGGTACACCTAACCTAATAGGCAAATTCCCATAAACAAGATCCATTTAAATTAAGAAAAAAAAACATATCTTTAAGCATGATCCAACAACATCATGATTTTTCAACATAATATAGCATGATTTATAACATGGCATAGTATGATAGTATAACATAGCTTGACATGATTCTCAACATAGCACGACATAGCATAAGAGAATTTACAACATAGCATGACATAGCATATATAATTTACATCATACGACAACATAATAACATAATAAGAGATCCACAATATATAGAATTTACAATTACAAATCACATCACTTTCTTGTGATCCATTCATAACTGAGTCAAATTAGTTTGTAATAGTCTTGTGAGAATCATCATACTCACCAACGAAAGAAGAGAATTAGAGAGAGAGTTCTTTGGTTTGATTTGTTTTGTTGAGTAGAATTTAGTTGTAGTAGATTAGGCTTCCTCTTCTTAGTTTGTGACGGCTACGCTGAACTCCATGGCAGCAGCATGACGGTAGCTTCTCTAATTTTACAAGTGATTTAGGTTTTGGGTCTACCCACTTATTTATAGGTTTTAGAATGCATTTAGGCCATTAGATTTAACCTAGAAATAACCGCAGCCGTTCAGACAAGATGGGGTTTATCTTGTTGACTCAGCAATGAGTCAGAAGTGACTCAGCAAACACTCAGCATATTAATAAACTTCTATTCATGTCATAAATATATATATTTTTTCTACAATGTACATATTAGATACATCCCCCTTTACTTATTATTGTTTTTATATACATATTAGATACATCCCCTCTCTCACACACTTATTAATATTTTTATATTCATAATAGATACATCCCCTCTCTTACATACTTATTAATATTTTTATATTCATAATAGATACATCCCCTCTCTTACATACTTATTAATATCTTTATATTCATATTAGATACATCCCCTCTCTTACATACTTATTAATATTTTTATATTCATATTAGATACATCCCCTCTTCTACACACTTATTATTATTTTAGCAACTTTAGTGTTAATAGAAAATTCGGGGTGTTACAATACTGCTCAGATCCATATCAAACTACATTTTGCGATCTGCACCACCCCAAACACCCTAAATCTGACCTTCCATCAGCGAAGCTCTGGATCAGTTATTTTGATATGGCTTTTGGCCAAATCGAATACGTATCATATTATGCACACCATTAGGCACTCCGGATTAAAATTTTGGCCGCTCCCTTTTCCCTCTGTTTCACTTTAATGGTGACCGAAAACCCAAATTAGGGTTTTTGGTCACTAAATCGTGCCTCCACCTTTCTCTGGAATCTCCCCTACCGACAGAGATGAACAACCCTCTCCTTCGACGCAGCAACCCTTAGTCCCTAGCCCTTCATTGACCGTAGGTATGTGTTTCAACTGAATTGTGTTTTGCATGCCTTATAGTGGGGAGTAGGGAACAAGTTGAAGTCTTTGTGTGCTAGCTGACCCTTACTTTGTGTTAGTTTTAGCTGTTCCAATTGAACCTTGTTGTGCATGCCTTATTGTAGAAATTAGGGAACAAGTTGAAGTCTTTGTGTGTAAGCTGATTGCTACTTTATGTTAGTGTGCTAGCTATTTCAATTGAATTGGTATGTACTAGTGTGTTAGCTGGTTATTATACCCTGGAATCAGAGAAATCAAATTTGATTGCGGTATAATTTTTGATTGCGGTATATATATCTATGAAAGTATGAAACAAAGAAATAACAATGAGTTAGTCATGCCGATTGCAACTAAAATGTAGTAACCACATCCATGTACAAGTTGTCACTGATTTATAGTTTAATTATTTAGCAACTAAAAGTTGTCCATTTCTTAAACTGAGCAAATGGATAATTCTATAATTAAATATTTAACCATGATTTCATCGTCATTTGACTGTTTGTTTGTCTTATGCTTGAAATTTAATTTGGGTTGTCTTATAACAGGTTTACTTTGTTTTGAAAAATAACAAGTTTACTGAAAATATAATAAGAGGTTTACTGAAACCTAGGAAGATGGATGATTAATCGACTTTCTAGTTAATAATTTAATGGGTGATCCACCAGGTGGATGAATTTTAGCTCACACGTAGGGTCGGGTATCCATGTTTATTAGCTTTATCCAAATGTTGGATGCTGCTACACTTAACCTTAGTAAAACGCTTCTTTCACTAGCAACTTTCCCCTACTTTGTAGCAAAGAATGTAGTGTAGGTTATCTTGCACTACACAGTCTTCTTCAAAGAAACTGAAAGTTGCAAGTGAAAGCAGTTTTTTCCAAAGGTCAAGTGAAGCTGCATTTGACATTTGAATAAAGATAATTAGCATGGATTACGGACCCTGCGCATGAGCTAAAATGCAGCCACCTGGTGGATCGTCCAGTAAATTCTTAATCAGAAAGTCGAGTATGTGTGTCATCCGACGATGATGATTCAATATCTTTAGACGTTGGAGCAGGTATATATTTTTTAGCACTTATCTCTACGTAGTATCTTACATAAGAATTGAATGGACATGTACTTGTGTGCACATGCATCTTGAATATTATTTTCGTTTCTTTGTTCCTTTTTGTGTGTATAGGAGGATATTCTGTATGCTAGGGTACGAACTACCAGTGTTGCATATGGACTACACTTCAGGTGATTCTTCTTTTGGCTTTGCATTTTTAATGACTATCAACTAGGTTGTTGTATGAATTTAGGCCTCATGGGTAGAAATCAGTCGACTAATCGACTAGTCTATTCGACTAAGTTGTTATTGGTTCCCAGTGAAGTATTTGTACACAAACACACTGATCGACTATGTACCGTTAAATTACAAAAACACACTGATCATCACGATATGCCCTTCACTATTATTGGTGTCCAGTGAAATTATGCAAGCCCAAAATATTGAAATTATCATCTAATCCTTCACTGTTAGAACCATTGTTGTTATCACTTTTTCTACTAGAATTAACATTCAATGGTGCATTCTAATCCTTCACTGTTATATTTGTATTAACATACACTTAGCCCTATATTCATTCTGCATATCAGTCACTAAATGTTGCAATGTCGATCTACTGTTCAGCTGTGAAGTATTTGTACCTTGTTTCTTGTATTTTATAGGTAGTCCTGTTGCAGATTATGGTGCTTTGCTGGAACTCAAGCTGTAGGCTATATATCACGATTCAGTTTTTCTACCAAATGAAACTTGAACTCCAGGCTAGCTATCACTCAATCTTCCCGGCCACGACTGGACTGTTTATCAGGCTGTTATCTTTTTACCTCACTTTTGTTACTTTGTAATGTGATGAAAATCTAATACAGTTTCCTTTTAATGTTTATGTTTGTATGTACATCGTGTTATGACAAACCTTGTAATTCTTTGAGTATATATATGTATAAATTGTGTTATTCATGTGTATACTTTGTGGTATGTATGCTCTGGGATATGAAAGATATGAGCTACAGTTTCTGGACTTATATATATGCACATATATTATATATATATATACACACATGTGTATATATGTGCACACACACATATAATTAGACACAATCAAAGACCGTGTCAGATTAGACTTTAGATACGGCTAATAGCCGTATTTTAAAATAACAAGATATGGTTAGTAGCCGTATCTAATAATTTAACACGCCACTTTTTGATACGGCTATTTACCGTGCCCAAGAGCTCTAGATATGGCTAAAAACACAGTCTAATCAGCATATATGGTGTAGTGAAGGTACTCGACCAACAACCTTCCGGTCTTTTGGGTGCCCCCATTGTACCCCTGCTTTGAGCCTGCTAGAACTTACGATAACGATAATCTCTCGGCCTTCGCATCTCTAGTCATCCAACCCGATGACCATTCAAAGCTCAAGCAACCTTCTCGAGTAACCATTATCCACCAACTCATGAACTTTGAGTTGTCAACCCATTCGTTATTCTATACCGACCAACGAATACATCTCAACACTTCGAACATCCCTACTTGAATTCACTTCAAAGTCACAATCATCGTTGAACTGAATAGCATCAATATAAGGTTCAATACAACCCATAGTTCATCCATTTGCTATGGAAACAAACTATAGCGTTCATGCCATCCATCATATCCTTTCAAAACGCTGCCATTATCCTTCATACATGCCGACCCATATTGGATCAGGCATATCCGACAGAGCCCCTCCCCTTGGTGCACGACCGACCGACCCCCCTAGGTGCACGACCGACCGACCCCCTCCCTTGGGTGCACGACCGACCAACCCCCTAGGTGCATGACCGACTTATCCCCCTTACACGAACCCTGATCGACCCATCTTGTTCACATCATGACCGACCCGAACCCGGGGTGCACGACCGACCCCCTCTGGTGACCGACCCCATGCTGCTCGACCAGATTCACCCTGACCGACCCAAACATGCTCGACCAGATCTCCATGTGCGGACTAACCCGACCTTGGGTGCACGGCCAACCCAAATTCCTTCCCGATCGACCGACCACTTGTACTACCTCTAGTACTACCTTGTACTACATGACCGACTCATGGCCTGTACTGGTCCATTCCATCACCGAATTCCACCAAAACTTCGTCAAACGACAAGGTCGACGAAATCTACTCAACTAGTTCAACCACAAACGTGATACGAAATCACTAACAACTTGAATATGACGATTTTTATCAAAATTATGTAAATTTCACCAAAATCATGATACATGAACATATGAACAAAATTATGGATCTAACTTGCATAAACATATGAAAATATATGAAAATTATTGGTTTTAGGGTTGCTAAATTAGATCCTATAGTGATTCATATGAAATTAGACTTACCATTGTGTAGAACTAGGAAAAATCGATTTAAAACGCTGAAAACATGTGCATACACCTCATATACTTGATTGAATCCGCGTGAGAGATGCATATCACTCACCAATTTTCCAAAACAACCTAAAAACACTTAGATCTAGATCCGGACAGCCAAGAATTTGATCTAAACCCCTCGATTCGATGAATTCTCTCTTGGAATGGCATAGATCTAGCTTCAAACGATGTAGATCTTTGATTCTCCAAGCTTTAGTGGTGGAAAGATGAAGAATATGGAGTAATGGAGGAACTTTAGCTCTTCCAAAATGAGAGAATGGAGAAAGTAAACTCTACTCCATGCCTCCAACCCCCTATTTATAGCTTCCACCAGTCCACTAATGGGCCTCCCCAAATCAGCCCATTATGGCTTACCAAACCTGAACAGCCAATTGTGAAAGCTTAAAACAGCGATTCTTCCCAAACTGCTGAGCCAAATCTTTAATGCGACCAACCTACGGAAAGGGAAACTTCATTTCCTTTCCAATGGCACAGGTCTCGACACCTGATTCAATCCCAATCAAAAGTTACGCCCTGTTCAAGACTGATAGGGGCAAAATGGTCACAAACAAAATTGGTAAAAATTATAGACATGTTTCACATCCCCATTAGCAACATATTAATATATGAGAATGATCCAACCCTCAGGGAATAAAATTAAAATAATTTACGATCCTCCGCTATGTAAAATGCGGGCTGTTACATTCCCCACCCCCTTAGGAATTTCACCCCTGAAATCCCAACAAACATATGCAACCAAAGCAATTCTGCATGCCTATTATCCATTATTAGCCAATTCTATCACCCAAACTAGCAGCCATCAAGCCATGCATCCATAGTCTTATCCTAGCACACAGAATTCTAACAATAACAACCATAACACAAGTTACGATGATTTAATGATGACACGGTATCAATGGGTCAACGAAGAGTTCTGGATGGGTCGCCTTCATGCTCCCTTCCATCTCTCATGTACAATCATCACCATCCTCACTCTATTGTACTTTGACTAACTTAACTATCTTCCTCCTAAGTTGTTTCATCTCATTCCCACAACAATAAGCGGCTTACGAGGTTTCGTAACTACAGTCTCCACTTCTAGGTCTTCATACGGTTTCGGAGATACCACCATATTCGAATCATGCACGAACTTCAGTAGAAACGACACATGGAACACATCACACGCACTCGACATCTTCTCGGGTAACTCCAATCTATACGCGAGCTTTCCAATTTGCTCAATTATTAGAAACGGTCCTACAAACCTAGGAGCGAACTTTCCTTTACTTCCGAATCGAACAACATGCTTCAACGGTGAAATCTTCACGAAAACCATGTCGCCAACGTTGAATTCCAAATCCTTACGACACTTATCGGCATAACTCTTTTGACATCTTGGGCCGCCTTCGTTTGTTACCGAATGATCTCAATAATATCTGAGGTTTCTCTTATCATCTCTGACCAAGCACTAACCTATCTCCAGTTTCCAACCAACATGCTGGAGAAATACACGGTCTACCATACAACTCCTCATATGGTGCCATCCCAATACTCAACTGGTAGCTATTAATATATGCAAACTAAACTAGATGCAGATAGTCTTCCCACTGTCCTTCGAAGTCTAACACACAAGCCCTCAAGAGATCTTCTAAAACTCGGTTAACCCTCTCGGTTTGACCATTGGTTTGGGGATGATAACCCATACTCAAACACAACTCAGTTCCCAAAGTCTCTTGCAAAATTTTCCAAAATCCACTCGTGAACAATGGATCTCGGTCACTCACTATACGCTTTGGGATACCATGGAATTGAACTACCCATTTTATATAAAGCTCAGACAACTTCGATGCTGTCCTAATCGATTTGACAGGAATGAACCTTGCATTTTTGGTCAAACAATCTATGATGACCTAAATTCTTTTGTTTCCCGCCCTGGTTCTAGGTAGCCCATCGATATCTACTCCCACTTCCATGTAGGAACCTCCAATGGCTGAAGCAACCCACTCGGCTTTTTCTGTTTAGCTTTCACCAACTGACAGTTCATGCACTTGGAAATGAACTTTCCAATATCCCGCTTCATCCCCTCCCATTAGTAGGCTCGCTTCATGTCCTGATACATCTTATTACCACTCGTCAACTTTGAGTGATGATATTCCCTCAGAACCTCATCTCTCAACCCGTCAATATCAAGAACAACCAGTCGTCCTTGCTTTCGAAGCCAACCTTCTTGATTGACCTCGAACTCTTTATCCTTTGGTTCCAGTTTCTGGATAAACTCAACAAGCTTTGCATCTCGCTTTTGTCTCCCTCCAATCCTTTTATTGAGAGTAGGTCTCATCGATAAGCTTGCCAACATTTCAGGTACCAATTCACACCTTGGCCTGAAATCAAATCTTGCCAAATACTCAAGGCTCTTCCATTCCAAAAAAATCGCTCCCAAACTTGCGTGTCCTCGACTTAACGCATCCGCAATTGTGTTACCTTTACCAACAGTATAGGCTATACCAAAATCACACGATGCCAAAAATCTATCCATCGTTGCTACCGAAAATTCAAATCCTTTTAGGAGAAAAGATACTTCAACGACTCGTAATCCGTAAACAACTCAAATCAAACTACGAACAAGTAATGTCTCCATAACTTCAGAGCAAACACGACCCATGCCAACTCCAAATCATGAGTTGGATAATTCCTTTCATGCGGCTTTAGCTATCGACTCACATAGGCCACAACCTTATCGTTCTGCATCAGTACTGCTCCAAGCCAAATGCCACATGCGTTGGTGTATACCACCATCTTTTCATTCCCACTTGGAATCATCAAAACAGGAGCACTCGTCAGACTCTCTTTCAGGATTCCAAAAGCTTGCTCACACTTTACATCCCATGTGAACACCCGATTCTTCTTTGTTATTCCAGTCAATGGTGCAGCTATCTTGGAGAAATCCTTGATAAATCATCGGTAATAACCAACCAACCCAAGGAAAGTCCGAATATCCATCGCATTTTAGGTCGATCCCAGTGCTGGATTGCTACCACCTTAGCGGGATCAACCGCTATACCCTTTCCAGAAACTACATGGCCTAAGAATCTCACTTCACTCTTCCAGAAGTGACACTTCGAAAACTTAGCTCTCAGCTAATGCTTTCGCAAGATTTCCAAAACAACTCTCAAGTGCGTCTCGTGCTCTTCCTCATTCCGGGAGTAAACTAGAATATCATCCACGAACACAAGCACGAACTTGTTCAACTGATCTGTGAAAACTCTATTCATAAGATCCACAAAGTACGTTGGTGCGTTATCAACCCGAATGGCATCAACAGCCATTCGAAGAAACCAGATGGTGTCCTAAAAGTTGTCTTTGGCACACTATCCCTCGCCACCCTTAACTGGTGAAATTCCATTGTCAAATCCATCTGAGTATACACTTCGGCTTCGTGAAGCTGATCGAATAAGTCATCAATCCTTGGCAATGAATACTTGTTCTTCTTGATCACCTTGTTCATCTCATGATAGTCCATACACAATCTTAAGGAGCCATCTGCCTTGGTTCTAAACACGACTGGTGCACCCCACTTAAAAACACTTATTCAAATGAATCCTTTTCCCAAAGGTCACAAACTTGCACCTCTAACTCTCGTTGTTCCTTAGGTGTCATCCACCTAAGCGACATAACGATTGGTCTAGCACCCTCAACCAAATCGATCCTAAACTCGATCTCACTATGCGACGGCAAACCTTTGGCTTTGTCAAAGACATCCTCATACTCATTAGCGATCAGCAAAAATGAAAAGTCATCCTGTGGAATTACAAGCAAATATAGATAGCTCACGAAGACCCCGTCTTCAGGCTTACATCTAATCAACGCCTTTCGCCCTTCCACATCCTCAACTCTCACCTCTAGCTTCTCGCAATTCACCCTTGCTGCATACCTCTTGAGCTAATCCATGCCCAAGATGATCCCAAGCCCGACGAGGTTCAACACAAAGCAATCACACACAAAAGAGCAACCATGACTCGACAACACCGGACCACGACACAACATGCACAAACTGTACAAACCTCCAACTGGATTAGTCATGATCAATGGTTTATAAAAAATCTCAGGTTCCAAACCCAAACAACACACAAGCTCATTACAGATGAAAGAATGCGATGCTTCAGTATCGAACAACACATGAACGAAAAAACTATGAACTGAAATAGTACCTTGAATGATGACACACTTTCCCTTCTCCTCTGCAGTTAGAGCACTTGAAGAAGAATGTAACACCCCGTATTTTCAGTCAACATTAAAATGACAAATTTAAAGTATATTTAAATTTTAGAAGAAGAATCAAGGGAAACGGGTTGCACCATTACGTTCATCTCGGAATTCTTCTTGAGGTAGAGTCTTAGTATGCGTGAATCGGACTCCGTATGAAGAAGTTATGGAGGTTTAAAGATTTAAGTTCATTTCCGAATTAAATAAAATAATTTAAAAATCAAAATTCGAAAATCAAACCAGCAGAACCGGTGGGTAGGAAATATCCTTCCATAGGGTGTCGACCCCCTTAAGGGGAGTCGACATTGGTGTCGATGTAACACCCCACACCCGCTAAGGTCACTCACAAAGGGAATGACTTAGCTTCGGTGGAGTATTTAAGTGAATATAGAACTGAAAAATTACAACAAGACAGATATAGGTAATACTTGAAATTTAAAACATCATTTCATTGCAGCAGAAGGTAAACATGTTTGGTTACATCTCAAAAACCAACAAGAGTCAAGTACAAAATATCCATCTCGTTAAAACATAAGTACATAATCCCACTTCATACTAATAGCCATAATAGAAAAGATAACCGAGCTTTTCTTCAAGAGTCCAAGCTCCAAAAGATAGGTAAAGCAATCTGATCAAAGCCCACTAGTGCTAGGCCCACTCTGAGAACCTGAGGGTTGGGGAAAAAGATAAAAACAACGGGCTCAGACATATGTCTGAGTGAGCCCTATAACCTTAACAATACAATCATTAAAGTAATTAGGGTATGATATAAACCTGGTACGGTACGACTGGGGATAAATGACTACACTAAGTAGCCAACTAGACTTAGGATAAACTAAGATAACGGTAAAGACGCGCCTATCCACCCAAGGATAAATACTATTCTGCACCACACCAGATCTACTCACCCAAGGATAATTCCTACACTGCACCACACCAGTTCCACCTACCCAAGTGTAATTCCTACTTAAAGGTTGATCCCCACTAAGTGTACTTAGTAATTTTTAATAGTAGTTTCGTATACCCCTAGCTGACTACATAGGTGCCGTCTGTTGATACACAAGATTTTGATTAATGACAACATAGAAATAGAGATCATTGACGAGCTAAATTTATATTTATCAAAGTGGAAATCAATGAAGATCGTAGTGAAGATCAATGGAAATCATGACATGGAGCTAAGATTATATATATGTAGGTATGGAGTCGTGTTAGATTTATGTTAAAATCTATCCTCAAAGTATAACACGAATGCACAAAACAATTTAGAAATTGAAATTAGCTGGGGCTGAAATCTGTATATTTGAAGAATTGAAAAGTCACAGAAAAAGCCCAAACGGTCCAGGCTTCGACCGGGAAAGAGTACAGAGTGATATAGACTATGGACCGAGGTCCTCTGGTCCACAGCAAGAAAACGGTCGACCGCCCAAAAAGGACCTGTCGACCGGTCCTGCTGTTTTTTTCACATAACGGCTATTTTATTCAAATACCTGTGGACCTGTTATTTTCGACCTGTCGACCTTTTTTCTTGCTGTAATTTTTCTGAAAGGATGCTTCTTTTTGTGAAGAGATTTCTATTCAATTTCAAGGGAAATGGACACAACTCTTTATAGAAACTCTTCATGAAGGAATGCAACTATTCTACACTATAAATAGACTTGAAATCATACTTTCAAATCACCGAATCTTTTTCTATTTTCTGATCTTAACTCTATACTCTCTTGCATTCTAAAAGCTCTCTCAAATAGTCAATACTTGTTGAATCCTTGAATCAGTTTTATATCATTTGATTCAACAAGCAATCTTTCTTCCTTAAATCTTTGCATTCAAATCATATACTTGAGTATAGGATTATAGGAAGGGTGTACCCAATCGTTGGCAAATCAGTGTTGAAAGAAGAACATAATTAGAAGTCAAACTCTTGTAATTGTCCTGTGTGGGTAAGCTTGTAGCCCGTGAAATCAAGTGGGTAAGCTTGTGGCCCGTAAATCAAGTGGGTAAGCTTGTGGCCCATAAATCAAGTGGGTAAGCTTGTAGCCCGTGAAATCAAGTGGGTAAACTTGTAGCCCGTAAATCAAGTAGTTGTGAACCTGTTCCTCCGGGTGAAGCGAGGGTGTTGTTTGGTGAAAAGCCGAAGAGAAGCTTCGGGACTGGACGTAGGACTGGAGGTCTGAACCAGTATAAAAATCCTGGTGTCGTTACTCTACTTTACTTTACTGCATTTATATTTGTTAGTGATATTTATATTGTTTGCGAATATTTATTCGCATAACTATTGAATAGCTTAAGTTATCAGATACATTCCGCATAGCCATATTATAGATCCTGCACAAGTCATACACAACCGACTTTTCATTTGGTATCAGAGCCTGGTGTTCTAGAGATCGTAACAACATCCTAGAATAAATGGCAATAAAGAAATCTAGTCAAGGAATTAAAAAGTGGAAGAGCAACAAAGCGGAATCAAGAGAGCAAGGAAGCAAATGTCTCATGGCTAAAGTCAAATCACAATCGGTATGTGTAGATTCATTATTTAAAGATCTTTTGTTAGACCATGAAAAATTATTGAAACTCAATACAGTCGTTTTAGCTATGTCAAAAAAGTACAAGGAAGAAAATTCCAAATTAAAAGAAGAAAACAATCGTTTGGTAAAACAAGCCAAATGTTTTGAAGATACCTTAGAAGAGCTTGTTTCTCAAAAAGATTTCCTTCAAAAAGAAAATGAGCAACTAGAAGATAAAAACAATGTTCTTTTAAAGGAAATCGATCATTTGCAAAATAGAAATATATCATTAGAAGATTCTTTAAATAATTCTAGTTCTTTAATTTCGTCTCTTGAAAAAGAGAATGGGGCTTTAACTGAAAAGAATTTAGAACTATCTAAAGAATGTGAGTTTTTAAAGGTGAATAATAATATTTTGCAAAATGAAATTTCTGACTCAATTTTTTTTTTGAAAAGTTACAATCTTCTTTAGATAATTCAGAATCTCAAATTTTAGGTCTCAAAACTGAGAATGGTACTTTAAAAAGGAAAAATTCTGAATTAAATAAGGAAATTGATGATTTAAAGAATAACAAAATTTCTTTTGAAAATGTCAATAGCGACTTTGGAAATAAATTTGATAAAAGTGCAAATAAGTTCGCAAAATTTAATAAAGGTCAAAATGATTTAAATATGATTTTATCTAGATCTCGACCTTTACATGACAAAAGTGGATTAGGATATAATAAAACTAATCTTAGAAATAGTACTAGATATGCTTTCATGTACAATAAAAATATTACTGCTAGTACTAATGCTCATCCTAGATCCAATTATTATAGAAATTCGAGTACTTCTATGACTAGAGATCTGTATAATAGATCTAGAAGTACGAAAAGGAATATCAATAGAGATTACTTAAGTATTTGGGTTCCTGTAAATTGGAAAAATAGAGAAAAATATATCGATGATTATTTTGATTCGGTAGTTAATAACCAAAATTTTATCTTTAAAGGTTCCGTTAAACCCTCTTGGGTATGGTTACCTTCCATCTAATCCATGGACCCAAACAAAGCAAGTGGGTACCAAAGTATATATATTCTACTTTTTGCAGGTACACCACAATAAAAGGAAGGCGATTTTGATTTCTCCAAATGTCTCTGAAAACAAAATTCAGTTTATCAAATTGCACATGATCCAGTATCTCCCGAAGGTACTTTAATTTATGTCTTATGTTCGATTACTGTTCTATCATGATGTTTATTCTTTTTAATCGATGACAAAGAGGGAGAAATATGCATATATATATATATATATTCATGTATCATATAAATATTCATTTTATATGCACTAACATTTTGTTACACGAAACAGTAAGTTTTTATTATACTAACAAAATGTGCAGAAAGCTTTTAGACAGGGGGAGATAAAAATATATAAGCATATATTCAGGGGGAGCTACTCAGTATCTCAAAAATATATGCAAGATATTGTCATCAATCAAAAAGGGGGAGAGTGTTGATACACAAGATTTTGATTAATGACAACATAGAAATAGAGATCATTGACGAGCTGAATTCATATTTATCAAAGTGGAAATCAATGAAGATCGTAGTGAAGATCAATGGAAATCATGACATGGAGCTAAGATTATATATATGTAGGTATGGAGTCGTGTTAGATTTATGTTAAAATCTATCCTCAAAGTATAACACGAATGCACAAAACAATTTAGAAATTGAAATTAGCTGGGGCTGAAATCTGTATATTTGAAGAATTGAAAAGTCACAGAAAAAGCCCAAACGGTCCAGGCTTCGACCGGGAAAGAGTTCAGAGTGATATAGACTGTGGACCGAGGTCTTCTGGTCCACAGCAAGAAAACGGTCGACCGCCCAAAAAGGACCTGTCGACCGGTCCTGCTGTTTTTTTCACATAACGTCTATTTTTTTCAAATACCTGTCGACCTGTTATTTTCGACCTGTCGACCTTTTTTCTTGCTGTAATTTTTCTGAAAGGATGCTTCTTTTTGTGAAGAGATTTCTATTCAATTTCAAGGGAAATGGACACAACTCTTTATAGAAACTCTTCATGAAGGAATGCAACTATTCTACACTATAAATAGACTTGAAATCATACTTTCAAATCACCGAATCTTCTTCTATTTTCTGATCTTAACTCTATACTCTCTTGCATTCTAAAAGCTCTCTCAAATAGTCAATACTTGTTGAATCCTTGAATCAGTTTTATATCATTTGATTCAACAAGCAATCTTTCTTCCTTAAATCTTTGCATTCAAATCATATACTTGAGGATAAGATTATAGGAAGGGTGTACTCAATCGTTGGCAAATCAGTGTTGAAAGAAGAACACAATCAGAAGTCAAACTCTTGTAATTGTCCTGTGTGGGTAAGCATGTAGCCCATGAAATCAAGTGGGTAAGCTTGTGGCCCGTAAATCAAGTGGGTAAGCTTGTGGTCCATAAATCAAGTGGGTAGGCTTGTAGCCCGTGAAATCAAGTGGGTAAACTTGTAGCCCATAAATCAAGTAGTTGTGAACCTGTTCCTCCGAGTGAAGCGAGGGTGTTGTTTAGTGAAAAGCCGAAGAGAAGCTTCGGGACTGGACGTAGGACTGGAGGTCTGAACCAATATAAAAATCCTGGTGTCGTTACTCTACTTTACTTTACTTTACTGCATTTATATTTGTTAGTGATATATATATTGTTTGCGAATATTTATTCGCATAACTATTGAATAGCTTAAGTTATCAGATACATTCCGCATAGCCATATTCTAGATCCTGCACAAGTCGTACACAACCGACTTTTCACCATCTGCCCCTATCTCCACTAGGTGTACCTGCTACTCCCCAAGCGATCGGCTCCCTACCGTAGATACCCGTGCTGGCCCCACAGTAGGGTGTATCACTCCCCAAAGTGGCAACCCGAAAATGGTGCACGGCTTATATCTACACGATGCAACAACGTCTTACCTATCAGCCCGGGTCCACACACGCATATGAAACCCGTTGGACTCGCGTTGCCACCGCTACCCCGTTTTGGCCTCTTATAGTCAAGCCCAGTCGCGTGTCCCGTCCTCGACATGGGTCGAGCCCAATAAGATACATATGGGTTACTGGTTGAAATGGGCCCCCACAAGCTACTACTTAAGCTTGTCATTTTATCTAGTGCATCCCACTTAACCCCTTTTTATAATCATGCCCACTTACATGTTAAGGTTTGGTTAAGTCATCTAATCATATTTCATTGCCACTCAAGGCCCCCACAAGCTACTACTTAAGCTTGTATTTAATCATATTTCAATTGCCACTTAAGGCCCCCACAAGCTACTACTTAAGCTTGTCATTTAATCATATTTCAATTGCCACTTAAGGCCCCCACAAGCTACTACTTAAGCTTGTCATTTAATCATATTTCAATTGCCACTTAAGGCACCCACTAGATTCCTACATGCCACCCAAGGCACCCACTTAACCCTTTAATCATGTTTAGTTACATGTTCCCCTTTGGTTAAGTATTCTTGTCGTATTCTCTATTGCCACCCAAGGCAACCCACTAGATTTTTCCACATGCCACCCAAGGCACCCACTTAACCCTATAATCATGTTTAATTACATGTCCCACTTTGGTTAAGTATTCAAATCTTATCTTCTATTGCCACCCAAGGCAACCACTAGATTTTCCCATGCCACCCAAGGCACTTACTTAACCCTTTAATCATGTTTAATTACATGTTCCACTTCGGTTAAGTATTCTAATCGTATTTTCTATTGCCACCCAAGGCAACCCACTAGAGTTTTCCACATGCCACCCAAGGCACTACTTGATTTCCACATGCCACCCAAGGCACCCACTTAACCCCTCGTGCCCACTACATGCTTATCTGGTTAAGTGTTTCTTAATTGATTAAGAACGTGACCGTTGTAAAGACCTCTCACATTAGACTATCTTTTATGGCAGCTGGATTTGCCAGTTGGGTCCGGGCAGCCTTACGCCATAACCGAGTCTAACCTCGTGTCTATACACTTGCCACTTATTTGGTTTGTGCTTAAGACCTCTCACATTGGGCCAATCATTTGTAGCCGCTGGATTTGCCGGTCGGTTCCGGGCAGTCTTATGCTACAAAAGGGTCCAACCTCGTGTCTTAGTCGATTAATTACACCTAATTAATCACCCCCGAATTAATTTTCCCTAATTAATTCCAATTTTAATGATGTACATAATTGACTCAATTATGTCCATCCACTTTGTGGTATGCATAATCATACCAACTTCACACAATTTCATTAGCATGTTTATTAACCCCATCGTTCCCCACGTAATTCGCTAACATGACATAAAAGGGAAAATTCATCACAAATACAATGGGTTCAACTTGCATAACACATTAGCATAAACATGGGTTTTAAGGTGTCAACATGCATATAGCATCAAACCCAACTAGCATAAATAATCAACCCAAACTTGCATGAATCACATGTCATAAAGAGGTTAACTTGCATAAGTTTCTTATGTCATACAAAGGGGTAAACTTGCATATGTATGTATGACATGTAAAGGGGTTAACTTGCATATGTATGCATATCACACTAAGGTGTAAACTTGCACATGTTACTTGCATAAGATCAAACACCATACTTGCATAACATGTCATATATGGACTTGCATATAATC
This sequence comes from Allium sativum, assembly GCA_030737875.1. NCBI lineage: Eukaryota > Viridiplantae > Streptophyta > Magnoliopsida > Asparagales > Amaryllidaceae > Allium > Allium sativum. The sequence continues at coordinate 10,118,686 of CM060920.1, forward strand.
ATACACCAAACTTGCATAACATATCATATATGAACTTGCATATAATCATACACCAAACTTGCATAACATATCATATATGAACTTGCATAACTTGCATAACATCATGAACATGTAGCATATGACTTGTATAACTTGCATAACATCATGAACATGTAGCATATGACTTGCATAACTTGCATAACATCATGAACATGTAGCATATGACTTGCATAACTTGCATAACATCATGAACATGTAGCATATGGCTTGCATAACTTGCATAACATCTCAAACTCATAGCATATAACTTGCATAACATGCATAACATCTCAAACACATAGCATATAACTTGCATAACATGCATAACATCATTAACACATAGCATATAACTTGCATAACATGCATTGATCCACATTCATAGCCATAACCTCATTATATCCTATCATAATCATTTCAATAATTGGTCATTAAGGCTATAGAAAACTCACAACTTGTTGATTAGCCTTCCTATGAATATATTAAAAGATTGAGACGAAGCCACTAAGCTATCAACTCAAAAACTCCAAATAAGAATGCCCCAAATGAAAACCCTTTAGCCAAATCAATAATAAAGATCCTAGCTTTGATGAAGAAAAGCCTTGAATCAAACATAGAAACACTTAAGCAAGCTTAGGAACTCTTATACTTCTTTAGAAACTCTCTCATATGATTAGAGATGGAGATTATGACAAGAGGATGAGGGTGGAGGCCATGAGAGAACATTTTGGCATAGTTTAGCTATAGGATTGAATAATGAGCATTTAGGTTTAGGTTAGGCGTCTTTTTATAGAAGACTAGGATAGTTTTAGCCATAGGATAAACCTTAGTTTAGATCCTAGCCATCAAAGCATGTCTTGGGAAAGAAGTCAAGGGTAGGAACCATCTAGGGCCTTTAGATTAAAGCTGAACCATGAGAACCATTCAAATGCAAAATCTGCATTTGAGCGAATCGGCCCACGGGTTGACAGCCAAACACCCTGGATTAACCCCTAGTCGACCCAGCGGGCACGGGTCGACCTCAAAAATCGGTCGGTTCGGTTATTCCCCCCTCCCAATTCGTTGTTTTGAACATTTTTGCATATTTATTTATTTAATTTTCAATTATATATATATATATATCAATATATATATATTTCTCTGCGCAACCCATTTAACTTAATTAAGTATACTTTAATTTGTCAATTTTTTATGTTCAAATTACGGGGTGTTACATTCTCCCCTCCTTAAAGGATTTCGTCCCCGAAATCTCTAAGTCAAGAAGAACGTATCCTACCAACCAAACAACCATCTACTAAACCATCAAACACTGGCATCCATTGTCCTTAAAATTTCTAATGACGTATGAACATATGCAGAAAGTGTGTGTATATGCCCGTATACTAATGCTAAATCAGGCGGTCTACTGATTCAGTTGACCTCCTTAATGCAAACCATGATAGTGCCATGCATCCAATATGTATGCGGAAGAACCCTATCGACACATACTATTTCTACATGTGTGCACAACCATACACCAAAATGCATCATCCATCTGATAACACAACCATTATACATCCATTAATATAGCTACCTACACACAATTTTATGCAATATGCAATATGAAGTGATTGAGCCGATCTAGTGCCTAGAGTGTGTGTATATGCATCCACGAGCAACCACTAGCAACCACTTGCATCCACACGCATCCATCAAACATAACATGTCTCAAACACATGTTTCAACCATAGGTTTTATCCTATCTAAAGGTCAAAGGTACTAATGAGAGGACATACTAAAGATAAGATAAGTACTAGACAAACGATAAAGGAGAAGTTAAAAGACATACCCTCAAAAGAAATGGGTACTATGAACGCATCTTCACTTCTGTCTCCCAAGTAGCCTTACTCTCACCTTCTCCCCTTTTTCACTTTGACTAGTCGAACCTCTCTGTTTCTCAACTTCCTAATCTCTGACCCAAGGATGTGGGTAGGAGCTCATTGAATAGTCGCATCACGCTCTACCTCCACTTCTTTAAGCAAGATCGGCTCTACCGCCTCTGCGGTCTCATGTAGGCACTTCCTCAAATGTGACACATGGAATACGTCATGTTCCCTATGCAACCGAACTATCTCTCGAATATAAACTGAAGCTAGACATGGAACAGTCCTCTTGCTCTTCACGGGTATGAAATGGGTACTCTTAGTAAGTCTATCTACCACAACCCAAATTCCCGTATTACCCTTCCTCGATCTTGGTAACCCATCAATAAAATCCATCGAGACGCTATCCCACTTCCATTGCGGAACTTCCAATGAGTGAAGCAACCCACCCGGTTTCTTTTGCTTCGCTTCCACCTGTTGGCACACCAAGCATCTAGCGACATACTCGGCCACATCTTTCTTCATAACGGCCCAAAAGAAAACTCGCTTCATGTCTTGGTACATCTTGTCCCCACCGGGATGAATGGTCATCCTCAAACGATGCGCCTTATCAAGAATAGCCTTCCTTAAACCCTCGTCTTGCGGTACGCAAAGTTTACTGTCTCTATGCAAGCACCCCCTATCGTCTAGGGTGTACCTACTCAAATGGCTGGACGACTCCCCCCTTATGAGCCTCTATACCAACTCAACCAACTGTGGGTCGTCCCTCGCCAATCCATCTCAAAAGGGTAGGTCTGACCTCCAAGGATGCTAGCAAATTGGGTATAAAGTCAATGGAAGATCTGAAATCAAACATCGAGATAAATTCCAAGCTTCGTCGTTCCACGAACAATGGACTCAAGGACAACCTTTTTCCACTCAAGGCGTCCGCCACCACGCTAACTTGAAATCATAGGATGCTAAGAACTCCATCCACCTTTGTTGTCTCAAGACTATGCGCTCGAAGAGCCTCCAACACTTCCCTAAGATGTAGGGCATGCTTTTCTCCACTTCTGGAGAAAACCAGGATATTCTCTCATACATAATCGTCACAACTATCCATCTCTCACGTAGACCATCCTAGTCGAACTCGACATCACCCAAGTGCAAGCCCCAAAAGCCTAAACCAATATCAGACAAACACCCAAGGGACACCTCCTTCGAATTCAGACGACCTACGTGAGATGATACTAGTAAAAACGGCTGAATAATTAAGCCTTTGTCCAAATCTGGATGCCCTTGCCAGTCTCACTCCAGAACCACCATAGATCAAATAACTGGCTTCGCTTAATCTGTTCAGCACACACGAAAACTTATTTCGCTTTTAGAAAAGACCAAGATGTCCTCCACAAAGACCACTACGAAGTTGTTTAGGTACTCCCTAAACACCCTACTCATCAAATCAACAAAATATGCGGGGGCATTCGTCAAACCAAATGGCATCACCAGCCACTCATAGAAACCATCCGGAGTCCTAAAGGCGGTATTCTTTATACTATCCTCAGTCACTCCCAACTGATGAAACTCCATGGCCAAGTCCCACTGCGAAACACTGAGGCGCCAACCAACCGATCAAAAAGATCATCAACCCTTGGCAATGGGTGTCTATTCTTCTTTATGAGCTTGTTGAGTTCTCTATAGTCTACACAAAGTCTGAGGGACCCATCCGCCTTCGTGACTAAAACTACTGGAGCACCCCACTCCGATATACTTCGTCTTATGAACCCCTTCTCAAGCAACTCCCCTACTTGCTTATGGAGTTCCCTCCTCTCACGAGGAGCCATGTGGCGCACTGACACAGATACTGGTTTAGCATCATCTACCAGATAAATTCGGAGGTCTATCTCCCGCTTCGGAGGTAAGCCCTTCACCTCCCCAAACACATCCGAGTATTCCCAGACCACTCTAACTGATCGCAAACTCTCGACCGAAGCGTCAAGCGATTCAAGATAACTTAGCATAACAGAATCTATGGGATTTCAAAAGATCTCGAGAGTGTTACCCAAGCGGGTCATAAGCCTAACAACTCTCCTTTCACAATCAAGAACGGCACCATTACTGGATAACCAGTCCATGCCCAAAATCAACCCATAGCCCGTGAAGCCCAAACAAAAGCATCACCTCTAAACTCAATGCTAAGTATGGAAATCTTCAAACCCAAACATATCATGGATAAATAAGTGGAGCCCTCCCAATTGGGTTTGAAACAACCACGGGATCATCTACCAAACTGGTGTCTAGGTGCAGTGACTCAACTAATGATGATGAGATAAACGAATGTGGTGCGTCAGAGTCGAATAAAGTTCGAACAGGATGATCGAGAGAACCAAATTTCAACTTAGACAGTCCTACCCCGATCAGGTATACCCGTCGTGAGGGAATACATCTACCCTCCCGAAGATCCCGTACTTCGTCTTTACCTCTTTGGACAACCCTAACAAGTTGTCCTATTTCTCCAAAACAACTAGCCTTCCCCTTCCCACTCTCCTTTCGTGGCCTTCTTACCTCGATGAGGTTTCGTCCTTTATTTACCTAATAGCTATTTGAACCTTCCTCTATCGACCATCTTAAAGGTACCCATAAGCCCTCCACCTCCTTGGACTAACTTCTTGGCCTGGAAAACGCTTTAGTCCCTTGAAGTGGTTCTTCCGACCTTCATACGGAAGTCCTTATTTATCTTAAAAAGACATCTACACGCGGAGGGGAAATTCAAAAAGAGAAAGAGGAAGAGATTCAAAACGGAGAATCCGAAGGATAAAGATATGGCTATTAGGGATTATGCTTTTCTTTCAAAAACTTTTCTCTTATAAGACATGTTTTTGAAAATACTTCTTCCAAAAATGTTTTTAGAAAAATAGTTTTCTAAAAATTTTATCTGTTCCGGTAACCTTAAGCTCTGATACCACGTGTAACACCCCACACCCGCTAAGGTCACTCACAAAGGGAATGCCTTAGCTTCGGTGGAGTATTTAAGTGAATATAGAACTGAAAAATTACAACAAGACAGATATAGGTAATACTTGAAATTTAAAACATCATTTCATTGCAGCAGAAGGTAAACATGTTTGGTTACATCTCAAAACCCAACAAGAGTCAAGTACAAAGTATCCATCTCGTTAAAACATAAGTACATAATCCCACTTCATACTAATAGCCATAATAGAAAAGATAACCGAGCTTTTCTTCAAGAGTCCAAGCTCCAAAAGATAGATAAAGCAATCTGATCAAAGCCCACTAGTGCTAGGCCCACTCTGAGAACCTGAGGGTTGGGGAAAAAGAAAAAAACAACGGGGTCAGACATAAGTCTGAGTGAGCCCTATAACTTTAACAATACAATCATTAAAGTAATTAGGGTATGATATAAACCAGGTACGGTACGACTGGGGATAAATGGCTACACTAAGTAGCCAACTAGACTTAGGATAAACTAAGAAAACGGTAAAGACACGCCTATCCACCCAAGGATAAATACTATTCTGCACCACACCAGATCTACTCACCCAAGGATAATTCCTACACTGCACCACACCAGTTCCACCTACCCAAGTGTAATTCCTACTTAAAGGTTGATCCCCACTAAGTGTACTTAGTAATTTTTAATAGTAGTTTCGTATACCCCTAGCTGACTACATAGGTGCCGTCTGCCCCTATCTCCACTAGGTGTACCTGCTACTCCCCAAGCGATCGGCTCCCTACCGTAGATACCCGTGCTGGCCCCACAGTGGGGTGTATCACTCTCCAAAGTGGCAACCCGAAAATGGTGCACGGCTTATATCTACACGATGCAACAACGTCTTACCTACCAGCCCGAGTCCACACACGCATATGAAACCCGTTGGACTCGCGTTGCCACCGCTACCCCGTTTTGGCCTCTTATAGTCAAGCCCAGTACGCGTGTCCCATCCTCGACATGGGTCGAGCCCATTAAGATACATATGAGTTACTGGTTGAAATGGGCCCCCACAAGCTACTACTTAAGCTTGTCGTTTTATCTAGTGCATCCCACTTAACCCCTTTTTATAATCATGCCCACTTACATGTTAAGGTTTGGTTAAGTCATCTAATCATATTTCAATTGCCACTCAAGGCCCCCACAAGCTACTTCTTAAGCTTGTCATTTAATCATATTTCAATTGCCACTTAAGGCCCCCACAAGCTACTACTTAAGCTTGTCATTTAATCTTATTTCAATTGCCACTTAAGGCCCCCACAAGCTACTACTTAATCTTGTCATTTAATCATATTTCAATTGCCACTTAAGGCACCCACTAGATTCCTACATGCCACCCAAGGCACCCACTTCACCCTTTAATCATGTTTAGTTACATGTTCCCCTTTGGTTAAGTATTCTTGTCGTATTCTCTATTGCCACCCAAGGCAACCCACTAGATTTTTCCACATGCCACCCAAGGCTCCCACTTAACCCTTTAATCATGTTTAATTACATGTCCCACTTTGGTTAAGTATTCAAATCTTATCTTCTATTTCCACCCAAGGCAACCACTAGATTTTCCCATGCCACCCAAGGCACTTACTTAACCCTTTAATCATGTTTAATTACATGTTCCACTTCGGTTAAGTATTCTAATCGTATTTTCTATTGCCACCCAAGGCAACCCACTAGATTTTTCCACATGCCACCCAAGGCACTACTTGATTTCCACATGCCACCCAAGGCACCCACTTAACCCCTCGTGCCCACTACATGCTTATCTGGTTAAGTGTTTCTTAATTGATTAAGAACGTGACCGTTGTAAAGACCTCTCACATTAGACTATCTTTTATGGCAGCTGGATTTGCCAGTTGGGTCCGGGCAGCCTTACGCCATAACCGAGTCTAACCTCGTGTCTATACACTTGCCACTTATTTGGTTTGTTCTTAAGACCTCTCACATTGGGCCAATCATTTGTAGCCGCTGGATTTGCCGGTCGGTTCCGGGCAGTCTTATGCTACAAAAGGGTCCAACCTCGTGTCTTAGTCGATTAATTACACCTAGTTAATCACCCCCGAATTAATTTTCCCTAATTAATTCCAATTTTAATGATGTACATAATTGACTCAATTATGTCCATCCACTTTGTGGTATGCATAATCATACCAACTTCACACAATTTCATTAGCATGTTTATTAACCCCATCGTTCCCCACGTAATTCGCTAACATGACATAAAAGGGAAGATTCATCACAAATACAATGGGTTCAACTTGCATAACACATTAGCATCAACATGGGTTTTAAGGTGTCAACATGCATATAGCATCAAACCCAACTAGCATAAATAATCAACCCAAACTTGCATGAATCACATATGTCATAAAGAGGTTAACTTGCATAAGTTTCTTATGTCATACAAAGGGGTAAACTTGCATATGTATGTATGACATGTAAAGGGGTTAACTTGCATATGTATGCATATCACACTAAGGTGTAAACTTGCACATGTTACTTGCATAAGATCAAACACCATACTTGCATAACATGTCATATATGGACTTGCATATAATCATACACCAAACTTGCATAACATATCATATATGAACTTGCATATAATCATACACCAAACTTGCATAACATATCATATATGAACTTGCATAACTTGCATAACATCATGAACATGTAACATATGACTTGTATAACTTGCATAACATCATGAACATGTAGCATATGACTTGCATAACTTGCATAACATCATGAACATGTTGCATATGACTTGCATAACTTGCATAACATCATGAACATGTAGCATATGGCTTGCATAACTTGCATAACATCTCAAACTCATAGCATATAACTTGCATAACATGCATAACATCTCAAACACATAGCATAAAACTTGCATAACATGCATAACATCATTAACACATAACATATAACTTGCATAACATGCATTGATCCACATTCATAGCCATAACCTCATTATATCCTATCATAATCATTTCAATAATTGGTCATTAAGGCTATAGAAAACTCACAACTTGTTGATTAGCCTTCCTATGAATATATTAAAAGATTGAGACGAAGCCACTAAGCTATCAACTCAAAAACTCCAAATAAGAATGCTCCAAATGAAAACCCTTGAGCCAAATCAATAATAAAGATCCTAGCTTTGATGAAGAAAAGCCTTGAATCAAACTTAGAAACACTTAAGCAAGCTTAGGAACTCTTATACTTCTTTAGAAACTCTCTCATAGGATTAGAGATGGAGATTATGACAAGAGGATGAGGGTGGAGGCCATGAGAGAACATTTTGGCATAGTTTAGCTATAGGATTGAATAATGAGCATTTAGGTTTAGGTTAGGGGTCTTTTTATAGAAGACTAGGATAGTTTTAGCCATAGGATAAACCTTAGTTTAGATCCTAGCCATCAAAGTATGTCTTGGGGATGAAGTCAAGTGTAGGAACCATCTAGGGCCTTTAGATTAAAGCTGAACCATGAGAACTATTCAAATGCAAAATCTGCATTTGAGCGAATTGGACCACAGGTTGACAGCCAAACACCCTGGATTAACCCCTAGTCGACCCAGCAGGCTCGGGTCGACCTCAAAAATCGGCCGGTTCGGTTATTCCCCCCTCCCAATTCGCTGTTTTGAACATTTTTGCATATATATTTATTTAATTTTCAATTATATATATATATATATCAATATATATATATATATATATATATATTTCTCTGCGCAACCCATTTCACTTAATTAAGTATACTTTAATTAGTCAATTTTTTATGTTCAAATTACGGGGTGTTACAGTCGACCACCCTATAGGGGAGTCGACATAGGTGTCGATCCCTCTATATGGGAGTCGACATGGGTGTCGATCCCCCGCTGTAGGGGTCCACTCCTACTTTCAGATCTGGGGAGTGACGATTTTCTGAGTGTTGGCTGAGCCACTAGGGCATATGTGGCATTTCTGAATAGCTCCCTTTAGTCTAAATGGCCCTGATTCTCCCAAGATGATCTAACGGCTTATATTAATTAACACTTCTATATAAACACTCCTGAACTTCATTCTAAAACTAGGATAAAACTGGACCCTTAGCCGTCATGCCGCTGGAATAGCTCATCATTTCTTGAAGCTTAGGATATTTCAAATCAAGATTCAAACAACGACGAACAAACTATCTTCATCTCTAATCCGTTCATTATGAGTATGATTTCATTAACAAGATAATTCTTAAATTAATTGTGATGAGATTATGATGAGGATTATGAGAATATGGTTGTTGATTCATGTGACATAGCTAGTTTGTATCATGTATGTTGTAAACATATAACAAGTTTGTTAATTTATGTTAGTAGATTTGTTCCTTATGCCTAATCATATATGTGTAACTTGATTATGTTATGACATTAGAATTTTATGCATGTGGGATGATAGTCATATGCAAGTTCATTTGTGAATCATATGTAAATTTGTAAGTGAATAATCATATATGTGAATCTTATATTAGTTTATATGCAAATCAAGTGTACATATATGCAAGTTAGGTGATGTTAATATTTTTATATATGCAAGTTTGTATGAGATTTATAGGCAAGTTAGGTAAAAACCCAAATCCATACATACAGGTTTACACTTATCTATGATTAGATCTATGTTTAGATCCATTATAATACATAGTTTATGTTAGGTTGTGGTTTATATGCCTATACACTATGCAAGTTCACCTTTATGCATAGAGATCTATGCAAATCACACCTTGTGTATAAATTAGTCCATGCTAGTTTGTTGTTTTATATATGTAAGTTATGCATTATGAAAATTATGCAAATCATGCAAGTTTCTCTTTTTAGATCTATTTTTAAGTTGTATGCAAGTTGTTATATTTAGATCCATTTTTATGTATTGTGCAAATTATGATGTTTTTATAAATTAGGCTATTTGGCGAGCCTAATATATTCCATAAATTACACGTGCGAATAACGTGGGGATTGGGTAAATATTAATAATTGGCATAATGAAGTAAGTGTAAATTGCCTTAAAGGCATAGAATTAAATTAAGGCATTAATTAGTAATTAATGTGCATTAGTTGAAATAATTTAAATGGAAATTATGGACATTATTTGAAATGGAAATTAATGACAATTCTGAATAAGGATATTGATACATATTGGGGTGAATTAATTATGATTAATTAATTAACGCCTGAGACACGAGGTTAGACTCGTTTGTGGTATAAGACTGCCCGGACCGGCCCGACAAATCCAGCAACCACAAACGCCAGTCTAATGTGAGAGGTCAAAGGCATGAATTAAATGTGTAATTATTACAAAGACACGATGTTAGACTCGTTTGTGGTATAAGACTGCCCGGACCCGCCCGACAAATCCAGCAGCCACCAATGCCAGTCTAATGTGAGGGGTCTTGCAAGGTTACGGTCTTAAATGAATTAAGTAACACTTAACCAAGATAAACATGTAAGTGGGACATGGGGGTTAAGTGGGTGCCTTGGGTGGCTTGAGAAATACGATTAGATACACTTAACCAAATTAAAAACATGTAAGAAGACATGAAGGGGTTAAGTGGGAAATTCTAGTGGAAACCAAGCATAGGTGGAAAGCTTGTGTCAAGCATGGGGGCCCATTTCAAACCAGTAACACATTAAGTATCTTTGTGAGCTCGAGTTAAATCGAGGACGAGACACGCTTGCTAGGTTTGATTGTAAGAGGTCAAAACGGGTTAGCGGTGGCAACGCAAGTCCAACGGGGTCATGTGCATGCGTGGGCCTGGGCTGGTAGATAAGACGTTGTTGCATCCTGTAGGTATAAGTTGTGCATCCTTAAGTTATATCGGGTTTCCACTTTGGGAAGTGATACACCCTACTGTGGGACCAGCACGGGTATTTACGAGTTAGGGAGCCGATCGCATGGGGGTAGTTGGTACAACTACTGGAGATAGGGGCAGGCGGCACCTATGAAGACAGGTAGGGGTACATGAAACTACCGTTTTGATTAGTAGGCGGGATCATCTTTAGGTGTGAGTAGTATTAGGGGTGCAGTTTAGCAATTATCCCAAGGTATTTGGAAGCGCAACTTAACGTTATCTTATTCCTCCTGTTGGCTCTGACATTTGTTTCATAGTCATACCTTATCTTCCAGTTATAGCTTATCCTAGTTACTTTAAAAGTTATATTGTTAAAGTTATCATACTCGTCAGACTTTATGTCTGACCCCCTTTGTTTTCGCCCCTTTTCTTCCTTCCTGCCCCCCAAAAGGTTCTTAGGGTGGGACTACTGCTAGTGGAGCTTAACTTGGATCTTTTCTTTGGAAGTGCTTGGATTGCTGAAGTAAAAGTTCAGCTTATCTTTTATCATGGCTATTGATGTTGGGGTTTATGTTTTTTCTACTTTATGTACTCAAAAACAATTTGTCAAGATGGATATTAAGTGTATTTGGTTTTTGATGTTGTTGTAATCAAACTATTTCTCAGCTGTAATAAAAGTTGTTTTAAAATTTTCAAGTACCAATATTTATATCTGTCTTGTTATTTTCTGTTCTATACACTAAAAATACTCCATGAAAGTTAATGCATTCCCTTAGTGAATGACATTAATGGACGTGGGGTGTTACACGTGATATCAGAGCTGAAGGTTACCAGAATAGATAGAAATTTTGAAAAACTATTTTTCCATAGCATTTTTGAAAGAAGTATTTTCAAAAATATGTCTTAAAGAGACTAATTTTAAGAGAAGAGTTTTTTTTGAAAAACATAATCCCCAATAGCCATATATCTATCTTTCGAATTCTCCATTTTGAATCTTTCCCTTTTTCTTTTCAGCATAGCTGTTCTACCCGATATACCCGAGGGCGTACAGATACCAGGCTGGTTCAGAAGGTATTTGGAGGCAAGGATGCCGCAGGCCCAGCAGACGCTCCTCCTCCTCCTTCTCCACCCCGCGTTGATGCTTTTTCTAAGGCCTGAGAAGAATTTTTGGGCGATGGGTGTAAAATCTTTTCATGGGTCAGAGACTTTTGTTGAGGCTCGAAACTGGCTCAAGGAGATGGAAGATCTGTTTGGTATCTTCGAGTTGGAAGATGGAAGGAAAGTCCAATTGGCTGCTTGGCTAATGAAGGACGAAGCCTCGTTTTGGTGGGAGGTCACTAATGGAGAGCATCCGGTTGAAACATGGATGGATTTCAGGCATAGGTTCGAGATGATATTTCTCTCACGGGCAGAACAGAATTTATATATGGAAAGGTTCTTGGCATTGAAGCAAGGGAGCTTGTCAATGAAAGAGTACGTCAACAAGTTCAATCAGTTGGCGAGATTTGGCCTAGACTTAGTGAACACGCCTGATAAGAAGGCCCTAAGATTTGTTAAAGGGTTGAATGAGCCGCTACAGGGGTTGGCTATGAAACACATACCTATGGGGGCCACTTTTGAGAATTTGATTGACATGGCGCTTATGCAAGAAGAGGAGAAAGGTGCTAATGCTAACAAGGCACTGGAGAAGAAGGGGATCCGAAGAAATCGCAACAGCAACACAAGAAAGGAGGGAAGGATAACAATGGCAAAGGAAAGAAGAGGTGCTTTAATTGTGGGACACCAGGCCATCTAAGCAAGGATTGCCGGAAGAAGAAAAAGACTGGCTGTTTTAACTGTGATGAGGCAGGACATCTAATCAAAGACTTCCCGAGAAGACAAGGGCAAGGGCAGAGGACAAGGTCTACAACTGGAGGACAGGTTCAGGCTCTCATGGCACCTGGGCAGGCGAGAGGGAAGGTTCATGCTCTCATAGCACCAGGACAAGAGCGAGGTATAAATATTTCTTTCGAAAGTTTGGTTTTTCTATTCGATCATCCTGTTCGTACTTCATTCGATTCTGGTGCTTCACACTCTTTTTTGTCTGCCTCATTAGTAGAAATGCTGCACCTAAATACTAGTCTAATAACAGATCCCATTGTAGTCTCAAACCTTATCGGTGGTTCGGCTCATCTTTCAATGATTTGTCGGGATTTGAGAGTGTCTATCTTGGGCATTGGGTTTGAATGCAACGCCTTCGTTCTTGGCTTCATGGGCTACGGCTTGATTCTAGGCATGGATTGGCAAGCCAGATACGGAGCCATCCTAGATTGTGAAAGAAGGGTAGTTAGATTGTTGACTCGATGTTGAAAGACCCTCAATATTTCTTGTGATCCTAGAGGTCCAGTGATGCTTAGCTACCTAGAATCTCTTGACGCATGCAACGATGATTTGGAATCTGTTCGGGTGGTCCATGAGTATGGTGACGTCTTCGATGAAGTTCGGGGTTTACCCCCGAGGCGCGAGATAGACTTTCGTATATACCTAGTGGATAATGCAAAGCCAGTTGCATTACCGGTGCGCCACATGGCTCCGAGAGAGAGAAGGGAACTCAGTAAGCAAGTGAAAGAGTTGCTTGAGAAGTTGTTCATAAGAAGAAGCATTTCAGAATGGGGTGCTCCAGTTGTTTTTGCTACGAAGAATGATGGTTCACTTAGACTGTGCATGGACTATCGAGAGCTGAATAAGCTCACAAAGTAGAACAGACACCCATTACCGAGGATAGACGATTTATTGGATCAGTTGGTTGGTGCTTCGGTTTTCTCACAGTTGAATTTGGCTATAGGATTTCATTAGCTAAGGGTGGCTAAAGACAACATTGACAAAACTACTTTTAGAACTCCTGATGGTTTCTTTGAATGGCTCGTCATGCCTTTTGGTTTGACAAACGCACCCGCATACTTCGTTGACATGATGAGTAGGGTGTTCAGGGAGTTCCTAAACAAGTTTGTGGTAGTCTTTGTGGATGATATCTTGGTTTTCTCTAGAAGCGAAGAAGAGCATGCCCTACATCTTAGGGAAGTCTTAGAGACCCTACGAGCGCATAAACTCAAAATTCTCCAAATGTCACTTTTGGATGAAAGAAGTGAGGTTCTTAGGGCACGTGGTCTCTAAGGAAGGGATACCTGTGGATCCCGCGAAGATTGTGGCAATCCAAGGTTGGAAGGTTCCTAAGAACGCAACAGAAGTAAGAAGCTTTTTAGGGCTGGCTGGTTATTGCAGGAAGTTCATTAAGTACTCCGCAAAGATATCAGCCCCACTAACTCGGTTAACAAAGAAGAACTTGACTTTTACTTGGGATGTTGATTGTGACGATGCTTTCCAATGTTTGAAGAGGGCTTTGACGACAGCTCCAGTTTTAGTTTTGCCAGATGGGAGTAAGCCATTCACAGTATATACTGATGCTTGCGGAACAGGGCTTGGCGCAGTTTTAATGCAAGAGGGAAGGGTGATATGCTTTGGTGGAAGGCAGTTGAAAGTCCATGAGAAGAATTACCCTACCCACGACTTAGAGTTGGCTGCCATAGTTTTTGCGCTTAAGTCTTGGCGACATTATTTTCTTGGCGAGAAGTTTGAGTTATTTACAGACCATAAGTCGCTAAAGTACTTGTTCTCTCAGAAAGATCTAAACTTGAGGCAACAAAGGTGGATGAAGTTTTTAGCATCCTATGATTTTGAGATCGCATATACCCCTGGCAAGGGTAACGTTGTAGCTGATGCCTTAAGTAGAAAGAAGCTGACTTTGAGTTCCTTGTTTGTAGAGTGGCAGAGTTTGGAGTATATATCTGCCTTTGACTCCAGACCCTCTGTCGATTATGTACCCGGATTGTTGGCATCACTAGAAGTGCAACCTACACTTTTGGGTCGGGTTGGAGAGGCATAGCGAGATGACCCACAGTTGGTTGAGATGGTAGGCAAGCTTATAGGAGGGGAGTCTTCGAGCCATCTTAGTAGATATGTTATTGATGAGAGAGGCTGGTTGCGTAGAGACGGGAGACTTTGCGTACCACAGAACGAAAGCTTGAGGAAGGCAATTCTTGAAGACTCACATCGCTCTAAGATGACCATACATCCCGGTGGTGACAAGATGTACAAGGATATGAAGCGAGTTTTCTTTTGGACCGAAATGAAGAAGGACGTGGCCAAGTTCGTTTCTAGATGCTTGGTGTGCCAGCAAGTCAAGGCGGAGCAAAAGAAGCCCGGTGGTTTGCTCCATCCTTTAGAGGTTCCACTGTGGAAATGGGAAAGTGTTTCCATGGATTTTGTAGATGTGTTGCCAAGATCAAGGAAGGGTAATACGGGGATTTTGGTAGTTGTAGACAGACTTACCAAAAGTGCCCATTTTATTCCCGTTAAAGTAGAAGGACCGCCACGTGGTTGGCATTTGTTTACCTTTGAGAGATAGTTCGTCTTCACGGCATACCCTCTAGCATAGTGAGCGATAGAGATCCTATTTTCACTAGCGAGTTTTGGAAGAGCTTACAAGAGGCGGTTGGAACACAGTTATGCTTAAGTACCGCTTATTTCCCTCAGACGGATGGCCAGACCGAGAGAGTGAATCGGATTCTAGAAGATCTTTTGAGACTATGTATCCTAGACTTTGGAGGAACATGGGAGGAACACCTTCCATTAGTGGAATTCATCTATAATAACAGCTTTCAGGCTAGCATTGGCATGGCACCATTTGAGGCTCTTTATGGGCGACTGTGCCGATCACCTACTTGTTGGTGGGAATCTACAGATAAGGTTTTTCTTGGATCCAATATGATCAGGGAGACTTCGGAGAAGATAGACGTGATTCGACGGCGAATGAAGACGGCGCAAGACCGACCGAAGTTATATGCTGATAAGAGACAGACCGAGCTTGAGTTCGATGTTGGGGACATGGTCTTTATTAAGGTGTCGCCGTTGAGGAACGTAGTCCGTTTTGGATCTGTGGGGAATTTGGCACCGAGGTTTGTAGGACCCTTTCCTATTACAGAAAGGACTGGACTGATGGCGTACAGAGTAGCATTGCCAAAGAAGCTCAGTGGCGTTCATGACGTGTTTCACGTTTCACATTTGCGTAAGTGTTTACATGATACGGTGGAGGTGGTGGAGCCGAGCACGCCAAAGAAGTGGAAGTAGAGTGAGATGCCACGATCAGACGAGCTCCTACATGCATCCTTGGATCGGAGGTCAAAAAGCTACGCAACAAAGAGGTCAAGTTGGTCAAAGTGCAATGGGAAGATGATCTTAGAGACGCAATTTGGGAAATGGAAGACAAGATGCATACACTGTACCCTTTCCTTTTTGAGGGCATGTTTTTAACTTCTCCTTTTTCTACCGCTTTGTTTATGCTTGTTCTATCGTTTAGTACGTCTTCGCGAATATATCTTCGATCTTTAGTTAGGAAAAATCCTATAGTTGTAAACATGTGTTTGAGACATGTTATGTTTGGTGGATGCAAGTGGATGAAAGTGTTTGCTAGTGGTTGCTCGTGGATGCATTTACACACACGTTAGGCACTAGATCGGCTTGATCACTTTCATATTGCATATTAATACGTGTGCATAGTTAAGATAATGGTTGTATTATCATATGGATGCTACATTAAGATGAATGGTTGTGCACGCATGTAGAATTAATATGTATCATTAGGACTCTTTTGCATACATAATGGATGCATGGCACTATCATGAATTGCATTAAGGAGGTCAACTTAATCAGTAGACCGCCTGATTTTGCATTAGATAAGAAACATATACACACACTCTGCATATGATCATATGGCATTAGAAATATTTTAAGGACAATGGATGCCTATGATTGATGGTTGAGTAGATGGATGATTGGATGGTAGGATATACATTCTTCTTGACTTGGAGATTTCGGGGACGAATCCTTTAAGGAGGGGAGAATGAAACACCCCGTATTTTCAGTCAACATTAAAATGACAAATTTAAAGTATATTTAAATTTTAGAAGAAGAACCAAGGGAAACGGGTTACAGCATTACATTCGTCTCAGAATTCTGCTTGAGATAGAGTCCGAGTTTGCATGAATCGGACTCCGTATCAAGAAGTCATTGAGGTTTAAAGATTTAAGTTCATTTCAGAATTAAATAAAATAATTTAAAAATCAAAATTCGAAATTCAAACCAGCAGAACCGATGGGCGGGAAATATCCCGCCATAGGGTGTCGACCCTCCTTAAGGGGAGTCGACATAGGTGTCGACCGCTCTATAGGGGAGTCAACATGGGTGTCGACCCGTACTTTCCGATCTGGGGAGTGATAATTTTCTGAGTGTTGGCTGAGTCACTAGGGCATATGTGGCATTTCTAGATAGCTCCCTTTAATCTGAATGGCCTTGATTTCTCCCAGGATGATCTGACGGCTTATATTAATTAACATTTCTATATAAACACTCCTGAACTTCATTCTAAAACCTAAATAAAATTGGACCCTTAGCCGTCATGCCGCTGGAATAGCTCATCTTTTCTTGAAGCTTAGGATATTTCAAATCAAGATTCAAACAACGATGAACAAACTATCTTCATCTCTAATCTGTTCGTTGTGAGTATGATTTCATTAACAAGATAATTCTTAAATTAATTGTGATGAGATTATGATGCGGATTATGAGAATATGGTTGCTGATTCATGTGACTTAGCTAGCTTCTATCATCTAAGTTGTAAACATATAACAAGTTTGTTAATTTATGTTAGTAGATTTATTCCTTATGCCTAATCATATATGTGTAACTTGATTATGTTATGACATTAGAATTTTATGCAAGTGGGATGATAGTCATATGCAAGTTCATTTGTGAATCATATGTAAATTTGTAAGTGAATCATATATGTGAATCTTATATTAGTTTATATGCAAATCAAGTTTACATATATGCAAGTTAGGTGATGTTAGTATTTTTATATATGCAAGTTTGTATGAGATTTATAGGCAAGTTAGATAAAAACCCAAATCCATACATACAAGTTTACGCTTATCTATGATTAGATCTATGTTTAGATCCATTATAATACATAGTTTATGTTAGGTTGTGGTTTATATGCCTATACACTATGCAAGTTCACCTTTATGCATAGAGATCTATGCAAATCACACCTTGTGTATAAATTAGTCCATGCTAGTTTGTTGTTTTATATATGTAAGTTATGCATTTTGAAAATTATGCAAATCATGCAAAATTATATTTTTAGATTTATTTTTATGTTGTATGCAAGTTATGATATTTAGATCCATTTTTATGTATTGTGCAAATTGTGATGTTTTTATAAATTAGGCTATTTGGCGAGCCTAATATATTCCATAAATTACACGTGCGAATAACGTGGGGATTGGGTAAATATTAATAATTGGCATAATGAAATTAGTGTAAATTGCCTTAAAGGCATAGAATTAAATTAAGGCATTAATTAGTAATTAATGTGCATTAGTGGACATAATTTAAATGGAAATTATGGACATTATTTGAAATAGAAATTAATGACAATTTAGAATAGGGATATTAATCCATATTGGGATGAATTAATTAAGATTAATTAATTAACGCCTGAGACATGAGGTTAGACTCGTTTATGGTATAAGACTGCCCGGACCGGCCCGACAAATCCAGCAACCACAAACGCCAGTCTAATGTGAGAGGTCAAAGGCATGAATTAAATGCATAATTATTACAAAGACACAAGGTTAGACTCGATTGTGGTATAAGACTGCCCGGACCCGCCCAACCAAATCCAGCAGCCACCAATGCCAGTCTAATGTGGGGGGTCTTGCAAGGTTACGGTCTTAAATGAATTAAGTAACACTTAACCAAGATAAACATGTAAGTGGGACATAGGGGTTAAGTGGGTGCCTTGGGTGGCTTGAGAAATACGATTAGAAACACTTGACCAAATTAAAAACATGTAAGAAGACATGAAGGGGTTAAGTGGGAAATTCTAGTGGGGACCAACCATAAGTGGAAAGCTTGTGTCAAGCATGGGGGCCCATTTCAAACCAGTAAAACATTAAGTATCTTTGTGAGCTCGAGTTAAATCGAGGACGGGACACGCTTACTGGGTTTGATTGTAAGAGGTCAAAATGGGTTAGCGGTGGCAACGCAAGTCCAACGGGGTCATGTGCGTGCGTGGGCCCATGCTGGTAGATAAGACGTTGTTGCATCGTGTAGGTATAAGCCATGCATCCTTAAGTTGTATGGGGTTGCCACTTTGGGGAGTGATACACCCCACTATGGGACCAGCACGGGTATCTACGAGTTAGGGAGTCGATTACATGGGGATAGTGGTTACAACTAGTGGAGATAGGGGCAGGCGGCACCTATGAGGACAGCTAGGGGTACACGAAACTACCGTTTTGATTAGTAGGCGGGATCATCTTTAGGTGTGACTAGTATTAGGGGTGCAGTTTAGCAATTATCCCAAGGTATTTGGAAGCACAACTTAACGTTATCTTATTCCTCCTGTTGGCTCTGTCATTTGTTTCACAGTCATACCTTATCTTCCAGTTATAGCTTATCCTAGTTGCTTTAAAAGTTGTATTGTTAAAGTTATCATACTCGCCAGACTTTATGTCTGACCCCCTTTGTTTTCGCCCCTTTTCTTCCTCCCCCCCAAGGTTCCCAGGGTGGGAATAGTGCTAGTGGAGCTTGACTTGGATCTTTTCTTTGGAAGTGCTTGGATTGCTGAAGTAAAAGTTCAGCTTATCTTTTATCATGGCTATTGATGTTGGGGTTTATGTTTTATTTACTTTATGTATTCATAAACAATTTGTCAAGATGGATATTAAGTGTATTTGGTTTTTAATGTTTTTGCAATCAAACTATTTCTCTGCTGCAATAAAACTTGTTTTAAAATTTTCAAGTACCAATATTTATATTTGTCTTGTTATTTTCTGTTCTATACACTAAAAATACTCCATGAAAGTTAATGCATTTCTTTAGTGAGTGATATTAATGGACGTCGGTGTTACAAAGAAAGCACGGCTTCCAAAGCATATGCCTTCACCATCTGCTTGCCCTTAGCTGACTCTGGACAATCTTTCTTCTCATGCCCAGGCTATCCACACTTGAAGCACTTCTTCTCAGCTTTCGGATTCTTGCACTCATTAGAGAAATGACCCTTCTGTTGGCAGTTAAAGCAAACCACCTCACTCTTTGGCTTTTTCTGGCCATCCTTTCCCATTTAATATTGTTGCTTCCTCGTCTTCTTATTATTATTGCCACCTTGCTGTGGCTTCTATGCTTCCTTGGTTGCAATAAAAGACTCTTTCGTGGGAGACAAACTTTCATGCCTCAAAGCCTTCTCAACGATTTTCTCATAAGTATCATTGAGATGATCCACAAGCCGATTCCCTAGATATTCTTCCTATCCCAAGACAAATTTCTCGTTCTTTTGGTAAGGAGTATCCACATTTGAACGAGCATACATCGACAAAGCCTCGAAGTCAGAAACATAATCCAACACTGGTCTACCGTTCTTCTTAAGCTCGACAAATTTCTTAAATAGGATGGACTTCTACACGGTAGAGATAAACTTTGCCTCGAACTTAACTTAGAATTGCACCCATGTTATCTCTTCCTCTGGAGTCTGAAGTGTAATAGAATTCTACCATTCCATGGCCCTGCCCTGCAGTTGCCTTGACGCAAGCTTTCTCCTAGTTGCATCATCCAGACCCTAGTCTCCAAAGATACGAATACAAACATCTAACCACCTCTGAACCACTTCAGTTGGTTCAGTCCCTTTGAATGGATTCCCTCCTAAAGATGTATAATCTTTGCACAACTTTGCAAAATCTACAACCCTAAGCATCTGAACACCTACATCTACCGTGGTTGCCACTGGAGTGGGTACCCTTCTCATGGTTGCTTCCATTATGGCCTCGAGCATGGTTGGGTAATCTTGTGCACCACCATTACCCCCTCCAGGCACAACCCCCTTCCTAGCAGTATGTCTTGAAGCACGTTGAATCATTCTAAATCTACAAATTAGAATGATTAGCCACTTGCAAAAAAAGCTGCCAAAGAAGAACAAACGCTTCTATACTATATAGCATCATATAGCATACATCCAACGGAAATCTACAAATATGTCTCTCATAAGTAATTACGTCTCCGAGCTTTGGCTAAAATTGTTAACCAGAGCTCTGATACCAAATGTGACGACCGCCCATAACTCCCGCACTGAACAAGAGGAATAACGCTGAAAGATGGGCCAGGACGCTATGGACGATCATCCAGATATGAAAACACGTGCGGAACCTGTCATAAATCTCATAGTGCAAGGATAAAATATAATAGAACCTATACAACAGGTAATATTAGTGAAGCATATTTGAGCAGAAATCTCAAACTTTCAAAACAACTAGATAGTATATCCATACACCAGGACTACAACATATGTCTGTACATATTTGCCTCACTACAGCACTCAGAGTAGGATAACAAATAGCGTAAATACAAATATTATATAGCAAGAAAGATAATACACCAGTCTCCTGCTCACCTCTGAACTATAACATCGTACTCACCAAGATATCACCTGCCACCCAGTCTGCACATCCACAGCCGGATGAACAACCCAAAGTAATAAGAGGGAAACATAAACCTCGAGTCAGACAACAATCTTAGTGAGCGATAAAACATCTAACAAACGTCATCAATAAAGTATATGAGAATAGGTAGATTAACAAACCAGTCTACCAACACCAGAGAAGAACCCAAACCTCCCTTCCCCACATCCGAAAATGATAGCCTTTACAATCCAATTAACCAAAAGAACAACAATTCATCCATGGCGTTCAGGACAACCATTCATTCAATAGCAATCACAACAACTAGTTATATCTCACGTAAACCATCCTAATCGAGCTCAGCATCCCCCAAGCACGAGCCCTAGAGGCCTAAACCAATATCAGACAAGCACTCAAGAAACATCTCCTTTGAAGTTGGACAATCTACGTGAGACAGTACAAACAGAACAACCAATTATCCATGACTGGCTTTGGCTATCACCGCCAATCCTACTTCAAAACCATCGTTAATTGTATGACGACTGACCTTGCCATATGTCAAGGGCTAATAATAACCCCAGTTCTAGCATAAACTCCATACACCTTTCAACGATATGTATGTTTGTCCAACCTAGACAACTAGGCCTATCAGCGTTACCCAAGGTACTCGACCAACAACCTTCCAGTCTTTTGGGTGCCCCTGTTGTACCCCTGCTTTGAGCCTACTAGAACTTACGACAACGATAATATCTCGGCCTTCGCATCTCTAGCCATCCAACCCGATGACCATTCATAGCTCTAGCAACCTTCTCAAGCAACCATTATCCACCAACTCATGACCTTTGAGTTGTCAACCCATTCGTTGTTCTACATCGACCAACGAACTCACCTCGACAGTTCGAACATTCCTACTTGAATCCACTTCGAAGTCACAATAATCGCTGAACCGAGTAACATCAATATAAAGTTCAATACAAACCATAACATTTCATCCATTTGCTATGGCAACAAACCATAGCGCTCATGCCATCCATCACAATGCTTCAAAACGCTGCCAAAACCCTTCATACATGCTGACCCATATTGGATCAGGCACGACCGACCCCCTCCCTTGGGTGCATGACCGACCGACCACTTAGGTGCATGACCAACCGGCCCACTCCTCTGGGTGCACGACCAACCAATCCCCCTAGGTGCATGACCGACCGATCCTCCTTACATGAACCCTGAACGACACGAACCCTAAGTGCACGACCGACCCCATGTTACTCGACCCAATTCACCCTGACCGACCCGACCATGCTCGACCAGAACTCCATGCGCTGACGACCAGACCCTGGGTACACGACCGATCGACCACTTGTACTACCTCTTGTACAACCTTGTACTACATGACGGACCCGTGGCCTGTACCGGTCCAATCCATCACCAAATTCCACCAAAACTTTGTCAAACGACAAGATCGATGAAATCTACTCAACAAATCCATCCAATTCAACCACAAACGTGATATGAAATCACTAACAACTTGAATATGACGATTTTTATCAAAATTATGCAAATTTCACTAAAATCACGATAAATGAACATATGAACTAAATTATGGATCTAACCTGCATATACATATGAAAATATATGAAAATTACCGGTTTTAGGTTGCTAAATTAGATCCTATAGCGATTCATATGAAATTATACTTACCATGGTGTAGATTTAGGAAAAATCGACATAAAACGATGAAAACATGTGCATATACCTCATATACTCGATTGAATCCGCGTGAGAGATGCATATCACTCACCAATTTTCCAAAGCAACCCAAAAACATAGATCCGAACAGCGAAGAATTTACTCTAAAACCTTCAATTCTATCAACTCTCTCTTGAAATGGCGTAGATCTAGCTTCAAACGACGTAGATCTTCGATTTTCCAAGCTTTAATGGTGGAAAGATTAAGAATATGGAGTAATGGAGGAACTCTACCTCTTCCAAAATGAGAGAATGGAGAAAGTAAACTCTGCTCCTTGCCTCCTACCTCCTATTTATAGCTTCCACCAACCCACTAGTGGGCATCCCCAAATCAACCCATTATGGCTTACCAAACCCGAACATCCAACTGTGAAACTTTAAAACAACGATTCCTCCCAAACCGTTGAGCCAAATCTTCAATGCGACCACTCTACGGAAAGAGAAACATCATTTACTTTCTAATGACACAAGTCTCAACACCTAATTCGATCCCAATCAAAAGTTATTCCCTGTTCAATATTGATAGGGGCAAAATGGTCACAGACAAAATTGGTCTCACATCCTCATAAACAACATATTAAAATATGAGAATGATCCAACCCTTAGGAAATAAAATAAAAACATTTTACGATCCTCCTATATGTAAAATGCGGGTTGTTACACATGTTAATGATATTTTTCGTCCACACCGAAAATGGATCAATGGGGGTAAATCTTAAGGGAAAATCAGGTGGATTGTTTCTCTTTCCCATTCGATTTTAGTGGTAGATTGAGATGGTAAGGCTATTAGGCATAGGCTCACTGTGGTCTAGTAGATTGGATCTAGGCTTAGCGAATGAAATTCGGTCGCCATTCAAGGGTGTGATGGGTGTAAACCTGAGTTCCTCTGTAGAATGGATAATAAATCGAGATGATAACAATTAGAGAAATAAATGTGCACACTTATAGAGCAATTTTATCAAGAAGTTCTCGCTTTATTAAGCTTTTAATGAGAATACACAGAAGTCGTAGAGAAAGAATTCTCCATAGATGACTTTCTAAGTTATTTCTAAGGATACAAAAAGTAAGAGAAAAAGTCCCCCTCAATATGGCATTTGGGGCCTTATTTATAATGGTTCAGGGCTCCTCCCAAAGATGGGCCAGTGGGCTCGCAGGGATCCTTGTCGGTCACTTTATTCTTGGCTTCGGGCGCGGGATCTTTGTTCGCTTTTGGTGCATCGATCACGGTCCATGAATGATACTTGAATCTTTGAAAGTGACTCGTAAATGTAGGCTTGTGGGCATGAGCTTTCGGATGTAGGCTTTCGGCTTTATCGTGAATACGTGGAAGGCTTGGCCTCGTGGTGTATGTTGATTTCTACCGGTTCGAAACTGCCACGGATTTCAGTACTAAATGAATTAGTACGGATAGCCTATGTATCCGCTTGGGTCTCGGTTGGCCTTTCGGTAGGGTTTTTGTGGTAGCCTGGATTCTCGAGGGATGGCTTCTGACATTACTCCTATTATTTGTGACTTCGTCTTTTCGATGTCCATGCGGTAGGTGCTCCGGGGTTTGGTTCGGAGTAGTCCTCGTGCTCTTTTGGTTTAGTGCTTCTAGTGCTTTCGCCTTTGGGTGTGTCAGTATTTGGACAGGTTGTTATTGAAGATCGCCTATCGGGTTTGTTGCTTCTGACTTCCTTGGTTCTGGATCAGGCTGGTTCTTTACCCGGGGCCTTTCGTTGAGCAGAGGCTGTCGAAAGGGTCTTGTCGGACTTACTTTGGCGAAGAAGTCGGTTGTGGCGGCCTTTCGGATCATGTTCTCCTGCCTTCGCTCTTTTTCATTGTCGGGTCTTACTTTCCCTCAAGCCTTCCGCTAGCTTTCGGTCATCCGATACCCCTTCACTGCTAGCTTTTGCTGCAATGTTAATTTTGGTAGTAACATTTCCCCTAGTAAAGGGATGTTTTCGACTTTTCAAGTCAAACTTTTGTCTTTTATCCGGAATGTCATGTCAGAGTCTCCTGTTCTTCTCCAGTTGAAAGCGTCGATTTACTTTTATTTGTGCAACCCAGATTGATCTTGGAATTTGAACCTAACTTTTTACTTCTTCATCGTTCCCGTCTTTCATCTGCAAATCCAACTTTTAAACAAGATCACTGTTCTTACAAAAGAAAATACTCGAATTCTCCTCTTTCTTGAAGACTCGAGCTTGATTATCAGTGAGTTTTTTACATCTCCTATAAACAACGGTTCTAATTACGCGTTAGAATTGACACAATGGTTAACTTAGGTTATGCTTAGGTCTTTAAGACATTCGCGCTAGGAGAAATCATACACTAGTTATGGTATAAAAGGACGTAACTTTCCCTGCGTCCCCTTATCTGGATTTGATTTAGGTTTCCGCCTACTTAGCCTTTGTTTGTCGAGGTGTAATGACACTTAATAACATTAAAAATGCCCGTGGTATGTGTATTTGTGTAAGGGATACGTGTATTGATCGTATTACTATGAAACGATGTCACTTGGCAGAATCATGTCATACAAAAGCTTGCTGGGGTGAGGCCATGGGTTCCACGATTTCCAGCCCTAAGGAGGCATTTGCGTCCTAGCTGTTCTTGCTTTTATCCAACAGCCCGTGGATGCAATATCGAATGGTTTTGGCATAGTGGGCGTGGTTGATGTGATTGCTGCTTCTCCAACATTCCTTAGGTACCTCCTAGAAGAATTTTCTCCATACTCGGCCATTCGTAGCTGGCATGGGGATTTTCACCTTTATTTGCTTGCTCCTCACTTTTAACTCGTGTTTTGTCTTTTGAAGTGAACGTATTAATGGTAGCCTCTTAATTTTCCCTTTTATATTATCAACTTGTGGAATGTAGGTTTGCAAATCCTTGTTTTCCTTTGAATTGGTAGCACATGGTTTAGTAGGGATAAGTTCTTCTTTATGCTCCCTTGACTCTTTTTCCATGTGGTCATCGGACGCAGTTTGTGTTGTTGTCGATCACCCTCTTCTCTGATCTTGAATTTTGTACATATGGTATGCCCTCTAAAACCTCTTAAACAACCTTTCAGTCCATACAACTTCCAATCTTATGATTAGGTGCACACGGTTTGGCCCCAGCCATTGTATCCGAAGGAGTACAAACTATTGAGTCGCATAGCCCTATTGGGCTTGACATTGTTGTTATCATTTACGCTTTTGGTTCAATTCTTATGGTTGCTCAAGCTTATTTGACATATGGTTGTTTCTATTCAACCTCGAGTCAGCCCTGAATGGTCCTGCATGAGCGACCGTCTGGCGTCAAGAATGCGAGAACAATATGAGCTTGTCATGCATAGGCAAGGCTGAAGGGGTCGATCGTTCGTGGCTTTTCCTTCGGTCACATTGCTTGTTTTCATCTTGGCTCACCTTCAAATCCCCGAATTGCATGTTTATTCATTGGTTTATTTGTACAGGATGGACACAACTCAAAAGTGTTGTGAGTGGGAGAAGGTGTTTGATTTGGACGCCCAGACAACCGAAGTTCAAACAACCATCCCGCCATCCGTAAATTCCCCCTTCGTCAGTCCCACCCATGCGGAGCTTCAAACAATTATTGGTAGGCCACGTTATGCCCCAGGGCCATGCAATCCTAAGCTTGCCAAGCGATTCAGGGGTTGGGACCTGTAGGGAATATCTTCTGACGTTGATATTTCTCTATCTGACCAACAAACAATTTCCAGCGAGACGGTCGTTGCGAAGTCCCAAATGCTTGCTAAATTTGAGACCGCCATGCACCAGTTCGTGGAGCACATGGACATGCTCAAGGACCATAATGCGAAACAAATGAGCGATTAACACACACTTACCTATGACCTCCAAAGGTTACACAGGGATAATCTTGAGCACATCTCCATCTTAGAGAAAGATAAGGCAAAGTTAATCCAAGCTCTTCGATCCCGGGATAGTGTTGTTGCCTCTTTCGCTCAAGGAGACATTGAGTTGGTAGATCCAGAATGCAGAAAGCCTTTGGCTGGTGAACCTCCGTCTTGCTCTACTCAGGCTAAAAGGAAGGTTGGTAGGCCCAGGAAGAACAAAGACCTATAGTTTTCTTATCCCGCCGATGATTTTTTTTTTGTGAACTATCCTTTAGATCGGTTGTATAAGCGAGCGTCGGTCCTCGCGTTTAACTTTGCGTTGGTATGTGTTGTGACTTTGTTAGTATGGGATGGTACCTCTATTTGCCGTATCGTGGCCTTTCACTCCATTTTATCGCACTGTTATCTGTACTTTGCATGTTGCACTTGCGTCACCACTCACTTTGCTAATCATGTGGTTGTAGCGTGCATACGGTATTGCCAGTTTGCTTTTGATGTTGTAGTAGCTTGCTATAGCTTTATTAGACTGGAAATGGTTATGATTTCCGGTGGACCTTTACTATGTGTCTATAAAGGATCTCCTTCTCAAAACAACTGTCCTTGAAATATATCCTTAAAAAAATCACCTAGAACAAAAATAAAAGGGGTTAATTACTCATAGGATGTTGTTGAAATCGTTTATGATCTTCTTTTCGCTTGCTCTCTGAATCCGCGCTACGATGTCGTTTTTCAGAGTTGCATAACGATTTGATACACTAAAAAAGGAAAATAACTAATGGATATACAAGTTGAAGGTACTTCCCTGAGGGGTTTGTAATCCCACTATTAGTGTCAAACCTTGAACCCTCGCTGGAATCCGCGAGAGTGGAAAGCGATTCCTTTTCTGTTTGAGTCAGGAATTGTATTCATATGCTTGGTGCAGCCTTGGTGACTCCACATCCAATGGAGATTTTTCTTTTTGCGGGATTGCCCCGGGTTATGACACGTGAGATCGTCAGCTTGTTTTGGGACTTCGTTGAGAAATCGATACAATCGAGATTTGGGCATTGAGTGTAATGTCCCGTATTTTTAATGGGTAATAAATAATTTATTTAATTATTTAATAATGGTTTAAAATATAAAATGGTTGTTTAATTAAATAACATTGAATATTTAATTAAATTAAATAATAGAGTGATATATTTATTTCTAAAATAATCGAAAATAACAGAATTCACAATATTTTGCGAATTGGATTATTTAGAATATATAATCCTGTTTAGAGTTGAATTATATTAACGAATATATTATATAAACGACAGTTTGAACGTATAATTATATTATAATTATAATCGAGCTCGAAATGGCGCGGCAGCTCGTAATTTGGCGATTCGAAGCTTAAATGAATATACAGAATCAGTTTTGAGTAGGATTTCTGTAAAACAAGAGACATTGGAATCTGTTGAACTGTATTCTTCTAATGGAAGAGGAAAATTGAGATTTCATCGTGTAGATTTTGATTTATGTCGAAATCAAATTTTAGAAAAGTCGCTATGGAATTCCTTTATAATTTATAGCGATTTATATTATATTATAAATGGATTTTTCCATATAGATTGAATATTGATTCAACCGGGATTTGAATATCGAGTAATAAATCCAACTAGAGCTGTATGATATTCTATTATGAATATATACGATAATATTTATTTATAAATATTTAATTTAATTATTTTTTAATATATTAATATTTAAAAGGGTTTATTTAGAGCTTTAAAAATAGCCAGTTTTGCAAATGACCTCTGTTTTCAACGAAACTAATTTTGTTGGATCCGTAATATTAAATTATTGTTAGATTTCAATTTTCGTGATTTTTGAAGTCACTATGTGGCCGTACGGGTTTTTAATGTGAAAAACAGCCAGTATTTTGATGGTTAAAAATACGCTGTGTGAGCAAACGAAGTCGGAATTCGACGAAACAAGTTTCGTTGGGTCCGCAATGTCGAACTGTAGCCATATGCCAATTTTCATGATTTTTTGATATCATATGTAATTATACAATTTTTTAACATCGAATACAAATAGCACTTGCTTAAAATTGGATATAATAATAAATATTAAAATTACCTATAAATACAATACAATTCTCTCTAAACCTAAACATTTTCCTGCGCTGGTCAAAAGAGTTCACAACCGCCATCGTTTTCCACAAAATACCTAAATCGCAACTTCTTAAAATCATTAGAAAATGAAATCAAATACTATAATTCATGAAACATGTATATTTAGGATCCTGCTATGCTCCTTTACAAGCTGAGAGGCATATTATGGTGTGCGACGCCTGCTGGAATGGGTTGAATTCGAACA
Organism: Allium sativum; assembly: GCA_030737875.1. Classification (NCBI taxonomy): domain Eukaryota; kingdom Viridiplantae; phylum Streptophyta; class Magnoliopsida; order Asparagales; family Amaryllidaceae; genus Allium; species Allium sativum. The sequence goes on from CM060920.1 coordinate 10,147,847, forward strand.
ACGAGCTTCTGGGGCGGTGCTGATGTCGAGATCTAAGCGGTATTAGAAGAAACGGAGGACGTAATTTAATTCACGTAAGGAAATAACACTTGCTGACCCTTTTTGTTGGAAAACGAGGATGGGTTTTGTCGATGGTTTACTGTGACTAAAGGACTTTGTTGTTCGACGGTTTATGAATGGAGGGGTGCGAGCTGCATTTCTGAGTGTTGGTTGTGAAGAGTGATAAAAGAGAAGCGGTTTGGTGGAGTTTTGAAGGGTTTGGAGAATGTTTTACGTTATCTGATCCTGTAGCGTGACCGCCGAAGCCTGTCAACGCGATCCAATTTTATGATTCGAATTAAACGAGAGTGATATGATGAGGAAGTGGAGAGGATGAGGAGGAAAATGGTATAACTGGTTTTGACTCCCATAAAGTAAGGAAGGAGATCGAATGGGAGGAAGCAACCATAATGGAGGAGTAAAAAAGGGGATGTCGCATTTTTTTTTATCTGGAAGAAGTATTTTCGGGAGAGAAGAAGTGGTGGGGCGGGCCAAAAGTATGAATGGGCCGTTGTGATAAATAGGGTAAAGCCCACTAAACATTTTATTTAGTTTAATTTAAATTTAATTTATTACATCAACTTGTAGATTAAATATCTCGATCATACTGTATTAGAATTTCGAATGGTCAGTCACGTTCGAATTGTATGGACGGTGGCTACAAATGGAATTTACTGGGAGTGAAATGAGGCTCGTTACAATTTATAGCAAAATAAATTGTCTATCTAACTCAACTGATAGTTATCGTTATTTAACGATGATTGTCCAATGTGAGTAAATCTCACTAACTCTGCACAGTTTTATTTTTATAACGTATTTTCAGAATTTGATAAATGATGATTGATTGCTGTGTGTTGACTGTTTGGTTGAACTGCTGATTGATTGGTTGAAAATATCGATATAGTTATATATATATATATATCGTTAATCAAATATTGATTCTGTTTATCAGAATATTTCATATTGTAATGAAATTGATGTGAATTATATTGTGTAACATCTGTGGATGCAGGGAAACAGGTCGAAGGAATCCAACTGGATTCCTCAACATTTACTTTACTGTTTTTCATATATTGTGTTATGTGATGTGATATGAAATATGTTGCTAATTTTGTATGTTTGAATGATACTGATCATTGCTATATGGCACGTTAAATACCATAAGGAATACTAGAATGTTAAAAAGGAAAATTTCAATGTTATTTTGAAGAAGAAATATTTATGAAATCAAATGAAGTATAAAAAGATTATTTATATAGAAAATAAATAGAAGTATAAAAGGATATTTATATAGAAGATAAATAGAAGTATAAGAGGAATATTTATTTTGAAAATAAATAAGATATTATAAGGGATATTTATTTGGAAAATAAATAGGATTAAAAAGGGAAATATTCAAGTATAAAAGAAAAAAATGGTAAAACAAATATAAAAGAAAATATTTGTAAAACAAACAGAAAAGAAAATATTTGTGAAACAAACAGAAAAGGAAATATTTATAGAATAAATAGAGAAATAAAAGGAGAATTTTACATTAGGAAGGTTTAGACCTGTGCTTCGAACACGGGCATAACATGATAAGGATTTAAAGTAGATTTTAAATAGAATCTGTTTTAATAGATAAACGGAGAAGATTAATTTATAAATAATGTTTTATAAATTAAATAAAATATTTATCATTTGATAAATAGAATATATAAGCCAGAACTTATTTAGAGAAGTAGAATCGGTTTCAACATCGATATTTGAAATAGAATGTGAACTCAGCATTTATAAAGGGAATTTAATGAGATTTAAGTGTTAGAATTAAAAAGGAGAATTCGTATGAATAATCCTCTAAATAGAAGTATATATAGAATATGGAAATGGGATATTATTTTAAAATGCGAAATCAAACTGTTTGGTTTGTATAAAAGGGATATTATTCACATTTAATGTGAATAAGGGATTTAAATAAATATTTTTCAGATAAGAATACATATAAAGGAAATTTAGGGTTTTGAAATAGAGTTAAATCGAATATAAGTTATTCGAATATTAGTTATTCGAAGTGAGATAATCGAATATTAGTTATTCGAAGTGAGTTAATCGAACATTTGTTATTCGAAGAGAGTTAATCGAATATGAGATATTCGAAGAGAGTCAATCGAACATTAGTTATTCGAAGTGAGTTAATCGAATATTAGTTATTCGAAGAGAGTCAATCGAATATTAGTTATTCGAAGTGAGTTAACTGAATATGAGATATTCGAAGAGAGTCAATTGAATATTAGTTATTCGAAGTGAGTTAATCAAATATTAGTTATTCGAAGTGAGTTAATCGAATATTAGTTATTCGAAGAGAGCTAATCGAATATTAGTTATTCGAAGAGAGCTAATCGAATATAAGTTATTTGAAGAGAGATAATCGAAAATTAGTTATTCGAAGAGAGTTAATCGAATATAAGTTATTCGAAGAGAGATAATCGAATATTAGTTATTCGAAGTGAGTTAATCGAATATTAGTTATTCGAAGAGAGTTAATCGTCGAATTCGATTATATCGAATTCAGGAAAGTACTTATACTTTCGGGTTTTTAAATCAAGTTTATTTATTTATAAATTAGGTGTTTATTTATTTATTCAAATTAAAGAATAAAAGTTATATTTGAAGTTAGATATTTCGAAAGTAGGGATTATAACGTTATCGTTATAATCAATGTTTAATAAAAGAAGTGGATTCGTAAATAGAATCCAAGAGTTATGTAAGGAAGATTGTTAAAGATTTAAGAGGTGAACTTTGTCTATTTCGAGGTCAGAAATGTTGTTCAGTTAAGGTCTGAGAGGTAGTTATACCCCAACTTGATTGACTTCGTTTTAACTAAGTAATGGTTAAGGTTTGATAGTGAAGGCTGGTTAAGTGAATTTAGTTAATGAGTGCAATAGTTTGATTTGGCATAGCGATGTTTTATTTAAAAGTCTGTTTAAATCCAATAAAGGGGGTTTTGGAAATGTTTTCCAAATGAGAATCAGAAATGTTTTCTAATATAGAAAATAAGAAATGGGAGCAAAGATAGAAACGTTTTCGAATGTTAATAACATATATTTTCTAAAACTTAGAAAATAAGAATTTATGAAAATTGGGAAATGGGGAGATGAATAAATTAATGATAAATTAATTTAAAAAGGGGAAAATGTTGATTGATGATTGCTAGATAGAATTTCCATATGGAAGTAATACTGTTGTTTGTACACTTGTTTTTCTTTGATAGTTAAATCACAGACTATCGAATTTTTGACCATTTTCGTTGTCAAAACGGAGAGATCGGGATCAGATATATTATCAGAAAACCACTTCGTATGGCATTAGCGTTGCGAACCAAATATGATGAAGATAATTGAAGACGGAGTTATGCAAGGGTTGTTCGGGTAAATCCTATGTAGAAATTGCCTAAGATGGATTTACAGAATAGTGCCTTCGGTTTTTCCAGTCCCAGGACAACCTGTATGGAAGAATGTCTGACAAAGTATATTTAATAGATCATGTAAGTTGATATCTTCAAACGTATTTACATTTGGTGGCAGAGGAATTCGTTTCTCTTTGCTTTATACCCATGATATTTTTAGGGAAATCAATTTTTGATTTGGCGGGTATGACGATGTGGCATTCAAAGTAAATGAAGAGTGGTCTGTTAAAAGATACGTTATGACCTCAAGCCTCAGCAACCGAAAATGACAGAAATCGAGCAGGCAGCATGGCTAAGTGGGCCGCACCCAATTAGGGTATATTGTCACCATCTAGAGAATATTCATATTTGTTACTTCTTTCGATTCTATATCTCCCGGGAACGGTTAGTTGGTATACCAACCGTAAGGTGATAATATATTTGGAACATTCAAGAGAAATGAATGGTCGGTCATGTGTGGCCGAGTTACAAGATGTTCTTGTTGAACCCCAGTGTATCGCTTCTAGAGTACACTGATCGAAAGGTGGTTCCATACCTTTTCATAGTTGGAAATCCATTACCCAATAAGCACCCACCGTGTTTGATTGTATATAATATATGTGGAACGTGAGATGAAAGCGTTTCCACTAGGTTGCCAATTATTTGATTTAGACATTACTATAATATCAGAAGAGTATTGATTATAAAGAAATGTTTTGGGCTATCGTAAGGTAAAAACAATCCGTGTTTATGTGTGGATTGGTCTTACGATTATCATTTCTTTAGAAAGGATTTTAAAAGTTAAACAAATGGTTGGAGTTTACTCACACGAGTCACACGACTGACCCAGATTTTATTTTGTTTTGTTTTCCCTAAACTCTTGGGTGCCCGATTCTATACGGGCAGTCAAGTAGTCGAGATTTACAGATACTTGAAGAGCTGGAGCAGGAGGCTTCAGGATTATATAGCTATTTCCGCTGTGTTGTAAGTGTTATACTCTAATAATGGTATTGTATACAGGTACTGTTTTATTTCAAAGTTATGTTATGAAATATATTTATTCGTTCTGCTGTGAGATTCGTGTTTACTCTGATGTTGTGATGTTCTTCTTCTTCTTCTATTCTAAGTTTCTATCTTATCTATTATCACCCTTTATTTTCTTTCATTAACTATTCGGTATTTCCGATGCTTGAATAGTCGACATTGAGTTTATGTCGATAACCAAGGTCGCGAAAACCCGGGTCGTTACATTGAGTGACCGTAACCCCTTCCGACTTCGGTCAAGAGCTGAATGGATCCAAATTTAGGTATTAGCACAGAAGATCGGAATCCCTTTCGGTACTGGTAAAATGTCAGATCGACCCAGATTCGGGAATTTAGCATATGAGGCCGGAACCACTTCCGGTATTAATGAAGTGCCGCATCGACCCAGATTCGGATTTTAAGATAGAAGATCAGGACCCCCTCTGGTATTGAGAAAGTGCCGAATCGACTCAGATTCGGGTATTAGTATGGAATACTGGATCCCCCTCCGGTATCAATGAAGTGCCGAATCGACCCAGATCCGGGTATTTAGCATAGGAGACCGGAACCACTTTCGGTATTAATGAAGTGCCGAATCGACTCAGATTCTGGTATTAACATAGAAGACCGGAACCACTTTCGATATTAATGAAGCGCCGAACCGACCCATATTCGGATATTTAACGTAGGAGACCGAAACCACTTTCGGTATTAATGAAGTGCCGAATCGACTCAGATTCGGGTATTAACATAGAAGACCAGAACCACTTCCGGTATTAATGAAGCACCGAATCGACCCAGATTCAGGTATTTAACATAGAAGACCAGAACCACTTCCACTATTACTGAGGTGTCAAATCGACCCAGATTCGGGTATTAGTATGGAAGACCGGATCTCCCTCCAGTATTAATGAAGTGCCAAATCGACCCAAATTCGGGTATTTAGCGTAGGAGACCGGAACCACTTCCGGTATTAATGAAGCGCCAAATAGACTCAGATTCGGGTATTAACATAGAAGACCGGAACCACTTCCAGTATTAATGAAGCGCCGAATCGACCCAGATTCAGGAATTTAACGTAGAAGACCGGAACCACTTCCGGTATTAATGAAGTGCTGAATTGACTCAGATTCGGGTATTAACATAGAAGACCGAAACCTTGTCAATATAAAGTGCACTAGACTACCTTACTCTTCGAACAATAAGAAGAGAACGGGTCCTCGAACATATACACTCATAGACCATGCCTTCTGCAACCCAAATGCACTCATAGACCATGCCTTCTGCAACCCAAATGCATTAACCAAATGGCCAGCCCTGTCTTGTAACCTACTTCCCCCACTACTCTCTGATCACTCTCCAATTATCCTATACCTCTGTGGACTGGAAATGTAAGGTGCCTCTAGTTTCTAATTTTTTAACAAATGGGCCAATGAACTGGACTTCTTTGATGTTGTCAAAGAGGTTTGGACAAGGCCAGTTTTTGGAAATTCAATGTTTATTTTGTAGGCCAAACTGAAAGAGAGTAAAGCTAAACTAAAGATTTGGGATAAAAAAGGTTTGGCAACGGCAAAAAGAAGAGTGCCTATTGGAGAACAAAGCTTGAAGAGACCCAAAACAATATGATACATGATCCCGCCAACTCTGCACTTTCAGAAATGGAAACTTAAACTACCACATAATACCATGAAGCCTTGTGCGATGAAGAAATGATGATAAAGTAGAAGGTAAGGCTAAAATGGAAACTGGAAGGGGATAACAATAGTGCTTTCTTTCTTGCCTCGCTTAAGGATAAGCAGTGTAGGGAAAATAAGGTGTCAATCGTCGATAAGAAAGGCAATACAGTCAACTATCAGGCTGGAGTCGAGAGAGCTTTCATATGCCACTTCTCTGAACTTTTAGGTAACACAGAGAATTTCGTTCATGATTTAGAAATGATTAACCCATATATTTTGCCAAAGATTTCTAGTACATATTACCTTGCACTGTGTGCTGGAGTAACAAATGATGAGATCAAACATGCGATGTTTTCTGCTAATAGGAATTCCGTAAGTGGTCCTGATGGGTTTAACGCCTATTTCTACTACAAATGTTGGCCAATTATCCAAACTGAAGTCTGTAACGCTGTGAAATCCTTCTTTAAAAAAAGGAGTTATGAACTACTCTTTTAGCAATACAAATATAGCTCTAATTCCAAAAATCAAGAATGCCACCAAGGTAACAGACTTCAGACCAATCTCGTGTTGTAACACAATATACAAGTGTACTTCCAAGGTTATAGCTTCTAGGATTAAAGCAGTGCTCCCAAAAATAATCTCATCTAATCAAGCAGCTTTTCTGCCGGGTAGAAATATTCTGGACAATGTTCTTCTATCCCACGAGCTTCTCAACGGTTATAATAGAAGTAACGTTACACCTCACGCAATGTTTAAACTGGATATAATGAAAGCATTTGATATGCTACAATGGGACTCCGTTGTCAGAATAATGGCCTACTTAAACTTTCCTCATCAATTCACTACTTGGATTTTCAACTGCATTTCTTCAGCCAAATTCTCAATAGTGATAAATGGAACTACAGTTGGATATTTTGGTAGTAGGCAAGATATTCCACAAGGAAATCCCTTATCCGCTTACATATTCATCATGGTTATGGAGATGCTTATGCAAATGCTAGACAGTAAAATTGATGATGGAAGTTTCAAGCTTCATCCCAAGTGCCAAGACCCTAGAATCTCCTCGTTAACGTTTGCGAATGACCTGGTTATCTTCTGTACACCTGACTCTAGAACTATTAATGCAATATTTGATACCATAAAGAGCTTTCATAAAATGACGGGTTTGAAAATAAATCTTGAAAATTCTAAGACAAAGACCGTCGGCTTTACTGAGAGTAGAACAAATGAAATGTGTGTTATCACAGGCCTCTCATGTAATAATGAAAGTATATCCTACCTCGACCTTCCCCTTGCTACTGCAAAAATCACGACAACTTAGTGTATGCCACTGTACACAAGAATAACAGCAAGAATCGACTTTTGGACTAGTACGCTGCTTAGTCAAGCTAGGAGACTGACCTTGATCAAATCAGTTGTTTTTGCGATGAAGGGGTATTAGGCTCGAACGTTCGTACTACCCGCTAAGCTAATTAAAATGGTTAGAATTGCGCTCATGAGATTTCTTTGGAAAGGAAGTAATGCTAGAAGATATATTTCTCTGATTGATTGCTTTCAAGGTGTTGGAGAAACCGTTAAGCAAAGGTGGATTAGGGATAGTAAATATGGTCAAGCGAAATCAAGCAGCCTTCATCAAACACATTGACAACTTTTTGAATGATCAGGAAAATGTGTGGATACAGTGGTCCAAGAAACATGTGGTTAAACATAAGTATTTCTGGTCGATGATTCCACCCAAAAATCTCAGCTGGACGTGGAGATGTATCATCAAGCTTAGAGAGCTCTTCTTACCATTTTTTAAATACTTAATTACACCGGCTTGAACTATCAAATTGTTGCAAGACCCGTGGATTCAAAAAGACATTATCTTAAGCAGAGAACTAACATATCTTGAAGTGGTTGTTTTGTGTATAAGCATCAACTCTAAGGTGAGTACTTATATTCATAATGATACTTTAACAATACCTGACACAACAATCCCAAATATTAACATGTTCTGGCGACAAGCAAGGCGGTTGAAAGTCGGTGAAATGGAAGGAAGAAAGACAGCTTGGGGAGAAAAAGGTGAAGCATTCAAAATAAAATCAATGTATAACTATCAAAGTGTGATCGATGCAATGATGAATTCCAAATGGAAGAAAAAAGTGTGGACTTCGGACAATAATGCCAAAGAAAATATGCTATTATGGAAGATCATCAACAGGGCACTTATGACCAAAGATAAGTTATATAGCATGTGGATGCAAATCGATCGAAAATGTGTGATGTGCGGTGACCAAAATGAGTCGATAGGGCATGTATTCTTTGATTGCGGAATTTCTTTTCCCATCTGGGAAGAATTGATGATGACAGTTGGTAGGAATGATGCTACAAGGGATAGTGAGTATGAATGGAGAAGACTAGCACAAATGACATGCAGGAAAAGAAATAAGGGGAGGCTGTTGTGCTTTGTACTGAAGAAATACACTGAAGCGATATGGAGAGAACGTAATATAAGAATTTTTTGTCCATTGCAATCAAAAAGTATTGAGCGGACAAGGAAAGATATCAAGAATGGCATACATAATGGATTGAAGCTGCTAACCTTCAATCCCAAGACATCAAAATGTATATGCAGAAATTTGCTAAAAAGGATCAATCAAACCCAAGACATCAAAATGTGAAATGTTGGATTCAAGATACTTTTTTTTCTAAGCTAGACGTTTACCCTTTTACCAGGTAAAACTCAAAATTATGTATGCTTTTATCTATGAGCATTTAAAAAAAAACGCTCTATGCAAAAATATATTTGTTTGTTTAATAAATACGAGAGATGATCTTTATACCTGATCTTTCGAGTCTTCGACCCAAAGTTTCATACAAATTGGTAGTTGCTAAATGTTTTGCATGGTCAAAATTTTATACCTTTCTACATTGTCATGGGCACTACTAGGGTCATATTCCAATACAGATGCACAATATGACTTCGTTAACCCTAAATTTGATTTTGTAGATATAACATTTTATGAAATTCTTTTTTTATATAGATGTATAGTCAGCTGACACATTGATCCAGTACATATTTGTTTCAAAAAATTCAAACAGGTCGGAGTGTGTGCACTATTTATTGTGTAAATGAGTGTCTTATCGTCTTTAGTTGTGCATAAGTCAAGTTATTTTCACCACATATTTGTATGGCATGGAAAATAATGAGAAGACCAAACTTAACATTTTTTTTGGTTAAAAATATGTTAAGTTTGGAAATTAGGGTGAAAGGCAAATTTAGTGCAAAAGTGGAAAGGACAGTGGACCTCCTCATTTCCACTTTTGCACTAAATTGTGTCTTTCTCCCTCAAATCCAAACTTAGCATACTTTTCACAAAGAAAAATGCTAAGTTTGGCCTTTTAAAAGTACTTCCTCTTGTATGGCCAACTATCTTTCATTATATACTTATTTTCTCATCTATCCTTTATGTAGAGGAAGACATATTCTAACATATTGAGAGCGGTCAGGAGATAGAAAATTACCTTGATTTTTGGTACTCTAGTTAAAAAAGAGGGAGGGAGAGTTTCTTTTTATTTTATTTTGCGGTGTGGAGTGTTTGAGGGGGGGGGGGAAGGGAGGGGGAAGGGTCTCAACATTGCAATAAAACAAACCATCGAGGCACATTGATAACATATACAAGCAACCCCAAAAGAAAATCAATTAGAGGAAAATAAATTCGGCATCTTAATCAAAGGCAAACGGGCTGAAGCACTGGCCATTTGGGCAAGCAGTTGAATTAACTAGGTAAAGTTGTTTGGAAATTCATAGCGGAGTGAAGTCAAAAGGACATAAGATAGAGTAAGTACATAGAAATATCATTTTGCCTAGTGCAAGAGAATCGACAGAAGCCAAGCAGCGGCAAGACGAGTCTATCATACCTTGATCCATGAAACATTATGTATCTTGCTTTGCATGTCTTAAACATGCTAATACAACATCGTTTTAAAATCGCAATTCTGTTGCGTTTTGCTATGACTTCTGCTTCAAGTTATTGCTTTAGGTTTTTTTTCTTTTCTTCCATCTATTTCACGATGAAATCGTTCTCCAAATAATGTGTTTCTTACCCCCTTTGACTCCATTCAATACTTCCATTTTGAAGATAAAAACTAAATTAGTACCAACCAACATTCTTTCCTTTTTAATGTCATTATTATGTTCCTTACGCTTAAAGTGTAAACAAATAAAAATTCAGTTGTGTTTTTTTGTTTTCCTTCTGGAGTTTTGGTTTGATTACCTCATTTTTCTCCCTTGCTTTTGGAGAAGTCATCCTCAGCTTTGGTGGGATATGCTATATGCCTTTAACCTCTCTGACATGCTATGTTCTAAATGACTAGCCTCTTCTTTTGTGGTATTGGAATGGGCTACACTCATTGTTCATCAGTCCACATTTTGTAACATAAGTAGCATATCTTATCAATAAAATCTTTCTAAATGCATCCATGTCACTACCATACACTATAAACACGTTTGTATGGATTGATCATTATAAGCTTCAAAATAAATAGTTGTATTTCAGATTGTTCCTGTTCATTACAATCAACTTTTGGATTAAAACAAAATGGAATAATGTTTTTTTTAAATGTTAACCTTGTTTATCTTCTAACAAATCCTTGTTAGCACACTCTTAAATCTCATTTTCTATATTTCAGACTATATGTAGAATTTGAGCCTAATGTTTTGAGATTATTTATGTTTTATTCCAATATATTTTTGTACGCCAGTGCTCCGCATGGGTCATTGAGCTTGTTATTTAAAATAATTGTAGTTGTTGATAACATTAATGAAAAACAAAATAAATTGAGAGTGGAGGCTGATACAGGAGAAAGCCTTAACCCTAAAATAACACAAGAGGCCTTTATATATAGGCAAAAAACAAATAAAGAAAAGACTATACTACCCTTTTATTATTAAATACGCAAACATCCCCCCTTAAACTCATGATGCGACAGCGATGAGCATCGGGAGTTTGTCAGTCAAAAACCGAAAGCGCGAAGCTGACAAAGATTTAGTAAACAAATCCGCAAGTTGCAAGGAGGAAGAGACAAATGGCAATGTCAATGTGCCATTCTGAAGGTGGTGGCGAGTAATGTGGCAGTCAATCTCAATATGCTTGGTCCTTTCGTGAAAAACGGAGTTATGAGCAATCTGAATAGCACTCTTATTATCACAATGCAAAGGAGTTGGTTGCTGCAAGAAAACACCCATATCTGCAAGCAACCATCGCAGCCAAACAATTTCACAAGTAGTAAAAGCCATAGCACGGTATTCAGCCTCTGTTGAAGACCGAGATATAACATCCTGCTTCTTACTTTTCCAAGAGATCAGAGAATCACCTAGAAAAATACAAAACCCAGTAGTGGATTTGCGATCAATAGGATCACCAGCCCAATCTGCATCAGAGTAAGCACATAACTCTAAAGATGAAGTAAAAGAAAGCAAAAGAGTCTGAAACTGAGTGCCACGAAGATATCTCAAAATGCGAATAACAGCAGCCCAATGAACCGTAGTAGGAGAAGTAACAAATTGACTGACTATGTGAACAGCATATGCAATGTCAGGGTGATTGATAGTGAGATAGACCAAACTTCCAACAACCGTTCTATAAAGATTAGGATCTGGCAATGGAGATCCATCAGAAATAGAGTATCGAGCATTGAGCTCAATTGGAGTATCAACAGTCTTATTATCCGAGAGACGAGCACGCTCAAAAATGTCAGAAATATACTTAGATTGAGAAAGAAGATAACCTTTTGGAGAAGAAGCAACTTCAATACCCAAGAAGTAACGAAGGGGACCCAAGTCTTTCATAGCAAAACTTCGAGTCAACTCAGATTTCAACAAATTAATCCCAACAACATCATCACCTGTAATAATCATATCATCAACATAAATAGAAAGCAAAATTCAACTAGCCGATGTGCACTTGACAAACAAAGCAGAATCATGGTTACTCGGGCAAAAACCAAGAGAAGTAATCATAGTAGAGAAATTTTCAAACCAAACACGGGGAGCCTGTTTGAGACCATAAAGAGCTTTTCTAAGTTTGCAGACTTCACCAGGTTGATGATCAACACCAGGAGGAGGAACCATATAGACTTCTTCATGAAGATCTCCATTCAAAAAGGCATTTTTAACATCCATTTAAGTAATATTCCAGTGTCTAACAGAAGCAACCGCAATAAGAGTTCGAACTGTAGTCATTTTTGCAATAGGAGCAAAAGTCTCCTCATAATCCATACCATATTCCTGAGAATAACCTTTAGCAACCAAGCGCGCTTTATATCTTTCAACAGATCCATCAGCTTTAGTTTTAATCTTGTAGATCCAACGAGAACCAATAGCACGTTTTCCTGCAGGAAGGGGTACCAACTCCCAAGTATGAGTTTGATGAAGAGCAGTCAGCTCCTCAGCCATAGCACGCTGCCAAAGAGGATCACGAACCGCATCTTTGAAAGATAAAGGTTCGGAGAGACAATGTATAGAAGCAAGAAATGAGGAAAATGAACTAGAAAGACATGAACATTCAAAATCAGGTCTTCTAGTAGACTGGCGGTTTCGGATAGGATATCGACGTTCACTAGTATCTGCTGTCTCAGAAGATGGTTGTGTAGTTGGGGAGTCAATAGAAGTGTCTGGATTTGCAGCAGGAAGAAGCTCTTCATCATCGCAGTGAAAGGATCAATATGAACAAGATCAGACATAGATACACTGTGAGAACGGTCAGGAATTGTAAAATAAGGAATATGTTCAAGAAAAACAACATGACGAGAAACATATAACTTATGACTGACTGGATCAAAACAACGATATCCTTTTTATCCTGCACCATAACAGAGAAAAACACATATAGTAAACCGTGAAGTTAGCTTACTCCGTTGGACATGAGGAAGAAGTACAAAGCATGTGGAACCAAAAACACGAAGAGAAGAATAATCTGGTGGACAACCATACAACTTCTCATAGGGAGACAAGCCAGAATTATGAGAAGTAGGAATTCTATTAATCAAATAAACAGAAGTAAGAGCTGCCTCTCCCCAAAATTCACTTGGAACACTAGTAGACAATAAAAGAGATCTAGCAGTCTCAAGTATATGTCTATGTTTCCTTTCAGCAACCCCATTTTGTTCAGGAGTATCAGTGCAAGAAGTCTGATAAATTGTGCCATCTAAAGTAAAAAGTTCTTTAAAAGCATGAGAAGTATATTCCCCCCTTAGTCACATCTGAAACATTTAATAACAGCTCCATGCTGAGTTTTAATAAGAGATCGAAACTCATTATAGATGCCAAAAAATTCTGAGCGATGTCTCATAAGATAAATCCAACAATAACGAGTGCAGTCATCAATAAAAGAGACATAATAACGAGAGCCTCCCTTTGTAGAAACAGGAGAGGGTCCCCAAACATCAGAGTGAATAAGATCAAAAGGTGCAGTAGAAAGTGTATTACTTTGAGGAAAAGGCAAAGCAGAAAATTTTGCAAGTTTACAACCACTACAATCAGAAATGTCATGAGTTTTCAATTCTCCTAATACTCCTGTAGACGCTACGAATTGTAATCGAGACTTAGAAACATGACCCAAACGAGAATGCCACAAATAAAACATAGAAGATGACTGACTCAAACGAAAAGACGAAACATCCACACCAGGAACAGAAGTTGCAATCTCTGAAATCTTATAATCTTTGAGCTGATCCAATACATAAAGTCCTTCTGTATGGCCAGTCCCAATCACTTTCTGAGACTTTGGATCCTGAACATAATATGCAGAAGAAGAAAAAGAAACCAAGTAGCCATTATCACAAATTTGACCAACAGAAGCAAGATTTAATGCAAGTCTAGGAATATGATAGACATTAGATAAGGACAAAGAAGGTGTAATAAATGAACCAACACCTTGCACATGCATAGATGTACCACTAGCACTCATGACAGGCACAGAAACTATATGAGCCAAAGAAGTGAAAGAGGATAAATTCGGTGACATATGATTTGAAGCGCCTGAATCTAAAATCCAGATAGAAGAAGATATACTTGATGAATTAGATGACAAACCTTGTTGAGGTGTAGCTGACATAGCATGTGGCTGAGATGCAAGGAATTTCTGAAATTGTTCAATCATTGATTAATCTAAAGAAGGAGCTGTAAGAGCATTATGAGGGCGAGGAAGAAGTGGATGTCCATTATGAGGGATTGATGGTCGAAAATTCAATTGCTGAGGCTGTTGATAGGGCTGCTGCTGCTTTCCTTTCTTTGGACATTGAGATTTCCAACGACCTTTTTGTCTACAAAAACTGCATTCATCACGAGCAACAGGAACATAAGGTCTGACTTGTGAATTTGGTCGTGCAGGCATGGCGAAGACTGACGGAGCAGACACAACAGAGGACTGAAGACGAATTTCCTCTGCCAAAAGTTCACTAACAACAGAATCAACAGAAGGTAGAGGATGGCGATGTAGAATAGATCCACGAAGTCCTTCAAACTCGTCACGAAGAGCCATTAAAAACTGTACCAATCTTTGCTCCTCTCTTCGTGCAATATATGGTCCAAAGGCGCGTAATTCAGCAGATTCTGTGAGCGCCAACTGATCCCACAAAATTGTCATAGCATCATAAAACTCCTGAATACTCATGCTTTTCTGCTGTAGAGCACGAATATCAGACACCAATTGGTACTGTTTTGCAAAATTCGACTGTGTATACAATCTAGCTAGATGATCCTAAACCTCCTTAGCTGTCTCATATTTTGCTAATTGAGTACCTATCGAGTGCTTAACTGAATTATTAATCCAAGTAATAATCTTAGAATTTGCAACTTCCCACTTGTCAATCAAGGACACATAATTAGCAGCTGTGCTATCCACAGACTTGACAATGACACCCGAAATATAGCCCCACATTTGTTTACCCTTCAAAAAAAATTTCATCACATAACTCCAATATGTATAATTTTTACCATCTAATTGAACACTGACTGCTTGAAGTGAATCATCTCTAGTTTCAGCCATATTAATAAATCACGGAACAACAAAAGAATTTTGGATCTGAAAAATATCCCACAAATCAAGGACTTCGGTGAATACCAGGTCTGAAAAATAATTCGTAAATGGGTGCTTCAATGATACCAGGTCTGAAAATTCAGCGATGATTATTCAGTGGTTATTCGTGGGTGCTTCAGTGAACGTCGGTGGCAAAGTCGATGGTTATTCGGTGGTCGGTGGCTTGATTAGTACTAGGGCCTCAGGGATTAGTGAACGTCGGTGGCAGTATTAGGGAACGTCGGTTTGGATTAGGGCTTCGGTGGCAGTATCAGGGCTTCAGGGATTAGGGTTCGACAGCGATTAGGGTTCGGATTTGGGGAAGGAACAGCGGTTGGTGCAGGCTTCAGAGGTACAAGATATTGGATTAGGGCTTCAGTGATTACGCTTCAGGAAAACGGCGGTTTTGTTCTTCAGAGAGAGAGAGATTCAGAGAGAGAGAGAGATTAGAAAGGGCAGCTAGAAGAGTAGACTCTGATGTCATGATAACATTAATGAAAAACAAAATACATTGAGAGTGGAGGCTGATACAAGAGAAAGCCTTAACCCTAAAATAACACAAGAGGCCTTTATATATAGGCAAAACACAAATAAAGAAAAGACTATACTACCCTTTTATTATTAGATACGCTAACAGTTGTATCCAAGTAACCAATTTGTCGACGATAATTTGTTTGTCATCTTAAAATTGGAAAAAAGTCTTTGCTTGGCTCACGCTGTGTAGTTAAAGCGCTTAGCGGATCTATAACGGTGGATGTGCAAAAAGTTATAGCTGGGATAATACTAGGATATAGTGAGAATATAGCGGAGCAACAAAAGTTTTCATTAGATGTAAAACCAATTATTTAAAATTAATTAATTATCATTTTCACATCAATTATATGGAAGAAACTAATATTGTTTAATCATATATAACAAAATCAAAGAATATCATGGTTATGCACACTTGATTTGATGACTATAATAGATTTCTAATTTATATTGCATGCTTATGTCTTAAAACTAGCTTTTTGCGCTAACTTTTTTGATTTGTTTTAAATGATAGTTAGTCAAATCAACCTCAACACATATTGCTAGAGCGAATGCTAAGAAGAATATGATTTAGCAGATGCAACAGAAAATAGCGGGGGTTTAAAACGGATGTATTGTTCATCAATACCATATTGAAATAGCATAGCGGTCGAAGAGTACTACGAACTATAGCGGGGATTTTATTGGATTTAGGGGGTTTTAACTGCACAAGGCTCATCCATGTAAGCAATAAAAATTAGAATTGAAAATGTTTTTGAATAGTATGTATATTTATGTGTGTGTAATGCAATTAAAAGCGTCGAAATTGATGGCTTTGAAAGGTGCAATTAGTAGTTGCACGGGCAAAACATGTAGAGTTGACGAGTTTTACACTAAAGAAAATGAAAGGATAACTTGAATAATTATGACTGTCTGTAAAGCAGTGCCTTAGTCGCCTCTTCAAAAATGTAAAGTATATTTATAGTTTTCTTTCAACTTTTTGGCTTACTGTATTGGCCCTCCATTAACCATTTGATAGATCAGAAGTCTGATAGATGACGCCAAAAGTTAACTGAGATTAAAAGCTTGTCTATTTTACAATTTTGGTCACTTTAAGTACTTGCAATGAAGGAAGCAAGATCATAAATAGAGGAACAATGCTCTAGACTTGCTCAGTGGTAACTGCAAAATTAATAAAACAAGACCAATTTATTTGAGATATTGTTGACTTGAACGTATACTAGGAGGCGGCTTGAAAGTTTTTAGATACATGACAGCAGGAAAGAAAAGTATGAATTAACTGATCCATCCTGTAATCTGCTATAGACATAGCAACTTGCTTCCCTCTAAGTGAAATGTACCGATAATTATAGGCATCTTTGGGCTTAAGGTTGGCATTGTATATGCTATTTAGTATCGTTCAGCTTGGACATGATGGCTTAGTGGTTAAGATGGAGTTTGTACCTAGAAAAAAGTGATTTTATCTTCTTTGATAATGGCCATATTTTCAAAAATCACACCGTTTTTATGTTTTATTCTGAAACCATCTTATTGCCATCTATTCACCTAGAAGTGTTACAAAACAAAATGCCGTCCTTGCTTAAGCTAGGACATAAATTTTCTCTGTATTACTTGTCCTGCACTAGGACCGTCTCTTCATTTCTCCAACATAAACCAGAAAAGGTATGGTTCACAGCTTCTTTTTCCAAAATAGGTTGTGTATATACTCACCGTCTAAAGAGGTATTTCTGTTTGAAAGAATATAAAAACTGAAAATGCATGAAAGATGGAAGAGAAACCTCTATTTCGAATCACAATAGCCAATAAAGCTGAGGTTTTTTCTTTTTCCAACTTTTTTTTGGTTTCCTTTGCTTGGGCTTAATTATTTCTCCTTCATATAGACCAAAATGTAGAGATTAAGGAATGTTTTGTTGGGTCTTTGATGTGGCTATGAGCTATTTTGATTGAAAATTTACCCATCCCTACTCTGCAAGGATTTATGTGTTTGTTCCCTAACCTTTTTTTTTCTACTGTACGAACAAAAGCTGAAGTTTCATCATATCAAAAAGGAAAGAAAAAGAAAGTTTAGATTGAATTTTCTTACTTTCACATAAGTGAAATCTTGAAACGCTGCAATATACCCTTCTGCGATAGGCAGTTTGATAATTCGACGCTATATGCGGTTCTCCTTGGTTTACATTGAATCTACAATTATTTATTCTGAAATTGTCTGTTCTAGCGGGAAACCCGTACTATGATGGAATGTTTTTGTTTCGCTTGACACGATAGTTTTACCATTTCAATTTTCAGCACATGCATACATGGTTTTGTGTCATCTGTAGCTAATTTTTTTTTGCATGTTTCACTTGTTGTTTTCTTGTTATCCCTCGCCTTCGTTCAATACTTCTTATATCTTACCTTCTTTTATATTATCATTTACTGTCCAGTCGTTTATGATATCAATTTACAGTTCAGAATAAGTTTAGATTAGCCGCTAATAAATCAGATATTGATTTGCATACTCAGATTAATAACAGTGTTGTTCCAACACTACTGTAATACCAGGGCTGTTACGGTTGGACCGTTCAACCGTCAAACCGCACCAACCGTATATACGGTTACCGTCTAATACGGTAACGGTGACTGTAACGGTTGTGGATTTTGACAGCCATGGTAAAGCATATCAATCGCACATGATTTTTTTTGTAGTATTTCATACAAAAATATGTGTTTTTAATAACTTAAACTAGAGAAATAACATATGTATAAATTATTTACGCTTTAATTTATAGACAACATGCACATGGATGGTTTGTTTCATAGATAAACAAACTAATTCTTAAGAAAAAAACGTTAGAACTTGAATTATTTATGAATAACAATGTAAATTTACGGTAATTGTTGCGGTAATCGTTATAAAATTTGCTAACCGTCAACAACGGTTGTGCTTATGGCTAAATGTAAAGCTGACACTTGCCGTAACCGTAACACCCCTATGTAATACTGTTAAATATAAAATTGGAGTGCAGCAAACTTGACCAAGTGAGTTGTAACGTAGACTCATTTAGTTCTTGTTTTATTAGAATTGCATGAGAAACGCACAAACCTTTACAGGGCCTACAACAGAAGACCAGACTAGAAACTCTGAGTAAACATGTGACTATGAAGTATTTTTTAGTGAAATACTTCGCTGTTAGTCCATTGAAAACAATGTTTTGTGCATCACAAGTTGCTCGGCTTCAACTTTCTACATTACTGAACCCAGGTATGTTGTATGTCATGTTATTTATATAGTCTAGTATTCTTGCAGTGGAGCTGTTGTTCTGTTAATGACTTGGAATGAAATAAAATTTGATATCTGAATAAAAGTAAACGCAATTGTAAGATAATTTTGGTTCAGGAGCCATCGAGAAAACATTTTTATTTAAATAAACAGTACAGAAACCTTTGTAGGATAATTTCTTGGAATATATGTCCTGTTTTGTACAATAATCCAGTGTATCAAATAACTAATTACACCTTGACATGCTTGTTGTGTACAACAACTGAATCTTTGTCTCTTTTAGCTCGCTTCTCAAAACTAAGCCTTCAGTTCATTTATTGACGGAATTCAAAATTTACCCTTTTAGAATTTATGGTGCATTAAATATATGATAGTAGTTTAGTTAGACTACTCACCTATTCACCTGCTGCACTTTCCCTCCCACTTTTTTCTGTCTCTGCTTTTTCAGTATATATCTTTCATCTACGCTTTTCCTCTTTCTTCTCCTCGTTTTTATTCTCTAGCCATGAAACTCTTCTTCTTCTCCATTCTTTTCCTTTACCTCACTTGGTCTTCTCTTTCATGCTATACCTTAACACAAGCATTTAATCCAGTCTCAAACTTCCATAACACTTACACAAACATCTCTTGCATGAAATTCAAGAACTTGTTGAAGTTTGATGATAAGAAAAACAAGATTGAGATGAATATGATAAAACTTGGATAGATAATTTAGTTGTTTTCTTTCATAGCTTCAAATGATGATTACAAAAATTATATATAGGATTGTTTTTGCGAATAACAAAAAGACACATTGACTACATTTATGCATTCATGAAACTCATGCTGTTCATGCGGATTTGTTATTTCCGAAGGAGTAGTTTGAAAGTCACTTTGGATACAAATTACCCATTCAACACCTCTTCTTAATTTGTAATCCGAAAGTGATCTTTAAACCGTGCAAGTGTCTCAGAACTCACAATTTTAGTAAAGCTGTCTGCAAGTTGCTTCTTGGTGTCCGCAAATTTCAACTGGATTTCTTGTTTGGCAACAAGTTGTCTGATGTAGTGATGACGAATTTCGATATGTTTCGACCTTGCATGAAAAACTGGGTTCTTTGTCATTGCAATGGCAGACATGTTATCGTAAAAGATTGAAGTTCCACTGTCATGATGCTTCTCAATATCAGCAAGAATTTTTCTTAACCACACCGCTTCACAAGCTGCTTCATTCGCGGCAATATACTCTACTTCGGCTGATGAAAGTGAGACCGTTGATTGCTTCTTTGATGACCAAGAAATGATATTTGATCCCAAAGAGAAAACAAATCCGGATGTACTTTTGCGATCGTCAAGTGATCCAGCCCAATCACTATCGGTGTAACCGATAAGCTCAATTTCTTCCTCTTTGATATACTTAATTCCAAATTTTCTCGTTCCTTGAAGATAGCGCAGAATTCACTTCGCAGCAGCAAGATGTAACTTGCTTGGGTTATGCATGAATCTTGAGACCAAACTGACTGCATAAACAATATCAGGTCTGGTGTTTGTCAAGTAAATCAGTGACCCGACTAAGCTTCGATATGTGCTTGCATCGACCTTGGCTGCGCTATCATCCAACTTTAATTTTTCATTAACAGCAAGAGGAGTGGAGATAGGCTTGCAATTATACATCTGAAATTTCCTCAGCAATTCTCCAAGATATTTTTCTTGAGAAACAAAAATTTCTCCTTTTGATTGACGAACTTGAATTCCAAGAAAAAACTTCATCAATCCCAAATCATTCATTTCAAATTCTTTCATCATGTCTTGCTTAAACTCTTTTACGATAACAGAATTATTTCCCATGTAGATTACGTCATCAACATAAATGCAAACTATAAGAAAACCATGTGCACCTTTCTTTATGTATAACGATGTTTCACTTAGACTTTGGTGAAAACTAACCTTCTTAAAATAGCCATCAATCTTAGTGTTCCAAGCATGCGGTGCTTGCTTCAGCCCATATAAGGCTTTCTTGAGACGATAAACTTTCTTTTCTTCTCCATCAACAATATACCCATCAGGTTGTTGGATATATACCTCCTCTTGTAAATCGCTATTTAAAAATGCCGACTTTACGTCTAGTTGATAAACGGGTAGCTCCATTTCAGCTGCAATAGCAAGAATAATTCGAATGGTCTCCATTCGAACAACCGATGCAAATGTCTCGTTGAAATCAGTGTTGGGCTGTTGAGAGTGTACTTTTGGGAGTAAACGGGCTTTGTGCTTTTGGATTGAGCCATCTTCATTCAATTTGTTCTTGTAGATCCATTTTACTCCGATCACGTTTTTTTCTTAAGGTAGATCAACGAGCTCCCATGTTCTTCTCGATGCTTGTTATTTCTTCGTCCATAGCCTTTTTCCAAACATCTTCTTTTACTGTTTCTCTAAAAGTTCCAGGTTCCCCTGCATAAAGAGCCACATTTGTTGTAGCATAAATGTCTGCTAAGCTACGATATTTTCTTGCTGGACTTTGAGATGAATCTTCAATGGATTCTGATGAGATCGAATCCGGATCAGTGTGAAAAATAGGAGCTTCTTCAGTAACCGTTGGTTTTGGAAGTATTGGAGAAGATAAGTGCATAGGATTTGACTTCGTTTGTTGATCTTCTCCCCAACTCCATGACTGTTTCTCATCAAAAAAAACATCTCGAGAGATAACCAGGTTATTATTTTTAGGATTTAGCAACCGATAGCCTTTCGACTCGTCCCTATAGCCAATGAAAATAAGCTTCTCACTTTTTTCATCAAATTTTTCTCTTTTCTGAGATGTATGCAATCGAATCAAAAACTTTGAGATGTTGTACCTGCGGTTTCCTTTGGAACCAAACTTCATATGGAGTTCGATCAGGAATCGTCTTCGTCGGAGATCGATTTAAAATGTAGACTGTTGTGAGCACAGCTTCAGCCCAGAAACTCTTTGGAAGTCCTTTCTCCGCCATCATGCTACGAGCCATTACCACAATCGTTCGATTCTTGCGCTCGGCAACACCGTTTTGCCGTGGACTGTACAGAACTATAAGTTGCCTTTGAATCCCTTTTTCTTTGCAATATTCTCTGAATGAGTTTCCGATAAATTCTCCACCACGATCTGTGCGAAGAATTTTGATATTCCTTCCACTTCGGTTCTCCACCAAATTTTTGAATTCAAGGAATTTTAGAAAAGCATCAAATTTTATCTTTAAGATATATACCCACATCATCCTGGTGTAATCATCGACGAGGTGTAGAAAATATCTGCTTCCGTTAAGAGAAGAAGTTTGCGTCGGCCCACAAATATCAGCATGCACTAGCTCCAGAGGATCCTTGGCTCTATATGAAATTTTTGGAAATGGTTGACGATGCATTTTTCCAAAAGTACATCCTTCACATGGACTTTCCTGCTCGACAATGTGTGGGAGACCAAAAACCATATTTTTTTTCTTTAACAAAATTAATTCTTTGTAGTTTAAATGACCATACCTCAAATGCCAAATTTTCTGCTCATCGCCGACGATGGTGCTTTGAAGCGCACATTCCTTAGTTGATGGCAAACTAAGGGGAAAGATCTTGTTTGGAGTCATCTTGATTTTTGCTATAGTGAGATTCTTTTCCTTATTAATAATGGTGCAAAAACCATTATTAAATTCAACTTTGTAATCTTTCCGCAGCAACTGTCCCACGCTCAATAAATTTTGAGCAAGACTGGGCACGAAATAGACATCCTTGATGACATTGATTTTTCCTTCTTTGGACTTCACTGCAATTGCTCCTTTTCCAGTGATCTTATGCCCTTTGCCATCGCCGAGCCTTACTTCAGAGGAATATGACTCATCGAGATCAACGAACATCTTTTTATTTCCTATCATGTGGTTGCTACAACCACTATCCACATACCAAGTATTTTATCCATTTTGTTGAGAATTCAAACAGGAATAAAATAACTGCTCTACCTCTTCTTTTCTTTGAAATTTGCTTCTTTTCTATCACCATCTTCTTGATACCAGCAATCTCTGTGAGAGTGGGCTGCGTTTTGCATCTTTTGCACTTATATCGACAATTGTTTGTGTCGTGGTTGTTCTTCTTACAGATGCGGCAACATTCATCAGAGTTTTGATGATTAGATTTTGGACTGTTAATACCTCTGCCTCCTCTTCCTCGGAAATTTTGATGTCTACCACGACCTCTCCGTTGAGAGAAATTTGGTGGTGGTTTTTTCTTCTCTTGTTTGTCATCTTTGTTATGATCTTTCTGTGAGAGATTGACTTTTCCTTGAAAAGCTTGCTCAAGGTTCAGATTTGAAAATATGCTCATTCTCTTTTCATGTGCTTCGAGAGACCCCATGAGTTTATCTATGGATAACTTTGATAAATCCTTAGATTCTTCGATTGCGGCGATGACATGTTCGAACTTCATTGATAAACAACGAAGTACTTTCTCGATGGTCTTCTTCTCCTCTATAGTGTCTCCATAGCTTCTGATTTAATTTGCAATAAGAGAGACTCTAGAAAGAAAATCTTGCACTCCCTCATTTTCTTTCATCATTAAATTATCGAAATCACGCCATGTATTTTGTAGCTTGATTGTGATAACTTTTTCATGTCCTCCAAACTGACTTTTCAATATTTGCCAAGCATCTTTCGATGTCTTAGCCGTAGTAATTCGAGGAAGAATGGATCGATTTACTCCTTGGTGCATAAAAGCCAAAGCTTTTGCATGTTTGGTCTTGTTCTCCTTATGCTCCTTCTTTTGTGCATTCGTGAATGCAGCCACCTCTTCTGTAATATGAGGCGTGAATCCCTCTTCAACAATATCTCATAGCTCATGAGACATGAATATTGTTTGCATAAGAACACTCCACTACTCATATTCTTGGCCATTAAAGACAGGAACACCTTGTTGTGTATATGTGAATGCTAGATCATTGTTGTTGGAGGAGGCCATTGTAAGAGAGAAAGAATCCAAAGAGGGGCTCTGTTACCACAAATATGTTGAAGTTTGATGATAGAAAAACAAGATTGAGATGAATATGACAAAACTTGGATAGATAATTTACTTGTTTTCTTTCATAGCTTCAAATGATGATTACAACAGTTATATAGGATTGTTTTTGCGAATAACAAGGAGACACATTGACTACATTTATGCATTAATGAATCTCATGCTGTCCATGCAGATTTGTTATTTCCCAAGGAGTAGTTTGAAAGTCACTTTGGATACAAATTACCCATTCAACAGAACTCAACCTATCATACAAGCACTTGTCTGGCACAGTTTCATGGATGCTCTTGAAAAACATCTCATCTCTTCATTCAATTGACTTATCCCATAACCTTCTAGAAGGTTCAGTTCCAAGAAAGTTCTTCTCATCTTCATCTCTCATAAGACTCAACCTTGCTAATAATCACCTTGGAGGCAGAATTAACTTCAAACCAAACTCGATAACTTATCTTAACATTTCTAAAAATAGATTCACCAACGCGTTCAATATATCTGGTTTATTGTAGTTGCAGTTTCTTGATATGTCTCATAACAAACTCGCCTTCATTCCAGTAGGCCTTGAAAAGCTCCAAGAGTTGAATTACTTGGATTTATCTTATAATTCCATGCATGGAGTTTTCCCTAATGATTTCTCTTCTATAATCAAAAACCTCCATTTTCTAAACGTGTCTTATAATAATTTTTCTGGTACCGTCAATTCAAGCATAGTCAAGAAGTTTGGCGCTTCGGCATTCACCAAAGCAGGCACTTCTTTGCCTCAAACTCATAAGCAGAAGAAGCCTAAAAGCAGTGCAAAAAAAAAAAAAAAAAAAAAAAACCTTAAAGAAGTTATCGTTGTTGCTGCAGTTGCAGTTTTTGCAGGTACTACTACTTGGTTATTTGTTAGTTTGAGAAAAGCATTTAGATTTAGTTTTCTTCGATTTCTCTTTGAATTTGGTTAAACTGATTAATGAAGTTGATGATATGAAATGGGAATTTCTTTTTTAAAATAACAACAATAATACTAAGTATTTAGGGTGCATTTGGTTTATTTTATGTTTTGAGTTTTCAAAATTAAATATAAAAAGTGCGTAAACTTAAGAGATGATGTCGGAGACGGAGTAGACATGGGAGGGGATGGAGGGATGGTGGACGATTAATTGGCTATCATTCTTCTGGCTTTTCTTAAAACACAAAAACAATAAAAAGTTGTTTTCAGTTTTATGTGTTAAAAAAACGGTTGTTTTTCACAATTTATGTGTTTCCTTCGCGTTTTTGAATATGCAAAAGCCCAAAATTAAAAAGGGTACAGCGAATGCACCCTTAGGTTCTGCCTGCTTGCATTGGCAAGAAAATCGAAAGTGTTTAGAACCGTTTACGACTCTTGGAATGAATAAGTAATGGATTTGGAGCCTGTTTAGGAATGGTATGTTCCAAATTAATTAAAATTAGTTTTGGATTTGGATAAAAACTTTTAGTGGTTTTGAAGGAACGGATAAAATGTAGAAATGTTTGTGTAAATAAGCTAAAATGCAGCTTATTTCATATTCGTATTAGCTCTTGTCGTACAAATAGTAGTAAATTCTAAGCTGCTTTAACCATTTATAAGTTGCCAAATTCCAACTTTTAGATGCTGACCGGTAAAATATCCCAAAAGCTAGCACTATTACTACTGCCACTTGGTTACAGCTACAGCTTTTGCAGGTTTAGCTGTTCTACTGCTACTTGGTTATTTACTGATTGTTCTGAAAAGGAAAAGAAAGATAAAAAAAGGGTGGGAGAAGGAGGAAAAGGGAGTAAGAATAGCGAAAGAGGTGTCGAGTTGGGTCGCGGAAGCAAAATGGGCCGCTCTGGTGGTGATGTTCGAGAAGCCATTGAGGGAGTGGCAATTGGGTGAGAATAACAGTGAGAGTGGTGCTCTTTACCGAGCTGTTTTGCCTAGGGAAATGAATGTGGTGGTCAGAGTCGTGGAAACGGAGGTTGTGAAAGGAGTTACGGAGATAGCCAAATTGAGGCATCCGAATTTGTTGCCACTTCTTGGGTATTGTGATGCAGGTATCTCAAATTTCGATAATAATAATAATATTGGTAAGCAGATTACTGGAATATAATTTAATATTTGGTTTTGAAACTAGTTAGACTTGAATTTTTAAGCAAAGGTAATACTGTTAGAGTTTAAAAGGAATAACACCCATAGTTTATGGTGTAAAAATTGGAATTAGAAGCATTTGTTTCGCAGCAAACGTTTAAAACCGTCTAAAAAGGTTTAAGAACTTAGGGGTCAAATTATAAACAGGAATTGCTAAATTTGCAATCTTTTAAGCACTGATCATGGATGAGTAGTATTTGGTTAAAACCTAATAGATCGACTTAAAACGGTTTATTTCAATCGATACGATTATGAAATTTTATCGGTTTGGAAAATAATTACATCGGTTTAGTTATAATGTGCTGCGTTTGGTGCCCAAAATTATGTTACTGACTACCAAGAAATCCTTAAATGATATCAATTTCTTTTGTGCTAGTTAAACATCAAACTCATTTTTTTTTTAAAAAAAATCATGAACAATTATTTGTCCTTGACTTTCAACAATCATTTACCGTCTTACAGTGATAAACAGCCATGCAACTTTGATTTTCAAGGGTTTTTCATCAGTGATAAACAAAGGAATAGTACCTGAGTGCCTATCCTGTATGATATTAGTAAACAAGTAAATAAATTTTGGCGCCTAAAAAGAAAACGAAGTTTGTGTGATGGTCATTAGTTAATTAGAAGTTTTTTTTTCTAATATTCTTTTAGTAATACACTAATTATAATCAAATTTCGTTATAGTCTCTTTTTTTCCCCAATAAATCAAATTGCAGTCTAGCTTTTTCACATCTGATTTTATGTTAAATAAATCACGATAATTTGAATTATGGAAATCATTGTTTAATATATGAAATTGGTGGATACTACTGCCGTAATCGTTGTTTCTTCGTTTATTAACAGCATGTCCAATCAGAGATTTTAAAAATGTAAGCAAAACAACTATTTTAGCATAAGAAACCTTTAGTTCTCTTGTTCCTTCATGTGTTTTTTAATCTTTAAAAATTTTAGCTACTTTTCTAATGTTCTTGAAGTGTATGAAATTTTGACAAATTATTGGACTGTTCTATTACTTTGTACCCTTTCAATATATAAGTTAATCTAATTTGTGGAAATGCTATTTTCACAAATGACTCGAAACGTTGATTGATATTACGTTGGAATAGTCATAAGTTTGTAATGATGGTCTAAATGACAAGAACGTGAAATATATCATTCTTGGCCAAATACAAGATGTATACGAAATGTCACTGGAATTTTTTTGAAAGGATTGACAAAAAAGAAGAAGAGAGACTTTAGGGAGGGATTTTAATCAAGCCTTTTCAACAGACATTTAGCATTTGATATTCATCTATTTATACTATTTTTGTCATAGGAAAGGGAAAGCTACTGATATACGAATACATGGAGAAAGGAGACTTGCACCAATGGCTCCATGAGCTCCCTGCAAACCACCCATTCCCCGAAGATCACACCCTCGACTCCTATGAACTCAACCAAACCACCCAACAAACAACAACAACAACAATCACAAAACGAACAAGAGATGACTGGCCAACGCGACACAACATTGCATTAGGTATCGCACGTGGGCTTGCCTTCCTTCATCAAGGGTGGGAAGGATCGAATAGACCGATCGTCCACCCCCACTTAGCTCCTTGCAACGTTTTCCTCGATGAAAACCTAGAACCCAAAATTTCCGACTTTGCTACCGGAGGAGGAGTGGAAACAATGGAGGGCAATGTGTATGGCTACGAGGTTTTGGTGATGGAATTGGTCACCGGGCGTGACAAGTGGGGCCCGGAGGAGGTGAAGAGGGTGAGGAGGTTGGTTAGGGATGGGAAGGGTTTGAAGGAGGTGGACCCTACGATGAGAGGCTCAGGGGTCGATGATGACAAGTGGGAGAAGGAGATGGTGGACTGGCTTCGGGTTTCCTATTTGTGCACTGCGCAATCGCCTGAAAAAAGACCTAAGATGCAGCAAGTCGTCGGACTTATCAAGGACGTTCGTCCGACTTTGATTGGTAATATTGCTTCCTCCTCTTAGTTGTGCGTTCAATGATGTCAAACTTGTGCATGTACTCCTTGTGCATCAGTGGTGTTAAGTGTTAGTTTCTTATATGGTTAACGTTTGTGCATATGTGATTCGATCAGAAATGGTGTAGACAGAAATTCGGGAGAGATATATTGATGTTCTACAAGGAGGGTCCTGTCTTTTCATGTTCATTTTGGTGTTGTCTTCATGTTATTTAGGCTATTCAAATGCAAATGGCAGACATAAGCAAGATAACAAATCACGATTGTATTGAACATGGTTAGCATAAAAAATTGAATTTGGTGAGAGGGAAAAAAAGTAATGAAAAGAACAATTTAATGACTTGGGAAGTAAATGACAAGTAGAATTGGCTTGTTGCGGGTCATCGATTCCCACTATATAAATACATGCTTATGAAAAGAATATATGTGTGGAACAAGGAACATGCGTGTATGTTATAAATAATAATTAAAGAGAATGAAGTGGGTAGGAAAAGGGGAGAGATGAATATTCTAGTGATGGTGTGATGCTTCAAAAGGGGAGAAGATGGAGAAAATAATGTTGGAATGTGCGATTTGTTTTGTTGTGTTGTTTGGAGCCATATTCATTAGACTAAGCATCTTTTCTCTCCCCCTTTTAGTGTGTAAATTTTTAGTTTTCTTGTTCTTTTCTTTTTATTTTTAAGTGCCATGTCTCTGTATTAGAAGTGGATTTTGGTCTACTTGCTTCTATCTCGTCAAATATAGTAAAAAAATTGTACTTTTTATGACTACTATTATAATTTCTTTCTTCAATAAATAATTAATTGTACAATTTTGTTATTTGCATTATAGAGAACGCTTAAAAATAATAGATTAATCCAAGTTTTATGTATATTTTATTTTCCAATTGACTCTCCTTTAACCAAGTTTGTGTAACACCCCGCCTCCGTTAAGGTCGCTGGCAAAGAGAATGCCTTAACTTTGATGGAGTATTTTAGTAAACAGAACAAAATATTACAAGACAGATAAACAGTACTTGAAAAATATTAACTTTATTACAGCGGAAAAACAGAAATCAGTATGGTTACATCTTTATCAAAAACTCAAGTACATCAATATCAGCCTTGTTCAAAACTATCAGAGTACAAAATTTTAAAAGCATAATCCCCACAGAACAGAAGCTATCCTGAGCCAAGCCAAACTTCAAAGACTTCAAGCAGACGGAATCCGGATCAAGCTATGGTACTCCCTCCTAAGGAAACCTGGGGGGGAAACGGAAGAAAGGGGCGAAAGCAAACAAGGTCAGACATAAGTCTGGCAAGCCCAGTGATTTTCAGTTATGAACAGATAATAGTAATAATGACATGAACATAAAGCTGGACAAGAGATAACATCACCGGGTTTACAGATATACAGAAGATACAGAATGATATAAATTATTACTTTTCACTTCTCTGCACTAATACTAGTTTAACTGGTTTAGGTGTTACCCTAACACCCTACAACAGAAACAGAGTCAGAATAATTTCTACTGAATGCTAGTATTGGGCCTTTTTCTACCCCAACAGACAGAAACAGAATAATGGGCCTTTACCACCCGAACAGATGGAAACAGAATACTAACGGAAACAGAATAATAATAATGGGCCTTTACCACCCGATCAGACGGAAACAGAATAATCCATACAGAAGCAGAATGTCAGAATTTGGTGTACACTAGAAATGGGCCTTTACCACCCCAACAGACGGTACCACGCAGAAACAGACAGGTGTTGCCACCCAACAGAAATAGACGGTACCCACATAAATAGACAGAGTTTAGTGTACCCTAAATCCTACCCCAAGCGATCGGCTCCCTAATACATAAATACCCTGTGCCAGCCCCATAGAAGGGTGTATCATTCCCTAAAGTGGCAACCTTTGAATGACACAGACCTATTTACAGATGTCACGGCGTCTTACATCCCCAGAGGCAGACCGGGATCCATGCACGCACATGACCCGGTTGGAATGCACCATCAACACCCCTCACCATTATCAGAATGGACCACTTATAATTAGTTCAGTAAGCGTGCCCGGACCCTACCTGGTGTGGGGTCAACGTATTGATACCAGAACGGGTTACTGACTAATATGGGCCCCAAGCAACAGATGACACAAGTATTTCCCCTCCTAACCTGTGTCCCCAGACTAACAGATTTCAGATTAACTTGTTTGCAAGTTCAGACAGAGTTCAGATTTACTAGTTCACAGATCAAATCAACAAGTTTTCAGACTAACAGATCAGATGTACAGATTTAACAGATTTCCAGATTTGTCTAACCTTGTATTGGGCCTACAGAATCATGAACGGGTTTACTACACATATTGGTCCAGTTGGTTTAACCCTATTCCCCCAACACGTTTAGACGTCATTCTTATCTCAGATTTGCATTAATTAATTATTAATGCCCAGACCTCTCACATTAGGTCGCTAGCTTGTGGCCGCTGGATGTGCCGGGCGGTTCCGGGCAGACTTCTGCTACAAGCCAGACCTAACCTCGTGTCTTAAGCAGGTTATGACTAACTTCTCACATTAGAAC
The DNA here is from genome assembly GCA_030737875.1 of Allium sativum. NCBI lineage: Eukaryota > Viridiplantae > Streptophyta > Magnoliopsida > Asparagales > Amaryllidaceae > Allium > Allium sativum. The sequence continues at coordinate 10,178,529 of CM060920.1, forward strand.
CTATTGTTTGCGGCCACTGGATGTGCCGGGCGGTTCCGGGCAGATTTACGTCGTAAACTCATTCTAACCTCGAGTTAGCCATTTTTATCTTTGCGGCCAATTAATTAATTATTTACCGTTTATGCGCACGCCCAATATATATGCCAATTCAGATTATATCAATAACAGAATGATCACATCAACTCAACTGATATAGCAGATAACAGATTTTAGCAGATTGGGTGACTTAACAGATTTAACAGATTTAGCACTTAGCAGATTTTGGCATATAACAGATTAGGCATCTTAACAGACAAATTTAACAGACTAGGTATTTCCATTTAATTAGCAGTTTAGGCCATATAACAGAACTAGCAGATTAGGCAACTTAACAAATCAGCAGGATAGGCATTTCAACAGATTAAGCGGATTAGCAGAGCAGATAACAGATTTAGCAGATTTGGCATTTTCAATAGACTTAGCAGATGACAGATAACAAATTAGGCATATCTACAGATTCAGTTTAGCAGATTTAGGCAATTCAACAAATTTAGCCTACACTTATATGCCAAATCATGGTCATAATTCATAATTCAACATAGGCTACAGATTTTTAGTTAAACATTGCATAGTACAGAAGAATCTCTAAAAACTCCAAATCATATGCCTAGACTCACATAAAACAAAGGTTGAATAGATGATCATGGGTGGACCTAACTCAATAGGTAAATTCCCAAATCATGGTATGAATTATGCCAAGTTATAGCCTTTATTGCTAATTATCCAAAAATCCATATTTAGGCGTGTTCACATTTATAATTATCCTATTTTAATATAGGTCCTTTACGCCTAAACAACATGTTCCTTTCAGTCCAAGTCATAATATGTCCAAGGATCTAGATCTAAGAAATGTCCTTTAGTTCAGATCTTAATATTCCAGATATTACAAGTCATATATTACCATATGATATTCCCAAACTGTCATATATGCATAGATCTAGATCTAGTTTACAACCTATGTCCTTTATTCAATTCAGTCACAGATCAGTCCAATTTATGCCTTAGATTTATGTTCTAGGTTCCAAGTTCAACCTATGTTCTTTCCTTAAATCAGTCACATATCGGTCATGCCCAATTTTTGCATATTCATTTGATTGTCCCAAACATTTTAACGTATGTTAATCTCTTATGAGATTGGCTCAGGCTCGTGGTAGCCTAGCTATAAAACAGAAAACAGAAAGAGTTACAGAATAAGATAGATCTAAACAGAACAGAACAGACATAACCTCAGATCCAGATCTACAATTCATGTCACAATCAGAATTAACATTTATATCAGAAAATAACTGTGCTTGCCTTAATTGGATTAAGGAAAGAACTTTAGTTGTAGCGTCGTTAGTTGGTTCTCTTTAACTGTTGTTGAAGCTTTAATCTTGAATCGAGTTGCTTAGGTTGATGTTGATTATCTTCTAGTTTAGATTCCAACAGAGTAGCGATGCCATTTTATTTTTAATTTAGAACAGAGGCAGAGTAAAAGCAGAACAGAATTATTTGCAGAGAAGGCTGGGTTTGGGGCTGTTTAAATAGGTTTAGGCAGACGAATCTAGACTGAAAACGAGACCAGAAACATCAGAACGCACCGAGGCAGAAAAGCAGTTTCGGGAGGCAGGTCGACACCCAGGTCGACCCTGGGGTCGACTCCCCAGTCGACCTGGGGGGAAGGTTGACTCCCCAGTCGACCCCCAGGTCGACCCCCTGGGTCTGGCGGGAATTTTCCCGCCACTTCTGAAAATTGAAATTTTGGTATCTGTTTTGAAATTTGAATTTTTCGTGAAAATTCGCGAGGCCATATCTTAGTCATACGGACTCCGATTTTCGAAAACTCGGACTCTATTTCGCGTATTTTTCCGAGACGAACGCAATGGCACAGCCCGTTTCCCTTGATTCAGATTTTACAGTTTAATTCTGCCTTGATTCTTTATTTTATACTCTAATTATACTCAGATTTGTACTTCTTAAGTTTACAGAAAATATGGGGTGTTACATTCTCCCCTCCTTTAAGGATTTCGTCCTCGAAATCTTCAAGTTGAGAAGAATGTGTCCTACCATCCAATCATCCATCTACTCAATCATCAACCACAGGCATCCATTGTCCTTATAGACTTCTAATGCTTTCATGTTTAAATGCACAGTGTGTGTTCATGTCCGTGTCTAATGAAAAATTAGGCGGCCCACTGATCCAGTCGACCTCCTTAATGCAAATCATGTTAGTGCCATGAGTCCAATATGTATGCAAATTTTCCTATTTGATACATATCATTCCTATATGAGTGCACAACCGTTCATTCATATGCAACATCCATATGCTGATTCAACCATTTTGCATCCATAAAAATTTAAAATGCTCACACATCCATATCCAGAATGAGAGTGCTTTCGAGCCGGTCTAGTGCCTAGTGTGTGTGTGTATGCGTCCACGAGCAACCACTAGCAACCACTTTCATCCACTTGCAACCACCAAACATAACATGTCTCAAACACATGTTTACATCCATAGAATTCCTATCTATAGGCTGAATTCTCGATCGATAGGATACAGTCGAGTGATGGAAGCGAATACAGATAAAACAAAAACTTGATTCCTATTGGACATTGGTTGAGAAAGTAATTGCCCTAAGTATCAACCCCGAAGACTGAAATCAACATCAGATTGACACCTAGAGGGTTACCCTCTTTAGATAATGTCAAAACGGAAATCTCATCAGAAAAATTCAGATACCTACAGACTATTGGTACAGATCAGATTACCTAAGGATTCTTAGGAAACTGCGCATGATAAAATCATATCCCACAAAAACTCAGAATGTATGCTTCATATTTGACGCCTAATACAGATATCCTTCAAACCTTAACTTAAAACAGATAAGTCATACCCCCTATGGGTCTGAGTCTACAGCAGAATCAAAAACAATACTAGTATTCAAGTGCAGAGTATCAAGTACAGAATCAAAATACCAAAATCAGAAAGAGTCTTAACTCCATAACCAGACAAGAAAATTAAACCTTCTTACAGAAATTTTCCCTATTTCTACCCTATCCACTAGCCTCGAGAGTGTTGGCCTGCCTTCCAGAAGTTGGTCCTGCCCTTTGCCCTTGTCCACGTCTCTTCGGGCAGTCTCTAGTAAAGTGACCCATCTCACCACAATTGAAGCAGGCTCCCTTCCTCTTCCGGCAGTCCTTATTCATATGAGTTGAACTTCCACAGGTAAAACACTTTTTCTCCTTCTTATCTTCAAACTCCTTATCTTTTCTTTGGTTTTCCTTTTTGGGCCAGTTTTTCTTGTTCTGCGGTTCTTATTTCTTTGCCTCTTTCTTCTCGGATGTCTTATCCTCGTGCATGAGTGCCATTTCTACTAGCTTTTCAAAGGTGGCCCCCATAGGGATGTGGGTCATAGCCAACCCTTGCAATGGCTCATTCAAACCTTTAACAAACCTCAGAGCCTTCTTCTCCGGTGTGTTCACTAATTCTAAGCCAAACCTTGCTAACTAATTAAATTTGTTGACATATTCTTTCACTGATGAGCTTCCTTGCTTTAATGTCAAAAACTTTTCCATATGTAGATTCTCCTCTGCCCGTGAGAGAAACTTCGCCTCAAAGCGATGCCTGAAATCTGCCCAAGAGTCAACTGAACGCTCCCCGTTAGTGACCTCCCACCAAAATGAGGCCTCTTCCTTCATCAACCAAGCTGCTAAACGGACCTTTCTTTCGTCTTCTACTTCAAAGATTCCAAGCAATTCCTCCGTCTCCTTAAGCCAGTCTCTGGCTTCCACAAACGTCTCCGAGCCTTGAAAAGTCTTTCCACCCATAGCCTTAAATTCCTTGCACGTCTTTACAAAAGTATAATCGCGAGGAGGGGGCGGAGGAGGAATGGGTGCAACTAGGGGTGGAGGAACATCTGCTGGACCTGCGGTGGTGGCCCGAGCCTCCAAATACCTCCTAAACCACCCTGGTATCGTCACACCCTCCGGAAGGTTCAAATCTTCAGCCATGCTGAAACGAAAGAGAAAAGATTCAAAACGGAGGATCAAAAGAAAGATATATGGCTTTCGGGGATTATGTTTTTCAAAATAGGCTTTACTTTTGAAAATACCTCCGTTTTAAAACCTTTTTGAAAATAGTTTACAAAAATTCTTTATCAAATCTGGTAACCTTCAGCTCTGATACCAAGTGTAACACCCCGCCTCCGTTAAGGTCACTCGCAAAGGGAATGCCTTAACTTTGATGGAGTATTTTAGTAAATAGAACAGAATATTACAAGACAGATAAACAGTACTTGAAAAATATTAACTTTATTACAGCGGAAAAACAGAAATCAGTATGGTTACATCTTTATCAAAAACTCAAGTACATCAATATCAGCTTTGTTCAAAACTATCAGAGTACAAAATTTTAAAAGCATAATCCCCACAGAACAGAAGCTATCCTGAGCCAAGCCATACTTCAAAGACTTCAAGCAGACGGAATCCGGATCAAGCTATGGTACTCCCTCCTAAGGAAACCTGTGGGCGAAACGGAAGAAAGGGGCGAAAGCAAACAAGGTCAGACATAAGTCTGGCAAGCCCAGTGATTTTCAGTTATGAACAGATAATAGTAATAATGACATGAACATAAAGCCGGACAAGAGATAACATCACCGGGTTTACAGATATACAGAAGATACAGAATGATATAAATTATTACTTTTCACTTCTCTACACTAATACTAGTTTAACTGGTTTAGGTGTTACCCTAACACCCTACAACAGAAATATAGTCAGAATAATTTCTACTGAATGCTAGTATTGGGCCTTTTTCTACCCCAACAGACAGAACCAGAATAATGGGCCTTTACCACCCGAACAGATGGAAACAGAATACTAACGGAAATAGAATAATAATAATGGGCCTTTACCACCCGATCAGACGGAAACAGAATAATCCATACAGAAGCAGAATGTCAGAATTTGGTGTACACTAGAAATGGGCCTTTACCACCCCAACAGACGGTACCACGCAGAAACAGACAGGTGTTGCCACCCAACAGAAACAGACGGTACCCACATAAATAGACAGAGTTTAGTGTACCCTAAATCCTACCCCAAGCGATCGGCTCCCTAATACATAAATACCCTGTGCCAGCCCCACAGAAGGGTGTATCATTCCCTAAAGTGACAACCTTTGAATGACACAGACCTATTTACAGATGTCACGGCGTCTTACATCCCCAGAGGCAGACCGGGATCCATGCACGCACATGACCCGGTTGGAACGCACCATCAACACCCCTCGCCATTATCAGAATGGACCACTTATAATTAGTTCAGTAAGCGTGCCCGGACCCTACCTGGTGTGGGGTCAACATATTGATACCAGAACGGGTTACTGACTAATATGGGCCCCAAGCAACAGATGACACAAGTATTTCCCCTCCTAACCTGTGTCCCCAGACTAACAGATTTCAGATTAACTTGTTTGCATGTTCAGACAGAGTTCAGATTTACTAGTTCACAGATCAAATCAACAAGTTTTCAGACTAGCAGATCAGATGTACAGATTTAACAGATTTCCAGATTTATCTAACCTTGTATTGGGCCTACAGATTCATGAACGGGTTTACTAAACATATTGGACCAGTTGGTTTAACCTTATTCCCCCAACACGTTTAGACGTCATTCTTATCTCAGATTTGCATTAATTAATTATTAATGCCCAGACCTCTCACATTAGGTCGCTAGCTTGTGGCCGCTGGATGTGCCGGGCAGTTCCATGCAGACTTCTGCCACAAGCCAGACCTAACCTCGTGTCTTAAGCAGGTTATGACTAACTTCTCACATTAGAACCTATTGTTTGCGGCCACTGGATGTGCCGGGCGGTTCCGGGCAGATTTACGTCGCAAACTCATTCTAACCTCGAGTTAGCCATTTTTATCTTTGCAGCCAATTAATTAATTATTTACCGTTTATGTGCACGCCCAATATATATGCCAATTCAGATTATATCAATAACACAATGATCACATCAACTCTACTGATATAGCAGATAACAGATTTTAGCAGATTGGGTGACTTAACAGATTTAACAGATTTAGCACTTAGCAGATTTTGGCATATAACAGATTAGGCATCTTAACAGACAAATTTAACAGACTAGGCATTTCCATTTAATTAGCAGTTTAGGCCATATAACAGAACTAGCAGATTAGGCAACTTAACAAATCAGCAGGATAGGCATTTCAACAGATTAAGCGGATTAGCAGAGCAGATAACAGATTTAGCAGATTTGTAATTTTCAATAGACTTAGCAGATGACAGATAACAAATTAGGCATATCTACAGATTCAGTTTAGCAGATTTAGGCAATTCAACAAATTTAGCCTACACTTATATGCCAAATCATGGTCATAATTCATAATTCAACATAAGCTACAAATTTTTAGTTAAACATTGCATAGTACAGAAGAATCTCTAAAAACTCCAAATCATATGCCTAGACTCACATAAAACAAAGGTTGAATAGATGATCATGGGTGGACCTAACTCAATAGGTAAATTCCCAAATCATGGTATGAATTATGCCAAGTTATAGCCTTTATTGCTAATTATCCAAAAATCCATATTTAGGCGTGTTCACATTTATAGTTATCCTATTTTAATATAGGTGCTTTACGCCTAAACAACATGTTCCTTTCAGTCCAAGTCATAATATGTCCAAGGATCTAGATCTAAGAAATGTCCTTTAGTTCAGATCTTAATATTCCAGATATTACAAGTCATATATTACCATATGATATTCCCAAACTGTCATATATGCACAGATCTAGATCTAGTTTACAACCTATGTCCTTTATTCAATTCGGTCACAGATCAGTTCAATTTATGCCTTAGATTTATGTTCTAGGTTCCAAGTTCAACCTATGTTCTTTCCTTAAATCAGTCACATATCGGTCATGCCCAATTTCTTCATATTCATTTGACTGTCCCAAACATTTTAACGTATGTTAATCTCTTATGAGATTGGCTCATGCTCATGGTAGCCTGGCTATAAAACAGAAAACAGAAAGAGTTACAGAATAAGATAGATCTAAACAGAATAGAACAGACATATTCTCAGATCTAGATCTATAATTCATGTCACAATCAGAATTAACGTTTATATCGGAAAATAACTATTCTTGCCTTGATTGGATTAAGGAAAGAACTTTAGTTGTAGCGTCGTTGGTTGATTCTCTTTAACTGTTGTTGAAGCTTTAATCTTGAATCGAGTTGCTTAGGTTGATGTTGATTATCTTCTAGTTTAGATTCCAACAGAGTAGCGATGCCATTTTATTTTTAATTTAGAACAGAGGCAGAGTACAAGCAGAATATAATTGTATGCAGAGAAGGCTGGGTTTGGGGCTGTTTAAATAGGTTTAGGCAGACGAATCTAGACTGAAAACGAGACCAGAAACATCAGAACGCACCCAGGCAGAAAAGCAGTTTCGGGAGGCAGGTCGACACCCAGGTCGACCCTGGGGTCGACTCCCCAGTCGACCTGGGGGGGAGGTCGACTCCCCAGTCGACCCCCAGGTCGACCCCCTGGGTCTGGCCGGAATTTTCCCGCCACTTCTGAAAATTGAAATTTTTGAATCTGTTTTGAAATTTGAATTTTTCGTGAAACTTCGCGAGGCCATATCTTGGTCATACAGACTCCGATTTTCGAAAACTCGGACTCTATTTCGCGTATTTTTCCGAGACGAACGCAATGGCAAAGCCCGTTTCTCTTGATTCAGAATTTACAGTTTAATTCTGCCTTGATTCTTTATTTTATACTCTAATTATACTCAGATTTGTACTTCTTAAGTTTATAGAAAATATGGGGTGTTACAGTTTGTTTGGTTAAACCATATGCATGAATTATATTGAAGCTTTATTTTACCAAAAGCTACAAGATTTCAACTAAAACTTAAGAAGTGGGCGTACTCGTTTACTTTTTTGTTCTTCGTATGGATTGGAGATTTAGATCTAAGAGGATAAGGTGTGATGTGAATCGTTTTCATTGAACAAAACATTTTCCTTTTGTCTCTGTCCCTTGCTTTTTATCTGCTGCCTTTGTGCTCTGCCATCGTTTTCGTTTACATTTACTTGGTTGTAAATTACAAAAGTAGAGGAGGTTACATAAGACTATAATAATAATACGATAAAGGCAAGGTACAACATAAAGTGAATAACATTACTTTGAAGCTAGCACCATGTGAAACCGAGGAAATAGAGATTGAAGGTATGTACTAGACCACGGCGAAGGGACGTAACTGATATAAGAATGGGCTATATACCACTTCCATGGACGACCATCCTTATGCCTTTCTTTCTTTTGAAATCATCAGTCTGAGTGAAACAAACATTGAAGGTTCGTAATTACAACGGCAATAACGATAAATCAAAATTAAATATAACAAAAACGAATTATGCTACGACTTGTCAAAAACTGCGAAATAGAGTGAAAAAGATGTCCACCTCCTACTTTTAAGGTGTAATTTATGGGAGGTTCTACTCATTTATCTCACAGCCGCTTTATTTAACAAAAAAAGTTTCGGGTGTTTAAGCATTTTCGAAAGAAAAAAAACACACATACCGGTCAACTAAGTAAAGCCGAGATAATAACTTAATTATCTATGTTTAAACTTTAAACGTGAAAGTTGAAATCACAACTGGTATATGCTTAAGTCAGCATATTTAATTTTAGCCAACTTTCCTCTATTTGAAAATAACTAAACTCATATCCTTCCATTTACAACTGATAAACCACATCACCTTTTTTTCCTTTCTCAGATAATTAAAATACTAATACCTGCATTCTTTTCAAGATATTTCCTTTGTTAACTAAATTAGGATAATGGGCTTAATTAGGATTCAATTAGCTAAATGTGGTTAGATTAGAATAAGTAATTACAATTTAAACCATGTTTTGTATAAAACATTTATATTTGTATACTACTAAGTCATTTTTAACATTATTCATATTTTCAACAAGTTTAAACTTGTAAAAATTGCAACATAATTCAACTCAACTTAACATATTTCTACATTTTTAACTCAAAAATCCTTGGTTTATTTAACTTAAATTACGAGTTATCCTTTTCAAATCAAGTTTAATTTCAATTAACACTTTGTAACTGCCTTTTAATAAGTTTATATGGATAACCATAAAATCAGGGTTGTTGCAAACTACAGTGACGGCTTTATTCCCACAAACTTGTTGTAAACTCCGGTTTAACACATGCATACAAGATTTAGACTAGAAGGACTATCCATCTTTTGTTATACTGTCTCAATCCAAAAAAAAAGTCCAGGGAGATACTCTCGATTGAGCAACGAATACATAACTTGCAAACTAGGTTTCTTTTACATTGTCGGTCAACCGAATGAAGGAAAAACTTGATGCTTACGGTTTCAACTGAACAACTATACAGAGGCAAGAATAAGTCAAAGTAGGTCTCCCCACAGCCCTCTAAAAAATGAAAAATATAAGCAAATTTGTAGAAAGCAATCTTCAAATAACTACTGTGTAGATCTCGCATCGGCTCAAAAGAAAGATCCTGAAAATAAAGAACGAAAGATAGTTTGAATTTAGATTTTGTGGTATGTGTAATGTGACGGTCCGCACCGCACCAGCCGATATTTCCTCCGAAAAGCGCTGTACCGATGTCCAACCAGCATGGAACGGTCGTCAGAAGAAAAGAAAGAAGGCGAAGAACTAACCAAGAACCTGTAGAATGTCTCACAGCGTATGGAATAAAATATAATAACAACATACTTGACATAAAACAGGAGAGACAGTGCATAAGCTAAAAACTAAAACTAATCATCATAGCAGCGGAAATCCAAACACAGCTTATGTTCCACATCATCATTATTACAACTTTTCAAACTGTCTCTAAAGCAAAGCAAAAGAAAATGTACACTACTAATGCCCAAAGTAGTGACCCGCAGCGACACAGGGGGAATAGCTAAATATATATCATACGTGGAAGCCTCCTGCTCGTCTCCGGTACAGTTACTCGTGCACCACCAGCTAACCTATCTCTAGTCTGCCCGTATGAGCACGCAGAGTAATAAGAAGTGACATAAAACTCTGGGTCAGACAAAAAGTCTGATATGAGCGATAAGCAGCAAAACAGAACAATAATAGGTATACTAAATCATACCTGAACCTGGACCTGCAACCAAAGAGTTAGCACTACATACTGTACAATACTCTAAGGTGCCAATAACATATGGTGTAAAGAGTACGGGGGTGGGGGTGTGCATGTCATGGTGATAGCAAACAAATCAAGCATAGCAACCATCCTCACATCTCTCACTCAGTGCGTAAAACATACGATATCCACCACTTTGATCACCCTATTCCTTGCTATGATCACTCTCCCCCATGGAGTCATGGAAACTCCACTGCACTGATCCATAGCCACTAGTCCTTGCTATGTCCACTCTGCCCCATGAAGTCATGACGACTCCACTGCACTGGCTCATAGCAATGCTACGATCACTCTGCCCCATGTAGCAATAATTACCCCACTGCACTGATCCGCAACCTAACATTCGTCTTGGTGGTGAATCAAAGCTATGGACGTCGATAACCCCTTTGCACGCGTCCCGCAGCAAAGTCCAACCATGAAGTTCACTCGTTGGTTCCCGTCTGGATGCGGAGTACAAACTTCTCATTTGGACTACCTTTGCATCTCGGGTTTCAGTCATCATCTCCGTTCGTGATTCTTCAATTCAGTTCATAGCTCCAAGCTTCAATTCAGTTTAGTTCATAGCCTTCGTCATGGCTCGTTTCAATGCTCAAGTCCTCAGCACGGCTCGTGGTGATATCCAGCTACAGTTTGTGACCTACATGGTCGGATCGTGAGGATGCTTCACCTTCCTAGGGGTGGGTCGTGATGATGCTTCACCTTCCTAGGGGTCGGGTCGCGAGGATACTTCACCTTCCTAGTAGTCGTGGTATGGAGATGTTGCACGATCTGAGAGGTCGTGGTGTGGGGATGTTGCACAATCCGAGGTGTCGTGGTGTGGGGATGCTGGTCATTCCCCACGATCGGGGTGTGAGGTTCATGGCCATTCCCCACGATCGGGGTGTGGGGTTCGTGATCATTCCCCACGATCGGGATGTGGGGGGCGATCCGATCCGGTCCAAATTCCTGCAACTCTTCCAGCGAGCTATTTACGCCATACGACGGCGATTTCGACCAATCTAACTTTTCTAAACAATCATAAATCATTTCAAACAGTCATAGCAACATGTATAATCAACCATAAATACCAAAACAACAATATGACAAGTTTAAACGGATCAAACATACCAAAAACCCATATTTTTCCCTTAATCATGTTTAGGCATAACTAATGATAGGATTAACAAAACTTAACGAAATTAACTCAAACTTCTAACAGAGGCTTGAAATAATATTTCGAAATTTATAAATATTTTTCCAGAATTTAATCATGTTTAAATTCGCTAATTAACACTAATCAATCCTAATTAGCCATAATTAGTGTAAAAAGTTGCTAATCACTCACATTGGCCACAAATAAAATCCATATCTGAAATGATTCTCAGTTTGGCATGAATTCCAATACACACAGCAGCCTTTGTCTTTAATTTGATGCTATTTTGCCTTGATTTGATGTTGATTAGCCTAATATTCAATTAGAAAGTGATTTGGGGGTGTTTTAGATGTTGGAGGCCATTGTTAGGGTTCCAAGAATGAAAGTGGCGGCTGGAAAAGTGTCTAAAGAAATATTTTCTAACCCTAATCAACCCCTATATACCCCTAAACCCGAAATCCCGCAATGGGCCTAGCTGTTAACTACCCAATTAAGCCTAGTTAAGCTGTTTTAACCTTCTAAACATTAATTCAGCCATATCTCCCAAACGTTAAGTCCGTTTGGCTGTTATGACCACTCTACGGAATGAGAAACCATCATCCGAAGCTAATGGAAGTGGTTTCAAGTCAAAACTCCTTACCAATCAAAAGTTATGGACGAAACAAGATCAACTAAGGGTAAAATGGTCATTTAAAAATCGGTAAAAATCATGAACATGGGAAACGACCCCAATAGTCGTTTCCCAAAAGTACATGACCATACGACTTACTAAGAAAAAGAAATAAATATTCTACGATCATTCGATGCGTAGAATGCGGGTCGTTACATTCTCCCCCCTTAAGAAATGTCATCCCCGAAATTCCTTAACCAAAACACACAAAGGTATCCCGCATACCTACCAGCCATTTATAAACAATCAAACATGCATAACAAACAAAACAAGCCTATCCTAGCATGCGGAACGTCTAAATCGCAATTAAAACCTTACCAGGCAAAGAGTTCTAGATACTTCTTCCTTATGTCCTCCTCTGTCTTCCAAGTACAGTCTTCCTCATTCTCACCCCACTGGACTTTGACTAGTTTCACCGTCTTCCTTCGAAACTGCTTCGTATCGTTCCCAACGATACGCATAGGCCTGCGGTTCCCAACCGCCTCGGGTTCAACCTTGATATTGTCCAACTGATCATGTGAAATAGCCACATCGGGGTCATGTACAAATTTCCTTAACTGGGAAACATGAAATACGTTATGAATTCCCGCCATCTTGTCTGGTAACTCCACTTTATATGCTAAACTTCCAACTTGCTCGAGAACTGGAAATGGACCAACAAACCTTGGTGTCAACTTTCCTCTTCTACCAAAATGAATCACGTTCTTCAACGGAGATATCTTGACAAACACTAAGTCTCCAATGGAGAATCTCAATTCTCTTCGTCTCTTATCAGCATAACTCTTCTGTCTATCTTGAGCAGCCTTCATTCATTGTTGAATAACCTTGATCTTATCTGAAGTTTCTCTTATAACTTCTGGTCCAAGCACAAACTTATCACCGGTTTCCAACCAACATGATGGTGAGTTACACGGTATTCCATACAAAGCTTCAAATGGTGCCATACCAATACTAGACTGATAACTATTGTTATATGCGAACTCAACTAAATGCAAATGATCATCCCATGATCCACCAAAATCCAATATACAAGCTCGCAAAAGATCTTCTAACACTCGATTCACCCTCTCTGTTCGACCGTCGGTTTGAGGATGATATGTGGTACTGAGGTGTAATTCTGATCCTAATGCCTCTTGTAAGCTCTTCCAAAACCCACTAGTAAATAATGGATCTCGGTCACTCACAATGCCTTTTGGTACTCCATGAAATCTCACTACCCACTTCATATACAATTCTGCTAACTTAGCTGCCGTTCTATTTGACTTGACTGGTATAAATCTTGCGCTCTTGGTCAATCGATCTACAATAACCCAAATACTATCATGGCCCGATCTAGTTCTCGGTAAACCATCTATGAAATCCATTGAGACTTGCTCCCATTTCCATTCGAGAATTTCCAAAGGTTGTAACAAACCACTCGGCTTCTTTTTCTCAGCTTTAACTAGCTGGCAATTCATGCACTTGGATATAAACTTTCCAACGTCTCTTTTCATTCCTTCCCAGTAGTAGGTCTGCTTCATGTCTCGATACATTTTATTACCACCGGGGTGTATGGTCAGCTTTGAGTGATGACACACTCTAAACACTTCATCTCTTAACCCATTTACGTTGGGTACAACTAACCTTCCATTCTTTCGAAGCCATCCATCCCGATCAAGTCCGTACTTGTTCATCTCCTCGCCTTCTATGTCCGTTTCTATCTTGGAGATGATTTCCAGTAGATTAGGATCGTCCCTCTGACTGGATCCGATCCGCTTAATCAAAGTTGGTTTAATCGTCAAACTTGCTAATATTACTAGATCCAATTCGCACTTTGGTCTGAAATCATATCCTGCAATATATTTCAGTTGTTTCCATTCAAAAAACGTAGCCCCTAAGCTAGCATGTCTTCTACTCAATGCATCTGCTACCACATTGCCTTTTCCAGGTGTATATGCGATACCGAAATCATATGAAGCCAAGAACTCTAACCATCTTTGTTGACGAAGATTTAAATCCTTTTGAGAGAAATGGTACTTCAACGACTTATGATCGGTAAACAACTCGAATCTTTCTCCTAAGAAATAGTGTCTCCACATCTTCAATGCGAATACGACTGCTGCCAATTCCAAATCATGGGTAAGATATCTTTTCTCGTGCGGTTTCAGTTGCCGACTTGCATAAGCTACAACCCTACCTCCTTGCATCAATACAGCATCTAGTCCGGTACCACAGGCGTCTGTGTATACCGTCATCTCTTCATTCCCCTTAGGAATGACTAACACTGGTGTGCTTGTCAACTTTTCCTTTAAACTCTTAAATGCATACTCGTACTTCTCTTACCAAACAAAAGTTTGATTCTTCTTTATCAACTGAGTCAACGGTGCTTCTATCTTGGAGAAGTCTTGGATAAACTTACGATAATATCCAGCTAACCCCAAGAAACTTCTTATCCTGTTGCATTCTTGGGGTAGACCAATCTTGTACCGTTGCCACTTTCGCCGGATCCACGACGATACCATTCTCTGAAACAACATGGCCCAAGAACCTCACTTCCCTCCTCCAGAAGTGACACTTAGAAAACTTTGCTTTCCATCGGTGTTTTCTCAACACCTCCATCACTATCCTCAAATGTTCCTTGTGTTCTTCCTCTGTCTTCGAGTAAACCAAGATATCATCCACGAACACAAGAACAAACTTATTTAACTGATCTCTGAAAACTCTATTCATAAGATCCCCAAAATATGTCGGGGCATTAGTCAGCCCAAATGACATAACCAACCACTCATAAAATCCAGACGGCGTCCGAAATGCCGTTTTAGCTATACTTTTAGTTTCCACTCTAAGCTGATGAAAACCTATCGCGAGATCCAACTGGGAAAACACTCTCGCTCCAATCAACTGATCAAACAAATCATCTTTCCTTGGTAAACGATACTTATTCTTCCTTGTCACCTTATTCAACTCGCGATAGTCTAAACACAATCGAAGGGAACCATCGGCCTTGGTAGCAAACACAACTGGTGCTCCCCACTCAGAAACACTTCTTTTGATAAATCCCTTCTTCAAAAGATCTCTTACTTGCACCCCGAGCTCTCGTTGCTCCCTTGGTGCCATACGACGAAGTGGCATCACTATAGGTCTGGCATCTTTCACTAAATCAATACAGAACTCAATCTCCCGGTGTGGTGGAAGCCTAGTCACTTCCTCGAAGACATCCGGATACTGACTAGCCACGGGCACATCTGACAACTCATCATGTGGGATGTCGAGGGAATTTAGAAAACTGGCCATTACCCCATCACTAGGTAGACCACCAAACACTACCCTCCGCCCATCGTCCGCTCTAACTGTCACCAAAAAGCCCTCACAGTCTACCACCACCCCGTATCTTTGGAGCCAATCGGCTCCCAAAATAATGCCAAACCCAGTATAGCCCAAAACAAAGCAATCACAAACAAACATACATCCATGACTCGATAAGACCACATTACAACAAATCATACTAAGGCTAGTTGAACCACCAATCGGGTTCGTCACTACTAAAGGTATTTCGACTATCTCGGGTTCCAATTCCAACCTATCTACCAGGTCACTAGATATGAAAGAACTGGAAGCTCCGGTATTGTTGGCTAGCTTTCTGACCAAGCCACCAAGGTTCACATACAACAAGGAAATATGAAACTTCACTCCTTCCAACCTTTGGAAACCCGGTCGCAGTCACTCACCCTTCCTCGGATCGCAACGCCCTATCGGATCGCGGTGCCCTATACGATCCGATCCTCTTGCCAGCTCGATTCGATCCATGATCCAGAGGGAAGGCTACGACTAATTCAACCACGATCCGATAATGCAGGATCTCGCGACACCTATCTACAACTGCCATATTGACCATTTCTCCATCAAGCTACGAACCAGCCCAAGATTCTCGAGATTTGCGCCACGTATGACCGTGATCCGCCTGACAAAATCAACCATAAATAGCCCAGAGCTTGGTACTTTTCAGGATCTTTTGGCAGTTCTGAGTGTTGATTCCACCAATGCTGTCGCATCAATATTTATTATCCGTTCTACTTCGAAACTATTGAGAGAAATCATAATTGTAAAAGTGAATTTGAGTGAAATTGTTGATTGTGCTAGCATTCAAAGTATAATCAGTAGCATATAAAGTGGACGTAGGCTCGTTAACGCTGAACCACTATAAATCTTGTGTGTTTTTCCGCTATATCTTCGCTTTTCAGATATAATTCTTTTCATATTAGAACAATTTGGGTGTTAGAGCCAAATTTTGATATAACATTTTGGTTCTTTCACTGAGAAAGGATTTCTTAGTATATTGGATTGTTGCTCCGTTGTTTGGATATTCAAGTCCGAAGAAAACAGTCCCAAAACTTCACTATTTCGACTTTTGAAGATTTCAGCGATACCCAGATATCATGGCTGGAAAGAAGTCTAAGGAAGTGCGAGTTTCGCAGACGAACGAAGCCGCAAATGAAGCAATTGAAGAAAGTGTGCATGAGCAGGTCGAGGAAGGCCTCTCGAATCGCAACGATGTAGGGGCGATCCGATCCGAGCAAGGTGCCATGAACCAACCTGAAGGGGGCGCAGCGATCCGGATTTATGAAGGTGTCACTACCCGCTCCCAGGACCTTGCTACGAACCTTCATCCACATACATCCACGACCCGATCCCAGGGTGGTGCTACGAGCCACCGACCCAAAGCCACTGCGATCCGAAGCGATAAGCAGACAACAACTCGACTCGGAAAGGAGGTTATGGCTCATTCTGCCCGTCATGGTGCATCCGTTCGACCAGGCTCAAGTTCTCTGCGCATAAGAGAAAATGTTGATGATCAATATGACCCCTCTGCCCCAGTTACTGAAGGAGATCTCTCTCGTCTTGTTGATATGTGGGATAAGCTATTTGATAAGTTAGCCGCTCAAAGGCAGGAGAATTCTGTGCTACGACAGAATTTAACTGCTATGGATAGGAGGCTCGATGATCTCATAAGGCAAAGGACGCCTCCACCAGTTTGACCTCTCTCCCCAGAATACTCTTCTTCGTCGGAGGAATCTCCAAGACCTCCGCGGCGAACGTATGAGAGGCCTGAAAACATAGAACAGCTCCGATTTGGATCTCATCCTTCGCGAGAAGAAGCAACACTTAACTTGGGGCGTGCCAACCGAAATCTGAATAATCCCGCAACGTTTCCCTGAGTGCAGGTAGTTGACAATCCTATGGAGAATAGACCACCTTAACCCTTTCGCCGCGTGAATGACTGCGGTAATAGGGGGCAAGGAAGTTCTGCACGGGCTCCAGATCTCGCCCCGGTCACCCCGAGAAACAACGGAGGACCCCGTAGGGCGAGAAGTGCCGACCCTGAATCCACAATTACTAGTGCGAACCTCGCAACAATGGTCAGAAAAATCATGGAAGATAGCCGTGGGCAAAGGAACGAAGACTGGGGAATTGACCGTAGCCACACCCCATTTACTGATGATATCCTGGACGCCACATTCCCGAGGCGCTTCTATATGCCATCCATGAATCGATTTGCGGGCAGATCTGATCCATTCCAGCACTTAATGAGGTACTCTTGGTCGATGACTACCGCCGCAACTTCTGACGCAATCAAGTGTAAAGCATTCCCTATATTTCTGGAGGATGTGGCATTACTGTGGTTCACCCGCTTGCCAGCGCGATCAATATCTAGCTTTAGGGAATTGAGTGAAAGGTTCGTGAATCAGTTCCGGCTTCACGCTCAAAGGACCAAGAATGTGATTGAGCTATCTCTTATTAAACAGCGACCTGACGAAAGCTTGAGATCGTATTTGATCGTTTCAACTTTGCTGTCACAGAGGTCAAGGACCCTCACGAGCAAACTATTTGATGGCCCTGATTGATGGAGTAGACAAAGATTCCGAGTTTGGAATATATCTTGCCGGCAAGCCACCTCTGACCAGATAAGTATTTTATGAAAAAGCCAATATCCGCTTGCGGTAGGAAGAGATATATGCGAATCGGAAAAGGAAGGCTATTGATAAAGAAGATATCCAGAGCAATGTAGCCATCAAGCAAACTGGAGATAGCTCAGGAAAGGTTGAAGTAAATGTCGAAAACAGGAATCAAGGCAATGAGTGTTCCTCGAGGAATAATAATGACAACAATCGAAAGAGGAATCGAGGGAATGATCCTCAGAGACGACCTCGGTTCAGGCCATTTGACAACTTTACGCCATTAAATGACACATTGGAAAACATCTTCATGGATACCTATAATATCCTTCCGTACAAGAGGCCTCCGTCGAGAGATTCGACAGAGAAGGAGCGTGAAACTGGGAAATTCCGTCTTTTCCATCAGAGTCATGGTCACTCTACGAACGAATGCCATCATCTGAGAGATGTGATTGAGAGGCTACTCCGGGAAGGAAAGCTGGATGAATACAAGGTGACTCCTAGGGACAGGGGGCAAGCCGCACATGCCCCGAACCCGAACCAAAACCAGAACCAGAACCATAATAAAAATCAACCTGCTGCTAGACCAACTGCTCAGCAGAAATGGAAGAACCTTGTCATCAACTCCATAGTTGGAGGGCTTCATCTGGTCGGGCATAACTTCAGGGCGATGGACCAATACGTGAATGCAGCTAAGCAGCCCCTTGAGGTAGGGGAATGTAGCAATCCTGAGGAAATTGCTCTGATTAAGCAACAGAAAATGATGACTGATGACATTATATTCCAGGACAGAGATGGTGTTGGCGTTCATTCTCCAGCTGAAGACCCATTGGTAATCACAGTCGCCATTGGTTCGGCCATAGTTCACAAGGTCTTGGTGGATAACGAAAGTTCAGTTAACATTTTGTTCAAGAAAACATTTGACCAAATGAGACTCGAGTCGAAAGATTTAAAGCCATGCGAAGGATGGTTATGCGGATTCAATGGAGCCTCAACCGCTCCAATGGGATATGTAGAGCTGTCTGCAACCCTTGGGGAAGGAGAACGCCAGAGAGTGAGAATCCTTTTGTTTGTGGTTCTGCATGTTGAGTCACCATATAATGCCTTTTTGGGTCAACCGGCCCTCGCAAAATTCAGCGCTTGTATATCCCCCTAGTGTTTGTTACTGAAGTTCCCAGCGGATGCCGGCATAGGCGTGGTCAGAGGAGATCAAGTTGTCGCGCGAGCATGCTATATTGCAGAACTGAAGCTGCTCCACAAAGGAAGGGATGTCGAGACCAAAGGCGCTTCCTTCCCTGCAAGGGAGGAAACGTCGTAGCAACTAAATAGAATAACTGCAGGAGAGTCGCCCGGAGAACAACCCGAGGACATAGATCCCAGAGAGGACGAAGAGCCCAGGGGCAAGATGGCGACTCCCAACTAAACAACTGTGGATGTACCAATCGATGATAGTGACCCAGAGAAGGTCCTGAAGATTGGATCACAGTTGGACCCGGTTAGAGCCAGAGAGTTAACCTATTTCTTGAAGGCTAACTTGGATGTATTTGCCTGGACTCATGCCGACATGTGTGGGATATCCCCTTCGATCATGAGCCATTCACTGAGTATCAACCCGAAGCATCCCCCAGTTAAACAGAAAAGGCGAATGCTTGGCCCAGAGTGGTCTGCTGCCTTAACGGAAGAAGTCAAAAAACTGAGAAGTAATGGATTCATCAGAGCCTCAACTTACCCTGATTGGATTTCGAATCCAGTTTTGGTAAAGAAAGCTAATGGAAAGTGGCGTACGTGCATTGACTTCTCAGACCTGAACAAAGCCTGCCCAAAAGATAGTTTTCCACTAACCAGGATTGATCAACTGGTAGATTCAACAGAGGGTCACGAACTACTTTCTTTCATGGATGCTTACTCGGGATACAATCAAATCCCCATGCATGTCCCGGATCAGGAGCACACTAGTTTCATAACGGACTTGGGATTATATTGTTACGTGGTGATGCCTTTTGGCTTGAAGAATGCCGGTGCCACATATCAACGATTGGTGAATAGAATGTTCCATAACCAAATTGGGAAAACGATGGAAGTATACGTCGATGACATGTTGGTAAAGTCCAGACGATCACCCGATCATACTGCCGATTTTGCAGAAATGTTTGAGATTCTTCGGAAATATGGGATGAAACTGAATCCTTTGAAATGTTCGTTTGGAGTAGCATCTGGGAAATTCCTAGGATTTATTGTTAGTTCGCGTGGGATCGAAATTAATCCGGCTCAAATTACAGCGATCAGAGATATCCAGAAACCGAGATAAATTAAGGATGTGCAAAGCCTCGCAGGGAAAATAGCCGCACTGAGTAGATTCATCTCTAAAGCTACGGACAAATTCATCCCATTCTTTGAGTTAATAAAGCGAGGAAAGCGCAACTTCGAATGGACCCCTGATTGCTTTGAAGCATTCCAGAACCTTTTGACTCATCTAGAAATACATCTGATTTTGTCTAAGCCAGTGGATCACGAAGAGTTGTTTGTGTATTTAGCAGTGTCATCCCATGCAATTAGTTCAGCTCTGGTAAGAGAAGAGGACAAGGTTCAAAGACCAGTATACTACGTAAGCAAAAAATTGGCAGCGGCCGAACGAAACTATCCAAGGATAGAAAAGTTGGCATACAGCTTGTTAATTGCATCCAGAAAGCTGCGTCACTATTTCCAGGCTCATCCAATTACCATATATACTGATCATCTGCTCAAGCAAGTACTACGAAGACCCGAGGCGTCAGGTAGACTACTAAAATGGAATATTGAGCTAAGTCAGTTCGATCTCAACTTCCAGCCCCAACGATCAATATGGGGGCAAGTGCTAGCAGACTTTATAGCCGATTTCACTATCCCAGAAGACGATGCAGTAAGTGAAAAAGCTGATCCACCCAAATTACTTTTCTACCCCACTGCATGGGAACTATACACGGATGGAGCAAAGAATGGCCAGCGATCTGGCGCTGGAGTGGTGCTTGAAACTCCCGAGAAACGACCAATATACTACGCCCTTAGATTGGAGTTCCACGCCACTAACAACGACTCTGAGTATGAAGCTCTAATTACCGGGTTGAAGCTTGCGAAGGAGCTGGAGATTACAAAGCTAGATATCTTTTGTGATTCCAAGATAGTCGTGAACCACGTCACTGGAGAATTTCAAGCCAAAAGTCCGAGATTGATTTCGTATTTGGAGAAAGTGAAAGAGTTGTTAGTTGGATTTCAACATTACAGCATATCTCATATTCCCCGAGTGGAGAATCAAAAGGCACACAAGTTAGCGAAGATGGCTAGTTCTGATAATCCTGAAGACATAGAACTAGTCCTAATTGAAGTGCTACAATCTCCTAGTATAGATCAGACGGAAGTTGATTCAGTGCTAGAGATTGAACCTGAGAAGGAGTCGTGGATGACTCCCCTAAAGAATTTTCTGATGGATGGAACACTTCCTACAAAGAAAGGTGAGAGGCGTGCAGTTATTCAGAAGGCTTCCCGGTATGTTTTGTAGAGCGGTGTCCTATACAGACAGGGATTTTCGATGCCTCTCCTCCGGTGTATCGCCCGCGAAGATATCAAGCGTGTATTGCAAGAAGTACATGAAGGTGAATGTGTAGATCATACGGGAGGACAAACATTGGCGAAGAAGATACTACGATATGGTTATTTCTGGCCCACTATAAACAAGGATGCAACTAAATACGCACGACGATGTGACGCCCGTCAGAGGTTTTCTAGGATTCAACGAGCCCCGCCAAGTCAGTTGAAGACAATGATGAGCCCGTGGCCTTTCGCTATGTGGGAGATTGATATCATTGGAAGCCTCCCCATAGCAAGCGGCAGAGCCAAGTT
The DNA here is from genome assembly GCA_030737875.1 of Allium sativum. NCBI lineage: Eukaryota > Viridiplantae > Streptophyta > Magnoliopsida > Asparagales > Amaryllidaceae > Allium > Allium sativum. The sequence continues at coordinate 10,200,393 of CM060920.1, forward strand.
CGCGATTGTGGCCGTAGATTACTTTACTAAATGGGTCGAAGCAGAGCCGTTGACCATGACCACAACCAAGCGAGTGATTAACTTCATCGTGAGGAACATCATATGCCGATTCGGGATTCCAAAGGTCATCATAACAGACAATGGAACCCAGTTCGATAGCACTGAGTTTAGAAATTTTTGCCAGAAGTACCACATTGAGAAGAGATACACCTCTGTGGCCTATCCGGAAGCGAATGGACAGGTTGAAGCAGCAAATAAGGTGATTAAATCCATCCTGAAGAAAATATTGAAGCAGGCCAGAGCCATGTGGGTTGATGAATTACCCTTGGCATTATAGGCTTATAGAACAACGTACATGTCGGCAACGGGCCATACCCCCTTTTCCCTCGCCTTTGGAGCCGAGGCGGTCATCCTGGTCGAATTAGAAGTACCATCTCACCGAGTCACTTATTATGACCCGATGACCAACAATGAATTGCTCCTTGAGTCTCTCAACATGGTTGAAGAAAAAAGAGATGTAGCCGACTTACATTCCTTGAGGCAAAAATAGCAAGTAGCTCGGTACTGCAACAAAAAAGTACGAGCTCGAACCTTTGAACCCGGAGACTTGGTTCTAAAACCTGTCTACCCATACTCAGTGCATATGGGTCCGAAATGGGAAAGACCGTATTCAGTTCTGCGAAGGCTTGGTAATGGAACCTTCAAGCTATAAACCGTGGATGGAAATGAAATCCCCAGAGTGTGGAACGCCCAGCATTTGCGGTGCTATCTGAAGTAGAATTGTCAGTCTTATTCTTTTGTTTTCTAGGACCATGTAAAATGGCGAGACTTGCATAGAACAGTCTGGTTACTTGAGCAAAAGATTATAAAGTGGACGTAGGTCATGATTCGACTGAACTACTATAAAAACATCGTGTGTCATTTACCTTTACTGCACCGTTACTTATCTGCTTTTTCTTACTCTTAATAACATGAATTGTTTCCATTACTGAATTTGCTATAGATCATGGAACCGTCTCTGAAGGTGCAGCCAAGTAAGTCACATCGCCATCCAAACTCTAACTCTCAAGATTCGAGAGAGAGTATAAAGGACGCGAAGATGACGTCCGCAAGGCATGAAGGTGCACCATGATAAAACCGCCTTGGTAACACTCTAACCCGCTGAAGGATCGGCAGAGTATAAAGGCGCTAGAGACTTAGCGCCCCCAGAATTTCTACCCCACTGAAGGATCAGTGAGCAGACCAAGAACCGAGCTTGAACTCCCACCCGTTGAAGGATCGTGGGAGTATAAAGGTCCTAGATACTTAGCGCTAAGAGAATTCTTTTCCCTCACCCTTGAGAATAGGGGCAGTACACACCTATCCCTAATCAATCTTCAATAAGCCCTGGCCAGGCATTATATCGATGATTAATTGGTGGCATATATACACACACATCTGTACAGGAGTTGTGCATAAATTTTAAATTTTGCTGTTAATATGATTTATGATTTGACCTTTGATTAGTTATGATTCAACAATTTGTGATTAATTGCAAAAGGTTAAACTTGCAGGTACACGATAATGCAAAAGAAACGAATTTCTATTTACTGAATGCAGGATCACAAAACAAGAAACTAAACAAAAGTGAGGGCCATGCTCATAACTACAGTACTTGGCCAGTGGAAATGCCTAAAACCAAAAGCTAAACCAAAAGAACACATCTTACTTACGCTTTGGAGGCGGCTTTGGTTTCCTCTCCTTCTTCTGCTTCTCCATCTCTTCCTTGTTGGCGTCAGAGTGGTCATCTTTCTTCCTCTTCTTCTTGCCAGAAGGAGGGTCATGTGGAATGTTGGAAGACTTGGCGGCAAGCTGCGAAGTGATTGATTTAGCGGAGAGTTTTATGATCAACCCTATTTTGGGGTCAACTTCTGAGATTGGAAGCACGTCCAGAGGCCCCTGTTCCTCCTTCTTTAAGGCCAATTGCTTCTCTTGTTTGGCCAGCCTGTCGGCCAAAGTCTCATTATCATCATTTTTTACTTCACCGGTAATAATGATATCTTATTCGTCGTCTCCATGGCCAGCATCCAAGTCCCTTAGAGCATGTATAGCCTCAGCATCCTTGGGAACATCGGTGCTATATGATAGAATAGATTTCTCGGCGGAGGGATCCTCAGTCTGTTTAGGAGCCTCAGCAACTTTGGCACCGGCGGAAACATCAGTGTTGGGTTCTGTAATAGTCTTGTCGCTTGTTGCATCTCCAGTTTGCTTTGAAACCTCAGAGGCCCCGGCACCGGCACCGGCACCGGATGGAACAATAACATCTTCTTCCCCTGTCTTCTCTTCCACACCTTTCTCTACCGGCTTACCACCTATATTACAAGGAGCAAATGTCGTTAATTCAGAAGAGAGTATAGTGTCTTCAATTGGACGGTCCGCAAGACGACGACAAGTTACGATTTCTCTAACAAATTGCGAGGAAAACATGGAGATACCTTTAGCCGACCCTTCATCCAGACCAACGGCAGATGCTCCAACAGTTGGAGAAGTTGGAATCACGGGGATCAATGGATCGTCAAGATGGTATTCTCATCTACGGAAGTATTGGGCTCGACCGCCGAACTCGAGCCTTCGTCGAGCTTATTCTTGCCCTTCACCTTAACCTTTTACCTATCGACTTCTTCACGGATTAAACGCCTGCCTTCTTCCAAATCTTCAGGCTCTTTACCCTTGAGAATGGTCTGCATCAGTTGGGCCTCATCAATTTCATCAACTTCTAACCGCCGCTTCTCACCCTCGACGGTTGCATCCCAGATATTGGCAAGAGTAACGTGATAGTCGGGGATCCAAGAGATGTCTCGAATCTTGATGACTTGACCGAGGAAGTCGAATAAGAGTTCCTCGAAGCCTTCTATTTATCTCTCCTTTTCAGCAAGTTTCTCAGCAGTGATGGTAGCCGATTCGATGGCACTATTGGCATTACTTTCAGCAAGGGCCGCGCGCTCCTCCACACAAACAAGTTGGTAATTCAGTCTCGCATTCTCTTTCTCGGCCAGAGCTAGACTGTCTTTCAAACTCGCCTTTTCCTTCTCCCAAGAAGCTTTTTCAGCATCAAAGCGATCTTGTGCTGTCTTTAGATCTGTGTTAACCATTCTGAGATCCTCCACTTCCTTCCTCAGAGCCACACGTTCTCGGCTGTTCGAATCAAGTTAATTGTGAAAAAGACTCCTGGTATTCTCCTACTCTGTTTTGTAATTTTTAGCATCTCGTTTGGCCAAGGCGAGTTGGGATTGTGCATCCTCCAATTCTTTTTCCTTTTCCAGTCTGGCCCGAGCATCATAATCAATCTTCACTTTGGATCTAGCTGCTTCCACTTCCAGTTTGCGAACAGCATCAGAAAGGTGGACAGCGTGTTTTCTCATCAAATCATATTGTTTAGCTATATGGCATACGTATCCCATGACCTCTGTATCCCAATTTTGAGGGACCGGTTCAAGGTCTGGGACGAACATCATCCTTTCAAAGAAGATATTAGGAAATTGCTTTCTTAAGCACTCCAGTTTAGCCTGGTTGTCGGGACCGTGGATGACATCCCGCGCGGCGGGAGTGTCTAGATTGAGCTGGCTAGAAGGGACGACAGCTGTTCTCTCTCTCAGAGTCCTTGCTTGGATCCTTGTTCTTATCTTTAGGCTCGTGATGCTTTTTGGATGATTTACTATGAGATGGCGTGCTCTTCGGAGGAGTTAAATCTTTGGGAAGTTGTTTTCCCCCTGTAGGTGGCAGTTGATGACTGTGGGGCTTTCCAAAGGTCTGTTTTGACAGAGACTAGACTGTGTAGAATAAGGTAGGTGAGGATCTCGGGGCTGATGACTGTCTCTTCCCCGACTGCTGCCACGAGCACGCTCAGGATCTGAAAGAAGACTTGGTGTACCATCACGGAGGGAGTGATAAGAGTAAGATCGTTTGCGAGTCATTCTTCCTGCGAAAGAAATGAACAAATATTAGAATCATGAAAGCTGATGGTGTGAAGTTGTTGTGATAAGTGGTGCATGTGGTATGTGCATCCCGTATAATCCCCCTTAATGGACCAGGGCCCAGAGTTAGGTTCGTCTGTGCAGTTTCTTTTTCTTCGATAGAGGCATTCGCTTGCTCAGAGATAGGAAAGAATGGTTCCCCTCCGAAGTCTTCATGTTATTAGATATCGTCCAGCAGAGGAATCTTGTCTAATTCGTCAAGTGTTTGCTCCTCTGTTAATTCCTCGTGAACAGCAGGATCCATCGGTAGCAGTGTCTTAGGGGGAGATTGCCCTTTTGAGGCTGGAACTTCCTTTGGCTCATCGATTTGGACCTCACCTCCTTTATATACGTTCATATCCTCATGGTCTTGATTAACCATTGGTGAGGGGCTTTTACGGAACTCAGTTATTTTCACAGCCTAGGAAGTTCCTTCTCCTTCAACCGAGGGCACATATTTGTAAGGTTTGCCACCCACTCCGAATCCAAACCTAATATCGAGAAGACGGTGCTTGCGAAGGTTATCGTCAGTGAGACACTTCTTGATTCTCAAGAAATCCGATTTGCTTTTAAGAAGGAGTGACATCCGTTCCTCGTATACTGAACCTTCTGTTCTTGTATGATTGTGATCTGCATGAAATAGGACAACATATTAGTACTGAAACTATGTATTCGGAGCATACATCGAGAAGTTAAAAGCATACTTGCTTGCAGCCACTTCCTAGCACATCCGGCCTGATGCCTTATGTAAAACCAGTCAGTTTTGACGTCACCTATATTGTTATAACCATCTCTTACCACTTTTCTGTTGGCCGCTGATTCAAAGAAAGAGAAGTTGGGAGTCGCTGCGGAACGGTGCTTGAAATGGTAATAGAATTTTAGATCTTTGAGGGTGAATTCCGTCTTTAGGACCTCGGCATATGCAACATACAGAGTATATAGAGCTGCATAACAGTTAGGATGTAGCTGCATGGGGGCAATCCGTAATTGCCTGAGGAGATCGACAACAATTGGAGGAAACAGAGGAATAGCGCCAACCCAACACATGAGTCGGCTGGCAGTCATATACCCTTTGGGGGCTAAATGAGGTCTATCTACCTCTTCTGGAACTTTCACATCACTCCAAGGAATTCCGTGCCTCAGACAGATTTTCTCTAGTTTTAGTTTATCCAACTTGGAAGCTAGAGAATCAATAAATTTTTCTATTCTCTTCACACCTGGAATCTCATCAGGAGCTCTTTCATCTTCATCTTTAAGAGATGTACCTTCAGAAGTTGCTGACCCTACATCAGTATCTGTTTCGTAGTCAGAGTCAGTATTATCCCGGTCTGAGTCTAAGGGGATCGCTTTCGAAATTGTCATGCTTTGGTGTCTCCTGTTCTGTGACTTTTTCTGGCACTTCAGTTGGTTGTTTATCTGACATGGCTATGTTGGCGAGTAAGCACAAAAGATTAGAATACAGTTACCCGCTCCCCATGTGTGCAAGTGCAAGTGTGTGCTTGTGCGTACATTAAAGAAAAGCATAAAGTTAACAAGATAATAAAGATATCAGTCATTGTCCGCTGTCGAGTTAAGCTGTTGCTTAGTTCAGATCGCTTGTCTCAAAGGCTCTAACCTAACTGTCCATTGGAATACCAAAGTTAAGTTGCATTGCTTATTTAACAAGTTTATCGAATCATTCGTCATCTGGATCGCATAGTAGGGTTCGGATCGCGGTGTATCTACGGATCGTGAAGCAGGTATACACCGGCGGCAAAGTCACCAGCTCATGGAAAAGTGTCGAATCGTGAAACTGGAGTCGATCGCAAGGACCCCCCGCGATCCATTTCCCCTATCCTCTTATGAATCAGTGACTTGTCGCGACCCGATCCGTCACCTAATTTAGATGCCAGCTTCACACCACTGTTACCGCGACCCGAACCGGTGCCTCATCCACGATCCACCACGGCCAGCCTTTCTCTCCTTCTTCTTCTTCGTCTCTCTCCTTCACCTCCGAACTCAAACAGCAAAACCCATCGGCCATGTCACCTCCAAACCTTTGAACACCATACGACTTTTCCTCTTTCTCCTTTGAAACCAGTCAAAACCCAAGAAAAACGAAAGAGAAACTGCATAAAAGAATTTTTAACAAGACTACGTTTCTTAAATTAGGAGATAATCGGGTTTTCAGAGATTAAAGGCTAAGTCTTTGCTTAAAAAAGGGGTGGCGGCGGAACAGTGAATGGAGAAGAAGTGGAAAAGAGGGAGAGTGGACCGGTTTATGTAGACGGGTCGGTGACTGCTCATCTCCCCTTTTTTCTCCCATTCGATCCGATGGGCTTGATGGGCCGCGAAACGCCTTAGAGGCTTCGTGAAGCCCTGATATGAGCCTCTTTTGGATAATGGCCCGTGGCGCACGAAATGATCCCATTCGAGCAGGTCTCACAACTCACCACGATCCGCGGCACATAATGACGAATCGAGCCCCAACGAAATTTTTGAATTGGAAAGATAATCTCCCAAGTTCGCAGAAATACAACAAGTTACAAAATACTATTTTCTGTAATTAGTTCTGAGGCTTTCGGCGATTAATAGCGATATTTCCGAAAGCCTAAAAGATGAAAATTATCCAATGAACAGAGAAATGATGGATGATTTAATCTGATATTTATATCGGTCAAAGAATGCAACTTTCCGAAGTGACACGACATTTCAGACAGACGCAACCACTGATTTGCATCCTTCTATGGAAAGATGTCTTTGCAATTTCGAAGCATGTTCCATTCTCGATAAAACATACTTCGAGGGGGCAAAATGTTGGCTAGCTTTCTGACCAAGCCACCAAGGTTCACACACAAGAAGGAAATATGAAACTTCACTCCTTCCAACCTTTGGATACCCGGTCGCAGTCACTCAGCCCTCCTCTGATCGCAATGACGTATCGGATCGCGGCGCCCTATGCGATCCGATCCTCTTGCCAGCTCGATTCGATCCGTGATCCAGAGTCCAAAGAATGAAGGCTACAACTAATTCAACCACGATCCGAGAATGCAGGATCTCGCGACACCTGTCTACAACTTCCACATTGACCATTTCTCCATCAAGCTACGAACCAGCCCGAGATTCTCAAGATTTGCGCCATGTATGACCACTATCCGCCTAACAAAATCAGCTATAAATAGCCCAGAGCTTGGCACTTTTCAGGATCTTTTGGCAGTTCTGAGTGTTGATTCCACCGTTGCTTTCACATCAATATTTATTATCCGTTCTACTTCAAAATTATTGAGAGAAATCATAATTGTAAAAGTGAGTTTGAGTGAAATTGTTGATTGTACTAGCATTCAAAGTATAATCAATAGCATATAAAGTGGACGTAGGCTCGTTAACGCCGAACCACTATAAATCTTGTGTGTTTTTCTGCTATATCTTCGTTTTTCAGATATAATTCTTTGCATATTAGAACAATTTGGGTGTTAGAGCCAAATTTTGATCTAACAGGTATCAAACAAAACTCTAACAGTAACGTCATAAATAGAAAGCATACCTTGAATAACGACATTCTTTCCTTTCTCCGCTGCAGTTGGGGCATTCGAGGAAGAAGGAACAGACTGATAGCATATGCTTTAACGATCTGCTTCTCCTTAATAGGTTGCAGACACTTATCCTTGTGATGTCCCACTTGGCCGCAATTGAAGCACTTCCTATCCGCTTGCTTGGCCCGACACTCTTTGGCATAGTGGCCCTTCTTGCCACAGCTGAAGCACTCAACATCTTTCTTACTCTTTTTCTGGCCATCCTTACCTTGATTGAGTTTCCTTGTATTCTGAGAATTATTCTTGCCTCCGCCGCCAACTTGCGGTTTAGGCTCTCCCGTAGATACAACAACAACTTCGGTTTTTGACTTAGGGAAAAGACTCTCTAATATCAATGCTTTCCCAACAATCAAGTCAAAATTCTCATCAATGTGGTTTATAAGCCTTTCCCCCAAGTACCCATCTAAACCAGTTATGAACTTCTCGTTCTTCTTCTCGGCAGTGTCGATAAGGGATAATCCATATTTCGATAAAGTATCGAACTCAGCAATGTACTCCGAGGCTGCCCTACCATTCTGCTTAAGCTCTAGAAATTTCCTAAATAATTTTGACTTCTGAGCAGCCGGGATAAACTTATCACTAAATCGAGCCTTGAACTGATTCGAAGTAACTTGATCTTCTGGAGTAGCTGCCTTAATAGCATTCCACCAATTCATAGCTCGTCCTTGCAGTTGACGGAATGCTAGCTTCCTCTTCATTGCATCTTCAATACCCAAGTCTTCGAAGATACGTTCACAGCTATCCAACCAGTCTTGAACATCCGTAGCCGACTCCGTCCCGTGGAATGGCTTCCCACCAAGACTAGTATAATCCTTGTTAAGCTTGGCGAAATCGGTCCTAGGTGCCTGTACTGCTGCACCACCACTATTAGCAGCATTAGGAGCCGCTCTCTGAACATCCCTAAGCATCTCTCTCATGAGATCCGTGAACATAGTCCTCAAGTCAGGAGCATTCCCATCATGGGCTCCTCTACCAGTGCCTCTCAAATTTCGACTCATCGTCAAATCTGTAAAGAGAAAACGATTAACCATCTCCATAGTGGTGTTAGTGCAGTGCGACTTCATCCTTAGCTATACTAATAGTATACATATATATATATAGCTTTTGAAAACCAAAATAATCACAAATATGCGCTCTTATATACGTATATTACCTCTCCCTGATGACTTCCCTAGGTTAACTACGCAACCTAGAGCTCTTGTAGTGACCCGAAAATCCGGTCCAATTTGAGCTGACCAAATAACACAAGTCCAACCCCAAATTGCAGTGGAAACCAGGAAACTAATAGAAAGAAGTTAGAAGGTGAGAATAGATAAGATAGAAACTTAGAATAGAAGAAGAAGAAGAAGAACATAAACACAACACAGAATCTCACAACGCAGCGGAATAAAATATAATATATATATAACAGCTTTTGAAATACAAACTTTTAACTGTATATACATACATCATTATTAGAGTACAACACTTACAATACAACGGAAATAACACTAGATAACTAATGCTGAAGCCTCCTGCCCCTAGCTCCTCCAAGGATATCTGAAATATACCTGAACTGCTTGACTACTCGTATAAATTTGAGCACCCAAGAGTTTAGGCAAAACATAGAAAATAAACTCTGGGTCAGTCATGGGACTGGTATGAGTAAACAATTTAAAACAGCTTGGACTAGTAAATGATATCTCGTAAGACCATGCCGTGAAAACGGAATGGATTTTTCCCTTATGAGTATCCACAATGAACTTTATATCAAAACTCTTTGATATTATAATAGTGTCTAACTACAAGTAGATAGAATCTTAGTGGACCGCTTGCATCTCACGTTCCACATATATAAATACAACCAAAAACCGTGGGTGCTTATTGGAGATTGGGTTCTGACTATGACAAGGTATGGAACCACCTGCCGCTGGTGTATCTCTAGAGGAGAATACACCGAGTTCAACAAGAACATCTTGCTACTCAGCCACACATGACCGACCACTCATTTACTTGAGTGTATCGAATGTATATCACCAACGGTTGGGATCAGTAACCGTTTCCCGATTAGGGACAGCATCAAATAGATTAAGAATGAAATGAAATTTTTCTAGATAGGTGATTATACACCCTACTTCGGAACGACCGACTTAGCCATGCTACCTGCCCGATTTTTGTCATTTCCGGTTTGTTAAGGCTAGAAGCTACGCTTACTTTCCTTCCATTGATAACACAATTACTTTGAATGCCACATTATCAGATCCGTTGATCATTAGTTAGGTTTGCACAAATAGATTCTGGATGTTATGCTAAGGGAATAAATCCGTTGCCACCATATATATTTGTACAACCCAACTCATTCGACCATTGGAAATACTCTGTCAGACACTCGTCCATATACGTTCGCTCTGGGACTGAACGAAACCGAAGGCACAATTTCTATTAATAGAAAAAGCCCTTGCACTTTACTCCGTCTTCGATATATTCCGCATACTTGGTTCGCAACGCTTATGCCAATACGGAGTGGTTCTTCGGATAATAATCCAACCGGTCTCTCCATATTGACAACGATGGTCAAAACTTAGATAGTCTGTGATTTAACTATCGAATAAAAACAAGTGTTTCGATAGTCGATGACTTAACTATCGAAGAAAACAAGTATTCATCCAAATATCAAACAACCACTAAGCCCTTAATTAATATTTCATTAATTTAATCACTTCTCCATTTCTTTATCAATATTTGGTAACCAAATATTTTCAATAACCATATTGGCCTTTTACGTTATTTGGAAAACATTTCCAAATGTCGCCTCCTAGTATTTTCTATAGTTAGAAAATATCTTCGATTATAATTGGAAAATATTCCAATTACTCATCTCCTTCCCGAATTCATTTAGTTCTATACAGGAAATATTTATAATTCTATTTCCAACTTACACCTATTTGGTTAAAACAGATGTTGTGTAAAACGTCGTTACGACAACCCAAATATTTATATTCAACTAAATCTCTTATTCAACATTCATCTTCGAGCCCGAATCTTACTATTTATTTGTTAATAACAAAATCAATCAAGTTGGGGTATAACTACCTCTCAGACCTTGACTGAATAACATACATAACGTCAAAATAGACAAGACTACTTACTCGAATAATCAATACCATTTCACAACTATTAGTCCCTAACTGTGAACTAGTAAGAGAACAATTCCCTAAGTATCAATCCCGAAGGCCGAAACCAACATCAGATCAACACTCAGAAAACTATTCAACTTAACTAATCTCTAGTCGGTTTCTAATTTTTGCTTAACTCTACTTCTTTAACTCTATTTGCTTAACTCTTATTAAATAATTCTTATTCGAATCATTAATATTCGATTAACCCCATTTGCCCAACTCTAGATCGCAGCGATCACAATGGTTACGCCTGATTCCCTCAGGAAACATCCGACCGCTGTAGGCTATCTACCGCCCTGCGAATTACGCTAGCAGTCGTGCTAAATGACAACTTATCCTGAATAACTATGTTTGACTAACTCTTATTCAACTAACCTTATTTGCTTTATAAAGTTTTCCTTTTTATTTATACTATTCTATTTTTAAGTTCGTTTCCTTATCGAATTCTATATTTTCTTAAAAATATTCTAACTCCTTAAATTTCCGGAAAATTCGTCATAACCTCCTCTGTACTAGGAGCATTGGTAAATTTTAAATAGCTTTTCGATGTCTTCTCTAATCAAAAAGAAAAAGGAAAAGCCAAGCGGCTAGCCGATACGGCGCATAAAATCTCATATATGAATTAAATACGTACCTTTTGTCGAGCATTCTATTTATATACCTTCGTTAACTTCATTCCAAACCTGTCTCATATATGTCCATACATTTCTAATTCATTTCAACTTAATCAAATAGTTTCAACTCGTTTCGTTAAGTACTTCGCTAATTAGCTCTTTTCCTTATTTGACTTTATATTTGAACACAACATGTTCAATTCTAAGTTTAACTTGGTTATACTAATTAAATTCCTTTTTCAAATTTTAGTTTCCATATTCGGTTTTGAATATACATTACAAATCCAATTCCCTTTTCAATTCTCTTTTTTTTGATTCAAACCTTGATTAACTAACTTCTCTTCGATTTAGTTAATTCTATTCAATAATCAAAAAATATGATTATCGTTTCAAAAATCAATCCTTTTACTCTACTTTAGTCCATATATATTATATAACTCAAGTCCGGATTTTCTAATGGACATTCAGATTTTTATTTGCTTAAAAATCCTTTTATTTATTTAAATAAACCTTTATAGTTTTATAAAGGTTATAACTCTGTTTTTCTAAAAATTTGATTTTGACATAACTCAAAATTTATACGACGAAATTCAGATTTTTCTCTTCCATTAGAAAACTATTATCCAACCGGTCCTGACGATTCTTGTTTCAAAGAATTTCGACTTGAATTGAGTCCTGTATACTCAATTGAAGTTCGAGTCGCCAATTTACGAACTGCAGCGCTGCGGCGAGTTCGTTTTAATTATATTTATATATATAAACTTTTAAACTTCGCTTAAACTAAATTCAAATCTATTTGAATCCTATATTCAAATTCCAATTAAATTATATTTGAATTCTATATTCAAATTCCATTTCAATTCCTTTTATTCGAATTCCATTTGAATTTTCTTTATTTAAATTCCACTTTAAATTTCTATATTCAAATCCCTTTTTGAATTCCTATATTTGAAATTCATACTTGAATTTAAATATTCAACCTCCATTTGAATTTCTATATTCAAATTATATATTCAAATCTCTTATTCAAATTCTACTTGAATTCTCTTATTCAAATTCCATTTTCAATTCTCTTATTCAAATTCTATTTGAATTTTCTTATTCAAATTCTATTTTAAATTCTCTCATATAAATTCTATTTGAATTTTCTTATTCAAATTCTATTTGAATTTTCTTATTCAAATTCCATTTGAATTTTCTTATGAATTCTATTTTCAAATTCTATTTCAATCTATTTGAATTCTATATTTAATGTCTATTTCCAATTTCTATTTTGAAATTCTATACCGAGTTCTATTTTGAAATTCTATTACAAGTTCTATTTAAATTTTCTATATTCAAATTCCATTTGAATTTCTTTGTTTAAATTCTCATTTGAATTTTCTTTATTCAAATTGCATATTCAAATTCCATTTGAATTTCTTATGAATTCTATTTTCAAATTCTATTTCAATCTATTTGAATTCTATATTCAATGTCTATTTCCAATTTCTATTTTGAAATTCTATATCGAGTTCTATTTTGAAATTCGATTACAAGTTCTATTTAATTTTTCTATATTCAAATTCCATTTGAATTTCTTTATTTAAATTCTCATTTGAATCTTCTTTATTCAAATTGCATATTCAAATTCCATTTGAATTTCTATATTCAATTGCTATATTTGAATTTCCTTAATTCAAATCCCATTTGAATTTCTATATTCAATTTCTATATTTGAATTTCCTTTATTCAAATTCCATTTGAATTTCTATATTCAATTTCTATATTTGAATTTCCTTTATTCAAATTCCTATATTCAAATTCTATTTTTGATTTTATTTTTCAATTCTCTTATTCACATTCTATATTTGAATTTCATTTTAGATCTCTTATTCAAATTCAATATTTGAATTTCATTTCGATTTTTCTTATTCAAATTTTATATCGAAATTCAAATTCTATTTAGAAAAATAGATTTTTCCCTTTTAAATCAAATATCCTTTTCATGATATTTTTATTTCAAAATCAATATTCATAACCAGTGATATTTCAAACGATCAAAACACCCTATTACAAATCACAGGATTTTTAACACATCATATATGGTCATATATATGAAATAAACAAACAATAGATAATATATTTTTGAGGAATCCAGTCGGATTCCTCCAACCTGTTTTTCCTGCATCACAGACGTTAGTAAATTAATAATACCATCCTGCTTTGAGGCAGAATATCGTGGTATAGAAGGTCATCCACTAATCATAGCGTGGGGGCGTATAGGGTAATCATCCGCTAATGGTACCGCGGGCATCCGCTAATGATACTACGGGAATCCAACCAATTATCAACCCAATATATATATATATATATAATAGTCAAGCCTAAATAACTATATATATTTAAAGCAAACATAAAAATCCAAACAAGCAACAAAAATTATTTTTACTGAATAAAAATAATTCTAAATAACAAGTGAGTGAAGTTTACTCACCAGGGTTTTTATTTGCAATCCATTCCAGTATTTAAGTTAAATCGAACGACGCTAACTCCAACAAATCCCGCATTACTCCTTGTTCCACTGTCCAGTCATGAAATTGCTAAACCAAATCATCTAGCTCATCCCTTAACTAACACACGCAACCTAGTTCGAACTCCATCTGATCGTGATTGAACCTCCATCACCGATGCCTTAAAAGCAACGGAACTCACCATAGTTTGTTGTCTCGCATTCAAGAAAACCACAGCGAGCTCCACCTTTCCTAACTCACGGTTCAAGTTTGTGTCTTCTAGTGACATCGCACTCGATGCCTTGCTTCCAGGAGCATTCCGATGTAAATTGAGACCCCTTACTGAAACATCGCGTTCTCAGCTGCCCCCTTAAATCCACTGTCGCGCCCTCCATCGCGAGTGTCTCAGCTACCGTCGAGCTTCAGAGAACCTGCCATCTTTGATGGTGACTGCGAATGGAATTACGATTTCCATTTTCGATCTCCTTTTTTTTTAATTTGAGACACTCGATTGGTTTTCCAAATGAAATAAGGGAGGATCGACCCCTTTAATATAGCTGAAGCTCGATTTTAGTTTGTGGGAAATAAAAGGGACACGGTTTTTCTTTGGTTTGTGGAAATAGAAGAGACACAGTTTTGCATTGTTTGTGGATGAAGAGGAAGCACGGGTTCCTTTTGGTTTTTGCCTTGTGGCTTTTATTCTGACCACGCAACAAAGAGATTTTATTTTAATTAAATTAAATTAAAAACTTTATCCTTAAAATTTAAATAACCCTTGATCCTGAACTCCTCTCTGAACCCGACAACTGTCAATCCTAAGGTAAAACCACTATTCTGGACACACTGGAATAGGTCACGAAGTCCTATTTGCTCGTCTGTAGAAGATATAAATTTAAATTAACATAAATTTAATTCAACACAATTTATTCTACGAAAATAAATTAATATTATCGTTTCTAATTTAAACAGGAGTTTGTATTGATTTACTGAGTTGTTTCGAATTCAGTTTCCACTTTGAATTCAACTAGATTTGTTTTCGTGTTACGATGATTTAATATATTCGATATTAAATCGAAACTGATTATTAAATTGATAACACAATATAAAAATAAATTTATATTATCCAATTCAATATTTAAATCAATATTAAATATTTAAAATTAGTAGACTGAAAACCCGGGTCATTACAGCTCTGATACCAAGTGTGACGGCCCGCCCCACACCAGCCGACATGTCCTCCGAAAAGCGCTGTACCGATGTCTAACCAGCACAGAACGGTCGTCAGAAGAAAAGAAAGAAGGTGAAGAACTAACCAAGAACCTGTAGAATGTCTCACAGCGCATGGAGTAAAATATAATAACAACATACTTGACATAAAACAGGCGAGACAATGCATAAGCTGAAAACTAAAACTAAACATCATAGCAGCGGAAATCCAAACACAGCTTATGTTCCACATCATCATTATTACAACTTTTCAAACCGTCTCTAAAGCAAAGCAAAGGAAAAGGTACTCTACTAATGCCCAAAGTAGTGACATGCAGCGACACAGCAAGAATATCTAAATATATATCATACGTGGAAGCCTCTTGCTCGTCTCCGGTACAGCTACTCGTGCACCACCAGCTAATATGTCTCTAGTCTGCTCGTATGAGCACCCATAGTAATAAGAAGAGACATAAAAATCTAGGTCAGACAAAAAGTCTGGTATGAGCAATAAGCAGCAAAACAAAACAATAACCGGTATACTAAACCATACCTGAACCTGGACCTGCAACCAAAGAGTTAGCACTACATACTATACAATACTCTAAGGTGCCACTAACATATGGTGTAAAGAATACGGGGGTGGAGGTGTGCATTTCATGGTGATAGCAAACAAATCAAGCATAGCAACCATCCTCACATCTCTCACTTAGTGCGTAAAGCGTACGACATCCACCACTTTGATCACCCTATTCCTTGCTATGATCACTCTGCCCCTATGGGGTCATGGCTACTCCACTGCACTGATCTATAGCCACTAGTCCTTGGTATGTCCACTCTGCCCCATGAAGTCATGGCAACTCCACTGCACTGGCTCATAGTCATGCTACGATCACTCTGCCCCATGGAGCAATAATTACACCACTGCACTGACCCGCAGCCTAACATTCGTCTTCGTGGTGAATCAAAGCAATGGACGTCGATAACCCCTTTGCACGCATCCCGCAGCAAAGCCCAACCATGAAGTTCACTCGTTGGTTCCCGTTTGGATCCTGAGTACAAACTTCCCATTTGGACTACCTTTGCATCTCGGGTTTTAGTCATCATCTCCGTTCGTGATTCTTCAATTCGATTCATAGCTCCAATCTTCCATTCAATTCAGCTCATACCCTTCGTCATGTCTCGTTTCAATGCTTAAGTCCTCAGCTCGGCTCGTGGTGATATCCAGCTCCGGTTCATGACCTACATGGTCGGATCGTGAGGATGCTTCACCTTCCTAGGGGTCGGGTCGTGAGGATGCTTCACCTTCCTAGTATTCGCGATGTGGGGATGTTGCACGATCCGAGGGGTCGTGGTGTGGGGATGTTGCACGATCCGAGGTGTCATGGTGTGGCGATGCTGGTCATTCCCCATGATCGGGGTGTGAGGTTCGTAGTCATTCCCCATGATCGGGGTGTGGGGTTCGTGGTCATTCCCCATGATCGGGATGTGGGGGGCGATCCGATCCGGTCCAAATTCCTGCAACTCTTCCAACTAGCTATTTACGCCATACGATGGCATTTTCGACCAATCGAACTTTTCTAAACAATCAAATCATTTCAAACAGTCATAGCAACATGTATAATCAACCATAAACACCAAAACAACAATATGACAAGTTTAAACGGATCAAACATACCAAAACCCATATTTTCCCCTTAATCATGTTTAGGCATAACTAATGCTAGGATTAACAAAACTTAACCAAATTAACCTAAACTTCTAACAAAGGCTTGAAATAACATTTCGAAATTTATAAATATTTTTCCAGAATTTAATCATGTTTAAATTCGCTAATTAACACTAATCCATCCTAATTAGCCATAATTAGTGTAAAAAGATGCTAATCACTCACCTTGGCCACAAATAAAACTCAGATCTGAAATGATTCTCAGTTTGGCATGAATTCCAATACACACAGCAGCCTTTGTCTTTAATTTGATGTTATTTTGCCTTGATTTGATGTTGATTAGCCTAATCTTCAATTAGAAAGTGATTTGGGGGTGTTTTAGATGTTGGAGGCCATTGTTTTCGATGTTTTAGATGTTGATTAGCCTAATCTTCAGCAAGAACCTGGATTGAAGCTTAAACCTGTGTCCAGAACATTTGAAGTCTTCTGCTGTTCTAAGTCTATTTTTCCGCTACATTGTATTACTTAATGTAAAATATATCTTCCGCTGTATTTTATTTTATTCTATGTACTCTGGTATTCTGTACTCTGATGTTACGTTATTATGATGTAATAAAAGTCTGCTATTATTTGTTCTGATGTTGTTGTATTCCCAGAGTTAATGTACTCGGGTTCTGAACGGTCTTGGTCGATTTTGCGATCGATCGGGTCTGGTGAAATCCGGGGTCGTTACATTATTATTATCAGCAATTGCTTGAAATATTACTATTTTTTTACTAAATGTACTAGAAATGTCAAATGACTCGTACATGTAATTTTGATTGGTTATAGATTTGTAGTGTATAATTAAATAACGACGTGAGCATGTTAAAATTTACATTAATAAATTTATTTTAACAGTATCATATATTACAAAAACCTTTAACACAAATATTAAGTTAGTGTCAAATACACATCATGTGTAGCTCTTGAAGACTGAATCTGGTGGAAATTTACCTTGGAATTATTGTATATAGTTAAATGATCAAGTAAGGGTGTCAAATATTTCTCAATCAATTTATAATAATAATTTTATATGATTAATTTTCTGTACTATAAATACTAAAAATATTAAATATTTATCAAACAAAGTTTAAACTTTATAGATTGAAAATTTTAAAATATACAGACACACATTTTTATAAAAACATATAGTAAAAAATATCTATTTTGATTATGAGAGTTACAAATAATTATATTTGACAAGCAATAAATACATGCTCACATTTGCTATATATACACACACACATATGCGTGTGTGTGTCTGACACTAGTTTGATAATCTTGAAACTGTTACAAGTACAATAACCAAGATGCCAAGTTGCAGTACAAAAAAGAATACTAGCGTTATTCAGCTTTTCAACTAAGTATTGTTTGATAGACTGTACGAATCGAGCTTGAAGGTTATACAGACCTAAAACTTAACCGATAGAGACCAAAAACCAAAGTGCATTCAGGTTTAGGTTATAGAATCAGGACCATCTCTTAAGAACTAGAGCTTAAAAACTATCAAGTTTATAGACTAGTGCCAAACCATCCCATAGATTGATAAAGAGCCTTATTAATTCATCGTATCTAAGCCAACTTCCTCATATTAACAAGCCATGGTGTCGGGATCCTATGTCAGGTCCTATAGCATCGTTCACATGCATCCCTCTATTGATCTCCTTAAGCGCTTAAAGTTAATACCTCTCCATTCCTTCATCGATCCATCATTTGGACATAAAAAGAAAGTTCATAATGGTTCACAAATAACAAAGCTAATGGTTACTCACTCCATTTCAGAGAGGCCAAAAATGATCCATGAAGACATCTTATGGATTGGTATCGATCCATGCACTTTGCTGAGTGGGCCAGGTTTCTACCTTGAGATCGTAAGGAAAGTGGGGGAGAGCATGCAGGAGCTCTTCCCGACAAGCTACAACTATAAGTATTGCTTGGGGAAAGTGGGGAAGAACATGTTGGAAGTCTTCTGGGTATCCTACATCTATAAATGTGGCTTAGGAGGCATCATTTCAGGATCTTGTGCATCATTGGTTTTTTTATATATATTTATCTTATAACTTCAAGGGTCACTACTAATCCATAAGTATTATAACCTTATTTTCAATAATAAAACGAGTAGTATCATTATGTGGACGTAGATGTGGTCAGGCGAACCACTATAAATGATTTTTTTTCTTGTTTATTATGCATTCTCAATTATATTTGTTCAATTTTAGTCACTTCGTATAATCTTGGATGTTAGTGCCACATTTTGGCACTGACATTTTGGTGTTTTCACTAAGAAAATACTCTCAATCCATTGGACCCATCTACTACTGTTGGGCTGTTAACCCAGTAGATATATCTAACTTCTTCTCAATTGGTTTCCTTTGCTACTCGGATTTTCAGGAATCTACAAGGATTTTTCATTATGACTTCAAGGGAAGATCGATCCACCTCATTATGTGTTGATAATGATGTTGAGAATGTTAATACTTATCATGTTGAAGAAATGTTATAGCCAGTTGCTGCAGAAGTCTATGTAACGGCGCGATTTTTGATACCTCGAAAGCCATGTCATTATTGAAAGAATTTAGAAGATGAGATAGAAAAGATAGAACTTATAGAATAGAAGAATAAGAAGACATCAGAATCTCACAGCGGAATTTCACAAATACGTAATATATTACATCATAGAGTCTAATACATCATAGTACACATCATAATACATCATCATTATGGTTCAACAGCATAATTATACATTACCATACTACAACAACATAGATACTTAAACTGGGTAATAAAATAGATATGCTACTAGGGTCTTGAACTTGTGCTTCATCAGTGCCTACCTGAATTTACTTGTCTACTCATAACAAATATTATGAGTACCCAAGAGTTTAGGAAACATAGAAAATAAACTCTGGGTCAGTCAGGGGACTGGTGTGAGTAAACATAGTTAAAAGATGTAAACAGGGAAATAAGTAATAAGGTTTCATGTTGAGCGATTCATTTACTTTAGAAATCGTTAGGCCAAACAATAACTAACATATGGATAATGACCTAAGTATTTTATATCAAAACGTTTGATATTACGATAGTTTGTATCAAATAAATAGTTATCTAGTGAAACGCTTGCATCTCACGTTCACGTATATAAATACAATCTAAAAACGCAGAGTGCTTATTGGAGATTGGATTCCAACAGACAGGGTATGAGAGCACCTATCGATCAGTGTACTCTAGAGAGTATACACTGGGGTTCAACAAGAACGTCTTATAACCCGGCCACACATGACCTTCCACTCGTTTAGCTTGAGTGTAACGAATATATTATCACTCCTACAATTGAGCTCGATTTACCGTTTCCGAAAGTTACAACAGCAAAAGAGATTTAAGAAGTTAATGTGGAAGTCCTCTAGATGGTGATAATATACCCTTCTTGGGTATGACCCAACTAGCCATGCTGCCTAGCCCAACTTTTGTTATTTCCTAGATGTGAGGTTTTGAGGTTACGTTTCTCCTTCTGACAGATCATTTCCTTTAATTTCTTTAAATGTCACATCATCCTATCCGTCAGAAATACTCATTCGATTACCCAAATATATTACGGGCAATAAAGCTGAGAGAAACGAATTTCTCTGCCACCAAGATAATATACTAACATAAATTCGATGTGTAGGATCTAACTGATATACGTTGTCAGATATTCATCCGTTCGGGTTTGTCCTGGGACTGAACAGACCGAAGATACTATTTCAAATCTTCTGGCATACCGTCGTCTGTAGTATTCTGATGTGCATCGTATACTTCAAGTCGAAGTGGAATATTTATTCCGGACTCTTCGAAACGATGTACGAAATGTCTTTTATAGTCGATGAATATTTATTGGCTTTATCATGATTATTATTCAGTCTACATACTAATTATCATTATACAAGCAGTGTTTGTTTACCTTGTTCATATCAGAATAATTTAATTAACTTTTTAAAATGAACAGTTAAAGTGTATGCGTTGCACATGGTGTTTTGTTTAGTTTTGATCATTACTTGGAAATGAGTAGATAATGCACGTGCGTCGCGCACGGCATTTTTGCTTCCTTTATCATCGCGGCTCAGACGATGTTTCATAATTCAAATTCTTTTGTGAATTAGCTTCTTACGTTTATTTAATCATAAATAATTTAAATTTAGAATTTAAATTAATTATTCACTTGTTATTTTTATTTTAAAATCTATCGAACTTTTACAGTAGAACTTTTCGTTTTGATCTTCTGCTTCTTTCTTTCCACTTGCCTTCGACTAATTAAATAAAAACTCTTCTTTTATTTAATTAATTATTTATGTCTAAATTTTATTTATTTTCAAATTTTAAAACTGTTTAAATTTAAAATCCCGTTCAGAAATTCTATTTGCTTTCGAAATTGCCAAAGTACCAGTTCTTGCTAAAGTACCAGGTCCAGTTCTCGTGCTCACCGCCTCCGTTCACCTCCATTTACCACGCCTGCTCCATTCACCAAAGTACCACCCTGGTACTTGCCAAAGTACCAGTGACCAGACCCCGAAAACCCTTGCCACGACTGCCGTTCCTTCAAAATCCACATGCTCCGCATGAAATGGCAAAGTACCACACCCCTCAGCGCACGCCCGTTCACCACATTTCTCCCATGCCCGCTCCCTTGCAAACACTACCCTGGTACTTACCAAAGTACCAGTTACCACCTTCACAGAAACCTTGCCACAACCGATGGTTCTCATTAAATCACCATGCCACTCCCTTGCTTGATCACCTTCTTCTTTCTCCATCTGTACACGCACACACGTGCACGTGCACAACCACCGTAGCCACTGCCCACCACCAGCGATCACTTTGACACGTCACCACTTGCCTACAGACCTCGTCGACGTCCCCTGATCCGATCATCAGCAAATGTACAGTGTTTTCACTGTTTTGATTTCCTTTTCTTGTATGGGTTCATCGGAGTAACTCGCTCCGTTTTCCTCCTCAGTCCACCGGAAGTGCCTGCGCCTCCTTCGTTCAACTCCCTGACCCCGTGAGCTCCTTCACCCCAACTCCCGTCACACTCGATCAACCGAGGGTCACACACGACGCATCCCAAAACCCATGTACCCAAAACTGTTAAAAGCCCTATGTTTGATTTGTTCTCAAAATTTATGCAATGGAAAAATTAATTTATATTTTTCCGATGATCTATGAACCCCCATGCTCCTCCACGCCTCGTGCCCTGGAGTTCGATCGCGCCGATCGTCGGAAATTACTCTGGACCCATTTTCTGTCCATCCCCAAAATTCTCGAGTTCCACATAGTTAAAAATCATGAGATTATTACTAAAAATCATTATTTTTGTCAGGGTTTCATTTATAAAATCAAAACACTTTTTCGTTTTGCTTGAATTTTTGAGTTTACAGAGGATTAAAAGAGAATGTACTGTGTTTTGTTTTGGTGAACATATATGTTTTTCAACATTTCTTATTTGATTATATTTTCTGATGTATGATGGGCATACCTTATATTCCATAACTACGAAGATATTTGTTTGATCTACTTCTAAGCATGCATATATACTGTGTTTTTACAGAACACAGTAACAAGGTTTTAAATCAATGTATAAACTAACACAATACTTATTTGAATCATAAGGGTACTTGTATGGATGTAACTGATATAACCAAAGGTTTTCTAGCACTCATATCATTTTGTTTGATGGCATATGATGATGTTAATCACAACATGAACTTGCAGTTAAAGCTATACATCAACTGTTTTACAGTAAACATTAACACAAGAAATTTAACAATGTTTAACTCACTTCAAAGCTTTCCAATTCCAGGTGAATGAACTTCAGAAATTTAATGTGAACTTAATGTTTTGCTGTGGGAGAAAATGCATGTTCTTATGGGTATTTATAGCCAACCTTAAGTGTTTTTAAAACAATTTCCTCCATGTGCTTCTACAGTAATTTCTAGTTTAGGCTCACTCCTTATTTCTAGTTCCTACGGCTAATTCATGAAAACTATGCAGAAAAAGTTTGTTTTATTAAGGTACTATAGCCAATAGCTTTCTCCTAGGTTAGTTCTTCTAGAAGCATGAGCATACTTTCATTAAATGCAGGTATCCTTCTTTGATTTTAAAGCATTTAAAAACCTGTTTTTCTTTGTCTCTTTCTTGTTTGATATTTTATCCTCATACAAGTTGTGCACATGCAAACTTAAAATGAGGATTTTTAGGTGCTTTTAGGGGATGGTTTCCTAATCTTAGTTTTACTATTTATAGTATCATTCATTAAATGATTTTGTCTTACTATGTGGCTTTAATTTTGTCTCTTGTACAAGGATATTTGTTTCGATCAAAAAGTCAAATGGTTTGTGTGCTATTTCTTTTATGTGTTCCTACATGTATGTTATGGCCGAATTGTTCTATTGTCGTATGCATATTTGTTTTGTTGTTTTGTTCTTAGGTCCTTCTTTATTTTTAAAGTAAACAAAATACCCTTTTCTTACATATATTCTACTAGTTATCTATATGAATATATAAGTATATACTCATATGTTCATAACTACTAATGTATTTTCAAGTGTTAATTTCAAATGTTACAAATTTGTATCAGGTTAAACAAGTTAAAATATAACTCAAATATGTGCATTACCTTGTGTATTCCTATCATATATAATTATTTATATATATACATATGTATTTATAATAACAATTTGCTTTTGTTTTTGGTTAAGTATATCTTTTCACTTTAATTCCCTTATAAACATGATTATCAAAGCTAGAAAAAGTCGGGACATTACAGTCTAAATGCCATTTGATGTAATTACTATTGTCGATATAGACCAAATGATGGAAGAGCTATAAGAGCATCATGAGACGCCGAGCCGATAGATGCATCAGAACCAAGAATTGTTCGATCAACCCAATAATCGATGTAGGAAAATCATGAAAGATTTATCTCCTTCTAGCTAGGAATCGCACAGTTTCTCTTTTTAAGGATGAGTTCATAAATAGAAACCATAAGATGATATGGAAGAAGATAGGAACTTCTGCCAAAGACAGGGGATTGAACCCAAAAAAGTTAAGGGTATGATACCAAACCATTAAGAATGTTTGATATTGTTAACAATATTTTCCGTCAACACCGAAGATAGGTCTATGGAAGTGGACCTAAGGGAAAAATGAGGTTATTTAGTTTTCACGAGTCCGAGTTAATTCACCGCTTCCTAGATATCAAGGGTTAGAGCCTAAAAGATTAGTTATTCTTCGCTCAATGGGGTGAGCATCACGCTTAAACGACTCAAGAACCAACAGTTATCTTGGGACAAGGGTTCCCTAAGCTCAACCCTCGATAAAAGGCTAAACGACTTAAAGGAAGGGGTTCTGCAATATCTTTGCGGAAGGCTCTAACCTTGAGTAGGAATTCGTGAGCATGTAGAAAGCATATAACATGTAGTACTGGACATAGCTAAGAAATCACATACAAAATGTAAATCCCCTACTTCTAGTGAAAAGTAAGTCCCACATCGCGAAAAATGGATGTATTTGGGTACTTATATAGTAGATACCCACCACTTACTAACACCGAGGCCTTTTGAGGAAAAAAAAACCCCACACCTATACGGTGGCTAAGTTGGGGACAATATTTGGGTGAACGGTGGTGCGGGTTGTTACAGTGGTATCAGAGCCAATACCCAGTCGGAATTGTGACTCTAATGTGAACCGCAACGCCTGGGTGAGGTGTTCGTGAGCCAACGGGGACGTTGGGCTCTATAGGGGGGAAGAATGTAACACCCATGCTTCTAGTGGAAACTAAGTCCCACATCGCGGAAAATGGATGTGTTTGGGTACTTATATAGTAGAATCCCACCACTTACTAACACCGAGGCCTTTTGAGGAACAAAACCCCACACCAATACGGTGGCTAAGTTGGGGACAATATCTGTGTGAACGATGGTGCGGGTTGTTACACAAAACTCATAAGAAAATATGCTAAGTGTTGATCCACTCTTTATTGATCTCAATGATTACAGCAGAAATCCTCAAATCGATTTAGAAATTAGGGTTAACTCTAGAAAAAGAGAGTACAAGAATAAGTAATGAGATAATCGCAACGAAAATGAGACCCTAGGGGTCTTATTTATAGACAAATCGGGTCCCTTTTGCTATTGGGCCATCAGAAGCTCCAGTTGGTCGCTTTTCCCTTTGATCCCGAAAGTTTTGGCTCTCGGCCGCTTTTTTATTCTTTGCTATCTTTTAAGGCGCCGGTTTTGGTTCTCGGGAGGATGGTCTCAGTCTTTGGAGAATCTTCTACCTTCTTTGTATCAATACCAAGCCTGTCGGCATGAATAACTTTACGAAGACTTTGGACTTCCGGATATAATCTTCTTGATATAAGCTTCCGATTGTAGGCTTTTGGATATAGGCTTCCGGATATAGGCTTCCAGTCTTGCTATTAACACTTTGTGGATCTTGCCTTCATGGTTCAAGTGGATGATTACTGATTCGTCACCCCTAACGGTATCGACACTAAGTAGATTAGTATGGGTAGCTTGCCTCTCTTCGAGGTTCCGGCTTGCCTTTCGGTAGGTTCCCGAAGTGTATCTCAGCTTTTCGGAGGATTGCTTCCAGTGCTTTATTAGTTATTTAGTAAAGTGACCTTTCGGTGATCATCCTATTGTGGTCTTGGTAGCTGGCTCTTGGATGATTCTCCTATGCTTCAAGCTATGTGCCTTTGATGCTCTCATCTTTTAACATATTGGTATTAAGCAAGTTAACACTGATAACCCTTCTGCCCTCCTAGGTCTCAATTTGTAGGATTTTTGGTCTTTCTCCTCCTTGGCTTCCGGCTTTGGATGGCCTTCCGTTATTTACCCTTCATGTCGGAACTACTATACTGGTATCCTTTCTTTATATTGGTTTTGAGCACTTTTCTTTAATGATGGTGACAGCTGCTTCCGGGTTGTTCTTCTAAGGTGGTGATGGTCCGTTACCCCTTTACCAATAGCCTGTCTTGGCATTAATTTTGGTAGTAACGTTTGCCTTCTAATTTCGAATTTCCAAGTCAAACTTTGATGTCTCTTCGGTGTTTTGATTCCTTGTCTCTTTATCTTCCTCAATTGGATCCGTTGATTGATTCCTGCCTGTACGGCTCAGATTAAAGGTAATTTTGCATAATTACTATCGTTTCTTCTTCGTCATTTTACCCACGACATCAATTACTCAAACCAAAATATTGTTCATCGAGAATTGTCAAAGCTCTTTCAAGAATTTCCGATTCAATCTCTAGTAAGTATTCTTTACTTTAAATTATAAGCAGAAATTTAAATAATCATTTAAATCAACTAGGGTTTTGTGAATTAAATGCAAGTTATCTAAACATAGGTGATTTAGATTACGATTTATTGTGAACTACACGAATACTCTTTCCCCCAATGTTATTTTTTGGGGGTTTGGGACGTACAATTTCATAAGAAAAGTTATTAACTACTACAAAGTGAAACCTATGCTATTGGTGCCAGTGAGGTCACTGTCACTGTTATCGACTCATTTGTTCTAACTTTACGGACACTAATTCCTTCATTTCTTTAGTATGTAAGTATCGGATTAGCCCGGAAGTAGTGAATCATCCGAATGGCCTATCGAAGAGACGGTGTTGGTAAAGTCTAAGAGTTTTATCGTCATAACCTTTCAACTTTGACCTCACGTGTGCTGGTTCCAAAGGCCAATCAGGCTTTCAGTGATGATGTTGATACACGAGATTTTGATTAATGTCAACAAAAAGAGGAGCATTTGGAAATCATGTCATTGAGATAAGGTTTTATACTTTGAGTTGTGTTTAGAATTATGTTAAAATCTATCCTCACGAGTATAAAACATAGTGTATATATATATATATATATGAATATAATCTTTAAATGGCATGAAATAGCCTGACTGGACAAAATTGCCTCAACCAGTCGATTGGTCCAAAACCAACCAGTCGACTGGTAAAGCAATTTTCTACCAGTAACAGCTAGTTTCTAAATATTTCTAAATATATACGATTTCATACTTCTTTAACCAGTCGACTGATGATTTTTAACCAGTCAACTGATTCGAGACAACAAATGTTTTTCTGAAAGGTTACTTATATTCGTGAAAAGGTTTCTCTTCATTAATCAAGGGAAATGGACACAAGTTTTATAGAAACCCATGAACAATTGCTACCTTTTTACCATTATATAAACACTTCAATCATGATTTCCAAACAACCGAATCATTCTATTTCTTATCTAATTTCTGAATTGCACTTTCATACTCTTTATAAACAAAAAGCTCTCCAAATTCAAATACTTGTTGAATCCTTGATTTGATTCTAATATCACTTGATTCAACAAGCAATTTTCTTCCTTAAATCTTCACATTCAAATCATGTACTCGAGGATCATATTATAGGAAGGTTGTACTTAAAAGATTGACTATCCGTGTTGATTCAAGAACACAAAGAAGAAGTCAAATACTTGTAATTGTTGAAGCTCTGTGTAGTTGCTCAAGCGAGAGGCATCCTTGTTGGGGTTCGGATGTACTGACCTATTCCTATGGGTTAAGATTGGGCGTTGTTAGTGAATTCCGAAGAGAAGCTTTGGGACTGGACGTAGGGTGGGAAGTCCGAACTAGTATAAAATTCCGGGTATCGCTTTACTTTACTTATTACTTTTATTTATTTGTGCTACATCGCATTAGTTCTTATATCAGCTAGCTATTATATCACATACACTTCCACTATATCCATATAGATCCTACTTAAGTCGTATGCACCGACTTTTCAATTGGTATCAGAGCATGGTATTCAAGAGATCGTAACAACATCCTAGAACAAATGGTAATAAAGAAATCTAGTCAAGGAATTAGAAAGTAGAAGAATAACAAAGATAAATCAAGAGAGCAAGGAAGCAAATGTCTCATGAAGTCAGATCATAATCGATATGTATAGATTCATTGTATAAAGATCTTTTGTTAGACCATGAAAAATTATTGAAAGACTTTAAAACTTTGGGTAAGCTCAATACAGCCATTTTAGCTAAGCTAAAAAATTGTGAGCATGAAAATTCCAAATTAAAAGGAGAAAACAATTTTTAAGCAAAATGTTTTGAAAATACTTTAGAAGGGCTTGTTTCTCAAAAAGATTTCCTTCAAAAAGAAAATGAGCGACTGGAAGATAAAAACAATGTTCTTATAAAGGAAATCAATCTTTTGCAAAATAAAAATAAATCATTAGAAGATTCTTTAAATAATTCTAGTCCTTTAATTTCGTCTCTTGAAAAAGAGAATGGAACTTTAATTGAAAATAATTTAGAATTATCTAAAGAATGTGAGCTTTTAAAGGTGAATAATAATATTTGCAAAATGAAATTTCTAACTCAAAAGAAAATTTTGAAAAATTACAATCTTCTTTAGATAATTCAGAACCTCAAATTTTTTGCCTTAGAACTGAGAATGGTACTTTAAAAGGGAATAATTCTGAATTAAATAAGGATATTGATAACAAATTTTCTTTTAAAAATATCAATCGCGACTGTGGAATCAAATTTGGTAATTGTACAAGTAAGTTCGCGAAGTTTAATAAAGGTCAAAATGATTTAAATATGATTTTATCTAGATCTTGAGCTTTACATGACAAAAGTGGTTTAGGATATAACCATAGAAGTAGTACTAGATATGCTTTTATGTACAATAAGAATATCACTACTAGTACTAATGCACATCCAAGATCCAATTAGTATATAAATTCGAATACTTCTATGATTAGAGATATATCTAGAAGTACAAAAGGAAATACCAATAGAAGTTATTTAACTATTTGGGTTCGTGTAAATTGGAAAAACAGAGAAAAATATATCGATGATTATTTTGATTCAGTAGTTAATAATGAAAATTTTATTTTTAAAGGTTCCATTAAACCCTCTTGGGTATAGTTACCTTCCATCTAACCCATGGACCCAAACAAAGCAAGTGGGTACCAAAGTATATATGTCATATTTTTTGCAGGAACACCACAATAAAGAGAAGACTATTCGGTATCTCTAAATATCTGTGAAAACTCGGCTTATCGAAAAAGCACATGATTCAATATCTCCTAAAGATGCTATAATTATTTGTATTCTCTATTACTCTCGATTACTGTGTTTATCATGGTATTTATTCTTTTTAATCAATGACAAAGGGGAAGAAAAGTGTCATTGTATTTTCATTGTATATTTTATATATATTAAACGTACTAACATTTTGTTATAGGAAAATGGTAAGTATATCGTATGAACTAACAAAATATTATAGAAAGCTTTTAGACATGGGGAGATAAAAATATATTAATGCATACCTCCAAGGGGAGCTACCTAGTATCCCAAACATATATGCAAGGTGTTGTCATCAATAAAAAAGGGGGAGAATGTTGATACACGAAATTTTGATTAATGTCAACAACAAGAGGAGCATTGGAAATCATGTCATAGAGATAAGGTTTTATACTTTGAGTCATGTTTAGAATTATGTTAAAATCTATGCTCACGAGTATAAAACATAGTATAAATATATATAAATATATAATCTTTAAATGACATGAAATAGCCTGAGTGGACAAAATTGCCTCAACCAGTCGACTGGTCCAAAACCAACCAGTCGACTGGTAAAGCAATTTTCTGCCAGTAACGGCTAATTTCTAAATATTTTTAAATATATACGATTTCATACTTCTTTAACCAGTCGACTGATGATTTTTAATCAGTCAACTGATTCGAAACAACAAATATTTTTCTGAAAGGTTACTTCTATTCATGAAAAGGTTTCTCTTCATTAATCAAGGAAAATTGACACAACTTTTATAGAAACTGTTCATGATCAATTGCTACATTTCTACCATTATATAAACACTTCAATCATGATTTCCAAACAACTGAATCATTCTATTTCTTATCTAATTTTTGAATTGCACTTTCATATTCTTTGCAAACAAAAAGCTCTCCAAATTCAAATACTTGTTGAATCCTTGATTTGATTTTAATATCACTTGATTCAAAAAGCAATTTTCTTTCTTAAATCTTCGCATTCAAATCATATACTCGAGGATTGAAACACCCCACATCCGTTAGTGTTACTCACAAAGGGAATGCACCAAGTTCTGTGGAGCATTATAGGAAAAAGATGCAGATAAATTACAAGACAGACAAATTTAAACAGCGGAAAATAAAACTTTACTTCAATAATTGTTTTCCAATACCAAAGTATTTGTCTTACATAAAAAAATAAAGAAGCATAAAATAGCATTTATATTCCCCAATGTAGCATGAGCTAGCCATAGCAATGGAAAAGAGAATCCAGGCAAAACTTCCACTAATCTTCAAGCTTGGAAGGAGATATGATCCAAACTAAACTGAGCTATTCCCTCCCTGACTACCTTGGGGGGGGGGGGAATGAAAGAAAAGAGGCGAAAACAAACTAGGTCAGACATAAGTCTAGTAAGCTCAGTGATTCTTAGCATTTAAACGAGGAAAAGGGTCATGACATGAATAAACTAAATATAAGACTAAACCATAGTAACAAGATAACATGGGATAAACATAAGATATGATAAGGCAAGATAAACTGAATGCGCTTCTACTCCTTCTCTGCTTCGCGACTACCCTGTTATACTGATTTCTATATC
The DNA here is from genome assembly GCA_030737875.1 of Allium sativum. NCBI lineage: Eukaryota > Viridiplantae > Streptophyta > Magnoliopsida > Asparagales > Amaryllidaceae > Allium > Allium sativum. The sequence continues at coordinate 10,230,819 of CM060920.1, forward strand.
TCTGCACCACCTAACTAGTGTTCCAACTAGTAATCTATATAATATGATCATATGATAATGTGACCCCAATCCCCGTAATCGTGGTTGCCTTCAGGTGTATATTTATTACGGGGATTCCATTTATTACCTAGATCTAATCTAGGATTTTCTATCGAGCGCTTCCTAGATTCAACCAGGGTTTACGCGACCTAGCTCCAACTAGGGTTTATGCTACCTATTGAACGCTTCTCAGATTCAGGGTTTATGCGACCAAGGTCCAACTAGGGATTATGCTACCTGCGTGTGTCATACGGCCCCCGCTTGATTGTAGATACCTATGTTGGCCTCACCATAGGGTGTATCAAGTCCTATGGTGGCGACCCAACATGATTCAAGATTGCACAGTGTATACTACTGATGCCCAGTGCCTGCTTTTTTTCCTTCGGAGTGCATGCACGCCCACACTCCGTTAGAACCTACGCTGCTGCACCAACCGCCGTCGTTTTGACCGCTTATAATCAGCCCTGTAATCTTGCCCCACCCTGCCTAGTTTCAGGGTACCATGATACGTCTATGTGGGTTACTGCTGAAATGGGTCCCCGTTACTCGGTTTCCTACTGGTTAAGATTGTGGGCCTATATATACAGATATTACCCACCTACCCGTAATGTACTTAACCCTCCCACCGATTCAAGCATGTTAATTAATGGTTAAGTTTGTGGGCCTATATTTACTAATATTACCCACCAACCCGATATGTACTTAACCCTCTCACTTGATTCAAGTATGTTTATTTAACGGTTAAGTTTGTGGGCCTATATTTACTAATATTACCCACCAACCCGATATGTACTTAACCCTTCCACCGATTCAAGTTGATGTATATTCTTGGTTAAGTGTTATCCATTTATTCAAGTTATCTTAACCTACCCACACATAATGTTATATATATATATATATATATATATATATATATATAGGTTAAGTGTTTCTCTTGCGTTACTTAACCTTATAGCACATCATGTTATATATTGGTTAAGCGTGTCCTATTAACTTAACCTCACCCACTTGTCTAATTAATACGTTATGGCGGTTAAGTGTCCTAATTTTACTTAACCTCACCCACTTGCCTTATTAATATGTTATTACGGTTAAGTGTTCGAAATTTACTTAACCCCACCCTCTAGTCTAGTTAACAAGTTAAATTGGTTAAGTGTATTAAATTTAATTAACCCCACCTTCTAGTCTAGTTAACATGTTAAATTGGTTAAGTGTATTAAATTTACTTAACCCCACTTTCTAGTCTAGTTAACATGTTATAACGGTTAAACCTTTACTTAACCTTACCCACTTGTCTAGTCAACATGTTATAATCGCTAAGTGTTTCCTTAATTACTTAACCCCTACAAATCTTGTCTTGTTAACATGTTAAGTTGGTTAAGTGTTCCTATGGACTTAACCCTCCCATTCTTGCTTAGCTGTACCTTAGCTTTAAATTATTCATTAAAGCACCAACCACTCACATTAGACATATATTGTTGCGATCACTGGATGTGCCGGTCGGTTCCGGGCAGATTTACACTACAACTCAGTCTAACCTCAGGTCCTTTTGGGCTCAATGCTCTAACCACCCACATTAGATAGGTATTGTTACGGTTGCTGGATTTGCCGGGCGGTTCCGGGCAGTCTTATACCGTAACTCAATCTAACCTCGGGTTAGGCATATTTGTCTTTCACTAGATTTACATATTTATCCTTTTATGTTTTATATGTAAATTGTCAACAATTTATTGTCGTGGCCCACTTTCCCTTTTAAATCAATTTGGCCTATATCATATTCATTTGTCATGCCAATTAACATACTTATATTCTATGCCCAAGACTTGATTTACTTATCAATTAACCCAACTTGCAGTTTATGCCAATTTGGATCTAGTATTCCCATTTATAGTTCATATCAAAACTAGATTTAATATTCTAGTTTATAATTTATGCCAAAACTTAGTTTACATGCCACTTACATACTTTGCGGCCAATTAACAATTTACCATTTACACGCAAGTCTAATATGCATGTAAATTATTCACTATTATAGCCAATTCAGATTATGCCAACATATTTATTTTGCCAAATTAACTTAATTAAGCTACGCCCAAAATCCCCGCGCCGTAATCATACGTATAACATGATTTCACAAGTTTCTAAGTACTCATGAAATGAAACTAATCAAAAGCAATAGGGGATAAGCACGAGAATTTGCATAAAAGAATAGACATGCAAGAATGAACCAAATATGAAAATAATAGTTCCAATAGGTTCGATGTACATAACAGTGATTAGGAGTAAACTAAACAAGTTACATCCTAAGTATGTGATCCAACATAATTAGGGGAATAGACATAGGTGATTTGGCCCAACATAATGTCAGTTCTAAGTACAACCCAATAGGTTAATGGGAATAGGCATATGCCACTAACTACACTAGTTATAGGCAATTAACCACAATAGTCATGGGCGACTAATCTCAATAGTTTCTTAATGTCATAGGCGATAGTCTCAGAGTCATGAATCATAGGCAATAGTCTCAAAATTATGAATCATAGTCATAGTCGTAGGCAACAGTCTTATAGTCATAGTCATAGTTAATAGTCTCTTTGTCATGAATCATAGTCATAGGTAACAGTCTTATAGTCATAGTCATAGGTAATAGTTTCATAGGCAACGGTTTCATAGTCATAGTCTTAGGCAAAAGTCCCATAATCATAGTCATAGGCAATTAGCCACAATAATTTCTAGGCTACAATCGAGAATCGGATCCAAAGGCATGGATAACGTTAGATTTGACATAAGAATGAATCAAAGATAATTAATTTGCAAATAGGTACAATTCTATATTTTGATTTATTACATTCATGATTCCAATGACACGTTCAAATCTAAAGAATAACCGAACTTACTGTGATCGGTTTAGAAAAGGATAGTGTTGAGGCGATTTGCTATTATTCGCGTGACGTTGCTTGAAGACGTTAAATTAGCCTTTGATTCCCTTCTTGAAGCTTTAACTTGATTTGAATCTCCAATTTGAAGAAGAACTATAAATTGTTTTAGTGGAGGATAAGATTTATTTTAATGGTGGAGGATAGAATAGAGAGAAACAGCATGTAGAAGGCTCAAAGAATTTGTGTGGAGAAACCTTAGGTCTAGGTATTCTTTTATAGGTGTAGAGAGTGTTTTAGAGCCATTAGATCGCCCTAGAAGCCATCCGGTCTGTCCAGAATAGGTCAAAATCGCTGCAGTCCAGATCCGGAAAACAGGAAGGTCGACCCCCAGGTCGACCTATAGGGGGGAGGTCGACCCCCTGGTTGACCCCCTGGTCGACATGGATATACCGGTCGACCCCCAGGTCGACCCCTTGGTCGACCTGGGTCCTAGACGGGAAATTTCCCGCCTAGCCCGGGTGTGTGTTTTGAATTCGAATTTCGAATCTGTTTTATTTATTTTGAATTTTTGAAACTTCTGAAGCCCATAACTTCTTCATACGGAGCTCGATTTACGCAAACTCGGACTCTATCTCAAGTAGAATTCCGAGACGAACGCAATGGAATAACCCGTTTTCCCTAATTCTTCTTCTAAAAATTAATTATACTTTAATTTGTGAAACTTAATGTTATAGAATTACGTGGTGTTACCAGGGTCATATTATTGGAAGGTTGTACTTAAAAGATTGACTATCCGTATTGATTCAAGAACAAAAAGAAGAAGTCAAATACTTGTAATTGTTGTAGTCTTGTGTAGTTGCTCAGTCGAGAGGCATCCTTGTTGGGGCTCGGGTGTACTGACCTATTCTTCCGGGTTAAGAGAGGGTGTTGTTAGTGAATTCCGAAGAGAAGCTTAAGGATTGGACGTAGGACGGGTAGTCCGAACAAGTATAAAATTCCGGGTGTCACTTTACTTTACATATTACTTTTATTTATTTGTGCTACATCGCATCAGTTCTTATATCACATACACTTCCGCTATATCCATATAGATCCTACTTAAGTAGTACACACCGACTTTTCAGATGACTTTGGATTATTTGGCTTTGGCTTAACCGTTACCAGTCCCTTTTAGTCTTCTCGGCTCCGTTCATGCGCTTCTCTTTGTTTTTGGGACCGGGATGACTAATTTCATTATCATTAAATGCTTGATTGAATGAACACAAACTTTTCATTAAATATGTCTAGATTAATATTTAGGACTATCTTGATATGCAATAGTTTGAGTTTATTTTTTTAGTATTAATAGTTCTATATGTTGTCTATCCATTTCATATTAAAGAATGCGGTACTAATTCACATGTTATGAAATTATATCACCTGGAAGCACTACGTCAGATAAAAAGAGCTCTAGTCAGTCAAAGTCTGGTGTTCCCAAAACCTTTCGGAAGAAAAAGCCATTCGCTTCGAAGAAATCTCTAATTACTTCTCAGGATGAAGTAAAATCCATTCTTAACAGCTTTGGGTTGTCTGATGTAGATGTTATTCCTGCCACCAATCGGGATAATATCAGAAAACCTCTGGAAGGTTACTTGCATATTCTGCCATCCACATCTGTCATGGGGGTTTCTTTCCCTTTCCAACTTTTATATCTCGACTCTTATGGGACCTGGAAATTGCGCCTATCCAATTTCTGCCAGACACTTGTACTTTGCTTTATGCCTCGATGTTCTGGCACTCAAATCGAGTCAGGTTTCCCTTACTTTTAATCTTATTCAGGATTTGGTGCGGTTTTCAAAGGTAGCATACTCACTTATTATGCATGCCAATCCTTTGAAGAAAATCATTAGTGACAGTATTACCAAGACTAAACCCTAGGAAGATCAGTTCTTTTCCATCAGAAGCCCTGGTGGCATTTCAGGCAATTTTGCAGTTTTTGGCGAGTTCCCCTACTTTTTCATGAGTACTCATACTTTTCTTGGGCATTATTTAACTTTACTTGTTTTCCAGATCCTGGTTCCAAGAGATTTGCCTTAACGGAGAGTGAGTCTTGTGCGTTTGAAATTATCTCTATAGCATTTGAAGAACCGCAAATTCGATCAGTTTTGTTGAACTTGGATAAATTACGTCAATATAATCTTCTTCCCGATGGGAAGAAGATCTTTGGATGCCCACCTATTCATTTTTTAGGATCCAATCATTTGACTTTGGGCTGGGACGTGTTTACTATTTTGTCTCCTTTGTTTCCTGGTATCTTTATTGGGATCCCTACTTCCTTTTCGAAGCAACTTTAATTTGTAAGATGTTCATTCCTAAGTTTATCTTTGTATTTACATTTGATCAGGGGCCTTGGCTTCTGAAGTTGTAACTCTCACTGATAACCTAGATCAATCCTTCGCCATCGCTATCAAGAGGCTGGCTAAATCAACCGTTGAGCTACCAGATAAAAGGCTAAAACATGACACTTCTGTTCCTCTTTTTCAAGATACCGTTGTTGAGATTGTTGATCAGGAAGTTCTTGTCTCTACCGCCCCTGCTGTCGATTCTACCATGGCGACTATTAATGACCCTCCCAAAGGTACCGTTGGTCGAGAGCGTGAGGGTTGTGTTCTAACGTCAACCTTTCCAAGTATGTCAGAAGTGGATAAACGTTCCATGACCCAAACTTCCACTTCTCAACATGTCGAGCCCCTGAGGTTTCCCGCACCCCCAATGAGCATTGATGACTTTGTGAAGCTTGCTCTTTCTTGTCCTAAAGCTATGAACATTTCGTTACCCTTCACTTCTTCAGACGGGGAGGATTTTTATCAGCATTTAGTCAATCGACATCTCTTAGTATAGATTTTTCTTTCTTAATCCTTCTTTTATCTTTAACTTGTTATGATGGCTAATTGGATTCTATTTCTTTCTTAGGTTACTAAAAGATGGCTTTTGTCTAAAGCAACTCCTTCTTACTCTTCTCCCGAGGTTACTCGACTCTGGAAAGCTAATGAGGCTTTAAGTGATGAATGTGAGAGGTTGAAAGCTTCCCTTGAACATGCCGAGAAAGGCAGAAGAAGAATTTATTACCTGATCAAATTTCGGTCTTAGAGCACCAAATAGCAGAAAATGTGGTTAGTCATGCCGACGAACTTGAGAGAAAGGATGAGAAGCTCTCCCATACTGCGTGGATAATTTATGAGGCTAAAGGAAGAATTTCTGGCTTTTTGCAAGTTCATCTTCCCCAGATCAAGATTGAATACTACTAGGATGCCTTATTTCACAATTTTTCTGATAACCTTCGAATTCTCCCCGAGATTCAAAACTACTATCGTCCCTCCTTTCATCAGGGATAAAGTTATGGAAATGATTGGGTCGGGAAAACAAGGAGTCGAGATGTTATAGAAGGGCAAACTCAAGGCTGAAGATTTCTTATATATTGATGACCTTCCTAACGACTTTGGTGATGAAGAGGAGTATTCGGTTTTTTTTATGATGACGGAGGTGATGTTGGCGGTGGACCCGACGGTGATGACCGTCGAGATGAGCATGATAAGGATGGGAATGATCCTTCTGCTGCTGCTGGGGTTTCACCCGATTCCACAAGAACCAGTTCTGATGTCATAGGTGCACGTGCTTCTCGAGACTCCGACGCTCCCCCACCTAACAAAGGAGGTACTTCTAAGATCTTAGAAGGAAAATAGTTTACCTAACCCAAGGTTTCTCTTTCCCAGGTATAGTCTTTGCTTCTTATTATGCCTTTCCCTTGTTTGTATACAGTGGTAACCTGTTTTCTATCATTGCATTATATAGACTAAAAGAAATATTGTCTCACGACTTAGAGCAGAACTAGATAAATAACAGAAGGAAATAACCCGATCTTATATAGAGCAAGAAAGGTTTTTAAAACACTATAATGCTTTATCTCGAAAATTTCATGATCTAGAGAAGAGTACATCTAAGCTCATGTCTTATTAGGAGCATGAAGCGGCCCCCAGATTAAAGCGAGCCTGTAAGCACATGGAGGCTATTAGGGAGGAAAACAAGGAGTTGATGACCTTATTTTGGATGTTGATTGAGGACAGGGATGTTTTAGTTTACTTTTTGTATGAATTTTATAAATGATACACAACAGTAGACTTTTCTTTTCTAGGGGGTCATAGTGGGGGTTTAATATGCCACCTCATAGGCTTTATCTGGACGAGTTTGGGTTGGACCCACATCCCGAGGATTATTGGAATCTAAAAAGGGTTCACTCAATTCCCAGGGATCTTCCCTTAGAAAAGCTTAAGTATAACAAGGATAGATTTATCACTGAACTATTTTAAAGGTCGAATTTGTATGAGTAGGAGGACTATTTGTAAACTTGATGATGTGATTGTGTAAAACATGTATGGAATTCTATTCATCATATGTGGCTTCTAATTCTCTTATTGACGTTATGACAGAACCTTGTTTATCATGAAGATGCATTATGTTTGACTTGTAGATTGAGAGAGGCGTTTTTGACAACATCTTCTCATGTTTTCAGGAGAAAACATTTTCTAAGAGGACTCAAGAGTGTTTATACGAAATTCCCTCGGGTTCCCCTTATCTTTTTGGGTGAAGACCGTGAGGCGATTTTAAAAAGATTTAGGATTGAGCATGTTGAGCTGATATGTAAATAATAAATGTATTGATAAGTGAATATGATCCTATGTAACTTTTTCTGGTTCGTGTGTTTATTACAGCCACGGAAAATTGGTTTTGAACAAAATTTATGAAAAGCTTTCACATGAGGCGATTTATTAAATCCATGTTAGCCAGTATGTTGATGAAATAAGGCATTTACAAGGGGAAAACATGATTTGCATATAAACGTTTTGATCTAGAGAAAGACAATAAGTCTCTTAGGGCTATGTGCAAATCTTATGATATGGCTTTAAAGCTTTAGGTCAAACCCTTCGATAACCTTGGTTAAGTTAGAAGAAAGATGTGAAAACTTAACGAACTCCTAAGCATCACAATCTGTCATGCTATCAATCCTCTTTTAACCGAGGATGAAAGGAGGCAGGACATTTGATGTTTGTAATTGCAATGTATACATATCCATATTTAAATAGTCAATGATGCAATTCTTGTAAATAAGCTTGTAAATCATGTGTATTACTTGTCATGTGACTCATTACTGGTATTGAATAGAAATAATAATGACTTGTACATAAGACGTTTAAGAAATCTTCCTGAATAAGATGGAAGACAACTATTTTTGTTTGAATGCCCTTTGATAATAGACTCTGATCTACCTTCTAAGTTTTGTTTTGTTGATCCCTCTCCGAGAACGAATCTTTAAGTCTTTGTAATCCAAATGAGAGTGCTAACAAAAGATGGACAGGGCGCCTTTTTCGGTAATGACTGGAAGCTTTGATCGATATTCTCAATCAGAATTTTAGGATGAAATCCGGTAATTCTCCTCCGATAATAGTAGAAGTTTTAGATCTAACCTAGACTCAGGTTGCTTAATAAAGAACTGGAAGCTCACTTTTGGTATTTTAATAGAAATCCTGAATTAACCCAAATTCGGGTATCTAATAGAAGTCTCGAACTTATCCAAATTCGGGTATTTAATAGAAATCCCGAACTAACCCAGATTTAGGCATTTAAAAGAAGACCAGAAGCCTATTTCTGGTAATTAATTTTGTTTTCCCTTTGGGTTTGATTTTAGAAGCAGAGGATGTGCGTGCTCCCTGAGCCACTCTTTGGGCTTCTGGTTATCAAAGTAAAGGATGTACGTGCTTTGTTGGCCACTCTCTTGGCTTGTGCGTCCGACGCGCTTGGCTAGCTTATCAACAAGCAGGCCCGGAGGACTTACTCGGCTCCCCCTACAGGAGGCGCCTTATCCTGACCATCATAGGCAATGATAAGTTCTTAGGTGCTTAAATCGGGTCATCATAGACGCATAATTAAGACTTAATCTTTTGATGCTCTACCCTTGCCATCGTCGGCGATGATAAAAGCATACACTCCACCCTCTCCGAGGGTGCCTTATCCCGACCATCGTAGACGATGATAAGGGTTGGCGTTCCCTTCTGCGGGTAACGTAGAACATAAGCAGAGGTAGGACTTGCTCTTCTACGAGCAGTGGTAGGACGTGCTTAGTTCATAGCGAAGGCAGGGTTTACACTTCTATGAGCAGAGGCAGGGCGTGCTAATTAGATGCTCTGTCACAACCGTTTCTGGTGTGGATCGGAAGCTTACGCTTTTGATACTTTAACCTGACCCTATCTGATTCAGACGCGGAGAAAGGCTTACACACCACTCCCCTTCGAGGAGTGCCTTGTCCTGGCCAACTCGACGGTGATAAGGGTTTTTATCCATTTGTGGTTCGACCCATCTTTGGGTATTTCAAGTTATGAGGAGATTTCCATCCCTGTAATCATATAGACAATTCCCAAGAATCTATTGCTGTAGTTAACTATGTTTTCTTTACATATCGGTGTAGTTTTCCTTGGCTTAAGAAGTTGATAATCATCCCTTCTATGACTCTGCAATGGTTGGTTTCATGTCCATTCATCATATGATAGTAGCAATAAGGCCCTCCCAACTTAGCTTCGTTTTTGGTTTCTTCTTTGATGATGGCTAAAAGTTAAATTCGTGCTTAGTTAGGAAGTAGATACCCTCAATTGACGTAGTGAGCTCACACCCATTCGGTAACCTTGACTCGAAGGCTTTCTTTCGATGTTGCAACTTAGCCTTTTTACCACTTGACCCCATTATCTCCTCTTTACCTTCGAATTTTATTTTAGCCATGCTTTGGTATATGGGCACATCTCTTTTAGGCCTTTTCGCTGTAAGATAAATGGAAACCTTTTCTATTTTCTGCCCAAATATTGATATCCTGTGTTTGGATGGCTTCTTTGATACGAAGAAAAGGGTTGTATTCTCTAGTTGTGGAATTACTTAGGGAAAAGATTGGGGTTGGTCCCAAATGGAAAGGGTTAATGCTCCAGCGCTCAAGATCATAAGGCTCTACATCTCTTTCCCTTTCTTGAATATGCAAGGTTTCTAACTTGACCTTCTCGATCGTCCATGGCTCACTAATACTTGATGTAACCATGGAAAACTCATTAGAAACTCATAGACACTGTTTATTCATGTTTTCTTCTTCTTCGAAGCTTAGTCCAACCGAGGAACAACATATTTAGATATGTGGAAAGGTTAACCACAAGGTTTAAGGTTCAAGCCCTCATTCTAGTGCTAAAATGTTAATGATATTTTACATCAACACCGAAGATAGATCTATTGAAGTGGATCTAAAAGAAAAATGAGGTTACTTAGCTTTCACGAGTCCGAGTTAGTTCACGGTTTTTTAGATATCAAGGTTTAGAGCTCAAAAGATTAGTTACTCTTCCCTTAATGGGGTGAGCATTATGCTCAAGCGACTCAAGAACCAACTGTTATCTTGGGACGAGGGTTCCCTAAGCTTAACCCTCGATCAAGGGCTAAACAGCTTGAAGGAAGAGGTTCTACACTATTTTTGCGGAAGAGTCTAATAATTTGGAAGAGTCTAACCTTGAATAGGAACTCGTGAGCATGTAGAAAGCATATAATATGTAGCACTGGACATAGCTAACAAATCACATACGAAACTCATAAGGAAATATGCTAAGTGTTGATCCACTCTTTATTGATCTCAATGATTACAACAGAAATCCCCAAATCGATTTAGAAATTGGGGTTTACTCTAGAGAAAGAGGGCACAAGGATGAAAAATGAGAAAATCGCCATGAAAATGAGACCTCTTTGGTCTTATTTATACACAAATGAGCCCCTTTTACTATTGGACAAACAGAAGCCCCTGTTGGCCGCTTTTCAATTTGGTCCCGGAAGTTTTGACTCTCGGTCATGTTTTTAGACTTTGCTTATGGTTTTTAAGGCGCCGATTTTGGCTCTTAGGAGGATGATCCCAGTCTTTGGAGATTCTTCTACCTTCTTTATATCAATATTATGCCTGTCGGTATGGATAGCTTTAGGAAGACTTTGGACTTTCGGATATATGATTCCGGATATAAGCTTCTGGATATAGGCTTCCGGATATGTGTATCCAGATATATCTTCCGTCTTGCTATTAACACATTGTGGAGCTTGCCTTCATGGTTCAAGTGGATGATTACGCCTTCGTCACCCCTATCGGCATTGACACTAAGTATATTAGTATGGATAGCTTGTCTCTCTTCGAGGTTCTGACTTGCCTTTCTGTAGGTTCCTGAAGCGTATCTCGGCTTTCCGCAGGGTTGCTTCCGATGTATTCTTAGTTGTTTAGTAAAGCGACCTTTCGGTGACCATCCAATTGGGGCCTCGGTAGTTAGCTCTGGGATGATTCTCCTATGCTTCATGCTTTGTGCCATTGATGCTCTCGTCTTTTAATGTATCGATATTAAGCAAGTTAATACCGATAGCCCTTCCGCCCTTAACTCGGTAAAAAGTCCCAGTCAAGTCCAGCGATTCAGAAAATTAGAATGGCGATTACTCTAAAACTATTCCATCAAAGCCATCTTTGTTTAGAAAAGAATTGATATCTTTCATTTTCCATCCACGAATGTTAATGCTTCTCACCTCCTACGAGTCGTCCGACACACGTATAATTTCTCCAAAACAGCCAATTGACTAAGCTCGACTCTTGTAAAGCTCCCTCTCCTCTGAGAAGCTTAGGTCTCGGTTTGTAGGATTTTTGGTCTTTCTCTTCCTTGGCTTCCGGCTTTGGATAGCCTTTCGTTATTTACCATTCGTGCTGGAACTACGCTGTCGATATCAACAGATATTGAACCATATAATTTGTATTCAGGCCCTAGGTGATGTTGATGCTATGAATATTTTCCATGCTATGAGTGGACAGGACAATGCAAACCAGCAACTGCTGTTGTTGTTGATTTACCATAGAGCAGTGAGTATAGGGCTATTGAGCAAACGGTGCTTCCAAAGTCTGGGGAAACCCCAGCATTGAGAAACTAATTAAGAACATTCGTCAGGCCAAAGGATTGTAATTACTGTCAGAAGACTTATAAGCAAAAGTTATCATATGGCTAATGATGATTGAGGTACTTCCCTGAGTCGGAACCCGTTTGTAGAAGCGATTCTACGCCAAAAAAAATACCCATAGAGGTTTGTCATGTTGATGATGCCATCGTAATTTGGAATTACAAATCTGAGGCAATATTTGGTAATTGTGACGAAAAAGAATTTCGCTCGATCCGAACCAGTCGCTAAACCGACCTATACCGTTCGAAACGCCTGATTGTTTTGAGAACACGAAAAAATAGAACGCAGACGGAAGAACATTTCATTGTATATTTCAACAATGCATCAGATTACAAGAATATACAGAGTATAAATGAATATTACACAGAAATATCAGAGGTTTAAATTACATTTAAATACATCGCAGCGGAAAATAATACAATACACAACTAGAAGAGATATACGGATACAAAGCTTTCCGGATATCGTTCCAGCTGTAAACCAGGATCCTGTGAATATAAATCTGCAAAACCAAAACTACTAGCTCCCCGTGTCAAAATAAGGGCACCCAGAGTTTAGGTCAAAACAATAAACTCCAGGTCAGTCATGGGACTGGTGTGAGAACTAAAACAGTTATTAATCTTTATTTTAAAGTTAGGTAAATCAAGGGACCACGCCGTATAACACGGAACGGGTTTCCTCCCAAGAATACCAGTGCATAAAACAAACAGCGCAATGCTAAATAAAAAAAATTATGCTATTATAAGACCTAGTTCCCATCACACAATGCAATGCAAGCCGGAGGATAGGGTTTTTACCTTATAATAGCCAAGAATGCTTGATACGTTTAAAACAAATCATTTGATACTATTATAAGCGCATAGTGTATAAAACAACTTCAAATCATAAGTATCAATCATAGACAGCATAAGCACCCATCCCACTATGTCGCCATACTAGGCTCTACAAATAAAACCGCAAATGTCATGTATTTGGAAGTTGGATTTCCGTCTATGAACCGAGGCAAAAGATAGTCCTCAACCGATTCGAGACTGTCTAGCCCGAGCCTCAGGAACAGCCACAACTGCCCCTTGGATCGTCAGGGCCGGTCCACCGATGTGGATTATTATGCCTGAACACTACGTTTCCCCGCCCTTTGGGGCGTAAATGAGCCAATGAATGACTCCATCGGACCCGGATCGTCCAATCAAACCGAGGCGCCTCGCAACAGCAACAACCACACAGGTGAAAAGTATATAAATGTCAGGGCTGGTAGGTCACTGACACCACCCTAGCTAGAAAGAAACGCATGCCCTCCCTGATGTCCTCTCCCGTTTTTGGTTCACATCCGGGGTGTGAGGCTCGCGAATTCACATTACACAAAGTTGTGCCACACAGGCTGTGCTTTGATCATCACCACAAGACTTTGCTTTTCAACAGAAGCCTTGATCAATTTCCACTTAGGCATGCCACACAGGCAATTCACTCTATGAGTTTGATATCCATCAGTATATAACCCCTGAGCTCGTACGTCTCAGAGAAGGGCGTTAAGCAAGAGAATAAATTCTCCACCGCCAAACAGATATATATTTAGTAGAGATCAATCACACAGACTAAAATCCAATGTCAGACACACAGTCCATTTACAAGTCCGTTCTGGGTCTGAACGGAACCGGAGGCACCTAGTACCCCGCATATCCATCGATCTCCAAGCACATCTGGACGACCACCGACTGATTCCCTCATCTTGGGTGTACAGCCCAATCAAGATTATCGGTAATCATCCAAACGACGTGAAGACCCCCGGTCTTCGACCACCGTCTTCATCTTCGACTTATCGTCGTATCAGTTATTCAGAATGGGATAAACCCGGTCTTTTCGAATAACTCGCGTATATAATAAACAAGTGTTACACAAACGCAACATCCGCCTCATTCCAATTTACCAGTCACTAACCGTAAATTAACCAGAGAATAATTCCCCAAATATTAACCCCGAAGGCCGAAACCAACATCAGATCAGTATCTAGAAAACCATTCTGCTTAGCTAACCGACAGTTAGTTTCTAAATTTCACATTCATAGGGAAAGGTTCCCATTAATTTTATCAAAGATAAATTCCTTGAATTTATTCTTTAATCTTCTTTTGAATTTCGATTCAACTAGTCGGGATTAACGAACCTTACCGAAGTAATCATTTGTTTTAATTTCCCAATCCCAACCTATTCATCCCATGAAGTAAAACTGGTAATACTTCATATCTAACACCACAGTGTTATCGGTAAATTCAATTACCATTTCACGTTCAAATCTAATTAAAGATTTAACTACCGCCTGGAGCAAAACTGGTGATACTCCATTCTCGATTATTTCAATCTAATTAAAGATTCATTAAAACTCCACTTAGTTTTAATCTGTGTTTGGGTTAAAGAATCAGTGTCATTTAAAACACGGTTCACGATAAACCCAAAATCACATCCCATTAATTATCGGGTTAAAGAACAAGTGTTATTTAAAACACTGTTCACGATAAACCCAAAAATCAATATCAATTCAATTTCAATTAAATATTATTTAATTGGTACACTTCATTAAATCTAAGTAAAAAGATTTAATCTTTTCTCAACTGGGTTCAAGAACAGTGTTAGTCAAGACACCATTCACGACAAACCCAAATCACGTTTGATATTCAATACAAGGCTCTGAATAGAAAATATATCGGTTTATATTCAATATCAAATTCTACGATTAACAAATGTCGTATTGGAAATAACGATATAAATATATATCTTTCATATTTCCATAACAACATCCGTATAATCATGAATTCCAACATCGAAATATTCCGAAGACAATTTCGATTCAAATCCACTCTAATGCGATCATTGGAAATTCTAGTTATTTTTAAAACCCTTTTCAAATTCAATTTATTTATTTAAAAATAAATAGAATTATAATTCTAGTTCAAAACTAGTTCATTTCGATAAAAATGTATTTTTATCTTTTCAAATATGGAGTTTTTCACCCCAATTTTTCCCAAATCATGTCTTATGATTTTACACAAATTATTACTATTTTTAATAATTTTATCAAGGCCCGTACAGTCGATTTCCATCAACGGCCATCGAACTGCACTTACAGCGACCTTTTTCAAATTTGATTTGGACATAATTACAAATCCAACAGTTAGATTTCAAATTTCAAATATCCATTAGAAAGCTCTTTTCGATACGAACCCAATAGTTCCGGTTTTAGGAGAATCCGACGGTCGGATCTCCCGCAATATCCGTTCGAAGTCAATGGTCGAAATTCGCGAACCGCCGCGGCGCGGCGCTTTCTATTCAGGCCATTATATAATATATATAATATATATAATATATATAATATATACTTCGTCGATTTCAATTTAAAACGTGCTTTATAAATCGTTTTTAATTCATTTTCAAAACGGTTTCAACTTTATATTCAATCTCAAATCAAAATTGAATATTCCAATTTAAATTCTTTTTAAATTCATTTCAAATTGATTTCAATTCGAATTGATTTCTAATTCAATTTCAGTTCGTTTTCAATTCAGTTCAATTTCAATTCGATTTCATTTCTATTCCATTTCAATTCGAATTCATTTATATTCAATTTCAATTCGAATTCATTTCTATTCCATTTCAATTCGAATTCATTTATATTCAATTTCAATTCGAATTTATTTATATGCAATTCTTTTCAAAATATCAAATTTTGAAATCACTATCGATATTCATTATAAAATGAATAAAATCGATATAAATATCGTTTACGTCAAAATTGCGTCAATCTAATCAATACGGCTTCATATATTCCTATTTTCAAATATTCTATTTCAAATATTTCTTTTTCAAATATTTCTATTTTAAAACTGGAATGAGGCCCAATCAATTACCATATAATGTTAATTATATGGATTTTCTACAACACATGTATATATCAACAACGATGAATAATCAACCATCATCCAAAGTGCATTCTACACTGTATAAGCATCAAATATAAATATTCAACGCTTATAACAGCCCGTCAATCAATCGATCGACATACAACTAAACAATCGGGATTAGTGTACGTCAAATATCATCCCAATACCCGTGTGGGATTTCAAACAATCAATCACAGATTTTATTTGTGCAGTTGGGCGATGTGTAAAATTTATCGTCCTAATCAACATCAGTCAAATAGGTGTACATATACAAACCGTCTAGTTTGTATATGGGTAATTATTTCCAACTAGCTAAATTTTTTTCTAACCCTTTTTAGAAAATTTCGGCAGCACAACGGCGCTATACCAAAATTGGGGTAAGGTCTAACCTAGCCTTACTCCCTCGCCTTATAACGGCGCACGTCTAATCCTAACCAATTATATCGATTCATTTTTCAAACCACAAATTCAATTCAAACCAATATCACAATCAACCCAACAACCAAATCAACCAAGCAAACAAGCCATCCATGGTTTGTGGACGACGGGTGTCAGGTGCTACTAAACACCGTCAAGCATCCTAGAATATATTCTAACTAGAAAAATAAAAATAGAGTGAGAAGTTCTCACAGAATTGTTAATCCAACGCCACAACTCTTCTTATGTAGAAATCTTTGCCGCTCTTACCTCTTGTCACTTTCTCTGCCCGTATTCTCTACATATGTAAAAATCACATTTTTACTTTGTAATTCAATATATAAAAATCGAATTTTTACTTTGTTATTCAATATATAAAAATCGAATTTTTATTTCGATATTCAATATATAAAAATCGAATTTTTACTTCGCTATTCAATATATAAAAATCGAATTTTTACTTTGCTATTCAATATATAAAAATCGAATTTTTACTTTGCTATTCAATATATAAAAATCGAATCTTTACTTTGCTATTCAATATATAAAAATCAAATTTTTTACTTTGCTATTCAATATATAAAAATCGAATTTTTACTTTGCTATTCAATATATAAAAATCGAATTTTTACTTTGCGACTCAATATATAAAAATTGAATTTTTACTTTGCTATTCAATATATAAAAATCGAATTTTTAGTTTGCTATGATAAAAATCATATTTTCTTAACACGCTACTATATGATAAAAATCCAATCTTTTCTTTCTAGCAAAATTCTATTTTCCCTTTCTATAATAATTCTATTTTCTATAAGCTAATCATATAGAAAAGAAGTAAATAAACCAAATTAAAATGAAAGGAGGCTTACTGTTTTTCAGCGAAGAAGGGGGATGGAGCTGCTATGCGCTCGGGCTGTTGAAAGGAGGGGGGGTTTCCTGCGATGGTCGGTGCCGTGGAGGGTCTGGTCGGAGGCGGCTTCAGGGGGTCGCGGGTTTGTGGGCGTTGGATTAGGCTGGGAAGGGAGGAGGTTCACGCGAGTTCGTGAGGAGGAGAGAGGGGATTGGCGGAGATGAGGAGGTGGGTGGCGCACGTCGCGGTGGCGGCTGGAGCGGAGGAGGGCGGCGGGCTAGGTCTCAGGCACGAGCGGGTTTTTTTTCTTTTTGATTTCTGATTTTAATCGAACCGGGGGGGGGGCAGAGGAATTTAAAGGGAGAGGGGTTTATTTATTTATTTATTTAATTATGAAAAAGTTGACTTTTACATACGACCTCTAAAAGAGGCCCACCGCCTATCGTCCATAGTGTTTCACCCCCATTCCAAACACAATGGGATATGTATCGTACGCTGATTCGAACATTTCGATCCGTTTCCGTTAAAATCAACATACAACTCTATATATTGAATTTGAACACGCATTTCAATTTACTGGGATTACATACTAACTCTATAAATTGCAGAAAAATATTTTCTAGATTCGTATTGACGATACGGTCCTAATAAATTAGTTTCGTCGAATTCTGAGACCGTTTGAAAAATGGCCAATTTCCAGTCGATTAAAATCAACTAAAACTGGTCAAACGCGTTTTCCTTTGCCACGCTCACATATGGAGTTGAAAAATAATGAAATTTGAAACCTAGCAATAATTTGATATCACGGACCCAACAAAAGTGGTTTCGTCGAAATCCGAGATCGTTTGCAAAAATCTCCATTTTTAAGGGCCTGAATTCCATAGCGACTATTTTGAAATTTCAACTGGACATATCTTTTGATTCCCCTATGAAATTTCAATTTTTCGGATTCGTTGGAAAGATATTCTCAATTAGATCCTAATATTTTTGGTTTCACTAAAATCCGGATTGTTTTGCACGCGGTACGTTCGGTTGAAGTTTGAAATCGAATTATCGAACTACCGCGCCATTTTCAATTCCTTTTATAAATATAAACAAATATTTATATTCTAACGACGAACTATATAAATATATACGTTCGAATTATATTCAAAATAAATTTCACATCGATATTATTTAAAATAATTCATTTTAAATATTCAAAATTCGCTAAAATTGCCAAAATAAAAATTTTAAACTGGCCCAGATTTTCGGGTTGTTACAATCTCCCCCACTTAAAACTTTTCGTCCCCGAAAAGGAACAAAGTCGAAAGTGGTTTGATTAATCAACTCTACATTCGATCTGGCTTCCATTCTCCAACCTTTCAGTTTCTGAGAATTTTCAAATTTTCAAAAATTTGGCTAACACCCTAAATTTTCGAAAAATTTCGCCATAACCTCCCCTGCACCGGGAGCCATGGGAAAATCCCGAAATTGTTATATAGGCCTTCTGATCTCAAAAAGAAAAAGAAAAATCCAAGCGGCTAGCCAATAGGCTCATAAAATCATCATCACCCAAACAAAACAGTAAATTATGTAGTAAACATGTACCTATTTGTCGGGCAAACAAATTTTATTCTTCGGCTCTAGCCTCCTTGCTATGACCTGTTCAATGTAAGTACAAGTATATGCAAGCAAATGCGACCAATTTTCAATATAATTCAATATTTGATACAATTATGCGTAATGGTTCAAAATTATCAAATAATTAAACAAACAACACAAACATCAATCAATTAGTGGATTAACGTTTCAAATTCATAATTTTGATACATAGTCAAAAATCAGATTTTTGATGCCAAATCACAACAATAAGCACTATCTAGTTTAGGTTCTCACACCAGTCTAATGGAAATATATAGGAATCCCACCTTCGAAACTCGAACATAAATGTTGATGATGCGATCGCTATCATCAATATCATCTCCGGGCGACAAGAGTGTGATGCTATATCTATCCAATATATTAAAACTTTGAATATACGTTTGCAAGGCGTATATGCAAATTTTTTATATACTGAATTGTCCAAAATCAATATAAATAAATTATTCAAATACGTGTAAAACGATTTAAATTTCAAAACAGAATTGTTTTCATTTGAAAAATATACTCTTCACACTCGTTCTAGGATACTACTGATCCCATCTCTAACGAGTCATTCTCATTGGATATTACTAATCCAATATCTGATGAATTCTTTCGTATGGTTCTAATGTGCCTTGTTCTCTAGCTTTGTAAACCAAAGCTCTGATACCAAATGTGACGAAAAGGAATTTCGCTCGATCCGAACCAGTCACTAAACCGACCTAGACCGTTCGAAATACCTGATTGTTTTGAGAACACGACAAAATAGAACGCATACGGAAGAACATTTCATTGTATATTTCAACAATGCATCAGATTACAAGAATATACAGAGTATAAATGAATATTACACAGAAATATCAGAGGTTTAAATTACATTTAAATATATCGCAGCGGAAAATAATACAATACACAACTAGAAGAGATATACAGATACAAAGCTTTCCAGATATCGTTCCAGCTGTAAACAAGGATCCTATGAATATAAATCTGTAAAACCAAAACTACTAGCTGCCCGTGTCAAAATAAGGGCACCTAGAGTTTAGGTCAAAACAATAAACTCCAGGTCAGTCATGGGACTGGTGTGAGAACTAAAACAGTTATTAATCTTTATTTCGAAGTTAAGGTAAATCAAGGGACCACGCCGTATAACACGGAACGGGTTACCTCCCAAGAATACCAGTGCATAAAACAAACAGCGCAATGCTAAATAAAGAAAAATGAAGCTATTATAAGACCCAGTTCCCATCACACAATGCAACGCAAGCCGGAGGATAGGGTTTTTACCTTATGATAGCCAAGAATGCTTGATATGTTTAAAACAAATCATTTGATACTATTATAAGTGCATAGTGTATAAAACAACTTCAAATCATAAGTATCAATCATAGACGGCATAAGCGCCCCATCCCACTATGTCGCCATACTAGGCTCTACAAATAAAACCGCATATGTCACGTATTTGGAAGTTGGATTTCCCTCTATGAACCGAGGCAAAAGATAGTCCTCAACCGATTCGAGACTGTCTAGCCCGAGCCTCAGGAACAGCCGCAACTGCCCCTTGGATCATCAGGGCCGGTCCACCGATGTGGATTATTATGCCTAAACACTACGTTTCCCCGCCCTTTGGGGCGTAAATGAGCCAACGAATGACTCCATCGGACCCGGATCGTCCGATCAAACCGAGGCGCCTCACAATAGCAACAACCACACATGTGAAAAGTATATAAATGTCAGGGCTGGTAGGTCACTGACACCGCCCTAGCTAGAAAGAAACGCATGCCCTCCCTGATGTCCTCTCCCATTTTTGGTTCACAACCGGGGTGTGAGGCTCGCGAATTCACGTTACACAAAGCTGTGCCACACAGGCCGTGCTTTGATCATCACCACAAGAATTTGCTTTTCAACAGAAGCCTTGATCAATTGCCACTTAGGCATGCCACACAGGCAATTCACTCTATGAGTTTGATATCCATCAGTATATAACCCCTGAGCTCGTACGTCTCAGAGAAGGGCGTAAAGCAAGAGAATAAATTCTCCGCCGCCAAACAGATATATATTTAATAGAGATCAATCACACAGACTAAAATCCAATGTCAGACACACAGTCCATTTAATAGTCCGTTCTGGGTCTGAATGAAACCGGAGGCACCTAGTACCCCGCATATCCATCGATCTCCAAGCACATCTGGACGACCACCGACTGATTCCCTCATCTTGGGTGTACAGCCCAATCAAGATTATCAGTAATCATCCAAACGACGTGAAGACCTCCGGTCTTCGACCACCGTCTTCATCTTCGACTTATCGTCGTATCAGTTATTCAGAATGGGATAAACCCGGTCTTTCCGAATAACTCGCGTACATAATAAACAAGTGTTACACAAACGCAACATACGCCTCTTTCCAATTTATCAGTCACTAACCGTAAATTAACCAGAGAATAATTCCCCAAATATTAACCTCGAAGGCCGAAACCAACATCAGATCAATATCCAGAAAACCATTCTGCTTAGCTAACCGACAATTAGTTTCTAAATTTCACATTCATAGGGAAAGGTTCCCATTAATTTTATCAAAGATAAATTTCTTGAATTTATTCTTTAATCTTCTTTTGAATTTCGATTCAACTAGTCGGGATTAACGAACCTTACCGAAGTAATCATTTGTTTTAATTTCCCAATCCCAACCTATTCATCCCATGAAGAAAAACTGGTTATATTTCATATCTAACACCACAGTGTTATCGGTAAATTCAATTACCATTTCACATTCAAATCTAATTAAAAATTTAACTACTGCCTGGAGCAAAACTGGTGATACTCCATTCTCGATTATTTCAATCAAATTAAAGATTCATTAAAACTCCACTTAGTTTTAATCTGTGACTGGGTTAAAGAATCAGTGTCATTTAAAACACGGTTCACGTTAAACCCAAAATCACATCCCATTAATTATCGGGTTAAAGAACAAGTGTTATTTAAAACACTGTTCACGATAAACCCAAAAATCAATATCAATTCAATTTCAATTAAATATTATTTAATTGGTACACTTCATTAAATCTATGTAAAAAGATTTAATCTTTTCTCAACTGGGTTCAAGAACAGTGTTAGTCAAGACACCATTCACAACAAACCCAAATCACATTTGATATTCAATACAAGGCTCTGAATAGAAAATATATCGGCTTATATTCAATATCAAATTCTACGATTAACAAATGTCGTATTGGAAATAACGATATAAATATATATCTTTCAAATTTCCATAACAACATCCGTATAATCACGAATTCCAACATCGAAATATTCTGAAGACAATTTTGATTCAAATCCACTCCAATGCAATCATTGGAAATTCTGGTTATTTTTAAAACCCTTTTCAAATTCAATTTATTTATTTAAAAATAAATAGAATTATAATTCTAGTTCAAAACTAGTTCATTTCGATAAAAATCTATTTTTATCTTTTCAAATATGGAGTTTTTCATCCCAATTTTTCCCAAATCATGTCTTATGATTTTACACAAATTATTACTATTTTTAATAATTTTATCAAGGCTCGTACAGTCGATTTCCATCAACGACCATCGAACTGCACTTACAACGACCTTTTTCAAATTTGATTTGGACATAATTCCAAATCCTACCGTTAGATTTCAAATTTCAAAATCCATTAGAAAGCTCTTTTCGTTACGAACCCAACGGTTCCAGTTTTAGGAGAACCCGACGGTCGGATCTCCCGCAATATCCGTTCGAAGTCAATGGTCGAAATTCGCGAACTGCCGCGGCGCGGCGCGTTCTATTCAGGCTATTATATTATATATATAATATATACTTCGTCGATTTCAATTTAAAACGTGCTTTATAAATCATTTTAAATTCATTTTCAAAACGGTTTCAACTTCATATTCAATTTCAAATCAAAATTGAATATTCCAATTTAAATTCGTTTTAAATTCATTTCAAATTGATTTCAATTCGAATTGATTTCTAGTTCAATTTCAGTTCGTTTTCAATTCAATTCAATTCAATTTCAATTCGAAATCATTTCTATTCCATTTCAATTCGAATTCATTTATATTCAATTTCAATTCGAATTCATTTCTATTCCATTTCAATTCGAATTCATTTATATTCAATTTCAATTCGAATTTATTTATATGCAATTCTTTTCAAAATATCAAATTTTGAAATCACTTTCGATATTCATTATAAAATGAATAAAATCGATATAAATATCGTTTACGTCAAAATTGCGTCAATCTAATCAATACGGCTTCATATATTCCTATTTTCAAATATTCTATTTCAAATATTTCTTTTTCAAATATTTCTATTTTAAAACTGGAATGAGGCCCAATCAATTACCATATAATGTTAATTATATGGATTTTCTACAACACATGTATATATCAACAACGATGAATAATCAACCATCATCCAAAGTGCATTCTACACTGTATAAGCATCAAATATAAATATTCAACGCTTATAACAGCCTGTCAATCAATCGATCGACATACAACTAAACAATCGGGATTAGTGTACGTCAAATATCATCCCAATATCCGTATGGGATTTCAAACAATTAATCACAGATTTTATTTGTGCAGTTGGGCGATGTTTAAAATTTATCGTCCCAATCAATATCAGTTAAATAGGTGTACATATACAAACCGTCTGGTTTGTATATGGGTAATTATTTCCAACTAGCTAAATTTTTTTCTAACCCTTTTTAGAAAATTTCGGCAGCACAACGGCGCTATACCAAAATTGGGGTAAGGTCTAACCTAGCCTTACTCCCTCGCCTTATAACGACGCACGTCTAATCCTAACCAATTATATCGATTCATTTTTCACACCAAAAATTCAATTCAAACCAATATCACAATCAACCCAACAACCAAATCAACCAAGCAAACAAGCCATCCATGGTTTGTGGACGACGGGTGTCAGGTGCTACTAAACACCGTCAAGCATCCTAGTATATATTCTAACTAGAAAAATAAAAATAGAGCGAGAAGTTCTCATAGAATTGCTAATCCAACGCCACGACTCTTCTTATGTAGAAATCTTTGTCGCCCTTGCCTCTTGTCACTTTCTCTGCCCGTATTCTCTACATATGTAAAAATCACATTTTTACTTTGCTATTCAATATATAAAAATCGAATTTTTACTTTGTTATTCAATATATAAAAATCGAATTTTTATTTCGATATTCAATATATAAAAATCGGATTTTTACTTCGCTATTCAATATATAAAAATCGAATTTTACTTTGCTATTCAATATATAAAAATCGAATTTTTACTTTTCTATTCAATATATAAAAATCGAATTTTTACTTTGCTATTCAATATATAAAAATCGAATTTTTACTTTGCTATTCAATATATAAAAATCGAATTTTTACTTTGCTACGATAAAAATCATATTTTCTTAACATGCTACTATATAATAAAAATCCAATCTTTTCTTTCTAGCAAAATTCTATTTTCCTTTTCTATAATAATTCTATTTTCTTTAAGCTAATACTATAGAAAAGAAGTAAATAAACCAAATTAAAATGAAAGGAGGCTTACTGTTTTTCAGTGAAGAAGGGGGATAGAGCTGCTATGCGCTCGAGGTGTTGAAAGGAGGGGGGTTTCCTGCGATGGTCGGCGCCGTGGAGGGTTTGGTCGGAGGCGGCTTCAGGGGGTCGCGGGTTTGTGGGCGTTGGATTAGGCTAGGAAGGGAGGTGGTTCATGCGAGTTCGTGAGGAGGAGAGAGAGGATTGGCGGAGATGAGGAGGTGGGTGGCGCACGTCGTGGAGGCAGCTGGAGCGGAGGAGGGCGGCGGGCTAGGTCTCAGGCACGAGCGGTTTTTTTTTTCTTTTTGATTTCTTATTTTAATCGAACGGGGGGGGGGGGGGGTGGGGGGGGGCAAAGGAATTTAAGAGGAGAGGGGTTTTTATTTATTTATTTAATTATTTAATTATTTAATTATGAAAAAGTTGACTTTTACATACGACCTCTAAACGAGGCCCACCGCCTGTCGTCCATAGCGTTTCACCCCCATTCCAAACACAATGGGACATGTATCGTACACTGATTCGAACGTTTTGATCCGTTTCCGTTAAAATCAATATACAACTCTATATATTGAATTTGAACGCGCATTTCAATTTACTGGGATCACATACTAACTCTATAAATTGCAGAAAAATATTTTCTAGCTTCATATTGACGATAGGTCCTAATAAAACTAGTTTCATCGAATTCTGAGACCGTTTAAAAAATAGCCAATTTCCAGTCGATTAAAATCAACTAAAACTGGTCAGATGCGTTTTCCTTTGCCACTCTCACATATGTATTCAAAAAATAATGAAATTTGAAACCTAGCAATAATTTGATATCACGGACCCAACAAAAGTGGTTTCGTCGAAATCCGAGATCGTTTGCAAAAATCTCCATTTTTAAGGGCCTGAATTCCATAGCGACTATTTTGAAATTTCAACTGGACATATCTTTTGATTCCCGCTATGAAATTTCAATTTTTTGGATTCGTTGGAAAGATATTCTCAATTAGATCCTAATATTTTTGGTTTCACTAAAATCCGGATTAGTTTGCACCCGGTACGTTCGGTTGAAGTTTGAAATCGAATTATCGAACTACCGCACCATTTTCAATTCCTTTTATAAATATAAATAAATATTTATATTCTAACGACGAACTATATAAATATATATGTTCGAATTATATTCAAAATAAATTTCACGTCGATATTATTTAAAATAATTCATTTTAAATATTCAAAATTCGCTAAAATTGCCAAAATAAAAATTTTAAACTGGCCCAGATTTTCGGGTTGTTACAGTAATACGAATGGCACATAGACTGTGCTAGGGAAATTGACGCTATGAAATGTTAATGCTTCCCAAATTTTCTGGATGGAGTATCAACAACGTGGTTCATTTGCCTATCGCCTCGATCCATATCACCTTTTAAGCAGTTAGCAAAGGAGTTTATCGTGCAATTTTGGATGCAAGCCATACATCCGAAGGACACCATGTCACTATCTAATCTCTTTCGGGGAGTGGAAGTCTCTAAAGGACTTGGCTGCCAATGGCACCCCCTATGACCATGAATGTATCGAAAAGCGACTCGGTTCTTGGGCTTGGAAGAGGCAAGACCAACAGCTAGTGTTAACAAATATTTTTGTTAGCACCCTGACTAGCTTGTTGGTGGTAAAAATATTGAGGCTTTATGTTAGCTTGAAGAAGTATGCTCGACAATGAGCTAAATCTTTTTGCACAAGATTGATTCAAAAGGCTCAAGTCAAAACCGGATTGAGATCGAAAATAATATACTTGCTTCAACTCAAGCCATACGTAACAAAATATGATCGATGTATGTAAGATTGGTTCAAATATCTTTTACTGCGAAATTTATGTTATGTAAATACATAAGTCTAAGTCTAAGTCACAAACTTACGTCTAGTAAATTTTCCCTAAATGGATTTAATTAAGGTTACAAAAATAAAAAATATAGGGAATGAAAAAAGAAGTTTCTGACATAGCTAGTTGTTCATTGGCCTTTATTTGTTGGTGGGGATCAGGTTCCATATATCTCCAATTTCATTGGCTGCATTGTGTCAGCTTCGACATAACTTTATATAACAAGTATAAGTCGGTTCAAGAGCTTGGCTATCAGCAAATGGTAGTATTTCATCGAAGGTGATATATTCTTTTGAGTTGACAGAAATTCTTTTGAGTTGACAGAAAGAGCACGACATTTTGGACAAATGGAGGTGAAACGACCTCATTATCTAGGTAAGGCGGTATGAATTCTTCATCCAAAAAGGAGCTATACACCTCTTGATTGAAAAGGAGTGGCAAGCTTTTATATAAGTGGAGGTGATACAAACTTGTGTTGCAAATAAGATAGCGCAACTGCATAATCTTTTGGAGGCAACATGCCTTGTCAGGCCTCATGAGACAAATTAACTATAGAGTTGTCGATTCTTTAGTTTAGAAGGTTGAAGTCGTGTTTGTACAACAGTCGTTTTCTCTCTTCAGTGACGATCTAACCTCTACCTCATTTTTGCGATTACTAGTTTCTCCCTGCTTTCTGTGTCTCTTCTTCTTTCTCCCTGAAAGCTTCCTTCTCTTGTGTGATTTATCTGACTTGCTTCGGTGACTGGTTGGCTCCCATGCATGCTGACTTGTGTTTTTGTTGGTCGATTTATGCCTCTATGGCCTATCTTGAAACGGAATTCCGATTTTGTGCTATTGGTTCTTTGGTTGGCCCTTTTGCAGCGATTTCCTCGTGCTGCTTCTTGCATTCTAAAATTTACTACTTGGTTGTATATAAAGTATTACTTAGTTTAGTTCAGTGTGCTAAACCATTTACCAAATGACAAATACGGTGACCAATTATTGAATATCTGTGACAATATTTGCCATAACTGTATTATGTTCAATTTCATTGTTATTAATTAAAGTTAATTAGAAAAAGCATCTCTTATGAATGCAGCCACCCATTTGGACATAGCGGTCATGATTCTTAAACAGTATATACTTGAAATTCATGTAACAAATTAACAAAATGTCTAAAATAAAATAAACAATAATGAGCACATGTTGTCCTGTTATGGTTCAGAAAGCACGATTGGTTAGCCGTTAACACTGGTTGATCAGTTTAGTCAACCAAGTTAACATTTACTGATTCGTTAAAGTTGTAAATCTCCTCGGAGGGTGAGTACTACTGCAGAGTCATTATTCTATGAACGCTGCTACATCAACCGGCGTTAAACCCGGTTGAAAGCAGCGAAGTAGGAAAACAACAAACAAAAGAAGGGGCAAAATAGTACTTAGGCAATGCAAATCATAGGGGATTTTCAAAAATGTGTGGCTCATTTTCCTTCCGCACTTAACCGGTGAAGAAAAACCGATTGCTGTAGCAATTTTATTACTCTATTATTAATTGTGAGTGGACTCGTTCCACAAACAGTGTAGAAATTAACATAGATGTGCTGCGAATGTTTCCCTCATGTGTGCATGATCATTCACATCACACAGTCATAAAGTAACAATAACAATAACCTGAATAGTTCAGTTTACTTTTATACTTCTGCCCAGTAATTGGATTTTCAAACCTTCTTGCATTTTCTAAATTGTCAAAGACATAAAGACGTCAGGTATATAGTCGAATGAGCAAAAGTCGTGGTCCAAATTACAAATGTGTCAAATTAATGCACACATATAAGCTTTACACATTCATATGTGAATTCGCTACACCTTTAGGGTACAATTAAATATGTTTTCGATTTCTAGAGTTTGAAGTTAAAGAAAACTTGAGGGATGTTTGATCTATGTTACAGACATCATACAGAACTTTGAATGTTGGTTTCTTCCTCTACGGATTTCCTTCTACTTCGTTTATAACTTAGTTTTTTTCAATGCTTCATTTGATCGCCACTGTATAATGCGAACCATATTTTTCAGTTTAATGTCTTCCCTTCACATGTCATACTATCTCACTGTCATAGCAGCGTGCCCAGTATAGCTTTCCTTTGTCGCTATTATCCCTGTTTATCCATAAAGAATTATAGTAATACATCAAAACAAATAGTCAAACTCATGGTGGTATAATTTTAAAATTTGTAGTTAGCTCCTGAGTATTCTTGAGTTGGGGTATACACTACACATTGGTCATTTTCAAATAATGATTCACATCGTTTTAATTAACAAATAATTTTCACTAATACCTGAAATATAAACCATATAATGCAAAATCAAATCATTCTTTGATTCAAAATGTATGAAAATATACAAATGAAATGGGTCATCGTACAAGAAAAATAAATCTAAATTTAAAACAAAGAGTCAAAACAGCGTGATTGTAGAGGCCTTGAAACAAAATTGTGATTTCATCTTTCTTCCCACACTTTTTTCTACATAAGCTTTCAAAACCAGATAATATTTTAAAGCGCTCATACTTAGTATATTTTGAAATTTTGCACTTACCTGAACCACAATGGAATGAGATCTCAATGTTCACTTCATTCGCTAAAAAACCAAATGGTAAAGTTCGTTCAACTGCACTTCTTATTGTGATAAAGAAATGGCTGAGAGCACAATAAGAAACTTGCTTCTATTTAAATTAATAGGACATAGTCTGGTGCTTATATTAATATAGTAGCAAGGGCCAAGATGCATGCTTTCGTGATAAGTTTTCAAACATAATTGTTTGTCTTATGTAAAGGTTTTGATTGTCATCAGCATTCAGCCCATGTTTGGATTTTCAAAACTGCGGCCCATAGTGAAATTATTTAACATCTTTGTAGTTAGCCCATCATAGTCCAGGTGAATACTGCACAATTATCACCTAAATATAGTACCGCAGCCATTTGTTTCCAAGTACAATGGCCAACTAGTATAGTTGGGTTTAGGGATGCACACAACCCATATCCAATCTGATCAAACCCACCAACCCGACCCAATCCACATAAACCCAACCCAATCCATCCTAGTTCGGGTTGGATATGGGTTAAAATTTGTAATCCATAATATATGCGGGTCGGGTTTGATATTTTGTTCAACCCAATCTTATTTTAACCCAACCCAACCCTATATTAAAAAACTAATTTAATATTCGCTCACTTAAAATTAGAATAGTATAATCCTAGAATAATGTTTATGTATTCTATAATAAATATACAAAAAAACATATTTCATTTCAATCCAAACTGGATAGAATTTGGCAAATATATTTTAAAGAGCATTTTAATGTATTTTAAAATGAAACACTTGCTCAACTTTGTAGTATTAATTTCATATGATGTGTTTTACAATGAAGTTTTAATTAAATATGTCTTATAATGAATTGGTTATTTTAAATGCATTATACTAGCTAAAATCTGATATATTATGCTGAATATTTTGGAATTATTTTTAAAAAAATCCCTCATATTCTCATTTTTCATTGTATTCAAGCGACCTAACCCAACCCTACTTAACCCAACTCAACCCATACTTCAACCCAACCCATATCCAACCTCATATAGGGTCGGATACGGGTTGAGCTAACTTAAACCCATACCTATGCGGGTCGAATGAAGTATTTGGTCCAACCCGATCCAACCCATACTTTGTGCATCCCTAGTTGGGTTCTCCAGTACTATATCATTTCAGTTGAAATAGTGATATTAACGATTAATATAGTTGGGTGCATACACTTGAATTAATAGGATATAGTGAACTTATTTATAAAAATAGTTGGGTGCTCAAGTGCATGTTTGAAAATTTACTGGATACCATAACCTCAACTGCATTTTTGCTTTTTATATATGCACATTATCTCCATTGCCTCAAACGATAATATATTGTGAAAATTAGCCAATCCATGTTTAATAAAACTCTAGCAGTTAAGTTCTGTAGATAGTAAGATTATTATGTACATGTATTAGGCATATATTGGAATATATGTTTTTCCTTTGAATTGTTTTAACTTTAAATCTTAGTAAATGTTTCTATCCATATAGCTATACACTCGTAGTTGTGCATGTAGTTTCGTTATATATTAAGTTGAATGCACATACATAACTGTCATTTTGTGACATTTCTATTATGTTTGATTGTCAATGCAAAATAAACTAAATGTTAATGTGCTGAAATATTTGTATTTGTTTTAACTACATTTATAAGTCTTTTCTTTTGATGAAATGGCGGTCCTAATCATGAGGAAACCAATTATTATTTGTTAAATACTAAATCAAAAGCCATCAACATTACCTGGGCCCTGGCATATGTAGAATGTCCATCATATGGATGGTCAAAAAAGGGGATGAAACCAAAAATAAACTATAACGGTTACATGTATATAGCGACTTATGCAACAAAAGAAGAAATGGTTTATTGCTATCAACTGTTGGACAATGCCTGCCATGTTTGGGCTTTTAAACTGATGTTCTAATGAATGCTTTGGATTTTGTTCAGAGTACTAGACCAAATGCAATGATTTAAAGATGGAAACGCACCGTAGAATAAGGTTATATAGAAAACGCAGGACGGATTCTGGGATAGGCTGAAGCAACATTGATTGAATTGAACAATGGAAGAAGCGAGAGAACATTAGTAGCTACTTTAGAAAGGTGAAGGAGAGCAGCAAGAGACCTAATGATGCAAAGACCTTCATTACTTACACCAGTTGGATGCTTTGCATAGAAGCAATGGATTTTGTTGCAGTGTTGTCGTAACATGTTGGGTTCAGATTCCAAGCCATCGTAGCATTATGATTTGTCAGTCCAGTTCTGGAGGTGCAGGCGACATGACCATTGTAAAATAAGCACAATTATACATCCTTTTGTATTGATCACCTATAAGATAAATTATTTTCTAGTATATAATTGCTTAAAAGTTGAAAATCAACATTAAACATTGACAATATTAATTTATCCATAGATATTACGTGTGAAAAAAATATAAGAAATCAGTAACATTTTCTTCTTGAGGTGGTATTTAGTGGTTCTAAAAAATAATTTTGACAAAAATACGCTAAATAATCATTAAAGGTTAAGCTATAAAATTAATGGAAATGATAAGCAAATGATTCATAAGGAGAGTCATGTGGATTGATGCAAAAATAAGAATTCAACAATCTAAATTAATGTTCCATTAATTTAACTGAAGAAACACTTGCATAAAGATATTTTGTGGTATGTGAGTGTTTGCGAACAAATTAAACAATTGTAAACAACTGTAAAATTCGTTCGGCTTTCCTAAACAACAAGGATTGTTGTAGAGAGTGTCGAACTCTAGAACAAAAAATATTTAAACTAGTAAATCCAATCAAGTTATTCCAATATTTTCATTGGTTGAAAACACAGAAAATAATAGAAATTAAAAAAAAAAAGAGTTTTATATGATTAAAGAAAGCAATTAGAGAGCAATGACATAGATTAAATTAACATGAATTAATAACCAAACAGATTAATCAGATCTAATTCATGTTTCTATCCCAAACATGAATCAACGCTTATTAGGTTTATAAAAACAAATATTTGATTAATGACAAGTATATACTAAGCTCTTAAACAACCATAGGCTATCAGGACAGATTCACTATTATTTATAAAACCCTAAATGTTAGATCTAAATCTGATAAACGTTAGATCGGACTCCAATATACCCTATGAAGGAGCATAGCTCTTAAACGACACAGAGTATGAAGATTCAGATCCAACCCTTGGTTCAAATTTAGATCTACGTACATGAAGTTCTAATCTCTTTGGCTATGTGATTCACATCGAATCTAATCCAGCGTCATCACCCCCTAATTAAAGGAGATTAGCTAGACATAGCTAAAGAAGAAGAGAAAAAGAAAATAAACAATATGAACATAAATAAAATAAACAAGAAGTAAAAAGAAAGGGAGAGAATGATTTTATTCCATGAGAAAGTTTATAGAATAAAACCAAATGTAACTCTTTACATGAATGAGATACAATGTATTTATAGCTGATATGACAAAGACTAATTGGCTAATTACACAATGTGAGACTAAAGATTTAGCCCAAATAACACATAAGCCAATGTGAACGCAGCTGTAGAGTGAGTGGTCTTGCAAATGAGCCAATGTGAATGCAGCATGAGTAAGAAGCCTTGCAAATGAGCTAATGTGAACGCAGCATGAGTATTCATTTAGCCAAATCATCCTAACTGATCTCTGTTTGCAACCGTTCTTCAAGCTTTACACTCTTCAAGCTTTAGTAATTTCAAACTTCACTCTTTTTAAGCAAATTTTTCATGCTTTATCCATCAAATGCTCTAAATCATGCTTTTCATCAATATCCGAAAAAACAGCAATAAATACACAATATCAATTATTTTAAATAGAAAACAAGATAAATAAGCGGATAAAATATACACATTTACGTGCATATCAAATACCCCTACACTTATCTTTTTATTCGTCCTCGAATAAACAAAACTAAGATATGTCACACTTTCGTAGGAAACACGATTGTATTTAGCGTATGCAACAAGCCGTTAAACCCCTAGGTGTCCCTAGTAGGACGAGTGTTGTCTCGTGAGGGTTTTCAGTGGATACTACCCACAAAATCCAAAGCGTCTTATGTACGCAGATTAATCAAACAATATATTTAAGGTCTTTCACATTCCAAGGATTTTACCTAACTTCAATACTAACGGTTTAGTTTCAAATTGTCCATCCCATAATTGGTGCAAAAATGAATAAAAATTTTCAAGCTGAATCGTAATTCCTTGATAACACTGTAATTGTCTTGAAGGTTAAGAGCGCGTGTCAACCAAAGTTCTACACATCGACAATGTGCACCCAATCATTTATTTAATTTTTTTTGAATAATTTTGCACCATTGTAACTGTAATGTACTGGATGTGATTTATGCATAGATGAAGGAGAATTTTGTAAGTTCTAAAAATATTTTAGATAAAAGGGCAAGTGTATTAGTTGAACTTCAAGCTACAAAAGATAAAGTAATACTGAGGCACATATGGACGTTTTGTTTCCTTTTATCTCCTCTACTACAATCCTCGCTTCCAAGCATGGTATGATGGATGTGGATGGATGGAAATGAATGCTTTATAGTCAAGAATGACTATTTTATTCTCAGAGATTTCCTCTTTATTGCATTTTTTTCTTTTTCCCTTTTTTTTTTTTTCATTTGCATGACGAATGATGAGTGGAGATGGAATGGAATGATACCGTGTATTATTTCATTTGATTCCTCCTCTACTAAGCGAATCATAACCAACACTTCATGAAAGGAAAGTTTTGTGCCCTAGTTACTCTACTTCTATAACACTAATTCAACACATATGTCTAGATTGATGTTGTATAAAAAGCTGAAAGGAATGATAAGCAAAGTTTTGTAAGATAGATAACCCATATAAAATAAGATGTGGTATATGGTTATCCTACCTTAAAACAAGTACGGAGTGGGCAGTGTAATATTGGTATACAAAATGGCGTTTTTAACCTCTAAACAAAAGGTTCTTAAGTATACCAATATAAGAAAAACATGTCGAAACATGGATGTAAATCGACTAAAACTTGGGTTTGAATAATGTGGGGTATCGAAGAAGAAAGCTACAATGAGTCATTTCTCCTTAATTGGGCCAAGTGGATTTCAGAACTTACCAATTGAAAATTTGAGTGAGAAAAATATATGCATGAAAACGAACTTAGAAAATCCAACAAATGTAGGTGCAAAATCATTTTTTTACTTGATGTTTTTTCTTTTCGATTATTTTTACTTGCACATTCTAGCATGCATAACAAGGGTTGACACGCTTACTCCAGAACACGACTAACGTCTGCACAATCTCAAGATAGCATCTTAAAAAGACACATTATGACTCAATGAATGAATAATGTTCATTCCCATCACCCAACAATTCAACTTATCAAACAAGAAACAAGGTGTTATTTATGAATTTAAGTTAATCCTTGTTCAATAAATGACCTAGTTCATAAACTTTGATTGTTGATGTAATGTAAATCCCCCCACACTTTAGTGTGACTGTGTCCTCACAATCGTTAATCAGACATATCTTAGTGAAAGGGAAATAAAATAAGAGAATATTTACATATGTACAAAAGAGGGTTAGTGCGTCTTACCAAATGTAATGTGGCTCATGGAGGACCATGAGCTCTTCCTCTTGGTTGGGTATTGGTTCCAAGTAAGGTTTAAGGCGTTGACCATTTACCTTATAGGATGATTCATCAGTACGATTCTCAATTTCTACCGCACCATACGGAGAAACGGTCTGTACAGTGTAAGGTCCTGTCCATCTAGATTTTAACTTACCCGGAAATAGATGCAATCTTGAGTCATACAACAACACTTTTTTTACCTGGCATGAAAGTTTTACGTAAAATTGATTTATCATGAAAAACTTTTGTTTTGTCCTTATAGATTCATTCATTTTCATAAGCATCATTTAGGATTTCATCAAGTTCATTAAGTTGAAGCTTCCTAAGTTTACCTGCTTGCTCTAAGTCAAAGTTTAGAGTTTTTATTGCCCATAACGCTGTATGTTCTAGTTCAACTGGCAAGTGACATGGCTTACCAAAAATCAATCGATAAGGGGACATACCCAAGTTAGTTTTGAAAGCGATGCGATAAGCCCAAAGAGCGTCGGTTAACTTTTGCGACCAGTCTTTGCGATTTCGATTCATAGTTTTCTCTAGGATTTGCTTAATTTGCCTATTCGATACTTCAACCTGCCCACAAGTTTGAGGATGGTACGGATTCGATAACTTGTGGGTTATCGAATATTTTCTTATGAGGGCTTCAAAAGAACGATTACAGAAGTGTGTTTCGTTGTCGCTGATTATCATGTGAGGTGTACCAAACCTAGAAAAGAGTTCTTTTAAGAAGCACATGACAACCTTGTTATCGTTTGTTTTGCACGGAATAGCTTCGACCCATTTAGAAACATAATCGACAGCTAAGAGAATGTAAAGGTTTCCAAAAGAATTACGGAAGGGTCCCATAAAGTCTATACCCCAAACGTCAAAAACTTCGACTTCTTGAATGGGGTTTAGGGGCAACACATTCGTTTAGAAATTTACCCTAAGAATTGACATCGATCATAAGTTTTTCAAAGTTCGTAAGCATCTTTGAAAAGGTTAGGCCAGTAGAAACCTGATTGGAGAACCATTTCGGCTGTCTTTTTGGGACCAAAGTGACCACCACAGGCTTGGTCGTGACAAAAAGAGAGGGCACTGCGAGTTTCGGTGCCGGGAACACACCTTCGGATGATTTGGTCGGGACAATACTTGAAAAGATAAGGGTCATCCTAATAAAAATGTTTCACTTGGGAAAAGAATTTGTGTTTATCCTGCTTAAATCAAAAAGAAGGGGTCTCCTTGGTGACTAAGTAGTTGACAATGTCGGCGAACCAATGATCAGTGGACAATGAAAAGAGCTGTTCATCCAAGAAGTTCTCGTTGATCGAAAGAGAAGAAGACGGGGCATTTGGAAGACGAGACAAGTGGTCCGCAATAACGTTGTCAGATCCTTTTTTATCCTTAATGGTAAGGTCAAATTCTTGAAGTAGAAGGATCCAATGAATGAGACAAGCCTTGGCATCCTTTTTAGAGAAAAGGTATCTAAGTGATCGGTATGAACAGTGATGTTTGAGCCAACTAGATAAGGTCTGAATTTTTCTAGAGTAAAAACGACTGCCAAAAGTTCTTTTTCAGTGGTCGTATAATTGATTTGAGCATCGTTCAAAGTCTTACTCGCATAGTAAATGACATGGAGAATCTTAACGATACGTTGTCCTAGGACAGCGCCAACAACGAAATTCGATGCGTCACACATGATTTCAAATGACAGCTTCCAGTTAGGGGAGCAGATGATAGGAGCAGAGACAAGTTCATTTTTGAGATGCTTAAAAGATGAAATGCAATCAGAACTTAAGTCGAAAGGAACATCCTTACTAAGAAGATTAGTCAAAGGTCGAGTGATTTTGCTAAAATCCTTTATAAAGTGATGGTAAAAACCAGCATGACCTAAAAAGGATCGGATGTCCTTAATGGACTTAGGAATGGGAAGATTAGAGATAACTTTTATTTTGTTAGACCAAAAAGTGGTTCAACACCCAAATCATCGTATTTAGAGCATAAGATATGAGGAAATAACTGAAAAATGCGAAAAAAGCAAGGCAACAGGATTTTTATAGTGGTTCAGCGTTAATGAGCCTACATCCACTTTATATTTTATCATTTCATTCAGAGATTACAATTACAAGGAATATTGTCTCTCAATCGCTCGAATTCAACAGATAATTCTCTCTGAATCCATTGAATTTTATTGAATAAGATGGTGATTATCTATGCTGGAGAGTTAGCCATGGCAGCCGTTGATGTTGAGATGTCAAAAGTCCCCTTAATTTTCCATGTAGTGGTGTATTTATAGCTGTAAGAGAGCCCATATGGTGATCAAGTCGTGCTAGGGCACGTGGTAGCTGATCCGGGAAAGCAGGAGTGCGAATAGCCTTGAGAATAAGTCAAAATTGTTTGCAGCTGTAAGCAATTCGTGAGCTCAGGGGGCATCGTGAGTCGGGTCGTGGTCATGGAGCGAGAGCAGGAATCCGAGAGCCGTGATCCGAGTTTTCCCATACTTCTGCATGCATTCACAGAAGCAGGCGTAACTTTCAAACCGTAAGGCCGATTGGACCAAACGAAAGCTCTACTCGAAGCTAATTCAGAGGGATACAAGTATTTGATGTGTTTAGATCCGAATGAGGTCATTGATAGGAGTTTCGGGCCAGTTTATATTGATGTGGTGATTTTGATCAAACCGCCCTATGTCTTCTGACGATGCTTTCAATGCCGGAGCGTGATGCTATCCGGAGATTCCGTTTTTGACAACATTACCAAAAAAGTGTGTCAACATTATAAAAAAGGGGGTAATCCAGTAGGGGGCGACCCGGTCTTCACAAATGCCAAGATCCAAGCTTTTCCATATTCCGCCACTCCAACCAAGCGATTGCTGGTCAATTCATGCTCATATTCAAATCCTTTGCTTTGGTTAGCCTGGTCACAAAGCAGGCTAACATTTGGCCCTCCAAAGTACATCTTATCACAGATGAGATGTGCTTTGAATATGTTGAGCTAAATCTTTCTGGAACGTCATTTAACCTTTGGAAGGCTTTATCCAATTGTTGCATTGCTTCCATTGGAGCTAGTCAGACCAAGTTCTATGGAAGGCGTATTCGAGATGATCAAGTAATTGTTTAAACCTTATCGAATCAAAAAGTATAATTCACCCATGGTAAGTCATTCTAGATTGTTGACTCCCAAGCGTGATTTCACACGCACAGGTCGTTGCCAAACAACGTCATCATTCTATGCAATCAAGCGCATTATAGGGTCGGACTTTCTTTTACACATGAGTCAATGTATGAAGTAGTCATCCAAATCATGAGGTATTTTGAGAATCTTCGGGCTTTGAGCTGGCCGCATCTAGACAGTTAGAATAGGGTATATCAGAATCAGCATGCGAGTCTGTCTCTTGTACTCAGATTTAGACCATCTCGACATTGGGATATTAATCTAAGGCTCCATGATAGCATCAAATCGTAACAATAAGGAACCCGAAAGCCATGATCACTCCGGATCATGTCAATGAAAAATCAGAAATCCATGGTCGCATCGGACCATATTTTAAGGAATCCACAGTCGTCCTAGATCGTTTCATAATCCGTTGATCATATACTAATCAGTGATGGATGCTATTGAAATCATGTGAACCAGCGCCTGTATGATTATCACCATCGTAAGGCAATAGATAAGTTTGTTACACCTTTCATTCGGTGTAGTTTGAGTCTTTAAGTTCACATTTGATCCGCAAGCAAGCTTGCTTGGTCGGGAAAGACGAGTGAGGTCGTACGCCGGAGGCATAACGTATATGTTTTGGATCTCACTCCAAGGAATGATTGTCTTCAAAGTTAGTCTATGAATTGGCGTGTGTTCTCTCAGCACCGTTGGAGGACAAGCGAAGTCAGGGCTTATGCCCCAACCATCGATGTGGGTTAAGTTGAGTCAATCAGGCATATAATCTTGAAGATTTTATACTTTCCGTCATTGCATCTAGTAAGAGTTGCAGGTTCAAAAATCATAGTCGACCTAGATCATTCTGTACTATTTCTCAATTTAACAAAAGTTGGAATTGTATATGCGAATGGTCAAACCACATTTGCTTTAATATCGTCTATTCTCTTTAGTCGGATAGTGAGGATTGCGTCATCGGGCGTCAGTGAATTCAGTTACTCTCATCAGATCAGTTGCGGAGTTAAGTAAGCTTGTTAAATGCCAGTGAATGAATGTCATTATGTAGTTAGTTGGGCCCCTCCGCTTATGCTTCAGCCTAGTCTGAAATGGTCATTGCAGTCTTGTTGAGTCTCTTTCTCATGCTCGTTTCAATTGAGCTTGACAAACAAGATCATGGGATCGATAGGTGGTATAGATTCTCTTTGGAACTGAACATTCTTATCATTCTTTTGTAGGGATTTTCCTTTGTCCTTATCTTTTCAGGAATTGGAAGGTGCTCCATTCTTTAGTAGGAAAAGCATCAAGATCGTCCATGTCGACATTAACACCTTCTTATCATAGAAGTATGTCCGCCTCAGGGTTGAATTCATCAAAGCTTCTGATCAAATCTCATTACAGAGAAAATTTAAAGTCCGGGGGAATAACATAGAATCCTGATGTCCCATGGGTAAGGGCTATGATTGTCGTTACCCGCATCATCTTGAGAAGTACCACTTCTCGAGAGGTGTCGAATTAGACTAGTGAGCAGGTTGCCATCAAAGCTATAATCTAGAAAATATTCGTGTATATATTTTACAGAAACGTGAAATCAAAGTGGGTGATAAAGTAGCTGGAAGACATGGGAATAAAGGTATCATTTCAAAAAAAAAATCTAGACAAGATATGCCCTACTTGCAAGATGTCAAGATCATGGATGGTGCCCCCAGCATCGAATCTGATATTACAAAGGGGGTCTTTGCTGGTTTCTAGTTTCTGCGTTGATATTGCCCCCGGGTCGTGATTCTAGTCATTCGACCCGACCGGGTTCCTGTTCTTCAGGTTGTTGCGTTCTTGCTTGGAGCTGAGTATGAAATGTTGCTCAAGTATCCATTAGAGTAAAAGCTAAAGCTGGTCATGCATGACCTGAGTTTGTCACAATTCTTGCATTCTCATCTAGGATGTTGTAGGTAGTTGTCCCTTTTCCCATGTTTCCATCCACGACATTCTGAATCAAAGCCGCATGCTGCATGCCTGCTGATTGGTTCGTGTTCAACCCAAGTTGGTGGTTGCTATTTGACTGAGCCAAGTTTGTCACTGCTTGAATTTCAATTTTATCATTTCTAGTGAATTAATGATCGTTGCTCAGCCTTCCAATTCAGCGTTGGTGTCCCCAGCTTAAAGTCTCGAAATAGGTGAAGGTCGGCCTCGGGCTTCTTGGTTCCACATATGCAGTAGCCATCAATCAGGCTTCTATCACTCATCTGTAAATAGAGGCAATGAGTAGTTAAACTACGCTGCTTTAGGCTTGTATTCCGTTCCCCCATCCTCAGGGGTTTGTTCTGAGTAATAGACTTCGAATCCATATCTTCCATACTCACTCTTCGCATCATGAGTCAGAGTTGGGTGAACATCGATTTGTTGGTACGCAGCCCATGCTAATCTCTTGTCTCTTATCCAGGCTCTGAGGATCGACATCAGATGGCCAAAGGTTAGACTTTGATCATCCTAATTGTTCCTGCTTGCCCCTTTCATTAAGGGAAAGGTCGGAGATAGGGTGGCTGTATCACACCTAATGTTTGCATGGGATATGTCTAACCTCATCTGAACTTTCCAGTTTGGAAATAGGTTAGGACTAGTAAATGGACGTTTTCTCTGCATCCGGTTCATGATCGTCATGTGCCTTTGCTTGGTAAACGAAATTCTATTTCTTTTGCATTGCTGTGTTCCTGCGATCATCTCACATTTAGTTATGCATTTAAACATTCGAATCGTAAATAAGCTATGAATGAAAGAACATCAAAAGTTATCAGTTCAGGCACAACATATAAGTTCTATAGCATGTTATTTTGTTGTGTGCCTGGTAGTATGTGTATATATGTCCCCAATTAATCATTGACGTGATGGCTGGCCAAGGCTTGTTGAGGATTGACACTGTGTCACCCTCCATGCCCGAACATGAAGGGTTCGGTCTCAGCTTCCAATCTTGCCCCCGATACTACAGTGGTGTAGAGCCCTTTTATGGCATTTACTCAATATGCCTTTATACTCTCCTGTCGTATGCCCAGGATAGAGTTCAAACTCAGCTTTCAGTCTGCTCCCCTATCCTTCAACAGGGTAGGATTTCTTTGGGCGCAAGTCCCTGATGTCTTTATACTCTCCCGTCGAATACTAAGGGTAGAGTGTAGTCGAGGCGGTCTTTAATCATGGTGCACCATCACGCCTCGTGGACGCTATCTTCTCGTCCTTTATACTCACTCTTGGATCATGAGAGTTAGAGTGGTTCAAGTGAACGGTCAGATCATTCGCCCCGGCATTCCTTCTGCACTCTAGTTCAAAGGGTGGGATTCCACCGTTTCGAGTGTCGTTTTTGAGTTCGGTTCTAGCCCATACTCCATGCTTCACTCTGGCGAATGGAGCTTTTGAGCGAGTAGTCGAATCACACTTGCTGTGGTGCTACCTCATAATCTCCGATTCATGGGTAGAGGTGGTCGTTTGCAATAATCAAGTTTCTCTCGTCCCGTCGACTCGTGGGATGGAGTTTGGTCGAATGTTGCAGTATCATCCTTTAAACACTCTCTCAAATCATGAGAGTTACAGTCACGAATTGAGTGGTATTTTAAGCATGGCATGTCGATCACACTCGTCCTAGGTTTATACTTCTATCCAAGCTCTGAGGATTAGCACCAGTCAGTCAAACGGTTGGGAAATGTTTGCCAAGGCTTTGCGTTCCTCCGAACAATCTACGGGAGGAGTGGTTGGAACCAAACTCCGGGTACCTGCATCATTCATATCGCACGAGTTCGTCATGTCAATAACCCAAGAGGCATGTAAAAGCAAATTTTATGATTGAAAAATAAGGATATCAATGGGCACTGCTGCCTCCCTATCGTGATTCATGCAATCTGGCGGCATCGAGGATAGGATCGAGCCATATAGACGGTCACACCGCGTCCATCTGGAGTTGGACTACGACTTTGCAATTCAATGATTTATGTTCAATTGTCTTCTGGTCTTCCATGTGTGAGCCAAGGATTGGATGGTCATCCCGGATCCACCTTGAGCCATACAGCTTTCTTTAGATGGAGTGCATGGCTTTGTAGGCGAGCATTTCGGTCGCGTTCGTTATGGTTCTATTCCATAACTCCATATGTAGGTGTTAGAAATCTGATCGATATCAAATCCGAGGTACCTATACCATCCACATATTAATTCGTGTGAGTTAATTACATCAATAACTCAAAAGACATGCAAATATAAGAGTCATGGTTAAAGAATAATTCTGTTAAAGGAATAAGTATCATTTTGAGTGAAAATGGCGTTGCATGTTCATGGCAGGTCCATTTTGCTTTGCCCTATCTTTGTCGGTGAAGGGTTTCCAAAGTCTTTTAGCTGATAAAGGATATCTTTTCAAACTATCGTGAGGTGGCAGTCCCAAGGATGAATAGACCTTGATTGAGGTCTTGAGATGGCAATGGCGGTTAGGTAAGTATCGTAAGCGAGTGATGAGGTCGCATCTCCTTTGAATCACCTTTTGCCCCCCATGCTTAGGGTAAGGATAGAGTGTCAGGAAGTCATGACTGTATCGCTAATGGTAGACCATCATCGCATTGGTGTTAGGATGGCAATTGGCATGAGAATAATGGAATCATGCTTATAGAAACTTTTGCACTTTCTATTCTAAGAAATAGGATATTTCTGCTGGTGGGATAGTCATATCTCATAAATTTGCTGATATGCCTTCGATTCCATATCGGGACAAGAGTTGGTGCGCATACAATCAATCAGCATTCAGGTGCAAACGTTCTTAACCTTCAACTTGCTAACCTTTAGGCAAGACTAAGGCAGTCGGCCGTTCAAACTCCTAATGTATCAGCTTTGAATTAGATGATGTAATCTCGAGTAATCCATGCTCAAATCTCCAGTTGCCCCCAGCGTCTGGGTCATGAGTTTTCTTGGCATATAATCGATGAAGGGAGTGGAAGTGTGAATCTTCACTTTCTAACACCGATATGTTGTTCATCAGGAGTTTCATTCATGTATATCTCGCATCTAGCGGGAAGCCGATTAGTGATTTCAACGAATCATTCAGGGTGATGAATTCTTGATGCATAACGAACGATGGAACGCCTTTCACTTCTCCTTGTTGGATGCATTCCGTGCTATAGGAAGTTCATCACGTGGTTATTCCCGACTCTCTTCCGGGTTCGGTCTCCAACGCTGGATCAACTTCCATCTGATCAATGGTTGGATTTTGTAGTGTTTCGATGGGGATCATCTTCATCTTTTCAGGATTGTCGGAACTTTCTTACTTGGCCATATTATTCGCCTTTCGATTTTCCGTTCGTAGGACATGAGATATGCTGTAACGTTCTAATCCATCCAACAGCTCTTCTACCGGTTCTAGGTAAGCTGCGAGTTGTGGTTCCTTCACCTGGAATTCCTTTCGAGCCTGGCAAACAACAATTTGAAAGTCATAAAATAAGTTCAACGCCACTATTCCCAATTCCTTAACAAGTTTCAATCCGGCAATCAGGGCCTCATACTCAGAATCGTTGTTAGTAGTGGAAAATTCTAATCATAAGGCACATTAAATTGACTGCCCTTCAGGGGTTACCCGCAACACTTTGGCATTGGACTGTAGATCATTTCTTGCATCGTCTATATACAGTTTCCAGGTGCATGATTTCGTCTTTCATTTCGAGGGACCATCTTCTTCATCTACCACATTCTCTTCGGGAATGGTACATTCAACAATGTAGATGGCTAATGCTTGCCCTCGTATGGACTTCTTTAGGAGGGAATTGAGATCAAACTGGTTTAGCTCTATGTTCCGTTCGAGCAATTTTCCAGATGCCTCAGGTCGATGCCGGTCCTGTCGTAGCGGCTAATAAGTGTGTATCACAATCGGATGAACTTGGAAGTAGTGGGGGAGCTTTCTCAGAGCAATCCGCAAGCTAAAGACGAGCTTTTCAATCTTTGGGTAGTTGCATTCTACCATAGCTACCTTCTTGCTTACATTATAGACTAGTTTCTGGACCTTATCCTCCTTACATACAAGTGGTGCCAACTTTCCTACCAAGCTTTAGACACCTTTAATTCTTTGTTGTTCATAGATGTTTATGATCGTTGCAATCTGATCAGGGTTGATTTCGATTCTGTGTGAGCTAACTATGAGGTCAAGAAGCTTTCCTGACGCAATCGGCAAACAAGCATTTAAAAAGGGTTTAACTTCATTCCAGACATTGAACATCTCTGTTAGATCTGAAACATGATAGGTTGATCGCTCGGGCTCCACAAGAGTATCATCTACATGGACTTCCATGGGCTTTCAAGGCAGATGCTCTCTCTGGACTGAGCATACGTCTTATTTGCTTGACAAGAGCACACTTCAGGTTTATACTTGATAAATAACTCATAATTTATGGTAAAATCCCGCGAATATTACTGTAGGTCCAAGCGAACACATCCAGGCTTGTCTGTATAAAGCATATCAGTTCCCTTGTTCGGAAGAGGTCTGAATGAGATCCAATTTCAAGACCTTAGTCAGGTCGGCCTCACCAATCAGAACATGTGCAATTGCGCCATTAGATGTCACCCTTTTGTATCCTGAATCACCATCCTATTTGGGATCTAGATCTTTGGGCAGATCATTGGGCAATTCCTTTTGCAATGCTCCCTTTATTCGCAATTTTGACACCACCTTCACACTCCATTTCATTTGGAGGGGAAGCGTCTTTGAGTTTCACGCCATTTGCATTGCGTACCATATTCCATCCAGCCAAATAGTCGGCTTCTCCAATAACTTGGTCACCGTAGATCATTCCCACTTCATCTTCGGTTGGGACATTTAGCAATAGGCACTAGAGTGCGATGCAAGATCTGTAGAGTTGGTTT
Organism: Allium sativum; assembly: GCA_030737875.1. Classification (NCBI taxonomy): domain Eukaryota; kingdom Viridiplantae; phylum Streptophyta; class Magnoliopsida; order Asparagales; family Amaryllidaceae; genus Allium; species Allium sativum. The sequence continues at coordinate 10,275,278 of CM060920.1, forward strand.
GTCTGGACCTTGATCAGATAAGCTTGAATACGATAGCATAGCTTTTGAGGAGTAATGTTCGTATATTCTATCACAACTGTTGTATGAAGCGGAGAGCTAATGGTTGATTCATATTTTCATTGATCTTAACCTCTCGTCTCTTAAATTCATATGGTGGCTGGTTAGAAGTCAATGTTGCCATCATCCGGGAAAGGATCCCTGGGTCCAATCATGGATTGCAGTGGTTCATACGGTATCTGACTCTAGGCAACAAAGTGTGTTGATCAAACCCTTATTTGATGGCAGTCAATCTCCCTCGATGCAGTTGACGGCAAATAGGCATTGCAAATGTTAGCTATGCTTTTTAGGGAGTGAACTGCAGGACACATGTTTTTCACCATGCCATTCAGGTGGACGGTAACTTTGTAGTGCTAGGATCCTTACTTGCTATCGGGTATCCCATCATTGAGAATCTTGGTCATTGGGATCTTCTGAGTCATCTGCAGAATAGTGTCCATATTATTCTATGTCAATGGCATTTGGGACTCCGCATGCTGGACAGGTTTAAGTCATGTAAACTAGGTGATCACTACTCGTTCAGGAACATCATCGGTTGCATTGTTGAAATATATACACCATTGGATCTCTGGAGGAGGAGGCTGTTATGAGACAATCACTATCTCGTATACCGTCATAGCCAGCATGCTGAATCTTTTCAATAGCTCCTCACATTGAATAACATCAGGAATAGGTATTAATGGTCTAGGAAGAATCCCAGTCGTTACCAATTTGTCGTCGATATCCTCAGACTATCTACTGAATTTCGATTGATAAGCATTGATTGAAGGACAAAACATACTCTAAGCCGAAGGCGAGCCATCAACGGGTCCAGGCGCAACGCTGGTGGGGGTCCGGGGCCCCACATTCCCGGTGGTGATCGACCTAACTATCACTTTTTGGACGATTTTTTCAATTTCGGATGATTTTTTCGATTTTGGATGATGAAGCCTTTTCTGAAATGATCAGAAAAATGCACTTTTTCTAGAAACTGACACTTTTTCGAGTCGGGTCGTAACCCTTGTTTATCATTCATTTTCGGGGTCGTGGGTGTCATACACCAATACGAGCTGAGCAGATCAAGTGCGTCATTTTAGATCATGATTTAGGCATTTCTCTGGGTTCTGGGTGTCGGTTCGTGATGCATCTGCGGTTCGTGATGTCCACATGCCGTTCGTGAATCAGATATACCTCCAGATTGTCGTTGCCTTCAGGGTCGCGGTTCGCTGATCTTCATCGATTAGTGGGTCTTGTGTATCATCCGTTCGTAGTTCGGATCTCTTTACGTGGTGCCGAACGCATCTGCAAATTGGGTCTTGAGGACCCTGCGCCTTCGGGTCAAAGTACTTGCTCCAGGTCCGATCTACACTGCAACTTTGTTGCTTCTTGGTATCGGGTCAGGTATGCCTCCACGAGCCGATTGGATATGCCATCACGAGCCAGTTGAATATGACCTCAGAAGCCGACTGGATGGACTTTTCACGAGCTGGTCATATGTTTTTGTATGTTGCAGCATTCCATGAGCTGTCATCGCAAGCCCTTCATCACGAGCCTTGTTCACGAGCCCTTCGACCTGCTCCTACAAACCATCTGTTCGCTCCTCATTCGCTCAGGAAGTTTGCGATTTCTTACTTCTTTTAGGAGCCGCGAAGTTCTTATTTTACTGAAATCACTAAAATCTTCAAAAGGACTATTCTCTTCAGACTTTCAAATCCAAATAGTAGAATAGCAATTCGATAGGCTGAGAATCCAGTTCTCAGTGAAAGCACCAAAATGTTAGACCAAAAAGTGGTTCTAACACCCAAATCATCGTATTTAGAGCATAGGATATGAGGAAATAACTAAAAAATTCAAAAAAAGAAAGACAATAGGATTTTTATAGTGGTTCAGTGTTAACGAGCCTACATCCACTTTATATTTTCTCATTTCATTTAGGGATTACAATTACAAGGAACGTTGTCTCTCAATCGCTCGAATTCAATGAATAATTCTCTCTGAATCCATTGAATTTTATTGAATAAGATGGTGATTATCTATGTTGGAGGGTTATCCATGGCAGCCATGGATGTTGAGATGCCAAAAGTCCCGTTAATTTGCCATCTAATGGTGTATTTATAGCTGTAAGAGAGCCCATATGGTGATCAGGTCGTGCTAGGACACGTGGTAGCTGATCCATGAAAGTAGGAGTGAAAATAGCCTTAAGAATAAGTCAAAATCATGTGCAGCTGCAGGCGGTTCGTGAGCCCAGGAGGGCACCATGAGCCGGGTCATGGTCATGGAGCGAGAGCGGGAATCCGAGAGCAGGAATCCGAGAGCTGTTATCCGAGTTTTCCCATACTTCTACAAGCGTTCACGGAAACAGACATAACTTTCAAACCGTAAGGCCGATTGGGCCAAACGAAATCTCTACTCGTAGCTAATTCAGAGGGCTACAAGTATTTGATGTGTTTAGATCCAAATGAGGTCATTTGATAGGAGTTTCAGGCTAGTTTATACTGATGTGGTGATTTTGACCAAACCGCCTTGTGTCTTTTGATGATGCTTTCAATGCCGGAGCGTGATGCTATCCAGAGATTCCATTTGTGGTAGCATTACCCAAAAATTGTGTCAAAATTATAAAAAAGGGGGCGAGCCGGTCTTCAAAAATGACAAGATTCAAGCTTTTCCATATTCCGCCACTCCAACCGAGCGTTTGCTAGGCAATTCATGCTCATATTCAAATCCTTTGCTTTGGGTAACCTGGTCATAAAGCAGACTAATAGATTTTGGCTTTGTTTACTTCAATTCCTTTATTAGAAATGACATGCACTAAAACAATGCCATATTTGACCATGAAGTGACATTTTTTGTAACACCCCACCTCCGCTAGAGTCACTCACAAAGGGAATGCACTAGCTTTGGTGGAGCATTATTTAGGTAAACATGCACAGAAATATCACAAGACAGAACATATAAAACAGCGGAAGATAAACCAAATTTCATTGCTTTAAAATCTAGTAAGGTCTAAAGCCTTTCACATCAAAATGTCATTAAATTCATTACATCGAAATCTGTCTTGCAATAGTAAAGAAGCATAAAATACTTAAACAATACTAGTAGCATGATTCCCCAACATAAAGCAAATAAAGCAGCCATAGCCAAAAGAGAGCTCCAAGCCATACATGAAAGAGTCTTGAAGCTTGGAAAGATCCGAACTAAGCTGTATTCCCACCCTGAGAACCTGAGGGGGGGGGGAATGGAAGAGAAAGAGGCGAAAGGAAAACGGGTCAGTCATAAAGACTGAGTAAGTCCAAGTGACTTTCAGCATAAAAACAAGTAAAGGTAACATGACATGCATAAACTGAAAGTAACCATAAGCATGATGTCAAGATAAGTGAGATAACATGATAAATCAACTATAGATCAAGAGTAGCATCGCGTATTCAAGATTCGCTGCACCAACTGTACTAGTATCCCAGCCCATGTCAAGTATTAGCCATGAAAGGAACTCTTGGCCCAATATCGTGAATGACCCATTTCTAGGTCCAACGGAATGATTCACTAGTCGATCGGCTCCCTACAAGTTCTAGCTCGTTGTGTTTCTGTGTCATACGGCCCTATCACGAATGTAGTCACCTGTGCTAGGTCCACCATAGGGTGTATCCAGCCCTATGGTGCCAACCACCAACACGAATCAAAACGCACAGATAAATCTACTAATGCCCAATGCCTGCTCCGGACCACGTGCACGACCATAGCCCGCCTGAACCTACACTGACGCACCTACTCAGCCGTCGTTCTGGTCGCTTACAATCAGCCCAGTATTCGTGCCCCACCCGGCCTAGTTCCAGGGTACCGTGATACATTTAGTGGGTTACTGCTGAAAAGGACCGCGTAACTAGGGTTTCCGTCCAGAATGTTAAGTGTTGTCATTTAAATTCGAGACTTAACCCCATCAGACTAGCATGTCAAGGATGTTAGGTGTTGACATTCAAGTTTGTGACTTAGCCCGCCTACGTGTCATGTCTAATTGGCTAAGTGTTGTCGTTCAAGTTCATGACTTAGCCCTACGAAATCATGTGTCAAGTTGGTTAGGTGCTTGTTGTTTAAGTTCATGGCCTAACCCTGCCAATCATGTTTCAAGTTGGTTAAGTATATTTAAGTGGTTAATGACTTAACCTTGTCATGTGGCATTAATTCATTAATTCACCCCAACCTCTCACATTAGACAGGTATTGTTGTGGTTGCCGGTATGCCGGTCGGCTCCGAGCAGTCTTACTCCACAACTCAGTCGAACCTCGGGTTTCAAGCGTGATATGACCAACTACTCACATTAGATCCTATTGCTTGCAGTCACTGGATTTGCCGGGCGGTTCCGGGCAGGTTTACATTGCAAACTCAACCCAACCTCGAGTTGGTCATTTTCATGTTTATCTAAGTGTCATGTTCATGTTCAAGATTCATGTCCAGTTCGTGTCAAGTTTCAAGGATAAGTTTCATGTCTACATCTAGATTCAAGTTATAAAAATGTTCATATTTCAAGTTTTGCCTATTATCAAGTTCATGATTCAAGTTCGTAACCAATTCGTGTTTTGCCTATTCTACCCAAATCGTATTCCCATCGCATGTATACGTAAATCGACCTAAATTACAAGTAGATCTAAATCTAAAGATAAAGGGAATATTGTCAAAACTATGATAGGCAAAAGAGACGAGCATGAAGCGATAAAAGAGATTTCAGGACTAGCATGATATAACTTGAGATAATTGGTTACAACATCACAAGCGAAATAATAGGCTTTCAAATCTAGCACAATAGGGTGATAGTCATGGCATAAGGTGATAGTCCCAAACTTGTAGATAACAACTAATTCAGCATCATAAATATGACATGAACAAGGGTTGAATAAATAACATAGGTTCATGAACATGGGTAGACCTAACTTAATAGGTAAATTCCCAAGATCAAGATCCATAGATAATCAAGAATAGGCTGAATAATCAAGTTTAGATCCAAATTTTATAGTCATAATCCTAGGCAAGACATTCCTAGTCATGAATCATAAACGTTTAGTCATAGTTGTCCTTGTCATAGCCATAGGTATAGGCATAGGCATAGTCTTATGTTCATAGTCATAGTCCTTGGTCATTAACAATAGTTTCAATGTCATAGGCACGATAATATTTGATTTACAATGTGAATAGAAATATTCCCACAAGTTGAGGTCCAAGAATTCATGTTACAATCTAGATAACATGAATGAACATGATTCAATCGGTAAGAAATAACCCAAATCATAGATTCAAGAAGAAAACAAGAATAGATATGAATCATACATAGATCAATTCCAATTTAACATGCCATAATAGATTTATTGTTTTTATCTAAAAGTAACTGGAACTTACCGTGCATAGATCGAGAATTAGGAAGCAGAAGTTGATGTTGAATCCCTATTTGATTTGTTCTAGTTGAAAATCCCCAATTTGCAAGTCTAGTTGTTGGATCCTTTGTTGATTAATAGCCTTGATTTGATTTTCCTCTTATTGATCTTTAATTTGATTTTGAAGAGGGAGAGGAAGAAAAAGAAGAAGCCATGTCCATCAGAATTTATGCAGCATAAGGTTAGAGAAGAATTGGTGTAGAGAGAATGAGGCTAGAGGGCTGTTTATATAGGGTCAGGCCAACGAATCTATACAGAAATCGGACTGGAAACATCAGAATGAATCAGGTTCAGAAAATTGGGTTCGCGAGGCAGGTCGACTCCCAGGTCGAGTCTAGGGTCGACTCTAGGTCGACTCCCCAGTCGACCTAGGGCAGGTCGACTCTAGGGTCGACTCCCCAGTCGACCTGGTCCTGGGCGGGAAATTTCCCGCCCAGTCTGTTCTGGGTATTGAATTCTGAAAGCTCCTGAAACTTTGGAGGGCCATAACTTGGTCATACGGACTCTGATTCTCGTAAACTCAGACTCTATTCCATGCAGAATTTCGAGACGAACGTAATGGCTTAGCCTGTTTTTCCTGATTATTATTTTAAAATTTAATTCTGCCTTGATTTATGACTTTAACATGTTATTAAAATTCGGTTTGTTACATTCTCCCCTCCTTAAAGGATTTCGTCCCCGAAATCTTCAAGTTAAGAAGAATGTGTCCTACCATCCAATCATCCATCTACTAAACCATCATCCACAGGCAACCATTGTCCTTAAGAGATTTCTAATGATGTATGAACATATGCAAGAAGTGTGTGCATATGTTCCTTGTCTAATGCAAATGATCATGCCTGATTGATCTTCCTAATGCAAAATATGTTTAGTGCTATGAATCCAACATGTATGCAAATAGTCCTAGTCACGTAAACACTATATGTGTGCTCAACCATTCATCCATATGCAACATCCACATGATAACACATTCAATTTCATCCATAAATAAGTATAAACACTCATGCATATGCAATATGAAAATGTGTCTGAGCCGATCTAGTGCCTAATGTGTGTTATGCAACCACGAGCAACCACTAGCAACCACTTGCAACCATTTGCAAACATCAACCATAACATGTTTCAAATACATGTTTGCATCCATAGGGCTCTACCTAAGGTTCTCAAGATAGGATCGAAAAGATATTCAAGATAAAACGAAGCATCTAGGCAAAGAAGTTAAAGATATACCCCTAGAAGGTCCTGCTTGTGGGTCTTGCCCTTGCTTCTTAGTGCAGTTCTTGCTGACATGTCTAGTATCGCCACATTGAAAGCATGCTCCCTTCTTCATCTTCTTCTTCCTATAATCCTTGACTATATGCCCATCAATACCACAAAAGTTGCATTTTCTTTTCTACCGTTATTTTTGTTGTTGTTCTTGCCTCCTTTCTCAGAGTTTACCTTCTTGTTTTGAGACTCATTCGCCTTGACCTCCTTCTTGCCATTCTCGTCTTCTTCATAAAGTAGGGCCATATCCACCTAGCTCTCAAAGGTCGCCCCCATGGGTATATGACTCATGGCCAAACTATGCAGTGGTTCATTCAGTCCCCGTACAAATCGCAGAGCCTTCTTCTGAGTCGTGTTAACTAAGTCCAATCCAAACCTAGCAAGTTGATTAAACTTATTTACATATTCCCTAATGGTCATGTCCCCTTGTTTAAGTGTTAGGAACCGCTCCTTCTGAAGATTTGCTTCTGCGGATGATAAAAACTTAAGCCCAAACCTTTTTCTAAAATTTGCCCAAGTATCAACTGGTCTAGTAGCGTTGGTGACTTCACACCAAAACGCAGCTTCCCCTTTTAACAATCATGCTGCCAGTTGAACTTTCTTGTGATCCTCTACATCGAAGATAGCAAACAAGTCTTCGGTCTCCTTTAGCCAATTTCGTGCTTCAAAGAAGGTTTCGGTTCCAACGAAGTCCTTGCCGCCCATCGCTTTAAAGTCCTTGCATATCTTCGGAAAAGCAGTTTCTCGCGGAGGTTGAGGAGGGGGATGGACATCGGCCGGGCCTGCAGCATTGGCCCAAGCCTCGAGATATCTTCTGAACCAAGCGGGTATAGCCACACCTTCTGGTCGTTCGGGTTCCACAGACATGATGAGCTGAATTGGAAAGAAAAAGATTCAAACGAGGAAACAAAGGAAAGTGCTAATGGTTTTTGGGGAATAGCCTTTTCAAAGTAAACTTTTCTTGAAAAATGCTTCTTTATAATTGTTTTGAAAACTAGTTCAGAAGGTTTCTAAAAACTTTTGCCTAGTCTGGTAACCTTCTGCTCTGATACCAAATGTAACACCCCACCTCCGCTAGAATCACTCACAAAGGGAATGCACTAGCTTTAGTGGAGCATTATTTAGGTAAACATGCACAGAAATATCACAAGACAGAACATATAAAACAACGGAAGATAAACCAAATTTCATTGCTTTAAAATCTAGTAAGGTCTAAAGCCTTTTACATCAAAATGTCATTAAATTCATTACATCGAAATCTGTCTTGCAATAGTAAAGAAGCATAAAATACTTAAACAATACTAGTAGCATGATTCCCCAACATAAAGAAAATAAAGCAGCCATATCCAAAAGAGAGCTCCAAGCCATACATGAAAGAGTCTTGAAGCTTGGAAAGAACCGAACTAAGCTGTATTCCTACCCTGAGAACTGGAGGGGGAACGGAAGAGAAAGAGACGAAAGGAAAACGGGTCAGTCATAAAGACTGAGTAAGTCCAAGTGACTTTTAGCATAAAAAAAAGTAAAGGTAACATGACATGCATAAACTGAAAGTAACCATAAGCATGATGTCAAGATAAGTGAGATAACATGATAAATCAAGTATAGATCAAGAGTAGCATCGCGTATTCAAGATTCGCTGCACCAACTGTACTAGTATCCCAGCCCATGTCAAGTATTAACCATGAAATGAACTCTTGGCCCAATATCATGAATGACCCATTTCTAGGTCCAACGGAACGATTCACTAGTCGATCGGCTCCCCACAAGTTCTAGCTCGTTGTGTTTCTGTGTCATAAGGCCCTATCACGAATGTAGTCACCTGTGCTCGGTCCACCATAGGGTTTATCCAGCCCTATGGTGCCAACCACCAACACGAATCAAGACGCACAGATAAATCTACTGATGCCCAATGCCTGCTCCGGACCACGTGCACGACCATAGCCCGCCTGAACCTACACTGACGCACCTACTCAGCCGTCGTTCTGGTCGCTTACAATCAGCCCAGTTATCGTGCCCCACCCGGCCTAGTTCTAGGGTACCGTGATACATTTAGTGGGTTACTGCTGAAAAGGACCGCGTAACTAGGGTTTCCGTCCAGAAGGTTAAGTGTTGTCATTTAAATTAGAGACTTAACCCCATCAGACTAGCATGTCAAGGATGTTAGGTGTTGTCATTCAAGTTTGTGACTTAGCCCGCCTACGTGTCATGTCAAATTGGCTAAGTGTTGTCGTTCAAGTTCATGACTTAGCCCTACGAAATCATGTGTCAAGTTGGTTAGGTGCTTGTTGTTTAAGTTCATGGCCTAACCCTGCCAATCATGTTTCAAGTTGGTTAAGTATATTTAAGTGGTTAATGACTTAACCTTATCATGTGGCATTAATTCATTAATGCACCCCAACCTCTCACATTAGATAGGTATTGTTGTGGCTGCCGGTATGCCGGTCGGTTCCGAGCAGTCTTACGCCACAACTCAGTCGAACCTCGGGTTTCAAGCGTGATATGACCAACTACTCACATTAGATCCTATTGCTTGCAGTCGCTGGATTTGCCGGGCGGTTCCGGGTAGGTTTACACTGCAAACTCAACCCAACCTCGAGTTGGTCATTTTCATGTTTATCTAAGTGTCATGTTCATATTCAAGCTTCATGTCCAGTTCGTGTTAAGTTTCAAGGATAAGTTTCATGTCTACATCTAGATTCAAGTTATAAAAATGTTCATATTTCAAGTTTCGCCTATTATCAAGTTCATGATTCAAGTTCGTAACCAATTCGTGTTTTGCCTATTCTACCCAAATCGTATTCCCATCGCATGTATACGTAAATCGACCTAAATTACAAGTAGATCTAAATCTAAAGATAAAGGGAATAACGTCAAAACTATGATAGGCAAAAGAGACGAGCATGAAGCGATAAAAGAGATTTCAAGACTAGCATGATATAACTTGAGATAATTGGTTACAACATCACAAGCGAAATAATAGGCTTTCAAATCTAGCATAATAGGGTGATAGTCATGGCATAAGGTGATAGTCCCAAACTTGTAGATAACAACTAATTCAGCATCATAAATATGACATGAACAAGGGTTGAATAAATAACATAGGTTCATGAACATGGGTAGACCTAACTTAATAGGTAAATTCCCAAGATCAAGATCCGCAGATAATCAAGAATAGGCTGAATAATCAAGTTTAGATCCAAATTTTATAGTCATAATCCTAGGCAAGACTTTCCTAGTCATGAATCATAAACGTTTAGTCATAGTTGTCCTTGTCATAGCCATAGGTATAGGCATAGGCATAGTCTTATGTTCATAGTCATAGTCCTTGGTCATTAACAATAGTTTCAATGTCATAGGCACGATAATATTTGATTTACAACGTGAATATAAATATTCCCACAAGTTAAGATCCAAGAATTCATATTACAATCTAGATAACATGAATGAACATGATTCAAACGGTAAGAAATAACCCAAATCATAGATTCAAGAAGAAAACAAGAATAGATATGAATCATACATAGATCAATTCCAATTTAACATGCCCATAATAGATTTATAGTTTTTATCTAAAAGTAACTGGAACTTACCATGCGTAGATCGAGAATTAGAAAGCAGAAGTTGATGTTGAATCCCTATTTGATTTGTTCTAGTTGAAAATCCCTAATTTGCAAGTCTAGTTGTTGGATCCTTTGTTGATTAATAGCCTTGATTTGATTTTCCTCTTGTTGATCTTTAATTTGATTTTGAAGAGGGAGAGGAAGAAAAAGAAGAAGGCATGTCCATCAGAATTTGTGCAGCATAAGGTTAGAGAAGAATTGGTGTAGAGAGAATGAGGCTAGGGGGCTGTTTATATAGGGTCAGGCCAACGAATCTAGACAGAAATCGGACTGGAAACATCAGAATGAATCAGGTTCAGAAAATTGGGTTTGGGAGGCAGGTCGACTCCCAGGTCGACTCTAGGGTCAACTATAGGGTCGACTCCCCAGTCGACTTAGGGCAGGTCGACTCTAGGGTCGACTCCCCAGTCGACCTGGTCCTGGGCGGGAAATTTCCCGCCCAGTCAGTTCTGGGTTTTGAATTCTGAAAGCTCCTGAAACTTTGGAGGGCCATAACTTGGTCATACGGACTCCGATTCTCGTAAACTCGTACTCTATTCCATGCAGAATTTCGAGACGAACGCAATGGCCCAGCCCGTTTGCCCTGATTCTTATTTTAATATTTAATTCTGCCTTGATTTATGACTTTAACATGTTATTAAAATTCGGGTTGTTACATTTTTCCCAATTGAGGGTCAAGTGTTTATCTTTGCAACGGTTGAGAACAAGATCAAGGTGATGTAAACACTCAGTGTAAGAATCCCCGAAGATGGAAAAATCATCCATTAAAACTTCCAAAATCTGCTCGATAATATTAAAAAAAAATGCTAATCATGCAACTCTGAAAGGTTGCAGGTACATTACAGAGACCAAAGGGCATACGACGGTACGCAAATATACCGAAGGGACAAGTGAAGGTGGTTTTCTCTTGGTCCTTAAGAGCAATAGGGATTTGATTATAGCCTGAGTACCCGTCAAGGAAACAGTAGTACTCATGACCGGCTAGTCATTCTAACATTTGATCGATAAATGGTAGAGGGAAATGATCCCAACGTGTTGCAGCGTTAAGTTTTCTATAGTCAATGCAAACGCGCTAACCAGCCTAGGTATGGGTTGGGATAAGCTCGTTAGCTTCATTTTGGATCATGGTTATCCCTGATTTCTTGGGTACGACATGAATCGGACTAACCCATTGACTATCGAAAATCGGGTAGATGATTCCATTGTCAAGACATTTAAGGATTTCAGCACGAACCGCTTCTTTCATGATGGGGTTTTGTCGACGCTGGGGTTCACGAGTGGGTTTGGCATCATATATAAGGTGGATTCGATGTTGGACTATCGAAGGACTAATCCCCTTAATATCATCCATGAACCAACCAATTGCTTCCTTATTTTTCTTAAGGATGGGAAGGAGCAATTGTTCTTGCTCTGGAGTAAGGTCAGAAGCGATAATGATAGTAAGAGTTTCATTGTATCCTAAGTAAGTGTACTTAAGATGACTAGGAAGCACTTTGAGTTCAGATTTGGGAGACAATTTAACCGAAGAAATTGGTTGAGGGATGGACTCAGTTGTGAGCGTCTCGACAGGGATTGATTCAGAGACATTTTTGGGGATATCTTGAAACAAAGTTTCATAATTCGATTCAATTTCATTGTTCAAATGGTCGAGCTCAGGTACATTATCGTGGACAGCATGGAGTTCAAAAAACTAGTCCACATAAGAGTTAGGAAAGATTTCGATTCTAAAGATGTTTAGCTTGACGGTCATATTACTGAAAGAAAGTTTCATAGACCCATTTCTACAGTTGATAAGAGCATTAGAAGTTGCTAAGAAGGGTCGTCCTAGAATCAAAGGGATCTGATTCGCAGAATTGCTTACATGTTGAGTTTCTAGGACAATGAAATCAATTGGGAAGATGAATTCGCCTATTTTGATCAATACATCCTTGATTTCGCCAACAGGTTTCTTAATCGAACGGTCCGCAAGCTGAAAGGTAACCTTGGTGGGTTTCAGTTCTCCTAGTCCTAATTGGCGGTAGACGGAATATGGAAGAAACTTAACACTAACACCTAAGTCTAGCAGGCATCTATCAATTTTCTTGTCCCCAATAGTACATGATATTGGGGGGCAGCCAGGATCCTTGTATTTCACTAGCATTGATTAGGACAAGACTTCGCTTAGAGTTGCCACTAGAAACACTTTCTTCGGTACTTGTGTATGACGTTTTTGAGTGCACAAGTCTTTAATAAATTTCGTGTACTGTGGAACTTGTTGTATAATATCTAAAAGAGTAATGTACACTTTAACTTGCTTAAATATTTCTAGAATCTTTTCAATTTGGTCTATCTTTTTCCTAGGTCGGAGTCTATGAGGAAATGGAGCAGACAACTCAGTAGGTTGGAACACTTGAGCTTGAGGATGACCCTTGTCAGAAATGGGCTCGATGTTTTGATCCGAGTTGATCGAATTTTCAGCTGGGTTTGGAATATCGTCTGGTAAATCATTTGGTTCGACCACATGGCAGTCAATATTTTTGTCGAATCTAAGAGTAGTGACAGCATTCAATTGACTAACGTTTGAATCTTGAATGATGTGAATTTGGTTGGGGTTTGAATTTTGTCCTCTAGGGTTTTAGATGGGTTGACTTGGAAACTTACCCTTTTCCCTTTCACTTAATCTAGCATTAAGTTGAGACATTTGATTTTGAAGTTCACTCATTTGTTGATTCGTGTTGTGCATATATGATTGCAAGGTGTGGTCTAACTTGTTTTGATTTTCAACATTTTGCTTATTCATTTGCACTAAAAGTTTACTTGCCTCAGCTAAATTCTCCTCAATCGAGGAAAAGTGTCTTTCATATTGGGGTGCAACCGTTTGATTGTGGAAAGGTGCATGGTTCAAAGTGTACTGATTTTGCCTAAGACGAGGGTTCACAACATTGTTCGGAAATGCTCGATTCAAAGATCTGTTCATCAAAGGGTTATTCAGACCATAAGAAAGATTTGGGTGGTTGTTGGGTCTGTTGAAAGGATTTACTTGCTCAAGGGACTGGGGGCAGTCGTCAGCCATGTGATTGGGGTCAAGACATATGTGACACATAGCTTGGGAAACGTTATTAACTTGAGTGTGTGTTCTAACAACGTTCAGAATGGCATCAACAAGAGTATTAGAAGAAGAGGATTCGATAGAGTTACTACTGGAATGTGAATATAGGGATTTTTCATTGGTTCATTCCCATTGTTTCGATTTTTCTGCTAACTCGTCGAGAAATTCCCAAGCTTCTACGTCAGTCTGTTTTAGAAAATTGCACTGACACATGGATTCTAACATTTGTCTAGAACTATTATCGAGTCCATCGTATACAGTTGGACAAAACAACCATGTTTCATAAGCATGATGGGGACAACTTAACAACAGTTATTTAAATCTTTCGAAGTATTGCCAAAAAGATTCACCCCCTTTTAGGTGGAAATTAGTGATTTCGTTTCTGACTCTAGCTGTCTTTTCTGGGGAGGACTTTTTAAGAAAACTGTTGTAAATTCATCCCATTTTTTAATTGAATTCGGAAGTAAGCTGAGAAATCATTTTTTTGCGGAGTTAGTTAGTGCAAATGGAATCAAACGAAGTTTAATACCATCCTCTCATAACTGTTGTAATTTAAAGGATGCACAAGCATAAATCTCGTTAAGAAACTATACGGCTCGTCGTGAGAAAAATTACCGAATTTGGGGAGGATACTTATCTGAGTCGATCGAATTTCAAAGTGATTACCCATAGGATTGGGTAACTGAATGCAAGAAGGGACAGAAACTCTATCAAGAAGAATTCTGTCCATCGGGGTATGGGGTGCAGGCTCGTTAGTCATATACAAGGGTTGTTCGAGTAAAATGGGTTTTGGAGAAAGAGAAGGTGGTCTGATTCGAATTAAACGATGAGATTCTTGGTCACGGGTCCAAGTTTGCATGCACCAAAAAGAAGAAGAAAGTTCGTCAAAGAAATTTAGACAATGGAGGAGTTTGGAAAGTGGTGTGAAGGAAAAAAGCTTTGAAAATGGGAGTTTTTAGGAAAGTACGACCTACAGAACTAACGAGGTTTAAAGACTAATAAAGATGTTAAATTTTTTTTTTCAAATTTTTATTTATTTTTGAGGAATTTTGAATTTTTTAATTCACAAAACAATCACACACAGAAATTAGCTACAATGAAATTTCCTTTCCTAAATAGCTCCTAACCCAGAATTATATAGTGACATGTTTGATCACTTAGATCAAAAGATTTCTCAGCTAGTTAACGAACAGGAGTTATCGGTACACCAGGAATCACCCTAGCAATGCAGCCGAAGGTTTAAGTACCTTCAGGGTAACAACCGATATAATATCTACGAATTACCGTAATATTTATAAATGGTTATTTCTCTGCCATAGTCTAGACACCAAGAAATTATTCATTCTAAATAAATCAACTATCAATATACAATTAAGCCTTAGATGAGCCCGCGAGTCCCTTAAGTCCGATGTCTAAGCATTATTATTAGTCAGATTCTACGATGAATGCAGTTTGTTGGCTAAGGAAAGGGTGATGAAATCCTTCACCTTATGTGAATTGGGTATTGCACTTAATAGAATGAATACGGATGCAGAAATTATATTCATAGAAATTAATTTTTTTTACAAGCAAGCCACTGCCCCTGCAGAAGATTTTTACAAGAAATGTCTATTTTTTTTTTATTTGCAACAACAGTCCCTGTAGAGTTCAGAAAATACTCACCTAGATCGGCGGTTTGTCCAGTGCAACTGTGTAGCGCCAGCGCGTTCACACCCCACTTGGTGTGCAACCGCTCCAATCCAAATCTATTTGCTGTTTTTGTTGTTGTCGTCTCCTTTTAATTGCTTGTCTGCACATCGGCACAGGTTCGGGCTAGGAGCCCGAAATTTTTAAAGACCCTTTTCTAGTTTCCACTGTACCAGTTTTCGATAAATTTCTCCTTTTTTTAACGATGAATAAAAGCAAAAATAAGCACTAGCCAAAAGAAAATAAAAGAAAGGGAAGAAACAAGTCTATAAAAACAAATAAAAGAAGACAAACCAATATGAGGCAAACTTTTAAAACATTCTTTTAGATTCGATGTAAACTAGAACAAAGTTCACATAGAAACAAAAACAAACTAACACAAAAACTAACTAAAACAAAGTTTACACAGAAACAAAAACAAACTAACACAAAAACTACTGTAGCCCAAAACCAAATCAAATGATGACGAGGCCCAAATCATACTAATTAAACTTGAACACCAGAAGAAAATAACTGTTCCTAAACCTACTAACCCCAGACCCAAAAAAAACCCAACTATCTTTACTACAAAAGCCTTTGCCAAAATACGTAATTTATCCCTTTTAGAAAAATCAGAAGATCATTAAATTAAAACGCATGGAAATCAAAATAGAAAATAAAAATACGTGATTCGAAATCGGAAGAATCAAGAATCAAATTGCGATTTGAAGAAACGTTTGATTCCAGGTTACGACTTCAGGAAGAGATGGAAGTTTCAGGCGAGGATTGGAATTCTTGAACGGAGGAGGAGGGCGTGAGGTTGTGGCTTGAGGTCGACTTCATGAACAGGGGTTCGGATGGGTGATAAATCAACAATTGCAGGTCCTTGAGTTGAATCGGATTGGGAATTGGGTTCTGAGCGAGTTTGGGGGAGGTTGCGATGGAAGTAGTTGATTGGGAGGAAGATTTGTTGCGAGGGGATCTGGTATGATGTTGTTGAGTGTGTATGGTCAGAAAGGGTCTATTGACTTGCGTGATTTAGGAAGTTCGGTGGTTAGGACCTGTGATGGCTTGACTGCACGAGACTAAGGATGGAAGGGGTTTGTGTGCGGTTATCTTTATCGAGGCATGAAGTGATGCACTGCGTGATGGGGCAGAGGGGAAGTGTTGAATGGGTAGGAGGTTTGTGACTGGATTTGAGATGTTATGGGTGCGATTAAGGGTAGGCAGAGAAAATAGGAAGTAATTTGATGAGAAGAACTTGGCAGGGGTCAGTGATGTTAAACTTGTGCTGACCGGTGGTGAAGGATGGTCTGCAAAGATGATGATCGGCTAACTGGTTGTGTTTTTGGGGAGCGGAACTTGTATGTGGAGTTGTGTGAATTTGTAGTGAAGTTGGAGGGTGGAAGTGTTTTTGAATCGGATGTTGGAGTATATGGATTGTTGTGGTTTGGATGGCTCCTGTTGGTAGCAGGAAAAGAGGGTGGATGACAGTCAGTGATTGAGGAGTTGTCCGAGGTGGATGCAAACAACAGTTGTTGATGGCCGTTGGTTAGTTGGATTTGTGTTCGGGTTGAGGAGGGTTCGGGTGGGATTTGTGCAGAAGATGAACGAGCTAAAGAATGGAAAATTTGATATATGCATCATAATTAAAGGAGGAATTTTAGAAAGATATTTTTTTTAAATTGAAATTTGTAAAGAGAGAAGACTTGTAGAAAGGGAATGAAATTAGAGAAAAGGGAAATAAATTGTATTGAAAATAGGAAGGAGGCTGAAAGGAAAGAAATCAATGAATTTTAGCAAGTTTTATTTATTTATTCATTTATTTTTTCTTGAAATTTGTAAACCAAAGGAAAGAAGATTGTAGAAATAAGAAGGGATTTAGAAAAGCTACATGAGATCAAGAAAAATGGCAAGAAATTGAAATATGGGAAGAAATTGAAGAAAACTTTGCTAGTTCTTTTTTTTAATTGACTTGTAAAAGAAGAAACGGAAAAGAAATGTATTGAAAAAAATGGAAAGGCAATCAAGACAGGAGTAGAAACAAAATTTACAAGATTTTTTTTTCTATCTCTTAGAATTGTTGAAAAATGGAAGGCAACGTAATGGGAAAGAAATTAGAAAGGCAAAGAAAGGGGAATGAAATCGAAACAAAAATTGCAATTTTTTTTATTTTTTTATTAGAGGATCGTAATACTAATCAGCAATAACAAATCAAAACTAATGAAGAGATTTTTTTTATAAATGAAGGAAAACAAAAGGAAATAAATAAAAATAAAACTTAAAAATATATTTTTGTGTTTTTATTAATAAGAAAATAGGAAAATAAAATTATAACCCGAAGGATCTACTAATAAAAGTTATTTTGGTCCCCGGCAACGGCGCCAAAATTTGTTTGCGAACAAATTAAACAACTGTAAAATTCGTTCGGCTTTCGTAAACAACAAGGATAGTTGTAGAGGGTGTCGAACTCTAGGACCAAAAATATTTAAACTAGTAAATCCAATCAAGTTATTCTGGAATTTTGATTGGTTGAAAACACAGAAAATAATAAAAATTAAATAAAAGAGAGTTTTATATGATTAAAGAAAGCAATTAGGGAGCAATGACATAAATTAAATTAACATGAATTAATAACCAAACAGATTAATCAGATCTAATTCATGTTTCTGTCACAAACATGAGTCAACGCTTATTAGGTTTCCAGAAACAAATATGTGAATAACGACAAGTATAGCCTATGTAGGAGCTAAGCTCTTAAACAACCACGGGCTATTATGACAGATTCACTATTATTTTTAAAACCCTAAACGTTATATCTAAATCTGATAAACATTAGATCGAACTCGAATATACCCTGTGAAGGAGCATAGCTCTTAAACGACACAGAGTATAAAGGTTCAGATCCAACCCTTGGTTCAGATCTAGATCTGCATACATGAAGTTCTAATTTCTTTGGCTATGTAATTCATATCGAATTTAATCCAGCCTCATCACCCCCTAATTAAAGGAGATTAGCTAGACGTAGCTAAAGAAGAAGAGAAAAAGAAAATAAACAATATGAATATAAATAAAATAAACAAAAAGTAAAAAGAAAGGGAGAGAATGATTTTATTCCAAGAGAAAGTTTACAGAATAAAACCTAATGTAACTCTTTACATGAATAAGATACAATGTATTTATAGCTGATATGACAAAGATTAATTGGCTAATTACACAATGTGGGACTAAAGATTTAGCCCAAATAACACATAAGCCAGTGTGAATGCAGCTGTAGAGTGAGTGGTCTTGCAAATGAGCCAATGTGAACGCAACATGAGTAAGAGGCCTTGCAAATGAGCCAATGTGAACGCAACATGAGTATTCATTTAGCCAAATCATCCTAACTGATCTCTGTTTGCAACCGTTCTTCAAGCTTTACACTCTTCAAGCTTTAGTAATTTCAAACTTCACTCTTTTTAAGCAAATTCTTCATGCTTTATCCATCAAATGCTCTAAACCATGCTTTTCATCAACAATCTGAAAACACAGCTATAAATACACAATATCAGTTATTTGAAATAGAAAACAAGATAAATAAGCGGATAAAATATACACATTTATGTGTATATCAGTGAGGAATGACAGTTATGTCTGAAGCTGGATATAACATGACAATACTTTGATCCGTAGCTGTGAAGACCAAAACGTACATCAAACCGTGGTAGTGAAAGGTCAAAGGTTTTCATGGTTCAACCGGTCAGACCGTGAGAACTGCGCTGATAGTTTTTCTCTATTTTTCTGATTTAAACACAAATTATTTTAAATATAGGTAAGATTTAATCAATTATGACAAACAACTATGTCCAAACTACTTAATTGGAATAATTATATAACAACTTATCATAACAAAGTTATAAATTTACTAATTTTTTATAGTGAAAAAGGATTAGTTCAATAATAGATCGTAAAATTTACATAAAAATGAATTATATCATTCGAATTTAATGATAATGGCTATGAAATTATTTGTTAAATTTATTATAGTAAAAATATAAAGAGTGAAGCAATTATTTTTTTCGCAAACTTGAAGAATCGTGAGGTTCAAATAAGTCGGACCAGAGGTTTTTATAGGGTTTTAAGGTTAAACCACGGGTTTGTACACACAAAGTTATTTCATTTTCAAAGCCGTGACGCTCCAAGGTCGAAGGTTAACCGTAGTCGAACTGAGGTGGTGTTGGGTCTTTAAAACACTGCTTGATCAGTTCTAAGAATTTACAAAATTAACCGTGGGTATGATGGAACCAGATTCAATTTTTTTAACACCTAAATAACCAAATAAGCAATAGTTAACAAGGCATTCCACACATAATTTTGTGTTATTATGGATGTAAACTGAAAGGGATCTATAGGGTGCCCAATAAAACTGTTTATGCCTCTAAATAAAAGTGCTTAACCACTAAAAATTCTTCATTGATCAAGATCTTGGCTTTAATGTTTTCCTGGAACCAGCTTAGTACAAAGAAGAGTTAGTTCAATTATATTAATAAAACTGGTGATGGAGTGATTATTACATTTCACAGTATAACAACTATAGTATATTATTTGAATTTGATTTTCCAAACTATACCACCACCAAACTACTGTATTTCATAACTCTGCTCATTGGCTGTTGTGCCACATCACGAACTTTTCGGTCTAAGTCACTGACAAAACATGAACATATAGAGCTCTCCTATTTTTAAGAATTTACATTTGAAAAAAACAAAAGTATGTTGGTCTATAACCGTATCCAAGCATTAAATTTTATACCTCATTCTTTGTAATAGAACATCATACAAATGTTTGGTAAATGCGAATAATCCAGGCAATAGGCACATAACCCTGGATTCCTACGTGATAATATACATAGCAACCCAGGATTCAAATTTTCAGATTAATACTGGAAGTAGGAATGAATATGTATGGTATGCAATCATGACTTCCCAAAGAACCCACTGCACTGTCTAATATATTGCATGCTTTACAAATTTTTTATTGAAGAGCTAACTGATTGGTCAAGGCCAAAGACCTCCATTTTTACGTAATTTTAACTGCTTCCGTGCGACGATTCCATGGAGCAACACTAATCAATCGTTAGACACAGGACTGGCTCATATCTTGCTGCAGCTTTCTCTATCTGTAGTGGAAATCTTTCTTGTTTGAATACCAATTAGATCATGATTTACTGTACGTGACCTCTTTATTGCTTAGAATCTAAAAAGACTCACCCGTCATTATTTATCCCTTAAAAATCATGTGTACGTTAGAGAATTAAGTCTATGATTAAACTGTAAAACAAGCATCCACACGGGTCGTACACCCATGCCTCAACCAGAGTCATTAGTACGCAACACGGTCGAACATGAACCACCACACAAGAAAGAGAACAAGGGTTGGTCATAAAGTGTAGCACGACTATGAAGAAAGGTCGCACGCTAGGAATGATGCTGCCCAAGCACGGTAAAGCCCGCACATGCTGTGTAGGTCGCTCATATTAGAAAATACAAGGATGTTAGTGGTCATACATGTACCTCATGCACCAGTCTGCGGATAGAGACCTTAAACTCATGTCCCTCAGATACAGACGCTATAACCGGACGACCAAGAATTCGAAGATACCAAAGGTCGTGCACGCGTTCCAAGCCCGCTCTCAGATAACAGCCTGGTCGCTCGATCTTCAAACAGCATGGTCACTTCAGCCAACCTGCCCATGCGCATAAAATCACTCAGTGTTTGGCTTTACGCAGTCGCTCACTCTTACAAGGTCGTTCGCTCTCGTGAAGTCATCTGTAATGGATAGCTGGCTACAACTAAGCGGTGGCATATTTGTAATTAACAGGATGAGCAACCCGCAGCTAGCATATATGAATTTCGGCCCATTTCTCCGGGGGATCTCAACTATAAATAGAACATGGAGGCCACCAAAGAGGGGGATTGACTTCTGGCACCATGAAGTGCTGCCAAATTCCGCCCTTAGTTATTGATGAAACATTTTCAGCCATCATCGTCATTTCTATTCAAGGTTCATTCATCAAATCCTGTGGATCTGAATAAGATTTGTATGTAAGAGTGAGAATGAGTTGTAAGAATAAGAAGATATATGAAAATTATTTCATGTAATCATGATGATGATAATACAAATTACCTTCATAGTGGATGTAGGCCTAGCATAAGGCTGAACCACTCTAAAAATTTGTCTCCATTTTATCTTCCTCGCATTTTTTTCTTTCAATTGCTATTGAGTGCGGCTCCATTTATTTTCTGACCATTTTGGTAAAGTACTATTCTCGTACCTTTGGTGTTTGAGCCATTTTTGATGAAAACATTTTAGCACCCATCGTGGGGCTTTTAGCATTCCCTTCATTCACACTTCCCTCTAATTCCAATAATCTACCGTTCAAATCTGGAACTTCCTACTCCATAACCATCCATGGCCGGTTCAAAGAGAAATAACAAGTCTATTAAAGCTACGACGACTATTGAGGATGTTCACAATGACAAAGCTACGCCTTAGATTCAGAACCGAGAAGTTGAAGAGTCCTGTAGGTCCTCCGTAACACGAGATGAATTAAATGTGGCAATGACCAACTTAAACGAAAGAATGGATGCCATGACTAAAATGATGATGGAGAGGCTTAATGTCTTGGTTAATGCTCAAACGAATCCTCCACCACCACAAGCTGTGAACAATGTTGACGAGAAAGAGGACTCTTCAGCCTCAAATCCCAATCGATCCCACTTCTTCGTGGAAGATAAGGAAGAGGCCGACGTTGAGATCTCTAAAGTAAAATCCCCATAGTCCAAAATGAAGCGTGTGACTCAAAGTATCACAATTCTCACTGAAAAGACACTCCCCAGAAGAAGTGGAAGGCATCGAAACTCGAATCGTGATCGCACCTACAAAGATTTCAATGCCAGTCCTATGGAACGAGCAAACGACGAGAGACGTATCACAGACATGATCTAGCGGATAATGAAAGAAGAAACAACCCGGGAGGACGAAGAAAGAGAATGGGAATTTTCACCCAGTAAAAATCCGTTCACTGAAAGGATCCGTCAAGCGAAATTTCCCAAGAAATTTATACCTCCAACGATAATACCTTATGGTGGAATTGAGGATTCGAATATCTTCCTTTTCAAATATGATCAACACATGAATGGAGCAAGGGCAACTGATGAAATAAAGCTCTTGTACTTTCCCGTATGCCTAGAAGGTGTGGCCTCGCTGTGGTTCACCAGACTCCCACCTAAGTGCATTGATCAATTCATTATTTAGCAAGAAGATTTCAAGATCAGTTTCGCCTACAAACCACCAAAGTGAGAGATGTAATGTCACTAAGCGAGATGGAACAAAAGCCTAAAGAAACCATCAGAGCTTTCCTTACATGATTCCATGTTGCAGAAGCTGAAGTCATAGAACCAGAGCCTTGGTACTTATTGGCAGCTCTGAAAGGTGCTATCAATAAGAAATCAGAATTTGGGAAATGGCTAAAAATGAAGAAACCCAAGAATCTAAAGAAATTCTATAAGAAAGCAGAGGAGTACATGAGCGTGGACGATGAAGTTCCAACTATTCAAAAGAGAACAGAAAGTAATATTGCCAAAGAAGGAATAAGCAACGAGTTCCAAATAGGACAGAAAAATGATTCTGGGCAAAAGAGAGGAACTGATGAGAAGGATAATAAAGCATACAAGAAGTCACGATTTTTTAGACAGACAGAGTTGACTCCTTTAAATGAAACCCCAGAGAGAATCTATTCTGCTACAAAAGACTCAGGAGTTTTTCCTCAAGTAAAGCCACAAAGGATTACAGAGCAACAAGCCAACTTCGGAAAGTTTTGCCGGTTTCATAATCAATGGGGCACAACACAAATGAATGCCGACACCTGAGAAGCTTAATTGAGGAGCTCATCCGAAAGAATCAATTACAGTAATAAGTCAAGAATCCTCAAAACGCTCTGGCTATCTAGGGGCAGAGTAATTCAACCGGTCAATCTGGATCACATGAGGAAACCCAAGCTATCATAGATGCGCGACCGGTGATCGACTAACAACCATCAAATACAATTCAATATCCGGGATTAAAAATGCGCGACCTTGTTAAACATGCGCGACCCTGTTAAACATGCACGACCCTCGTCGCCTTTACTTTACTGTTGCTTTATTTTCTTTGCTTCTTGCTGTGTTTCTACAAACAATCTGTGATTTACCTATACTGTGTCAAGCAAGAGTTCTACAAGCCCAGAGTTGTTTGCTTACATAGATCATATGTTTGTCAGCTCACACTAAAACTCATATGTTTGTCAGCTCACACTAAAACTAATCTCTTAAATGTAGGACAGAAGAGGGGAGCGACCGTCCAACCATAGCTCAAGCATAGCTGCCAAGCTTCCCAAGCATGTCTTGGTTGAAATTGTTCAAGCGTCAAACGCCAAAAGTACCATTCAAACCAGGCAAGATGATTAAACCTACCGTAATGCAAATCTTAAAAGAAAGAATCACTCTGAGTCAGGTGGTGTAAACCAACACAATTCCTGATAAATGTCCAATTCAGAAATCCAAACCGAAAGGGAGTAAAAAAATATATCAGAAATCCTAGCCGAAAGGGGGTAAAAATCAAAAACCCTAGCCGTTTGGGGGTAACAATCAGAAATCCTAGCCAAAAGGGGGTATCCAATTTGGGTCTCTGTTTGATTACAATAAACCAGATCAAACAGTACTAGGATTGGGTCGAAAACTTGAAATCCAAGTCCTCCCATGGGGGCACGTACTCAAAACCAGTCTTCGAAAGGCTTGGGTCACTGGGTCAGTGAGATATGGGGTTGAGTACATTTTAGAAAAAAAAAACACAACATACGTATATATAATAAATATGCACTTAATCGAGTCTCCAAAGGGCTTGGGACGCCAGGTCAGTGAGAAGTACAAATAAATGCATGTGTTAACCCCGTTAGTTCAACGCGTCAAAGTGGTATGTCGTTATCTACGACCGGAAGCCATATTGTGCTGAGCCATCGTCGTGCAAGCCATGCTGCATCAACACATATGGTCATGTCGCGCACCGCAGCATTAAGCTCATGGCGCATGTCGTAGCACTGGTGTGTCGCATGTCGGCAGTACGACACGATTCAAGTCGACAAGATCTTCACGCCGCTAAAATATCATCATACCGCGCAACCGATGTTGTTGTTCATTCAAGGCGTCGCTCACATACAATGGACTGGCAGTTTCATGAAATATTAGTCTGGCGTCATAGTCTCAAGACGTCTGACATGCCATAGTATTAAGCCGATCGCAATTATACGAATATAAGTGGTGAATACGGCTAAAGTACATTGTGCAACCTAAGTCATATCGTGCCAAAGACATGAACTAGAGTTATGTTGCATGGCGCAGCAACCAAGTCGTTAACATGGCTCAACTTCAAGTCGTTAGACTGAAAGGCGCCAAGTGGTGCTGAAGGGCGTAATGATCGGGGACTGTTAAGATTAAACACTTAGTGTCATATGAATTGAACACATTTTCCTTAAGTTGAGGATATACGTGAGGAACAAAAAATGGATCTTGAATGGTGAGCATGCAATCGTTTATGGTTCACAGTATGAACCAAAGAATAGTAATAGTGTACCATGTGATGACAGCCTAGAATACTGGGCACAAGCTCCGCATATACCAAAGTGATTATATTAAAACCACACTCATATCGTGAAGATTAAGCATGTCGCAGGGTCTTTAGGTTCATGAATATACCTTATGTCATGTCGTGGTTCCTGTAAAGAGTGCCATGTCGTCTCGGGAGTTATGCCGTGTACCATGGTGTCGTGTATATGCCATGCCGCAGGTAGTAATCCATGCCAATCTTCTCATGTCGTTCCAGTTGAGTCCAAAGCCGCAAGCATAAAGAAAGCATGGATAAATAGAGCACGTGGCAGGAGGATGTTGAATACATGAAGGCATCATGTTGTGGAGCATTCATATAAAAGCCACGTGGAGAGCACAAATGAAAAGGGGAATTATGTAAGCCCATCATTATCCAGCTGTAAAGTATAAGAGCTAGGTGGTCCGTACGACATATAAATAAACTGCTAGTGTGACATGAATATTAGCAGGTCCATCCAAGTCGTTAGGCATTTGCTTTGACTCATGTCACAAGATTCAAGCCGTTCCAAGTACAACACTGCCGGCGATTGACAACTCAAAAGTAAAGAGCGTTAGCTGCCATCACGTTGAAAGCTACGACATCACTTCTTCCCATTTGGTTCCAGAGTATATGTAGTCATGCCACAAATATAGCTGTGACGAAAGCAGTATGGCATTCAAACCAATTCATATCACAAGAGACGATTCATACCGCAAATACACTTCGTGTTGCAAGCATAACCGTGGAGAGTTGAGTCATGTCGTTTTTCTGCATAATTACAGAATTGCCACCCGAGCTAAAATCACTATAAATACCCCCTCACTTCTTCATTGAGGGGGGACCGAAAATTCATTCGAAGGGGGAGACTCTACCAAATTGAAAACTCATTTACAACTCTTCTGATGGCTTCTATGGATTCATCAACACTTCTCTAATTTCTCAAAGATTAAATCCAAGTTAAGAATGATTAGAGCTCTCGACAATTGAATTTAACATCTTCAATCTCATTCAAGCTACATGATAAGCCTCTCCAACACATTCAAATGTTCTTCAACCTCTCTCTAGCCTCGATCTACCATTCAATCTCCAAGGAATCTATGAGGATCACTCAATCGCTCAAGTGAACGAAGATGAATACATCTAACGCCATAAAGCGAGATATCCTATCAATTCCTAGTCGAATTCAAGTGCATCTAGATCGTAGAAATGAGAGAAGTGAGAAATGAATGTAATGAGGGAAAATTCATGTGTTGTAAGCTCAAATACCATAATGTGAATTGATTAAAAGTGGACGTAGATTCATATTGAATCGAACCACTATAAAAATCCCGTTGTCTTCTTATTGCTTTTTATTTTTGCTTTGTGATTGTGGCCTCACAATTTCATACCATTTATTTGGTGACGTGCTTTTCTAGCATCAATTGGTGTTTGTGCCATTTTTGACGCAAACATTTGGCGCCCACCATGGGGCCGCGTTCGCATCCCCTTCCTTCACCTTGGAATTCTAAGTCTACTTCTACCATAGATTCCGCAAATCTAAGATCTAGGCCAATCGACGAATTATCTTCCAAATTCAAGGCCTTATCCGAGATCATGGAAAAGTCCAAGAAGACCACTAGCAAGACCATGGTAGAAACTGACAATGTTGTCAATGAAGAAACACCACTCGCAAATCGCTTCGAAGTTGGCGAAAATTCAGAAAGCGGAGCTGACGTGAGTAGAAATGAACTAAATGTCGTCATTGCCAACGTCAACCGCCGAATTGAAACTTCAAATAAAACTTTAATGGATGTTAATGATGCTTTAATGGAGAAAATGAATGCTCTTCTAAAGGCTCAACCAATTCAAGCCCCTCCGAAAGTCCATGTTAATTTCGAAGAAAACGACAAATCGCCTGCTTCCGATCATAACCGCAATGACAACATGGAAGATGATTATGATTGGAAGAATGAAAAGGACGAAGCTGAGATCGAGGAATTGAGATCAAAAGCTAAGAACCATCCCAAAGTGAATGCTCAAAAAGCCGCTAATCCTATCACGGGGGCACCTCCACGTCGGGAAGGCAAAGAGCCGAAACTCACTAATCGAGATCGTATGCCCAGGCGAACATTTGGTAAAGAGCTCAGCTTCCCCGAGCGCCACAACACTGAAGAATACATCTCGGATATAATAGAACAAGCTATGAAAAAGAATCAAGCTCGCCAAGACGATGAACGAGAATGGGACTTCTCTGCTGACAGAACCCCGTTCACCGAAAGAATTCTCGAAGCAGAATGTCCAAAGAAATTTAATCCACCAACTTTGCCTCCGTACAACGGCCTTGTCGATCCAAACTACTTCTTATTCAAGTACGAATGGCATATGAGCGCAGCTAAAGCAAGCGATGAGATGAGATGCACATACTTTCCTCTCTACTTAGAAGGTGCTGCATCATTGTGGTTCATAAAGCTGCCACCCAAATCCATCGATCGGTTCTCCGAGCTGACCAAAAAGTTCAAAGAGCAGTTCCGCTTATATGCTACCAAAGCCAAGGATGTTATAACGCTTTCAGCAATGAAACAGAATCCAGGGGAAACTATCAAAGCCTTCCTCAGTCGATTTAATGTTGCCTTGTCTGGAGTAAGGAACGCAGAACCTCGCATAATCCTCATGTCTCTTCTCAGCGCTATAGATGAGAAGAGTGAATTCAGTAGATGGATTAAGATGAAAGAACCGACTACGGTGGATAAGTTCTATAAGAAAGAAGAAGAGCACATGAGGGTGGACGATAACCCTATACCCCTTCAAATCATTAATAGTAACCAACTCCTTGAAGCTCCTAAAAGTGCAGCTATTGAGCCCGGTCAAAAGAACCCCGGAAATGGTCAAAAGAGGGGAAATGATGGAAAGGATGATCGGAACAATAAGAAGCCCCGTTTATTCAAAAATTCCGAATTCACCCCTTTAACTGAAACTCCCGAAAACATCTTTGCTGCAACTAAGGACATCGAAGAGTATCCAATGTCGAAACCTTAAAGAATAGGCAATAATCAAGCGAATTCTAGGAAGTTCTGTATGTTCCACAATCAGCCAAGCCACACTACCAACGAATGTAGGCATCTGAAATCATTAATTGAAGAGCTAATAAGAAAGAACTGTCTTCAACAGTATGTGAAGAACTCTCAAAATGCAAATCCTTCTGCAACTCCACGGGGGCAAGGGGCATCAAATAGCCAATCCGGCCCAAGCAACATAGCTTCTACCCACACTATGCCAAGGAAGATAATCCACTAATGATCGTTGATGATGACATCTGCCGCTCAGAATAAACGATTGCTGTCGCATTTACTCTACTTCCTACATTACTCTACTCTTTGCTGTGCTCTACTTTCTTGTAAATATTCTGTAGTGGTTTACATGCATTGTACCGAACAATAGCACTTTAAATGAAGTATTACCTGCTTGTATAAATCTCTGACTTGCCAAATTTGCATAAAATTTGCTAACAGACGATTCTTTGTTATAGGTTATCCAATAAATGTTTTCTCTCTCAAGACTTGACAAAGTGAAATACTCCAAATAAACACCAATTCAAATGTTGAGTGCCTTGACCGTCGACATGCATGATGCAAAGACGAGAGGCACCACTTTGAAAAGTAAATGGGGAGGATCACAATGAGTTAAGCAATGAAAGAAGAGGAACACCGCCTTGGAAAGTAAATAGAAAAGTCACAGAGATTCGAATAGCGAACAAGCGCACCATTAAACAAACAAGAGGGTTGTAACATTCGTCCAAGGGACACTTTCCTAAGTGAAAGTTTCAGAGCTCTAATTCCTAAATTGAGTTGGCTCGCCAGGTCGAACGTCCAATAAAGGAATTAGATTCAGCCCCTCGAAACGATACAACAACCGTCAAATTAACTTGCGCAGTATCTAGAGATCTCATATGCGATAGGTGTTGGATCATTAACCAATTAACTTGCGCAATATCTAAAGATCTCAGATGCGACAGGTGTTGGATCATTAACCAATTAACTTGCGCAGTGTCTGAAGATTTCAGATGCGACAGGTGTTGGATCATTAACCAACTAACTTGCGCAGTGTCTGAAGATCTCAAAATGCGACAGGTGTTGGATCATTAACCAATTAACTTGCGCAGTGTCTGAAGATCTCAGATGCGACAGATGTTGGATCATTAACCAATTAACTTGCGCAGTGTCTGAAGATCTCAGATGCGACAGGTGTTGGATCATTAACCAATTAACTTGCGCAGTGTCTGAAGATCTCAGATGCGACAAGTGTTGGATCATTAACCAATTAACATGCGCAGTGTCTGAAGATCTCAGATGCGACAGGTGTTGGATCATTAACTAATTAACTTGCGCAGTATCTGAAGATCTCAGATGCGACAGGTGTTGGATCATTGACCAATTAACTTGCGCAGTGTCTGAAGATCTCAGATGCGACAGGTGTTGGATCATTAACTAATTAACTTACGCAGTATCTGAAGATCTCAAATGCGACAGGTGTTGGATCATTAACCAATTAACTTGCGCAGTGTCTGAAGATCTCAGATGCGACAGGTGTTTGATCATTAACCAATTAACTTGCACAGTGTTTGAATATTTCAGACGCAACAGGTGTTGGATAATTAACCAAATTGCATGCATCTAAAACCTCAGACACGACAAGTATCGAATCCTCAAAACAGGGGCATAAATATCGCAGTTTTCTTCTATAGGAAACCAGAAATCTCGCAAATATGTATTTCTCAAATGAGAAATATCGTATACAATCATATAAGTTATAAAGCGATAATGTTTGGAATCCACAGTCGGCATAGTCGATTAGTTGATTTCAAGCGTTAACGCGAATTCAAAGTTGAATATCGTATTTGTACAAACAGTATTCAGTAAGTTAGGAATCGCTGAGTAGAACAATTCTATGTAGATACTTCATTCAGTTCAAAAAAGAAAATTCGCTATAATTCAATTTCTAATGATTAAACTAATCTGTTATTGATGTGGGTGATCAATGACAAAGTATAAGTCCAAGAATCATGCAAATACTTTTGTTTATTACAGAACAGGAAGCATGGAACATATGGGTTCAAATAATGGTTTGCCTCAGCAAACAAAAAGCTACGACTGGATCTCAACTCAAATTGTGTTCATTTCGAAGCCTGCATTTCTCGCAAGCAAAAAATACAAACATCGAGGGGCAAATGTTAACCCCGTATGTTCAACGCGTCAAAGTGATATGTCGTTATCTACGACCGGAAGCCATATCGTGCTGAGCCATCGTCGTGCAAGCCATGCCGCATCAACACATACGGTCATGTCGCGCGCCGCAACATCAAGGTCATGGCGCATGTCGCAGCACTGGCATGTCGCATGTCAGCAGTACGACATGATTCAAGTCGTCAAGATCTTCACGCCACTAAAATATCATCATATCGCGCAACTGATGTTGTTGTTCATTCAAGGCATCGCTCGCATACAATGGACTGGCAGTTTCATGAAATATTGGTCTGGCGTCATAGTCTCTAGACGTCCGACATGCCATAGTATTAAGCCGATAGCAATTATAAGAATATAAGTGGTGAATACGGCATAAGTACATTGTGCAACCTAAGTCATATCGTGCCAAAGACATGAACCAGAGTTATGTCGCATGGCGCAACAACCAAGTCATTAACACGACTCAACATCAAGTCGTTAGACTGAAAGGCGCCAAGTGGTGCTGAAGGGCGTAATGATCGGGGACTGTTAAGATTAAACACTTAGTGTCATATGAATTGAACACATTTTCCTTAAGTTGGGGATAAACGTGAGGAACATAAAATGGATCCTGAATGGTGAGCATGCAATCGCTTATGGTTCACAGTATGAACCAAAGAATAGTAATAGTGTACCACGTGATGACAACCTAGAATACTGGGCACAAGCTCCGCATATACCAAAGTGATTATATTAAAACCACACTCATGTCGTGAAGATTAAGCATGTCGCAGGGTCTTTAGGTTCATGCATATACTTTATGTCATGTCGTGGTTCCTGTAAAAAATGCCATGTCGTCCCGGGAGTTATGCTGTGTACCATGGTGTCGTGTATATGCCATGCCGCAGGTAGTAATCCATGCTAATCTTCTCATGTTGTTCCAGTTGAGTCCAAAGTCACAAGCATAAAGAATGCATGGATAAATAGAGCACGTGGCAGGAGGATGTTGAATACATGAGAACGTCATGTTGTGGAGCATTCATATAGATGCCACGTGGAGAGCACAAATGAAAAGGGGGAATTATATGAGCCCATCATTATCTAGCTGTAAAGTATAAGAGCTAGGTGGTCCAAACGGCATATAAATAAACTGCTAGTGCGACATGAATATTAGCAGGTCCATCCAAGTCGTTAAGCATTTGCTTTGACTCATGTCACAAGATTCAAGTCATTCCAAGTACAACCCTGTCGGCGATTGACAGCTCAAAAGTAAAGAGCGTTAGCTGTCGAAAGCCGTGTCATCACTTCTTCCCATTTGGTTCCAGAGTATATGTAGTCATGCCGAAAATATGGCTGTGACGCAAGCAGTATGGCGTTCAAACCAATTCATATCACAAGAGACGATTCATACCGCAAATACACTTCGTGTTGCAAGCATAACCATGGCGAGTTGAATCATGTCGTTTTTTTGCATAATTACAGAATTCCCACCCGGGCTAAAATCACTATAAATACCCCCTCACTTCATCATTGAGGGAGGGACCGAAAATTCATTCGAAGGG
Organism: Allium sativum; assembly: GCA_030737875.1. NCBI lineage: Eukaryota > Viridiplantae > Streptophyta > Magnoliopsida > Asparagales > Amaryllidaceae > Allium > Allium sativum. The sequence goes on from CM060920.1 coordinate 10,306,794, forward strand.
GGAGACTCTACCAAATTGAAAACTCATTTACAACTCTTCTAATGGCTTCTATGGATTCATCAACACTTCTCTAATTTCTCGAAGATTAAATCCAAGATAAGAATGATTAGAGCTCTTAACAATTGAATTTAACATCTTCAATCTCATTCAAGCTACATGATAAGCCTCTCCAACACATTCAAATGATCTTCAATCTCTCTCTAGCCTAGATCTACCATTAAATCTCCAAGGAATCTACGAGGATCACTCAATCGCTCAAGTGAACGAAGATTAATACATCTAACACCATAAAGCGAGAGATCCTATCAATTCCTAGCCGAATTCAAGTGCATCTAGATCGTAGAAATGAGAGAAGTGAGAAATAAATGTAATGAGGGAAAATTCATGTGTTGTAAGCTCAAATACCATAGTGAGAATTGATTAAAAGTGGACATAGATTCATATTGAATCAAACCACTATAAAAATCCCTTTGTCTTCTTATTGCTTTTTATTTTTGCTTTGTGATTGTGGCCTCACAATTTCGTACCATTTATTTGGTGACGTGTTTTTCTAGCATCAGTTGGTGTTTGTGCCATTTTTGACGCAAACAGTGTGATAAGAATAGAACCCTTAGAAAGGGAGCAGTAAAAACAAAAGTCTAAGATTATAACTAATCTAGGCATAACCGCGGCGTTAAAAAGAACTAACAATACTAACGTTACGTGCCATACGACCGTGATAATCGTACAACCACTAAAATGTAACACAATACCTGTAAGACCATAACAAGAGTACAATATGCAGTGTGCTAATGAAAAGGTTGCAAAGCTGAATAAAAGGTTGTGGTGCAGCAAAACAAACGCAGGTTCATCAAAGAAACACAGATCAGACGTATGACCATAAAAGTTGACAACACGAGCATGAGTTAACAAGCAAGGACTGGCACTCGCATATACAACCAGTCTAAAGAATTATCTTTCTTCGCTATCCCCAGAACATTACTTGGCGCTGCCTCCCTGAGCAGCACAATCACCAACAAAGTGAGTCTCAAGAGCATTTTCATTAATAGTAGAAGTATTTGCAAGAGGAATCTAAGAGCCTAATGCTTCGGCATTAGTGGGATGAGAAGTGCGAGCAGAGACTGCACTCGGAGCTTCTTTCCGAAGAGATTGAGCTCGTTCATCTGCTAGCATTTTCCTACCTTCGTCTAAAGCATCACGGTCTAATGCTTCTAGGAGGGTCTCTTGAAGAACACTATCTACTTTGCACTTTGAATATTTCAGTACCTGTTCCCAAAAAAGAGCTAATGTTCGAGGGAAGTCCTTGTTCAGAAAACTCAAGCTCCCGCGGTTAATAACACTGAGAACGTAAAATCGTAACAGGGTTTCATCAGTCTTAATTCTGGCTTGCTCAAGATCTTCAAACAGCACAGTCACTTCAGCCAACCCACCTGTGCGCATAAAATCACTCACTGTTTGGCTCTACGCAGTCGCTCACTCTCACAAGGTCGTCCGCTCTCGTGAAGTCATCTGTAATGGATAACTGGCTACAACTAAGCGGTGGCATATTTGTAATTAACAGGATGGGCAACCCGCAGCTTGCATATATGAATTTCGGCCCATTTCTCCAGGGGATCTCAACTATAAATAGATCATGGAGGCCACCACAGAGGGGGATCGACTTCTGGCACCATGAAGGGCTGCCAAATTCTGCCCTTAGCTATTGATGAAACATTTTCAGCCATCATCGTCATTTCTATTCAAGGTTCTTTCATCCATTTGGCCATGACACTCATCCATCCTTCTCCTCCGCAAATTCCGCCATTCTTTCATCAAATCCTATGGATCTGAATAAGATTTGTATGTAAGAGTGAGAATGAGTTGTGAGAATAAGAAGATATATGAAAATTATGTCATGTAATCATGATGATGATAATACAAATTACCTTCATAGTGGACGTAGGCCTAGCATAAGGCTGAACCACTCTAAAAACTTGTCTCCATTTTATCTTCCTCGCATTTTTTTACTTTCAATTGCTATTGAGTACGGCTCCATTTATTTTCTGACCATTTTGGTGAAGTACGATTCTCGTACCATTGGTGTTTGAGCCATTTTTGGTGAAAACTGTTTCTTACATCACAGCCTATTGAAAGAGGTGCCTTCATTAAGGCCCAAATACTAAAGTGTGCATGATAAGCCTGCTAAGTCCTACCACCATTTCCAACCTTTGACATACCAGGATTGTTCCATCTACCACGTTTGATGCCCACTTATCATTAAATTCGCAATAGTTGTCATGCAAGTCCGTTTATCATTTATATCTACTATCATATGCCAACTATTACAACAGTCTTTGTAAACATGCCGTTTTATTGCCAAATGCTTTGTAAACTATTCAACTTTTTAAGCAACTTTACTAGATGGTCCTATTCTACAATGATACTATTTTGTAGCTGATATTTGACATGAAGTTTATTTCAAGAATCAATCAACTTGCAAGTTAAGTATTTGAGAAATTAATGCTAAGAATTCGACTGTTGACAAGCCAATATTACTCTTTTACAAACAAGTCTTTCAATATATTAATTTATTACAAAAGTGTTGGCAGACCTCTACATTTAGTTACTCAATGTTTAGATTTAATTACTCAATGTTTGAGCATTCTATTAAAGACCTAATTTTATATTGTATTGTCTTGAAAATATCAATAATATTGTGTAGTATTTTACTTTAATAAACTCATGTCAAATTTATGCATCTACTGAATACAAACATATTGATTCATGCCAATGAACTACGTTGTAAATGGTAAACAAAAGGATGAACTACATTGTAAATTAACAACTACATTAGAAAAAAATAGTACGATGTCCTACAATATTTATGCAGCACCAACCTATGTTCCACAATACTCATGTAGAGGCCTTATACCCATAACAAGAGCCGTCACTTATGAATCTCGTTTGCCTACTACTAGAACCAATTTACTTTGTATAAATTCATGGTAACAGCTAATGAATTATGTGGTATATATGGACTGTTGATTCAAATGGTGCATGCCAGAAGTATTGACTGATATATTACAATAAAGGAGATCAAATTTCACCTGTAAATAATTAACATTACAAACTCTTACAGAAATAAATGATTTGAAATTATAATATGTTTTCCTTCCTGTTAACCTGTACTATTTTCAACCTTAGTTGTTCTTGTATCAAGGGTGTGTTTGAGTGAAGCGGAAGCGGGGTATTATAGCTAGGGCTGTGAATGGGTTGGGTCGGGTTCGGGTCGGGTCAAGTCGTGTTCTGGTTGAGTTCGTGTCATGTCAGCTCAAACCATTTATTAAATGGGTCGGTTTCGGGTTGACCCATTTACAATCGTGCGGGTTTCGGCTTTGATTTGAGTAACCCATTAAGAAAAATATTTGTATAAAAAGATGAAAACATGAAAGAAAGGTGTTGTCGTCATTCACTTGTTGCAAGCTAAGATGACAATAAAAATGTAAAAAGTTGTTAATGTGGGAATAAACATGAAAACGTGAAGGAGTGAATTAGTGAAGAGGTAGAACCGTAGAAATTAGAATGACTGAATGAGTGGCGGCTTGGTAATTGGTAAATTAGGGTAAAGCAGCAAATGGGTAGTGGACTGGGCCGGGCTTATGTTTTGTAGATTGTAGAGTAATAAAAATATGTTTTATATTAAAGGGTCATGCCGGGTCAGAAACGGGTTCATGGGTTGGGTCGGGTCAACCCGTTTATTAAACGGGTCAGATCGGGTTGACCCGAAATTTACCCGTTTATAAATGGGTCGGGCCGGGTCGGGTTTTTATCGTGCGGGTTACGAGTCGTGTTTCGGGTCATGGTAGAAATTAACGGCCCTAATTATAGCGAGGTATTTGAGCAGGTTGTTTTAATGAGGTATTTTAGTTAGTAGAGAATGTGTTTGCGGGTTTAAGCGGACCATTTAAGCGGATCATTTTAATTTGTGATTTTTAATTTAATCGATTTACGGTTAATTAATTTATTGTTTGTTTTTAATAAGTAATACGTATCAATAATTTACACAAATAAACAAATAAATTGAAAATTCATAAATTACATTCAATTCAAACCTACTCCATTACGTAGAGCACTTTGATACCATCGCAATACAAAAAAGAGCACTTCAAATTGATCTCATTTGCACAAGTTATTAGTTTTTAAAATTTATAAAAAAAAACTAAATTTATTAATTAACTTAATTAATCTTTAACCATATAAAAAACGGTCAAAATTGGACTATTAAGTCGATGCGTCGACACACAACATCCTAATTTTGACCGTTGGGACAACGGGCCAAAATAGCACGTTATATTTCTAATGCATCGAAAACGTAGTGGGTCAATTATGGCTCCCGAACGCACCCTAACCTTAAAAATGTATTTGTGAACTTAAAATCTTGACTAAAGGGTTGTAAATATAAATAACTAAAATCAAATGTTTTTCATATTCTTATACTACCATAATTGTTCCTGTAAAGTTCAATTTTGTTTTGACCCATTAAAGGCTTGGATTTTAGAATAATAATGAAGTAATGAAAATACCTTCTTTGTACTTATGCATTTAATTAAAAGGGATTTGCTAGGTTAAATTACAAGCTAGGTTATTTACTACTCAATAATCACCGTTTAGATATTGGTGTGCATTTCTTATTATACATCTAGTATGAGATGTCATTGTTATGGTATACTACACATCCCTACATTTTATTCCTTGCCGAGCACAGAAAACGTTAACATATTACATTATTCCTTCCCAACACCAGTATAACACTTTTCATAAGAAACATAGTGAATAAACAACATTTACTTTGAAAAGAATTGTAGCACGAATGGCCCTCAGAAAATAACAACCAACTCACCAATGATATGATCTTCCCGCATGAGTAGCACATGCCACCCGCTAGTTATGCCCGTAAATACGAACACAACAAAAGAAACCATTCATCAATCGGATTGAAAGCGAAATGGATATGGCCTTTTGAACTAACACCTCTACATATAAATTAATTAAAAAATATTTTTTTTCTTCACCTAATACCATTTTAAACCCAACCCGCTAAATACCTCTTCCTCCTCTTCTTCCTAATTCCACTCCTGCACCCAAATCGTGCACGCCATGGTGCACATGCACCACATATCCACCCACCAGAACGACGCTCGGACACTTCCAACAAACTTCTCTCCTCCCTCTCTCTGCTCTCCTCTCTGGCACCTTCGCCTAAGCTCCAATGACCGCCATCAAAAACCGACCACGAAGCCTCCCTGTGACCGAAAATAAGGTGCGACATTGATCACCCTCAAAATCGACCACTAGTTTCTTCTCACTTCCACAATCACAACTCAAATCTCCAACTAACTTACCGTTTTTCCTATTTGGAGCAGTCTCAAAATCTAGCTTCACCTTCACATGACAATGGTCATATTGAGGCACCCCGACCACCTCAACAGCTCAAACATACTCAAATAAGAATTAAAGCAAGATCTCGACAGTAGAAGCCCAATGCAACATGTTTCAGGAAATATAAACAAATATACAATGCAAAATATTTTTTTGAAGAATCCTAGCTTTTGATTTTCACAGAGCTTGTTGTCTTTTTTTTTTGCTTTAGAGGCTTGAATAATACCCCATATTTCCCTCTTTTCTTTTTCCTTTTTATATTATTTTTAAGATGTTTACTTCCATTGAAAAATTTGGGAAGCTAAAGTCAACAAAGATGGCAACGAAATGAGAATTATTGGAAAATGAAGTGTAAGATTATAAGTATTTATATATAATGTAATCTAATTAAAAATAAGAATTAAATCATGAATGTCAAAAGTCCTTGTCACCCTTAAATTATTTTAAACTGTTCATCCAAGTATAAAGCAATAAATTCTTGTCTTGGAAATAGTTTTACTTATTTACTAAATGTACAAATTTACACAATTCTTTAAATTTTAAATTTAATTTATTTTGAAATATATCACATCATGGTACTTTTATAAAATTAAAACTAAATTTCAAAGATACTTTACTTATTATATAAGTAAGGATCAAATCATGATATTTCTTTTAAAATCTTGTTAAATTAAAATTTCCTTATTTTATTATAAATATCACATCAACTCAAAGATCTTTTAAATTTGAAATTCATATCTAGTTATATATAAATATATTATAATATATGTGTACACACACACATACACACACACGCACACACACACATATATATATATATATATATATGAATAAATATATACATACAACACTAGATCTTAATATATATATACACACACACACTTATATATACACACACACACATATACCCATTTATGTCTAAAATAAATAAAGCTAAATTTGTTATTTAAAAATTTAAAATGGATATTGAATTATAAAGATCATTATTTAAAGTGATAACATACATTCGTATTATAAACTTGAATTTAAAGGAATTTTAAATGATTAAACAAAAGATGAATATTTAATTAAATTAAATATTTACACATTAAGTGTAAAAAATTTCTGGTTTGTTAAAATATTTTTGCACATGATTACAAATTTCATTTTAACGTCATATTTATTTCCTGTTTTACTACCTACACATTAATTTTCTTCCGTTTCTAATGCATGTTTAATTTTAATTTCGAATGCGTAATTCTAGAATTAATACCTGCATACTCATTTTAATTAGAACGTTAATTAACTAACATCAAAAAAATTTCTTTTATTAAGTGATTTAATTCCATTTATGATGCGCATTTATTTTATAATTGAAACACACGTTACTTTTGAAATGCATGTCTATATATATTTTACATGAACAATATATATGTGTATGTGTGTCCAAATATGTGTTACTTTCTAGAAATACTTCTCTGCTTTCGATTTTGAAATTATTTGCATTTATTTCTCTTTTAATGTCTTTAATAATGTGTATTTGTAATTAAAGGAATGTTGCGAATTTGATGTTAATTACTTTTCCTTTCTTGATTTAATTCTTTTTGTCATACATATTTGTTTTCGAATTTCAAATGCACATTACTCTTGTAATTATTTTGATATTTTTATTATTTAATATGAGGCTTGTAACATTCTCCTATCCTTTAAGAATTTTCAACCTTAAAATTTGGCAAGGGTGAAATTATGTGTATGTAGTTCCTCACATAATTTACATCCGATGTGTGTACATCAAATTTTGCAACCATCCATGTACTGGTCCAAAGTACCATGCATCGTAAAAATTCATGAAGGAAATGAAGGCATAAGCGGAATCTCCTTTATGAATGCACTTTTCTTTCAAAAATCTTTTGAAAACATGATGCACACAACCTAAATATACTGGTAATTTCTACATGAATGAAATAATTTAAAATATAAATATCTTTTCATCCATTTTTTTCCACATCCTTACTGAATTAGGGCGCAGTTCATCCAATTTTTGCATCCAAACCTTATTAACAAACTTTAAATTTGTGAATTTTAGGAAAAAGTATAATTTTACGAATTTGATTTCTTATGTTAGAAAAATGTAGGAAATGGAAAATTCTATATTTTCCACTTCACTTTTACGCTCCATTTTCCCTGTACTCGGAACCTTTCATTACTATTCTATAGAAATTCCTATTTTCTTTTCCAAGAACAGTTTACATATAAAGAAATTATTTCTTAATTCTCCAAACTTATTTTGGAAGAATTTATTTTGTCTTTCTATTCTCGTTTATTGCAGTTATCATCTCTGTTGCTTTTTGTAAATTTTAATTTTCTTTTATTCATTCATCTTTTCCTTCCATTGTTATTTTATTTATAATATCCTATATATTTATTCTTTTCTAGTGATCATCACAAACACCTAGAAAGAAAATATCTGCAATGACCCACATATTTAATCAATTTAAAATATGAATTTTGATTGATTTTAAACGATTTTAAGTATTTGAAATAATTTAAAATGATTTATTTTGAAAATTAACGAATTGAAATTTATTCAAAATGAGGTTTGAACATAAAAATTTAATTAAAACGAGCTTGTAACATCGCGGTAGTTAATAATATTACGTTTTGAACTTTAAATGGATGTATGAAATTGAATATAAGTTTGAATTTGTTGAAACAAGAAATGTTAGGATCTATTTAACAATATCTTTCTAATGAATATGAAAAATCAAAATTTCGTGTGGTATATTATGAGTTATGTCCAAATTAAAATTTTAAAAAGTCGCTATGAAATCATTTATAAATTATAATGATTTATTAAATAAAATAAAAGGATTTGTAATGAAATTGAATATCGATATGACTTGAATTTGGAAAATATCGAATTATAGACCCAAGTATGTTTTTTTAGAGTTATGATAATTTATTTGGATATATACGACAATATTAATGTATTATTATTTATTTGAGCTATTTTCAAATTTATTTATATTTTAATTGGTTTTATTTAGTCCTTAAAAATAATCATTTTGCAAACGATCTCCGTTTTCAACGAAAGCAATTTTGTTGGAATTGTAATATTAAATTGTTGCTGAATTTCAAATTTCGCGCCAATTGAAGCTAGTGTGTGACCGTGCGTAATTTAAATGTGAAACAATCAATATTTTGACTTTAAAAATATGCTACTAGAGCAAACAGACTCGAAATTCGAAGAAACAAGTTTCATTCGGCTCGTAATGTCAAAACTTAGATGTATATCAATTTTCATCGAAAACGGGATTTGTATATGATCATACGAATTTTTAAACGATTAATGCAAGCAACAATTGAATAAAATAAATATAGTAATCAAATAAAATAATAATTTACACCCATTATATAATATCCTTATATCCCATTACCCTAAACTAATTCATCCCTCAGTCAAAAACTCCACGCCGCCATCTTCTTCCCATAACAAATGAAAAAGTGAAATGTAAAATCAATTAAAAATCAAATAAAAATCAATAAATTGCAAAACTCATGTATTAGGATTCACTGCAAGCTTCTCTTCACTTCTAAAAAAATTTCATGAGGTACGAACGATTTTGAGCTTGTTATAAATCATACAAAGTGCATTGCTTTATGTAGGGTTTGATCTTTTGGGCGATTCGAGCATTGGTTTATGATTTGGAGTTTGGATTCTTGCTCCTGGGAACGAAGAGCATTTTTATGGATTTTTGGCTGGATTTGGCGATAAAAAGTGCCAAGAAGTTCACTATAGTAGTGCATTTGAGCTGGAGCATGCACATGGAAAGGGGACCGCGAGCTTCATGATTTTGGTATGGAGATGGAGAGGGTATGGAGAGATGATCATTGGTATATTTCATTTGATGTTTAACGAATAAATAAGGGAGAAAGGGGTGAGGAAAGTTGTGTGAATGGTGGGATGTAATACTGGAAACGTGCGTTGTTTTCTCGAGAAGAAGAAGAATAAGTGGAGGGATTAAGTTATGATTAAGGTGTTAATTAATTTATAATTTAATTGTTAATGAATCTATAATGTATACAATCTTATAAAAATCATAACTTTGTCACATTATTTGAATACGATAAAACAGGATCCGATGGAACCTCATGGACGAGAGCTTCACAAACCGATTTGGAGCGATTTGAAGCTTGTTGCAGTTTTTAGCAAAAGAAAACGTCTGATTCATTCAATTGACATTTATCATTATTTAACGATAAACGACCAATGCGAGAACTCTCTCATTCAACTGTTTTGTTATGTTAATATAATCTTGTTTGATTATATATATTGATTGTCTGTGATTGCAATGTTTGTCGTATGGTTGATAGTGATGTTTACAGTTTTTAATGTTATTATTATTAATATATGAATATCAGTGTTATCAAATAAAATACTTATATTATAAATATTGATTGATAGATGGTAGTTTATATGGATGTGTACATATGATTGACATAAAATTTTACACCACGAATATGATATTTTAAAATATTATTATTTTATTATTGTACTTGTTAGACCAAAAAAATGGTACTCACGCAATTGATTAGAATTTGTAGAGAATCTAAAAACAAGTAAAAAGAAGTTGACACACATAATTTATAGTGGTTTGGCGTTAAAAAGCCTTCGCCCACTTTACAGTTCTTTGATTGATCGATATATTACAAGTACAATGTTGGAAATCGCTCAATTACTCAAGTACAATTAATAATCTTTCCAAATCTGTAGAATTATACTTAGAAATCGAGAGCACAATCGGAATAAATTAGAGAAATATTGTTAATGGTGAAGCTTGAGTATGTAGAGTGCCAAAAGATCCTTCAAAATGTCCATTTATGGTGTAATTATAGGCATTAAGGGCAGGCGGGTCTCGTAATGACGTGGTTCTCATCCCTGAATCTTGGAACAGATTGTGGGTTAGCAGAAGGAAGGCTTCTGGGGAAGTTCGCAACACGTGTAGCTCAACCTACCTTTGTAGGCTTGAAACTCGGTCATTGCTTGACCAAGCCTTCGCTTAAACCAGGTAGTGTGGGGTTCAGGTTGAGGTCTTCACAAGCCGGACCGGTAAGGGTGTTATAGGCATGATTTTCGTTTACTGCGAACGGGTCAGGTCGCTACTTCCCTGAATCGAGTTGGACATGACATTCTTTAATGCGCCACCTTCTAGTGTGCGAGCGGGCTGCCCTCAAGCCGGTTGCCCCACGCCGAACCATTTGCCTAGCGATCGTGGGGATACAAACCTGTTGGAGAATGGAGTTTTGATGAAAACAACCTTATTTCAATATTAATTGGTTATAAAATATATACTAACAACTTTATTATATACACGCATATGCAGGAATTGTATACAGGAATTAATAATGAAGACTGTACAATTTAAAGCTTTTAGAGATTCAGAACTTAGAGATGATTCAGGACTCATGAATAATCAAGATTTCAAGAGTTCAAGATAAATATAGTAATAGAGTCTAATATATGTAAGATTCTGAATAACACTCCCGGTTCAAATTCAAATTCAAACTCAAATTCTGTTTTTCAAATTATGATTTTCAAACTTCAAATTTTATTTTCAAATTCTATCTTCAATCTTTATTACGTTTCTCTATTTTACTTTTGATTTTAAGCTAATGTTTTAATCTATAAAGTTTATAAGTTTATATATTTATATAGTTATACACTTTTATAAATTTTATATTTATATAGTTTTAAACTCTATAATTTTATAAATTGTTTAAATAACTTATATTTATGATTTCATATGATTTTATACCTTATAATATTCATTTATAACACTATGTTTTAATTCAAGAATTTCCGGAATTATATATATATATATATATATATATATATATCAAAACACGTCAAAAAAGCTCAAAACTCAATTTTATACAATGATATGTCGACATACGTAATAGGCCACGTCGACATATAACCGTCATATTTTTTATTTTGAAAGGAAGTGTCTTTTTACTATTTGTAACGTTTCATAAGCATTGCAACCTTTCAAATCCTATAAACAGGGGCTGATTTCGAATTTTTCATCATTCGTCTTCTCCATCTTCATCTCTTTTCTTTACACCATTAATATTTTTATAATTTCTACACTTATAATCTGTCGAATTCAATTCTATTTATATAAAACTTCTTCTCTTCTCACTCTCTACTCATTACTCTCTGAATCGAAGTGCTATTGAAGAGTTATAGGGTTGTTGTAATTTTTTAGGAAGTGTTTGGGAAAAAGTGTATTCCTTATAGCCTTAAATTGAAGGAAACGAAGCGATGTTAACCTTGTATTTGGGGAAATCAAGGGGAGTATACTTGATCAAGGTCGTTTGGAATCGGTCGTAACCTTGTGGCCGGGAAATCAAGGGTGTTGTACTTAGATATCGATATAGTAACAAATCTCTGCGCAATCCAGCATTGCGTGGGACTGGACGTAGGAGTAATCCGAACCAGCATAAAATCCGGCGTGTTGTTTCCTTTTTTGCATTTTATTTTTGTTTATCTTTGTGTTTGTGTTTGATTCTTTGTTTGTGATTATTTCTGTGGTGTGTGATTCATATAGTAGATCATATAAGTTTTAGATTTTGCTAAATTTCAAAGCACTATTCACACCCCTCTAGTGTTAGTTTTGCCTTAACGATCCATTCCGCAATCTCTAACAATTGGTATTGGAGCCTGGTCTTTCAAAAAGTTCATAATCTGATTTTTGAAAATAGTTATAATGGCAACCAATATTGGTAGCAATAATAGTTCTTTTATAGAGGGTCAGTCCACTGTTAGAACACCACTTTTTAATGGTAGCAATTATTCATATTGGGCATGTAGAATGAAAATATATTTACAATCAGTAGGATTAGACACATGGAATAGTGCGCAAAATGGGTTTGTTGAACCCACAACTAATTTTACACAATGAACAAATGAACAAAAGACTATTGCACAAAGCAATTCTAAAGACATGAATATGTTGTTTTGTTCATTAGATAGGAATGAGTTTAATAGAGTGTCAATTTGTAAATCTACTTATGAAATTTGGAGAACTTTACAATTTACTCATGAAGGAACTAGTAAAGTTAAACGAACTAAGATATCAATGTTAGTTAATCAATTTGAGTTATTCAAAATGAACGAAAATGAGGCTGTCTTCGATATGTATTGCAGATTTCAAGAGATAGTGCATTCATTAACAACACTTGGAAAAACTTATTCTGAAGAAGACCTAGTCAGGAAAATATTAAGCTTCAGAATGGGATCAGAAATCTTTGGCGATTGAAGAAGCCAATAATGTCAGTGAAATGAAGATTGAGGAGTTAATCGGAAATCTGATGTCTTTTGAAGTCCAGTTACAGAAAAGAGCGGGATTCTATTGGTTCGGTTGTCGTTCTCGCACTCGATTTTAATTCGTACACAAAAACCAAAACAATCACAGAGCCTGGAAAAATACAGGTAGGAAAAATAAATGACACGCGATATTTTTATAGTGGTTCGGCCAAATCATAGCCTTCATCCACTTTATAATCATTTTTTTATATCAACTAGTCTATTCTAAGCAAATCGAGCCTTTTTTACATAGTTTACAAAACAAAAGATTCAATATAATCTCAAGTCAAGTAGTGCCGCAAATGCTGGGAATTCCACGCTCTGGGGATTTCGTCGCCATCTACGGTCGTTAGCTTGAAATCTCCTTTATCAAGTTTCCATCGGATGACATTCGGTCATTTCTATTTCAGATCCAGAAAAACGGGGTCTAGGAAGACACGCTTCAAAACCAGGTCTCCAGGTTCATAGGTTCGGGGTCGAACCTTCCTGTTGTAGTATCGAGCGACCTGGTGTCCATGCCTCGAGGCACGTAAGTACGCTTCATCTCTCTATTCCTTGAAAAGGTCTAAGCAACGGTAGGATCATATAGTATGCAGTATGAGCAAGGTAATGTGTAGATAGTAAAGTAATAGCAGTAAATAAAATGTCACAGTCTATTTTTTACTAGTTCGGACCACTGTCCTACTTCCTGTCCCAGACTCCCTTCTGGTATTTCACTAAACACAACAACCCTCACTTCACCCTGAGGAACAGGTTCACAATTACTCGAACAGCCGAATGGGCCTCAACTGCTAAAGAGGACTTCCATAATATAGAATAATTGTTGACTACTTGTGTTCTTAATAACAAAGATATGTCAAACTGATGTACACCCTTCCTATAATCTTATCCTCAAGTATAAAACATGTATGCGAAGAATGAAGGAAGCATATTTCTTATTGAATTAAGAGATTCAAAATAAATTCAATGATTCAAGAAGCAATTTGAATATTTGAGAGAGCTTTTAGAATGCAAGAGAGTATAGAGTTTAAGATCAGAAAATATAAGAAGATTGGGTAGTTTGTAAATCATGTTAGTGATGTATATATAGTGGTTGAAGAGTAGTCAACTTTCATGAAGAGTTTCAACAAAGAAAAGCAACTATTTCTATTAGAAATGAATACGAATCTCTTTATGAAAGATGGTGACCCATCAAAAAATATGTCTATTGTAAAATACGACCGTTGGAAATATGACCTTTGTAAAATATGACCATTGCAAAATATGACCGTTGGAAATATGAAGTGTCTTCTCACGAAGTGTATTTTTATGAAGTGTCTTTTTGCGAATTTTCGCGAAGTCTCTTTTCGCGAAGTGACGAAGTGTCTTTTTGCGAAGTGTCTTTTTGCGAAGTATCATTTCACGAAGTGTCTTTTCACGAAGTGTCTTTTCGTGAAGTGTCTTTTCATAAGTGCATTTGTGTACGTTTTATATTTGAGGATAGATTTTAACAATATATAACATATCTAAGACACAATTAAATAAATAATCATAACTATATCACTTTTCCTTTAATCTTCTCTTCTTCCTTGTCATGAATCAAATACTTGTGATCTAACATTCCTCAATCATGTCCAAGGACTCAAGAAGAAGTGCTTTGTTCGTCATCGGATCATAATATGTTATTCTGTGAGAGAGGTCTTCCAATTCCACTGGAATGATTGCTTCTGATTAGAACAAAAGTGAGAAGGGAGTGTCACCGGTTGCTGATTTGTAGGTCATTCTGTAAGCCCATAATGCTAAGGGTAATTCGTCGACCCAATAGCTTTCGCCTCCTTCAATCGCTTCTTTAGAATGGAATTAGTGACCTTGTTTACTACTTCGACTTGCCCATTTGATTGCGGGAGAGCTACAGCGATGTATCTCTTCTCGATTCTGTATTTTTGGTAGAAATCTCTAAATTTTGTGCTATCGTATTGGGTTCCATTGTCGGTTATGACGACTTTTAGGATCCCGAATTGGAAAATGATGTTTTTAACAATGAAGTTGATCACCCTCTTTGTCGTGATCATAGTCAATGGCTCAACTTCTACCTATTTTGTAAAGTAATCCAGGGCCACGTGCGTATTTTTCCCCGCCTTTAGCGATTGGAAGGCTTCTGATGATGTCAATTCCCAATATGGTGAACGACCACGGAATCACTATCGAATTGAGTTTGCTGGGAGGTGCTTTGGGAATCATTGCAAATTTCTAGTACCTGTCGCAGCGTCATGAATAATTTGCTGCACCCTGATTTATGTTAGGCCAGAAGTAGCCATACCGCAATATCTTTTACACCAACATCTAGCCTCCGGTGTGAACTCCACATTCTCCTTCGTGCACTTCTCTCAACACACGTTTGACGTTTTCATGTGCTATACACTGGAGGAGGGATACTGAAAATCCTTATCCGTAAAGAACTTCACCCTGCATGACATATCATGAAGCTTTGCGAATTACGACATGTCTCTCACTCTTTTTCGTTGGGAGCGTTCCGTTCTGTAGGAAGTTCTTTATCGTCGTCATCCGTGACTCTCTCTAGTTCGGTCCCCAACACCGGATCAACTTTCATTTAATCAATGCTCGGAACATCTACTATTTCGATTGGGACTATGTCTGCTTCCTATGGATTATCATAGCTCGCTAACTTAGCCAACTAATCCGCCTTTTGATTCTCTTTTTGTGGAATATGGGATATACTGTAATATTCTAGGTTGTCCACTAGCTTCTTTACCCTTTCTAGTTAAACTACGAGTCGCGGTCCCTTCGTTTGAAATTCCTTTGAAGCCGACAAAAAACAATTTGAGAGTCACAAATGATGTTCAACGCCGCTACTCCCAACTCCTTAGCAAGTTTCAACCCGGCAATCAGGGACTCGTATTCGGAGTCGTTGTTAGTAGCTGAAAATTCCAATCGTAAAGCATAGTAAATTGACCATCCTTCAGGAGTGATCAATACAACTCTGGCGCCGGACCATCGAATATTTTTAGCACCGTTTGTATACATCCTCCTGGCGCTAGATTCCAATTTATGTTTTGAGGGGCCGCCTTCTTTGTCTGATACATCCACTTCGAGAATCGGGAATTCAGCGATGAAGTCGGCTAATGATTACCCCCGTATGGACTTTCTAGGGAGGAAGTAGAGGTCAAACTGGCTTAACTCAATGTTCCATTTGAGTTGTCTTCCTAGTGCTTCTGGTTGCTGCAAGACCTGTCGGAGTGGTTGATCGGTGTATATAACAAACGAATGAGCTTGGAAGTAGCGATGAAGCATTCTGGAGGCAATCAACAAGTTGTAAGCAAGTTTTTCTATCTTTGGGTAGTTGTGTTCTGTTGTTGCCAATTTCGTGCTAACATAGTACACCGGTCTCTGAATTTTATCCTCCTCAAACACAAGTACTAAGCTGATATCGTGTGACGATACCGCCAAGTATATAAATAAATCTTCATGATCCACCGGGTTAGATAATATCGGAGGCTTCTCTAAATGATACAGCAGGTTCTGGAAGGCTTCAACACATCTGGGGTCCATGCGAAGTTTCATTTCCCTCATTTTATCAAGTTGAAGAATGTAATGCACCTATCAGTGGCCTTGGAAATAAACCTTCTTAACGCTGCAACCTTCCCTGCTAACCTCTGCACATCTCTAACCTTTCGTGGCTCACTAATATTCCTGATTGCTGCAATTTGATCAGGATTGATTTCGATTCCGCGCAAACTGACAATAAAGCCAAGAAATTTTGACGCAACCCAAAAGAACATTTCAATGGGCTAAGTTTCATCTCATAACGTCAGAGGATATCGAACATCTCTGCCAAGTCTGTTGTGTGATCAGATGACAGTTTGGATTTCACAAGCATGTCGTTCACATAAACTTCCATTGATTTCCCGATTTGATTGTGGAACATATGATTCACTAAGCGTTGGCATGTTCCTCCTGCATTCTTCAACCCGAATGGCATTGCTACGTAATTGTACAATCCAAGGTCGGTGAAAAAACTGGTATGTTCTTGATTTGGCACTTGCATGGGAATCTGGTTGTAACCCGAATATGCATCAATAAAACAAAGAAGTTCATATCCCGCCATTGAGTCCACCAGTTGATCTATTCTCGGCAACAGGAAGTTGTCCATTGGGCAGGCTTTATACAGATCCAAAAAGTCAATGCATGTACGCCACTTCCCATTGGCTTTCTTGACAAGCATAGGGTTTGATATCCAGTCGGGATATGTTGCTTCTCTGATGAATCCGTTATCTCTCAACTTCTCAACTTCTTCTTTTAAGGCAGCTGACCTCTTCGGGCCCAACAGCCAACAGACACCTCTTTTGCTTTGCGGATGGATATTTCAGGTTTATGCTTAATGCGAAACTCATAATCGACGGTGAAATCCCACACATATCAGCATGGGTCCAAGTGAATACATCTAGATTTGCTCGTAGAAATTCAGTCAGCTCCCTCGCCCAGAGGGGATCCAAGTGAGATTCGATCTTCAAGACCTTTGCCGGGTCGTCGTTACTGATCGAAATATCTACAGTTGCTTCATTAGGTGTCTACATTCCACATCCCAAGTCTTCATCCTCTCTGGGTTCTATGTCTTCGAACAGATTGTCGGGCTACTCCCTCGGCAATATTCTTTATTTTCTATGTCGCGGCCTCCTTCGGAGAAGGGGAGGCATTTTTGGGTTCTACGCTATCTTCGTTGCATAGCTTCTTCCATTTACTATGTAGCAAGCTCTTTCAGTAACTTGGTCACAACGGACCATTCCCACTCCATCTTCAGTTGCAAACTTTAGTAACAAGCACCAGGGTGCAATACAGGCCCTGAACTCTACAAGGGCCGGTCATCCTAAAAAAGCATTATAAGGCGAATCGATATTCATACCACAAACAAGAGGACTCGTACTCTTCGGCAGTCTCCTTCCCCAAGCTCCAAAGACAAATCCACTACTCCAATCGGAGGTGTTGTTGAATCGTTAAAGCCACATATCCAACCATCGCATGGCTTTAAATATTCAGCTTCCAATTTCATTTAGTTAAATGCTTTCTTAAACAAGATGTTAATGGAACTCCCATAATCTACAAGGACTTTCCGCACTATTGCTGTACCGATGGTAGTAGTTATTACTAATCGGTTAATACTCGGTGTCTCAATTCCCACACTCTCTCTCTCGAAAGATAACGTCATCTACTATCGTATTCTGCTGCTTCGCCGGAGCAGTATCCTCGAGGGAACTACATTCTCTCACTTTTGAATGTTTAGCGGCATTGACGTATTGCTCCATGGCTCTGTTGCTGAATCTAGCTGGATGTGGTCCCTCAACCACGGTATTAATGACTATCCCCTTTCCTTTCTGCTGGGTAGTAGGTCTAGGGGTAGGTTGGTTCTAATTTGGAGCCGATCCTCCTTGCCCCCGGTCTCTTAAGGGAACCTTATATTCATCCAGCTTCCATGCTCGAAGCAACTTTTCCACAACATATCTTTAGTGGCGACACTCATTCGTAGAGTGGCCGTACGTTTCATGAAACAGGTAGAACTTCCCGGTCTCATGCTCCTTTTCAGTTGATTCTCTCGGTGGGGACCTTTTGTATTGAATAACATTGAAGATGTCCAGATATATGTTCCCCAAGGTGTCTTTCAATGGCGAGTAATTCAAGAAGGGCTGAAATCGAGGTCCCTTTTTGGGATCATTTCTCCTATTCTGGCTTCTCTTGTTGCCATTGTCACCTTGGCAGCCACTTCCTCCACTCTTGTTGCCGACATTCACTTCAAATTTCCCTACACTATCAACAAATTAGTTGACGGCAACATTGCTTCGGATTTTCTTTTCTATTAGAATATATCTCTTCTCGTCGTTGATGAATGTTAGCCTTCTCATAAAACAACTCTCTAGTTAATGGCGGCTTTCCGGCCAGGTACCTCCTGAATTCAGTGTCATTATCGACTCCGTCTATTAGCACGATCAAAATAGTCTACTCGTGTGGGTTGCTCACTTTCGTAACTGCTAGATTGATATGGTCCAAATACGATTTCAGAGTTTCCCCTAGAGCTTATTTGATGACAGAGAGCTCGATGACACTCTTGAACTTCTGGGCGTGAAGCCGAAACTGATTCAGAAAACTCTCGCTTAATTCTTTGAAACTGGAAATCGATCGAGGCGGGAGCCTGGTAAACCACATTGTTGCAACATTCTTGAGGTATATTAGGACAACTTTTCATTTTACAGCGTCACGGGCCGCTGTGACGTTTATATACTAAGAGTACCTTATAAGATGCTTCCTTGGGTCAATTCTTCCTTCATATCGGTCCAAGGAAGGGAGATTGAATCACCTTGGGAACTGGACATCCAATATGTCATCGGTTAAAGGGGTGTGACTGCGATTAATGCCCCAATCTTTGTTAGTGTAACCCCTGCTATCAGCCATAATTTGATGTACCATAGTTTCGAATTGCGCATTAGTTAATGTTGGCTTAGGTTCAGCACTTCTTTCTCTTTTAGCACTTCTGGTTCCTACATCGGACAAAGTTCTACGATTCTTGGCAAGGGCAGAATTCCCCTGCCTCATGTGGTCCCAGTCATTCACATGACGAGTGGGCGGAAGGAGTTGGCCCTGGGTAGGATTGGTGATATTTGGATCCCTGGGAAGGACATGAGACCCCTGCATCGGCAGCAACATTATCTCCGCTAGTCTAGGATCCCAGACAATGAGTTGCATCTTTGCGAGATCCCAATGAGCCAAACCGGATTTGCTTAAGGTTCTCTCCTCTTGTACGGCCTTCTCTAAGATGGGTTCCTTTCATTTTCCTCAGAAGATGATGAGTAATTTGCTGTAATACGATGAGTTGGAGAAGGCATTCTCTGCCTGCGAAGTTCATCCATTTTCCTATTCATTACATTCATGTCTTCTTAGAACGCGGCACTATCACATCTTTAAGCCTCCAAAGCCTCATTAGTTTTCTCCATCATAGTGAGAAAACGTGCAAAATTCATTTATGAGATAGGGGAAGTTGTAGGATGTTGATTGCTAATTGTGGCACCGGTGTCAGAGCATTTGTATTGGCTCGAGTAGAAACATCAGCAACCATTAGGTTTGGATCGCCCGCATCAGATCGGGTTACAGCTAGGCAATCAGATGGATCTAGT
Source organism: Allium sativum (assembly GCA_030737875.1). Lineage (NCBI taxonomy): Eukaryota > Viridiplantae > Streptophyta > Magnoliopsida > Asparagales > Amaryllidaceae > Allium > Allium sativum. The sequence continues at coordinate 10,326,720 of CM060920.1, forward strand.
GCACTACCCTCATTTCAGGTCGAAGTGGAAGCTTCAACGACTTCAAGGTTCTGGGATCGGGTTGTGTAACACCTCGAAATATTAATAACACTAAAGAGGACAAATCAAATAATAATTAATTTAGTATTCAGAAATAAGGGAAACAGACTGCGCCATTGCGTCTGCCTCGAAATTCCGGTCAAGATAGACATTTGGATTGCGTAAAACGGACAATGTATAAAGAAGTTATGAAGGTTTTAAGTTTGTATACTCGCAAGAAAAAATATATACATATTTAAGGTCTAGAAATCAAATTTCAGTTCAAAATCATTCAAATCACAGAAATTTGGGCGAGTGGGGAAAATCCCGCCCAGGGGAGTCGACCCCTTAAGGGGGGCATCGACCCCGGGGGTGTTGACCGATGGGTTGATCCCCTAAGGGGTGTGTCGACCCCCCTAGGGCTGACGTGGCAGGTCGGTTCTGCGGGCTGGCAGCAATATATACGGCCTCATTTCTCTAGTTTTCTCACACTAAAATCAATGGAGGCCTAAATGTTGTCTGTGCCAGGACTGAACCAAATCTTTTCCTTCTTCTTCAACCAAGTTAATCAAGATATTCAAGTGTAGATCTGTGATCCAACCTCTGCTATTCTTCTATCTTTCTAGATCCAAACACTGTGGGTTTAAGTTACCTTTAGATTTAAATAATAAAAGTAAACATGTTATGACTATAATTTTGATCTATCCCTGTGACTGAATCATACTAGACCAATTGTAATTTGCGAATCCATGATATTCTGAATTAATATCACTTGGATCTTAACCTTTGTCATGTCCGATCTACTTTTGATTATAGATCAAATTCACTATTTAGATCATCTTGTACCTATCATGTTTATGGTTAATTTGGATCTGTCAGTAGTCGGACATCTAAATCCTTGTTTAGATCTAATCATGCCAATTATGACATCCCTACTATGTTAGAACCAGTTTTATTATCATAAGTTCACCGGATCTGTTCTTATATGTCCACCTTAACATTATGCCATTATATGTTTATGTCAATTTTGTTAGAATAATCATTTTTGTCATCTTCCCTTCACCCTTTCCCATTTATTTTATGTGGCCAGGCTACTGTCGAGCCTAGGCATGCCGCTAAAAATATGCTAATGCGTTAGTTTGGGAACGGGCGGAAAACATTGAAATTGGGCATAACTTGTAAAAGGGAAATTCGACATAACTTGAATACGAATTTAGGGCATATAATTCATTATGATCATAATTGGGAAAAGGGGCATGAAACGTATAATGACATAGGTAAGAATTGGTTAATAATGGAATGCCAAGGATTACAATAACTTGAATCTGTAACTGCGCCTAGACACGAGGTTAGATTACACTTGTGGTGGATGTTTGCCCGGAACCGCCCGACATATCCAGCGTCCACAAGTGGTGAATCTAATGTGAGTGGTCTAGGTGCACAAATACGAGACGTGCTATGACACAAGGTTAAACCCACCTTGTGGTGGAAGTCTTCCCGGAGCTGCCCGGCATAACCAGCATCCGCAAGTTGTAGGTTTAATGTGGAAGGTCTAGCACATAATAACCATAAATGGACATGGTATTGAACTGGAATACTTAACCTAGTTGGATCTATAGGGATTGTATGAACATGAACTTGAATAGGGGTTAAGTAAACTTGTTTTAATAGTGGATGGGTTAAGTGAATCCGAGGGTAGGTAATATTTATATATAGGCCCACAAACTTAACCTGAGGGGGTTGTGTAATTAAAGACACCAATAGGTATACACAACCTGTGGAAATCCTAGTGGGGATAAAGAACAAGAGGGAGAGCTTATAACATCTTTTTTAGGGGAGCCGTTTCAGTCGGTAACCCATATAACGGTATTGAACGAGAACTTCGCCCTAGGTCAGAGTAGGGGCACACTTACTGGGCTGAATGTAAGAGATCCAAACGTGGAGGATGGTGTGCGCGGCACAAACCGACCAGAGCATGTGTATGCATGTCCGGGAAAAAGGGGATAAGACGACCGTGACCGCAATAGATATGGTTGTGCTCATCAACGAAGGGTTGCCACTTTAGGAAGTGATAACTCCTACTGTGTGGCCGACATATGGTATCTACAGAGTGGGGAGCCGATCGATTAGGGTAGTAGTTAGGGTATGTCTTGACTCTGGTAAAAAGTTTAGGAGCCTGTTAGGTTGGGCTGCCTGTGGATTGTACGGGGTTAAAACCTCTCACCAGAAGTACGCCTAAGTCTACCATCTTTTAGTTGTTGGGATCTTCTCATTCTAGTTATACTAGTATCATTGTAGAGTAATCTTTAGAAGCGCAGTATACCATATCATATTTACTTTGTCATACCTTCTTTCTGTGATGTTATCTTTCTTATCCACTTTATTATGCCTGTCATGATACTTTTACTTATTTACTTGCTAAAAGTAATTGGACTTTCCAGACTTTATGTCTGATCCTTTTTGTTTCCTCTTCTTTCTTCCGTTACCCCCTAGGTTCTTAGGGTGGGAATACCCAAGCTTGATCAGGATTCTGCTGTCATTTTGCTGGAGCTGCTTAGATGAATTGCTCAAGCTCCTTTCTTTGCTACTATGGTTATGTTTTTATTTGGGGATTATGCTTTTTTTGTTTTATACTCTGATGTTTAAGTGCAAGACATAAGTTTTTATGATGTAATGGTTTTTATGTATTTCAGACATATGATGTTTTGAACCATGATGCGTTATGATTAATAAAGTTTTTTTTCATTCCGCTGCTATTTTATATCTATCTTGTAATGTTTTTGTATTTGTTTTACCAATAACGCTTCATGAAAGTTAATGTATTCCCTTAGTGAGTGACGGTAACAGATGTGGGGTGTCACATTTGGTATCAGAGTTGAAGGTTACCAGATTAGATAAAAGTTTTTGAAAATTATTTTCAAAAAGGTTTTTAAAGAAAGCATTTTCAAAGAAAAGTCTATTTTGAAAAACATATTCCTCAAATCCATATGTACTATCTTTCGATCCTTTGACTGAATCTCTTTCCTTTTCTTTTCAGCATGTCTGGGGAACCTAATATTCCCGAGGGCGTTCAGATACCTGGCTGGTTCCGTAGGTACCTTGAGGCCATGGCACCTGCGGAAGGCCAAGGAAACGTTCCTCCCCAAGCTGCACCAGTCGTTCCTCCTCCTCCGCGTGCTGATAATTCCTCTAAGATATGTAAAGACTTCCGGGCAAGGGCGAAAAGCCATTCAATGGAACTGAGACTTTCATGGAGGTAAGAAATTGGCTGAAAGAAACGGAGAACCTGTTTGGAATTTTCGAAGTTGATGATCATAGGAAGGCTCTGTTAGCCGTCTGGTTACTAAAAGATGAAGCTTCGTTCTGGTGGAAAGTGATGCAAGCAGGGCGTCCAATGGAGACTTGGGTTGATTTTCGATAAATGTTTGAAATGAAGTTTCTATCTCATGCCGAGCAAAGCATGCAAATGGAGAGGTTTCTGGCACTCAAGTAAGGAAGCCAGGCTGTCAAAGAATATGTAAACTAATTCGACTAGCTAGCAAGGTTTGGATTGGAACCGGTGGATACTCCGCATAAGAAAGATTTGTGGTTTGCTAAAGGGCTGAATGAACCCCTCCATGGGCTAGCTATGTCCCATATTCCAATGGGAGCTACTTTTGAAAGGCTTGTTGATTTGGCTTTGATGCATGAGGAAGACAAGGGAGAAAAGAAGGAAGTTAAGACTGAGGAAACCACACAAAACAAGAAAGTATGGCCTAAGAAAGGGCAACAACAACATATACAAAAGAAGGGTGGAAAGAATGACAAGGCTAAGGATAAGAGGAAGTGTCACAGTTGTGGAAAAGAGGGTCAATTGGTCAAGGACTGCAAAAGTAGGAAGAATTATGGCTTTAACTGTGGAGAGGTCGGACACTTCGCTAGGGAGTGCCCGAAGAAACATGGACAAGGTCAAAGGGCAGGAGCTTCTGGAGGGCAAGTGCATGCTCTCGTGACCAGTGCTCCAGATAGAGGTAGGAAATTTTCCATGGAAGGTTTAATTTCTCTTTCTAGTCATCCTACTAGAACTATTTTTGATTCTGGCGCTTGGCATTTATTTATATCTAGTTCTATGGTTGAATCTCCGCACTTAAATACCAGTATGGTAGTGGATCCCTTAGTTATCTCAAATCCCATTGGTGGTTCGACTCATTTGACCATGATTTGTCGGGGTTTGAGAATATTTGTCTTAGGCGTCGAATTTGAGTGCGATGCATATGTGCTCAGTTTTATGAGATACGGTTTGATTCTAGGGATGTATTAGCTAGCCACGTATGGTGCCATTCTGGATTGTGAGAGGCGGGTCGTTAGGCTTCTGACTTGTCATGGGAGGACCCTACAGATTTCTTATGACCCGCAAGGATCTGTTATGCTTAGTTTCCTAGAGTCTTTTGATGCATCTATCGATGATCTACGATCTTGTCCAGTAGTTTGAGATTATTCTGATGTTTTTGATGAGGTACGGGGCTTACCTCCGAGGCGCGAGATCGATTTTCGTATATATTTGACGGACAATGCAAAGCCAGATGCATTACCTGTGTGCCATATGGCTCCAAGGGAAAGGAGGGAGCTTAGTAAGCAAGTTGGGGAGTTGCTTTATAAAGGGTTTATTAGGCGAAGCATATCTAAATGGGGTGATCCTGTAGTATTTGCTACTAAGGAAAATGGTTCGCTTCGCTTGTGTGTAGACTATAGGAAGTTGAATAGACTCACTAAGAATAACTTGCACCCACTCCCAAGGATAGATGACTTGTTTGACCAGCTTGTTGGTGCATCGGTGTTCTCTCAGTTAGACCTGGCCATGGGGTTTCATCAGTTGAGGGTGGCTGAGGACAATATAGACAAGACCGCTTTTAGGACTCCAGATGGTTTCTTTGAATGGCTAGTTTTGCCTTTTGGGTTGGCGAATGCACCCGCCTATTTTGTTGATCTGATGAGTAGGGTTTTCAGGAGTTTCTAAATAAATTTGTCGTGGTCTTTGTTGGTGATATCTTGATCTTCTCAAAGAGCGAGGAAGAGCGTGCCCAACATTTGAGAGAAGTTTTGAAAAATCTGTGTGCACATCAGCTTAAGGAAAAGTTCTCCAAGTGCCATTTTTGGAGAAAAGATGTGAGATTTTTAGGGCACGTGGTTTCTAAAGAAGGGATAGCAGTAAATCACACAAAGGTGGTTGCAGTTCAGGATTGGCAGATTTCAAAGAATGCAACGGAGATGAGAAGCTTTCTGGGGTTAGCAGGCTATTATAGGAAGTTCATTAAGGACTTCACAAAGATATCATCCTCACTCGCCAAGCTGACGAAGAAGAACTTGCCATTTTCATGTGATATAGATTGTGATGTTGCTTTCCAGCGATTGAACCTGGCTCTGACAGCAGCCCCGGTCTTGACCTTTCCCGATTGGAATAAAGTGTTTACAGTATACACTGATGCATGTGGTACAGGGCTTGGTGCGGTTTTGATGCAAGAAGGAAAGGTAATGCGTTATGGGGGTAATCAGCTAGGGGTTCATGAGAAGAACTACCCTACCCATGATTTAGAGCTGGCCTCCATAGTATTTGCTCTTAAGATGTGGCATCATTATTTTCTTGGAGAGAAGTTCGAGTTGTACACCGATCATAAATATCTCAAGTACTTGTTCTCGCAGAAGGATCTTAATTTAAGGCAACAAAGGTGGATGGAATTTCTAACTTCTTATGATTTTAGATTGCTTATATCCCTAACAAGGGTAATGTGGTGGCAGATGCACTGAGTACGAAGAGGATGGCCTTAAGTCCTCTGTTTGTGGAAAGGAAAAGCTTGGAGTTCATATCAACTTTTGACTTTAGGCCCTCCACTGAGTTATTGCCTGGTTAGTTTGCATCGCTAGAGAAACGAGCTACTCTAATGGATCAGATAGGAGTTTCGCAGTGATATGATCCATCGATTTCAGACATTTTGAATAGGCTTAGTAAAAGGGAGACTTCTAGTCACCTCAATAGATATTCCGTTGATGATAAACGGTGGTTGTGACGAGATGGAAGGCATTGGGTTCCCCAAACTGGAAGTTTGATAAAGGCAGCCCTAGAGGAAGCCCATCATTCTAAGATGACTATTCATCCAGGCGGTTATAAGATGATAGGGATATGAAGAGGGTTTTCTTTTAGGCTGGGATGAACAAATATATGGCAGAGTATGTTTCCCAATATTTGGTTTGTCAGCAAGTCAAAGCTGAGCAAAAGAAGCCCGGTGGTTTACTTCATCATTTGGAGGTTCCGCAATGGAAGTGGGAGAGCATCTCTATGGATTTCATAGATGGTTTGCCTAGATCAAAGAAAGGAAATACCAAAATTCGTATTGTGTTGGATAGACTTACTAAGAGTGCTCATTTCATTCCAGTTAAGTGCAGGAGGACGACAACATGGTCGGCAGCAATTTATGTTTGTTAGATAGTCCGTCTTCATGGAGTACCTTCCAGCATCGTAAGTGATCATGACCCCATCTTTACCAGTGAGTTTTGGAGGAGCTTGCAAAAAGAATTAGTCACACATTTATGTTTGGGCACCACTTATCATCCTTAGACCGATGGACAGACGGAGAAGTTGAACAGAGTTCTAGGGGATCTTTTGAGGCTGTGTATCCTAGACTTTGGAGGGACTTGGGAAGAGCATCTTCCTTTAGTAGAGTTCGCCTACAACAACAGTTATCAAGATAGCATTGGTATGGCACCCTTCGAAGCATTATACGGACGACCCTATAAATCACCAACTTGTTGGTGGGAGACTACAGAGAGACTATAACTTGGATCAGATATGGTTAGAGAAACGTCCGAGAAGACTGATCTCATCCGCAGACGAATGAAGATCGCTCAGGATAGGCAGAAATCATATGTAGACAAGAGAAGAACTGACATCAAATTTAGGGTGGGAGACATGGTTTTCATTAAGGTGTTACCTTTGAGGAATGTGGTTCGCTTTGGATATGTAGGGAAATTGGCACCAAGATTCGTAGGGCCATTTCCCGTAACAGAAAGGATTAGACTGATGGCCTATAGAGTAAAGCTGCCATAGAGATTGTCTAGTGTTCATGATGTTTTCCACGTTTCTCATTTGCAGAAGTGCTTGCATGATACAACAGAAGTAGTTGAGTCGAGCATATTGGAAGAAGTAGAAGTGGAACGGGAGGCGACAATCAGGCGAGTTCCTCCCCATATTCTTGGATCATAATTTAAGAAGCTACGCGATAGAGAAGTCAAGTTGATGAAGGTTCAGTGGGGAGATAACCCAGAGGATGCGATTTGGAGACCAAAGACAAGAATCGTGCTTCATACCCTTTTCTTTTCAAGGGTATGTTCCTAACTTACTTTCCTAAGCTTTTATTTATGCTTGTATATATCATTTTAGTGTATCCTATCTATCGAATCTTCGACCTTTAGGTAGGGAATCTTATGATTGTAAACATGTGTTTGAGACATGTTATGTTTGATGGATGCAAGTGAATGCAAGTGATTGCTAGTGGTTGCCTGTTGATGCATATACACACACTAGGCACTAGATCGACTCAATCACTCTCATACTACATATGAATGTGTGTGCATTTTAAATTTTTATGAATGGAAATGAATGTATCATCATATGGATGTTGCACTTAGACGGATGATTGTGCACACATATAGAACTTACATATTATATTAGGATTATTTGCATACATATTGGACTCATGGCACTAACATATATTGCGTTAAGGAGGTCAACTGAATCAGTAGACTGCCTGATCTTTCACGTTAGCATTAGGACATAAACACACACCTTTGCATACGTTCATATAAGCATTAGAAATCTTTTAAGTACAATGGATGCCACTGATTGGTGGATGAGTAGATGGATGTGGATGGTAGGATGTGCATTCTTCTTAAACTTGGAGATTTCGAGGACGAAATCCTTTAAGTAGGGAGAATGTAACACCCCGAAATTTTAATAACACTAAAGAGGACAAATCAACGAATAATTAATTTAATATTCAGAATTAAGGGAAAAGGACTGTGTCATTGCGTTCGTCTCGAAATTTTGGTCAAGATAGACATTTGGTTTGCGTAAAACGGACATCGTATAAAGAAGTTATGAAGGTTTGAAGTTTGTATATGCGCAGGAAAAAATATATATGCATATTTAAGGTCCAGAAATCAAATTTCAGTTCAAAATCGTTTAAATCGCAGAAATTCGTGTGAGCGGGAAAAGATCCGCCTAGAGGAGTCGACCCCTCAAGGGGGTGTCGACCCCCTAAGGGTTGGGTCGACCCCCTAAGGGGTGGGTCGACCCCCTAGGGCTGACGTGGCAGGTCAGTTATGGGGGCTGGCAGCTATATATACAACCTCATTTCTCTAGTTTTCTCACACTAAAATCAATGGAGGCCTAAATGCTGTCTGTGCCTGGACTGAACCAAATCTTTTCCTTCTTCTACAACCAAGTTAATCAAGTTATTCAAGTGTAGATCTATGATCCAACCTCTGGTATTCTTCTATCTTTCTAGATCCAAACACGGTGAGTTTAAGTTACCTTTAGATTTAATAATTAAAAATAAAGCATGATATTACTGTACTTTGGATCTATTCCTATGACTGAAGCATACCAGATCTATTATAATTTGTGAATCCATGATATTCTGAATTAATTATGACTTGGATCTTAACCTTTATCATATCAGATATACTTTTAATTATAGATCAAATTCACTATTTAAATCATCTTGTACCTATCATGTTTGTGGTTAATTTGGATTTGTCATTAGTTGGAAATCTAAATCCTTGTTTAGATCTAATCATGCCTATCATGACATCCCTACTATGTTAGAACCAGTTTTATTATCATAAGTTCGCTGATCTGTTCTTATATGTCTACCTTAACATTATGCCATTATATGTTTATGTCAATTTTGTTAGAATAATCATTTCTGTAATCTTCCTTTCACCCTTTCCCTTTTATTTTATATAGCCAGGCTACTGTTGAGCCTAAGCATGTCGCTAAAAATATGCGAACGCGTTAGTTTGGGAACGGGGGGAAAAACATTGAAATTGGGCATAACTTGTAAAAGGGAATTTGGCATAACTTGAATATGAATTTAGGGCATATAATTCATTATGAGCATAATTGGGAAAAAGGGGCATGAAACCTATAATGACATAGGTAAGAATTGGTTAATTATGAAATGCCTAGGATTACAGTAACTAAAACTGTAACTGCACCTAGACATGAGTTTAGACTACACTTGTGGTGGAAGTCTGCCCGGAACCGCCCGGCATATCCAGCGTCCACAAGTGGTGAACATAATGTGAGGGGTCTAGGTGCATAAATACGAGATGTGCTATGACACGAGGTTAAACCCAACTTGTGGTGGAAGTCTTCCCGGAGCCGCCCAGCATAACTAGCATCTGCAAGTTGTAGGTTTAATATGGGAGGTCTAGCACATTATAACAATAAATGGACATGGTAATGAATTGGAATGCTTATCCTAGTTGGATCCATAGGGATTGTATGAACATGAACTTGAATAGGGGTTAAGTAAACTTTTTTGAATAATGGGTGGGTTAAGTAAATCCGACGGGTGGGTAATATTTATATATAGGCCCACAAACTTAACCTAAGGGGGTTATGTAATTAAAGACAATAATAGGTATACCTAACCTGTGGAAATCCTAGTGGGGATACAAGACAAGGGGGAGAGCTTGTATCATCTTGTGTGGGCGACCCGTTTCAGTCAGTAACCCATATAACGGTATCGAACGAGTACTCCGCCCTAGGTTAGAGTAGGGACACGCTTACTGGGATGAATGTAAGAGATCTAAATGTGGAGTGTGGGCGACGCAAACCGACCAGAGCATGTGTGTGCATGTACGGGCAGAACGGGATAAGACGACCGTGACACTAGTAGATATGGTTGTTCACATCAACGAAGAGTTTCCACTTTTGGAAGTGATACCTCCTACTGTGGGGCCGGCACAGGGTATCTACAGAGTAGGGAGCCGATCGATTAGGGTAGTAGTTAGGGTACGTATAGACTCTGGTAAAAAGTTTGGGAGCCTGTTAGTTTGGGCGGCCTGTGGATTGTATGGAGTTAAAACCTCTCACCTGAAGTACACCTAAGTCTACCATCATTTAGTTGTTGGGATCATCTCATTCAAGTTATACTAGTATCAGTGCAGAGTAATCTTTAGAAGCGCAATATACCTTATCATGTTTACTTTGTCATACCTGCCTTCTATGGTGTTATCTTTCTTATCCACTTTATTATGCCTATCATGATATTTTTACTTATTTATTTGCTAAAAGTAACTGGACTCGCCAGACTTTATGTCTGACCCTTTTTGGTTCCTCTTCTTTCTTCCGTTTCCCCCCAGGTTCTCAGGGTAGGAATACCAAAGCTTGATCATGTTTCTGCTTTCATTTTATTGGAGCTGCTTAGATGTATTGCTCAAGCTTTTTTCTTTGCTACTATGGCTATGTTTTTATTTGGGGATTATGCTTCTTTTATTTTGTACTTTGATGTTTAAGTGCAAGACAAATTTTTTTATGATGTAATGGTTTTTATATATTTCAGACATATGATGTTTTGAACTACGATGCTTTATGATTAATAAAGTTTGTTTTTATTCTACTTATCTGTCTTATAATGTTTCTGTATCTGTTTTACTAATAACGCTTCACGAAACTTAATGCATTCCCTTAGTGAGTGACACTAACGGACGCGGGGTGTCACAGGTTGTGATTCTTACACCTGGTTGGATCACGGTGGCATCAGCAGGTCGAATCGCAGGTGATCCCTGGGGTCGAGTCGGACCCACGCCGGTCCTTTGAGAGCTGCTGTTGATGAGGGCATGTTCGTCATTCCGCTGATCGTCGCTCGTATCATTTGCTCGGTAAGTTTACAGTTCCTTACCTTTCCTTAGAGCCATGGAATCTAAACCCGTTGAAATCAGTGAAAACTTCAAAAGCGGTAGAAATGCGGACTATCTTTTCAGACTTGAAGATCCAAATAGTAGAATGACAATCCGAAAAGATGAGAATTCGACGCTCTCAGTGAAAGCACCAAAATGTTAAACCAAAAAATGGTACTAACACCCAATTGATTAGAATTTGTAGGTAATAATAATCTAAAATTGAGTAAAAAGTAGTCGACACACATAATTTATAGTGGGTTAAGCATTAACGAGCCTACATCCACATACAATTCTTTGGTTAATCAATAGATTACAAATACAATGTTGGAATCGCTCAATCTCACAAGTACAATTCCAAAGCTATAGAATTATGGTCAGAAATCTAGAGTACGATCTGAATAAATAAGAGAAATATTGCTAAGGGTGAAGCTTGAGTACGTAGAGTGCTAAAAGATCCTTCAAAATGTCAATTCGTAGTGTATTTATAGGCATGAAGGGCAGGTGGGTTGCGTGATGACGTGGGGCTCATCCCTGAAATCTCGGAGCATAGCGTGGGTTAGCGGAAGGGAGGCTTCTGGGGTGGTTTGCAACACATTGTATCTCGACCCGCATTTGTAGGCTTGAAACTCGGTCGTGGCTTGACCAAGCCTTCGCTTCAACTAGGCAACGTGGGGTTCGGGTCGACGTCTTCATGAGCCGGACCGGTGAGGGTGTCCAGGGCATGATTTCCGCTTATGTGCGAATAGGTCGGGTTGCTACCTCCCCGAATCAAGCTGGTCATGACATTCTTGATCGTGTCGCCTTCTGGTGGGCGAGTGGGCCGCCCTCGAGCCGGTTTGCCCCGACCCGAAACATTTGCCTAGAGAACGTAGGGATACAAACCCAACTTTAAACTTGAGATCTATTCATTTATTCAACTCGACTCCCTCTTTCGCGAATGATAGTCTCTTTCTCAGTATTGTGCCTTATTGTGGGAATTCAGACTTTGTGCGGCCTGGTCGCAAAGTAGGGCAACATTAATAATATGGAATATTCAATTTTGATTTAAATTTGAATTGGAGTATAGAACGAGATTATAAAAGTTTTAAAAAATACATTTATACTGAATCAACTGTTTTATTATAAGTAATAAAATGGTTTGAATAGGACGAGTCGCACAACGACCATTCGCGAATTTCAACTATTAACTTCGAATGGACATATCCGGAGATCCAACCGTCAGATTTTCCCAAAACTGAAAGCATTAGGTGTGACGACACGCCCCGCACCAGCCGGCATTTCTAATGAAACGCGCTGTACCGATGTCCAACCAGCACGGGACGATCGTCAAAATAAAGGAAAGAAGGCGAATGAATCAACAAAGAACCTGTAGTATGTCTCATAGCGCATAGAATAAAATATAATAATAACATATACTTGACACAAAACAGGCGAGACAGTACATAAGCTGAAAACTAAATCATCATCGCAGCGGAAAATTCAAAATACAGCTTATGATCCAAACCATCATTATTACAACTATAAAACTGTCTCTAAAGCAAAATAAGAAAGGTACACTACTAATGCCCGAAGTAGTGACCACCAACGACACAGGGAGAATATATGGGAGTAATACATGTAAGCCTCCTGCTCGTCTCCGGACAGCAACTCGTGCACAACCAGGTAACCTGTCTCTAGTCTGCTCGTTTAGGAGCACCCAGAGTAAAAAGAAGACTTAAAACTCTGGGTCAGACAAAAGTCTGGTATGAGCGATAAGCAGCAAAAACAGAACAATAACAGGTATACATAACCATACCTGAACCTGGCCCTGCACCAAAGAGTTAGCACAACATGATGTAAAGTACTCTTAGGTGACACTAACATATGGTGTGGAAATAATGGGGAGGGGGTGTACATGTCATGGTGATGGAAAACATCAAACATAGCAATCATCCTCACATCTCTCACTCAGTGCGTAAAGTATACGATATCTACCACCTTGGTCACTACGATCACTCTGCCCCATGGAGTCATAATGGCCCCACTGCACTGATCCATAGCCACTAATCCTTTGCTATGCCCACTCTGCCCCATGGAGTCATGACAACCCCACTGCACTGGCTCATATCCCTGCTACGATCACTTGCCCTTGGGAGTCTTAACGGTCCCATTGCGCTGATCCATAGCCTATATCCGTCTTTCAGTGGTGAACCAAAGCTATAGACGTCGACAACCCCTTTGTACAAGTCCCGCAGCAAAGCCCAACCATGAAGTTAACTCGTTGATCCCCATTTTGATCCTGAGTTGTAACCTCCCATTTGGACTTCCTTTGCATCTCGGGTTCTGGTCGAATTGGAGTTGGTCCTCAAAAGAATCATCGCGTAGTAGAAGTAAGAGTACACATCTGGTTCGGTTCGACCCATCGGTTCGATTCGGACATACCACACACAAGCTTACTTGTTTGGTTCGGGCAACCCCACTCGATTCGGTTCAGATATACAGTGTTCGAGTTCTCCATTTGGTTCGGTTTGGCGCTTCCTCGCCATCTCCAGGTTTCGGTCTAGTCCTTTCTTCCCCCTCCGATCGGACCCCAGTTCCCGATCCGATCCCGCCTTAGTTTATATGGCCTTCCTTGTTGCCATGCTTTTCATCTTGCGCTAGGTTCCGATCCGGTTCGGTTTCTCTGCTCAGTTCTCCAATCCGACCCGAGCCCCATAACCCGACCAGATCCGAAACCCTGCACAATTTCCTGCGACTTTTCCAGCGACTGTTTTATGCCATACGATGGCGTTTTCGACCATTCTAACATTTATAATCAATCACAAAGCATATCATACAATCATAGCAACATCTATAATCGACTATAAATACCGAAACAACAATATGACATGTTCATATGGATCAAACATACCCAAAAACCCATGTTTTCTCCTTTATCATGTTTAGGCATAACTAATGATAGGATTAGCAAAACATATCCAAATTAACCAAAATTTCTAAAAGAGGCATAAAACATTATTTTAGAATTTACAAAAGTTTCCGGATTTTTCTAAGCTATAATTTCGTTAATTAACACTAATCAACCCTAATTAGCTATAATTAGTGTAAAAAGATGCTAATCACTCACCTTAGCCACAAAAATACTCAAATCCGAAACTTTTGGACAATATGGCTCGGATTCCAATGCACTCTAGCAGCTCAACCTCAATTTTAGTGCTAATCCGCCTTGATTTGATGTAGATTAGGCTAATATGTGATTAGAAATGTGTTTTCGAGTGTTTTAGAAGGTGGAGACCATTGTTAGGGTTCAAAGGTTGAAAGTGGTGGCTGCAAAAACTGAAATGAAATGGTTTTCCTAACCCTATCAGCCCCTATGCAACCCTTATCCCAAAATCCCCCAATGGGCCTAGTTGTTAATCACCCTATTTAGCCCGATTAAGCTGTTTTTCACCTTCCAAACCTTATTTCAGCCATTTCTCCCAAACGGTAAGTCCGTTTGACACATGTGACCACTATACGGAAAGGTAAACCATCATTCAAATCCAATGGAAGTGGTTTCGGGTCAAAATTCCTTATTAATCAAAAGTTATAGGCAAAACAAGATTCGACAGGGGCAAAATGGTCATTTAAAAATTGGCAAAAATTGTGAACATGGGAAATGACCCCATTAGTCGCCTCCCAAAGTTACACGACCATACGACTTCATATAAAGGTAAAATAAATATTCTACGATCCTCCGATACGTAGAATATGGGTCGTTACATTAGGTTCGGAATGAAAAGTACTATCAAAAAAAGTTTCGAATTTCAATGGTTAGATTTCAAGATAAGTCCAAATCAATATTGAAAAGGTTCGCTATAGATGCAGTTCGGTGACTAGAATTGGAAACCGACTGTAGAAGCCATAATAAAATCATTCAAAATATGGAAAAATTATGTTAAATCGTAATAAATGATTTTAAGGAGTTATGAATCAAATATACTTCAGTTTTGACATTTTTTTGATTAATTGATTGTTTGGATTGTGCTTGTCCAGTTTATGAGCAAATATGCTGTTATATTTAACATTGGGTTGGGTAGAAAATACTAGTATGCTAACACCATGTGATTTATTTCATGATTTGACTATGTGGTGTTTAGTGATGTTTTTTTGGTTCATTTCAATTTGATGAATCGTTTTTGAAATGGGATTTTCATAACAGAATGGAAATGTCATTTCCAATTTTGGACAGGGAATATTTTGTAAAATGTTTTATAAAGCAGAAAGGATTTCGTGGAATAAACCCGATGTTTTTGAAATAATTTGGAAATGGATTGTATGTTTGACATTGTATTTCATCACATAATCTATTAGTTGTTATTGGTAGTTTATCTGTGGTGGCTGAGAATTTGTTCTCTTAGGTAACACCCTTCTTCAAGACATATGAGCTCAAGGGGTATACTATTAATAGAAACTGATCATATGTGTGAATCGACAATGTGAAGTACAATGGTTTGAAAGTACTTGTATTATTCTTATTTCGAAAAAAATTCCCCACTTCGGGATATAAAATGAATTAGTATGTGGCTAAAGACTCGGGTAACCCTGATGACTAAAAGTATGGGTGGGACCTAGCACCTTAATTGTTCAGTGGACGGTGTAGTCCTACGTCATTAGTGGGAGGTGCACATATACATATATACATACATACACACACACACACACACACATATATATATATATCAAGCAAATGAAGGTGCATACCCTTTACCTTGTTGATGGGAGAAACCTCCCGATATTTGGTTGCATACGTTTTGTTATGCATTGATTGTGATATTTTGGAATTTAAATTTCCAAGTGATTTGGTTTGAGATCCCGAAGTGAAAGCTAATCTGGTATGAAAGCTAGATATGAATTTCAAATGATTTGAAATGCGGAATCGAGAATGAAGTCCAAATAAATATCTTCGGTAAAGTTAATTAGATTTGGAAAATCTAAGCTTGGGGATTAAGCCTAAATGGTTAGTTTGAGGAACTACATATTGTTTGTTGCATCGTAGGCTTCATAAGTCTATTTTTGGTAATTGTTTGTGCACCGACATTTGTGTGGAGTAAACTCGTTCCATGTTATATGGCGTGGTCCCGTGATATGCCTCACTGTAAAATAAGTGTAATAACTGTTTTGGTTTTCATACCTGTACCATGACTAATCTGAAGTTTATTGTATCCCACCTAAACTATGAGTGCCTATATTTTCCACACGGACAGCTAGTAGTTTTAATTTTGCAAATATTTTTGAACAGGATCCTGGATTTTGGCTGGAGCTATTCTATGGGTTATTTTGTAGTCTTCTACTGTTTGTATTTACTTTTCCGATGTGCTATAATTTAAATTTTTCTGATATTTTCCATTGTGAGTCGATTATTTGAACTCTGATATATTTTTGTACTCTGATGTTAATTTGTTGTAATAGCATTGAACTGGTCTCTTGTGCTTTGTTCCGATTTGTCGTATTCTCATAACAATCCCCTTTTGTGAACATTTCAAGTTGGTTTAGTTACCGGCTTGGAGTGGTCGAAAGGGCAGGTTGTTACAGGTGGTATCAGAGTTGGTTTACAAAGCTTTGGGGATACGAATCAATAGAACAAGGTGAAAGAGTTCATCAGAGATAGGATTAGTAATATTCTATAAAAACAACTCATTAGAGATATGGTTGGTAGTGCCCTAGAATGAGTTTGAAGAGTACTACATACAAAAAAAAATTGTTTTGAAAGATTATAACTTATAATAAGGGTTTGAGTGTTTATTTGACGTTAAGAATTAGGCTGTTGAGTATAAGAAGATTTTGAATATACACCTTGCAAACATATATCTGAAGTCTCAAATATACTGGATAGATATAGAATCACACTCTAGTCGCTTGAGAATGATTCCGGTGCACGAGTATTTATTTTCAAGTTTCGAAAGTGGGATGACTATATAATTCTAATTGAAATGCCGAGGGTTACTCAAACACACTTAAATAAGTGCATAAAAATGATATGAGCATTAAATTTAGCTAATACAAGTTAAATAGATTGAAAGGACTAAAGTGAACCAAACGAATTAAAATTTAACTTAAATAAAGTTAAATAGAATTAGAATGATAAAACCAATGTATGAATGGAAAACTAAGTTGAGATAAGCCAAATTTTACAATTAATGTGGATTGATTGGAAATTGCTTGGAATTGGACAGGTTATTGTATGGAAGTAGAGAAGAGGAATAAAATTGTATGCCCGACAAAAAGGTCCATATTTACTGTATTGAGTGGGTTGATGATGTTATGAGCCAATTGATAAGCCGCTTGGCTTTTGGATTTTCTTTTGATTATGAGTCCCTGTGAGGCAAGTTGTAGTTGTATCGATCAACGCATACAAAGAAGGTTATGGAGAAATTTTTCAAAAAATTAAGGCGTTAGCAATATTTCGAGAAATTGGGAAGTTCTTAGAAACTGAAAAGGTGAAGAACTTGAATTAGTTAGAACGAAGGCTGACTTGGTTAAGAAAATGACCTTCAGTTCCGTCTCCGATATTTCGGGGATGAAATCCTTTTAAGTGGGGGAGATTTTAACAACCGACATATTTAGTCAATTTGAAATATGAATTTTAATTGATTTAAATGGATTTTAAATATTTAAAATAATTTAAAAGATCTATTTTGAAAATTAACGACTTGAAATATATTCAAAATAAGGTTTAAACGTGAAAATTTAAAATTGAATTAAAATGAGCTTGTAACATCACAGTAGTTCATAATATTATGTTTTGAACTTTAAATGATTGTATAGAATTCAATATAACTCAGAATTTGTTAAAAAGAGAAATGTTAGGATCTATTTAACAATATCTTTCTAGCGAATGTGAAAAATCAAGATTTCGTGTTGTATATTATGAGTTATGTCCAAATTAAAATTTTAAAAAAGTCGATATGAAATCTCTTATAAATTATAACGATTTATTAAATAAAATAAAAGGATTTGTTATGAAATGGAATATTGATTTGACTTGAATTTGGAAAATATCGAATTATAAATCTAAGTATGTTTGTTTTAGAGTTATATGATATTTCATTTGGATATATATGACAATTTTAATTTATTATTATTTATTTGAGCGGTTTTTGAATTTATTTATATTTTAATTGGTTTTATTTCAGCCTTAAAAATAGTCATTCTGCAAACGACCTCCATTTTCGACAAAACCAATTTTGTTGGATCCAAAATATTAAATTATTGCTACATTTCAAATTTCGTGCCAATTGGAGCTCGTATGTGACCGTGCACAATTTAAATGTGAAACGATTAATATTTTGACTTTAAAAATACGCTACTAGAGCAAACAGACTCGGAATTTGACGAAACAAGTTTTGTTGGGTCCGTAATATCAAGACCTATATATATGTCAATTTTAATTGAATTCGTATGTGATTGAACGAATTTTTAAATAATGAATGTAAGCAATGATTGAATAAAATAAATGTAATAATCAAATAAAATAATAATTTCCCTCCACTATATAATATTCTTACTTCCTATAACCCTAACCTAATTCATTCCTCGGTCAAAAACTCCACGCCGCCATCTTATTCCCAAAACAAATGAAAACGTGAAATGTAAAATCAATTAAAAGTCAAATAAAAAATCCATAAATTGCAAAACTCATGTATTTGGATACACTGCAATCTTCTCTTCACTTCTATGAAAGTTTTATGAGGTACGAACGATTTTGAGTTTGTTGTAAATCATACAGCGTGCGTCGCTTTATGTAGTGTTCGATCTTTTGGGCGATTCGAGCATCAATTTATGATTTGGATTT
The DNA here is from genome assembly GCA_030737875.1 of Allium sativum. Classification (NCBI taxonomy): domain Eukaryota; kingdom Viridiplantae; phylum Streptophyta; class Magnoliopsida; order Asparagales; family Amaryllidaceae; genus Allium; species Allium sativum. The sequence goes on from CM060920.1 coordinate 10,345,495, forward strand.
TAGATTCTTGCTCCTGGGATTTGGTAGCATTTTCTTATGGATTTTTGAGTGGATTTTGCAACAAAAAGTGTTATGAAGTTCACTATAGCCGTGCGTTTGAGCTGGAGCATGCACATGGAAAGGGGACCGCGAGCTTGATGATTTTGATATGGAGATGGAGAGGGTATGGAGAGACGATCATTTGTATATTTCGTTTGAGGTTTAACGAAGAAATGAGGGAGAAAGGGGTGAGGAAAGTTGCGTGAATGGTGGGATGTAATACTGGAAACGTGCGTTGTTTCCTGGAAAAGAAGAAGAATGAACGGTGGGATTAAGTTATGATTAAGGTGTTAATTAATTTATAAACTAATTGTTAATGACGTTATAATGTATACAATTTTATAAAAATTGTAACTTTGTTATATATTATAAGTATCCGACAAAACATGATCTGTTGGGACCGTACGGAGGAGCAATTCACAACAAATCCGATTTGGTGCTCATTGCAATTTTTGGCAAAGAAAATGTCTGATTTAATCAATTGATGTTTATCGTTATTTGAAGATAAACGACCAATACTGGAGCTCTCTCACTCAGCTGTTTTGTTAAATTATTATAATCTTGTTTGATTATATTTATTGACTGTGCGTGATTGCAATGTTTGTTGTATGGTTGGATCTAGATTAACCCTTGAGGGGGGGGTGAATAGGGTTTAACACAGTTTTTCTCTGAGTTAAAAATCTAATGGGATATTAAATAATAAACAGATTACAGAATGCAGCAGAAATAAAAAGCAGAAAGGAAATAACACACAGAGATACCCAGCTTCGGCAAAATCCTGCTTACTGCTGCATTCCTAAGGTTTCTACTAGGTGATAGAACAGATCCCGCATAAAAGACCATGTACACTCGCGACCCCTCTCTCCTATTCTAACCTTACGCTTAAAACCGTAGACTGATCTAAACCCCTAGATCAGATTCCCCCTGAATACAACCCTATAACCAGTAAATCCTAAATTTTACAGACTCTAGCAACTGCCAGTCAACACCCTGACTGGATCACCCTAGTATTTTATAGACACTAGAAACTGGTCGGACGATTTAAATTCAAATTACAAAAGACAAAACAAAATTAAAAGTAAATCTAAAAATCCTTGGAATTTAAATTGAAATTAAGATCCCTTCAATTAGAAGTAGGTCGGCCCATTTTCATTTGTGTTGCACACTTCCTTATTCCCGTCCTCTTTGCTTTGTTGAGATAAAGAATGGCGGCTCTGGAAATCCAAAGCTAGGGTTTCTGATTTCCACCCCAAATCGAGATCGCGTATGCTTGTTTGAATTGATTCTCTGGTTTTACTCTCTGATCCTTTGAGTGAATGAAGCTTAGCTCTCTTCCTCTCATCACTGATTTGAGATTGTTCTCTGGCTTGATCGAAACTGTGAGTTTTTCTGAAAATTCTTGCTTTGAAATACTTGAATTGATTTTTGTGGGTTTCAATCTACTATGCCAGTGTTGAATTGGTTGTGTATGTATAGGGTAAAACAAATAGAAACCCTGCACTCTGATTTCACTTATTATTGGCTCGATCTGGTTTGAAAGGTTTCCTCTTTTGATAGATTCGATTTAAAATGAATTGCGTGATTGCTGTTGCAATGCATTCCTCTTTTGGTTTCTCTGTAACTTCCTTGCGTGATTTGTGAACCTGATAAAATTCCTTGGCTTTGAAAACTTTCCTGATTTGTTGTGATTTGCTGAATCATTACTGTGAAAAACTTGGAAACCAATTGAAAGATTCCGTGCCAAAAATGTTCATATATTTCTGGAAACATATTTGCACAATTCTCTTTTGTCCATTGCTGATTGTCGAAATAAAACAGTGAATTGTATTTTGTGAAAGCAATTTAAAACTTTCCATTTCGAACATTATTTTAATTTCTAGCCTTTACTAATTGAAGATGCATGCATTGCTTTCCCCTTTTTGCTTGACAAAAACTGGAAACATGTATTTCTTTTTGCCTTTAGTGATTGAGAAAAACATGCCAAAAACACTTGCGTTATTTTCTTGAAATCAAAAAGAAATATTTCCCTGATTGATGCATTGAACCTTCACTTGGAAAAAGAATTATTATCTTTCCATAGAAAGTTTTTTGCAGATTTCTTTGCACATTTAACTTCTTGCCAATTTTGCTGAAAAGAATGCTAATATTGCTGTGTGAATATTTCAATGCTATGAATATCATCTATGTAATTTTCATGTTGAATGAATATGAACCATGTTTGCCTTCCAACATACTTGAGCCACTTGAAAAGCTGCCTGTATATGTTATATGAACCTGAGCCTTATTACATGTGTAGTCCATTGTGTTGTAGCCGAGTCACCATGTACACAAATGCTTGTGCACCATATACCACGCTGTTTTGATGGTCATAGGCCTGTATTGTGCTCTCTTACATGTCTGCACCATTCACTTGGTCAACCTGTAGCTTCATACTGCCATATATATGATGCCATGATTACTTTCCACCATGTACACACTATACTTGTCTTGATCTGTATTGCTATTTACTTGTATCACATTGGAGTTTGAAATGTTTGTGCCCTGTTTGTTGGGATATACACCACTGTTTTGAGTTCGAGCTAGAACTTGATAACTCTGTTTTGATACTTGCATGTAATTTGAGTACACTTGCATGTGCATTGTTACTTGCCTGTGCCTCCATCATGTGTAATCGACATGATGACATGCCATCACCATGTACCTGTGTTGACTGTATACATGCCTTGAGATCTGGTTTGACAAAACGAGCTTGACCATTTCCTATATTCTTTTCCACCCTGTTTACTAGTTCTGTGTGCACATGTATGCCTGATCTTGCTGAAAAGTGTTGGCTTGATTTCGATCCATGACATGGTTGCTCGACCACATTGTTATTTACTGCCATGACAATTGAAAAGTTTGCCATTTGTGCTTGTATTCATTTATGAATCTCTACCTTCATGTTGTTCACATTCATGTTGTTTGCTGCCATGATATTTGATCTGCCACCTTTGCTGAGCTGATTTTGTGCCATTTGACTTTGAGATTTTGCTAAAACTTATTTGTGCACTTTAACTTTTTCATTTGCTGGCTTGCATACATTTTCTTGTGCTCGACCATATTGGAAGTTTGAACATCTCTTGCGACTCTTTTATTTCACTGTTGTGCACTAAGTCGAGCAGGTCCACATGGCTACTCCTCAGTTGCACACTGGATTAACGAGGCAGTGCACACGTGTGTATGTATATATATATATATACACACGTGTGTATATGCAGCCATCCAGAGTATTTTTCTGTCCCTGCACCATATATACATACTGGTTACCTTGTGGTATTTACTGTGTATCACTGTGAATATCACAAGCTGTCTAGACACAGTTGGATGGATATGAAAATCCGATCGAGTCAGAAAAATGATGAGAAACACACCAGAAAGCTGAGGCAAATAAAATTTCAAAAATAAAATTCAAATCTGTATGTATTCTATTTTTATTTCTATTGCAGTGTACTGTGTGTGTTTCTGCATATTACAGGTGTGTAGATGATTACTGGACTGACAGTGAAGATGCTGTGAAGACAGATGCTAGAAGAACAGAGACAGTAAATGAGTGTTTGTACTAGAGAGAGTCTAAATAAAAAAGAAAATGTACACTGAATGTTGAATGTTGTAGTGTATATGAAAAAGGATATGAATTGAAATGTATGTCAGTGATGTATTCAAATAGTGGAGTTAAAAAAAATTGTACTGTTTGATATTGAAATAAAATATTCTATTTAAATAAAATATTGTGAATATATGAATTTCTGTACAATCGTATTTTATATAAATATAAATATTATATTCATGTCTGTTGTGTATATATAGAACAGTTCAGTTATAAACACATTTAATAATAAAATATATTTGGTTGTTATCATCAAACAAAAATCATATAATTGTGTATACAACACCGTTATATACAACAATCTCCCCCTTTTGATGATGACAAACAAATATTAAGATTTTGAATCCAATAAATGTGTTTGATAGTGAAGAACTGAACTCCCCTTATTTGAATGCTCCCCCTACAACATAAACTCCCCATATAACTGTGCATGAGTGAAATGAATGAATAAAAATGAATTTTAAAAATATTTATAAAATATTCACTCATAAATCAAAATCCCAACCCATTCTCCCCCTTTTGTTATCATCAAAAGGATATAGAATTTAAAATATAGATGAACAAAATGACTAAAAATATTATTCCAGCTTAAGAGAAAGAACGGTCATCATAAATCTCAATCAGTCAAACAAAAATCATAATAAACTAAGAAATGGTGTCATATTTCACATTGTAGAGAATGTCGGATTTACGATGAATTTTATAAAAATGGAGAGAGTTTAAAAAACATATATTTCCAATTATTTTCAAAAGAATTTTGTAAAATTGAGCAAAAAAACAGTGATGGATTTGGACTATAGTTAATAATTCAATTTAAGTGATAAAATCGTATAATCTCAAATCCCAATAACTATCAATCAACAAATCATAATACTCCATCAGATTTCAACATATTTCACAAAATAGAAGATGGATTGATAGACTGGTTTTTATATATCAAGGAGAATTTCATATACAATTTTATTTAGCAATTTTTTTTTTTTTCTCTTTTAATTTAAGAGCACACTGACCACACATAACCAGATCTTGGATTTTTAAATGAGATCAGTTGCAGCTTAAATATAAGTAATCTCATAACCATGCATAACTAGAGCTTGGATTTTTAAATGAGGTTAGAGAAATACTTATGAATATTATATTATTATTATTTTCAGTTTCAAAATGAGATAACTCCTCAGTATACAAAACTAATATGTATGATAGAAATGTGGTAGGTACGAAAATGGTTTGTGAAATAAATTTCTAAATTAATCATATTATGAAATATGCTCGACTGTACCGGGATCATAGAAAATTTTCAATTGTGACTAATTCTAAAAAATAACATAGTCCTATTTCTATCACAAATATTTCCACTGTTTATTCGAAATATTTTTAAAAAAAAAAAAATTAAACTCTCCACATTAATATAAAGAACATGATGGATGACAGAATAATGGTAGATAAAGAAGATGGTCGTGAAATAATTGCCAATTCAAAGATATTATAATAAATGTTCAACCATCATGAAAATCTAAATAAAATCTCCTCTTGTTTTGATATATACCGCAGTCACAATTCATCACAAATTCAAATTCTGGTAATAATTTTGATGAATTATAAATACAGTTCAATTTGGACATTGATCTCAATTTCTGAATGAATAATAAATAAATAATTTTAAAATTGAAAATCAATTACAAGAGGAAACAGAAAGATCTATACAAGACAAGAGGGATTAAAATATATACAAAAAAATTTAGCACATCTGATACCAATTGGTGTCTCTATTAATCAGGATTGTAACAAAACACTGGTGGCTAAACAAGGATATCACAAACAAAAGAAATTTAAGCCCAAAGCCCAAGCAGACAAGATAACAAATTAGGCACAATAATTTCATCTATCAGTGCAGCAGTCACAAAACAAATAGTTATTTGAAAACATTTTTCAAAGATGGTATCAGAGCAGCACAGAAAACAATATCAAATCAGACTTGTCAGAGGATGTTTCTGAAGGTCACAAAACATGATTCATGATTCAAGATTTAAAAATATAGTTTATTTTAAATCATTTGAGGGAATATGAAAAGCTTAAGATTCAATGAATCGATCACACCAAATTATTAGTTTCACATTCAAGATATGTGTGTGATTCAGTAAATCAATAATTTCAAATGATTTTAAACAAACAAATATTCGAATCAAATCATCATGAAATAACAGTGATTTTCAAAGACCAATTTTCAAATGAAATTTTCATGATATTTCTGACAAGTATAAGAGAAATTTCAGATCATTTACATCCAGTTTGAGAGGTATTCATGATCCAGAAAATTTATAAAATAATTTATTTGAAATCACTTAAATCAATGTCAAGTTTTGAGATATGATGAATCTGTCACACAAGATTGATAATTTCAAATTTTAGAGGTGTGTGATATTCAGAATATCAAGAATTTCAGATGATTTCAAACAAATAAATTTCAACAATAATGATCATGAATAAAGGTGAGATTCAAGATGTATCACTGTAATTCAAGACAATTCAAACTATCCAAGCCAATCTGAAAAATCAATGAAATTATCACAATTGAGAAATAGCAGTGCGTTGTAATGAGTATATTATTTCAAGCTTTTCTGAATGAATTAGAAGAAATTCAAAACAGCAGATTTGTGTGAAATTTCAATTGTTTTTCAGATCTTCAAAAATTTAGAATTCAAATTAACAGTGTTTAAGATATGGCAAGAATTCATCAACACTGTTATGAATTCAGAAATAAAAATATACACTTCAAAACAATTGCAGATATTTACAAAGTTAAAATTCAAGATTCGGAAAGTTTAAAAAAAATAAGAGTTCTATTCAAATAATGTGAATTTCCAAAGGACCACGAATACTGCAATTGGAAATTAATGAGGCCCAAAATGAAACAAAAAATATGGCAGTGACAAATTAAAAAAATAGGAGAAGAGGTAGAAGGAGAAAAATAATAATATTTACAAAGATGAGTTCAGAGATCATACCTAACATCAATGTAAACCAGAATCTCTGACTCAATAGATGTGGCTAAGGAACTATGATTGATTCAGTGATATGAAGCGGTTTGAATCCAGTTTTTCTTTAGCAATGCAGTTCCTCAGCCTCCTCCGGTACCTGACAATTTAAATGATCGAGTGGTCTGACAAAGTTTGTAAAACCACTCTCAGTTATATTTGTACGTTTTGGCACCCAAACTTGTTTGTATAACAAACCATCAGAGTTTACAAAAATGCCTTTAGGTACCCAAATCTGTTTGAATTTAGACGAATTCATTTAAATTTTTTTGGGGTCCAAGAATGATTAAATGGTTTGTTATAAAACAAATTCTTATTTCGTTTATGATTCAAAAAATCTTTTGAATTGCCAGAGTTTAAAATTTCAAAACAATCTTTTCCAAAACAATTTGAAGAGCTTTCAAAATCGTTTGAATTCAGCGTATCAAAACGATTGATACATATTTAAAGATTTTTCACCGTTTGAAAATTTAGCCAATGTTGTTTCAAGTTTTTGAATTTTAGATTTGAGATCACAGTTTTCTTTCATTAAATATGAACAATGATTTCTAGTGATCTTAATCTTTTCAAAATCAGTTTTCAAAACCAAATTTTCATCATTAAGAGATTTAATTTTGTTTTGGGACGCAGCAATCTCAAATTCAAAATGTTTTTGTTTTTCAAACTCAAATTTCTTGGACTTTTCAATCTCGTTTTCAAGTTCTTTCAAAATCAAATCGGATTTCAACAAATTTTCCTTTTCAGCAATTTCAAATTTGGAATCTATATCAGTCTTAAAAATTTCAAATTCCTTTTGTAGAAAATTGTTCAAACTTGATAACTCAATCTTGTTTTCTTTTAAGATCAGAATTTCCATTTCAAAATTTTGAATGTGTTTTGTTGAGATGAACAAGATTGGTTTCCAATTTCAAACAATTTTTGCAATCTGAATTTGAAGAATTTTTAAAATATTCAAGTTGTGATTCCAAATTATCAATTTTGCTGGTCAACTCAGTATTCCTAGATTTTCGAGTTTTTTTTACATTTGAGTTTATCAACAGATTTAGTTAAATCAACACACATATAAACCAAATCTTCGTATGAGAAATTTTCATCTTCAGCATCTGTTGATTCTCCATCATTTGATCTATTTGTTTCACCTTTTAAGCATAGATCTGAATCTAAGTTGACATTCCAGGGTTTTTAGCAACTACTGTCAATTTGTCCATACTTTGTATTGAGAGTATTCTAGATTTCCTGTGCAGTCAAACAATGAGAGATAAGTTTAAATTGATCAATACAGAGACAAGAATAAATAATGTCCATAGCACGAGTATTGATAACGATATTCCTTTTATCTGACAAATCTACTCCATTAATAATAATATTCCAATATTTTATATGAACATATTTTATATAAATTTTCATCTTTATTTTCCAATTTAAAAAATCTGTTCCATTGAAAATTTTTGGAATATTACTGGACCGACTCTCACTACGCTGACAACTAGGATGACCCATGACTCTAGAGTTAAAGAAAATACCTGCTCTGATACCAATTGTTGGATCTAGATTAACCCTAGAGGGGGTGAATAGGGTTTAACACAGTTTTTCGCTGAGTTAAAAATCTAATGGGATATTAAATAATAAACATATTACAGAATGCAGCAGAAATAAAAAGCAGAAAGGAAATAACACACATAGATACCCAGCTTCGGCAAAATCCTGCCTACTACTGCATTCCTAAGGTTTCTACTAGGTGATAGAACAGATCCCGCATACAAGACCATGTACACTCGCGACCCCTCTCTCCTATTCTAACCTTACGCTCAAAACTGTAGACTGATCTAAATCCCTAGATCATATTCCCCCTGATTACAACCCCGTAACCAGTAAATCCTAGATTTTACAGACTCTAGCAATTGCCAGTCAACACCCTGACTGGATCACCCTAGTATTTTACATACACTAGAAACTAGTTCGAACGATTTAAATTCAAATTAGAAAAGACAAAACAAAATTAAAAATAAATCTAAAAACCCTTGTAATTTAAATTGAAATTAAGCTCCCTTCAATTAGAAGTAGGCTGGCCCATTTTCATTTGTGTTGCACACTTCCTTATTCCCGTCCTCTTTGCTTTGTTGAGATAAAGAATGGCGGCTCTGGAAATCCAAAGCTAGGGTTTCTGATTTCCACCCTAAATCGAGATCGCGTATGCTTGTTTGGATTGATTTTCGGGTTGTACTCTCTGAGCCTTTGTGTGAATGAAGCTTTGCTCTCTTTCTCTCGTCACTGATTTGAGATTGTTCTCTGGCTCGATCGAAACTATGAGTTTTTCTGAAAATTCTTGCTTTGAAATACATGAATTGATTTTTGTGAGTTTTGATCTACTATGCCAGTGATGAATTGGTTGTGTATGTATAGGGTAAAACAAATAGAAACCCTACACTCTGATTTCACTGATTATTGGCTCAATCTGGTTTGAAAGGTTTCCACTTTTGATAGATTCGATTTAAAATGAATTGCATGATTGCTGTTGCAATGCTTTCCTCTTTTGGTTTCTCTGTAACTTCCTTGCGTGATTTGTGAATCTGATAAAATTCCTTGGCTTTGAAAACTTTCCTGATTTGTTGTGATTTGCTGAATCATTATTGTGAAAAACTTGGAAACCAATTGAAAGATTCCATGCCAAAAATGTTCATATATTTTTGGAAACATATTTGCACAATTCTCTTTTGTCCATTGCTGATTGTCGAAATAAAACAGTGAATTGTATTTTGTGAAAGCAATTTAAAACTTTCCATTTCGAACATGATTTTAATTTCTAGAATGCCCAGCTGAAAATCCCATTTGATGGTTGTCCAACTAACCATGAATGTTTCAAGTGTTCGTGGTCCTTCTTGAGATTGAGCTCGATTCTAGATTTCAATTCTATTCTCTTTAACGATTTAGGACATTTTGTTTAAAGACGGGATTTGAACCTGATTCAGTCAATCTCAAGCAGATGCGACACTTTCAACATTTGGGTAATCAAGTTTAAACCCGTAATTCATATTACTAGAAAATTGAGTTTGATAACTATGAAGTGATAAATTAATTTGATAATAAGGTCCCTCTTGTTTTTTCTCGAAACCCCTCCATACACCTTTTGAATTTTGTTTTATGACTTCATAGTAAAATGGTTTACGGCTATGTTCAAAGGGTTTCAATAAAACCGAAGAGCATTTTGACATATTCATTTTTGTTTACTTCTTTTATTTCACATTGTTATTAATGAAAAGATATCATCTGGTAGCATAATGGTTGACAAGAAGAAAGCAGCTAAGAAGTCTTGTCCAAATTTTCCTTCTTCGAGCAAAGGCAAATCTTCTTTCCTCTAATCGGAAGAGTTTCTAAATAAATTTTCCGCTTTTATGAAGCATTCCTTCATCTTGACTTAGGAAGAAGTCAATTCCATACTAGAAGATATAGGGATCTCAGTTGTTGTAGCTATTACCCTAGCACGGGATGTACTATCGATAATCCTCTAGAAAGGTTCTTTGCTTATATTTCCATCCGCATCTAGCATGTGATTTATTCCTATTACATCCTTTATTTCTCATTTCATCTAGCATCTTAACGTTGATCCGATCCAAATTTTCCCTAATACATATATTTACTTAGACTGGAAGTTCTCTCTTTGAAGTAGGGCGGTTCTACTTTGAGCTCCCTTGCTCTTGAGTAGTTATTTCACTCAGCCAAAGTAAATAAAGTGAATCCAAAAATTTATAAGAAGAGCCTCCTATCAAAGCTCTTTGAGGAAAGTATTAATAAATCTAAGGACATGGAGAACTAGTTCTTTTATATCTAGTGCCATCCTAGATCTACATAGCCTACACTAAATTTGGTAACTGTTTTGGGGCTTTTTTCAAAGGCAAGCAACTTTATTACCCCAATGATAAAATTACTAAAGTATCAATTACAATACATAAAATGACACAATAAAAGAACTATACAAAAACCTCCACAAGTCGACTAAACAAAAGCACACTACGACATATACATATTACAGACCATATGTCTAACTCATATGAAAAAGAAAAAGCGTTTGATTCTCTATAATGCAGGAAGCACTCAACTATATCCAGACCCGATACTCTTCAAAATGCTTCTATGAATTTCATTGTACAACTCATTTGCATTTAGATCACCATGACCAAAAGCTCTTCTGTTCCACTCTGCCTATAAAGCATAAATAAACCTTTTCAATATCTTTAAAAGCGTATTCGACCTATCGTTCCTCCATTTTGTAGCTTTAAAAATGTTATACCACTCTGTCTTGCTACCATTTGAAGGTCTATAAAAGCTTCCATTCGCTTATATCCTCATTCATATTTGATATGCATAAGTGCATTCAAAGAACAAATGCACATTTAACTTCTCTTCAGTCTTGCAAAGAAAACATATACTTTCAGGTAACAAGCTAATTTTATGCAGTTTATCCTTTTTATTAACTGTATTGCCATGATTTTCCACAATAGAAGGTTCTCCTTAGCCGAACTGCACATGTTCCAAATCCTTTTAGCCCATGGAAAAACTTATTACTATCCTTGCAATAAAGAGTAAAAATTCTTAATAGAACGAGCTTTCTCCTTCCACATTAAACAACCATCTCCACTAACATTATAACAATTTGAAATTTCATCCCATAGTTGACTTAGAACCGCTGCACTTGTATATGGCACTACAACATTACCATCTTGTATGTAATCATTAACTATGGTTTTGTCAGGTATACCAGATAACATCCCCAAGCTATAATCAAGAATATTTCTCAAAATCAATCACGGTCTTATCCATGGAGAATGCCAAAATGATAAATTCTTCATGATTGTATAGTTACAATGAATGAATGAATGGCAGAAAAGTGTTTCTTAAATTTTGAATATTCCTCCAAATCCATCTCATATTTTGAGAGACTTGCATTGTCCAGAAATTATTTTTGCCAATTAAATTTTGTTTAACCTACTTGAGTCACAAACAATTTTCAATAGAAAAAAGCTTGTCAAAATAAGTAGAAATAGCTGCCTTGTTCCAAAGGTATAGGTTTGTAATGCCCAACCTTCCAGATTCCTTAGCATCGAACAACTTATAAGAAGATATTGGAATCATTTTCTTCGAGAATGGATCTCCATGCCAAAGAAATTTATTAAGGGCACTTACAACCATATTGATTAATTTAACTGGTAATATGTAATGCCTAGACCAATATGTTGTCATTACAATAGCAATTGACAGAACCACAATCAATCTACCAGCTTGGGAGAGCTTACACGAAGGCCATTGCTGCGATTTGGTTATATTCTTCTCAAAAAGTGGAGCACATTTTTCCTTAGTAATACAAGAACAAATTAAAGGCAGTCCTAAATAAAAAGCATTCAAAGGCAGTTCTATCAGCCTAAATCTTACTATAATTTCGTTCTTCCTATCACTTGGAAATCCAGCAACCAGGATGTATGATTTATTTAAATTTATCTGAAGCCCTGTATTGGAGTAAAAGATATAGAGAGTTTCAAGGGTACATTGAATGTTGTCTTTTGATTTCTTAGTCTTTACTGAATTGCGAAAATACCTAATATTCGGTCTGCCTCCATTTCTCTTTTGAAATAAGTAAGTTGTTTAACTGCTTGCAATTCCATGTCCATAACATACTTTAATTTTTTTTCTTTAACTCAACTTGCCTCTATTGAAGATTAATATCATAGGGGTTCCTTTTTCATTCTTCCTGAACATGAGCAAGCTCAGACCTTACTGATGTTGATTGCTTTGAACCCTTACCAAAATTACTTGCTGACCAAGTTCTAAGTTGATATTTGAGTAGTTTCATTTTATCTAAAAGGTTGTGCATTGGATTATACTTAGACTGAGAAGACCATACCTACAAAAGAATGCTAAAAAAATTGGATGCTTAAACCAAAAATTGAACATTTTAAATGAGCTCTTACCCTTACTAGTGGCATCATCATTATCCCAATAAAAGATTAAAGGACAATGTTTAGATAGTATTGGAGATAGAATTTGATAGTAGGATTTTGGCAAAAGATTAAAGAAATAAGCGTTAGCAAAAATATGATCAAGTTTACGAAGAGTAATGATGATTACTGTGTATTGTATATGACTTCCTTCTTTCTGATTACCATTCATGTAATTTGTTTTTTAGATGTCATTGCTAGACCTATGATGCCAGGACCAAATATATAATGGATAAATTTGCGGCACCATCAAAAATACTTGGGAAAAGGACCTTCTTGTTAAACTTTAACACTCTTGTAAAATACTCTATTCTTCCTATCGGTGAGAGGATCCTCAGGAGACACCAATGGTGCATTGTTCCCTAAAGGAGGTTTATTCTTAAAATAGGGGTGTCCGCATAACTTTTCCAGTATGTCACCCGTTAGTTTTAAGTACGCCAGTAATATTTGGTTTTTTTAGTTTAAGTAGGGCTTTTGCTTTATTGCTTAATCATTTTCTTCTTTTGCCTCAGCTACTGCTTTTAGAGCTTTATCCATTGCCCCATTTTCTAGTGTCACTCCCACTCATCCCGAAGATTGGTATTTGAATATGAAATTCTTAGCACTGGTGTGATAACCAAAAAAAGGTTGCTTACGTCTTTCATTGAAGGATACTCTAATAAGAAAGCCAAAGTAATTTATTCCCTAACTATTTCTACTTCTAAGGGAGGAAGTGAGGCTATCATGAATGCTACTGTAACACAGTAATATCATCTATCAGAATCACCCAAATTATTATCGGAAGTGACTTTGGTGACAGCTCCTCATTTTAGGGAAGACCTTGTGAGATATATTAACTTTCCTAACTTTCCTTCTTCTTCGATGAAATATAAAAGCCGTTTGTATTTCCCCTTCTTTTCCTCCTCCTTCTGACATCTCATGTTTCTTGGCTTCTCCCTTTTTAGAAACTTCTTTTTCCAACAAGGTGAAAGTTGTCTTCGATTCCCCTTTATTTGCTTATCCAACAAGGTAAAAGTAGCTTCTGGTACACTTTTGATCCCTATGCTTCTTTATTTTTTTATTTTTTACATCATACTTTTCCTTTTTTTTCAATATTTTCAATCACTAGTTTTCCTCCCATACATATTTTGCTGAATGGTTGAGGCTTAAAGGAGAAAACCAAGCTTGTTAGGTCTCCACCTTAATTTTCGCGAAAGACAAGACATCAAGGGAATTACATAGTGCGAAAGTTGTTCTTTCCGAGAAGGAGACAACCAAAAAAAAATTTATAATCAAAACATGGATCTAAACATATCATTGGAACTGTCTCAAAAGTAAAAGGATAATCTCAACACAAAACATGCTTCTCTTATTTCTAGCTTAAGGAAAAGCTTCAAGAAGAAAATGTTAGAAACCAATCAGCAGAAACGTTAGAAAACTTTTTATGAACAACGACGCTTATAAGCGTTAGCAATATTGATTCAATGATATTGCAATTTGCAACACCAATTATTAATCACAGTTTTGTAAGAGAATTAACAGAAGCAGTACTAATTAAGTAAAAATCAAGAGAACAAGAGTAATATTATCGATTAATGACCGGTCCAGCAAATGTTGTTTCCTTGAAACGAAATTGCTTCCTCTACGGCGCTGGAAGGTTTGATTGACCAATCATTTACCAAGGATGAAAAGGTTCTCTACAATGTTGCGCTACAATTGCAGATCGACAACGAACGCAAGGAAGTTTTTATTTTGAAGAATAGAGCAATGGGGAAAAAGATAAAGAGGAGCAAAATCAGAATAAAACTGTATTTATGTTTTGATTTTCGTAGGACTATATATAGGCTAGAAGAGGCACCTTATAGGCGATTCTGTTTGAATTGCAATGGCTACGACTGTTGGAAAGGTTGCAACCCTTTATCAACAGACATTTCTGTTGGCAATTTCACGGCTAGATTAAAAAATAGCGGTTTCGCAACACAGCGAGCCATCGGCATCCGGAGGCCCAATTGATCACCAGACCCCAAGAGCCCCAAGGCCCAAGGCCCTATCTTCTGACCATTAAATATTAATATGAGTGCTTATCATGCCATAGTTCATGCCATTGCCTCTCTCTTCCATCTCCTCTTTCTTTTGTAATAACATCAAGCCTTAGTATAAGTAGTGGCAAAGGTGTGTGGGACAAAATGATTTTTCCAAACCCAATGATTCATTTTCCAACAATCCCCCACATGAATGAGTGGTCATCTAATATGTTCTTAAAATTGTGAAGGATTTATCATATCAGTAAAAGTAGCATAAAGGCCTTGAACTTTTCCTTGTGTTTTATTGTTATGACTAACTGGCAAATCAGTGGACTAGAATGTCTTTGAACTGTAAGCCATTTGTGTAAGTATATAATGATAACACATGATAAATATTCTCTAACCCATGGGTTCTCTGTTTGTGTTCGTTTTTTGCCATGAACACCGCCTTGGTTTCATGAGTGCTTGAAGAATTCCACCTTACAATTCTTCTTGAAGCAGCGCCTTCACACTCACATAGGTGATTTTTATTAGGAGTATCCCGTAATACCACACTTGGTTCTTTATAACACCACAGTATAGACATCATTAAAAGCCAAGCTTATCCTTATTCTCTGACGGGTTATGCACTGACTTATCATAGGAATGGTTTGTATTTAATAGTGTCATCAAGTTTATCTTAAACTTAGTTGTCCCTTTGAACCTAGATCTTGGGATCTCCAGTCTACTAGGTGGTGTTTCTATTTTAGAAAACTCTTAGTTCATAGGTCTTAAGCACATTCCCATGGATAAGGTTTGAACTTTCTCTCTTGGCAAGCCTTTTGTTAGTGGATCCGCTATGTTATCCTTTGACCTTACATAGTCTATAGTGATAACTCCAGTAGAGAGAAGTTGTCTTATGGTTTTATGTCTATGACGAATATGTCGAGACTTACCATTACACAATGTACTATTTTCCCTTCCTATAGCAGATTGACTATCACAATGTATACATATTGGAGGTACGGGTTTTCCCCAATTTAGAATGTCTTCCAAGAAACTCCTAAGTTAATCTGCTTCTTCTGCGGCTTTATCTAGAGCAATGAACTCCGATTCCATTGTAGACCTTGCTATGCAAGTCTGTTTGGATGATTTCCATGAGATTGCTCCATTTCCTAATGTATACACATATCCACTTGTGGATTTTGTGTCATTTGAGCTAGTTATCCAATTGGCATCACTATATCCTTCTACCACTGAAGGATACTTTTCATATTGTAACACATAGTTTTGTGTGTACTTTAGATATCCTAGGACCATGATCATTGCTTTTCAGTGATGTTTGCCAAGATTACTAGTATATCTACTCGGCTTGCTTATAGTGTATGCAATATCAGGCCTAGTGAAATTCATGACATACATAATACTTCCTAGTATGCGAGAGTATTCAAGCTGATATATTCCATCACCGGTGTTCTTCACCCAATTTTGGTTTATATCCACTGGTGATTTTGCAATGGTTATATTATACTGCTTGAACCTTTCAAGTAATTTGGCAAAGTAATGTGACTAAGATAAAGCATATTCTTGTGGTGCTTTTATAATTTTCACACCTAAGATTACATCAGCCACTCCTAGGTCTTTCATGTCAAATCTAGAGGATAACATGTCCTTCGTAGATTTTATTATGGCCTTATTATTTCCTAGGATTAACAAATCATCAACATAAAGACATACAATGACATATCCAATATCCGTATATTTTACATAGACGCATTTATCTGATTCAATTATTTTGAATCCATTTGATAACATAGTCTCATCAAATTTCTCGTGCCATTTTTTCAGAGCTTGTTTAAGGCTATAAAGTGATTTTACTAACTTGCACACCTTGTTTTCATTTCCTAGGCTTAGAAACCCTTCAGGTTGGTGCATATAAATTTCTTCTTCTAGTTCACCATTGAAAAACGCAGTTTTTACATCCATTTGGTGTATTTCCAAATTTAATATGGATGTGATTGCAATAAGCATCTGAATCGATGTTGTTCAAGTTACTGGTGAATACGTATCAAAGTAATCAAGATCTTCCTTCTGTCTAAATCCTTTTATCACAAGTCCTGCTTTATACTTGTATATTGAGCCGTCAACTTTTAGTTTTTTCTTAAATATCCATTTGTATCCTAGTGGTTTTGATCCATTGGGTATATCCACTAGTTCCCACGTATGGTTTTGTAAAATGGATTCTATTTCACTGTTGACAGCCTCCTTCCAGTGTGGAGCCTCAGGAGATGACATTGCTTTTTGATAAGTAAGAGGTTCATTTTCTATCATATATGCATAGAAATCGGGTCTAAAGGTTTTAGAAGTCCTTTGGCGTTTGCTCCTTCGGGGTTCTTGAAACACCTCATCTCCGTTAAGGTCACTCACAAAAGGAATGCCTTAACATTGGTGGAGGGTTATAGGTACAAGACACAGAAAAATTTACAAGACAGGTATGAATATAAGCAGCGGGAAACAAACATTTATTTCATACGTAGTTCAATACTAAAAACATTACAGTAAATTGTCTCATAATAACTTCCAAAACATTACATCATCATCTCTGTCTTGATTATTAAATAAAGAAGCATAAAACATAATTAAAACTGCATAAGTCCCCATAGAATGTGTCCAAAATCCATAGCCAAGGAAAGAGAGTCCAAATCATACATCTACTATCTTGAAGCTTGAAAAGAGTCTAACTAAGCTGGATTGTTTCCTCCCTATGGACCTGGGGGGGACGGAAGAAAAGAAGACGAAAGAAAAATAGAGTCAGACATAAAGCCTGGTAAGTCTAGTGACTCTTCATCATGTGAATAAGAAAAAGGGCATGATAGGAATAAACTGAAAATAGGAAAGTACCATAAACTAAGATAAAGTAGTTTAGAACCGAACATACTATATCACCCCACACTATATCTCTGCACCTACTTGTACTTGTCCCAACTGGCACCTTATGATCAGGGTGAAGTGATCCCCTTTCTAAAGATTAGCTCCAAATCGCATAATCATATGTGTCATACGGCCCCACTTGATTGTAGATACCTATGTTGGTCCCACCATGGGGTTTATCGAGTCCCATGGTGGCGGCCCGACACAATTTTAGAATGCATAGGGTATACTACTGATGCCCAATGCCTGCTTTTTCTGCTCTAGAGTATGTGCATGCCCGCACTCCGTTAGAACCTACACTGCTGCACCAACCGCCGTCGCTTTGACCACTTACAATCAACCCAGCAATCGTGCCCCCACCCTACCTAGTTCCAGGGTACCATGATACACCTATGTGGGTTACTGCTGAAATGGGTCCCCGTTACTAGGGATTTCTAGTCAACATGTTAAGTTGGTCAAGTGTCTGTATTAACCTAACCCCACCCATCAGTTTAGTTAACATGTTGAATTGGTTAAGTATTTACTTAATTGAATTAACCCTACCAATCCTAACTTAGCTTTAATTTATTCATTAAAGCACCAACCACTCACATTAGACAGGTATTGTTGCGGTTACTGGATGTGCCGGTCGGTTCCGGGAAGGTTTACACCACAACTCAGTCTAACCTCGGGTCTTTATTAGGCTCAATGCCTTAACCTCCCACATTAGATAGGTATTGTTGTGATTACTGGATAGCCGGGCGAATCCGGGCAGATTTACATCACAACTCAATCTAACCTCGGGTTAAGCATATTCGTATTTTCTAAATTTACACATTTGTTCTTTTTATTCTTATATGTAAATTTATTAACAATTAAATGTTATGGCCCAATTTCCAAGTTCATCATTTTTGATATAAAAATTTATGCCATTTAAGTGTCACCAATTATTGGCATGTGCCAAACATGCCAATTTCACATATTTTTATGTCTAACCCCAACGATATCCCCGGTTTATACGTTCGCAAGATTATAATGAATGTTGGGCTCTAATTAACATGAAATATTCTAAATAACATAAAAGGGTGTGTGACATATGAACTTGCAACTTTGAGATCTAATTAGCATAAATCATGGGTTTTAACTTGTCATGTGAGCTTGCATTGAAATGAGAATCTAATTGAATAAGTGTCACATGAATTAGCATATGATTTAGACTTAGATAAACATAAGCCTAAACATACTTAGATCTAGGCATAACATCAAACATAAACTAGTATATGACAAAATTATGTCATGTCCATAAAGTATGCACAATTTTGACATTTACACATAGGTGAGAACTAGATCTAATCATGTATCAAATTCTAACGTGAAACTTGTATTAATCATGTGAACCTAAATGGATCTTGGCATGGATCCAATTATAAACTTGTAATGAGCATATAAACCTATGCCTATGTATATGTATAGATTAAATCATGTAGGCATAACGGATCTAACATAAAGCATATAACTTGCCATAATCACATAAACATATAGGTGTAGATTTTAACATGAACCATATAACTTGCATGTAATGTCGTTTTCATTCTAAATAGATCCAACACCAAGTAAATTAAACCACAAACATTCCACTACCATTCATGATAATATCATCGCAATAAACAAATATGAATTAGCATAGTTAATACAATCATAGTATAATTCCATTTTCACTTTATCAAATCACGTCTTAATTTTTATTCTCATCGGAAAAGTAACTAGAATTACAACAAATGACGATCTTGATTTCTGGATTCTGAGTTCTGGAGTTGAAATGCTCGCCTTTGGGTAGATAATCGTTGTTTTGATTTAGTTTTTAATTTAGTTATGTTCGTCTCTAAGCTTCTTTAAGTGGAGTCTACTCTTGGTTTTCTCCTAGCAGCATGACGGCTCCAGGTTCTATTTTCTTGTGTGTATTTTTGATTGAAGACTTAGGTTGTTTATATAGAATTTCATATTAATTAGAGCCGTCAAATGATCATAGATGAATCTAGACCATTCACATCGAGAAGAGCCAGCCAGAAAGTGACAAATCATCCCTAATGACACACATGGACTCAGAAAATCGCTCAGAACCTGACCAGACCTGACCAGGTCGACTGGGTAGGTCGACCCATAGGTCGACCCCCAGGTCGACCCCCTGGTCGACCTGGGTCCTAGGCGGAAATTTTCCTGTCCAGCCCATTTCTGGTCCAGTTTTCGAATTTGAACTTGTTTTTGAGCTGGTTTGAATTTTAAATTAATTCTGACACTTCTGAAGGTCATAACTCCTTTATACGGAGTCCGATTTACACAAACTCAGACTTATCTCAAGCAGAATTTCGAGACGAACGCAATGGCAACCCGTTTCCCTTAATTCTTACATTTTGAATTAAGTATACTTTAATTTGTTAATTTAATGTTAACTGAAAATTCGGGGTGTTACATTCTCCCCTCCTTTTAGGATTTCGTCCCCGAAATCTTTAAGTCGAGAAGAACGTATATCCTACCATCCAATCGTCCATCTGCTCAATCATCAAACACAGGCGTCCATTGTCCTTAAAAGATTTCTAATGCTTCATGATCATATGCATAGTGTGTGTGTACATGTCCTTATCTAATGCAAAAATCGGGTGGTTTACTGATTCAGTTAACCTCCTTAATGCAAATCATGTAAGTGTCATGAATCCATTATGTATGCAAATTTTTCCTACTCATAATTCTACATCAGTGCGCAACCATTCATATAAATGCGACATCCATATGACAACACATCAAGTTTCAACCATATACAATTATGAATACATATATGCATATGCAATTATGAAATTGACTGAGCCGAACTAAAACCTAGGGTGTGTGTATATGCATCCACGAGCAACCACTAGCATCGACTTGCAACCACTTGCAGCCATCAATCGTAACATGTTTCAATTACATGTTTACATCCAAATGGGTTTCTACCTAAGGATAAAGGATAAGATCGAGGAGATATACCTAAAAAGATAGATACAAGCACAACTTAAGGAAAAGAGAGATCGAAGATGTACCCTTAAAAAGAAAAAGGTAGGCCACGGTATTCTGTCCTCAGTTTCCCAAGTCGCGTCTTCCTCAGCGTCGCTCCATTGAACTTTAACAAGCTTGACTTCACGGTTGCATAGATTTTTGACTTCAGTTCCCAAGATTTGAGTTGGAACTCTCCTCACAGTTGCTTCTCGTTCAATTTCAACTTCTTCTAGGATGCTTGGCCCCACCACTTCTGCAGACTCATGTAAACACTTCCGTAGATGAGAAACATGAAAGACATTTTGAACTCCAGCCAATTTCTCGGGCAGCTCTACTCTGTAAGCCATCTTCCCAATCTTCTCGATGATAGGGAACGGTCCTACAAATCTTGGTGCTAGCTTCCCTGCGGATCCAAAGCGAACAACGTTCCTTAAAGGAGATACTTTATGAAAAACGTTGTCCCCAACCTCAAACTCAAGGTAGGTCCTTCTCTTGTCTGCGTAGGACTTCTGTTTATCTTGGGTTGTCTTCATTCTTCTTCGTATCAAGTCCACTTTCTCTGAAGTCTCTCTAATCAAGTCTGGTCCAAGAATGAGCTTATATGTAGACTCCCACCAGCAAGTTGGTGATCGGCATGGTCTTCCATATAGAGCTTCGAAGGGCGCCATGCCGATGGTGGCTTGGTAGCTGTTGTTGTAGGCGAATTCCACTAAAGGAAGATGATCCTCCCATGTCCCTCCAAAGTCAAGAACGCACAGCCTCAAAAGGTCTTCTAAAACTCTGTTCACCCTTTCCGTCTGACCATCAGTTTGGGGGTGTTAGGCCGTGCTCAAGCATACCTATGTGCCTACATCTTCTTGCAGACTCCGCCAAAACTCGCTCGTGAAGATAGTATCTCGGTCACTCACTATGTTGGAGGGTATCCCATGGAGTCGAACTATTTCCTTGAGATAAAGAGATGCTAAAGATGAGGCAATCCTTCTACTCTTGACAGGTAAAAAGTGGGCACTTTTTGTGAGCCTATCCACTATTACCCAAATGCTAGTATTGCCCCTTCTTGACCTAGGCAACCCATCAATGAAGTCCGTTGAAATGCTATCCCACTTCCATTGTGCCTCTAGAGGATGGAGCAAACCACCAGGCTTCTTGTAACACCCCACATCCGTTAGTGTCACTCACAAAGAGAATGCACTATGTTCTGTGGAGCATTATGGCAAAAATATGCAGATAAATTACAAGATAGACAAATTTAAACAGCGGAAAATAAAACTCTACTTTATTGATAAAATAATTGGTACAACAATTGTTTCCAATATCAGAGTATCTATCTTACATTAAAAATAAAGAAACATAAAATAACATTTATATTCCCCAATGTAGCAGGAGCCAGCCATAGCAATGGGAAAGAGAATCCAAGCAAAACTTTGACTAATCTTCAAGCTGGGAAAGAGTTACGGTCCAATCTAATCCGAGCTATACTATTCCCGCCTTTACTGCCTTGGGGGGGGGGACGGAAGAAAAGAAGACGAAAGAAAAACAGAGTCAGACATAAAGCCTGAGTAAGTTAGTAACTTCTAGCATGTGAACAGATGAAAAAGCAACACGACATGAATTAACTGAATACAAGATAATGCCATGATCGTAGGTTTAACAAGATAACACAAGATTAACGCAAGATATGCCTAAGGCAAGATAAACTGGATATGCTTAAATCCGTTCTCTACTTCTGTATCTTTGCACCGCCTAGCTAGTGTCCCCACTAGAAATCTGTATGATAACGTGATCCCAATCCCTGAAATTTTTGGTTTCCCTCAAGCGTACTTTTATTATATATTACCTAGATCTAATCTAGGGTTTAATTCACCAGGGTTTACATGACCTAGATCCAACTAGGGTTTATGGTACCTATTGAACGCTTCTCGTATTCAGGGTTTATGCCACCTAGATCCAACTAGGGATTATGTTACCTGTCGAATGATGCCTTTTAGTCTAGGACACACTACCTAGAGCGGTATATGTTCCTAGACTTTCCCCACCTATGTGTCGCGAATCGTTATCGTCGTCTAGATGCACATGTCCTATATATGTGCGACCTGAGTTCCGTGGCAGCGCTAATCTAGAAACACGGAACTCGGTCGGGAGCTTTCAGATATCTGCCGATGCAAATGCTAAGGTCTATTTTTCTAGTGGCTATGGTCCCACTCGACCCCTCCCTCAACTAATGAAAGGAAAACCTTGAAAAATGAGAACTATATGCAGGCCTCCCTATGCCCCACTGTCCTATGGCCATCTGCAACCATAACTAGATAGCAAGTATATAATCTGTAGCAGTTCTCCACCTTTCCACTTCACGTATCTCGCTTGACTCAAGATGGTAGGTAGACGACGAGTTGCTATCACAGGGCTACTGGTCTCGCCGAATCACGCTGCTCCATCCTAGTCTATAGGTTGCCATATATTGCAACCAAGGCATACCCTTGGTTCTCATAACGCAGACCTTAACCTCTGTGTGCCCAGGAGGATCATCTGTAGCCTCACAGAGGGATACCAAGAGTACTCTCACGTCCTCTCGAAGCCTTGGGCTTCGTGACCCAATTCGTTGGAGCCTTCTTTAAGATCAGATGCTCCACCTCGCGTTAAACTAAGAATTACTACTTAGTTTTCCTAACTAAGGTTTACCACTTAGTTTCCGGAATCGTCGTTTTCTTAACTAAGGTTTACTACTTAGCCCTTTTTAACTAGGGTTTACTACTTAGTTCCCTTTTCCACCAAGTTGGATTGGTTAAGTATCATTCGTCAATTCAAGTTAACTTAACCCATTCATTTGTCATGTTAAACTGGTTAAGTGTTATCAGTAGTCCATGTTGACTTAACCCTACCACAAACCAAGTTATATTGGTTAAGTATTTCTTAACCCTACCCATTCATCTTGTATCGGTTAGGTGTTCTTTTTACTTAACCCTACCCTTCTGTTTAACTGACATGCTATAACGGTTAAGTGTTCCTTTTAACCTAACCTTGTCTATCTGTTTTAACTAACAGGTTATAACGATTAAGTGTTCCCTTAGTTAACTCATCCCTAGCATCATTTAGTTCACATGTTCTAATGGTTAAGTATTGTCCCTTCATGTCTTTAACTTAACCCTGTCCATTTATCATGCCATGATGGCTAAGTTTACTTAACCCCCACCTTCTAGTCTAGTTAACATGTTAAGTTGGCTAAGTGTATTAAATTTACTTAACCCCACCTTCTAGTCTAGTTAACATGTCGAATTGGTTGAGTGTTTTAGTTAACTCAACCCTACAGTTCTTGTCCTAGCTTTAATTAATTAATTAAAGCCGCAACCACTCACATTAGACAGGTATTGTTGTGATTACTGGATATGCCGGTCGGTTCCGGGCAGGTATACACCGCAACTCAGTCTAACCTCGGGTCCTTTTTGGGACCAACGCCCTAACCTCCCACATTAGACCGGTATTGTTGCGGTTACTGGATGTGCCAGTCGGTTCTGGGCAGGTTTACACCGCAACTCAGTCTAACCTCGGGTTAGGCATATTCATCTTTGGCTAAATTTACATATTTACTATTTATGCAAATTTTCTCTAAATGAATTTGGCCTATATCATTTTCTTTTGTCACACCAATTAACATATTTACATTCTATGCCCAAGATTTGATTTTCCTATCAATTAACCCAACTTGTATTTTATGCCAATTTAGATCTAAAATTCCCATTTACAGTTTATGTCGAAACTAGATCTAATATTCTAGTTTAAGGTCTGTGCCCAAAACTTGATTTACATGCTAATTACACACTTTGCGGCCAAATTAACAATTTTCCATTTACAGTTCATCTTTAAAACTAGATTTAATATTCTAGTTACAGTTTTATGCCAAGACTTGGTTTACATATCGAATTAACAATTTTCCATTCACGCCCAAATCTATCATGCATGTAAATTACTCGCTATTATAGACAATACATATTTATTATGCCAAAAAAATTTCATATTGTACCAAACTTCCGAGTTTACAATCATATTCATGTTAATTTCATGTTCTACCCAAATCGTATTCCCATCTCTTGTGTAATCGTGATTTAGTCTAGATTATAGATCAATCTAGATTCATAGAGAAAAAGGGAATAAACAAGAATACCATGAAAAGATAGGCATAGGAATAGGCATAAGATGATAATCCCAAACTCATGAATTACAGATCTAATAATTATACTGAATAAATTGACTAAAACGTTGTAGGCATATAGATCTGATTACATCATGAACATGAAAAGGTTTGAATAATAATCTAGGTTCAAGAGATGGATAGATCCAACTTAATACAAAAATCCCAAAAATCAACAATCAACAAGAATAGGTCTGAATAGAAAATCAAGCCTAGATCCAATTTCGTAGTCATAATCCTAAGAAATAACTTCATAATCATGAACCATAGGTGATTCGCCACAATTGTCCATGTCATAGTCATAGGAAAATAAGCGCATAGTCATGGTCATGGTCATATGCATAGTCATAGTTTCATAGTTATGGTCATGGTCTTAGGCATAGGCAATAGTCT
Source organism: Allium sativum (assembly GCA_030737875.1). Taxonomy (NCBI): domain Eukaryota; kingdom Viridiplantae; phylum Streptophyta; class Magnoliopsida; order Asparagales; family Amaryllidaceae; genus Allium; species Allium sativum. Next base: position 10,370,706 of record CM060920.1, read on the forward strand.
TATAGTCATATTCATATGTAATAGTCCTTTCTCTTTTTTTTCTTTTTTTTGATGGACCATAGGCAACAGTTCGTAGTCATAGTTTTAGGCAATAGTCATTTGTCAATAGCCACAATATGTTCTAGGCCATAATCGAGAATCAGATCCAAAGGCATATACAAGCACAGATTTAAACGAAAGGATTAGGCACATACTTATATCCACTTAATTACATGTCACAAAAATAGATTTAGGCGTTCAAATCTAAAAAGTAACTGACTTACAGAGAATTAGATTCGTAGAAGAATAGTTGTTGAAGTTGTTGATTTAGCCTTCGAATCCTAATCTTGATTTCCAAGCTTAATTCCACGAAGAATTTGAACAGCATAACCCCATCCTGATTTATTTTAATTTAGAAGATAGAGGGAGAGCAGAAGAAGAATAGAGTTGTGAGTGAATTAGGTTTAGGTTTAGGGTCATTATATAGTTGTAGTGAGTGAATTAGGGCCATCAAATTAACCCTAATCCATCAAAGCCATACACATCAGCATAGAACAGTCCAGAATTTCCCAGAGCTGGGTTCTCGGTTTGGGCGCACCTGCCAAGTGCGCCTTCACAAAAATGTACTGGTGCACTTCCCATGTGCGCCAGTGTATTTTTGTGCTGGCGCACTTGACAAGTGCGCCAGTGCAATCCTGGCCTGTTTTCTGGTTTTCCCTCCAAAGTTCATTTGTCCATATCTCCTTCATACGGTATCCATTTTACGTAAACTCGGACTCTATTTCAAGAAGAATTCCGAGACGAACGCAATTGTGTAACTCGTTTCCCTTAATTCTTTTTCTAAAAATTAATTATACCTTGATTTGTGAATCTTAGTGTTACAGAATTACGGGGTGTTACATTCTCCCCTCTTAAAATGATTTCGCCCCCGAAATCTTCAAGTTTGAAAGAATGTGTCCTACCATCCAATCACCCATCTACTAAACCATTCAATCACAGGCATTCATTGACCTTAAAAGGATTTCTAATGCTTTCATGTTCATATGCATAGTGTGTGTATATGTCCTTATCTAGTGCAAAATCAGGCGGTCTACTGATTCAGTTGACCTCCTAATGCGAATTATGTTAGTGCCATGCGTCCAATATATATGCAATCCTAATGATACATATCACTTCTATATGAGTGCATAACCATTCACTCAAATGCAATGTCCATATGATGACACATCAAGTTCAATCTATAAACAAATACATATATACGAATGCAGTATGAAAGTGACTGAGTCGTTCTAGTGCCTATGGTGTGTATATGCATCCACGAGCAACCACTTGCAACCATCGTTCATAACATGTTTCAAATACATGTTTACATCCATTGGCTTCTACCTAAGGATCGATGATACGTCCTAGAGGATATACATTAAAAGCTAGAAACTAGTAGGCATAAAACTCCTTGGGAAAGGATATACCCTTAAGAAAAAGGGTATAATGCGCGTGTCTAGTTTTCAGTCTTCTAAGTCGCATCTTCTTGAGCTTCTCAGTACTGTACCTTATCTAGTTTAACTTCATGATTGTGAAACTTCTTCTCCTCTATTTCCACGACTGTCGTTGATCGGATAGCTGGGTCTATATCGTCCACTAGATATATGCGGAAGTCTATCCTGCGTTTTTGAGGTAAACCCCTAACCTAATCAAAACATTGCATACTCACGGGCTATTCTAACGGTTTGCAAATCATCGATAAATGTATTAAGCGATTCTAGATAGCTAATCCTAAATGATCCTTTTAGGATCACACGAAATCTCGAGGGTATTTCCAAGGCAAGTTAAAAATCTAACTACCCTCTTTTCAGAATTACTAGCCAACCGCCCCATGACTTAGAATTTTTTTTCATAGCCCATGGAACCTAAAACATAAGCATCACGCTTAAACCCAACACTTAATGTGGTTGTTCTCAAATCCTTACAAACAGAGGTAAACGGACCGAACCACCAATTAGATTTGTGACTAATGCGATCTTCTACTATGCAAGTACTAAGGTGCAGAGACTTAACTATGCAAGCAGATATGAACAAATGCGAAGCGCTAAAACCAAAAGAAAGAGTACGAACAGAAGAACTAGACTCTTTCAATAGAAACTTTACTACCCCACTCCTAGGTACGCTTGGTGGTGAAAGCATGTACTTAACCTTTTTGAAAATCTTGTCCTTTGTCCTTCCCCTTGTCCTTAATTATATGCCCTATTATACCATAGAAAAGATACTTCCTTTTTGTCTTAGGTTATATAATTCCTTCCTCCTTCGTGAGGCAAGTCCATATCCATGAATTCCTCCTTCTTGGGTTATGCTCCTTAGTCAAGCTCCTCATCCTCTTCCTCGTGTAATCATGTTGGCAAATCTCTCGAAAGCAGCCTCCATCGTACAAAAACCCTACAAAGCTTGAAAGAAAACTAGCCGCAGGTGAAACTACTACGGTTATAGATGGAAGCCGAGCACTACTTCGCCCTTCGATGAGGTTACCACCCAGAAAACCAGGAGCCCCGAAGACTGAAGAAAGAAGGGGATAAGGATTCAGATAGACGATCAAAAGATAGTGCGTATGGCTTTGGGGAATATGCCTTTAAAAAAAACTTTTCTTTTGAAAATGCTTCTTTTAAAACCGTTTGAAAATAAATTTTCAAATCTTTTATCTGATCCGGTAACCTTCAGCTCCGATACCACGTGTAACACCCCACATCCGTTAGTGTCACTCACAAAGGGAATGCACTAAGTTCTGTGGAGCATTATGGGTAAAAGACGCAGATAAATTACAAGACAGACAAATTTAAACAGCGGAAAATAAAACTTTACTTTATTGATAAAATAATTTGTACAACAATTGTTTCCAATATCAGAGTATCTATCTTAAATTAAAAATAAAGAAGCATAAAATAACATTTATATTCCCCAATGTAGCAGGAGCCAGCCATAGCAATGGGAAAGAGAATCCAAGCAAAACTTCGACTAATCTTCAAGTTGGGAAAGAGTTACGGTCCAATCTAATCTGAGCTATACTATTCCCTCCTTTACTACCTGGGGGGGGACGTAAGAAAAGAAGACGAAAGAAAAACAGAGTCAGACATAAAGCCTGAGTAAGTCAGTAACTTCTAGCATGTGAACAGGGGAAAAAGCAACACGACATGAATTAACTGAATATAAGATAATGCCATGATGATAGGGTTAACAAGATAACATAAGATTAAAACAAGATATGCCTAAGGCAAGATAAACTGGATATGCTTAAATCCCTTCTCTACTTTTGTATCTCTGCACCGCCTAGCTAGTGTCCCCACTAGAAATCTGTATGATAACGTGATCCCAATCCCTGAAATTTTTGGTTGCCCTCAGGCGTACTTTTATTATATATTACCTAGATCTAATCTAGGGTTTAATTCACCAGGGTTTACATGACCTAGATCCAACTAGGGTTTATGTTACCTATTGAACGCTTCTCGTATTCGGGGTTTATGCCACCTAGATCCAACTAGGGATTATGCTACAAGTCGAACGATGCCCCTTAGTCTAGGACACACTACCTAGAGCGGTATATGTTCCTAGACTTTCCCCACGTATGTGTCGCGAATCGTTATCGCCGTCTAGATGCACATGTCCTGTATATGTGCGACCCGAGTTCCGTGGCAGCGCTAATCTAGAAACACGGAACTCGGTCGGGAGCTTTCAGATATCTGCCGATGCAAATGCTAAGGTCTGTTTCTAGTGGCTATAGTCCCACTCGACCCCTTCCTCAACTAATGAAAGGCAAACCTTGAAAAATGAGAACTATATGCAGCCCCCCTATGCCCCACTATCCTATGGCCATCCGCAACCATAACTAGATAGCAAGTATATGGTCTGTAGGAGTTCTCCGCCTTTCCGCTTCACGTATCTCGCTTGACTCAAGATGGTAGGTAGACGACGAGTTGCTATCACAGGGCTACTGGTCTCGCCGAATCACGCTGCTCCATCCTAGTCTTTAGGTTGCCCTATATTGCAACCAAGGCATACCCTTGGTTCTCCTAACGCAGACCTTAACCTCTGTGAGCCCAGGAGGATCATCTGTAGCCTCATAGAGGGATACCAAGAGTACCCTCACGTCCCCTCGAAGCCTCGGGCTTCATGACCCAATTTGTTGGAGCCTTCTTTAAGATCAAATGCTCCTCCTCACGTTATACTAAGAATTACTACTTAGTTTTCCTAACTAAGTTTACCACTTTGTTTCCGGAATCGTCGTTTTCTTAACTAAGGTTTACTACTTAGCCCTTTTTAACTAAGGTTTACTACTTAGTTCCCTTTTCCACCAAGTTGGATTGGTTAAGTATCATTCGTCAATTCAAGTTAACTTAACCCATTCATTTGTCATGTTAATCTGGTTAAGTGTTATCAGTAGTTCATGTTGACTTAACCCTACCACAAACCAAGTTATATTGGTTAAGTATTTGTTAACCCTACCCATTCATCTTGTATCGGTTAGGTGTCCTTTTTACTTAACCCTACCCTTCTGTTTAATTGTCATGCTATAACGGTTAAGTGGTCCTTTTAACCTAACCTTGTCTATCTATTTTAACTAACAGGTTATAACGGTTAAGTGTTCCCTTAGTTAACTTAACCCGAACATCATTTAGTTCACATTTTCTAATGGTTAAGTATTGTCCCTTCATGTTTTTAACTTAACCTTGTCCATTTATCATGCCGTGATGGCTAAGTTTACTTAACCCCCACCTTCTAGTCTAGATAATGTAACACCCCTCTCGAAAAGCTAACACAAATATCTTTTAGCACAGTGTTTAGTGCGTGGTGTTGCTTTCCGGGAGGTCGGGGGTTCGAATCTTGCGGGTGTCACATTTGGTATCAGAGCCTATACCCAGCCGGAATTGTGTGTGTAATGCTGCGAATGTCAGTCGGTGTGGTACTGATGTGGGTTACATGCACAATGCCTGGGTGGTGAGTGATATGAGCCAACGAGGACGTTGGGCTCTTTAAGGGGGGTAGTCTGTAACACCCCTCTCGAAAATCTAACACAAAGATCTTTTAGCACAGTGGTTAGTGCATGGTGTTGCTTTCCGGGAGGTCGGGGGTTCGAATCTTGCGGGTGTCACAGTTAACATGTTAAGTTAGCCAAGTGTATCAAATTTACTTAACCCCACCTTCAAGTCTAGTTAACATGTCGAATTGGTTAAGTGTTTTAGTTAACTCAACCCTACCGTTCTTGTCCTAGCTTTAATTAATTAATTAAAACCGCAACCACTCACATTAGACAGGTATTGTTGCGGTTACTGGATATGTCGGTCGGTTCCGGGCAGGTTTACACCGCAACTCAGTCTAACCTCGGGTCCTTTTTGGGCTCAACGCTCTAACCTCCCACATTAGACAGGTGTTGTTGCGGTTACTGGATGTGCCGGTCGGTTCCGAGCAGGTTTACACCGCAACTCAGTCTAACCTCGGGTTAGGCATATTCGTCTTTGGCTAAATTTACATATTTACTATTTATGCAAATTTTCTCTAAATCAATTTGGCCTATATCATTTTCTTTTGTCATGCCAATTAACATATTTACATTCAATGCCCAAGATTTGATTTTCCTATCAATTAACCCAAATTGTATTTTATGCCAATTTAGATCTAAAATTCCCATTTACAGTTTATGTCGAAACTAGATCTAATATTCTAGTTTAAGGTCTATGCCCAAAACTTGATTTACATGCTAATTACACACTTTGCGGACAAATTAACAATTTTCCATTTACAGTTCATGTTCAAAACTAGATTTAATATTCTAGTTACAATTTTATGCCAAGACTTGGTTTACATAGCCAATTAACAATTTTCCATTTACGCCCAAATCTATCATGCATGTAAATCACCCACTATTATAGCCAATACATATTTATTATGCCAAATAAATTTCATATTGTACCAAACTTAAGAGTTTACAATCATATTCATGTTAATTTCATGTTCTGCCCAAATCGTATTCCCATCGCTTGTGTAATCGTGATTTAGTCCAGATTATAGATCAATCTAGATTCATAGAGAAAAGGGTAATAAACAAGAATACCATGAAAAGATAGGCATAGGAATGGGCGTAAGATGATAATCCCAAACTCATGAATTACAGATCTAATAATTATACTGAATAAATTGACTAAAACGTTGCAGGCATATAGATCTGATTACATTATAAACATTCAACTGTCTTAAGTTTCAACTGTCTTAAGTTTGGAATCTAGATTGACTAAAGTCCTGGCAATTGCAATTAGATCTGATTACATTACTAAAACGCGATGGCGCCAAGACTTAAGTGCAAAGACAATGACGGCCAACTCAAGGTCGTGGATTGGGTAGTTCCTTTTATGAACTTTCAACTGTCTTCCACCATAAGCTACTACTTTCTATTCTTGCATCAGAACAGCGCTTAGCCCCATACCGCATGCATCTGTGTATACTGTAAACATCTTGCTTCCATCTGGCGTTTCAAAACTAGGGCTGTTGTAAGAGCCCTTTTCAAGCGTTGGAAAGTAATATCACAATCCAAATCCCAAGCGAACGCTAGATTCTTCTTTGTCAACCTTGTGAGTGGAGCTGAGATTTTTGCAAAATCTCTGATGAACTTTCGGTAAAAACCTGCTAGCCCGAGAAAGCTTCGGACTTCGGTTGCATTCCTTGGTGCCTTCCAATCTTGCACCACCACTACTTTCGCGGGGTCCACAGCTAATCCCTCTTTGGACACTACATGTCCAAGAAACCTTACTTCTCTCCAAAAGTGGCATTTGGAGAATTTGGCTTTCAGCTGATGAACTCGAAGAGTCTCCATGATCTCCTCCAGATGCTAAGCGTGCTCTTCCTCATTCTTTGAGAAGATCAAAATATCATCTATGAAGACCGCCACAAACTTATTGAGAAATTCTCTGAACACCCTGCTCATTAGGTCCACGAAATAAGCAGGTGCATTTGTCAAGCCGAAAGGCTTGACAAGCCACTCAAAGAAACCGTCTGGGGTTCTGAACGCCGTCTTATCAACGCTATCTTCAGCCACCCTTAGCTGGTGAAATCCAATAGCCAGACCAAGTTGGGAGAAAACCGATGCACCTACAAGCTGATCAAACAAATCATCTATTCTGGGAAGAGGGTGTCTACTCTTCTTGGTCAGCTTGTTTAGCTCCCTATAGTCCACACAAAGACGTAGTGAACCATCTGCTTTGGTGGCGAACACCACTGGAGCACCCCATTCCGAGATACTCCGCCTTATAAATCCCTTCTCGAGATGCTCCTTAACTTGCTTACTGAACTCCTTTCTCTCCCTTAGAGCCATGTGTCTAATAGGTAAAGCAACGGGCTTTGCATTACCAATAAGATATAAGCGGAAGTCTATTTCCTGCCACGGAGGTAAGCCCTTCACCTCTTCAAAGACATCCGAATATTCATGGACCACTCTAAACGACTGCAAATTCTCAACAGAAGCATCAAGCGACTCTAGATAACTAAGCATAATAGCGTTCAAGGGATTACATGAAATTTCTAGAGTGTTATCGAGCCTAATCAAGAGTCTAACCACTCTCTTCTCACAATCAAGGATGGCACCATTACTGGATAGCCAGTCCATGCCTAAAATCAACCGATATCCCGTGAAGCCCAAAACAAAGGCACTACATCTAAACACAAAGCTTAGAATAGAAATTTTCAAATCCAAACAAACCATTGACAAATAAGCTGAGCCCCCAATTGGATTTGAAACAACCAAGGGATCTTCTACCATACTAGTGTCTAGGTGCAGAGATTCTACTAAAGCAGATGAAATAAAGGAGTGTGATGTGCCAGAATCAAAGAGAGTGCGAACTGGATGATCATAAAGATAAACTAAACTTTCTACAGAGATATTGCTACCTCGTTCCTGCGGAGGTGCCACCAGTGCATGAACCTGTCCCCCTGAAGTGGATCCAGTCCTCTGCCCCTGCCCTCGCTTCTTTGAGCAGTCCTTAGCCATGTGTCCAGTCTCGGCGCAATGGAGGCAACCACCACTCATCTTCACCTTCTTCTTTCTGCAGTCTTTCACCACATGTCCAAGAATGCCACAAAAATTACACCTTCTCTTTTCACGGGATTTGTTGTTCTTCCCGCCCTTCTTGAAGTCCAGTTTCTTAGCCTATAAGCCCTCTTTCTTTTCTTGAGGCACTTCCACTTTTGCCTCTTTCTTGCCCTTGTCTTCCTTGTGTAGCAATGCCATGTCTACCAACCTCTCATAAGTAGCTCCCATGGGTACATGGGTCATGGCCAGGCTGTGCAGTGGCTCGTTCAATCCTTTAACAAAGTGGAGAGCCTTCTTGTGCAGAGTGTTGACTAAGTCCAGTCCGAACCTTGCCAGCTGGTCGAACTGGTTGACGTACTCCTTGACCATCATACTTCCTTGCTTAAGAGATAGGAACTTCTCCATTTGTAGACTTATTTCAGCTTGTGAGAGGAATTTCATCTCAAATGTCATCATGAAATCCTCCCATGTTTCCACCGGCCTTTCAGCATGGGTAACCTCCCACCAATAAGAAGCTTCGTCTTTAAGCAACCACACTGCCAACCGTACCTTTTGCCTATCGTCTACCTCGAAGATGACGAATAAATCTTCGGTCTCCTTCAGCCAGTTCCTTGCTGCCATGAAGGACTCAGTTCCATAAAAGTCCTTTCCACCCATAGCCTTGAAATCTCTACACATTTTTGTGAAAGTATTTCCATGAGGAGGAGGAGGAGGAGGTGCTGCTGCAGCTGGGGGAGGAGGATTTGCTGGGCCTGCATCATTGGCCCTAGCCTCTAGGTACCTTCTGAACCAGCCAAGTACCGGTACACCTTTTGGAAGGTTAAGATCCCCAGACATGCTGAAACGAAAAAGGAAAGATTCAAAACAAAATGATAGAAGGATAGTGCATATGGCTTTGGGGGATTATGCCTTTTAAAAATAAATAATACCTTTTCTTTGAAAAATGCTTCTTTAAACTTCTTTTTGAAAATAGTTTCAAAAACTTTTATCTGATCTGGTAAACCTGTGCTCTAGTACCAAGTGAAACACCCCACCTCCGTTAATTTCACTAACAAAGGGAATGCCTTAACTTTGGTGGAGGGTTATAGGTACAAGACACAGAAAAATTTACAAGAAAGGTATGAATATAAGCAGCGGAAAACAAACATTTATTTCATAGTAGTTCAATACTAAAAACATTACAGTAAATTGTCTCACAATAACTTCCAAAACATTACCTCATCATCTCTGTCTTGATTATTAAATAAAGAAGCATAAAACATTATTAAAAATGCATAAGTCCACATAGAATGTGTCCAAAAGCCATAGCCAAGGAAAGAGAGTCCAAATCATACATCTACTATCTTGAAGCTTGCAAAGAGTCTGACTAAGCTGGATTGTTTCCTCCCTGTGGACCTAGAGGAGGGGAACGGAAGAAAAGAAGACGAAAGAAAAATAGAGTCAGACATAAAGCCTGGTAAGTCTAGTGACTCTTCAGTATGTGAGTAATAAAAAGAACATGATAGGAATAAACTTAAAATAGGAAAGCACCATAAACTAAGATAAAATAGTTTAGAACCGAACATAATATCGCACCCCACACTATATCTCTGCACCTACTTGTATTTGTCCCAACTGATACCCCATGATCTGGGTGAAGTGATCCCCTTTCTAAAGATCGGCTCCTACTCGCATAATCATATGTGTCATACGTCCCCACTTGATTGTAGATACCTATGATGGTCCCACCATGGGGTGTATCAAGTCCTATGGTGGCGGCCCGACACAATTCTAGAATGCATAGGGTATACTACTGATGCCCAGTGCCTGCTTTTTCTGCTCCGGAGTGTGTGCATGCTTGCACTCCGTTAGAACCAACACTGCTGCGCCAACCGCCATCGCTTTGACCGTTTGCAATCAGCCCGGTAATCGTGCCTCACCCTGCCTGGTTTCAGGGTACCATGATACACCTATATGGGTTACTGCTGAATTGGGTCCCCGTTATTAGGGTTTTCTAGTCAACATGTTATGTTGGTTAAGTGTCTGTATTAACATAACCCCACCCATCAGTTTAGTTTACATATTGAATTGGTTAAGTATTTACTTAATTGACTTAACCCTACCAATCCTAACTTAGCTTTAATTTATTCATTAAAGCACCAACCACTCACATTAGACAGGTATTGTTGCGGTTACTGGATGTGTCGGTCGGTTCCGGGCAAGTTTACACCGCAACTCAGTCTAACCTCGGGTCTTTATTGGGCTCAATGCCTTAACCTCCCACATTAGATAGGTATTGTTGTGATTACTGGACAGCCGGGCGGGTCCGGACAGATTTACATCACAACTCAATCTAATCTCGGGTTAGGCATATTCGTATTTTCTAAATTTACACATTTGTTCTTTTTATTCTTATATGTAAATTTGTTAACAATTAAATGTAATGGCCCACTTTCCAAGTTCATCATTTTTGGTATAAATATTTATACCATTTAAGTGTCACCAATTATTGGCATGTGCCAAACATGCCAATTTCACATATTTTTATGTCTAATCCCAACGATATCCCTCGTTTATACGTTCGCAAGATTATAATGAATGTTGGGCTCGATATTTGAGCCCAACTTATAAACATAGAAGGGGAAAGAGATAAACATGAAATATTCTAAATAACATAAAAGGGTGTGTGACATATGAACTTGCAACTTTGAGATCTAATTAGCATAAATCATGGGTTTTAACTTGTCATGTGAGCTTGCATTGAAATGAGAATCTAATTAAATAGGTGTCACATGAATTAGCATATGATTTAGACTTAGATAAACATAAGCCTAAACATACTTAGATCTAGGCATAACATCAAACATAAACTAGTATATGACAAAATTATGTCATGTCCATAAAGTATGCACAATTTTGACATTAACACATAGGTGAGAACTAGATCTAATCATGTATCGAATTCTAACGTGAAACTTGTATTAATCATGTGAACCTAAATGGATCTTGGCATGGATCCAATTATAAACTTGTAATGAGCATATAAACCTATGCCTATGTATATGAATAGATTAAATCATGTAGGCATAACGGATCTAACATAAAGCATATAACTTGCCATAATCACGTAAACATATAGGTGTAGATTTTAACATAAACCATATAACTTGCATGTGATGTTGTTTTCATTCTAAATAGATCCAACACCAAGTAAATTAAACCACAAACATTCCAATACCATTCATGATAATATCATCGCAATAAACAAATATGAATTAGCATCGTTAATTGTAACACCCCACACCCGCTACGGTCACTCACTAAGGGAATGCCATAACATCGGTGGAGTATTTTTAGTGATTATAGAACAGAGTAATTACAGCAAGACAGATATAAGTAATACTTGAAAATTTAAAACATCATTTCTATTGCAGCGGAAAATAAAACATGTCTGGTTACATCACATAATAGAAGTCAAGTACAAATATCCATCCTGCTAAATAAAAATACATAATCCCAATACATGAACTGATAGCCATAAAAGAAAAGGGTAAGCTGAGCTCTACATCTAGTGTCCAAGCTCCAAGAGAGTAATAAAAGCAGCCTGATCAAAGCCCACTCGTGCTGGGCCCACTCTGAGAACCTGAGGGTTGGGAAAAAGATAAAAACAACGGGGTCAGACATAAGTCTGAGCGAGTCCTATAACTTTAACAATACAATCATTAAAGTAACCAGAGAAGACATAAGTTTGATATACGGTAATGTCTGGGGATGAATGGCTACACCAAGCAGTTTGGTAGACCTAGGATAAACTAAGATAACCGCAAAGACGCATCTACCCACCCAAGGGTAATTACTACACTGCACCACACCAGTCATTCCTACTTAAAGGTTGATCCCTCCCAAGGACTTAGAAAATTTACCCAGTGGTTTCGTGTACCCCTAGCTGACTACATAGGTGACGTCTGCCCCTATCTCCACTAGGTGTACCCACCACTCCCAAATGATCGGCTCCCTACCGTAGATACCCGTGCCGGCCCCACAGTGGGGTGTATCACTCCCCAAAGTGGCAACCCGATATAATTAACGGTGCACGGCTTATATCTACACGATGCAACAACGTCTTACCTACCAGCCCGGGTCCACACACGCATATGAAACCCGTTGGACTTGCGTTGCCACCGCTAACCCGTTTTGGCCTCTTATAGTCAAGCCCAGTACGCGTGTCCCGTCCTCGACATAGGTCGAGCCCAATAAGATAGATATGGGTTACTGGCTGAAATGGGCCCCCACAAGCTACCCACCTAAGCTTGTCCCTTTTTCTAGTGCATCCCACTTAACCCTTTAATCATGTTTAATTACATGTTTCCACTTGGTTAAGTATTCTAATCGTATTTTCTATTGCCACCCAAGGCAACCCACTAGATTTCCACATGCCACCCAAGGCACCCACTTAACCCCTCATGTCCCTCTACATGCTAATATGGTTAAGTGTTTCTTAATTAATTAATTAAGATCATGACCTCATAAAGACCTCCCACATTAGACCGTCTTTTATGACTGCTGGATATGCCGGTTGGTTCCGGGCAGACTTCTGTCATCAAAAGGGTCTAACCTCGTGTCTTTACTTTAATCACGTATTTAATTTATGACTAAGACCCCTCACATTGGGCCAATCATTTGTAGCCGCTGGATGGCCGGTCGGTTCCGGGCAGACTTCTGCTACAAAAGGGTCCAACCTCGTGTCTTAGTTGATTAATTACACCTAATTAATCACCCCCATAATTAATTATCCCTAATTAATTACACATTTTTCATAACATGGGTAGACCTAACTCAATAGGTAAATTCTCATGGGGTAGACCTAACTCAATAGGTAAATTCCCACTTATGTTAATTTATTTTTATGGTATGCTTAATCATACCCAATCATACTTTTATTAACATATTTATTAACCCCATCGTTCCCCACGTAAATCGTTCTCATTTCATGACATAATAAAGGGAAGATCCATCACAAATATCATGGGTTTAACCAAATCTTAGCATATAACTTTGTCATGGGTTAAGAGGATGTCAACTTGCATATATGAGCATATATTAACCCAACTACATTTAACCCAAACTTGCATATTATCATACACATATCTTGCATAACATGTTGAACTTGCATATAAGCATTCTCATAACTTGCATAACATGTTAAACATGCATTTAAGCATACACATAACTTGCATAAGCATTCTCATACTTGCATAAGCATGCATAACTTGCATACCATGTTAAACTTGCATTTAAGCATATACATAACTTGCATATGAACTTGCATAACAACCTACACATAACTTACATAACATCATACACATAACTTGCATATGAACTTGCATAACTCACTTGTTAAACATGCATAAACCCACTTATTAAATATGCATAAACCCACTTGTTAAACATGCATAAACCAACTTATTAAACATGCATAAACCAACTTATTAAACATGCATAAACCCACTTATTAAATATGCATAAACATAGGAAAACATAGAGTAGCATATCATTACGAATGATTCAAACTCACTAATCCGCATTCAAGACCATAAGTCTCATTACACCTAATCTACTTACTTTAGCAATTGATGTTAAAGTGATAGAAACTCACCAAAACCAAGATTAACAAACTTATGAAGTAGAACTGGTTGCTAAATATGTAGAAGATGATGATTAGAGGTTGATTAGCTTGCAACTTCCTTCATAAACTAGTGGAGGCTCCTCTTAAGTTTGATTTTGGCGGCATGAGGCCATCATTTCTATTTTTAGCATGGATTAGGCTTGCATTAGGGTGTATTTATAGGATTAGGGTGTGTTTTAGACCATAGGATTAGCCTTAGGTTAGATTAGGTCCGTTAGATTTAGGAAATCTCTAGAACCCAGCCCAGCCCTAGCCAGAAAGCCAGACCTGGTGCACCCAGGCCCTCTGGCTCGACACGCCGTGTCGACAGGCAAGTCGACAGGGCAGTCGACTCCCCAGTCGACAGGCCTGTCGACAGCCCTGTCGACATGGCTAGGGCGGGAAGTTTCCCGCCTGGCCCCCGCTGGCTCCAATTTCAAAATCTGGTTTTGAATTTCTAAATCTGTTTTTAACTTGAATTTTCTGCAAACTTCATTGGGCCATAACTGGGCCATACGGACTCCGATTTTCGAAAACTCGGACTCTATTTTGCGTATTTTTCAGAGACGAACGCAATGACGCAGCCCGTTTCCCAGAATTCTCACGTCTGAGATTATTTATTCTGTAATTAGTGAATTTTAGCATTAACCCAAAATACGGGGTGTTACATTCTCCCCTCCTTAAAGGATTTCGTCCCCGAAATCTCTAAGCTAAGGACAATGCATATCCTACCATCCAAACAACCATCTACTCAATCCATCAAACACGGGCATCCATTGTCCTTAGAACAATTTCTAATGATGTATGAGCATATGCAAAAAGTGTGTGTATATGTTCCCTATCTAATGTATGAACATATGCAAACCATGATAGTGCCATGCATCCATTATGTATGCGAGAGAATCCTATCGACACATACAATATCTACATGAGTGCACAATCATTCACCAAAATGCATCATCCATATGATAACACAATCATTAGACATCCATAAATATAGCTTTCTACACACAACTTTATGCAATATGCAATATGAAGTGATTGAGCCGATCTAGTGCCTAGAGTGTGTGTATATGCATCCACGAGCAACCACTAGCAACCACTTGCATCCACATGCATCCACCAAACATAACATGTCTCAAACACATGTTTCAACCATAGGTTTACCCTATTTAAAGGTCAAAGGTACTAATGAGAGGACATACTAAAGATAAGATAAGTACTAGACAAACGATAAAGGAGAAGTTAAAAGACTTACCCTCAAAAAGGAACGGGTACAATGAACGCATCTTCACTTCCGTTTCCCAAGTTGCGTTGCCCTCGTCTTCTCCCCATTGTACTTTGACTAGATGAACCTCTCGATTCCTCAATTTCCTAGTCTCTGACCCAAGGATGCGGGTAGGAGCTCGTCGAATAGTCGCATCACGCTCTACTTCCACTTCTTTAAGCAAGCTCGGCTCTACCACCTCTACGGTCTCATGTAAGCACTTCCTCAAATGGGACACATGGAATACATCATGTACGCCACTAAGTCTGTCGGGCAACTCTACTCTATATGCCATCCGTCCAATCCTTTCCTTAATAGGAAACGGCCCTACGAACCTTGGTGCTAACTTCCCAACAGATCCAAAGCGAACCACATTTCGTAATGGTGATACCTTGACAAAGACCATGTCCCCAACTTCAAACTCAAGGTCCGTCCTCCTTTTGTCCGCATAAGATTTTTGCCTATCCTGTGCTGCTTTCATCCTCCTTCGAATCAAGTCAATCTTCTCAGAAGTCTCCCTAATCATATCAGGCCCAAGCAAGATCTTATCCGTAGATTCCCACCAGCATGTAGGTGATCGACAAGGCCTTCCATAAAGCGTTTCGAAAGGAGCCATACCAATACTGGACTGAAAGCTGTTATTATATGCGAACTCCACCAATGGAAGATGCTCTTCCCATGTACCTCCAAAATCTAAGATACAAAGCCTCAACAGGTCTTCTAGGACACGATTCACCCTCTCGGTCTGGCCGTCCGTCTGAGGATGATATGCGGTGCTCAGACACAATTGAGTCCCCACTGCTTCTTGCAAACTTCTCCAGAACTCGCTAGTGAAGATAGGATCTCGATCACTCACTATGCTAGAAGGTACCCCATGTAATCGAACTATCTCTCGAAGATATACTGAAGCTAGCCATGGAGCAGTCCTCTTGCTCTTCACAGGTATGAAATGGGCGCTTTTAGTAAGTCTGTCTACCACCACCCAAATCCCCGTATTACCCTTTCTCGATCTGGGTAACCCGTCAATAAAATCCATCGAGACGCTATCCCACTTCCATTGCGGAACTTCCAATGGGTGAAGCAACCCACCTGGTTTCTTTTGTTCCACTTTCACCTGTTGGCATACCAAGCATCGAGCGACATATTCGGCCACGTCTTTCTTCATGCCGGCCCAGAAGAAAACCCTCTTCATGTCTTGGTACATCTTATCCCCACCGGGATGAATGGTCATCCTAGAACGGTGTGCATCATCAAGAATAGCCTTCCTCAAACCCTCGTCTTGCGGTACACAAAGTCTACCGTCTCTACGCAAGCACCCCATATCGTCTAGGGTGTACCTACTCAAATGGCTGGACGACTCCCCCCTTATGAGCTTCTCTATCAACTCAACCAACTGTGGGTCGTCCTTCTGGGCTTCCCCAATCCGCCCCAAAAGAGTAGGTCTGACCTCTAGGGATGCTAGCAAACCGGGTATATAGTCAATGGAAGGTCTGAAATCAAACATCGAGATAAATTCCAAGCTTCGTCGTTCCACGAACAATGGACTTAATGACAACCTCTTTCTGCTCAAGGCGTCTGCCACCACGTTACCCTTGCCAGGGGTATACGCTATCTCGAAATCATAGGATGCTAAGAACTCCATCCACCTTTGCTGTCTCAAATTCAAATCCTTCTGAGAAAACAAGTACTTCAATGATTTGTGGTCAGTGAACAATTCGAATCTCTCACCAAGAAGATAATGGCGCCAAATCTTAAGCGCAAAAACAATAGCGGCCAACTCTAAATCATGGGTAGGGTAATTTTTCTCATGCACTCTCAACTGCCTTCCAGCATAGGCTATTACCCTTCCCTCTTGCATTAAGACTGCGCCAAGTCCTGTCCCACAAGCATCGGTATAAACAACAAATGGCTTGCTCCCATCTGGCAACACCAAAACTGGAGCAGTGGTTAAAGCTCTCTTTAACCGTCGGAACGCATCATCACAATCTACGTCCCATGTGAAAACAAGATTCTTCTTCGTTAAGCAGGTTAATGGGGTTGATATCTTCGCGAAGTCTTTGATAAACTTCCTATAATAGCCCGCCAAACCCAAGAAACTTCTCACTTCGGTAGCATTCTTCGGAACCTTCCAATCCTGAATTGATACTACCTTTGCGGGATCCACAGCTATCCCTTCCTTGGAGACCACGTGCCCCAAGAACCGCACTTCCTTCCTCCAGAAGTGACATTTAGAGAATTTAGCCTTAAGGCTATGTGCTCGAAGAGTCTTCAATACCTCCCCAAGATGTAGGGCATGCTCTTCTTCACTCTTAGAAAATATTAAGATATCATCCACAAAGACCACCACGAATTTATTAAGGAACTCCCTGAACACCCTACTCATCAAATCCACAAAGTATGCAGGGGCGTTCGTCAACCCAAATGGCATCACCAGCCACTCATAGAAACCATCCGGAGTCCTAAAGGCAGTCTTGTCTATGCTATCCTCAGCCACCCTCAACTGATGAAACCCCGTGGCTAAGTCCAACTGAGAAAATACTGAAGCGCCAACCAACTGATCGAAAAGATCATCAATCCTCGGCAATGGGTGTCTATTCTTCTTTGTGAGCTTATTGAGTTCTCTATAGTCTACACAAAGTCTGAGGGACCCATCTGCCTTCGTAGCAAAAACTACTGGAGCACCCCACTCCGATATACTTCGTCTTATGAACCCCTTCTCAAGCAACTCCCCCACTTGCTTATGGAGTTCCCTCCTCTCACGAGGAGCCATGTGGCGCACAGGTAAAGATACAGGTTTAGCATTATCCACCAGATATATTCGGAAGTCAATCTCCCGCTTCGGAGGTAAGCCCTTCACCTCCTCAAACACATCCAAATATTCCCGGACCACTCTAACCGATTGCAAACTCTCGACCGAAGCGTCAAGCGATTCAAGATAACTTAGCATAACAGAATCCATGGGATTACAAGAAATCTCGAGAGTGTTACCCAAGCGGGTCATGAGCCTAACAACTCTCCTTTCGCAATCAAGAACGGCACTATTACTGGATAACCAGTCCATGCCCAAAATCAACCCATAGCCCGTGAAGCCCAAAACAAAAGCATCACATCTAAACTCAATGCTAAGTATAGAAATCTTCAAACCCAAACATATCATGGACAAATAAGTGGAGCCCCCAATTGGGTTTGAAACGACCAAGGGATCATCTACCAGACTGGTGTCTAAGTGCAGTGACTCAACTAATGATGATGAGATAAACGAATGCGATGCGCCTGAATCAAACAATGTACGGACAGGATGATCAAATAGAAAAACCAGACTTTCAACGGAAATAGCTCTACCTCTTTCCTGAATTGGTGGAACCGCGAGAGCCTGTACTTGCCCCCTAGCCTGACCCGGTGCCATAAGAGCTTGCACCTGTCCTCCTGAGGTAGATCCCGTCCTTTGCCCCTTCTTAGGGAAATCCTTCACTAGATGCCCTGCTTTGCCACAATGTAAGCAACCAATCTTATTCTTCTTTCTAAAATCTTTGCTTATGTGACCTGGTATCCCACAATTGAAGCACTTCTTCTTCCCCTTGCCACCGTTGCCTTTCCCACCTTTGTTTTGCTGTTGTTGCTGAGGTCTCTTTTGATCCCCCTTCTTCTCGGGTGCCTTATTAGCATTGGGACCCTTCTCTTATTCATGCATGAGTGCCATGTCAACTAGCTTCTCAAAGGTGGCCCCCATAGGGATATGAGTCATAGCCAACCCATGCATCGGTTCATTCAAACCTTTCACGAACCTTAAAGCCTTCTTCTCCGGTGTATTCACCATATCTAGGCCAAACCTTGCCAATTGATTAAACTTGTTGACATATTCCTTCACTGAGAGATTTCCTTGCTTTAGAGTCAAGAATCTTTCCATATACAAGTTTTCCTCCGCCCTTGAGAGAAACTTTGCCACAAATCTTTGCCTAAAATCCGCCCAAGAGTCAACGGGGCGTTCTCCATTAGTGACCTCCCACCAGAATGAGGCCTCTCCCTTCATTAACCAAGCAGCTAACTTGACTTTCTTTCCTTCTTCCATCTCAAAGATATCTATCAACTCTTCCACCTCCTTAAGCCAATCTCTAGCCTCCACAAAAGTTTCAGATCCTTGAAAAGGTTTCCCTCCCATAGCTTTAAATTCCTTGCAAGTCTTAGCAAAAGTATCCGTGCGAGGAGGAGGGGGGGAGGAAGATCGGGTGCTACGGTTGGTGGAGGAACATTTGGTGGACCCGCAGTGGTGGCCCTAGCCTCCATCAATCTCCTATACCATACTGGTATCGTCACACCCTCTGGAATGTTAAGATCCTCAGCCATGCTGAAACGAAAAAGGAAAGATTCAAAACGGAGAATTCGAAGGATAAAGATATGGCTATTGGGGATTATGCTTTTCTTTCAAAAACTTTTCTCTTTAAAGACATGTTTTTGAAAATATCTCTTCCAAAAATGTTTTTAGAAAAATAGTTTTCTAAAAATTTTATCTGTTCCGGTAACCTTTGCTCTGATACCACGTGTAACACCCCACACCCGCTACGGTCACTCACTAAGGGAATGCCATAACATCGGTGGAGTATTTTTAGTGATTATAGAACAGAGTAATTACAGCAAGACAGATATAAGTAATACTTGAAAATTTAAAACATCATTTCTATTGCAGCGGAAAATAAAACATGTCTGGTTACATCACATAATAGAAGTCAAGTACAAATATCCATCCTGCTAAATAAAAATACATAATCCCAATACATGAACTGATAGCCACAAAAGAAAAGGGTAAGCTGAGCTCTACATCTAGTGTCCAAGCTCCAAGAGAGTAATAAAAGCAGCCTGATCAAAGCCCACTCGTGCTGGGCCTACTCTGAGAACCTGAGGGTTGGGAAAAAGATAAAAACAACGGGGTCAGACATAAGTCTGAGCGAGTCCTATAACTTTAACAATACAATCATTAAAGTAACCAGAGAAGACATAAGTTTGATATACGGTAATGTCTGGGGATGAATGGCTACACCAAGCAGTTTGGTAGACCTAGGATAAACTAAGATAACCGCAAAGACGCATCTACCCACCCAAGGGTAATTACTACACTGCACCACACCAGTCATTCCTACTTAAAGGTTGATCCCTCCCAAGGACTTAGAAAATTTATCCAGTGGTTTCGTGTACCCCTAGCTGACTACATAGGTGCCGTCTGCCCCTATCTCCACTAGGTGTACCCACCACTCCCAAATGATCGGCTCCCTACCGTAGATACCCGTGCCGGCCCCACAGTGGGGTGTATCACTCCCCAAAGTGGCAACCCGATATAATTAACGGTGCACGGCTTATATCTACACGATGCAACAACGTCTTACCTACCAGCCCGGGTCCACACACGCATATGAAACCCGTTGGACTTGCGTTGCCACCGCTAACCCGTTTTGGCCTCTTATAGTCAAGCCCAGTACGCGTGTCCCATCCTCGACATAGGTCGAGCCCAATAAGATAGATATGGGTTACTGGCTGAAATGGGCCCCCACAAGCTACCCACCTAAGCTTGTCCCTTTTTCTAGTGCATCCCACTTAACCCTTTAATCATGTTTAATTACATGTTTCCACTTGGTTAAGTATTCTAATCGTATTTTCTATTGCCACCCAAGGCAACCCACTAGATTTCCACATGCCACCCAAGGCACCCACTTAACCCCTCATGTCCCTCTATATGCTAATATGGTTAAGTGTTTCTTAATTAATTAATTAAGATCATGACCTCATAAAGACCTCCAACATTAGACCGTCTTTTATGACTGCTGGATATGCCGGTTGGTTCCGGGCAGACTTCTGTCATCAAAAGGGTCTAACCTCGTGTCTTTACTTTAATCACGTATTTAATTTATGACTAAGACCCCTCACATTGGGCCAATCATTTGTAGCCGCTGGATGGACGGTCGGTTCCGGGCAGACTTCCGCTACAAAAGGGTCCAACCTCGTGTCTTACTTGATTAATTACACCTAATTAATCACCCCCATAATTAATTATCCCTAATTAATTACACATTTTTCATAACATGGGTAGACCTAACTCAATAGGTAAATTCCCATGGGGTAGACCTAACTCAATAGGTAAATTCCCACTTATGTTAATTTATTTTTATGGTATGCTTAATCATACCCAATCATACTTTTATTAACATATTTATTAACCCCATCGTTCACCACGTAAATCGTTCTCATTTCATGACATAATAAAGGGAAGATCCATCACAAATATCATGGGTTTAACCAAATCTTAGCATATAACTTTGTCATGGGTTAAGAGGATGTCAACTTGCATATATGAGCATATATTAACCCAACTACATTTAACCCAAACTTGCATATTATCATACACATGACTTGCATAACTTGTTGCATATGAACTTGCATATTATCATACACATATCTTGCATAACATGTTGAACTTGCATATAAGCATTCTCATAACTTGCATAACATGTTAAACATGCATTTAAGCATACACATAACTTGCATAAGCATTCTCATACTTGCGTAAGCATGCATAACTTGCATACCATGTTAAACTTGCATTTAAGCATATACATAACTTGCATATGAACTTGCATAACAACCTACACATAACTTACATAACATCATACACATAACTTGCATATGAACTTGCATAACTCACTTGTTAAACATGCATAAACCCACTTATTAAATATGCATAAACCCACTTGTTAAACATGCATAAACCAACTTATTAAACATGCATAAACCAACTTATTAAACATGCATAAACCCACTTATTAAATATGAATAAACATAGGAAAACATAGAGTAGCATATCATTACAAATGATTCAAACTCACTAATCCGCATTCAAGACCATAAGTCTCATTACACCTAATCTACTTACTTTAGCAATTGATGTTAAAGTGATAGAAACTCACCAAAACCAGGATTAGCAAACTTATGAAGTAGAACTAGTTGCTAAATATGAAGAAGATGATGATTAGAGGTTGATTAGCTTGCAACTTCCTTCATAAACTAGTGGAGGCTCCTCTTAAGTTTGATTTTGGCGGCATGAGGCCATCATTTCTATTTTTAGCATGGATTAGGCTTGCATTAGGGTGTATTTATAGGATTAGGGTGTGTTTTAGACCATAGGATTAGCCCTAGGTTAGATTAGGTCCGTTAGATTTAGGAAATCTCTAGAACCCAGCCCAGCCCTAGCCAGAAAACCAGACCTGGTGCACCCAGGCCCTCTGGCTCGACACGCCGTGTCGACAGGGCAGTCGACTCCCCAGTCGACAGGCCTGTCGACAGCCCTGTCGACATGGCTAGGGCGGGAAGTTTCCCGCCTGGCCCCTGCTGGCTCCAATTTCGAAATCTGGTTTTGAATTTCTAAATCTGTTTTTAACTTCAATTTTCTGCAAACTTCATTGGGCCATACGGACTCCGATTTTCGAAAACTCGGACTCTATTTTGCGTATTTTTTCGAGATGAACGCAATGACGCAGCCCGTTTCCCCCAATTCTCACGTTTGAGATTATTTATTCTGTAATTAGTGAATTTAAGCATTAACCCAAAATACGGGGTGTTACATTAATACAATCATATTATAATTCCATTTTCACTTTATCAAATCACATCTTAATTTTTATTCTCATCGGAAAAGTAACTAGACTTACAACAAACGACGATCTTGATTTCTGGATTCTGAGTTCTGGAGCTGAAATGCTCGCCTTTGGGTAGATAATCGTTGTTTTGATTTAGTTTTTAATTTAGTTTTGTTCGTCTCTAAGCTTTCTTCAAGTGGAGGCTACTCTTGGTTTTCTCCCAACAGCATGACGGCCCCAGGTTCTATTTTCTTGTGTGTATTTTTGGTTGAAGACTTAGGTTGTTTACATAGAATTTCATATTAATTAGAGCTGTCAGATGATCATAGATGAATCTAGACCATTCACATCGAGAAGAGCCAACCAGAAAGTGACAAATCAGCCCTAATGACACACAGGGACTCTGAAAATCGCTCAGAACCCGACCGGGCCGACCAGACTTGACCAGGTCGACTGGGTAGGTCGACCCATAGGTCGACCCCCTGGTCGAGCTAAGTACCCAGGTCGATCCGTTGGTCGACCTGGGTCCTGGAAGGGGATTTTCCCGCCTAACCCATTTCTGGTCCAGTTTTCGAATTTGAACTTGTTTTTGAGCTGGTTTGAATTTATAATTAATTCGGAAACTTCCGAAGGTCATAACTCCTTCATACGGAGTTCTATTTATGCAAACTCGGACTCTATCTCAAGCAGAATTCCGAGAGGAATGCAATGGAGTAACCCGTTTCCCTTATTTCTTACATTTTGAATTAAGTATACTTTAATTTGTTAATTAAATGTTAATTGAAAATTCGGGGTGTTACAGTTCTTCTACCTCTGTTTCAACATTTCTCTCGTTCGAGTTTTGATTAACATTATCCTCAAGTGTATTTGTATCTCTTGATTTCTTTTGAATAATATTTTCAATAGATAATTTTAGAGGATAAATGTGTTCAAAGAATCTAGCACTTCGTGACTCGATAATGGTATTTTCATGAATGTCATCAATTTCAGATTTGTACACCAAAAATCGATATGCACTACTATTATGAGCATATCCAATGAATATGCAATATATAGTCTTTGGTCCAATTTTGACCTTTTTCGGTTTTGGTATTTCTACTTTGGCAAGACACCCCCACACTTTCAAGTATTTGTAGGATGGTGGTCTGTTTTTTCCAAAGTTCACGTGGAGATTTAGATGTTTTCTTTCATAATATTTTATTCAAAATATGATTTGCCGAAAGAATAGCTTCTCCCCAAAAGTTATCTGGTAAGTCCGAACTAATTAATAAGGCATTCATCATTTTTTTAAGAGTTCTATTTTCCCGTTCGGCTATACCATTGGATTGAGGTGAATACAGGGCTGTAGTTTGATGAATAATTCCATGCTCAGCACAGAACTCCTCAAATGGAGACTCGTATTCTCCTCCTCAATCACTCCTTAAAGATTTTATTTTCTTGTTGAGTTAATTCTCAACTTCTGCCTTATACTGTTTAAACATGTCGATTGCTTCATTCTTACTTTTGAGGAGATATACATAACAATATCTGGTACAATCATCAATGAATGTGATAATGTACCTCTTTCCGCCTATAGTTTGACACATTTTAATGTATTAATTCTAGAGGTTCGGTCTCTCGTTCAACGTGACGAAACGAGTTCTTGTCAATTTTTCTTCTGCACAAACTTGACATTTATAGTTGGAATCTATATCGCATTTTGGTATAAATTTTAGATTTGTCAATTTTTGCAATGTATCATAATTTACATGCCCTAATCTAGAATGCCATATGTTAGAAGAGTTAACAATATAAGCAGAAGATTCAGTTTTATTCATATCATTGTTTGGTACAATAGTGGTTACATTTGCTTTAAACAAGCCATTACAAACCTCTTCCAACATACACTACGTTCTTTGATATTACAAACTTATCAGCAACAAATGTCAGTTTGAAACCATGCTTGCTGAGCAACGTTCCTGAAATCCGGTTTTTGCATATTTCCGGAACGTGGAGAATGTCATTCAATTTTAATTCCTTTCCAGAAGTTAAATTTAGTACAATCTTTCCCTTTCCTTCCACCTGTGATGCGAACGAGTTACCCATGAATAGTTACTCGTTATCAGTGGCAGGATTGTAGGTTGTAAACATCCACTTGTTAGCACATATATGACGAGTGGCTCCTGTGTCTAGAAACCACTCCTTGTAGTTGCCAACAAGGTTGCATTTAGAAACAACTGCACACAAATCCATATCTCCGACATCATCTGAATTTCCTGCCATATTTGCTTCAGGTTTCTTCTTTTTGGGCGCACGACACACAGCTGCTTTGTGTCCTTTCTTCCCACACTTATGGCAAGATCCTTGAAATTTCTTTTGTTTCTGTGCATTAGGATTTGGCTCGCGCTTTCTTTTGTTTGTCTTTTCATCCTCAATCACATTAGCCTTTTCCTGTAACGAACCGATAGCCTTTTTCACTGACTTTTTGTTGTCTTCTTCGATTCGTAGACGAACAACCAGATCCTCCACGGTCATTTCCTTGCGCTTATGCTTCAAATAGTTTTTGAAATCCTTCCATGACCGAGTTAACTTTTCGATAGCTGCAGCCATTTGGAATGGCTCACTTAACTCCATCCTTTCGTCATGAATTTCATGAATGATTACTTGGAGTTCTTGAATCTGACTGACGACTGCTCTGGAATCAACCATTTTGAAGTCAAGAAATTTCCCAATAATGAATTTCTTCATTCCGACATCTTCAGTCTTGTACTTCTTTTCAAGAGATAACCAGAGCACCTTTGCAGTCTCAATGGCACAATATACATTATATAAACTATTATCTAAACCATTGAGAATGTAATTCTTATAGATGATGTCAAAATTCTTCCATGCAGTAAGAGACTAGACTTTGGTGGCATTAGGCTCCAGTTTTTCAACAAACGGGGGATCCTACAAATGGTATTTGGACAACCCCAATGTTGTCAGGTAGAAAAGCATCTTTTGTTGCCAGCGTTTGAAATCCTGGCCATT
Source organism: Allium sativum (assembly GCA_030737875.1). Taxonomy (NCBI): domain Eukaryota; kingdom Viridiplantae; phylum Streptophyta; class Magnoliopsida; order Asparagales; family Amaryllidaceae; genus Allium; species Allium sativum. Next base: position 10,396,289 of record CM060920.1, read on the forward strand.
AAACTTCTCTGGTCTCTTGCCATGTGAATACGGAACAATTGGTGGAACCAGAGGCGGAGCCGGTGACACAGTCTGTGTCGGCACAGATTTCTCATTGCTACTTTGCGACATCGTCGTCTGCAAATGGAAGCAAGAATCACAATTTCGTTTCAAGATTGTTAGAAACCAATCAATAGAAACGTTAGAAAACGTTTTTATGAACAACAACGCTTATAAGCACTAACAATATTGATTCAATGATATTGCAATTTGCAACACCAATTATCAGTCACAATTTTGCAAGGGAATTAAAAGAAGCAGTACTGATTAAGTGAAAATCAAGAGAATAAGAGTAATATTACCGACTAATGACCAAGTCCAGTGAATGATATTTCCTTGAAACGAAATTGCTCCCTCTACGGTGCTGGAAGGTTTGATTGAGCAATCGTTTCCCAAGGATGAAACGGTTCCTGTCTGCGATGTTGCGCTACAATAGCAGATCGACGACAAACGCATGGAAGTTTTTATTTTGAAGAACAGAGCAACGGGGAAAAAGATAAGGAGGAGCAAAATCAAAATAAAATTGTATTTGTGTTTTGATTTTCGCAGGCCAGTATATATGCTGGAAGAGGCACCTTTTCATGAATAGGCGTTTCTATTTGAATTGCAATGACTACGACTGTTGGAAAGGTTGTGACCCTTTACCAACAGACATTTCCGTTGGCAATTTCGCGGCCAAATTCAAAAATTGCACTTCCGCAGTGCAGCGAGCCCATCGGCATCCGGAGGCCCAATTGATCACCAGACCCCAAGAGCCCCAAGGCCCAAGGCCATATCTTTTGACTATTAAATTTTAATATGAGTGCTTATCATGCCATAGTTCATGCCATTGCCTCTCTTTTCCATCTCCTCTTTCTTTTGTAATAACATATCAAGCCTTAGTATAAGTAGTGGCAAAGGTGTTTGTTTTCCCCAATATGGGACAAAATGATTTTTCCAAACCCACTCATTCATTTTCCAACAGAAAAAGGATGCTCTTCCAATGTTCTTACTGCCTTTTCTGGCGCTAAGAGAAAGGTTGATGATTTCCTAACAAACTCTTATCGTGAAATCCTAGCCAACACCTTTGAGAAAGCTCACCTGATGGCTCATTCTGATAATAGGAATAAATATCCAAATCCTCTTTTGCTATATTTTCCTTCGGAAATAATAGAAAGTTTTGCGGTTAAACTAAATAATTTTTGAAAAGGGATTGTTGTTCCATAGAAAGAAGAGGTTGCCACTGAGGAAATCCTTTTCTTTGAAGTTCTTATAATTGACGAAGATTGCTCTGGTGAAAAGATGATTATGATTGGGATACTCCTGATGAGTATGATGCAAAGGAGACTTCAAGTGATAATGACGATGATGACTCTGATGTTGGTAATGGAGGGGCTGGAGGAGATACAAGTGGACACAATACTAGGGCCGGTGTTCATTTTCAAAGAAAGCGTCGTAATGAAGGCAATACAAAGGATCACCGGCCTCCACAAGAGAGTGGTCCTTCAAATAAATGTAAACTTGCCTCTTCTATCGAAGGCCCTAGATAAACGGACCCCTTGATTTAGCAAGTCCTTCATTAGATCCTTCTTCCCACCTTCTCAATGGAAAGGGTTTGATGGTGCAGCCTATTATTCCCGTCTCTCAAGTATGATTCTTCATTTTATTTAAAAGTACATGTATTTATTAGCAATCAAGTTATGTAACCATTTAAATAATATTAGACACGATGGAAACACCTGGCACCTCTTATGGATACTCTTAGTATAAAATAGTTAAAGATAAATTCCTTACAAAGGAATTGGATAAACAAGCCAAAGGTCATAATAAATTGTTTGATAAGTATATTAAGCTTGATAAGGGCATCATCGCCTTGATGACTTTCAAGAGTGAAGTGGCCCCTTACCTAAAAAGAGCTCGTCTTCGGAACGATAGGCTTAGTGAAGAAAATAACGAACGGATCACTCTTTTTTGGATGTTGACAGAGAAAGTGTGCTTTTGGTGTGTTTCCTATATAAGATTTATTGTGGACAGCTGTTAGAGTTTATTAATATCCTGGAAGTTTTAATGGCTTGCGTAAATGTTTCCACTTGAAGTATTTGAATGAAATTGGTCAGGGCCCTCACTCTAGGCCGCCTGGAACCTGTTGAGAGTCCATTTACTTCATATTGACCTTCCCCCGGAAAACTTAAATAGTATAAAGGAAAATTTATACCAGAAATGTTTAAAATTTCTATTTGTTTCAGTCATATTGAAATGCTATAAATCTTCTCACTACAAAAGCATTTTTTGGACATAAAGGGTACTTAATTATAATGGCAGAAAGTTACATAGTATTTGAGTTGACCAGAAATACAACATCACCTAAACAAATACTATACAACAAAGAAACAAGCCAACAAGAAATAACGATTACAAAACAATAAGACACAAGCCACAACTAAAAACAAAAAACAACAAACTCGACAACACACGAACTCGGCTCACAACCAAGCCCGTAAAGCAAAAAAAAAAAAAAGTAACTCCAAACATGTCCGATAGTCAGCTAGCAAAACATTACTGAAACAAACTGCTATGGACCACAAATAATCTGCATCTATAAACTCTATCAGCCTAGACAAGATCACTCACAAATAAACCAAAGATCACTGAAAACACTGACGAATCTCCAACTGACTCCAGCAACTAAGATTCCATCAGCACATATACGAAGCATCTCCAACAAAATAAGAATAGCCAAACAACAACTTGAAACATAACAGACAACAAGGAATGCACCAAAGAAACCACCTCTGAAACAAACAATCTCATAACACAACCTTGATAAACAAACTAAATGTTAAAATCAAAATTTGACTTCAACATCGAAGGTGCAAATGTGCACTTCACCAATCAGGGTTAGAAATTAAAAGGGCCACAATCACAAAATAAAAGGAGAAAAAATAAGTAAAAGACACAGAGTTTTTATAGTGGTTCGATTCAATGTGAATCTACATCCACTTTCCAATCAATTCTCATTATGATATCTCTTTTTACTACATGCATGAATTCTCTCATTACATTTATTTTCCTCTTTCCCATCTTCTCACTCTCTTTATCATCCGATTTGCACTTGAATTCGCAATGGAAGTGGAGAGATCTCTAGCTTTCGATTATGGATGTAAGAATCTTCAATCGTTTAGGCGCTTTGATGCTCTTCCTTGATTTGGTAGGAATTTGGTGCTAGATCCGAATCTAGAGAGGATTGGAGAAGAGTAGAGACCACTTGAATGTGTTGGAGAAACTTTTCATGATGTATGAATGAGATCCAAGGAGCTTCGATTCAATTGGAAAGAGCTTTAATCATCATTGAATTGGATTCATGAAGTGGAAGAAGTGTTGTTAAATTTATGGAAGCCATTGTTGAAGTTGTAGAAGAGCTTTGAATTTGGCAGCGCCTCCCCGTAGAAATGAAATTAGGTCCCTCTCTCATGTGAATTATGAGGGGTATTTATAGTTGGAGCCAAGGGGTAGTGGCACACTTGTACATAAGCGTGTGTGGTTGGCGCTAGATTGGCGATCTAAAATGGATCGAACTAAAAGTTCTCTCATGGTCCAACATGCCTCTCCTTATACCAATGGACTAAGAGTTTGTCACAAGCCAAAATGAAGCCACGTACTAAAATCATTTGCGGACTAAAACAATTGCCCCAAAGGTCCCAAGACCAAAAAGAAAGTGGTCCAGAAGTTCTTGCACATTAAAGATCCTTCGCGGGTTAAACATTCCTGCTTTCACGGTCTAACACAGATGTTCACAGAATGATCTAAAATGCAGCAACGACCCAACATGGTGCTGAACGATCCAAAAGTAGAGTGACGTCCCAAATCATGGAGAACGAGGTTATTTCAGTTCATGTGGGACCACATGTGTTGCCAAATGATTCCATACCATTCAAACTATTGTCACGTGTCTATATGGCATCATTTAGGATTTGGACTAGTATGGTTTACGTGACTTTTGCGTGCATGAAGGCTTTAGCGACCTAAAGAAGGTCCATCGTATAGCTGTTATGCGTACAATGCCCTTACATGTTAGAGCTAGCATTGGTATTAGTGATGCCTACATGCATTTGGTCTTCATGTTACACAGTGTGCACGGCCTAACATCGATGATCCAAGCAGTGTCCGACGCTCTAAAGAGGCAGGAACGAGCTAAGAGCATTTGCGGGCTAGGAAAGGTGCTGAACGACCTAAGTGGCCTTCATGACCCCAAAATTGATGAGCAGGCCAAATGCTGGTGCATAACGGGCTAGCACGCCACATGGTAAATGAAATCACGGACTAAATGAAGTCGTGTGTTGACGTTCGTAAATACTTCATAATTTCGAACCTTGTTTTCACAACGGGGTTAACATTTGCCCCTCGAAGCTTGTATTTTTGCTTCCAAGAAATGCGGGCTTCGAATTGAACTTTATTGTTGACACCTTTTGGCTTGTTTGATCCGATATGAAACTTTCATCTGTTATTTTGTAGACGCTTTAATTTTGAATTTCAGAACCTGTTGTTTGACAATGTTGTGCTAGGGTTTGATTGCCTCGGTTTTCACTCGGGCTATTTTTCACCACTACAACCTGTATAACAACAACAAAAGCATTGCGTATTTCTGGGCTAATGTTTTGTTATCACTACAAGAAAATGGGACATATATAGCATCACATCATAGCCTTATAATTAAAGTGCTATATTGAAAATCATTAAAATAAAAAAATAACACTGAATTTGGCTATATAAAACATGTATAAAGCATTTTCCGCTATATTTAGCTCAGTCCATTGAAAACGCAGGAGTCGAAATCAGGGCCGTATTCATTTTACCAACGAAAATACTTGATGGCCCGGAATTGAAGGGTACGAATTTTGTCAGAAAAATCTCGCCCATAGAAATAGAGCATATGGGAATATACACCCATGAATTGCACCGTTAGATCCTAATTTCGGGCAAACTAACAAAAATATCTTCGCGCTCTCTAACATCACTCAAGTAAAAAATACGGCCGCCAAAACTAAAAATTCCCTCTCCTTGACATTCCATCTACGCTCTCTTAACCTAAATCATGCCTGATGTTAATTTTGTTTCTTTCAATCCAAAAAATAAATCTATCTATTTTCAGTTCACTCGATTGACGATCTCAACAGTAACTTGACGCCATTCCAGATTTACTCCAGGCAGCTCCAAATCGGCATCGAGGTTATTTGGCGATAGGTATTTAAACCCTTTATCAATTCATTTTCAAACTTTCCTTTTTATTTTTGTAACCTGACCTTCTGTTTTTCCTTGATTGATTTTGGATATTTCGATTTTTGTTTTTTTTGTTTTCGTGGAGCATCGAGATTTACTGATTGATTCCCCAAATTTGAACTAATCTATGACATAACTTCATTTTTACGCCAAAAATGGTTAATTTGTGGTTATTGTAGCATAAAATAGCTTGCTGAGAAACAAAATAGTGTGCGGCTTAAACAGTCATTCGGATTCAGGGTTGACGTTTGACCAGTAGCAAATATAGATGCTTTGATAACGAAATCGACAATATCATTATATGCCCCATTAGAAACTCCAGAACATGACGTTATTGTATATAAATTCCTATTCAAAATTTCTCATCGTCTCTTTGTTTGTATATAAAGTCCTTGCTAGTTTGCCCCTTAATATAGGAGAACACGGGGATGCCCATGCTTACGTCCTTCTCATTATAGAACCACTCATCTCAGGCTGTCGCTATTTCCTAAACCCCCAAACTGAATATTTAACAGCGAGTAGAAGCAGGTGGTTAGAATTTTTTATGGAGAGATTCTACTGTTAATATTTGTTTTATTGTAAGCAATCTATTTTTCCAGCTTTGTTATAACAAGTGCTTAACACAATCAAATTACAAGGTGTCATTGACTCATTGCTGGATGATTAGTAATGATTTGCTAAATAGTTTCTATGTTTCTATTTCAATTTCAGTATCATATGATAAGTCTATGTCAACTTCTTGCTTGTTACTGCATTTGGATATCACCCCAAGAAACAATAGATTTAACCTTGTTGTGTTATGTACTGCAAATATTTGTTTATCTCCTTTGAGATTAGTTCTCTCACAGTTATTTGCATAACTGTTTGGTGGGATGTTACTTTAAATTACTAAAAGTTTTTGCATTGCCAAAAAAAGCTTTTAATACAAGGAATATGTTGCTTTGTGCACATTTCTATGTCAACTTCTTGCTTGTTACTGCATTTGGATATCACCCCAAGAAACAGTTGGTTTAACCTTGTTATGATAGGTACCACAAATAGTTAGTTCTAACACACACGTCCTTGTTAAGTTATTTATAAAATTTGAATATCCTACACTTGTTCTTACAAATTAAATTATCAGCAATCATCGTGTTGTTATTTGTATCGAGTTGTATATAAACAAAACCATTACCTGAGAATGTTATGTTTTTTTACAGATGCATAACTTTTTCATGTAACAAGCATCTTTTGATAATTAATATCTGAAACTATTATCCTTTGTATCATGTTCAATATTTTATGATGTTACTATCATCTTTATACCTTACATGAGGAAACATTGATTTCTTTATAATCCAAATTCCAATGGAAATGACAATAGAACAAATATTGTTCAACTGATATGATTATCCTGAAGCATGCATTTAGTAAGAAAAACAATGTCAACTGTTCCATTGATATGATTATCTTGAAGCATGAATGTAGTAAAAAATGTCAGTAAATTACACATAAACAAAATTGTCTTCAGGAATTTATTAAAATCGTCAACATTCGTTTTCTAAGCCTCGCTTTTTTATGGTTTTGGGATCGGGGGGTGGGGGGATGTTGTGGGTAACCAAGAGAGACACTAAATGTAAATGGAAGATTCGTTCAGAATTAAAAAAACCATAATGAAATGCACGTTCTAAATCTGGTGTTTCGAAGAAGACAAATGGAGAACTTATTAATAATTAGAAAAAGCAACCGGATGATGAAATAGAATATCAGTCCTGAGATACCACTGTGCAAAAAAAAAAAAAAAAAAAAAAACATTAAAAGAGAATGCAAGATGTTTTGGTGTCTATAAGGCATAACAATATCATAGAGATGGCAAGGAACTAAAACATCTATAGGGTTATCTGAATGAACTAAATCACTAGACTGATATTTTCCTTTCAAACTGTAGTGCTGCTGAAATCAGTATCTGAGCATCCTTGAACCGAAGGCCTTAACATTGCGTTTTCTTCCACATATTTACTCTATAGAAAAAAATGCTACTTGTATAGCATTCATCTCTAATTTTATAGTACATCCTCCTTATACTGTTACATGACAGGCACGTCCGGGTGGAGTTGATGAGCCTTTTGCATGGGAAAGCAGAGAGTACCTAAGGCAACTATGCATTGGAAATGTCTCTTATTTTGAAATAAATTTTCATGTTATAGGATTGATATTTTGAGTGTGAAAATGATATTTATCTTTTCTGTTTTAGTTCTTTTCTATTTATCTTTTCTGGTTTAATTCTTTTCGTAGGATGTTGCTTTCTGAGTGTAATATACCGTTCCTTCGATACGAAGGGAGTTTGACTCTGTTTTTCTTGGTGATAAGAATGTTGCAAAATTAATTGTGGAACAAGGATGGGAAAAGGTAATTATTACTTGTGTATTCAACTTTTTACTTGTAATTCATACTATGACATGGCTGCATTTTACAGACACGCATTGTGTAAATGCTAAAATTTCACCTTTTTGTTGCCTAAACTGTCCAATAGGTTAGAGAACAAGGTCAACAAAAAGGAGAAAGCCCATACCTGGTTGAGTTGCTGCCGCTGGAAGAGCAAGCAAAGCAGGCCGGTCGAGGTCGTTGGACCAAAGTTAGTATTTATTTTTATCCAAATGTTTATCTGTTCTTATATCGTGCATTTTATTTTTGAAAGAAAACAAACTTCAGTTCATTTCATATAGAAAAACCAAAAACCAAAATGATTTAACCCGATAGAAAAATTCAGTCGCACTACAAACAGTCCGGCTACTAGAACACTAAATTAGAATATTAGCAAGACAGCTATATCTCAGGAAGCACAGCAGTCGAACTGAAAGAGCAAGGCAACATACCTATCGCACATGGAATCCAAGACTTAGCCAAATTCCACAACTTACCAATACTCGAATCAACACTTTTACATTTCCTTTTCCTTATATTTAGCTTGAGAGACTCCAACTTCTCTATTTCTTCCTTGATAAATAACTCTTCAACGTAATAACCAATAGGAGATGTACTGTTACAATGTTTTGTTTTTTGTCTTTAGCAAAGGAATTTTCATGATTTTTCTGGCTAATGCGCTATCATCGATCATTTCGATGAGAAGGGATGCTGATCTCAAGAGATGTTTGTTGCTGATGACTGATAATGGTAGTATTTTATGGAGGAGTTTGGTTAAAGAAATGTGTGGAGAGGCATTGATGTTTGTGGATAAAACCGCTTGGGGTTCGTCAAGGATTCGTATTTTATTTGATTTTTTCAGTGCTTTGAAGCCAAAACACAAGACAACATAAATCATCTGTACCAGATGTTCTTGTTTGGATTTCATCCATTTTGGATTGAGCATTCTCCCATTCTTTGATCATTTCCAAAAGAGTTTTTAGTATGCTAAGTTTCAACCCAGGTTTCTTTCTAGATAATCTATAAATTGTCTTTACATCACATAATGAATACATGCAGTAATCTTGATCAGAGTCGTCAGAACATTCCATTTCATCGTCATTGGAGGAATTGGGCACTTGTAGTTTGAAAATTTCCAGTAAAAACTACCACTACTTCAGAGGGATATGAAGAGTATAACTGAGCAATTATGTTTTCGATTTTGGCAACTGTCTTGCGTGAAACATCAGATTTAGACATGCACAGTTTCCCAACCATCTGAGAGGAAAGCTTAGTGCATCTTACTAGTGATCCTGACCGCTTGAAGCCTTGCTTATCTTTTTGCAAAGAATCTGATTTCTTTAGGTAGAAGCTCAACTCATGTAATCTCAACCTTACTTCCTTTCGAACATCAGGAATTTTAATTTGCTGAGGCTCCTAATAATTTTCCTTCAGCCAGTCTAAAGCATCAATAGAACCTTTTCGTACTAGTCGAAGTGAAGGAAGGTCACGGTGCGAACTCTCATGATGAATATCCACTAACATGTATGGAATACAAAATTCTTCAGCAAGCTGGGATATTGATTTCCCTGTTTTTTTGCGTCGAGGCTCAACAAAACAGTTTACAAGCCTCATAATTGCTATAAAATACAGCATAGTCAACAACTCTTACGATCGGAGCGTTTCACTTGGGCTATCTCCTCTAAAAAAAGGATCTTTCTGTTGAATTTCAATAAAAGCAGAAGTGACGTCTATTGGGCGAGGAAGGTAGCATCTACTTCTCCATGCTGATATTTTTTCAATTGCTTTGGAGACAGACTCAGGCGAAGGAGAGAAAAGTTTATCCCTGACAAACTTTCACTGATCCCAACTTGACCATGACACTTGCTTATAGCTCTCCTTTTGGTTCAGTATTCTCCACTGCCGAGACAAAATTTATTTGTTATGTTGTGCATATATGTTGCATAAAGCATAGACAAAGTGCAATACTAGCGGAAGGGAAGGAGATGTGAAAATAATGAAAGTTGCTTATTTTATTGGTAAAACTTAAAAGAGCGGGTTATCAAGTCTTAGTGCATATATATTATATACAACGCAATACGACATAACTTATTTGAGGGAAGACACAACTATTATTCTAGAGTGTTACAACATTGACACTTTTTTGGGCTTATAATTTGATAATTATTAACATATTTGTGGAAGCTGTTATATAGTGCAATTAAATTACTGGGTTAAAGTCTAATTTTTGATCCTTGTAGTAAACAGGCCCATGATATATTGGCACCTTGATTTGTCTTGTGTAAATTATTCACCATGTTCATTTGCTGACAATTGATGCAGGAGCCCGATGCCTTAGGGAAAGCAGTGAGAGATGTACCTTCTTCAGCTGTCGGTGATTCCAGTACTTATGATGCTATGGCCTTTAAAGATGCAAATAAAGGAAAGCCTATCAAAGCAATGAATTTAAAGTTTCGATCTACCCTCTCCTTAACTTTCATGTAAGCTAGTTGGGTAATGATTATGTTTTTTATGTAAGCTAGTGGGGTAATGATTCTGTTTTTCATGTAAGCTAGTAATGCTGGAGGGATAAATTAAAATTTTCGTAAAGCAATGAATGATTTTTACAAATATAAACATGACAATCTCGCATAAATTCAATAGGTAATCATTTATAGTCTGGAATGCTTTTATAATGCGCTGGTGTTCATATTGTTAATGGAATGCATGCATAGAGTAAATGCTTTTCCATGGGAAACATTACAGCTAAACACAAAATTTGTTGTCATGTTTACTAAATTATAAGCAAGTTAAAGTGATCTAAAGTTAAATATGTTACTGACATACATAGAATGTAACCAAACTGCAAGTAAACATTGTACGGGAATCATTATTTCAGCATCCTTATATAATAGGATATGCCAACAAGATACTGAAACTCACATTTTCAGAATTAGAATGTAAAACCAAGAGTAAAAACAAGGCAGTTGAAGATCTAGAAGACCATTGAGCTAGAAGAGCTGATAAACAGGCAATTTATTTCATTATTGATTTGCATGGGCCCCAATTTCTTATTTATGCATTAATTTATTTCCTAGGCGCTTTGAACTTATTCTTAGTCTTTTTTACAAAGACAGAGCTTCTTTGTCGCAACCATTTCAAAACCTTTTTAGACTAGAATGGAGATTCGCTCATATTGATATTTGTACACAAGAATTGGTAAATGAAAATTTGAACTTGGTGCATATATTGGAAAATATCTTATGCTTGTAGTAATACTTACAGTACCAGATGCTTATTGACTGAGTTTGATTTATCAATCACCATATAATAGTTTTGGAACTTTTCTAGAGAATTTTAAAAATGCAAAATCATATCCGGTATCCTCTTTCTAGATGAATTGTAGGAGATTTGTTATGCATATGTATGTATAATTTTATATTCATAGTCCGTACTCGGTGTTTGAAAAATGTTTGTAGAATAAATCAGACTTTTTCAATTCTATTTTTTGTATAAAGAGTTTAAAAACCTTAAATTTATAGATATTAACAATTTATGGCAATTCAAATGCATTTGACTATTGGAAGTTTTGTTTTAAAGCAATTCAAATGCATTTGATTTTCAATTTAAGTTTTGAAGTAATAACAGTTTCAGAGTATTGTTATTGCATGTAAACACCAGAAAAGGAGGCTGATCTCTAATTCAACAAAGGCAAGTTCAACCTCCACCCTTCACATTTCTACTGATAAATCTTAAGTTCTGGAATGTTTTGCTTTTACTATCAGTCCAGTTGCGTGAACTCTGCTAGGAGCATAGCCATAGTTTTCAAGGTACAATTCTTTGTTATAAATAAGACCATTACTTACATGATTCAGTTCTCCATCTTTTGTCAAACGTTCTTTTTGTATTTCTTCCGTATGTGCAACAACTGATTTGTTTACAGAAGATCTTCGATAGCAGCAAGTAAAGCTTCTTTATTGATATTTTTTCTCTTTTGTTCTTCAACTTAGTTCCTTTTATCCTCCATGGATGCTTTAATCACTTCAAGTCTAATATTTTCATTACTTTATTCAGCTTTTATTGGTGTTCCCATATTTGTCTTCGGTAATGTTCTAATTACTACTTACAACCTGCGTATGCATTAACTGAAGTTCTTGGAGAATATAATCCGAGATTTATTTTACGTGTTAAGTCATTGCTCCAAGATTGTAAGTTCATGTGATCGACCAATTAATTCAGCAAACATAATAAACCCAATACATTTTTATGTTAAAGATCATAAGCAATTTTTATGTGAAATTTTCCCAGTAATTCTTTTGGAATTGCTATTTTCTATGTAAAATAGTCAACATCTTCTTCTATTTAGACAATTCCTATCTCTCATAAATTACCATTCCAGTCTTCGGCATCACATCGGCCTGCTAGCTAAATCCCAAATCCTTCTCGCATTACTTCCAGGCCTGTATATTCCAAGGTTAAACATGAAAAGCATACACATGCATTCCATGTGAAATATGCACACGCATTCCACAGAATCGTATGGACTATGTAGATTTTATCATAACAGTGAATACTGAATGTAAACATATAACTATTAGTTTGGTTTCCACTATGTACTATGAATCTAAGTCATTGCTTTATTTATTGTAAATATTGCTCATGTGAGAGGAATATGTTACACTTCATTTGCAGGTGAAGATATAACAAAGGCAGTTTTATAGAATAGACTTTGTATGTGTCTGACTCTCAGGAGTTTAAGCAGGTAATTTTGTTTGGTTATATTATTGTTGCCAATTTATCGCAATAACTGACCAATTTCGAGTCTACGAGCTATACAAATATTTCCTCTTTCTTACTGTTACAATTTTGCATGACATGTCAAAAAATCTTTTAACTTCTGTGGGTGGATCTTTGTATTTGGATTTGCAAGCACGTTCTTGTTTTAGTCAGTAGTGATTAAGCACTAGCTATTTACATTATAGTTTTACACCATAATCGAGAAAACCTTTATTAACATTTGCTTTGGGCGCAGCTTGTCATCTATCTGTAGAATTACATTCCAACGAGTAGCTTCTCCTCTTTTTTTACATTAGAACCTTTAACAAACCAACCTGCACACAGCAGACAGTTGAATAAATTCATTGCTGCATTTAATCTGAAATATAAATTGAAAATCCCATAATGCATTAGCATTATGTAAAGTTAACACATGGCGGTAATGCGGTCACTACTGTTGGTGTCAACTTTTAAGTGTCATTCCTTCAGATTATGCATTGTACATTAGCAAATAAGACAATAAATCAAAATGCATGAATTATCATATAAAACAATAACTGGTAAGTTTAATATAAGCAATAACTGGAGCATGGTGCTTAAATTCATCCCAGCTCTAGGCTTTAAGTTTATGCAGCACTCCTAAAGTGTACTCATTCACATGTCTTCCCATATAAACCATATTTCAGTAAAAAGAACAGGTTTTGAAAGGATGAACCAATTTTTGTGTATATTTTTATCACTGGGTAGCTTCAAGTCATCTAATACCATTATATCACATCATTAGATAGATATGACAGATTATCTGCTTGTTGTATAACAATAGTTGGCGTTAACAATGGTTGGAGAGTCTTTGCTGTATAACAATAGTTGGAGTCTTTGCTGTATAGTAATTTGGAGAGTCTTTGTGTTAATTTATAGTTGGAGAGTCTTTGCGAACAATAGTTGGCTACATACACGTATGTACAACAATAGTTGTCTTCTTACCATGTGTGCAGTGAAACTCTTTGCTGTATTCTGATTGTTGACTGGAAAAGAAATTTGCAACATGTTCGTGTATGGTTCCTTGAAACAACATGTTCCTGTTCTTATATCATATATGGGTGCAGGTCAGTCTGTCGAGTTGTTGATGTATTATAGGAATTAGAGTTGTCGAGTTCTTATATCATACATTGTGTTCTGATATATGGCTAACTGTTTCACTAACTTTAGCTCGTCAATTTGGTGTTCAAGGACATGTTTTTCGTGAAGGAGAATGGATAAAACAAAGTTTATAATTAGTATATTTAAAAAAAATGAAACTTACCAAAAGAAAAACTCTTATAACCAGAGGCAGAGATGGTAAAAGTGAACTTTAAACATATACAAAAGATAAACTAATACTTTCAGCTGATCAAGTTTGCTGTCATTAGGTACCGTATAACTGCTACTGTGTTTTTTATGATTTTTATTTCAGTATTTCCAGAGAAAAAACGACATTCACTCGCAATTCATGTAACTGTAGCACAGTGCATTTGTGGATGAACGATTCCTTATATCATATATGGTTGAAGGTCGGTCAGTCGGTCAGTCGAGTTGTGATGGCTTGTTGGTAGTAACCTGTAGGTTTTGTGAGTTTTGGAGACAGATGGATGAGCTCAATTATGTTTTTGCATTATTCTTTGTTATAAGACTAAGTTGTGCTTGTGAATTGCAGGTTCTAGAAGTTGGACGAGCTTACAAGCTGAAGACTAAGTGTTTTTTCATGTAATCTTGTTTTGAAACGATGTTTGGACATGTATGTTGACTTATTTCTATATTTAGTAGTAGATTTATTAACTTTGACTTTGTAATTGAAATCAAATATGCTTTTGGTATTAATATTTTGCTATAGACAGTTTTGTTTTGTGAATTTACTTCTTAATTGTTAGAATTGTGAACAAATTAAATAAGAGATTTGCTATATAAAGATCATAGCTGAAATAAATGTGTTATATATTAAAAATATTAATAGTGGAAAATTGCTCTTATGGAAACAAAAGGCGAAATGATACGTAAACAATTAAAAAGAGTGGAAAACATTTTTATATCATTGAATGTGCGCTACGAAATGATTGAAAACGCTATATATACTACAAATATTCATAGCAGAAAACCTTGCTTATGGAATCAGAATGTGAAATGTTATATAAAATGTAAACCATGTGAAAAACTTTTCATATCGCTGAATATGAGCTATGAAACCAGTGATAATGCTATAAAAAAAGCGAGTATCTAACGTAGTAAGGTCTGAACGCTACATATTAATGGAGAATTCCATAATAGCAGAATTAAAAAAAAAATGGAAAACATTTTTCTTAGCAATGAACATGTGCTATGAAATTACTGATAATGCTATAAAAAAATAAGCTGAGATTTTAGTAAGCAAATATAATTGCAAGGTCTGAACGTTATGTAAAACATTTCATGCTGGTGAACGTGCGCTATAAAATGTATAATACTATAACGTTTAGATTTGAGGCGTAAGATATAACAGAGCTATTATTACATGTCGTTATATAGCGTCGTCACTAATGTTATGGTAACATATTATAGCGTTTTTTACGTGCTATTAAAAGGAAAATCTGTTGTAGTGTATTGATTGCCCAAATCAACAACATGTTAGTCAGTTAAACATTTAGGTACTACGAATTCTCATTGAATGAAGTGTTTTTACAGACTCGTGTTATTTAATGGTTTAAAATTTGTCGATTATTGTCTGCAAAAACGCGACACTCTAATTTGGATTCGTGTTGACACTTAAGATCAACTAGTCAACATAACTCGACTGTGGATTTCAAGTGCTGTTATTCTAATTGACTTAAATGATACTTGACATTTTTTATGTGTATCTGAGATATTTTTGACTTCTTGGAAAAGCTATTCCATCTTTGCGCCTTCGCTTAGGAAGGTCTTATGTGTGGTGCCCCCGCTAAGGGAGGAATTTGGGTTTTGTGCCCCCGCTTGGGGAGGACTTTGTGTTAGATTCCCCCACTAAGGGAGGACTTCAGATTTGATGCCCCCGTTTGAGGATGTCTATATTTTCATGTCCAATAATCCATCGTGTCTGAAATGATTAGATGTCATGTGAATTAATACGAGGTTTGACATTCTTCACATTTGAATTAATTAGATGTTACGCAAATGGATTTTATTCTTCACATCGGAGATTCCAGATGCTACACAAATGTATCGGCACTTTTCGCATTTGAGATTTCAGATGCTACGCAAGTGATCTTCATTCTTCACACCTGATCATATCAGATGCTACGCGAATGGTCTTCATTCTTTACTGGATATTCCAGATGCTACGCAAATGTATCGGCACTTTTCACATCTGAGATTTCAGATGCTACGCAAGTGGGTCGACACTCTTCACATATGAGATTTCAAATACTACGCAAGTGGTCTTCATTCTTCATACCTGATCATATCAGATGTTACACAAATGGTCTTCATTCTTCACATCTGGAGATTCCAAATGCTACGCAAATGTATCGGCAGTTTTCACATCTGAGATTTCAGATACTACGCAAGTGGTTCGGCACTCTTCACATCTGAGATTTCAGATACTGCACAAGTGGCCTTCATTCTTCACACCTAATCATATCAGATGCTACGCAAATGGTCTTCATTCTTCGCATTGGAGATTCCAGATGCTACGCAAATGTATCGGCACTTTTCACATCTGAGATTTCAGATGCTACGCAAGTGGTCTTCATTCATCACACTGATCATATCAGATGCTACGCAAATGATTTAACACTCTACACATCTGAATTTTCAGATGCTACGCGAGCTGTTTGGGCAGCTGTTTTATCGTTTTTGTTGTATATGACGTAGTTGTATACACAATTATATGATTTTTGTTTGATGATAACAACCAAATAAATATTGTTATAAATGTGTTTATTATTGTATTGTTTTATATATACATCACAGATAGGAATATAATATTTATATTTAAATAGAATACGACTGTACAAACATTCATACAGTATTGTATTTAAATTGAATATTATATTTCAAACACTCAAACAGTACAGCTATTTATAACTCCACTATTTAAACACTTCACAGGAAATTGTACTTGTAAATAAACTGAATATAATAGACAAGTTTGTTTGAACACAACAAAATAATATTTTATTTCAATCGAATTTGTTTATTACAAATGCCCGTATAATTCTCTCATTATATATTCATACTCAGCTCCTCACTACAACACTTTCACTCAGTTATACAATTCACATCTCATTTACAGACACACACTGACACTCTGTTCTTGTCTTCTATCTTCTGTCTTCACAGCATCTTCACTATCAGTCCAGTCACCACCTGCTTACCCGTCACATAAAACACACACAGTACACTACAATAGAAATAAAACTGAATACATGTGAATAAAATTTTATTTTTAAATTTTTTTATTTGCCTCAGACTTCTGGTGTGTTTCTCATTATTTTTCATGACTTGATCTGATCTCTGTCTAGTCAGTTTGTATATGTATAGTACAAGGACAAGAAATCTTGTCTGATGGATGCATACACACACGTGTACAGATATACACGTGTGCACTACCTCGCCAATCAGCGTGCAATTGAGGAGTAGCCACGTGGACATCTTGACTCAATGCACAATGCGAATCAGCGTGCAAATGGTCAAACATATCATGAAAATGCACACAACAAAATGGTGACAAGGCAGCACTCAAACCAACAAATGATCAAGCTAGTACAAAATGATCGACACAGCAAATTCATACTCAATGCAAATGAATCAACAAGGAAATGGGTCAAGACAATTTGGTCAAAGTGGCCAAGCACAAATGGCAACGTTAACACAACAAGCATCTTGCACAGAAGTAGCAGCTAAAAGCATAGCATGATCATGGAAAATGCAAGTGCAATGTTAATAGCACAAATACAAGTTCTAAAAGTTTCAGCATGATATAACTCATGGTGAAATCAATGGTCGTGAGAAAGTATAGCAAGGCATGTGTACATGACAACAAACTCATGCATGACAGTTTAGGTATAAAGTGTGCAAAGCATGCATAGTGGATTAAGTAAACAATGGTGCATGGTCGAGACTGAAATATACAAGTGATGTACAACAAGGTGTATTTGTGAAAGTATGAAGCATATACAAGCATTGAATAGCCAAGCCAGTAAATACAAGAGAACATGGTATGGCCAGATGCATGTTTAATGAAACAGGAAAGTTTTTAGATGGTCCAGAATTTTATCAACATGAAGAATTATTTTTCCAGAAATTCCAGTATTTTATTGGCAAGGTTTTGAATTCATTTCAGTATTCAATGCTAGGGAAAACAATCATGTGTTCCCATTTTTAAACCATATCTTTTGAAAATAATTCAAATCTGATTCCAGTGTTTAGGCAAGTACATAAAAACAATTCATTTACTTAAGCCAAACACCATGGTACAAGTACAGGTTCAAGTTCATGCTAGCCTTTTCGGTTACAATTGCAAATCTCCAGTTTTCAAGTTTACAGGTTTGGCAATATGTTTGGCAAGAAATCAGTCAACTTAATTTCAGAAATTCACAAGCAAGGATTGGCAATAGTTTAAAGGAATTGTGTCACAAGAATGAAAAATCTAGTGAATGGTTTATGGCATAACAAAAGCATACCAGAAATTTTTTTTAGCCATTCATTTCTTTCCCGTTTTGGCCAAATCATTTGCAGAAAAATCACAAAACATTTTGGGCAAGATATCAATTCATGTCTTTCCAGAAATGACTCATGAACGACGCAGGGTTTCAAGGAAACAAATTTTATCACGTGCAGTATTTTTGGCAAGATCAATCTCATGTGTAATTTCCAGAAATTAAGCAACAATAGTGCATTCAAAAAGAACAAGTCTAATTAGATCTCAGCTATTCCAGAAAGACAGTTTTGGCAAGAATCTAATTCAAGTTTTCTTTCACGAAATTCGCAGGCCTTTTAAGGCAAGAAATCACAATTTTATCTCCAGGAAATCACGCATGTTTATCAAAGCCGATTCAACAGTGAAAGGCAACAACTCATCATTCTTTCAAGGGACAGAATCAAATCTAGATTCATCAATTTAATCTAGGCGAGCAAAAGAGGAAAATCACATGCAAATCATACAAGCCATATATTGAAATTAGAGAGCAATTTTCGGGATTTATAATTCTATTTCTACACCACATCATCATTTGCATGAAAAGGCATCGAAAACAAAATATCAAAATTTTAAGCAGAGATTAAAAATTAAGATTCACTCACAAGTTTTCGATCAGGAGAATTTCCCCAAATCAGTGAAGCAAGGAATCGATCGACATCGTCAAGTTGAAGCAATCAGAGAACCATGGCAACCAATCCATCATGCAATCGATTTCAATCTAGAGGAAATAAGAAAGTCCTAGTTTTCTAATCGCCCCATCGCCATTTATTTTTCCCCGCAGCAAAGAGGAAAAGAGATCCGGCTAAATGAAATTACAAAAGGGCCCGGTCTTGTTCATTTGGGCTAAGCCAATTTGTGAAGTGAAGGGAGATTTAAATCCTTTTTTAAATTCTAGGGTTTAATCTATTTTTAGTTTAAATTTTGTATTGTATTTCCTTTTTGTTTTGAAATTCGTCAATTAGTTCTAGAGTTTGTAAAATCTAGGAGGGATCCAGTCAGGGTGTTGACTGGTAATTTACTAGAGTCTATAAAAACTAGGGTTACTGGTTACAGGGTCGTAATCAGGGGAAATC
Source organism: Allium sativum (assembly GCA_030737875.1). NCBI lineage: Eukaryota > Viridiplantae > Streptophyta > Magnoliopsida > Asparagales > Amaryllidaceae > Allium > Allium sativum. The sequence continues at coordinate 10,415,501 of CM060920.1, forward strand.
TGATCTAGGGGTTAGATCAGTCTAAGGTTTTGAGCGTAGGACTAGAATAGGAGCGAGAAGTTCGCGAGTGTACATGGTCTTGTATGCAAGATCTGTTCTTTTACATAGTAGAAACCTTAGGAATGCAGCAGTAGGCAGGATTTTGCCAAAGCCAGGTATCTCTGTGTGTTATCTACTTTCTGCACTTTATTTCTGTTGCATTCTGTGATTTGTTTATTATTTTAATATCCCGTAATATTTAAACTATCTGATAATTTGTGATAAACCGTATTCACCCTCCCTTACGGTTAATCTAGATCCAACAGTTTCAAGGGGCAGCTAATAGTTTCTTTGTCAGATTTCTGACTTGGCAGGTTATTTCCATTTTAGAAACTAGTGCTGTGAACTTCTCATCTAGGGAAGTGCCCCTTTGATAAAAACTGTAGCCCTCGTGTCTGTTTTTCATGGCGCTTGTTCATTGTTTGGATCTTTGCGACTTTCCCATTCACTTTTCAAGGCGGTGCTTTTCTATCTTTGTAATTGTGCATGTTGGTATTTACAGCATTCGACTCTTGAACTAGCGTCGTTGGGGTCGCGATGTTATAGGAACAAGCGCTCGATTGATGGCCTGCAATATGAAATCACTTTTTAGAAAAGTTCTGATTTGACATATAATTTTGCAAGCAAGAAATTCATTCAGACAGATATGCTCTTAGTCGCAGAGCTAATGTTCAGTGCATCACTTGCAGATTATTACAGATTGTTTACAGAAAGTAAAATGTGAACTGAGGCATGAACTAAAGCAAGAAATAGAGCATGAGGTAAAGCGGCAGCGATGTTAATCGTTTATTCTGAGCCACTGAAGTTGAAGTTGAATCAATGGTTATCATTTGATGATAAGCCTTGGCATGATTTGAGCAGAAGCTACGTTGCTTGGACTAGACTGATCATTTGATGCCCCTTGCCTCTGGGAGCTGTAGAAGGATTCACGGCTTGCGAATTCTTTACATACTGTTGTAGCTTGTTTTTCCAGATCAAATCATCAATGAGGTTCTTTAGGTGGTGTCACTCGTTAGTATTATGACCAGACTGCTTGTGAAATCTGCAGAATTTTCCTGAGTTTTCTGCTTTATCGCTTATTCTTATCGGATTTGGCTTTGCATACTCTTCAGAATTCTTTGTCGCAAGGTAGATATTTTTAAGAGTGTCATTCAAAGGTGTCAACTCTGATGAGTTGAAAAGGCGAGACTTCTTATTAGCCTTGTTTCCACTCCCATCATTGGCATGCTTCTTCCCCTAAGTGTTATTCTGATTATACTGAGCAGCAGCATTCTTGGGAGCTTCAAGGAATGGGTTAGCATCAATAATATGAAGAGGTACTGAACCAGTTTTGACTCTCATGTACTCCTCGGCTTTCTTATAGAATTTCTCGAGCGTGCTTGGCTCTTTCATTTTAATCCATTTACCAAATTTGCTCTTCTCGTCTATAGCGCCGATTAGAGACATTAAGATCATGCGAGATTCGGGATTCCCCACTTCAGACACAGCAGCATCGAATCTTTTTAGAAAAGCTTTGACAGATTCTTCTGGATTCTGCCTCATTGATGCAAGAGAAATGACGTCTTTTGCCTTCGTAGCCTGTAACCTGTACTGCTCTTTGAATTTCAGAGTCAAGTCATCAAATTGATCGACGGATTTAGGCAGTAGCCTTGCAAACCATAACGATGTGACACCCTCTAGGTAGAGAGGGAAGCACAAGTATTTGATCTCATCTGTTGCTTTGGCTGCATCCATGTGCCACTCGTATTTGTATAAGAAGTGATTTGGATCAGAATTTCCGTTATACGTAGGCAAAGTAGGATGAGTGAACTATTTGGAGAATTCGGCCTTGCAGATCCGCTTTGTGAATGGATTTTTGCCGAGGGAGAAGTCCCACTCACTTTCACTATTCTTACGATTCATGTTGTCCTTCATGATTTGCTTTACCATTTCCTCGATATATTTCTTTGAGTTGTGTCGTTCCGGGGAGCGGATTTCGATCTCTTTTCCGGATGCTCATCGTGGTGAGCGATCACGTTTAGAGGATTTAGGTCTTTTACTTCCACTATGGGAAGTTTCCCCCTTGATGGGACTTACAACTCGTCGGTTATTTCGATCGGAATGGTTTTTAGCTTTTAACTTGGAGTCTTCGATATTTGGATCGTCTTCATCAACAAACCCTTCCGTATCGTGATTGTGAGGATCGGATGCCGATGAATTAGCATTCTCTTCAAGGTCGACATGGATTTTTGGAGGAGGAACGGGATTTGTTTGAGCGTTTAGAAGAGCGCTTACTTAAACCATTAAAGCTTGATTACCATCCACGAGAGTTTTATTAGCATCGATTAAAGCTTTGTTGGAGGCTTCCACGCGTTGATTCAAGTTGGCGAAGACGGCATATAATTCAGCTTTGGTTACTCTGGCTCCGGATATTGAATTTTCTCCAATTTCGAAGCGGTTAGCGAGAGGAGTAACTTCGTTACCCTTGCTCCTAGCGTCCAAGTCATGTTCGACGTTAATTTATGATTCGATACCCTTTCTCCTAGCATTGCTGGGGATCAGGATAAGTCAACTTGGATGTCCAGTCTCTATGTGTTTATACTCTTTCCCCCAATCGGAGGGCGATGGAGTTAGCATGGACATCATTTTATCGTGCTTTATACTCTCCCGAAGTTAATCCAGGTTAGAGTTATAGGTTAAGCGGTCTTAAGTCGTGGTGCACCGTTCATGCCTGTTGTTGCGTTTTATACTCTTTCTTAAGTCGTGATAGTTAGAGTTAATCGTGCAAATGGTTGTGTCACATTCGCTTTGGCATCATTCCTACACTTTGGTTTCCAAAGGGAGGATCGCCATCTCGAGTGTCAATATCAAACTCAAATTTGTTTAACTCATACCCAACTAGTCACAAAGTTGAGCAAGCTCGTCGAAACATGAGCCAATGAACGTCGTTAGGGATTTGGTCATCCCTTTCATTCGATTCTTGGCATAGGATAGTCGATTCACAACACATTACCAAATTGGTAAACACGATCGTGGAGCATGGAAAGGAGCTTTAATTCATAAAAAATAGGTAATCGTACCTTATTACATAGCTGAAAAATGATAATTTCAAAATATGAAAGAAAACAAGGGCCCAAGTTAAATAAAGCTGCAAATGCTCAACATTCTATGCTCTTTGAAGGTCATCGCCATCGAAATTCGTTAGCCTGAAAGTTCCATCATCAAGCTTCCGTCGAATGATGTAAGGCCCACCCATCTTGGTCCTATGTGAACTAAAGCTGGGAAGATGCTCTTTAGTACGAGGTCACCATGCTCAAAGGTTCTAGGCCGAACCTTTTTGTTGTATATCGGGCGACTCGTTGTCTACATTCTGAAGCATACAAGTTAGCATCCTCTCTCTTCTCGTCAATTAAATTCAATGATTCTAGGATAAAAGGCTTATTAGTTATAGGATCGTAGTACGTCGTTTGGTGAGAGGGGACTTCAAGCTCTATAGGTATCACTGCCTCAGATCCATAGGACAAGGTGAATGGATTGTGGCCAGTTGCAGACTTATAGGTTGTACGATAATCCCAAAGGGATAATGGTAACTCAATACCCACTTGCCTTTGGCCCACTCCAACCATTTCTTCAGAAAGGGCTTGATGATCTTGTTTACTAATTCAACCTATCCATTTGATTGCGGATGCACAACTGCAGTGATTTCCTTCTCAATGTGATGTCGTCGACATAAATCTGTGAATTCTGAACTATCAAATTGGGTTCCATTATTGGTGATGATAGTTTTGGGAAATCCAAACCGGTATATGATGTTTCTAATGATGAAGTTTATCACTGGCTTTATAAAATTCTAGATCAATTGTTCAGCTTCAGCCCATTTCGTCAAATAGTCAACTGCCATGATCATGTACTTTGCTCTACCTTTCGAGGTCGGAAGCTAGCGATAATGTCAATTCCCTAGACTATGAACGACCAAGGACTTTCCATCTGGGTGAGTTGAGTTAGTGGAGCTCTTGGAATCTTCGCAAATCTCTGCCACTTGTTGTGGCATCATAAATAGTCAGTCACATCTCGATTGACGGTAGGCTAGAAATAGCTGTAGCAAAGTACCTACTTCGCTAAAAAAATCCCCCTGTTGTTATCCCCACATTCACCTTTGTGTACTTCTTGCAACACTCCTTTGGCATCACCGTTGGCGATACACTGCAGTAAGGGAATTGAGAATCCCTTCTGATATAGAGTGTCTCCTTAGACGATGTATCTCGAGGCTTTGGGGAAAAGAGCGTGCCTTTTATACCTTGGCTTTGGAAGAGTTCCCTACAAGAGAAAGTCTTTGATGGGAGTCGTCCATGATTCCTTTTCAGGATGGTATGCAGCACCATAACATCTTCCATCTGATTTATGTTGGGAGTTGTCAATGTCTATATCGGGATTGACTCGGTTTGCTTCGAACCATATGAACTGGCTAGCGTATCTAACGACTCAGCCAGTTGATTCTGCTCTCTTGAAATGTGAGAGATGATGTAGTACTCGGACCATCCTAGAAATTGATCCACCTGACTGAGGTGTTCAACAAGTTGATCCCCTTTTTTTAGGACTCTTTCTTGACCTGAAACACAACAACCTGCAAGTCGTAGAAATTTCTAGTGATTTTGCTACAAGCACCTTTGTGAGTTTCAACCCTGCAATCAGGGCTTTGTACTCTGCTTCATTGTTGGTATCAAAAATTCTAGCCTTGATACATAACACACCGATCGTCCCTCAGGAGTGAATATCACAACTCCGGAGCCAGAACATCGTTCAATTCGGGCCCTATCGGTGTACAACTTCCATGTGAATGTCGGAGGGCTCATTTCTACATCTCCATCATCCTCCTGGGCGTTGAATTCTACTATGAAGTCTACTAATTCATGTCCCATAATACCCTTAACTGGAATGAAAGCGATATCGTACTAGCTCAACTCGATATTCAATTTGAGCAACCTTCAAAAGGCCTCGGGACGCGGATGGACATGATGTAGTGGCGGGTCGGTATACACTTTAATTAGATGGCCTGAAAGTACTGGCGAAGCTTTCTTGAGGTTATCAACAAACTGTAAGCAAATTTCTCGACCTTTGGGTAGTTACGCTCTGCTCCTGTAACCTTTTTGCTTACATAATAGACTGGCCATTGAAAACGGCCTTCCTCGCGAACTAAGCTGAACTGATTGCGTACAAGGAAACAGGCAAGTACACAAACAAGTCCATATGATTAATGGGCTTTGATAAGACAGGAAGTTTCTTCAAATGATCCAAGAGATTCTGGAATGCTTCGACACAGTCAGACATCCAAGTAAAGTTGTGCTTCTATCGTTTGATCAATTCAGAGAAGGGTAAGCACTTATTGGAAGCTCTAAATAGAATCTGCCCAATGTTGCCACCTTCTCTGCCTGACTCTGAACATCTTTGATCCTTCGAGATTCTTGGATGCCTATAATTACCGCTATCTATTTTAGATTGATTTCGATTCCTCAAGAGCTGATGATGAAACCCAAGAAGTTCGCTGACATAACAACGAAAGAGTATTTCAAGGGGTTGAGCTTCATCTCATACCTACGAAGATAACCGAGCATCTATACCAAGTCCCGAACATGATCATTTGATTGCTTTGACTTCACCAGCATGGCATCTATGTATACCTCCATCGTCTTTCTGATCTGATCATGGAACATTCGATTGACTAACCACTAATATGTTGCTCCCGCATTCTTTAGTCCAAAAGGCATAACCATATAGCAATATAGACTGAGATCCATTATGAAACTAGTATGCTCTTGGTCGGGGACGTGCATAGTGATCTGGTTATCTCCCGAATAAGCATCCATGAAAGAGAGGATTCGGTGCCTAGTTGTGCGACCAGCTGATCGATCCTGGGAAGTGGAAAGCTTTCTTTGGAGCATGCCTTATTCAAGTCCAAAAAGTCAATGCATGTTCTCCATTTTCTATTAGCTTTCTTCACTAGCACTGGGTTTGATATCCACCTAGGGTACATGATGTCGCGGATGAACCCGTTATTCTTTGGTCTTGCAACCTCTTCTTTCAAAGCTGCGGACCTCTCAGGGTCAAGAATACGCCATTGCTACTTCATTGGGATATACTTCTGGTCAATATTCAGTGAATAAGTCACGATCGTTGGAAACATCCCATACAGGTCAGCATGGGTCCATATAAACACGTCAAGGTTTGCACAAATGAATTTAGTAAACTTCCTCTAGACGACGACTGGATGGTCCTAGCTCTGTCGCCTCCTTGGCAGGAGGAGGATTGGCTTCAGACTCCTTATTTTCTATGTCACAGAGTTCTTTCCATTCTGCTAAGTAGCGCATTCGTTCTTCTACTTTATCTCCATGTACAACTCGACCCCACCATCTGTCGAAAACTTCAAGAGCAAGCACCAAGGAGAAATGCAGGCTCTGAATTTAGCAAGGGTCGGCAGCCCCACAAAGGCACAGTATGGGGAGTATATTCCATCAAGAGGAATGAGAGGATTTGTACTCATATGTGGTCCCCCTTAACTAACTCTACGGTAATTGACAATCCAGACTGGTTCATTAGTTGAGCCATTGAAGCCACATATGCGACCTTTGCATGGCTTCAAATCTCTTTCTTAGAGTCTCATCTTATCATAAGCACTTATAAATAGGATATTCGCGGAACTACTACAATCCACAAGGAATTTCTTTACGGTGGTTGGGCCAATGATGGCCGAAATCACCTTTGGATCAATACTCAGGGTCTCTACTCCCTCAGATTCTCTATCACGGAAAACGGTGTCGTCGGTCATTGTCCTCCACTGCTTCACAGGTGTGTTTTCTCCGGAGGTACTACACTCCATAATTTCTAGACGTTTGGAAGAAATCATATACTTATTATTACTACCAAAATTAACTCTGAAAACAAGCTGACGGTGAAGGGGTATCGGATGACCGCAAGCATGTAGGGATTCTCCAAAAGACAAGAGCCAAACACCAAAAGGAACAAAGAGCAGGAAAGAATGATCCAAGAGCTACATAAATCAGTGCCATCCTAGGGAAAAGAAACTCAGAGGCCATAGAGTACTGACAGGGTCTCTCCGGCCAGGTCCCTCCGGTAGGGGATCTTATAGCGAAAGGTCATTTAAGTTAGAAGCTAAGAAAGAAAGAGGCAATAGTCCTGGAAATGGAAACCCGGAAGGGCTAAAGGGTTGTCAGTATCAACCTGCTTAATACCAATACACTAGGAGATAAAGACATTATGAGTATCAACCCAAATGTGCATAAAGATTATCTGGAACCAGCTTCCAAAACATCTACTGCATAAACACCAAAAGATCGCACTGATAGACGACAGGAAGATCACCCGGAGTTACTTTCCGGAAGACTAGGCTATACCCGGAAACCCCACCGGAAGGCAAAACGGAAGCCTAGGAAGGATACATGCTGTCCATACTAAACCATTTAGTAAAGACACCGGCAGTGGTTCCGAACCGGCAGCTATCTACGTACATCTTGAGGACAAGCTCCTTGTTAACCGGCCTTTTGGTCCGGTCACCAAAAGTACTCAAGACACGCTCGACTCAACTCATCGCGTGAAGCTAGGGCCAAGGGAGAAACTCAGGATGTGCAGGAGAAAAGACCGAAGAGAGATCACGCCAACAAGGACCTCGCACCTTCAACTTCACAGCGCCGCGCCAACGGTGCTAACCAGCCTCGACAACGCCTCTCGCCGAAATCCGCTTTGCACCCCGCTGGGTGCGAAATTTCGCACATACCAGGTGGGAAATTTCGCACCTCCCCCAGGTGCGAATTTCCGAGGCCCGACAGCTAGAGGTGCGAATTTCTGGAAGATGGTCCCCATTCCTACCTACTCCTACCTAACCACTTCCTATAAATACCCTATGGCCTCACACTCCAAAAGGGTTGGATTCTTGAGCTTTGAGACCTTCATAAAGCTTCATTAATGGCATCTCCTCTTTGAGGAAGAAGAAGAACAAAATTGTCTTTTTCCTTATTATTCAATATATGATAATTATGACATCATATATCATGGAACAAGAATGTAATGAGATATCATGAGATAGTCTCGACCTTTTAATTCTTCCAAGTGATTAATAATATTCAAACCGACTCTTCAAAGTGGTTGTAGGCCCTTAGTGAGGCCGAACCACTCTAAATTTCTTGTGTTATTTACTATTTATGTTCTTGTCTACGTGACCACATTTATAATTCCTAGTAATTGGAATCTTTGGTGTTTGTGACATTTTTTTCTTTCAACATTTGGTGCTTTCACTAAGAAAACTCAGACATTGTGTCTTTCTCACACGTTACCATCTCGACTTCGTCGAGCTTAAGGTTCCTTGCTTAACCTGCTATCAAGTCCGCTTACGATGGTAAAGAAGTCAAAGAACGCAATGATCGGCTCTTCAACCGCAGCCGAGGCCGGTACATCTCGACAACCTCAACCGACGGACACCCCGGCCACTAATGAAATTGAACCTCCAATTGTGGACCCAAATCCGTATGCTTAATGAAAAATATGAGAATACAGCCGTCGAGCTTAATCAAGCGCCTAGGAACAACATCGACCTTATGCACCAACTTCATGAAAGTCAGCGCGTCGTCGCTCGACTACAACTAGCTCGGAACAATACTCGATCTCAGCACCCAACATCAAAAACTTCCTCTTCCGAATCAAGGGGCCCATACCAAAGAAGGAGGTTTAGTTTCATCAACAACGTCACCATCCGAACTAATTCTCTCGACAACGGCAATGACAATGGGTATGCCAACAGCAACGGCGACCGGACCACGGTTACCTATAGCGAGGGCGCCCAACATCGGGACCGCTCTCGCCTTGTCATCAATGAAGGACCCGCTCCTACTAACCAACCTCCTCCTCGACAAGACTCAATGGCCGCCCGTCGAGACAATGAACCAACTGTTTAGGCGGCCCTTGCTTTTTCAGAACTAGATCCGCGTGACCCTGCCCCACCTCATCATGCGCACCAGGCTCCCGTTTTAGATGTCGAGGACATGGAAGAAGACGATCTAGACATCCACCCTAGGAGACATCCTCGTGCCAGAACTCCGGAACCTTGCCAAAACCCATGGGTCCCGATAGCAGACCCTCATCCGACCTACCTTCCCGACATGGTCCGAAGGAGCATGAGGGAGATGCGAGGAAATGTGCATGATTCCTGGGAAGCGCGCATTAGGCGCAACCCTTTCACTCGAAGAGTTAATGAAGCTGAATGGCCGCGACGCTTTAGCATGCCTCAGATGCCTCTCTACGACGGCATCGCTGACCCTTGTGCTTTCTTAAACCGTTATGAATGGCAAATGAACTCGAGCCGAGGCGACGACCCTGTTAATTGCAAATGCTTTCCGATCTTCTTATTGGGGACCACTCTATTATGGTTCTCTCGCCTTCCGCTTAATTCCATCAACAACTTCAGCCAATTAGCGACATAGTTGGTCAAGCAATTTAGAATGCACATCTCGACTCCGAAGAACGCCCTTACTCTTTCTAACTTATACCGAGGACCTATGGAATCACTTAAAAGCTACCTTTCTAGGTTCAACATCGCCCTCGCCGAAGTCGAGGATCCGGATCCGCGCACCATACTCTTCAAGCTAGCTAAAGGTGTCCTTCCTACTTCCGAATTTGGGGGCATCGATCGACCGAAAGCAACCAAAAAGCCTTGATGCTTTCTACGAGTAAGCGGGGCATTTCTTATGCCAAGAAGAAGCGAGGCGGAACTGCGTCTCCGACGCTAGCTGCCCCACTAACCCTCGAGTTGACACCACAAATAACCGCCCTAGGGGGCAAGAAGAAGGAGGACCTTCCAATCCGAACACGGCGGCAGGACCCCCCAGACAAATACCAAGCAATGGGGGGCAAGGCAGCCTGGCAACAATCAGGTCCAAACAGAGCAAAGGAGGCCCGACCCGTACCAAGCTTACGAGACATATACTCCACTAAATGAACTTCCCGAAACCATATACTTGGAAACATGCAACACTTTGCCGTATCCAAAACCCCGCGTTAGGGAGTCGAACGATTCCGAGAAGAACTCAGGGAGATACTGCCGATATCACGACATGTATGGACATAAAAAAATGAATGTCGACAGCTTCGAGATGCAATTGGAAAACTCATCCGCGAGAAGGGGCTTGAACGATATTTTCAAGAGCCCTTTCCACGCAAAGCCAATCCAAAACCTCCAATGCCAACTCCTCATACGGCCGCCAAGACGGCCCTTGGACCGTCTAACGTGAGGCGAGGGATCGTGATCAATACTATATGCGGTGGACCGAGCCCCACGCATGACAGTTTCCGAAAAATGGAGGAATATGTGGGTTCCATTAAACATGTGACCTACGAGTCTTGCTCTACTCCCGATTAATTCATCCCGTCTAAGCTCCAGAAAACCATGCGAGATGACATCATTTTCCACGGAAGGGAGTCCACGAGAATTGAAATCCCGACCACCGATCCTTTGGTCATAACGGCCCAAATGGGCGCTGCAACCATTCGAAAGATATTGGTCGATTCGGGAAGCTCGGTCAACATCATTTTCAAAGTCGCCTATGATCAAATGAAGTTAGAAGCCAAAGACCTCAAACCATGCCACTCCACGATTCACGGCTTTAATGGGGCATCCAGCCGTCCAGTAGGAGTCATCGACCTACCCGTCGAACTTGGTACGGGGGATCGAAGCCGAGTCCGAATCCTTACCTTCGTGGTTATCGACATTGTCTCGTCATGCAACGTCTTCCTCGGACGTCCCTTCCCCACGAAATTCCGCGTCTGCCTATCGCCATGGTCTCTCCTAATGAAATTTCCAACAGAAAACACGATCGCAACAGTCAGTGACGACCAAGTCAGTGCCAGGGAATGTTACGCGATAGAATGGAAGAATGCGCGCAATAGGGACAAGGGTAAAGCAGTGCCCTCCCCCATTTGCGCTAAGACCACCTCGGTATAGAAAGTGGCGGCGTCTGGGCCCTGGCTCATACACCACTCCTGTCTTTCCGACGAACTCGATCCACGGAAAGACGAAGAGCTCGAGTGCGAGAGACCTACTCCGGTCGAGCCCATAATAGATGTACCCGTCAGCATCAACAATCCATCGCGAGTACTGAGAATATGGTCACACCTTCACCCGACAATCAAAGGTGTTCTTTTGGATTTCTTAAAAGCGAATCTGGACGTATTCGCATGGACTCATTCCGATATGAAAGGCATCGACCCTGCAATCGCCTGCCATTCTTTAGGCATAGATCTTACAATGCCTTCAGTCAAGCAGAAGCGCCGTTTCCTGGGGCCCAAGAGATCCAAGGCACTCAAAGAAGAGGTTGATCACCTGCTAAAGTGAAGCCTACAACCCCGAGTGGGTCTCCAATCCGGTTTTGGTCAAAAAGGCCACTGGTAAATGGCAGACATGTATCGATTTCTCTGATTTGAACAAAGCTTGCCCGAAGGACATATTCCTGCTCCCAAAGATCGACCAGCTAGTCGACTAGACCGCCGGATACCAATTGCTATCTTTCATGGATGCCTACTCCGGCTACAACCAGATCCCGATGAATCTCCGCGACCAGGATCATGCCTCCTTCATAACCGACCTCGAACTTTACTACTACCGCGTCATGCCTTTCAGCCTCAAGAATGCCGGTGCTATATATCAGCGGATGGCTAATAGACTCTTTGAAGATCAAATCGGGAAATCCATGGAGGTGTACATGGACGACATGCTAGTTAAATCGAGAGTGTTTAGCGGTCATGTCCACGACCTCTCCGAAATGTTTGATGTCCTACGTCAATACAACATGAAACTCAATTCTCTAAAATGTTCCTTTGGCGTCACTTCGGGAAAGTTTCTGGGTTTCATCGTCAACGCCCGGGGCATCGAAGCTAACCCATAGAAAATACAGGCCATTCGGGACATCTGAATCCGCAAGAGCATCAAGGATGTTCAAAGTTTAAATGGGAAGGTCGCCGCTTTAAGTCAATTCATCTCTAAGGCCACCGACAAGTGCATTCCTTTCTTTGATTTACTTCAAAAAAGGAAACGCAATTTCAAGTGGACCCCTGAGTGCGTTTCTGCATTCAAGGAACTCTTGAATCACTTAGAGCGACCATCCATCCTATCTAAGCCTATAAACAACGAGGACTTATACGTTTACTTGGTTGTTTCACCACAGGCAATCAGCTCGGCATTAATGCGACTCGAGGATCGCATCCAATGACCTATCTACTACATAAGAAAGCGACTGACGGGGGAAGAAAAGAACTGCCCGAAGCTCGAAAAATAGGCATTTTGCTTACTAATCTCCTCCCGGAAGCTCCGGCCATATTGCCAGGCTCATCCCATAAAAGTCTTCACCGACCAACCATTGCGTCCGGTCCTACAACGACCTGAGGCATCCGGCTGACTGCTGAAGTGGAGTATGGAACTAAATCAGTTCGAGATAACATTCATTCCCCATCGAGCTTGAGCTTCAGTCTCATCGGGTCACCTACTTCGATCCAAAGACAAATCAAGACTTGCTTTTGGGGTCACTCGATTTTCTAGAAGAAAAAAGAAACGAAGTTGACCTATGAGCCGCTGCCCAAGGACAACGAGTCGCTCGGTGCTTCAACTCTCGAGTCCGCCACAAGGACTTCAACATCGGCGACCTCGTCCTAAAATGGGTCCTCCCTCCACCAACAGGTCTTGCTCCTCGTTGGGAAGGGCCGTACTCCATATTGCAAAGACTCAGCGATGGAACTTTCAAGCTTGCCACCGTGGACGGAGCTGAACTACCAAGGGCTTGGAACAGTGAACATCTCCGCCGCTACTTCACATAATTTAGCACATGGTTGTTTACGCTTTCCAGTGATGTTTTGTTTTATAGTAATTCAAGGCATTTTAAAGGCTATTCATACCAAAAGTTATTCGTGGAAATGATATTCAGCTTTCTATCTCCTTACTTTTTGTTTATTCCTCACGTGACATAATTAGCTAATCCTGACAGCTAGCTTTTATACACAATCGACCGTCGTGCCAACTCCTAACATTGGGGTCGGCACCGCCGTCTCAACCGCGAACCAACCCCGGGGCCTAATCACATTGGCAACGACCAGCACCCCAAATACGGGACCCGACCATGCTACTCGAGCCGCCAGCCCGCAGCGTGACCGAGTATAAATAACCTCTGACTCGAACCTTGGCCCAAGACCAAGGCCGAGAATAAATCGTTCAACCACCCAACAGCTAGACGGGGCGATACAAACTCCCCCTGAACTACGGGTGTCGGTCGGACTTTGGCACACCACCAAAACCGACCCTTAAATCGTTACATCCTCGAAGCTCTCAAGGCTAAGGAGTAGCCCGCGGCCACGATTAGACCTTACGAGCTGATGATCCGGGCTTCTCTTTCCAGGCGAACGACGATGCCCTCAAGCTCGCCCGAACCTGATGAACGACGGGAGAGCCTACACCGGACGGACTGCATAACGCGACGTCATATGCCTTCGCTACTCTTGAGGTTAATCCGGGGCAACCCAAGAAAAAACAGCAGGCGCTCAAGTTGGGCTTCGCAAACTACGGGTCTCCCGAGCTGAGAGAGACTTACTAGAAGCCTACGCACTGTCTTACGCCCCTCTGGAACTACAACCCAGAGCGTGACACTCAATTACACCCCGTGGAATCACCAACCTGGGGCACAACACTCATAATCGCTTTTTTGCTAAATGTAACGATAAGTATGCCTATGCAAGTACAGGACGCCCGAAAACATGGGAGGAACATCCGAACAGTTAACACAAAATGCAATCTTTACTAATTCATTTTTCATTACAATACACACACACACATTACAACCAACTACACTACTAATATATTTCCTTCTAATGGCAGGGTGTACATGAGAACCACACCATGCCTTGAAAAACCAAAAGCGAGGGACGAAATCGCGTAAACTATAGGCCTACACTACCAAAATGGTTGCTAAAAATATGCCTAAGTGACTAATGCTAATCATGCTTTCCCCTTTTGTCTTTGTGCTTCTTCTTTGCAGATTCAGCACTCGATGGTTCATCCGTGGAGCCGAGCCTCCTCTTGCTAGACCCTCATTTCCCACTTCGGCTCTATTTGGAAGTGGTCGACCCATGAGAAGTTGAGAGACGCCTCTCGCCTGCCTTGTTTCCACTGGAGATCTCAGTAACATCAGCGGGGGGCAACAGGCGGCACAAGAAGGGGGGCACCTCCAGCAGGAAGACCGTTACTTGCCTCCGGAATCCTTTTCTTGTCCCGCTTGGCTTTCTCCTTGGCCTCTTTAGCAGCTTGACGATCGACGAGTTTTTGGGACTTATGTCCAGAATCGCCAGCCCTGGTTTTCTCATGGGTTTCAATTGCCCTCCACTGGGCCTCTTCATCCTCCCGTTTCTTCTGAGCCTCATCGGTTCCCCTTTTCCTATCGGCCTCCTCATCAGTCTGCTCCTGATCAACAGCCACAACAGCTGTCTCCGCAGTATCCTCCGTGACCTTTGCTATGATCTCCTGCATAGAAGCATCATCCTGCCTCATCCTTTCCTCCACCGGATCTCGGACAGTCCCACTCTGCCCATCTACCTCCTCTCCATCATCATCAAGAAGGCCTTCATAAACGCTGGGAGTTATTCTAATCCCCGAGAAGGTGTCAAGCTGATCTCCACTCTCTCCAAGCTGAGTCCCCCCTAAGTCATAGCCCAGGTTCAGTTGTTTGGGGAATCACAGGGGCAGGGTCTGATGCCAAAGTTACTCCAAAAGGGGATGCATAATAAAAACACGATCTTTTAATCCTCAAATTCGGTGATCATATCATCCTCTGGGATGCATTACAAAGAGAATTTACCTCCGGCCAAGGGTGGCGCGGGAAGAGCCGAAGGAACATCCGGCACAGCAGGCAGCAGGACCTCAGTACCTCCTGGTACAGAATGCTCAATATCATGCTCAGTTGAAACTCGGGTCGGAGCGGTCGGGTCAATCGCGGTGACCGACCCAGGAGCAGGCAACTGATGAGAACTTCCCTCCACGGGATCCACCGCTACCACAACACTCCCAGGCACGACAAACTTCCCCTTCGCAGCAGCAAGCCTCTCTGACCTCTCTCTCTATGCGTCCCCAAGCATCAACTTCCTACCCTCCACCAATTTCTTGCGCTTCTCCTCGGTCAGGAGGTCAATCATGAGTTGTCGCTCATCCAAGGTCCTAACATCCACCTTACGCAAGAAGGCCTCATATGGAACCAGCCTGTCCCAGGTCCGAGCTAGCTCATGGGAATAATCTTCCATCCAAGAGATACCACGAAATCTTAAGACCTTAACAAGCATGTTCTTGATATCCTCCTCCACAGTCAAATGAGCCCGGAGCTCTACATCCGCTAGCTCGCTTTTTAGTTGCTCCACCTCTCTCAGGCGCTCAGCTTCCGACCCCTCTACGGTGCCCAACACATCTCGATTGCTGGCTTCCGCATCATCTTTCGCTTTCCTCGCTGCCTCAAACTCCCTCTTTAGGCGATCGTTCTCAGCTTGTAAAGCTTTATTATCTTCCTGAAGTTGGAAGATTTTGGCATTCTCTCTCTCCAACTCGATGCAGAATTGATCTACATCGGCCTTCTCCTTCTTCAGAGTCGTGTTCTGAGTGGTCAGGTCAGCTATAGTCTCTGTAAACATAGAGCGAGAATCATCGGCCTCCTTTTTGAGTGTCTCGTACCCCTGCTTCAGCTCGGCTGAAAAACCACGAACTCCATGAGTCAGGATTTAAAGGTACAAGAGCAAATGACCCCCAACAAACATAAAAAAGGGAAGAGGAAAACCTACCAATTTTGGCATTCAGATTGACAACGGAAGTCTTCTCGGCATCGATGGTCAATTGCTGATTCAAAAGATGCATGTTCTTCACCCTGACTAGATCTGATAGATGATGGGAGTATTGGGTGAGCTCATTGACATGGTGATATGCGTCCCTCACATGTGTCCATATCTCTCCGGACATCCTATTAGGAGGCGGACAAAGATCAGGGAGAGATGGCAGCTCTTCGAAGTAGAATCAAGGGAAATGATGCATCAAAAACGCTTTCTTCTCCTCCGAGGTAAACTCTTGAATTTGGGACTTTGTCAAGTCGTCCATCTCTATCCTACTCAACCTACTCGATCTCGGCTGGGCAGGCGGTGCTCCTTTCCCCTTCGTGTCTGAACAGGAGCAGACGGGACAGTGATGGACAGAGTCGCCAATGACGTATGACTCGAACCCCTAGATAAAGCCGCGTATCCCCACTGGACACTTGAATCGAAGAAGGAGGAGGAGGAAGAGTCATAGAAGATGAAGACCTATCTTGGTAACGACTCCCGCTACCATGACCTCGCGGTGGTGGGGCATCGCCATACAGACTAGCTCCCCTCCTGAAGGAGCCAATAAAAGCACTCTCAAGACGGTTGCGATCTCCATGACCTCGCCCCCCACTTCCTCTCGCCATATCACCTGTCAAAGGAATAACGCAAAGTCAATCAAGCATCACGTGCAAGCACTCTTTTATGCAGTTTAGTGTGTGTCCTAAGTGCTCTCTCAACAGACCAGATTGTCCCTCAGTTGAAGGAGTTAGTCCCTCCGCGGCACGAGCTAGATCCTCCATACTAGCTGCACTCGGCCACATAGACAAATCCATAGGAACTGCACTCAGATAAGCAAACTGATCTACTCTTTCAAGGGAGGTGGTAGCTTCTAGAGAGGTTACAGGAGAGTGAGGACTTGCCAATGCTTCTTCCCCCACCCCTCCCATTGGGGGAGGGGTAGAGGCATCAAAAAGTCCCTCGTCCCGATCAACCGCCTCCGCACTACCGTCCTTAACACCACTAACGCCTCCCTGGAACTTAATGACCTTTTTGGGCCCGAGCCCGCTAGGAGCCATCTTTCTCTTCAAAGCGGGAGCAGCAGGGCCTTCCGCTGGTTTCTCCGTCAATACACCACTCGCCACTGCAGGCCTGATTATGGACCGGTTGGCCGGAAGCAATCCAACACGCCAAAGGCGGCACTGATCCACTACAGAATCCATCTTACGGGTGTCCTCAGGAATAGCTCGCAAAGCATCAAGACGTTGTTGACACTAGTCGCCAGTAAGTGCCTTGGGATTCCCTGCCATAATCAAAAAACAATAAGTCACAAAGCTTTGCAACTTGTAGAGAAAGGAGACAAAGATTAAAGATACTCACTTCCTTCTATCCATCTCCTCGCAAATCCGGGAGGGCAGCAAACGAAGAACCAATCGTGCTTAATCACCGATGGTCTGGGCCACTTTCCGACAAAAAAAATCTAGTAGGGGGAGACACTTCCAAGAACCATTGTGAGGACGATGCGCTAATTGACCGCTCAAAATGGAAGAGGTACCGAATGTCCTCTTCGGTGGGATCCCGATGCAGGAACTCTCAAAAGAGAACGCAAGTACCTAGGAGCAAAGAATAAAAATTCGGGTGTAGCTATGAGGGTGCAAGGTGGAAATAGAATAGCATTCCCCGTATAAAGTCATTGGCCGGGGGCATGCACCCTGCAATGCAAGTATGCCGATTCCAAGCAGTGAAGACTTCAGGCGGCACATGGGCCATTCTGCCCGATTCAGGGGCATGAGCCTCCCCCTCTAGGATATTAAACCGCGATGATAGCTTTCTAACCGTCACGACATCCAAGTGCGACGGCACCGAATCCGAAGGATTGTACAAGATGACCGCATCAGGAAGCATGTCGGGGGAAACTGGGGCAGACGGCTTGCCACCCCCCATAATATCAACATGTTCCATCTCGGCGTGTATAACTGGGGAGTTTAGTCTTTCAATGTGTTCCCCGTGCTCAGAGGCCTCAGGCGAACTCCCCGACTAGGAAGGAGTCGACTCCTCAGTAGTCTCAAATGCTGCTACCTGAGCTGGCATTGCTCATAGAATTAGAAGAATTAGATGATGGCGGGGAATCCTCAGCTTATAGAAGTTTCCCGTTCCTCGATCTCGTTTGCATGGCTCGCTATACTTTAATGCACCAGTATTAGACATCACTGTGAAATAGCCTGTACCACTCGCATTGGTGGAAATTAACAATTGTGTGCAGTGTCATGCAAGAATCAGAATGTACACATAAACTCTAAAAGATACTAAACAGTTCGGTTACAGTCCTGATATATGCTCTATCCTATGTGAAGATTCGAGTCCCTATCCGTACGGTTATCATTGTGCGCAATGGTACATTCATACAATCAAACAAACAGTGTATAAGTCCAAGGGCAGGCAGTTCGGAAATCAAAGTTCGAAGTGGCGAAGGCCGACATCCGGCCAAGGCAAAGCACTCAACCATGAACCAGGGCACGAAGTTCCCAGAAACACCCAAGACCGGGCCTAGGTGCCTTGAAAATTCGAACCCCTTGGGTTTCAAAAATTAGAACCATTGTGGCTCAAAAATTCGAATCCCACGGGTTCGAAAATTCGAACCCCGGTGGTTCAAAAATTAGAACCCCAGGGGGAGCGAAAGCTCGAACCCTCAAGGTCCGAGGATTCGAACCCCAGGGGATCGAAGCCTCAAACCCATCGAGGTTCGGATATTCGGACCCGAGGGCTCGAAATTTCGAACCCTATAGGGTCCGAAGATTGGAGCCCCACAGGGTTCGAAGATTCGAGCCCCATTAGGTTTGAATTTCCGAACCTCCCCTTCAAACTCGAAATCTTGAGCCTCCTCTGTCGCACCTCGACCTCCCTTCTCCCTTCCCTCGACTCGACCAAGTCCTTTACCTCAGAAGTTTTTAAGTCAAAGTGGTCGAGAAATGAAGCTTTCAGAACAATGGCAGTCGACGCGAAACAAAAGAAGGAAGAAAAATGAGGGGGGCTATATATAACGAAAAGGAAAAACCCTTCGTATTCCAAGGCTAGGCTCGAAATTCAAGCCTGAAGGGTCGAAATTTCGAACCTTCGGGGTTCGAAATCTCGAGCCTCGCGACTCGAAGTTTTGAGCTGCTACATGTCAGAGTTTCGAACCCGAAAGGTTCGAAGTTTCGAACCCCAGCAGTTTGAAAATTCTTACCTCCAAAAAAAAAATTACCTTCTCGACCACGTACGCTCATTTCCTCCAAGGTCCAATAGCCTAACATGTGCGATGACGGCACCATGCGAACACTTAGCTGCGCGAGTGCGATACCAATCCAACGGCGGCTCGCTCACAGTTCCATAACGGATGAGCCCGCTAGCTAATACTTTATTTTTTCCAATAACTTGCAGGATAAATCCACAACCCAACTACCATCTCAATTTTCATTCCAAAGCACATCATGTCAAGACAAGGCGTCTAGACAAGACGCACTTTGGGAGGCAAATGTTAACCGACCTTTTGGTCCAATCACCAAAAGTACTCAAGACGTGCTCGACTCAACTCATCGTGTGAAGCTAGGGCCAAGGGCAAAACTCAGGAAGTGCAGGAGAAAAGACAAAAGAGAGATCACGCCAACAAGGACCTCGCACCTTTACCTTCACAACGTCGCGCCGACGGAGCTAACCAACCTCGACAGCGCCTTTCGCCGAAATCCACTTCGCACCCCGTCGGGTGCGAAATTTCGCACCTACCGGGTGCGAAATTTCCCACCTCCCCCAGGTGAGAATTTCCAAGGCCCGACAGCTAGAGGTGCGAATTTCTGGAAGGTGGTCCCCATTCCTACCTATTCCTACCTAACCCCTACCTAACCACTTCCTATAAATACCCCATGGCTTCACACTTCAAAAGGGTTGGATTCTTGAGTTTTGAGACCTCTATAAAGCTTCATTAATGGCATCTCCTCTTTGAGGAAGAAGAAGGAAAAAATTGTCTTTTTCCTTATTATTGAATATATGATAATTATGACATCATATATCATGGAAAATGAATGTAATGAGATATCATGAGATAGTCACGACCTTGTAATTCTTCCAAGTGATTAATAATATTCCAACCGACTCTTCAAAGTGGACGTAGGCCCTCACTGAGGCCGAACCACTATAAATCTCTTGTGTTATTTACTTCTTAAGTTCTTGTCTATGCGACCACATTTATAATTCCTAGTAATTGGAATCTTTGGTGTTTGCAACATTTTTTGCCGTCAACACTCCTATAAGTATCTATTAGAAAACCCAAAGCTTACATCCGTAAGATTATAATCGAAAGCGTACAACTGGAGGATCAAATACCTTCCTGCAAGCTACTACATCAACAAGCTCATATGACTCTCAAAGAAGCCCCAGCTGGCCAGGAGCTAGAGCAAATGAAACCAAGGAGAAAGGCGTCCGACAGAAGTACCTGCACGCCCAACAGCGCAACAGCAGAAGGGGCCCCGAATCATCTATAAATAAGGCCCAGGGGTCATATTTTGGGGGAAGTATCTCGTTCTAATTCCTATACTCTTTCTCTCTAGAATAAATCCTAATACTTAGATCAATTTGAGGATTTCTTCTATTCTATTCATGTATTCTAAATTAAAGATTAATAAAGAGGGAATCCATACTTATAGTATTTTCCTGTGAGTTTATCATGCTATTTCTTAGTTATTGTTGCTACAATTTACTGTACGTTCCCTACCAATGCATGGATCCTTGTCCAAACCTTCCCGCAGATCGGGTGAAAGACTCCTTCCTATATGCTTAAACCTTTCCTATAAGCTTAGTCTCTCCCTACGAGCTTTGATCTATCAGCGAGCTTGGGACAGAATTCCTTTCTACCATCAGTTAAGTCCTTCATCAAGGGTTGTTTTTTGTGATCCTTCTCTCTAAGGCCTTAATACTTATGGATGGTGATCTAACCCAAACACGCGAAGGCTAAACAACCTATTTTTCCCTTAGGTCCATTTCCATTCACCTATCTCCGAAGCCTAAACCTCCGGTCTTTAGGTTAATCCATTAAAAATTAATTTGTAAAGTTTATTACTCCATGGCAGGAAAGATGAAATCAAAAAGATTGGAAGAGAGAAATAAGGAACCGGCTCCTAATGTGACCCTTGAAGGAAACATGGATCTAGCGCTTAATCTGAACAATAATGAAAGAGGAGCCACGTCCAGTCCAACACAACAACCAAATCCAAATGCCATGAAAGACAATGTCACAAGAATTATGGCCTTAGAGAAGCAACTCCAGGAAATGCAAGCTCAGATGAATGCTGCTCAAACTCAGAAGTCTTCAAGATTCACCAAAGCCAGCCAAACAGAGATGAATGAATCTCCAAAAAGAAAGGCTCCCATTCAGCACTCCAAAGCAGAAAAGAAGCTCAAGGCAACTTCCTCTAAGAAGAAGAAGTCCCATTTGACAGGAGTAGACCATCAAGGAAATCAATGCGACCAAGAACAATCCGAGAGTTCCACTTCCAAAGGTTATGATCCCAAGGGAATAAAATAAGACAACACGGAAGCTTATCTCAAAATAAATTGCTTAAAAGGCCGTCAAAGACTTATTGGGAAGCAAGGGGAAAAGGACCCAAGAAGACACAGTTAACGACAATGAAAGAGTAGCTCCTTTCATCGATGAAATTATGAACACCATAATACCATCTAGGGTGAAGGTTTCAACCATAAAATATCTTGGAAAGATGGACCCTTATGATCATCTAATGAATTTCGACAGCCAGATGGATCTCTACAATGCTTCGGGAGCCGTCATATGTCGTCTTTTCCCGGTGACCCTTCATGGGGCGGCACCAAAGTGGTATCGTCGGTACAGAGAAAACACCATTTACTCATGGAAACAGTTCTCCTACGAATTTTCAACGCAGTTTTGCATCTGCAAAGATCCGAAAGTCGATTACACATTCATCGCCAACATCAAACAAAGGCAAGAGGAGTATCTAGGAGATTACTTGAAAAGGTTCAACGTCAGGGCATTAAAGGCCAAGGATATGAATGGCCACGACAAATTGATAGCTGTGCATTTGGGGTTATCGAAAACACCCCCTTTTGGAAAGAGTTATACATTCACGGCTGTAAACACTTGCAAGACTTTCACTTCCAAGTTGATAAGTTTATTCATATGGATGAATTGTACTTCACAAAGAGAAAGTTCGGGCCTCGAGGGGAAGGGGGAAGACCGAACTTTGGATGAAATCCCTCGGAGGAAAATCAAAAGAGATCAACATGGGAATATTCTAATACCAACTTGGTTTCTCTAAACAAACCCATCTCGTTTGTGTATGCTGTCGCAAGAGAAAGGGTTAATAACTTCCCCATCTCGTTCAAAGCCAAGAATTGCCCTGAACCTTATTCCGGCGGTAAGTATTGTGAATTTCACAAGACCAACTGGCATAAGACTGATGAATGCAAGGTATTGGACGAGATTATTCAGAAGCTAATCCGAGAGGGACATTTGAAAGAATTTGTTTTAAACAAGACCACGTCAGCTCAGCATACAAATGGACAACAGAAAGTTTCAGCAAATGCAATAGAGGCTACATTAGAAGAGGGCAACCTAGACTTGGGTCTGCCCATAAATCGAATCAATGTGATCCATGGAGGGCCACACCCTGCCGGAAACAGTTCGAAAGTCAGGAATCAATACATAAAGGAAGCCATGGAGGGAATATTCCCCATTCAAGAAGAACCATTATTGAAGAACGCACGTTATGCTCTCCAAATCCACAACCGAGTGATTTCTCCAGAAGAAATGGAGAAAGGGGTCTGCTTCCCATAAAATGATCCCCTTATGATAACAACGCAAATAGGACTCTCTGTTGTCTCCAAAATCCTTCTGGACACTTGGAGTGTCATCAACGTCGTCTTCAAACATGCTTTCAATGGGAATCTCTGAGAAGATGTTGGAGCCAAGCAACTAACTGATCTTTGGCTTCAACAACGAGAAATCAACTTTAGTGTGGCAAATCAACCTTCTAATTTAAGTTGGACTATCTTCGCTTCATAGAACCTTCGAAACATTCTTCGTTGTGATCGATCAACCATCCTATTACAACACCTTCTTTGGACGACCGACTTTGGAGGAAATGGATGCTTTCGTCTCTTCCAAATATCTTATGCTAAAATTCCTAACCAAGCAGGGATGGTGTACCATCAAGGGAGAACAATTTAGTTCTCGCGAATTGTATTTCGCAGCAATTGACAGATACAAAAGGGAAATTCTTCGTACTTTGATTCCTATAGTATTTTTATGCCTTCGGATAAGGGATTCTTACATCCCACATTTGAAACCATGATAAAAGTTAACAAAGCTGACAAACATGTAAATGGTAGGTACACTTCTTTGAAAAGAAAAAGGAAGAGAGCCGACGATGTAAACTTGACTGAAGAAGGAGAAATTATCATAGATTTAGATTCTAGAGGTGACATTGAAAGAATGAAACCAATAGAAGACATGGAAGAGGTGAACGTTGATTCAAAGGATAAGTTGAAGGTTGTCAACATAGGAAAAAGACTGACAGAGCCCCTTAAGAGTGACCTAATTCGGTTCCTGCAGCTCAACAAAGATGTCTTCGCTTGGACCCATTCAGACATGGTCGGGATTAACCCCTCTGTTGATGGGCCTTTCGGACCGCCCATCAAGGCAAAATAATATAGCAGATTCACATTCGAGGAATTCGAGTTGGATAAATAAATGAAGCCCGACATCTCAGTTCATTTTGCCCATTGGCCACGGCCCAGAAGAAGCCCAATATAGCCAAGCATGATTAGCTATGATGTGTTCAGTTGGATTCCGAAAAGCTAGCCAAAAGAACAGCTAATCCCAGATCTTTTTCATTCAAATTACCCAAGGAAGATGAATCACGTTCTAGTTCACACCGGAGGATTAAAATGGGATACCAATTCTTCAGTGAATACTGACTCGTTCTGCCACAACTATTCATTTGGATCCAATGACACGTGTCGAAAACGACCAAGTATTATATCACCTATAAATAGCTCTGTTTCAGTTCAGATAAGGGAGAGGAAGAAGAGAAAAGAGAGGGAATTTCCACCAGAACAAATTCAAGTTCATTGTGTATATCTACTTCCCTTATTTTGTTATTGTAACCACTCTGATTGATAGTTGAATCAATAAAAAAAGAATACAAAGTCGATGTAGGCTCATTTACGCCGAACAACTATAAATTTGTTTGTGATCTCTTCCATTTTTTTCATTTCTTATAATTGTTAATCATCGTCTATTCTCCACTTAATTCTTCTCTTTGAGTGTTGTACCAGTCAACATTTTGATGCTTTCATTAAGAGCTGACTTTCTCAGGTCAATCCCAATTTTTCCTCTGCTTTCGGATCACCAAGTCTAAGACGAAAATCTCATTTTCATTATTGCATTAATTTATTAAAGGCTGGAAAATTAGTTCGCAATACTGGAAAGAATCCGCAGGTAGGAACATCTACAGAAGTTGCCGGCGGGTCGACCGTCCCTGAAACTGCTCCGGATCAGCCAGCATTACCTTCCAGAAGAGACTCAACTCCATCTTCTGCTTTCACCACCCGAGACGAGTTTATGGTTGTGGTAGATTGTCTTAAGGAAACTACTGATGCCCTAAAAGCCCACGCTAAAGAGAATGTCGCGATGCGACAGGATATGACTCGCATGGCGAAACAATGGGAAGAATTTAGAAATCAAGCCCAGGAGGTTCCGGATCATCGACTCCCACCTCCTCGAGTGGATCATGTGTCAGAGAGCTCCTCCTCGTTGGGGGAAAGCAGAGACTTGCTTCTGTCTCGATGCCCGTTAGAAAGGGCCGAAAATATCTGTTAACTTCGTCTCGAGAGACATCAAAGCCCACTAGACGAATACAACCAGGAACAAGCTGAACAAGCCGGGGTGGAAATTGTTGATCCGCTAGCTCCGCAGGATCGTGAGGCATTCCCTCCTGTGAATCAAAATGCTGCTCGAAGAGATCAGGCCCCCGTTCACCCCCTTCGGAATCTCGTGATCGACCGAGAAAACCGAAGGAGAAGGAGGAATGCCCGGACGACATTTCTTGGTGAGCGGGCCAGAAGAAATCCACCTGTTGAAGAAGTCGATCCAGACACGGTCGTCCCCCCAAATTTAGCCGCTATGGTACGACAGATTATGAACGATAAACGTGGGCATAAGAATGAAAATTGGATGGTCGACCGAAGTCATACACAGTTCACCGATGACATTTTGCAAGCGGTGTTCCCCAGGAGATTTAATATGCCTCAGATGAATCAGTATGACGGAACTTCAGATCCATTGCAGCATCTGATGAGATACTCTTGGCACATGGAGGTAGCAATGGCCCCTGACACAATTATGTATAAGGCTTTTCCAATCTTTTTAAGTGGAATAGCCCTCATGTGGTTTGTACGCTTGCCCGCGAAGTCAGTTCCTAGTTTTAAAGACCTAAGTGAAAAATTCCTGACGTTCCGCCTCCAGCATCCAAATCGAAGCATGTTATGGCTCTTTCTACGGTTAAGTAGGGAAAAGGTGAATCTCCAAGGGATTATCTCAAACGATTCAATCGGGCTGCTACAGAAGTCAACAACGCCAACCATGAAACTGTCTTAATGGCCTTGGTCGACGGCATTCACAAACTGACCGAGTTCGAAAAATATTTAATCGAAAAGCCACCAACTACGATTGAGGATTTTTATGAGAAGGCTCACGTCCGATTAAGGCAAGAATATGTGCAGCTAATAGAAGAAGATGGTCTGAAAAACTCTTTTACTCCGTCAACCCAGAACAATGCTGCAGTTAAATAATTTGGGGATAACTCAGGGGAAATAGGAGTAAATGTCGAAAACTGTGGCAAACGAAGTAGCGAGGGGTCGAAGGAAGGCAATCGGAGTTCGAGGCAAAGAGGAAGCTCCTGGAAATGCCCCCATTTCCAGGTATTTGAAACATATACTGCTTTAAAAGATACACTGGAGAATATCTATCTCGATACCTGCAACACGATGCAGTATAAGAAACCGTCCCCACGAGAGCCCACGAAGAAAGAATGAGCCACTGGAAAATATTGCTTATTCCATGGCACTTACGGACATATGATCAATGAGTGTCGACATCTTAGGGACGTCGTTGAAAAACTGATTCGAGAAGGGAAACTTGACGAGTATAAAATAGCTCTAATGGACATGGGGCAAGGAACATCGATGCCCAAACAGAATCAAGCTGCATCTCGCACCACTCCTCAGGAGAAAGGAAAAGGGATTATTATCAATGCCATTGTGGGAGGACCGCATCCGACAGGTCACAGTATCAGAGCCATGGAACGATATGTCAACTCCGCGAAGCACCTCGATATAGAAGAAGTGAATCCCCATGAGGTTGCAAGTCCCATTAAACAAAGAAGAACGATGGGCGATGATATCGTCTTCCACGACCGAGAGTCAGTCGGCATAGAAATCCTAACAGTCGATTCGTTGGTAATAACAGCTATCATTGGCCAAGCCACGGTCTGAAAGGTCCTGGTCGACAACGGAAGCTCAGTGAACATCCTATTCAAACATGCCTACGATCAAATGAAACTGGAAGTAAAGGACTTAGAGCCGTATGAAGGCCAGATACATGGGTTCAATGGGGCTTCCACAGAACCCATCGGCCAGGTCAAGTTATCTGTGGAATTAGGAGATAGAGATCGTTGAAGAGTCAGAATTCTGCCATTTCTTGTGATGAATATCAACTCGCACTACAATGCCTCTTGGGATGACCTGCCCTGGCTATATTCCGAGCGTGTATCGCCCCTTAGTGTTTGCTTCTGAAGTTCCCAACTGATAGTGGAATTGGGACAGTACGAGGAGACCAGGTAACAGGTCGAGCATGCTATTTGGCAGAATGGAAGGAGTTAAGAAGCAGCGGTAGTAAGGAGCCTGAAAAATCCTCTCCTCCCGAGGAGGGGAAAGAAGCATAGCAATTACAGAAGACACCTCGACCAGGACCGACTGCCTGTGAGGTTGAAGACATCGACCCACGGGACGACGAAGAGTCATGGTGCAGGAAGGCGGCCACAAACGAGGCCACCGTGGAAAACCCAATCGACAAGGATGATCCAACCAAGATCTTAAAAATTGGATCTCATCTTGATTCCCTCCGGACGAGGGAATTATGTGAATTCCTCTGAGCAAACTTAGACGTATTTGCCTGGACCTACGCTGACATGTATAGGATATCGCCATCCATTATAATTCATTCCCTCAGTATTAACCCAAAATATACCCTTATAAAACAAAAAAGGCGAATGACGGGTCCTGAAAGATCAAGGGCCTTGAAGGAAGAAGTCGGGAAGTTACAAGCTAACGGATTTATCCGGGATTCAACCTATCCCAATTGGATAGCTAACCCGGTACTCGTAAAGAAGGCTAATGGGAAGTGGAGAACTTGCATTGACTTTTCACATCTAAATAAAGCCTGCTCAAAAGACAGCTTCCCATTACCTAGGATCGATCAGCTGGTTGACCCAACTGCCAGACATGAGCTACTTTCATTCATGGATGCATACTCAGGATATAACCAGATTGCCATGCATGTCCCTGACCGGGAGCATACCAGTTTTATCACCGACCTTGAACTATATTGCAATGTGGTAATGCCCTTCGGTTTGAAGAACACGGGAGCAACCTATCAAAGGCTAGTCAACAGAATGTTCCACGATCAGATAGGGAAAACGATGGAAGTATACGTGGACGATATTTTAGTCAAGTCAAAGCGATCGTCCGAGCATGTGAATGATCGCTCGAGAATGTTTGACATCCTTCAAAGATACGACATGAAACTGAATCCTTTAAAGTGTTCTTTTTGAGTGGCCTCGGGAAAATTTCTAAGCTTTATTGTGAGTTCCTGCGGAATCGAAATCAATCCTGATCAAATTGCATCCCTCAAGGGAATTCAGCAACCTCGACGAATCAAAGATGTCCAAAGTTTGGCGGGAAAAGTAGCGGCGATGGGTCGGTTCATCTCAAGAGAAACTGATAAGTTCTTTGAGCTAATCAAAAGGGGAAAGCGAAACTTCGCCTGGATGCCCGACTGCGTTGAGGCCTTCCAGAATCGACTCGATCATCTTGAAAAACCTCATATTCTGTCTAAACCTATCAACCACGAAGATTATTTGTTTATTTAGCGGTATCAGCGCATGCGATCAGCTTGGTCCTGGTACTGGCTTATAGTTTATTAATCGCATGAAGAAAACTTCGACACTATTTTCAAGCTCACCAGATTAAAATATTCACTGACCAGCCCCTTCGGCAAGTCCTGCAACGACCAGAAGCAAGCGAGAGGTTACTAAAATGGAACATATAATTGAGCCAGTTCGACTTGACCTTCGTTCCACGAAAATCAATTCTAGGGCAAGCCTTGGTCGATTTCATAGCGGAGTTTACAACCTCGAACGACGAATATCAAAGCAATGATCTCGGATCTTCGAGGACCGAACCGGAGCAGGTTGGTTGGAAGCTTTACACAGATGGAGCCCGAAATAAACAACAATCGGGAGCCGGCATAGTACTACTGTCCCCCGAGGGACATTCGGTTTATTATGCCTTGAGATTAGAGTTCCTGGCGACCAACAATGACTTCGAGTATGAAGCTCTGATTGCCGGGCTCAAACTCGCGAAGGACCTGAAAATAAAGCTACTCGATATCTTTTGCGATTCACAACTTGTAATGTACTAAGTTCGAAAAGAATTCATCACTAGGGGAGACTGACTGACTTCTTACCTTAAGGAAGTTGAGAAGCTATTGCAGAGTTTTGACCGATATAACATTTCTCATATTCCCCTAGAAGAGAACCAGAGGGCGGATAGATTGGCAAAGCTCGCTAGTTCAGATCATCCAGGCGAGATGGAGCTGGTCCCTATAGAGACTCTGAGAATACGAAGCATCGACCAGAGGGAAGTTGACCAGACTGATACTGAACCCGAAAAAGATTCACGGATGACCCCCATCAAAAATTTCCTTCTCTATGGAGAATTACCCGAGAGAAAAAATGAAAGGCGAGCATTAGTGCGACAAGCCTCCAGATATGTTATCCAGCAAGGCCAGCTGTACAGAAGAGGGTTCTCTGTTCTTATGTTTCGGTGCGTAGACAATGATGACATCAAAAGGATACTACGGGAAGTGCATGAAGGTGACTGCGGGGCACATACAAGGGGGCAAACCCTGGTCCAAAAAATATTACGCTACGGGTACTTCTAGCCGACTGTCAATAAAGACGCCGCCAACTATTCCAAGAGATGTGATAAATGCCAGAGGTTTGCACAAATCCCGCGAGCATCCCCAACAGAGATCACCCAAATGGCTAGTCCTTGGCCATTCTCTATATGGGGGATAGACATCATTGGAACCTTGCCCATTTCGAAGGGAGGTGCCAGGTATGCGATTGTGGCGGTGGACTATGTCACAAAATGGGCGGAGGCTGAACAAATGACTATGACTACGACGAGGAAGGTCATCAGCTTTATCGTCAGAAATATTATATGCCGTTACGGATTACCCCGAACCATTGTCACAGACAACGGAACTCAGTTCGATAGTCTAGAATTCAGAGATTTCTGTGATAAATATCATATTGAGAAGTGATATACCGCGGTTGCACATCCCCACTCTAATGGTCAAGTCAAAGCAGTTAACAAGATCATTAAAACCATTCTTAAAAAACGGTTGGAACGAGCCAAAGGAAAGTGGTTCTATGAATTGCCTCTGGCATTATGGGTATATCGTACCACCCATAAAACTGCTATAGGCCATACTCCTTATTCCTTATCTTATGGTTCAGAAGTTGTTCTCCCGATAGAGCTCGAAGTCCCATCATATCGAACAACCTGTTACGACCCCTTGTCTAACAAAGCACTTCCCTTGACATCATTGGACATGATTTATGAAAAAAGGGAAGAGGCCAATCTTCGAGCCGTGGCCCATAGGCAAAGGGTCGCCCGCCATTACAACAAAAAAGTCCGACCAAAAAACTTTGAGGTAGGCGACCTGGTTCTGAAACGAATCTTCCCGGTCCCCGTACACATGGGCCCTAAGTGGGAAGGGCCCTACGTTAATCAATGAAAGGTCGATAATGGAAGTTTTAGACTAACAACTGTGGATGGAAAGCCATTCCAAAGAGCATGGAATGCGGAGCATTTATGACTTTATCTCTCTTAAAATTTACTTTCCAATGTTTCTTTTCTTTCTTTTAGCAATTAGTTTTTTAGCTTATTTTCAGCATTGTAATAAGCGGCCTTTCATTGGTCGCGATGGCTTAAGAATAAAAGTCTCTGTTCTTGCTCTGTTTTGTTATTATTGTAAAAGCCGACGATTGTGCTCGACTAGCTATAGCTCATGCCTTGACGCTTTGACAAGACGAACAGAAATAGAGCGAGATAGCCCGATCGAAGGCGTAAGGTCCCAACACTATCAATGACACCCATTTCAGACTTTGATCGACTGACTGGTTTTATGGCTTCTACTTTGGCTGACTCAAGGTAAAAGCGAAGCCAGCCCAGGCATACTAATCGACTGTTAGGACTCAACTGTCGACCTCTTAAACTGAGGGTAAGTATAAATGACAAGAGAGCGTGAATGGTGCACCCCGACAAAAGATCGCTGGAATTCTAAAACACTAACCTTTACCGACTAAAGGACGAGTATAAAAGATTAGAGGCACTCCTACTCAATTACACCCAACCCCTGATCGAGGCTGGATCCACTTTAGTTTGGCAGGGGAGCTTGACATTCGAACACCTTACCCTGACACACGGGGCAAAAGAACTGACAAATACCCCCAATAAGGGTAGCATCCCAATTATCCTTAACATCTAAAGTAAAATAGGATAAGGAATATACATGACATTTTTTACACACAGATGTTGTGAGCATTTGCAAAATAAGTAGGTTTCCATTTAAAGTACCCTGACATCATTACAAAATACTACTCATGACAGGTACCATTCAAACATCATCACCAGAGGTGCAATGTCTAATAATTACAAAAGAGAAAAATTTCTAAAAAGGAGGTGGAATCAGTCCTTGTTCTACCATTTCAGCCAACTCTTTTTGCTTGATCATCTGCTGCATCTCCTCGGTGTTCATCCTACGTCTCGACCCCCCCAAGCGTGCTGCCAAAAGAACGAGAAGCTGAGGCAGGAGCCTGCAGATTGATAGGAACAGCGGGAGCTGGGGCTGAAGAAAGAATAGTCTGAGAAATGGCCTAAAGGGGTTTAATGTTCAAAGAATCTTCAACAATCTCGGGCTTCACAGCATAAATTTGCCTATCTCTCCAGTCTTTGATCTCCGCCAAGGATGGGCGATCCTCTCTTTTTGACTCCTCGATGATCTCGACGTCCTTGTCTTTTGGAGACACTAACTTAATCTCTCCTCTCCTGGGGTCTTGCTTGTTTCCTCAGCGTTGCCTTTTTCTTTGATAACAGGTTCTTCCTCCACTCTCTCAACCACTAACGGGACTTCTGCTGAAGAAAAGAAATACACGCAAGTCAGGATAGGATGGTGAACTCAGAATTAGTACAAAAGTTTACCTCCAACATTTGGGTCGTTCACCTGCTCTTCCGTGGCCTTGACTGAATCAGATGGAAAAGTAGATGACGAACCCTTTTCAACAACCACATGTGCGGAAGACATGGGAGCCTTAGGCCGACTACCACTGAATTTGATCTCGGGGATCGACTTTCCCTTCATTCTTCGGCATTCCAGCTCTGCTTCACTCTTTTCCTGATTCTTCGCCTCTGCCACGATAGCTCATTCTTTGTCATTTTAAATTCGGGTCATAAGCAATGCCTCATCCACTAGGTGACCTTGTGCTACTTCCTTCTCTTCTCATAAAACTATCTTCCATATGTCAGCTAATGACCTGGAGTATCCTGGCATCCAAGACAAATCCGTGTGACGGAGGAAGCACGCAAAAAACACAAGAATCTGGCGAGCATGCCCCTTCTTTAGTTCGACTTTCTCCCGGGCATGCTTGGCTTTAATAACTTTGATATCAATGTCATGCTGAAGCTTTAGATTTTCAGCAGACTCGATTGCTGCATCGACATTTTCTTCAGCTTGATTTTTGGCTAGCTCGGACGAATGGAGGGCGGCTTTGAGATTCTTTATTTCAAGATTATTCGAGCCTTGTCTTCCTTCAAGGATTCAATCTCCCCCTTCATTAATCGCACTCCCGGCCTCTCTGTTGGACCCGGGCGTTCAAGTCTTCAACTTCTCTCCTATACTTTTCTTTATCGGTCGCTTCCTGCAACTCCTGATCTTTGATTTTTCTTTCAAGAAATCCAAAAGTTTCCTTGCCACTATCGAGGTCTCTTTTTAAACCGACGATTTCGGCCAACCTTTCCTTCAGCACTCCGCTCACTTGCCCGGCATACTCACACATAGCATCATATTGTGAAAGAGCGTATTCGAGGTAATTACGCATATGGCGGCGAAAGCTACGGGTTAATGGCTGTATCTCGGGGGCAGGTCTAATTTATGAAAAGAATAGATCGGGGAAATCTCGCTCCAACTCTCGGAGTTGGTCGGTGGAAGAAGTTTCGACTGCAGGACTGGAGCGATGAAGCACTGCTCGAGAAGGTTCGGCTCCTTCTCCTTTCTTGGACTTGGGGGACTTATCCTCCTTTCTTTTCTTGGGAGTGTTTCCCAACTCTTCTGCATCTCCCGATGGTCGACCATGTTTTCTCAAGTGTCTCTTCTTTTGCCCATTATGATCCTCAGACAATTCTCTCTTTCCTTCTTTCTCTTTCTCTTTCTCTTCATCTTTTTATTTTTTCTTCTCCTTTTCTCCTCTCCCCATCTCGTTGCTTTTGCCTCTCTTCGCATCCTCTGCCTCCATTCCCTCATTCCTCCTGCTATTATCATTTTCGCCATTTTCTCCTCTTTCAGCACATGGCAAAGTGGGCCCATCAAGCCTGAGGTCCATCGGGAAGGAGGAGAAAAGGTCTCCGTAAACCTCTTAATCAATGTCTACAAAGAAAGTAAAAACTATAATTGAGATGAACAACCCTCAATTTATACATGAAGAGTATGGTATTGTGACGTGAAATAAACCTCATACCAATAATGAAATCATACTTTCAATACCTTTCTGTCTGTTTGGGAAGGATATTCCATCAGATTGATTGACAAAACATCAATTTGGGTCTAAATTTTGTGGCGAAAGGGTAATGTCGGGCATCTGTAGTTTTTCCAAACCTAGCGGTAGGGATGCACCATAATCCTCCTGTAGATCATGGGCCACGGGGGTGTCTCTCTCTCTCCGAATCTCTCGGGTGGGTCTCAGTAAGGCCTTCTTTGTTCGGTCCTCCTTGCACCGTCTTTGGGGCTTTCTTGGCAGGAACTTTCTCTTTTTGTCGGTGTTCGATCTCTTTACGTTTGGCTTCTCGAAGCTCAACCTCTCGAACCCGCCTTTTGAAAGCAGGATTCTTTGGATCGAATTTCATTTTCATCCCGGGCGAGGGATGAGAAGGAGATCCCCCGGTCGAACGAGTCACTTGTCCATCCCCCGACTTCTCCTTGACTGGGGGCACCACACCCTGAGTCAGTGCTGTTGGTTCAGACCCCTCTTTTGCTGAGCCGATCGTCCTACTTTGGTCAAGAAGAGCATATTGGTGTAAATTTTCATCAGTCAAACATTTCCAAAACCATCATCGCCTCTGTTTCAACTCGATCAGTCGCCTATGACGTTCTTTAAACACTCCCTCCTCGGGCCTTGTTGGCTCGTCCTCTATAAGAGAATATAGTAATCAACAGAAGACACTTAAATGGAAAGGGTATCAAGCGACGAAGAAAAAAACCCACCACATTGAAGCCAATATCGAGCGCACCCCAGTTGTTGCTTAATCCAGAACCAGTCCCTCTTAGGGTCGCCCACTTTGCTTGGAATCTCTTCAATAATCTTCCAGCCTCAAACGGCCTCGAAGTAAAGTAGAGAGAGGGATTATTTCTCATTGTGTCTAAAATTAAAAAGAAAGGCTAAGTCATCGAATGTTGAAGGACAACCCAAGTATTTCATATACAGGTAATAGATTGACAACAGGTTGCCATAGGCAATCAGGTGAAACTACATCGGAGCCAAATTCATCCAACGTAAGAAATCGACAATGAATGAGGGAAAAGGGGGAATGGCCCCCATATTGCAAATTGGAAGAGAGATTGCCATGTAACCATCGGTGGGATTATGAGGCCTATTGGTTTTCTTAGGGACCAGGACATGGTCAAAAGAAATGTTGTGCTTTGTTGTTAAGTGTTGTAGCCGTTTAAGAGTGATGTTGGACCTTTCTGCATCTGGAGGGCTCTCTAAAATTTCCATGCCTGGGAGCATGTCGGGTGCTATAGGAATGGGAATCGCGCCGGTTAGCTCGACCGCTATTGGGGGAACAGGTAGCGAATCCATCGACCGACTTCGAGGGTCGTTACTGAGAGCGAGTCATGATCGATCTAATGACTCAGAAGAACTACCCACTCTAATGGAAAAAGGTAATCCTTCTCCCAACCCTTGCTCATGGGTATCGCGTGCTTTGGCCATTGATATGCAAGGGGATTATAGAGCTAAAAAAAGGGAGATAGGCGAAGGAGAAAGAAGGTTATAACTTTTTATAGGCACAGTTCTGATAAAAGGTGAATCACAGATGATACGACCCAAGTTGTACGAAAGTTGGCATCTTTTCACCACCCTCTCGAGCACTGTCACGTGCCTTAGAATTCAAAGACACCCTCATACACAGAATGTTTGGAATGGACGGGAAACCAAATTAGCATCCACAATGCTATCAAAATGATGGATCCGACATCAACGGATCCTACCCAAAATGTGGTGGTTTCACCTTGGAAACCACATCGCCGCTGACTCTGGCGATTTGGCACGGATGGACTCCGTCAATTGGGTCAAATCAAACCTCAAACTGTGACAAGCGAAAGAAAGATCCCGCGCAAGAATGGTGTTTCGACATAGGGAAACAATTCATACCTGAAAAAGATGATTTTGGAGGAAGACGATGTTTGCCGATCGTCTTTCTTTTAGAGCAACAAGTTAATCCTCGCAATGGTAAAAAGTGAAAAAGAAAATGGTAAAGGGGATTTTCCTTTTATAACGTGAAAGAGTGGCTATTCAAATTTGGCTAATACGATTGGGCTTAGCTGACGTGTAAAGAAGTTGGGCAGTTGGAGACCAACCGATGAGACGAAAGATAGAGAGGCGTCATCTTTATCTGAACTCGTTCGTAATTTTGAAGCGATTGATGGGATTCGGTGCAATTTACAGGGTCTATTGAATGAAGGTCAAGGCAACCCGTGGAACATGTGATGCGAAGGGTTTAATTCAAGATACGGGACAACAAAGTATGCTTCTTATCAAATGAACCATACTTTGGGGGGCAAAGTGCTGATGGGTCGTTCGGACAACCCATCAAGGCATAATAATATAGCAGATTCACATCCGAGGAATTTGAGTTGGATAAATAAATGAAGACCGACATCTCAGTTCATTTCGCCCATTGGCCTCGGCCCAGAAGGAGCCCGATATGGCCAAGCATTATTAGCTATGATGTGTTCAGTTGGATTCCGAAAAGCTAGCCAAAAGAACAACTCGTCCCAGATCTTTTTCATTCAAATTACCCAAGGTAGAGGAATCATGTACCAGTTCACACCGGAGGTTTAAAATGGGATACCAATTCTTCAGTGAACACTGACTCATCCAGCCACAACTATTCTTTTGTATCTGGTGACACGTGTTGAAAACGGCCAAGTATTATATCACCTATAAATACCTCTATTTCCGTTCAGAAAAGGGAGAGGAAGAAGAAAAAAGAGAGGGAATTGCCACCAGAACAAATTCAAGTTCATTGTGCATTTCTAATTCCCTTATTTTGTTATTGTAACCACTCTGATTGATAGTTGAATCAATAAAAAAGATTATAAAGTGGACGTTGGCTCATTAATGCCGAACCACTATAAATTTGTGTGTGATCTCTTCCGCTTTTTGCATTTCTTATAATTGTTAATCATCGTCTGTTCTCTATTTAATTCTTCTCTTTGAGTGTTGTACCAATTTTTGGTGTCAACACCTCTATTATGAGTCATGCCTTAATCAATGATCCTTCAGTAATCCCGGTTCGGCAAAAGAAGAGACAATATAATATAGACCGGTCTGAGGCCCTAAAGGAAGAAGTCAAAAGGTTGGAGACAAATGGGTTTATCCGAGAATTCTATACCCAAAGTGGTTAGCCAACCCTGTGCTAGTAAAGAAGTCCAATGGGGAGTGGAGGACATGTGTTGACTACACTGATTTAAACAAGGCTTGCCCATAGGATTGCTATCCCCTTCCACGGATAGACCAATTGGTTGATGCAACAAGTGGCCATATGATACTGTCTCTTTTGGATGCTTACTCTAGGTATAACCAAATTCCAATGCATAAACCCGACGAAGGGCATACAAGTTTTATCACTGATTGTGGACATTTTGCTATATGGTAATTC
Organism: Allium sativum; assembly: GCA_030737875.1. Classification (NCBI taxonomy): domain Eukaryota; kingdom Viridiplantae; phylum Streptophyta; class Magnoliopsida; order Asparagales; family Amaryllidaceae; genus Allium; species Allium sativum. Next base: position 10,451,960 of record CM060920.1, read on the forward strand.
CCTTTGGGTTGAAAATGCGGAAGCAACACACCAAAGTCTAGTAAATAGAATGTTTCAAGAACCAATAGGGCGCAACATGGAAGTATATGTGGATGACTTGCTATTAAAATCCATCGAAGCAGAAAACCATTTGGAAGACTTGGAAGAAATGTTCAATGTCCAAAGAAGTTATCAAATGAAGTTAAACCCACAGAATTGGTCTTTTGGACTCCATTCTGGAAAGTTCCTAGGATATTTAGTAAGTGAGCAGGGGATTGAAGCTAGCCCTAACCAAATCCAAGCCATAAAAGGCCTGGAAGAACCTAGGATGAGCAAAGAAGTCATGAGCTTAAACGGGAAAGTAGCAATCCTTAGTACGTTTATTTCCAAAGCCACTAACAAATGTGTCCATTTGTTCGATGTTATAAAGAAAAAGAAGAATTTCGAATGGAATGAAGAATGTAGAAAGGCCTTTGAAAATTGAAAGTTTATATGGGAGCTCCTCCGATTTTGTCCAGTCCTGAGAAAGGAGAAGATCTATACCTTTATATGGCTGTCTCAGAATATGCAGTAAGCTCAGTCCTAATAAGAGAAATTAATGGGACTCGGTACCCAATTTATTACGTTAGTAGAAGGCTAAAGGATGCGGAAACCCGATACCCAGTAATGGAAAAACTAGCATATTTCCTAGTACTTATCGCACAAAATTTAAGAGGGTACGTTAAGGTTTTAACCAGCTTTCCGCTTAAACAGGTGTTCAGTAAGCCTGAGACTTCTGCGAGGTTAATCAAATGGGGGGTTGAATATAGCCTATACGAGATTGAGTTTCACCCTCGAGCGATAATTAAAGGACAAGATCTAGCAGACTTCATGAATGAATGCACATGTTTCTTTATAGAGCAGTCAGTTGAAGGGAATGATTTAAAGGCCAAGTGGCAACTTTTTGTGGTTGGAGCTTCAAACTAACAAGGGGCGGGGAAGGTTATATCATAATTACCCCTAAAGGACACCGCTTGCACTACGACATGAAGTTAGGATTCCAAATAACTAACAGTGTAGCCGAATATGGGTCGATGATGGCTGATTTGAATTTGGCACCATAGTTGAAGATACCTCGAATAGAAATTTTCAGTGATTCACAGTTAATGGTAAACCAAATAAAGCAAACCTATCAAACCAAGGATGCGCGACTAACCCTGTATGTGAAAAGGATATTAAAGATGCTTTACCAGTGTGAGGATTATTCAATTCATCAAATACTGCGCACGGGCAATACTCAAGCATATTCACTGGCCAAATTAGCGAGCACCCGAGGGCCCCCCGTAACTCGAGTAATTCCTATGGGTTATCTGGAAAGACCTAGTATCGAACATGAAGAATCAGAAACAGGAAAGGAATTATTAGTCCTAATTATAACCTAAGCCTTGAGAAGGGGGGACGAAGTAGACGAAGAGAGACACTCCAATATGGAACCTCCCTTAACGAAGACAAATCACCACCATGAAAATACCTGGATGTCTCCGATGGTAGACTACCTCCTAAACGTAATTTTACCCCATAGTAATCAAGACACAAGAAGGATAAAACACCAGGCTCATACATTTGTGACTATGGATAATATACTCTATAAAAAGGGATATTCACTTCCCTACTGAAGATGTGTAAGCTCTGAAGATGGGTTTTACCAATTAAGAGAAACCCATGAAGGATTGTGTGGAGACCATTTCAATGGAATTAATCTGGCCAAAAGGGTCATGTGACAAGGCTATTATTGGCTACGAATGGTTAATCAAGCAATTGAATATGTCAAAAAGTGTGAAAGATGTCAAAGGTACTCTAAGGTGTCCCGGCTTCCCCCTAGCGAACTAACCACTATCTCAAATCCCTGGCCATTTGACGTATGAGGAATAGATCTAATCGGACCATTACCAATCTTCAAAGGTGGAGCTAAGTATGCCATAGTAGCCATCGACTACTTCGCCTAATGGGTGGAGGCAGAACCCCTTCCGACAATCACATCTAAAAAGGTGTTGAGAATCGTAATAAAGAATATAGTTACCCATTTTGGAATCCCTCCCAAGATCATATCAGACAATGGAACACTATTCGAGAGCGAAGAATTCACTCGGTTTTGCGAGAAAAATGGAATCATTAAATTTTTTCCTCGGTAGCCCATCCGAAGGCCAACGAAGTTGTCGAAGCTGCCAACAAAACCATAAAGACAATTCTTAAAAAGCGCCTAAACCAAGCCAAAGGAATTTGGGCCGAAGAGTTACCCTTAGTGCTTTGGGCATATAAAACCTCTGCAAAAACAGCAACGGGACACACCCCTTTTTCCTTAACATATGGATGCAAAGTTATGCTTCTGGTTGAGGTCGAAATACCATCGCGTAGAAGGATAGCGTATGCGTTTAATCCCAATCAGGAGTTAGGAAAGGAATCCCTAGACCTAATACAGGGATTAAGAGATGAGGCTACAATCACAACAGCTAAATATCAAAGAAGGATTACGAAATACTACAACATAAAGGTTAGAACTAGAACCTTCACAAAAGGACAGTTAGTTTTACGAAGGGTGATGGATAACACAAAGAACCCAGCGGATGGCCCTCTCGGCCCAAACTGGGAAGGACCCTTGATCATCCATCAAGAAGTTATGCCCGGAACATATCGACTGTGCAGTCCCAATAGTGATCTTGTTCCGAGAACATAGAACTTGGAACATTTAAGACCATACTTCTCAACGATAAAGGAATAAGAAAAAAAAATTTACCTCCAAAGATGATCATGTAACCAAGGGCACGGAAACCCTTTTAGTAGCTTAAAGAAACCCAAAAGGGGTCAAGCCGAAAAAAAAGGATCAAATCCCGAGTCATCACCAATATTGGTCAGGACGAGGCATCCCACGGAGCGGAATGGTGTGTTAGTCTTTATCCATGCCCAAATCAGGTGGGGCTAGGTTAAAGTATCAAAAGCGCAAGTCTCCGTTTCACACCAGAAATGGTCGTGGCGGTGCATCTAAAATTAGCACGCCCTGCCTTTGCTCGTAAAAGAATACGCCTTGCCTTTGCTAGAACTAAGCACGTTTACCCTCTTCTCTCAGAAAAGCACGTCCTACCTCTGCTTATGTTCCTCGTTACCCGCAGAAGGGAACGCAAAGCCCTATAACCGCCTACGATGGTCAGGATATGGCACCACTCGAAGGGGGGTAGCGTGTGAGCCTCTATCAGTACCTACGATGGTCAGTATAAGGAAACAAAAGAGTAAACCTCGGTTTTGTGCCTACGATGGCCCCATCTAAGTTTCTAAGAACTTATCATCACCTACTATGGTCAGGATAAGGCGCCTCCTGGAGGGAGGTCGGGTAAGTCCTTGGGCCCTACTTGTGGATAAGCTGGCCAAGCGCACCAAACGCACAGGCCCATAGAGTAGCCAATAAAGCACGTACATCCTCTGCTTTGACATCAAAAGCCCAGAGAGCGGCTCAAGAAGCACATACAACCTCTGCTTCACAAATCAAATCCAAAAAGGATGCCAAAGCACTAATACCGGAAGGGAGCTTCTGGTCTTCAATCTTTAATTACCTGGACAAGGGTTGGTTCAGGTCTTCTAAATTAATAACAGAATCTAGGTTGGTTCAATTCTTCACAAATTCCAGAAGGGAATTCCGGGTCTTCAATCATTATATTTCCCAAATAAGTGTTAATTCGGGACTTCAATTAATGACGGAAGGGAATTCCCGGTCTTCAATCTTATATTTCCCGAATAAGGGTTAATTCGGGACTTCAATTAATGCCGGAAGGGGATTCCCGGTCTTCAATCTACAATTACCGAAATAAGGGACGGTTCGGAACTTCTATTAATGCCAGAAGGGCATTTCTGGACTTTGGTCCTTAGATTACCCGAATAAGGGTTGGCCTAAAGGCTATTATCAAAACAAGAAATCAGTTCTCAACTTCCAATCTTTAACGTTCAGGTAAAAGCTAGCGCAGTAACAATACCTTGGGGGCTTCGTTGTGCCAGCCCATGTTAAGAAAGTCTATAAAGAAAAGTTTGACTTGGAAAGTCAAAAACACCCCTTCACTAAGGGAGGCAAATGTTATTGCCAAGATTAACTCTGAAAACAAGCTGACGGTGAAGGGGTATCGGGTGACCGCAAGCACGTAGGGATTCTCCAAAAGACAAGAGCCAAACACCAAAAGGAACAAAAAGCAGGAAAGAATTATCCGAGAGCTACATAAACCGACATCACCCTAGAGAAAAGAAACTCATAGGCCACAGAGTACCAACAAGGTCTCTGTGGCAGGGTCCCTCCGATAGGGGGATATTGTAGCGAAAGGTCACTTAAGTCAGAAGCTAAGAAAGAAAGAGGCAATAGTCCTGGCAATGGAAACCCAAAAGGTTAGAAGGGTTGTCGGTATCAACCCGCTTAATACCGATACACTAGGAGATAAAGACATCAAGAGTATCAAGCCAAAGGTGCATAAAGATTATCCGGAACCAGCTTTTGAAACATCTACTGCATAAACACTAAAAGATCACACTGATAGACGATTGGAAGCTCACTCGGAGTTACCTTTCGGAAGACTATGCTAAACCCGAAAACCCCACCGGAAGGCAAACCGGAACCCTAGGAAGGATACAGGCTATCCATACTAAACCACTTAGTACATACATCGACAGCGGTTCCGAACCGACAGCTATCTACGTACATCTTGAGTACAAGCTCCTCTAAGTATTTATTAGAAAACCGGGAGCCTACATCCGTAAGATTATAACCGAGAGCATACAACCGGAGGCTCAAATACCTTCCTGCAAGCTACTACATCAACAAGATCATATCACTCTCAAAGAAGCCCCAGCTGGCCGAGACCTTCCCTCCGGAAGTTATAATCTACACTGTAAAGCGGCGGGGAGCTAGAGCAACTGAAACCAAGGAGAAAGGCGGCCGACAAAAGTACCTGCAGATCCAATAGCCCAAAGTAGAAGGGGCCCTGAGTCATCTATAAATAAGACCATAGGGGTCACATTTTGAGGGAAGGCTCTCTTTCTAATTCCTATATTCTTTCTCTCTCGAGTAAATGCTAATACTTATATCAATTTGAGGATTTCTTAGGACTCTTTCTTGACTTTTTTTAAGAACTCTTTCATGACCTGAAACACAACAATCTGCGAGTCATAGAAATGTCTAGTGATTTTTCTCCCAGCACCTTTGTGAGTTTCAACCTTGCAATCAGGGCTTAGTACTCGACTTCATTGTTGGTAGCCTAAAATTCTATCCCTGATACATAACACTCCGATCATCCTCAGTTGTGAATATCACAACTCTGGAGCCAAAACATCGGTCAATTCGGGCCCTATCAGTGTACAACTTCCATGTGAATGTCGAAGGGCTCATATCTACATCTCCATTATCCTCCTGGGCGTTGAATTCTACTATGAAGCCTGCTAATGCATGTCCCATAACAGCCTTACGAGGAATGAAAGCGATATCGTACTAGCTCAACTTGATATTTAATTTGAGCAACCTTCCAAAGGCCTCAGGATGCGGATGGACATGGCGTAGTGGCTGGTCAGTATACACTTTAATTGGATGACATGAAAGTAGTGGCGAAGCTTTCTTGAGGTTATCAACAAACTATAGGAAAATTTCTCGACCTTTGGGTAGTTGCGCTCTGCTCCTGTCAACTTTTTGCTTACATAATAGATTGGCTGTTGAAAACGACCTTCCTCACGAACTAAGCTAAACTTATTGCATGCAAGGATATAGGAAAGTACACAAACAAGTCATTATGATTAATGGGCTTTGATAGGACAGGAAGTCTCTTCAAATGATCTAAGAGATTCTGGAATGCTTTGACACAGTCAGGCATCCAAGTAAAGTTGTGCTTCTACCGTTTGATCAGTTCAGAGAAGGGTAAGCACTTATTGGAAGCTCTAAATAGAATCTGCCCAATGTTTCCACCTTCTTTGCCTGACTTTGAACATCTTTGATCCTTTGAGGTTCTTTAGGCCTATAATTACAGCTATCTATTTTGGATTGATTTTGATTCCTCAAGAGCTGATGATGAAACCCAATAACTTCGCTGACATAACACCGAAAGAGTATTTCAAGGGGTTGAGCTTCATCTCATACCTACGAAGAAAACCGAGCATCTATACCAAGTCCCGAACATGGTTGGTTGATTGCTTTGACTTCATTAGCATGTCATCTACGTATACCTCCATCTTCTTTCCGATCTGATCATTGAACATTCGATTGACTAACCACTAATATGTTGCTCCCGCATTCTTTTGTCCAAAAGGCATAACCATATAGCAATGCAGCACGAGATCCATTATAAAACTAGTTTGCTTTTGGCCAGGGACATGCATCGCGATCTGGTTATCTGCCGAATAAGCATCCATGAAAGAGAGGAGTCGATGCCCAGTTGTACGACTAGCTGATCGATCTTGGGAAGTGGAAAGCTATCTTTGGAGCATGCCTTATTCAAGTTTAAAAAGTCAATGCATATTCTCCATTTTCTGTTAGCTTTCTTCACTAGCACTGGGTCTGATATCCACCCAGGGTACATCGTGTCACGGATGAACCCGTTATTATTTGGTCTTGCAACCTCTTCTTTCAAAGCTGCGGACCTCTTACGGTCAAGAATACGCCATTTGTACTTCATTAGGACATACTTCTGGTCAATATTTAGTGAATGAGTCATGATCGTTGGAGACATCCCATACATGTCAGCATGGGTCCATATTAACATGTCAAGGTTTGCATAGAGGAATTCAGTAAACTCCCTCTGACGTTGGGGGTCTAGGTGGGATCCTGTCTTCAAGAACTTGGTTGGGTCGTTGTTATCGATCGGAATCTCCATAGTAGTTTCATTAGGAGTCGCCATTCTGCATCCCGGCTCTTTGTCCTCCCTTGGATCAATTCCCTCTGGATGACGACCGGATGGTCCTAGCTCTGCCGCCTCCTTGGTAGGAGGAGGATTGGCTTCAGACTCCTTACTTTCTATGTCACGGAGTTCTTTCCATTCCGCTAAGTAGCACATTCGTTCTTCTACTTTATCTCCTTGTACAATTCGACCCTACCATATGTCAGAAACTTCAAGAGCAAGCACCACGAAGCAATGCAGGCTCTGAATTTAGCAAGGGTCGGTAGTCCCAGAAAGGCACTGTATGGAGAGTTTATTCCACAAGAGGAATGAGAGGGTTCGTGCTCTTCTGTGGTCCCCTTTACCCAAATCCACCAGTAATCGACAATCCTGACTGGTTCATTAGTTGAGCCATTGAAGCCACATATGTGACCTTTGCATGGCTTCAAATCCCCTTCTTAGAGTCTCATCTCATCATAAGCACTTATAAATAGGATATTCACGGAACTCATGCAATCAACAAGGACTTTCTGTACGATGGTTGGGTCAATGATGGCCGAAATCACCTTTGGGTCAATACTCGGGGTCTCTACCCCCTCAAATTCTCTATCGTGGATAACGATGTCATCGGTCATTGTCCTCCACTGCTTCACAGGTGCGTTTTCTCCGGAAGTTCTACACTCCACAATTTCTAGATGTTTCGAAAAATTCATATACTTATTGTTACAACCAAAATTAACTCAGAAAACAAGCTGACGGTGAAGGGGTATCGGGTGACCACAAGCTTGTAGGGATTCTCCGAAAGACAAGAGCCAAACACCAGAAGGAACAAAGAGCGGGAAAGAATGATCCGAGAGCTACATAAACCAGCACCATCCTAGGGAAAAGAAACTCAGAGGCCACAGAGTACCTACAAGGTCTTCCGGCAGGGTCCCTTCGCTAGGAAGATCCTATAGTGAAAGGTCACTAGTGTCAGAAGCTAAGAAAGAAAGAGGCAATAGTCCTGCCAATGGAAACCCGGAAGGGCCAAAGTGTTGTCGGTATCAACCTGCTTAATACCAATACACCAGGAGATAAAGACATCAAGAGTATCAAGCCAAAGGTGCATAAATATTATCCGGAACCAGCTTCCAAAACATCTACTACATAAACACCAAAAGGTCGCACTGATAGACGACAGGAAGCTTACCCGGAGTTACCTTCCGGATGACTAGGCTATACCCGGACACCCCACCGGAAGGCAAATCAGAAGCCTAGGAAGGATACATGTTATCCATATTAAACCACTTAGTACATACACCTACAGCAGTTTCGAACCGGCAGCTATCTACGTACATCTTGAGGTCAAGCTCCCCTAAGTATTTATTAGAAAACCGGAAGCCTACATCTGTAAGATTATAGCCGAGAGTGTACAACTGAAGGCTCAAATACTTTCCTGAAAGCTACTACATCAACAAGCTCATATCACTCTCAAAGAAGCCTTAGATGGCCGGGACCATCCCTCTGGAAGTTATAATCTGCACCACAAAGCTGCCGGGAGCTAGAACAACCGAAACCAAGAAGAAAGGCGGCCGACAGAAGTACCTACGGGCCCAATAGACCAGTAGCAGAAGGGGCCCGGAATCATCTATAAATAAGACCCCAGCGGTCAAATTTTGAGGGGAGGCTCTCATTTTGATTCCTATACTCTTTCTCACTAGAGTAAATCCTAATACTTAGATCAATTTAAGGATTTCCTCTATTTTGTTTATGTTTTCTAAATCAAAGATTAATAAAGAGCGAATCCATACTTATTGTATTTTACTGTGAGTTTATCATGCTGTTTCTTAGTAATCGTTGCTACAATTTAGTGTTTGTTTCCTACATATGCATGGATCCTTATCTAAACATTTCCGCAGATCGGATGAAACACTCCTTCCTATATGCTTAGTCTCTCCCTACGAGCGTAGATCTTTTAGCTAGCTTGGGGCAGAATTCCATTCTACCATCCGTTAAGTCCTTCATCAAGGGTTCTGTTTAATGTTCCTTCTCTCCAAGGCCTTAATACCTGGGGACGGTGATCTAACTCAAACACGCAAAGGCTAAACAGCCTATTTTCCCTTAGGTCCATTCCCATTCACCTATGTCCGGTGTTGACAAAAAATATCGTTAACACTTATCCATAGCCTTTGCACTATGGCCAGTCGGATATGGTCCTCCGATGATAGTTTTAATTACTATTTTGTTTGCCTATTGCTGATGGGTGGCTCTGGGAGCCGCCTGACCTTGTTTTGGGGACAAAGTCCCATGCCCTTGTCCCTCAGGCCATATTATACTCATCGAGCTTTCCTTCTCTAATTAGCTTCTCGATGATATCCCTGAGATGACGACACTTATTAGTCATGTGACTGTAGATCTCATGAAACGAATAAAATTTCCCTGTTTCCGGCTCTTTTTTCGTGGATTCCCGCGGAGGTGGTTTCTTGTACTACATTGCACTGAACGTATCAAGATAAATATTTTCCAACGTTTCATTCAACATTGTGTAGCAAGCAAATGATTGAAATCGAGTTCGCTTCATAGGATCCCCTTTCTGGCTATGGCTTCCGTTGCGTTTTTTCTTTGGTTACCACTATTTTCAACATTTACCTTAACCTTTCCAGAATTATCTCCGGACTGCATCACCACTACATTGCATTAAATTCCTTCGGTCAACACATCATTCATCCTCCTTTTTTGACTCAATTGTGTGTCTTTCTATCGTTGGCGCACATTAACTTTTTCATAAAACAATTTAAGCGACAAAAGAGGTTTTCCAATAAAATACTTCCTGAATTCTATTCCTTTAACGACCCCATCGACCATCGACATCACGATAGATTTAGGATTGGGATTACTATCTCTGGTAATGGCTATATTGACTCGGTTAAGATAATCCCTCAGAGGTTCTCCCAAGGCTTGCTTTATTGTAGAAAGAGACATGTCATGTTTCAATTTGGTGGCATGAAGGCAAAAGTGGTATAAGAACTTTTCACTCATATCTTTGAAGTTCGACACTAACCTTAGGGAAAGTCGCGTGAGCCATATGAGTGCCACCCTATCAAGATATATCGGGAAAGCTTTGAACTTAATCGCGTCCAGGGCGGCTCATGTCTCCATGTGCCACAAATATCTCATCAAACATTACTAGGGGTCTGTAGTGCCTGAATAATGTCTTACCCATGGCATGTTTAATCTTCTCGAGAATTCCGCTTGTAGAATATCATCTGTAAACGAAGTGTGACTATGCTCAATCCCATAATTTTCATTCTTGTAGCCTTTGCTATTATTCATGATCTGCCGCACCATGGTAGTAAAATCGGGAGTATTGAAAATGACACGTTCCGATCTATCACCTAACCTGACCCTATCTGCTCCCGCCTCAGGCAATATTGCTCGGGCTGCCATTCGGGCAGTGCTTCCTTGACCTCTATTGTCCTGGTCAATCATAGGATGCAAGGGAAGAAGCATTGGACTACGAGAAGTGACAGAAGCATCGCGAGCTCTAGGGGGATTCTGGGTTGGTATGGATGTATGATCGGCATTGTTCGGGTCATTGGTACCGAGGCGAGACATATCTGTACAACGAGATAGAATTCTACCAAACTCAAGATCGTCCACATTCTGGGACTTGATGAACTACTGCGCTGCTCTTCACTTCTACCTGAGGATGACGACCCCTCGTTCGCTTGGTAATTTGTTTGAGAGGAAGCTTGTTGAGTTCTGAAGTCTTCCCATTGTCGTGATATCTGGTTCATCTCTCGGCTCATCGTAGCATTCTCACGTGACTGAGCGTTCAACGTCGCAATGGTCTCCCCAAGCTGAATTATCAGTGTCATGAACTCGTCTCGAGTGGCAAACGCTGAAGTGGGAGGTTGATTGTGTTGGATCTAGATTATCCCTAGAGGGGGTGAATTAGGTCTATTGGAGTTTTACGGATATTAAAAATTCACAGCACATATTGCAGTAGAGAAAATAAATGCTGAAAGTAAATAACACAAATTTTACCCAGCTTCGGCAAACCCTTCCTACTGCTGCATTCCCCAAGATTTTTTACTAGAAGTAAACAATCTCTACACTTACAAAATCCCTATAAACTCGCGACACCTGCTCACAACAGTTCTGATGCTATGCTTAAAACCCTGCGCTGATCTAGAACCCTAAAATCAGAAATTTTCCGAATTACAATCCTGTAACTCATACCCAAGTTGTAAATCCTATAACTAGAAAATCTAGTTTTAACAGACATTATAAAACTAGTGGACAATTTACAAATGAAAAACAAAAATAAAGCAATTAAATAAACAAAAGAAGAACTCAAAACCCCTTTAAGCCCTTAATAAAAATATCAGCCCCTTAGTTTATTTCTTTCCAAATCTTTGTCTTTAAAAATGTTGGTTGAAATGTAAAACTAGGGTTTTTTGCCCCCATCTCCAAATTGAGACTTTGAAAGAATCGGATAACCAAATTATATGAAGCGTCAAGATTGTGGGTTGCTTGTAGATCGATTTGAGCTCTCCGAGATCAAAATGCTTGTGAGTTTAACAATGATTTTGAGTTCTTTATTCTCGTATAAATTGTTTTGGTTTCGATCACTTGTCAATGATGAATTGGTGCAAATATATAGGGTTGGAAAAACCCTTAACCACTCTGATTTCGTGTGTGACTTGCTTTGATTTTTGCGTGAATTTGTTGCCTTGATTAAAAAAAAATTCCATGGCATTGAATAGTTGCGTGAATGATTACTTACATGATTTGTTGCCATGATTCAGGTTGATTTCCTTCGGGTTTGAATTGATGAACTGATTGTAAAAATTCTGGAAAGAGTTGCTTGGTCCCTTGCGAATTCCTATACATTCCTGCATGCATACTTGAATTCGAAACATAAAAAACTTGCCAAAATATGCATTATGGAAATAAATTTGAAATGTGAAAGCTTTGACTGATTATCTTAGCACGACCCCATTTCTTCGACTTAGTGAATAAAAAGAAACATTTAAAAGATGTTCAAATGGACTTTGCTAATTGTGGAAACATTTTGAATTTTCAAAGATTATTTCTTTCCCAAAAAAATCTTCAAATTTTCCTATTCCATCTTTTCGTTAAATCCATACTATGATTTCTGGAATGCTCATTGAATATGTCTTTCGTGGAATGTGTTGCCTTTTATTTGATTGTAAGATTTAGTCTTTGAATTACACCGCAATAAATGAAAAAAAATTGATTTTCTGCCATATACGTATACATACACACATAAATATATATATATATATATGATTCATGTCTGAATTTGAGGCATTCTGTGCTTGCTTTGGTTCGCACCAGTCTTGTTCTCTTGGCCATGTCAGCATGTTATTACCACATCTTATGTTTGTTGCACACGGTTCGAGTTGTTCCAACATTCATCACTTGTATGCTTTGCCATGCTGCTTTCATATATTTGAGACCACGTTGTTAAGCCATTCCTTGTCCATACATGTGCATTGAGTTCGAACCTTGATTTGCAACTCCAAAAATGGTTCATGCATGCAATGTTTGTACATGTTGCATTTGTACCATTGCGTTGGCAATTTTATTGTACTTGCACTTATTATTTTCGGCCTTGGTTCTTGGCTGCTCTTTGTTGCCTGAGCTGACCAACATGCTTGTTCGACCTTGTTGCGTTGATTTTGTGCACTGTTGTACATGGCTTGAAGGCTGCACTTGCACTTTTGTTTCCTATATTGATGCTGGCATTTTAAATATTCTGTTATGCACATTCTTGCATATGTTGTCATGTTGAAATATGCTCAAGCTTGCACTTGTGTACTATTGATGTGCATTTTCATATATGTGTATACAAACACATTAGCTTGTAATTTACTCCCATATTCCCAAAAATTAGTATCTCCATTAAAAACAGACCTGTAATGTTTCCATGTCGAGCTTCATGAAATTGTGCTTGTAAACCGCTGTGTTAGTTGCACTTGTACATTTGCGTATTCATGCTTGCATTCTACACTTGCTCTAGTACACTGATCTTGAGCTTGCATGTGCACTCCATGTTATTTTGGTCCATGAACATGATGGGCTAAGATGCTGCTGTCCCTTGGTATGTGCTATTTTGTGTGTCGAACCATTTGCTTTGTGAATGCTCCATGCTCCTATGTGTATTTCTTCACTGTTGCACCATGATGCTTGACACATAATCATGTGCATGTCACTTGCATTTGTGCGTATCCTTATTTGGGTTGTTCCTTGCCATTTGAATGGTGTGCTTGCAACAATTCCAGTTGTACATGTTGCATGAATTTAAGAACCGCTTTGGCCTTCCATGTCAATATGTTGGAGCTCCTTGATGTGTACATCATGTCATGAACACATACCGATGCTCATGTATATTTGGATGCTCCCAATTCAAAACATTGTATTTAGTTGAGCTTTGTGTACACTGACTTTGCTGTGTGGCCTTACTTGGCCATTCTTGCACTTGTTTGGGCTGACTAAGTTGTCCATTTGTTTTGTTGGCTGCTGCCATGTGTGTTGTTGTTGCTTCCCTTGTGCTCGACCCTAATTTATGTCTTGTACTTGCGGCATATGTGCACACATGTCCTTGATCATTATTGTGAACTTGCTTTTGTATATGTGCACGAGCATACATGAATTTGAGCTTGGTTATTTTTATGTTGCTGAACCATTGTTCCTACTATGTATATACATACATATATATGTATGCACATTTTTTTGTGTGTATATATATATATATATATGTATGTTTGTGTGTGCATTTGAACTAGATTTCTTGGTTCATGCCCATTCACGATGTTTGACCAAATTGTCCATGCACAAAAATATGCATATATACATACGCATGTATGTGTATGCTTGTATAGTGCACGTGCAGTTTATATATGTGAGCACTAGAGGATTTGTCTACCTTGTGGCATTTATAGTGTTTCACTGTGAATATCACAAGCTGTTTAGACACAGATGGATGTCCGTATAAATCAGATAAAGTCATGAAATATGATGAGAAACAAACCAAAATTCTGAGGCTAATAGATTTTAAAATAAAATTGCATCTGCTATAATTTAAAAATATTTTTGTTTCTGTTTACTGTGTGTTTCTGTGACAAGTATGCAGGTGACCAGACTGAATGTGCTGATAAACAGATGGCAATGTGAAGAAAGAGTTTGAATTAGTGAATCTAAGAATATCTGTAACTGAGTGACTGAGAGAAATGTAGTGAGGCAACAATGTATAAAAATGAGTGTATGTATAACTGAGTGTTCTTACTGAGTGTTGTAGTGACGAACAATGTAACAAATGAAATTGACATTGAAATGTATTGTATTACTGAGATGTACAATTAGTGAAGTTATGAAATATGTACTATTCAAATGTACAAATAAAATATTATATTTTAATAAAATACTGTTTAAATATAAAATAGTATATTTTAATAAAATACAGTTTGAATATTTAAATTCTTATGATGTAGTATTTTATTTAAATATAAATATTTTATTCTTTCTGTGATGAAGTAGAATAGTACAATTATAAACACGTTTATTATACATATATATATGTTTGTTATCATCAAACAAAAATCATAGGATTGTTAGATATAACAATCTCCCTCTTTTGATAATGACAAACATATGATAAGATTTTGAATGAAATAAATGTGTTTAACAGTGAATGTTTGAACTCCCCTTATATGTATGCCCCCTACAACAAAACTCCCCCTAGATATGGGCATGAGTGAAGAGAACAAATCAAATGAAATTTCAATATTAAAATATTTATAATATATTCACTCATAAATCAAAATCTTAATCCATTCTCCCCTTTTGCTATCATCAAAAGGATACAGAAATTAAAATAGTGATGAAAAATTGACTAGAAATATATAATCAGCTTAAGAGAGAGAATAATCATCGTAAATCTCAATCAATCAAACAAAAATCATAATATTCTAAGAACCAGTGGAAAATTTCACGTTGTAGAATGACGAATTTACGATGTAATTTATAAAAATGGAGAGAGTTTGAAAAACATATGGATTCCAATTATTTTCAAATAATTTTTTTAAAATTGAGCACAAAACAGTGATGGATTTGGACTACGATTATAAATTCAATTTAAGTGATAAAATCTAATAAATTTCTATTTATTCTAATTATTTTCTTTTCTTTTAATTTAAGAGCACGTTGACCACGCATAACCAAATTTTGGATTTTTAAATGAGGTTAGAGAAACACTTATGTATTATATATTTACCATTTTCCCTTTTAAAAAAATTCTCCTTAGTATATAAAACCAATATGGATGATAGAAATATGATTGGCACAGAAATGGTTGTTAAATAAATTTGTAAATTAATAATATTATGAAAATTATCTCTATTTCAGAAATGGTTGTCAAATGTACTGGGATTTTTGAAAATTTTCAGTTATCTCTATTTCAGAAAAATAATACAATCACAATTCCATCACAAATATTAACACTGTATTTTTAAGAAGATTTAAATAAATATTAAACTCTCTAAATGATGAATGGCAGTATGATGATAGAATGAGAGGAAGTTTGTGAAATAAATGCCAATTCAAAGATATTATAAAAATTGTTCACTCATCATGAAAATTTAAATAATATTTCCCCTTGTAGTGAAGTATACTGTAGTCACAACTCATCACAATTTCAATAATTTGATAATAATTTTGATGAGTCCTAAATACAGTTCAATTTGGTTATTGATTTCAATTTCTGAATAAATAATCAATAAATGATTTTAAAATTAAAAACCAATTTCAAGACGTTTTTGAAGAATCTATACAATTTGGATAAAAACAATTTTTCTTAAATTGAATGAGAGAAATATAAGACACTTAAGGCTGATATCACTTGTTGTCTCCATTAATGAGGATTTTGATACCACCCCGATAGCTAACAAAGTTATCTCAAAGACTAATCTTACATTTTGCCATTCGGCATAGAATTTTCAAAAAAAACAAAGCCCAAGCAATTAAATCTAATAGATCAATTCAATTTATCAGAGCAGCAAACAATTTTTATCAAAACAAGTAGTCATTAAAACAATTTCAAAAACGATTCCTTTTTATCAGAGCAGCACACACATTTCCCAAGAGAATCGGAAAAATTACAGCAAGTCCAAGAAGAAAAATGATGATCCAAGATTTAAAGAAACAGTTTATTTGTAATCACTTGAAGGGATGTGAAAACTTCAAGATTCAATGAGTCGATCGCACAAGATTATGAATTTCGAGTCCAAGAAGTGTGTGAGATTCAAGGTATCAAAGAAAATTCAAATGATTTCAAACAAAACAATATCCAAGTAAATGATCATGATTTCAGAATGAATTTCAGGATGTAGCACATGAATCTATGCCAAAGGATTTTCAGTTCAAAATTGTTAAGCCAATAAAAAAAAATTGAACCTTTTATCAGAGCAGCAGTAGGAAAATTTCAGAGCAAGACACACAAGAGAATTTTTTAGAATTATATATAACAAGCACAAAAGAGATAATTCATGTTCCAAGATTAAATAATCAGTTCATCTGAAATCACTTGAAGAGATGTGTTAATTTCAAGATACAATGAATCTTGCACACAAGTTTATTAATTTCAGATTCAAAACGTGTGTGAGATCCAAGATATCAAAATTTTCAAATGATTTCAAACAATCAAATATATAATTCAAATGATCATGAATTAAAAGTGGGTTTCAAGATACAATACCAAATCCATTCAAAGATGATTTTCAATATTCAACACTAACGTTCAAGCCAAATTGATTTTCACTGCAGAAAATATCCAAGCCAATCCAAAAAACGAATGAAATTATCACAACTGAAAAATAGAAGTGTGCTGTAATGAGTATAATTTTCAAATCTTTCCAAAAGGAATTAGAAGAAACTCAAAACAACAAAGGTGTGTGAAATTTCAATAGTTTTTCAGATCTTCAGAAAATTTAGAATCCAAATAAACAGTGTTGAAGATATAACAAGAAAGCTTCGGCACTGTTAGGAATTCAGAAATAAAAATAGATAAACTTCAAAATAATTGTAGAAATTTACAAAATTGAATTCAAGTTCTAGAAATCATTAAAACATCAGAGTTTTATACAAATGAAGCAACTTTTCAGAAAATCATAAATTCTGCAATTTGAACTTAAGAAAGCTCAAGAAAAAAATGGTAGTGTCAAATCAAATCACCATAATCAAAAGAAGGAAAAAGAAGGGGCAGAAGGAGGTATAAACAAAAATGGGAAAAACAAAGACTATTAACTGAGATGAGTTTAGAAATCATACCTGAATTTGATGTGAGCAAATGAATCTCTAACTCAGTAAACTTGACTAAGGAACTGTGAATAATTCAGTGATATAAAGCCGCTTGAATTCAGTTTTCTTTTTACATAGCAGTTCCTCGACCATCTACGGTACCAAATAGTTTATAGGATCGTGTGGTCTAACAAAATTTGTAAAACCACTCATAGTTTTGTTCACACATTGTGGTACCTAGACTTGTTTATATAACAATCCATTTGAATTTACCTTTGTACCCTTAGGAACCCAATTAATCTGTTTGAACTTTTTTTTTTGGCAAGGCCGACCGGTTTTTTTAGTGATCCATAACACTCTTTTATTTATCACAAAATAAAAAGTTACAAATCAGTCCAGGTGATATGAAATCTACATATCAGCTAAAGGTTCTTCCACAGACGAAAGAAACCACCCCAAGCACCAAAGACTAGCAAATATGACATACTAGAACATTACATGATTAAAACATAGTATAACATGACATTATGACATTAAAGGTGGAAAGATTGTTCTTAGGATTTCAGCCTATGTCATCATCGAGACCTTTGAGGAGCTCAATCTTTTTGCTTCTCGTAATAGGCGATCTTCCCATCGTTCGTCCAAAAGAAGTAACCGCAGTCGGCGTATTGACGATAAGTTCCGGAGGCGCTTTGTATCCTGGTGGCTGTTTAATGTGATCATATGGACCAGATTTCATCTTGGTTTTTCCTCTTTGTTTGTTTCCAGAAGCAGAGGTAACTGGGCCGTTGCAACATGTAGCTTTAGTAGAAATTTCATCTTTGGTGCTGTCTTGGATTCTACTTTCCTTGCTATTAGAATCTGTTTGAACTTTGTATTTTCTTTTGCGATCTAAGAATGTTTAAATGAGTTGTTACTCAACGAATTCTCATCTCGATTATGATTTAAAAATCTTTGAGATTTTCAAAGTTCAACTTTTCAAGACGCCCTTTTCCAAAGCTTTTTGAAGAATTTTTAAAACCATTTGAATTCCGGTTTTCAAAAATATTTATTTTCCCAAAGCCAAGACCATATTTATTTCCAACAGAAACTTGGTTTTGCAAGAACATATTCAACGATTTTTCCCCACTAGAGAATTTTTCCAAAGTTGATTCTAGTGGTTGAATTTTGGATTTAAAATCACTATTTCTTTTATTAAATTTGAGCAATGATTTATAGCGATCTTCTTTTCAGCATTAGACCATTTCAAAACCAAATTCTCATTTTTCAAGTAATTTAATTTTGGCATGGGATTTTGAAATTTCAAATTCTAAATGTTTCATCTTTTAAATTCGAGTTCTTCAAAATCTTTGAATTTCGCAATTTCTTTTTCAAGTTCATTCATGATTGACTCCGTTTTCTGCAATTTTGTTTTTCAAAAATATTATGTTTTAAATTAAGCATATCTAACTCCTTTTGCTAGACATCATTATTACAAATTTGCTCGTCTTCATTTTGTTTTAAACTTATAATTTCATTTTCAAGTTTCTGAAGATTTTATTGAGAGGAGCTAAGTCATTTTTCAAATTAAAAAAATTCTTGCAATCGGAGTTTTCAAGTTTTAATTTCAACATATTATTTTTGTGAATCGATTCATGACTTTCGGATTTCAGAAGTTTGTTTTTCCGTTGGAGTTTATCAACAGATTTAGTTAAGTTGGTACACATATAAACTAAATCTTCATAAGAGAAGTTTTCCGTCTCATCGTCTGTTGAGTCTCCATCGTCTGATCCATCTGAAATTTTAACTATACAACCTGTTAAACATAGATCTGAATCCGAGTTAGTCTTCTAAGGTTTTGAACCTTTGCCGTCTTTTCCATGCAACTTGTCGAGAGTTTTTCAGATATCCTGCGCAGTTAAACAATGAGAGAAAAATTTTAATTGATCATTACTAAGATAGGAATACATAATATGGATAGCATGAGCATTGAAAATCATATTCGTCTTATCTAGCATATCTCCCATATTTTCAATAACATCCCAATATTCAAAATTAACAGACTTGAAATAGAATTCGATTTTTCGATTTCCAAATTAAAAAAATCTATCCCATTGAAAATAATTGGAATATCACTAGACTGACACCCGCTATACTGACAACTAGGGAACACCGTTACTCTAGAGTTGATGAAAATGCCAATCTCTTATACACTTGTTGGATTTAGATTAACCCTAGAGGGGGGTGAATAGCGTTTATTGGAGTTTTATGAGATATTAAAAATTCACAGCACAAATTATAGTAGAGAAAATAAATGCTGAAAGTAAATAACACATATTTAACCCAGCTTCGGCAATCCCTGCCTATTGCTGCATTCCCCAAGGTTTTTTACTAAAATTAAAACAATCTCTTCGCTTACAAAATCCATGTAAACTTTAAGATACCCGGTCACAACAGTTATAATGCTATGCTCAAAACCCTATGCTGAACTAGAACCCTATGATTAGAATTTTCCCAAATTACAATCCCATAACTCGTACCCTAGTTATAAATCCTATAACTAGAAAATCTAGTTTTTACAGACATTAGAAAACTGATGGACGATTTACAAATGAAAGACAAAAATAAAACAATCAAATAAACAAAAGAAGAACTCAAAACCCCTTTAAGCACTTAATAAAAATATTGGCCCCTTTGTTTGTTTATTTCCAAATCTCTGCCTTCAAAAATGTCGGTCGAAGTGCAAAACTAGGGTTTTTTTGCCCCCTTCTCCAAATCATGACTTTGAAAGGATAAGATTATCAAATTCTCTGAAGCTGAATGTGGGTTGCTTGTAGATCGATTTGAGCTCTCTGAGATCAAAATGCTTATGAGTTTAACACTGATTTTGATTTCTTTATTCTCGTATGAATTTGTTTGATTTCGATCACTTGTCAATGATGAATTGGTGCAAATATATACGGTTATAAAAACCCCTAACCACTCTGATTTCACATGTGACTTCCTTGGATTTCTGCGTGAATTTGTTGCCTTGATTAAAATGACTTTCCATGGCATTGAACAGTTGCGTGAATGATTACTCGCGTGATTTGTTGCCCCGATTCAAGATGATTTCCTTTGGCTTTGAATTGATGAACTAATTGAAAAAATTCTGGAAATAGTTTCTTGGCCCATTGCGAATTTTTGTATATTCCTACATGTAGACTTGAATTCGAAACATATAAAAAACTTGCTAAAATATACATTCCTGGAAATCAATTTGAAACGTGAAAGCTTTGACTGATTATCTTTGCACGATCCCATTTCTTTAACTTGGTGAATAAAAAGAAACACTTAAAATATGTTAAAATCGACTTTGCCAGTTGTGGAAACATTTTGAATTTTCAAAGAATATTTCTTTTCCAAAAAAAATCTTCAAATTTTCCCATTCCATCTTTGCGTTAATTCCATACTATGATTTCTGGAATGCTTATTGAATGTCATTTCTGGAATGTGTTGCCTTTTATTTGATTGCAAGATTTAGTCTTTGAATTATACAACAATTAATAAAAAAATTGATTTTCTGCCGTATATATATTTGGATTCATGTCTGAATTTGATGCACTTTTTACTTGATCAAGTGTAACACCCCGAATTTTCTGTTAACACTAAAGTTGCAAAAATAATAATAAGTGTGTAAAGGGGGGTGTATCTAATGTGCATACAAAAATAATAATAAGTGTGTAAAGGGGGGATGTATCTAATGTGCATACAAAAATAATATTAAGTGTGTAAAGGGGGGATGTATCTAATATGCATACAAAAATAATAATAAGTGTGTAAAGGGGGGATGTATCTAATGTGCATACAAAAATAATAATAAATGTGTAAAGGGGAGATGTATCTAATGTGTACGTATTTATATGGATTGACAAATAATAGTAAATGCACATTAAGATAGAAATGGTAAACATAATTGGTTTCTCTTTAGAACGAACGGCTAGAATTAATCTTGGCTTCATCGACGGCTCTCATTAACTTGCAACTCTATATAAACAGCCCCTAGCCTCATTCTCTTTACACCATTCTTCTCTAACCTTATGCTGCATAAACTCTCGGTGGACATGGCTTCTTCTCCTCCTCTAAATTAAATAAATTAATTAAAATATAAATCTAAGACGAGGAAATGCTGGTCAAATCTTTCAGGAGAAGATTCAAAACAAGCTTGGATTCAAGTGAAGATTCAAACGACTGTTTTTCTACGAATTTAATCTCTGTAATTCGATTACTTTCCAGATTTGAACGTTTTGTCTATTCGTGACATGAAATTAAAGGAATAAAAGAATATGCCTAATCTTTCTATTCGAATCAGTGCTTATATCTTTGGACCTAATTAAGAACTGTTGTGATTTGATGACCAATAAGACTGTGACCATGATTCATTGCCTATGACTATGAAAGTTTGGACTTTGAAACCATATGCTTTTGACTACGAACATAAGCCTTTGATTTAGGACATAAACTATTGCCTATGACATAACAAGGACAACTGTGATTAAACACCTATGATTCATAACTAGGAAAGTATTGCCAAAGATTATGATTGTGAAAATTGGATCTAAACTTGATTTTATATTCAGTCTATTCTTAATTATTCTTGGACCTTGATTATGGGAATTTGTCTATTAAGTTAGATGTACCCGTATACATGAACCTATGTTATTTATTTCACCCTTTTTATGTCATAATATTATTAGATCTATATGCCTGCGACGTTTTTATCAATTGATTAAGTGTAATTTGTTAGATCTATAATTAGTAAAATTATCATCTTATGCCAATTAGTATATCTATCTTTTCATGGCATTCTTGTTTATTCCCTTTTGTCCACGAATATAGATTTATCTATAATCTAGGATGAATCACGATTACACGAACGAAGGAAATACGATTTGGGCAAAAACACGAAATTGACTAAAACATAGTTGTAAACTTGGAAATTGGCATAATTTGGAATGTGTATTATGACATGCCTATTAAAACGCAAATTGGGAAATTTGACATGAATTATGGAATATGTAATTTGACATATTAAATCTATTATTGGCAAGTAAGCTAAGTCTTAGGCATAAAATGTAAACTAGAATAATAATTCTAGTTTTGCCATAAACTGTAAATTAGGATGTTAAATCAGAATTGGGATTAATTAAAGCTAATTTGGCATAATAAGTACATTAGCACAATTTTGAATTTAGTCATAATTGTGAGTAATTGTCATGGTTAGAAGTATCATGGTTAGTGACACTTAATTTGGTATAAGTCACATACCAAAAACTATAAATATGACATATAGGGAAAATGGGTCATAATAATAAATGTTGACAATGTACATTAAAAGAGTAATAATGGAATAAGTAAATTAGGAGTAATTTACTTATAGAATTTGTCCTAAATAAAAAAAAGTAAATTAGACAAATTAAAGGTTTATTAATGACATCTCTTTTAATAACAAATAAACCAGAAAGTTCTAGGGTGACAGAGAGGATAGTGCCTAGGCTTGGGTTTGAAAAATACAAGTTTCCTGCTCTCCCTGGCTATTCCTAACTGATCCGACGGACAGGATGGTTACTTTCAAAACCTGATTTGGGAATTAATCAAAACCCTTTTGAACTTAGAAAACACGGATAGGCCTAACCCGAGGTTAGACTGAGTTGCGATGTAAACCTGCCCGGAACCAACCGGCACATCCAGTAATCGCAACAATATCTGTCTAATGTGAGTGGTCGCAGCTTTAATTTATTTAATTAAAGCTAGAACAAGAATGGTAGGGTTAAGTTAACTAAAACACTTAACCAATTCAACATGATAACTAAACCGATGGGTGGGGTTAGGTTCATACAGACACTTAACACAGTTAAGCTAGAATGGGAAGGTTAAGTCCATATGAACACTTAACCAAACTTAACATGGTAACAAGACAAGATTTGTAGGGGTTAAGTAACTAAGAAAACACTTAGCCAAATTAACATGTTAACTAGACTAGAAGGTGGGGTTAAGTAAAGTTAATACACTTAGCCAATTTGACATGTTAGCTGGACTAGACCGTAGGGTTAAGTAAACTTGAACACTTAACCATCAGAGCGTGATAAATGAATAGGGTTAAGTTTAAAACATGAAGGGATAATACTTAACCATTAATAACATGTTAGTTAAAACAGATGGGCAAGGTTAAGTTAAAGGAACACTTAACCAATACAGGATGAATGGGTAGGGTTAAGTAATAAACACTTAACCAATATAATTTGGTTTGTGGTGGGGCTAAGTCAACATGAATTACTGATAACACTTAACCAGTTTAACAAGATAAAGTAAAGAGGGTTAAGTTAGCTTGAATTGACTAATGACACTTAACTAACCCAACTTGACGAGAAAGAGAACTAAGTGGTAAACCTTAGTTAAAAGAGACTAAGTAGAAAACCTTAGTTAAGAAAACAACGGTTCTGGAAACTAAGTGGTAAACCTTAGTTAACAAAACTAAGTAGTAATTCTTAGTATAACACGAGAAGGAGCGAACGTCCATCTGATTTTAAAGAAAGCTCCAACGAATTGGGTTACGAAGCCTGAGGCTTCGAGGGGACGTAAGGGTACTCTGGGTATCCCTCTGTGAGGCTGCAGATGATCCTCCTGGGCTCACAGAGGTTAATGTCTGCGTTAGAAGAACCAAGGGTATGCCTTGGTTGCAATATATGGCAACCTAAAGACTAGGATGGACCAGCGTGATTCAGCGAGAAACCGGAAGGCCTGTGATAGCAACTCGTCGTCTACCTACCATCTTCAGTCAAGCGAGACACGTGAAGCGGGAAGGCGGAGAACTCATACGGACCACATACTTGCTATCTAGTTGTGGTTGCGGGGTGTTGTTGGCCATAGGTTAGTGGGGCAGATAGGGGCCTTCGTACAGTTCTCATTTTTCAAGGATGGCCTTCCATTAGTTGAGGGAAGGGTCAAGTGGGACCATAGCCACTGGAATAAAAACAGACCTTAGCATCTGCATCGGCAGATATCTGAAAGCTCCCAACCGAGTTCTGTGTTTCTTGATTTGCCCAGCCATAGGACTGGGGCCGCACATTATAGGACATGTGCATCTAGACAAGCGATAACGATTCGCGGTACATACGTGGGGAAAGTCTAGGAACATATACCACTCAAGGTAGTGTGTCCTAGACTAGAGGGCGTCATACGACAGGTAGCATAATCCCTAGTTGGACCTAGGTGGCATAAACCCTGAATACAAGAAGCGTTCAGCAGATAGCATAGACTCTAGTTGAATCTAGAAAGCACTTGATAAAAAAACCCTAGATTAGATCTAGGTAATAAATAATAAATGCATGCTTGAAGACAACGGAAACTACAAGGATTAGGATCACATTAACATTACTAGTTGGGACATTAGTTAGGTGGTGCAGAGATATAGAAACCAGTATAACACGGTAAAAGTGAAGCGGAGAAAGTATTGAAGTATACCCAGTTTATCTTGTCCTAGCATATCTTGTGTTAATCCTATCTTGTTGATCTTATCATCATGGTGTTATCTTGTATTCATTTAATTCATGTCGTTCTGTATTCCTTGTTCATATGCTAGAAGTAACTGAACTTACTCAGGCTTTATGTCTGACTCTGTTTCCCCCCCCCCCTCAGGTAGTAAAGGAGGAAATAGTATATCTCAGGTTAGATTGTAATTTCCCAGCTTGAAGATTCGACGAAGTTTTGCTTGGATTCTCTTTTCAGATGCTATGGCTGGCTCTTCCTACATAGGGGAATATAAAATGTTGTTTTATGCTTCTTTATTTTGTAAGACAGATGATACTCTGATATTGGAAAGCAACTGTTGTACAAACTATTTTGTCAATAAAGCAAAGTTTTGTTTTCCACTATTTTAATTTTGTCTGTCTTGTAATTTATCTACATCTTTTACCCTATAATGCTCCACAGAACTTAGTGCATTCCCTTTGTGAGTGACACTAACGGATGTGGGGTGTTACACGTGGTATTAGAGCCGAAGGTTACCGGATCAGATAAAGATATGAAAAATTATTTTTCAAAACAGGTTTTAAAGAAGCATTTTCAAAAGAAAAGTTTTGTTTTATAAGGCATATTCCCCAAAGCCATAAGCACTATCTTTTAATTCTCTGTTTGAGTCCTCGTTTCCTTCTTTCTTGAGTCTCTGGGGCTCCTGGCTTTCTAGGAGGTAACCTCATCGAAGGGCAAATTAGTGCCCGACTTCCATCTATAGCCGTAGTAGTTTCACCTGCGGTCAGTTTTCTTTTAAGCTTTGTAGGGGATTCTGTACGATGGAGACAGCTTTCGAGAGATTTGTCAACATGATTACCCACGGAATAGGATGAGGAGTTTGGCTAAGGATCACAACCCAAGGATGAGGAATTATAAAACCTAAGATAAGAGCAAGTATCTTTACGAGGGTATAATAGGGCATATAATTAAGGACAAGGGCAAGAACGAGGAACAAGATTCTTAGAAGGGCAAGTACATACTTTCACCTCTAAGCGTACCTAGGAGAAAGGTAGTAAAGTTATATTGGAAGAGTCTAGTTTTTCTGTTCTTACTCTTTCGGTTTTAGCGCTTCGCATTCGTTCATGTCTACTTCCATAGTTGAGTCTCTGCACCTTAGTACTTGTATAGTAGAAAGATCCCACTAGAGTCTCAAATCGAATTGGTGGATTGACCAATTTATTTTTGTCTAGTAGGGATTTGAGAGTAGCTATCGAGTTTGCTTATATCATCTCACGTAGATCGTCTAAATTCGGAGGAGATATTCCTTGGGTGCTTGTCTGATATTGGTTTAGGCCTTTGGGGCTTGTACTTGAGGAATGTCGAGTTCGACTAGGATGGTTTGTGTGAAAGATGGATAGTTGTGGCTGGCGCTCTAAATAGAAAAAAAAAAGAGACTAACCTTAAGAGAGGTAAAAAGTACGTAGTGACCTTTTGACCCTCATAGTTATGGCATGATGGATAAGCTAGGAGGAGAGACCTCTGATCATCCTTGTATATATACACTTGGTACCATGGTTGACAACTGTTTATTTTGGAAATGGAGGTCAGAAACTTCACAATCGTGAAGTTAAATTAGATAAGGTACAGAATAGTGAAGCTCAAGAAGATGCGACTTAGAAGACTGAAGACTAGATACGCGCATCATACCCTTTTTCTTTAGGGTACATCCTTGATTTCTTTTTGTAGGAGCTTTACGCATACTTGTTTTCCTCTTTCCAAAGTATATCCTCTAGGACGTATCATCGATCCTTAGGTAGAAGCCAATGGATGAAAACATGTATTTGAAACAAAGTTATGATTGATGGTTGCAAGTGGTTGCTCGTGGATGCATATACACACCATAGGCACTAGATCGGCTCAATCACCTCATGTTGCATATATATGCTTGTTTATTTTTCGTTAATGGATGTATGATGGTTATGTTATCATATGGATGTTGCATTCGGATGAATGGTTGTGCACGCATGTAGAAATAATATGTATCATTAGGGTTCTTTTGCATACATAATGGATGCATGGCACTATCATGGGTTGCATTAAGGAGGTCAACTGAATCAGTAGACCGCCTGATTTTGCATTAGATAAGGACATGTACACACACTATGCACATGATCATGAAGCATTAGAAGTCTTTTTAAGGACAATGGATGCCTGTGATTGAATGGTTGAGTAGTTGGATGATTGGATGGTAGGACACATTCTTCCTAACTTGAAGATTTCGGGGAAGAAATCCAAAAAGGAGGGGAGAATGTAACACCCCGAATTTTCTATTAACACTAAAGTTGCAAAAATAATAATAAGTGTGTAAAGGGGGATGTATCTAATGTGCATACAAAAATAATAATAAGTGTGTAAAGGGGGGATGTATCTAATGTGCATACAAAAATAATATTAAGTGTGTAAAGGGGGGAAGTATCTAATATGCATACAAAAATAATAATAAGTGTGTAAAGGGGGGATGTATCTAATGTGCATACAAAAATAATAATAAATGTGTAAAGGGGAGATGTATCTAATGTGTACGTATTTATATAGATTGACAAATAATAGTAAATATACATTAAGAAAGAATTGGTAAACATAATTGGTTTCTCTTTAGAACGAACGGCTAGAATTAATCTTGGCTTCATCGACGGCTCTCATTAACTTGCAACTCTATATAAACAGCCTCTAGCCTCATTCTTTTTACACCATTCTTCTCTAACCTTATGCTGCATAAACTCTCGGTGGACATGGCTTCTTCTCCTCCTCTAAAATAAATAAATAAAATAAAATATAAATCTAAGACGAGGAAATGCTGCTCAAATCTTTCAAGAGAAGATTCAAAATAAGCTAGGATTCAAGTGAAGATTCAAAATAAGCTAGGATTCAAGTGAAGATTCAAACGACTTCAACGACTGTTTTTCTACGAATTTAATCTCTGTAAGTCGGTTACTTTTCAGATTTGAACATTTTGTCTATTCGTGACATGAAATTAAAGGAATAAAAGAATATGCCTAATCTTTCTATTCGAGTCAGTGCTTATATCTTTGGACCTAATTAAGAATTATTGTGATTCGATGACCAATAAGACTGTGACCATGATTCATTGCCTATGACTATGAAACTTTGGACTTTGAAACCATATGCTTTTGACTATGAACATAAGCCTTTGATTTAGGACATAAACTATTGCCTATGACATAATAAGGACAACTGTGATTAAACACCTATGATTCATGACTAGGAAAGTATAACCTAAGATTATGACTGTGAAAATTGGATATAAACTTGATTTTATATTCAGTCTATTCTTAATTATCCTTGGATCTTGATTATGGGAATTTGTCTATTAAGTTAGATGTACCCATATACATGTACCTATGTTATTTATTCCACCCTTTTTATGTCATAATATTATCAGATCTATATGCCTGCGACGTTTTTATCAATTGATTCAGTGTAATTTGTTAGATCTATAATTAGTAAAATTATCATCTTATGCCAATTAGTATATCTATCTTTTCATGGCATCCTTGTTTATTCCCTTTTATCCACGAATCTAGATTTATCTATAATATAGGATGAACCACGATTACACGAACGAAGGAAATACGATTTGGGCAAAAACATGAAATTGACTAAAACATAGTTGTAAACTTGGAAATTGGCATAATTTGGAATGTGTATTATGACATGCCTATTAAAACGCAAATTGGGAAATTTGACATGAATTATGGAATATGTAATTTGACATATTAAATCTAGTATTGGCAAGTAAGCTAAGTCTTAGGCATAAAATGTAAACTAGAATAATAATTCTAGTTTTGCCATAAACTGTAAATTAGGATGTTAAATCAGAATTGGGATTAATTAAAGCTAATTTGGCATAATAAGTATATTAGCACAATTTTGAATTTAGTCATAATTGTGAGTAATTGTCATGGTTAGAAGAATCATGGTTAGTGACACTTAATTGGGTATAAGTCACATACCAAAAACTATAAATATGACATATAGGGAAAATGGGCCATAATAATAAATGTTGACAATGTACATTAAAAGAGTAATAATGGAATCAGTAAATTAGGAGTAATTTACTTATAGAATTTGTCCTAAATGAAAAAAAAGTAAATTTAGACAAATTAAAGGTTTATTAATGACATCTCTTTTAATAACACATACACCAGAAAGTTCTAGGGTGACAGAGAGGATAGTGCCTAGGCTTGGGTTTGGAAAATACAA
Organism: Allium sativum; assembly: GCA_030737875.1. Lineage (NCBI taxonomy): Eukaryota > Viridiplantae > Streptophyta > Magnoliopsida > Asparagales > Amaryllidaceae > Allium > Allium sativum. The sequence continues at coordinate 10,480,867 of CM060920.1, forward strand.
GTTTCCTGCTCTCCCTGGCTATCCCTAACAGATTCGATGGACGGGATGGTTACTTTCAAAACCTGATTTGGAAATTAATCAAAACCCTTTTGAACTTAGAAAACACGGATAGGCCTTACCCGAGGTTAGACTGAGTTGCGATGTAAACTTGCCCGGAACCAACCGACACATCAAGTAATCGCAATAATATCTGTCTAATGTGAGTGGTCGCGGCTTTAATTTATTTAATTAATGCTAGAACAAGAATGGTAGGGTTAAGTTAACTAAAAAACTTAACCAATTCAACATGATAACTAAACCGATGGGTGGGGTTAGGTTCATACAGACACTTAACACAGTTAAGCTAGAATGGGAAGGTTAAGTCCATAGGAACACTTAACCAAACTTAACATGGTAACAAGACAAGATTTGTAGGGGTTAAGTAACTAAGAAAACACTTAGACAAATTAACATGTTAACTAGACTAGAAGGTGGGGTTAATTAAAGTTAATACACTTAGCCAATTTGACATGTTAGCTGGACTAGACCGTAGGGTTAAGTAAACTTGAACACTTAACCATCAGAGCGTGATAAATGAATAGGGTTAAGTTTAAAACATGAAGGGATAATACTTAACCATTAATAACATGTTAGTTAAAACAGATGGGCAAGGTTAAGTTAAAGGAACACTTAACCAATACAAGATGAATGGGTAGGGTTAAGTAATAAACACTTAACCAATATAATTTGGTTTGTGGTGGGGTTAAGTCAACATGAATTACTGATAACACTTAACCAATTTAACAAGATAAAGTAAAGAGGTTTAAGTTAGCTTGAATTGACTAATGACACTTAACTAACCCAACCTGACGAGAAAGAGAACTAAGTGGTAAACCTTAGTTAAAAGAGACTAAGTAGAAAACCTTAGTTAAGAAAACAACGGTTCTGGAAACTAAGTGGTAAACCTTAGTTAACAAAACTAAGTAGTAATTCTTAGTATAACACGAGAAGGAGCGAACGTCCATCTGATTTTAAAGAAAGCTCCAACGAATTGGGTTACGAAGCCCGAGGCTTCGAGGGGACGTAAGGGTACTCTTGGTATCCCTCTGTGAGGCTGCAGATGATCCTCCTGGGCTCACAGAGGTTAAGGTCTGCGTTAGAAGAACCAAGGGTATGCCATGGTTGCAATATATGGCAACCTAAAGACTAGGATGGACCAGCATGATTCAGCGAGAAACCGGAAGCCCTGTGATAGCAACTCGTCGTCTACCTACCATCTTCATTCAAGCGAGACACATGAAGCGGGAAGGAAGAGAACTCATACGGACCACATACTTGCTATCTAGTTGTGGTTGCGGGGTGTTGTTGGCCATAGGTTAGTGGGGGCAGATAGGGGCCTTCGTACAGTTCTCATTTTTCAAGGATGGCCTTCCATTAGTTGAGGGAGGGGTCAAGTGGGACCATAGCCACTGGAATAAAAACAGATCTTAGCATCTGCATCGGTAGATATCTGAAAGCTCCCGACCAAATTCTGTGTTTCTTGATTTGCCCAGCCACAGGACTCGGGCCGCACATTACAGGACATGTGCATCTAGACAAGCGATAACGATTCACGGTACATACGTGGGAAAGTCTAGGAACATATACCACTCAAGGTAGTGTGTCCTAGACTAGAGGGCGTCATACGACAGGTAGCATAATCCCTAGTTGGACCTAGGTGGCATAAACCCTGAATACAAGAAGCGTTCAGCAGATAGCATAGACTCTAGTTGAATCTAGAAAGCACTTGATAGAAAAACCCTAGATTAGATCTAGGTAATAAATAATAAATGTATGCCTGAAGGCAACGGAAACTACAAGGATTGGGATCACGTTAACATTACTAGTTGGGACATTAGTTAGGTGGTGCAGAGATATAGAAACCAATATACCACGGTAAAAGCGAAGCGGAGAAAGTATTGAAGTATACCCAGTTTATCTTGTCCTAGCATATCTTGTGTTAATCCTATCTTGTTGATCTTATCATCATGGTGTTATCTTGTATTCAGTTAATTCATGTCGTTCTGTTTTCCTTGTTCATATGCTAGAAGTAACTGAACTTACTCAGGCTTTATGTCTGACTCTGTTTTTCTTCCGTCTTCTTTTCTTCCGTTCCTCCCCTCCCTCAGGTAGTAAAGGAGGAAATAGTATAGCTCAGGTTAGATTGGAATTTCCCAGCTTGAAGATTCGACGAAGTTGTGCTTGGATTCTCTTTTCAGATGCTATGGCTGGCTCTTGCTACATTGGGGAATATAAAATGTTGTTTTATGCTTCTTTATTTTGTAAGATAGATGATACACTGATATTGGAAAGCAACTGTTGTACAAACTATTTTGTCAATAAAGCAAAGTTTTATTTTCCGCTGTTTTAATTTTGTCTGTCTTGTAATTTATCTGCATCTTTTACCCTATAATGCTCCACAGAACTTAGTGCATTCCCGTTGTGAGTGAAACAAACGGATGTGGGATGTTACATCTAGTTTGCACCAGTCTTATTCTCTTGGCCATGTCAGCATGTTCTTGCCACATTTGTTGCTCACTGGTTCGAGTTGTTCCACCATGCATCACTTGTGTGCTTTGCCATGCTGCTTTCATATATTTGAGACCATGCTGTTAAGTCATTCCTTGTCCATACATGTGCACTGAGTTTGAACCTTGATTTGCAACTCCAAAAATGGTTCATGCATGCAATGTTTGTTCTTGTTGCATTTGCAACATTCCGTTGGCAATTTTATTGTACTTGCAATTATTATTTTCTGCCCTTGGTTCTTGGTTGTTCTTTGTTGCCTAAGCTGACAAGCATGCTTGTTCGACCTTGCTGCATTGAGTTTGTCCGTTGTCGTACATGGCTTGAAGATTGCACTTTTGTTTCCTATCTCGATGTTGGCATTTTAAGTATGCTGCTATGTGCATGCTTGCATATGTTGTCATGTTGAAATATGCTCCTGCTTGCATTTGTGTATTATTGTTGTGCATTTTCATATATCTATATACAAACATATTAGCTTGCACTTGATTCCCCTATTCCCAAAAATGTGTTTCTCCATTAAAAACAGACCTGTACTATTGCCATGTCGAGATTCATGAAATTGTGCTTGTAAACTTTTGTGTTAGTTGCACCTGTACATTTGTGTATTCATGCTTGCATTCTACACTTGCTTTAGTACATTGGTCTTGAGCTTGCATGTGTACTCCATGTTATTTTGGTCCATGAACATGATGGGCTAAGATGCTGCTGTCCCTTGGTATGTGCTATTTTGTGTGTCGAACCATTCACTTTGTGAATGCTCCATGCTTCTGTGTGTATTTCTTCACTGTTGCACCATGATGCTTGGCACATGATCATGTACATGTCACTGGCATTTGTGCGTATACTTATTTGGGTTGTTCCTTTCCATTTGAATGGTGTGCTTGCAACAATTCCAGTTGTACATGTTGCATGAATTTAAGAACTGCTTTGGCCTTCCATGTCACTATGTTGGAGCTCCTTGATGTGTGCATCATGTCATGAACACACACCGATGCACATGTATATTTGGATGCTCCCATTTCAAAACATTGTATTGAGTTGAGATTTGTGTACACCGACTTTGCTGTGTGGCTTGACTTTCCATTCTTGCACTTGTTTTGGCTGAATGAGTTGTCCATTTGTTTTGTTTGTTGCTGCCATGTGTGTTGTTGTTACTTGCCTTGTGCTCGACCCTGATTTGTGTCTTGTACTTGCGGAATATGTGCACACATGTCCTTGATCATTATTGCGAACTTGCTTTTGTATATAAGCGTGAGCATACATGAATTCGAGCTTGGATATTTTTATGTTGTTGAACAATTGTTTTTACTATGTATATACGTATAAATATATATATATATATATATATATGCACAGATGTGTGTATATATATATGTGTTTGTGTGCGAATTTGAACTTAATTTCTTGGTTCATGCCCATTCACGATGTTTGACCAAATTGTCCCTGCACATAAATATGCGTATATACATACGCATGTATGTGTATACATGTATAGTGCACGTGCAGTTTATATATGTGAGCACTAGAGGATTTGTTTACCTTGTGGTTGTAACACCCCACCTCCGCCAGGGTGACTCTTGCAAGCACTCTGACTTTGGAGGGGTGTTTGAATCAGGTAAACATGCATAATGATATATCAAGGCAGAACAAGAACATATGTATATATGTAAACAGAGTAAATAACATAGATAAAACAGCGGAAGATTTTAAACCATTTCAAAACAAGTCTGGTACAACACAATGTCAATTTTCCAAATAAACAAGTCTAGTACATAAAACCACATCATCTGAAAACTGAAAAGGAAAACATAAAGTAGCTATCCCCAAATGGAAAAACCATAGCAAGCTCAAGTCCCAAGCGTACATGAGCTATCCAAGAAAAGCAGCTAAGGTCCAAGCTAAGCTCCTGTATTCCCTCCCTGAGAACCTGGGGGGGGAACGGAAGAAAAGAGGCGAAAGAAAACAGGTCAGTCAAAAAGACTGAGTAAGCCCTACTACAATCAATGTAAACTGATAAAGTTAACTGACATGAGCAGCATGTATGAACATAAGGATAATAACATACTAGCATGATGATTAACTAACCAAGCAGATAAAGGTGTCATCGCATAATCATGATTAAGGTTTTTACACCACAGGTGTACTAGCAAACTAACATGACTTGAATAAACAAGTATTGATCCCTTGGCCCAAGCTTGGCCCAATACCAGGTGTTGACCTAAGTCAAGATCCAACTTTTTAGTACCAATACTAGTATAATAGTATTGGGTGTTACCCCAATGTTCACACCGAACAGAACGGAACAGAATGGTCCATACAGAAATAGAGTTTGGGAAAAATGGGCTTTTATCATCCTAACAGATAAAGTACAAAAACGGAATGCTAACAATAATGGGCCTTTACCACCCTAACAGAACGGTACCACGCAGAAACAGACGGGTGTTGCCACCCAACAAAACAGACGGTACCAACAGAACCAGACAGAGCTAAGTGTACCCTAAATCCTACCCAAGCGATCGGCTCCCTAGTACATAAATAACCTGTGTCGGCCCTACGATATGGTGTATCACTCCCTAAAGTGGCAACCAATTGGCACAGGCATATTTACAGATGTCACGGCGGCTTACATCCTCAGAGGCAGACCGGGATCCATGCACGCACATGACCCGGTTGGAATGCACCATCAACACCCATCGCCATTATCAGAATGAACCACTTATAATTAGTTCAGTAAGCGTGCCCGGACCCTACCTACAGTTGGGTCAAAGTTTTGATACCAGAAAGGGTTACTGACTAATATGGGTCCCAAACAACAGATGACACAAGTATTCCCCCTTGTGTCCCCACACTATCAGATTCATATTAACTTATCAACAGAGTTCAGATATACAAAGTTCAGAGACCAGTTTTCAGACCAACGGATCAGATAACAGATTTACAAACTTGCCTAACTTGATGTGGGTCCTACAGATCCGCAAAACAGGTTCGTTTAATTTATCAATCAAGTTAGTTTATCCAGACCAGGTATCAAATTGGTTCTCAGCCTTATCAAATTACTGAGTTGGATTGGTTAAGTATTATTCAACTTAACCCCGCGAAATTACCGAGTTCAGATTGGTTAAGTGTAGGCTGACTTAACCCCGTTAATCCCCCATGTCTAAATTGGTTAAGTATTAAGTGGACCATGACTTAACCCTAATCATGAGGCATTAATTAATTAATGTGCCTTAACCTCTCACATTGGACTTTGTTGCGGTCACTAGTTAGGCCGGTCGGTTCCGGGTAGCTTTACACCACAACTAGGTCTAACCTCGGGTTCAAGGTACAACTTGACCAACTTCTCACATTGGGTCCTATTGTTTGTAGCAACTAGTTAAGCCGGTCGGTTCCGGGTAGGTTTACGCTACAAACTCAACCCAACCTCGAGTTGGCCACACTTATCTTTTCTAAGTGTCATGTCCATCATGTTTCCAAAACATGTTACAAATTTTCAAGCAATTGGGTAGACCTAACTTAATAGGTAAATTCCCAATGGGTAGACCTAACTTAATAGGTAAATTCCCAAGCTTATGTTTTTATGTCTTTTAAGTTTACCCAACCCCAAACGCAATCCCATCGCTTACATATCGCAATAGCGCATAAAGGATAGAAAGAGGGAACTTGGCATAATCATGACATAAAAGTGTTAAAGCCACAAGTTCAACATGGTGGCATATGAAAGGTTCATGTGTTCATACACTTGCATATTACATTTTTAGGCCCAAAAAGCATGCATAAAACCAAACTTGGCATATTCATGATACATGGTGCTAAATGACATGTAAGAATGGCCACAAGTTCGCATTTAGCCTCACATGCAAGTTATCATAAGTGATATGATAACTTACATGTTGCCAAAATGCAACCTTTGGCATAAAGCTTGAAGCTTTATGTTCACATACTCAAAATAAGCTTGCATAACATGATAACATTAACCATATGACCATCCCAAACTTGCATAACATACTTGCATATCATATGACACTTGCATAACAAACTTGCATAATAAAACTTGCATAATATATGACAACTTGCATATCAAACTTGCATAAACAAACTTGCATAACATATGACAACTTGCATATCATACTTGCATAAACAAACTTGCATAACATATGACAACTTGCATATCATACTTGCATAAACAAACTTGCATAACATATGACAACTTGCATATCATACATTTAACTTTAGAGTTTAAGTATGAAAGGAATAGGGCTTACAATGCTTAAGAAGTCACAAAAATATGACAAAGCCCTTATGAAATCAATTAAACCCAAAATGCAAGCAAAACCCTTGAGCCAAAATGATCAAGACTCTTTCTTTATGATGCAAATATATAAACTTGACTTGAATGCAAGCTAATGATGCTCATACAAGTTTGAAAACACTTGTATGCATGGAAAATCACTTAGGAATTTATTTAGGAATTTTATGAAGAGAGTGGAGGCCATGAGAGGATTGATTTTGCCATAGTTTAGTTGTATGAATGAATAATGATGATTTAGGGTAGGTTAGGGTCTTATTTATAGATTAGGCAAGTGTTTTAGGCCATAGGATTAACCCTAGATTCAATCCAAGCCATCAAAGCATGTCTTGGGGAAGAAGTCAAGTGTAGGAACCATCTAGGGCCTTTAGATTAAAGATGGACCATGAGAACCATTCAAATGCAAAATCTGCACTTGAGCGAATCGGCCCACGGGTTGACAGCCAAACACCCTGGATTAACCCCTAGTCGACCCAGCGGGCTCGGGTCGACTTCAAAAATCGGCCGGTTCGGTTATTCCCCTCTCCCAATTCGCTATTTTGACCATTTTTGCATATTTATTTATTAAATTTTCAATTATATATATATATATCAATATATATATATTTCTCTGCGCAACCCATTTCACTTAATTAAGTATACTTTAATTTGGGAATTTTTCGTGAAACTTCGCGAGGCCATATCTTGGTCATACGGACTCCGATTTTCGAAAACTCGGACTCTATTTCGCGTTTTTTTCCGAGACGAACGCAATGGCATAGCCCGTTTCCCTTGGTTCAGATTTTACGGTTTAATTCTCCCTCCATTTATGTTATAACATGTTATTCAAAAATACGGGTTGTTACATTCCTCCCTCCATAAAGGATTTCGTCCCCGAAATCTCCAAGTTAGGAAGAACGTATCCTACCATCCAATCATCCATCTACTCAAAACATCACCCATGAGCAATCATTGTCCTTACAAGATTCTAATGCGATATGAACATATGCAAAAGGTGTGTGTATATGTTCTTATCTAATGCAAAGATCATCAATGCAAAGTATGTCAGTGAAATGAATCCATTATGTATGCAAATAGTCCTAATCATATAATACTATATGTGTGCACAAACATTCATCCATATGCAACATCCATGTGCCAAATTAACCATCTTGCAACCATAAGAATTGAAAATATACACACGTCCATATGCAATATGAGAGTGTATTTCAAGCCGATCTAGTGCCTAGTGTGTGTTTATGCATCCACGAGCAACCACTAGCAACCACTTGCATCCACTTGCAACCATCAAACATAACATGTCTCAAACACATGTTTACATCCATAGGATTCCTATCTTAACAAGACACAGTCGAGTGATGGAAGCGAGTACAGATAAAACAAAAACTTGGTACATATACTTACAGACTACTAGTACAGATCAGATTTTCCCCAAATGATTCTTAGGAAACTAAGCATGGTAGAAACCCAGAATGTATTCGTCATAGTCACCCTCATGCCCAACACAGATACTCTCAAATCCCAATTTATCACAAACAGATGAGTTATAACTCTCAGGGAGTTTGAGACTATTACCAGATCAGAAGCAAGACTAGCATTAAAGTACTGAGTTTCCATTACAGAATCAAAATACCAGAAAATGAGTTTCAAACTGAAAATTAGACAAGGAAAATTAAACATCCTACAGACAAATTATTCTAGCCCTAATCTATTCACCCGCCATGCGAGTATTCACCGTTCCTTCCGATGTAGTCCCTTTCTTCTTCGGGCAGTCCCTAGTGAAGTGTCCCATCTCTCCACAGTTAAAGCAAGTGCCCTTCCTCTTTCTGCAATCCTTGTTTAGATGGGTTGAGCTTCCACAAGTAAAGCACTTCTTTTCCTTCTTATCTTCAGACTTCTCCTCCTTCTTTTGCATTTCCTTTTTGGGCCCCGTTTTCTTGTTTTGAGACTCATTCACCTTGACCTCCTTCTTTGCGCTCTTGTTCTCTTCATGGAGTAGGGCCATATCTACCAAACTCTCAAACGTGGCCCCCATGGGCACATGAGACATAGCTAACTCCTGTAACGGCTCATTCAATCCTCTAGCAAAACGAAGAGCCTTCTTCTGAGTAGTACTCACCATATCCAAGCCAAAACGAGCTAACTGATTGAACTTGTTAACATATTCTTTAACAGACATGTCTCCTTGCTTCAAAGCAATAAACCTTTCCATTTGCAAGTTCTCTTCAGTAGAAGACATAAACTTAAGCCCGAATCTTGTCCTGAAATCGACCCATGTCTCAACGGGCCTAGTCGCGGTGGTGATCTCCCACCAATAAGCGGCTTCATCCTTCATAAGCCAAACCGCCAACAAGATCTTTCTCTGATCATCTAATCCAAAGATAGCGAATAAATCCTCGGTCTCTTTCAACCGATTTCTGGCCTCTACAAAGGTCTCGGTGCCTTGAAAGTTCTTGCCACCCATTGCTTTGAAATCCTTGCAAGTCTTTGCGAAGTCAGCCTGAGGATGCTGAGGGGGAGGAGGAAGAGGAACCTCAGCGACAGGAGGAGGAGGAACATTAGCGACAGGAGGAGGAATATTAACTACTGGAGGAGGAGGAGGAGGGACATCTGCGGGGCCGGCTTCGGTCGCCCTAGCCTCCAAAAGTCTCCTATACCAAACAGGTACGTGTACTCCCTCCGGAATAGCAAGGTTATCGGCCATACTGAAAACGAAGAAAAAGACAGATTCAGAATAGAGAAAAACGAAGGGATTTTTGCTAATGGCTTTTTGGGGAATAGCCAATAAACTAGACTTTTCTTTGGAAAATACTTTATACTTGGTTTTGAAAATAGGTTTCTAAAAGTTTTCTAAAAACCTTTTTGTTCCTTCTCGTAAACCATATGCTCTGATACCAAATGTAACACCCCACCTCCGCCAGGGTGACTCTTGCAAGCACTCTGACTTTGGAGGGGCGTTTGAATCAGGTAAACATGCATAATGATATATCAAGGCAGAACAAGAACATATGTATATATGTAAACAGAGTAAATAACATAGATAAAACAGCGGAAGATTTTAAACCATTTCAAAACAAGTCTGGTACAACACAATGTCAATTTTCCAAATAAACAAGTCTAGTACATAAAACCACATCATCTGAAAACTGAAAAGGAAAACATAAAGTAGCTATCCCAATATGGAAAAACCATAGCAAGCTCAAGTCCCAAGCGTACATGAGCTATCCAAGAAAAGCAGCTAAGGTCCAAGCTAAGCTCCTGTATTCCCTCCCTGAGAACCTGGGGGGGGGGGGAAACGGAAGAAAAGAGGCGAAAGAAAACAGGTCAGTCAAAAAGACTGAGTAAGCCCTACTACAATCAATGTAAACTGATAAAGTTAACTGACATGAGCAGCAGGTATGAACATAAGGATAATAACATACTAGCATGATGATTAACTAACCAAGCAGATAAAGGTGTCATCGCATAATCAGGATTAAGGTTTTTACACCACAGGTGTACTAGCAAACTAACATGACTTGAATAAACAAGTATTGATCCCTTGGCCCAAGCTTGGCCCAATACCAAGTGTTGACCTAAGTCAAGATCCAACTTTTTAGTACCAATACTAGTATAACAGTATTGGGTGTTACCCCAATGTTCACACCGAACAGAACGGAACAGAATGGTCCATACAGAAATAGATTTTGGGAAAAATGGGCTTTTATCATCCTAACAGATAAAGTACAAAAACGGAATGCTAACAATAATGGGCCTTTACGACCCTAACAGAACGGTACCACGCAGAAACAGACGGGTGTTGCCACCCAACAAAACAGACGGTACCAACAGAACCAGACAGAGCTAAGTGTACCCTAAATCCTACCCAAGCGATCGGCTCCCTAGTACATAAATACCCTGTGTCGGCCCTACGATAGGGTGTATCACTCCCTAAAGTGGCAACCAATTGGCACAGGCATATTTACAGATGTCACGGCGGCTTACATCCTCAGAGGCAGACCGGGATCCATGCACGCACATGACCCGGTTGGAATGCACCATCAACACCCATCGCCATTATCAGAATGAACCACTTATAATTAGTTCAGTAAGCGTGCCCGGACCCTACCTACAGTTGGGTCAAAGTTTTGATACCAGAAAGGGTTACTGACTAATATGGGTCCCAAACAACAGATGACATAAGTATTCCCCCTTGTGTCCCCAGACTATCAGATTCAGATTAACTTATCAACAGAGTTCAGATATACAAAGTTCAGAGACCAGTTTTCAGACCAACGGATCAGATAACAGATTTACAAACTTGCCTAACTTGATGTGGGTCCTACAGATCCGCAAAACAGGTTCGTTTAATTTATCAATCAAGTTAGTTTATCCAGACCAGGTATCAAATTGGTTCTCAGCCTTATCAAATTACTGAGTTGGATTGGTTAAGTATTATTCAACTTAACCCCGCGAAATTACCGAGTTCAGATTGGTTAAGTGTAGGCTGACTTAACCCCGTTAATCCCCCATGTCTAAATTGGTTAAGTATTAAGTGGACCATGACTTAACCCTAATCATGAGGCATTAATTAATTAATGTGCCTTAACCTCTCACATTGGACTTTGTTGCGGTCACTAGTTAGGCCGGTCGGTTCCGGGTAGCTTTACACCACAACTAGGTCTAACCTCGGGTTCAAGGTACAACTTGACCAACTTCTCACATTGGGTCCTATTGTTTGTAGCAACTAGTTAAGCCGGTCGGTTCCGGGTAGGTTTACGCTACAAACTCAACCCAACCTCGAGTTGGCCACACTTATCTTTTCTAAGTGTCATGTCCATCATGTTTCCAAAACATGTTACAAATTTTCAAGCAATTGGGTAGACCTAACTTAATAGGTAAATTCCCAATGGGTAGACCTAACTTAATAGGTAAATTCCCAAGCTTATGTTTTTATGTCTTTTAAGTTTACCCAACCCCAAACGCAATCCCATCGCTTACATATCGCAATAGCGCATAAAGGATAGAAAGAGGGAACTTGGCATAATCATGACATAAAAATGTTAAAGCCACAAGTTCAACATGGTGGCATATGAAAGGTTCATGTGTTCATACACTTGCATATTACATTTTTAGGCCCAAAAAGCATGCATAAAACCAAACTTGGCATATTCATGATACATGGTGCTAAATGACATGTAAGAATGGCCACAAGTTCGCATTTAGCCTCACATGCAAGTTATCATAAGTGATATGATAACTTACATGTTGCCAAAATGCAACCTTTGGCATAAAGCTTGAAGCTTTATGTTCACATACTCAAAATAAGCTTGCATAACATGATAACATGAACCATATGACCATCCCAAACTTGCATAACATACTTGCATATCATATGACACTTGCATAACAAACTTGCATAATAAAACTTGCATAATATATGACAACTTGCATATCAAACTTGCATAACATATGACAACTTGCATATCATACTTGCAGAAACAAACTTGCATAACATATGACAACTTGCATATCATACTTGCACAAACAAACTTGCATAACATATGACTACTTGCATATCATACATTTAACTTTAGAGTTTAAGTATGAAAGGAATAGGGCTTACAATGCTTAAGAAGTCACAAAAATATGACAAAGCCCTTATGAAATCAATTAAACCCAAAATGCAAGCAAAACCCTTGAGCCAAAATGATCAAGACTCTTTCTTTATGATGCAAATATATAAACTTGACTTGAATGCAAGCTAATGATGCTCATACAAGTTTGAAAACACTTGTATGCATGGAAAATCACTTAGGAATTTATTTAGGAATTTTATGAAGAGAGTGGAGGCCATGAGAGGATTGATTTTGCCATAGTTTAGTTGTATGAATGAATAATGATGATTTAGGGTAGGTTAGGGTCTTATTTATAGATTAGGCAAGTGTTTTAGGCCATAGGATTAACCCTAGATTCAATCCAAGCCATCAAAGCATGTCTTGGGGAAGAAGTCAAGTGTAGGAACCATCTAGGGCCTTTAGATTAAAGATGGACCATGAGAACCATTCAAATGCAAAATCTGCACTTGAGCGAATCGGCCCACGGGTTGACAGCCAAACACCCTGGATTAACCCCTAGTCGACCCAGCGGGCTCGGGTCGACTTCAAAAATCGGCCGGTTCGGTTATTCCCCTCTCCCAATTCGCTATTTTGAACATTTTTGCATATTTATTTATTAAATTTTCAATTATATATATATATATATATATATATCAATATATATATATTTCTCTGCGCAACCCATTTCACTTAATTAAGTATTCTTTAATTTGGGAATTTTTCGTGAAACTTCGCGAGGCCATATCTTGGTCATACGGACTCCGATTTTCGAAAACTCGGACTCTATTTCGCGTTTTTTTCCGAGACGAACGCAATGGCATAGCCCGTTTCCCTTGGTTCAGATTTTACAGTTTAATTCTGCCTCCATTTATGTTATAACATGTTATTCAAAAATACGGGTTGTTACAGTGGTATTTACATTGTTTCACTGTCAATATCACAAGTTGTCTAAACATAGATGGATGTCCGTATAAATCAGATCAAGTCGTGAAATATGATGAGAAACACATCAAAATTCTAAGGCAAATAAATATTAAAATAAAATTGTATCTGTTAGAATTTAAAAATATTTTTGTTTCAGTTTATTGTGTGTGTTTCTGTGATAGGTATGCAGGTGATCGGACTAAATGTGCTGACAGACATAAGACAATGCGAAGATAGAGTGTGAGTCAGTGAATGTTATATTATCTATAACTGAGTTACTGAGAGAAATGTAGTAAGACAACAATGTATAAAAATGAGTGTCTGTATAACTGAGTGTTGTTACTGAGTGTTGTTGTGAGGAACGGTGTAAAAAATCAAATTGATATTGAAATGTATTGTATTAATGAGATGTACAAATAGTGAAGTTATGAAATCTGTACTATTCAAATGTTGAAATAAAATATTATATTTTAATAAAATACTTTTGAATATTTAAAATCTTGTGCAATGGTATTTTATTTAAATATAAATATTTTATTCTATCTGTTATGAAGTAGAATGGTACAATTAAAGACATATTTATAATAATATATATGTTTGTTATCATAAAAAAAATCATAGAATTGTTAGATACAACAGATTGGAGGTAGCAGCGACTTCCTGGGCTTGGTTCAGTACCGTCCCGGATATTGGAGGTAGCACAGCTCTACCTGCTACTTGCTGGCTATTGCAAGCTGACGGCCAGGAGGCGGCCCTGACCTCATGGGCTCTAATGGAAACCAGTGTTGCAGAAGTAGGATGTTTCCTGCAGACTTGGTGATCCACAAGTAGGTAAAAATCCTTTAAACACTGAGAATTTGTTCTCAGTGGAAGCACCAAAGTGTTGATACTAAAAAATGGCAACACCCAAATAGAGAATATGAAGAGAATAAAAATAAAGAAAAGTAAATGAAAAATGAGTAAAAGCGATAACACGCAAGTTTATAGTGGTTCGGCATTAATGAGCCCACCTCTACTTTATATTCTCTTATAAAACTTGAATAAAATTAGTACAGTAATAGAAATTCTCTCAAACACTCGAGTACAAGGCGGTAGTACAAAGTATAGAAGAGAATAAATGTTACAAGTCCTTTCTCTTGAGCTTTGGGGGACTATTTATATCCAGTTCAGTATGCCATGTGGCGCTCATTTTGGATCAGTAAGGAGGTAGTGGAATTGGTGTTTAGCTCGTGGGAAATGTTAACTCCAGCTTGGTATAGTACTCGTGTGTTTCAATCTGAAATAACAGGAGATAAATTAGGTGTTTAACCTTGTTTATAGTCGGTAGAATAGGTCCCTGAAGCATACAGTGTCCGCGTCGGTAAACTACGGATCAATATACCGAGCCAGACCCTTTTTAATTCTCTATTTTCTTCACTCCTCTGAAAAAAGGACGATCCATAGAAGGCCGAGCTGGGATAGGCCAAGCCGGATATAAGTCATGCCGGGGCTTGAATGGAATATTAGTTGCTTCCTTTGACTTTGTAGAAAATGGAGATGCCTAGATTAAATTTTGAGCGTGTTGTCTATGAACTTCGACGACCTTGCCAAAATGTGTATCAACACATGCCTAGTTAGATTTGTACTTCATCAAAGAACAAGCTTTAAAAGGGAAAATCGATATTAATCACTTACCCAGTGCTTACCAGAGGGCTGATATCTTTATCAAGGAACTATTTGTGTAAAATCCCATTCGATTGGGAAAGAGCTCTACATCAACGACGCCATCTCCAACTCTATTCAACTTCTCGATCCAGATTCAGTTCAATTTCTTCTCAAATCAAGCAAGATATCGAAGAAAAAGGGTAGATTTGTCACTTTCTTCAGATCTAGTGCATTCATGGCCTATTCCCCCTCCTCTCTCCTCAAGTTCCTCAGGCAAAGGTCACAAGGTCATCTCAAAGCAAATGATATACAAAATAGATGAAAATTTCAACTGATTTGAAGATGTTAAGTCACTAATTTTTTTTGCATGAAGAGTGTTTCATTTTTACGCACAAATTGATGCCGTAACGCATTCATATTATAATGTATTAAAGAATTTAAGGATGCCTTTTTTGGCCTGACAACTATGTGCATGCATATGTGAAATGTTATCATAAAGTTTTATTTGCAAACCAAGCATCTACAAAGCTTGTGCATTTAAGCTATTTGCGTCCAAAATTTGGACTTGTATATTCAAGATCACATATGTTTAAATGACTACCTCTGATACTGACATGTCTAAGCTATCTTATAGGATTGAAGTCTGATGTTCTTGAAAATGATTTAGACTAAAACATATATTTATTTTCAAAATCTAAACATGTAAAGTAGGACTATCAATGGATGTATTCGAAAATCTGAAAACCGCCTGTATCCATATCTGAAAAACAAAGAAGTAATCGAAATTCGAAAAGATAGATGCGACTATGGGTAAGACGACATCCACAAACGAAAATTATTTATTTGGTATTTTTGATGATTATGATTTGTATTATATGTATTTTAATACAATAAAACTGTTTAGTATATCAAATTTGTTTATTTTTGATATTTTGCCCAATAGTATTGAAAAACAACTAAAATTTTCCATTTATGCTTCTTTTTTTTCAATCATTGAAGGACAAAATAATCATCTGATATTTGTTTGTATCCGTAAATGTGAATATTCGATATTCGAAAATGATTTCAGATACAGATAAGAAGATGACACTGTCCACATTCGAAATATCCTTTAATAGCCCTAACTTAGAGTTGGCACTATAATCTACTGTGTATATCAAACCTTTAAATATTCAATGGTTTAAAATGCTTTTTGAATTATGCATCTAAACAATTTTCAAACTCGCACAAATATTCAAGGCTCAAATTTCTATAATGAGCTCACTTAGTTGAATAGGGACCATCTACGAAGATTTAAAATTCAAAGTACTATACTTATTTGGAATCTTGTGCACTAGATATAAACATTTTGAAAGTCAACCATTTATAAGAGGCATGTTTTCTATTTATAAATATGCTTGGAAATTCAGTGAAAAGCGGAGCTGAAAAATTTATTTAAGATCGTACATACATGCCAAAAATTATATAGTTAGAGCATCTCCAACATTCCGATTACAAAATGTAAACCGAAGTTTTCCCACCAAAATACGGGTAAGGTGCTTATTGAATAGGAGTCTGGGATCCAAATGCCTGTTCGCCTGAAAGAAAAAAAAATCTTCAGGCCTATTGAATGGGCGTTTGGAGCTCAAGCATATGTTCAACAAGTGTCTGAAGCCTGTTTTTCTTTCTTTCTTTCCTCTGAAAATTTTCCAGACGTCTTTTCAACGGGCTCCAGTTTGAAGCGTAGTTTGAAGAGGCGCCCCATCCTGGATACCTATTCAACAGGCACCTAGTTTGAAGTGCTGTTCGAACAAGCGACCCATCCTAGGGCGTTTCTCAAACGCTGTTGTTTCCAACTATGTTTTTATAACCAAATCTACTGAATTTTGAATTGATTACAAAATATATACTCCGTTGGAGATGAAAATGAATGTATATGTTATGTTTTTGTGATTTTGAAGGTTTGTTGGAGATGCTCATATGCACATGCAAGCAGCGTTGTCAAAAATTGTAAAATCATACAATTTAAATTGAATCGCTCCTTCATCGATTCCGCGAAATTAATCGCATACACTAAAAATTGTATGATCCAAACCCAACTGAAAATATTATCTAAAAATTGAACCGATGATCTACATTCTTCCAAATTTAGCCGTTTATTAACGAACCCTAATAGTTAATACTGGTCGTTGCATCCAAATCGAAGAGGTTAATCATTCAGTTCAAAGATCAATAGACGCAAATTGAATAGATGTTTAATTTGTTATTTAAATCATCCAAAATCAAATCAAACAACATCAATATCATTCAGAATAAATCAGAAACCGAGAAAGAAATAAAAAAAATCAGAGAAACCGAAGGAGGAACGTGAAATCGACTAACACATGGATTGAGAGGTAAAAAAATTAAATGCAATCGCCATCCTTTATTTTCTTTCTCGCTAAATTGTTCCCTGCTTCTACGCTTCTTCTCCGCGAATTCAAGCTTCTCCGCAACAATTTTTTGTCCACGAACTAATGTAAGTTCTTTGAAGGTATTCTTCCTGTCTCTTCTTCGCGGATTTCTTCTTCTTTTTTGGTTTAGTTGTCAAATCGACAATCAGAAAGATTTCCCTATGTAAGAGACCCAAAATCAATTTGTGTGTACAACTATTTTTTTCGCCTATCAAAACTGATTTTCCCGACGTTTCTTCCATGCCAAAATAATAAGCCGCCTGTCTCTCCTCCGTTTCTTCTTTTTTTTTTCTCACCCAAATTCGTCTGCTTCTTCTCCCCGAAATCTTGTTTTCTCACTCAGTACTCGTTCTTCTCCAATCTCGCCTACTTCTCCCCAAGATCGATTCTTTTTTTTAAGTTGCTCAATTCATTTTTTGATCCGATTGATTTTATTTCCTAATGTAAGATATTGATTTACAAATCAATCTTGACTTTTATTTCAAAATTGATTTCGATCCAGATTTCGAAATCGATTTCCATTTTGAAATTAAAGTTGATTTCGATTTCCAGATATAAATCTAAGTATATCTCAAAATCGTCATCACTAAATACCCTAATCATATCACCACAACCGACCGTCATCAGTAAATACCCTAATCACATCAGCACAACTGACCGTCATTTAGGTATGAAAATATAGGTTTTCACAA
The DNA here is from genome assembly GCA_030737875.1 of Allium sativum. NCBI lineage: Eukaryota > Viridiplantae > Streptophyta > Magnoliopsida > Asparagales > Amaryllidaceae > Allium > Allium sativum. Next base: position 10,499,009 of record CM060920.1, read on the forward strand.
ATCCACTTCAATTACTTATTGAATGTGTTATTAATAATCCAAAATATTGTAAAGGTTAAAATTTTGGATCGCTCTGGAGATTTCGTCGATGCTGCCAAAACCTGGTAATTCTTTTGTTTAGTTTGCTATTGTTGGTGCTTAAAGCTGTGTTTATCTTAATTTTGTCCATTATTCTGCTTGCACTCTCTATTTTCATTTTTCTTCAATGTTGGATTTTCTGCCATAACTTTTTTTGGGGCACTCCAAGGAAAATATGCTTTTTAAAAGCTTTAGTTTAGCTTTTGGGATCTGGTTTAGTTTATCTTGATTTTGCTTTTGCAATGAATTCCGATTTTGCTGAAAAATCAAAGGAAGTTGTTTAAAAGAAGAGGCATGGTGTTGTTTCTTCAAAATAAGATTTTCCTGTGGAAAGCAGCCCTCAGCACTTCTTGTTTTGAAAAAAAATATAATCAAAAGCATAATGGTGAAGATACTAATATGCAAGTTAAAAATAATAAGCGTACATTGGGGTGTAACCATACCTGCATCAAAATCTTATCTTTTAGCATGCTCAACTCTTTTCTTTTTTGGCACCTCCTAATTTCAAATCATGTTAGTCAGGCAGAAATCAACAAAGGTGATAAGGTGTTCGCAGGCATTGAGCGTCCAGGTTCAGGTATTTCTAAAGCAGTGGGGTTATTGGATGATAATGAAGGGTACTAAGGGTGAAATTATAGTTGGTGAGAAATAATGTTTATGTTGCATTAGTAAATGGTGGTTTGGTTCATAGTAGTGATGGGGTGCTCGGCTCAATAATTTGAATTATGTATGCAAAAGTCGCTTAAAGCCGATGGTTAATTCCTGTCAGATTTGTTTCTACTATCAAATGTCAATGTGCATAACATATTGCAAGATAGGATGCATTTCCAAATGTCTCAGAAGAAAGGCTGCACCCCATGGTTATTCTTTCTTTGTGAGTTTGGTTTTTATCATACCCCACAACTAGAATGAACAGTGATTCAACTGTACGTAGTTAATTTTTTTGGGTAGAATGCTCTAAAGCAATGTCATTCGTGGATTTCCCTAGTTTGAATTTTTATCAAACATATATCATGTTAGCACATTATTAAACTTTATTGTTAACTACACACTATATACTAAAACCCATTTGGCTTATTTTTGTTTGTTATTTAATTGGCAGTCATAATTATTAACTACTACCAAATTATTTAGACTAACATTCACAATTTTCCCAAAAGAATGGTGTTCATTATTTCAGACTACGCTAATAGTTATCAACAAAACAGAAATTTAATTTATTGTAATTTTAAATTTTCAAACCGACCGTTATACTAGTTCCAGTGTAAGCTATTTTAAGGAGGTTGGATTGTAAAATAGATCTACTTTTGTTACCAAACATGAGAGCCTGTCTAAACACGATCTACTTTTATATCACCTACCATAAAAGGATTGCCACCGTACTATTTAGAATAGGGTACATATTTTTGTTAGCTTATGGAGCACCATTTAGGAAAATTGTAGCCAATTAATTCATTTGTCTTTGTGATAATGGTTAATTCGACATGACACTCATACAATTTGCAATGCAAATTTGAGAAGTTGAACTTTGAAATAGACACATGAACAAATATGATGATGTGTTAAAAATATATTTTGATCAATGTGGATCACTTTATATGTGTTACAATTTGATGAATTCCTCTATCCCAACTTCCTCGCGACGACTCAAACCTCAACCTTGCTTCATTTCTTTAGAAAAATAATTAGTGGTGCAACCTAAACTGATAAGCTTTTTGCCCAACTCGTAAGTAAAATGTCCAACTCATTAAATAGGAAGCAATTATATACAGATTACAAATAGGAATATCTTCTGTCGACATTGGTATTTTGCTAGTATTGTCTAATAATAATCTTATGGATTATAAATAAAATTATGTTTAAGAAATTGTTCATTTGAACATCATAACCAAATTTCTTGTATTTTAATCTTCTTGTATATGAATGATAATCCATTTCACCTCAGGCTTGTTATTTAAATGCCTTTGATCTATTAGGAAATGGTGGTGGTTAATTATTACAAAAAAATTGTTTGACTGCACTTCAGTTGTTAGGTTTAGATTTTTGTTAATTGTTGTGGTTAAAGTGAAAACTAATAGCCGAAAGTAAAGGGTTATGTTGAAGGCTGAATTCCTAATCCTTCTCCATACGGATGCGTGGAGAATAGAATAGAAACAAAGTTAGAGTGCAAACTAAATAGCATTAAGACAAATTACTACAAGAAATAAAATTCTAATCAAATAAACACGAGGTAGAATGACAACCTTCGTTGAATGCACAATACAACATAAAATAGTACATCAAATAAAAAACAATGATTACTATTTTCTACATTTTGCCTCTGAAAATGGATTCATTGTATTTGTGCAGTGTGTATATGATAAACATGATATCATAAATTAATAGTGTTTTTTCTAAGAGGTTGTTTCTTTATGACTGGTTATATTGTTTAGTTGGTGTTTTTGCATGTTCACTTTCAACACTATTTATGTCCTTTCTTTTCTCTGGGCTCTTTATGATTTTTTTTTTTTTTTTTTTGTCTATTTCTTCTTTTAGACTGCATGTTTTCTTGATTGCAACTGTTTATAAGAAACGTCGGTTCTTATATGCAAATTATTGGTTTTAAATTTATTAACTTCAATCCTACTGCTATAGTTTGCTAACTTCTAATAAGTTTGTGTAACTTCATTTTTCTTAGCGATACCTCCCCATCCTTTCCTACTGCTGTGCTTTTTTCGTTTGCAAGTTTTGTTGGTTGTATACTTTTGTAGCTTGATATATAAAAGCATGTATTATGAGAGCAGAGAATTATGTTACTACCCAGGTTGCGATTCACTGAAAATAATATTGTTTTTCCTCCAATTTGATTTTATGACAAACATCACACTTTTTGTTTCTTGCTAAGGCTGATCGATGAAGATTTAACGATAAGACATTTAATTTCTCAGAAAATTGATTATTAATGCACATTCATCAGTTCACTTAAAAAAATTCTAATCGTAGAAATGTAACTTTCACACACCTTGGTCAAAAGATGATCTAGTTTGGCATAGTTTTCCTTTTATCCTTGTTTACCAGGTATACCGATTGAAGCATATGGTGCTTGTTTCATTTCAGTAATATCTACATAGGATCAGATCAGAGAACCACCAATAATTAATTTAATACTAGATAGGAAATGTTATGATTTAACAAGTTTAATATATTTATGAAAGCTGCAAGTCTGTAAACTCGAGGTACATTGATGTTTACGATGTTTATACAGAGCAAATATTCATCAAAAGCACATCATTGGTTGGTATTTTTGTACTACATAAACTTACAAGGTGTACTTGGACCAAATGAAAGGAATTTGACTGAATTATTTTTGAAAATCATATATTTTAAAAGAAATATCATATTCATAACTCAATGTGGGTAGCACATCCTCAACACGAAATGTTTTCATCTTTTTGAACGATTCTTAAGATTAGATATCCATTTGTGTAAAATACAGCACGACAATATCACCTGATATACTAAATCGTAGATGGCATCACTTGGACGTCGAAAATGTAAACAACATGTGTATAACAACAACTATTATAAATTGATAATTTATTGGTTTGCTGAGAATACACAGCGTGTTTGGAAGTTGGTAGGATTAGCTTATAAGATAAATTGTACATCCAATAAACTTCAAAAGAGATTCTGGTTTTCAATGGGATGAGCGGCGATTTTGTTTGTCAGAAGTGAATATCTCATATTTTGAGGGCTTATGTTTCGAGGAGCATATAATTATTTGTTGTTATTTTAGAGTGCCTTTCTGGTGGTGTATTTCTATATCCTTGTTCTCGTAGTCACATTTTTGTTTCCTCATAATTTTTGTGTATACAAACCCCATGCATTATTTCCAATGTCGCCTTCAACCCATGCTTCATATACATGGTGAGAGCAATTTTGGGACTAATCGGATGGTTCTCAGCGACTTTCACATGATATCGGTATAAATGCATGTTTTGATTGAAGTCATGCTTTTGGACTTAAATGTTTCAGTAGGTGAACGTGTGTAATATTTAATTCCCTGTCCACTTCCGCATTTCTGTATTTAAAAAGACAACAACAAAAAAATAAGAGAAACAACAAATCAACCTGTATACAATGTTTATATTTCTATTTTTGTTCTTTTAGCTGTTACTTCACTTTTCTGTTATATGCTTCATTTGGTTTCATAAGTGTTTATATTTCTATCATTTTCTGTTGTATGCTTCATTTGATTCAAATCAATCCTTTATTGTTTTGTTACTTTAGCAAGTGAAACAATTGGTTCCTTGTTTCTTACAAATAATTTCATTTAAACTACCTCAATTCCTTGTATTTTTGTCTTTCTCTACTTTTTATTTTGGTAAAAAGAGCTACTCCTTAATATAATTTTGTTCGTATTGATTTATACATGTAATATCCTTCTTATACTCTATATGTTGTCAAAAGACCAAAATCCATAGCTATTTTTTAATCCATTGTAATGACTCAGGTAGCTAAAGCACTTGAGCTGATCATCCAACCACATGTATCCCGTCAACCTCATAAAGAAAACAAATGTCATGAAAAAGAACTCCAAGAGCTAGAACAGATGGAAGCGATAATTGATAAAGAAGACAGTACACTTCTAAAAAAAGAGTTATGCTATGGACTAGAGTTCATGGTAATCCAGACAATTAGAGTAGACGGTCAGACTAGAATTCAATGTGACTCACGTTTGAGAACCATCATGGAATGTAATAGAGCCCATCTGCTACTACTTGACTTGTACTTATTTCTTGGCTGGGTACAACCTTTTCTTGAACACTTCTAGAGAAATAGCCTTCCTTTGAAAGTTTCTTTCCAAGTAGGTTTGATGCTAAGCAGAAGAAGTTCAGGAAAGCCTATAATTTTTAGTTGATTTAATGAGTTCAAAAAAGGATCACATCATCGCATGCTTCTCTTTCAATTGGTTCAGGTTGCAATTGTCGGTTGGAATTATGTACCAAGTCCAATTAGCTTCTTTCTTTCCCTTTTTTATGGAGCAAGCTACATGGTTTACACACTTTTAACCCTTTCTATGCATCAAATTTTAGTTCTAAAATGTATTTTCATTACCATGTTGTTGCCCTGTCAGTATGATAGCTAATTCCATTGTATTTGAGGTAATGTCATCAATTACAAATTTTGGTGTAACTTTAGTTCATTGCTTAATTCGAAAACAACTCATATCCGCTTGGTTCATGGCTTAGTATGGAATATGTTAATGAAGAACTCAGTAGGTACCATGTAGATGTTAACTCTACGTTTTGGTGGATGACAAAAAACTTTAAGTTGATTGTAGTCAGGGCCGGCGCCGGGGCTAGGCAAGCCAGGCGGCCGCCTGGGGCAACCCCCCGGAAGGGGGCAATGATCATCAGAAACTGATGATACTGAATGAATTAAATAAAAAAATATTGATGCAAAATTTGTTCAGATTTGTTTGTTGTGCAGTTGGTTGTGTGCGGTTGGGGGAAACGTATTAAGTCCGGACTTCGATCCCTTGCTGCTGTATGTTTTTATGCTTCTTGCCCACTATGTTTTACTGCTAGCATACTTGTGATTACCTTGCCTTTTCATACTTCTTGCATGTTTTGCTGGAAGCTTGTTAGTTTGCCCTTTTATATTTCTTGCGTATTTTACTGGAAGCTTGTTGGTTTGCCCTTCTATACTTCTTGTGTATTTTACTGGAAGCTTGTTATTTCTAACCATGGCCTGAATTGAAGGATGCTACCGAGTAGTGACAGTTGATTCCTGTATCATGCCTAATGTCTGTGGGAACATTCCTGCCCACTCTTTCTCAAGTTGTGAACTATTTTCTCATTTACAACCCATTTAGTTAATTATATTTGTCGTGGCCTTTGATAAAATGAAATTGTGTTTTTATAAAAAATTTCATTTCCACCTATATTTACGTCAAATTTTAGGTAATAGTTACAATTGCAGTAGTGAACTTGTACAGATTTTATGATGCTTGTGATCATTTTGCTTTATATTAACCAAACAAATTTTTCCTCGTACATTTTGTACCCGTTTTGATTTCGCTGCAAACTGCAATACCCAACTTTTTTTTCCCTTTCTCATTTTCTACTTGATAATGTTGCCTAGGGCAACCCAATACATAGAACCGGCTCTGATTGTAGTCTGTGTGGATTATCATTTAATAGCCTGTGCTTATATCTAGGTTGATAGTTGTTACTGTAAATTTTGTTTGCTATAAGTCATACAATATGTAACAACCCGAGTTTCGATGGACCGAATTATTTTCAAAATCCCAATCCATCGAAACCCGAGCTGGTTTGCTCTGGTATTCTGCAGAAAAGATAGAGACATAAAACATGTCAGAGTTCAGAAAAAATCTCACAGCAGAAGGAATAAAATATAATGTAGTTGAAATATAGCTTTACCTTAATAATAATACTGCTAAACCAGTATCCAAAGCTATACAGTCTCTGTCATGAATCTAACCTGCGAATGTTATGAGGAGGTCAGAACATAAGTTCTGTGTGAATGAATTTAAACTACACTTCTTGGATAATCCTACATATACCGTTCAATTATATCTACTTATTTATTAGGTTATTTGTGTTATTAGCATTCAAGGCTTACACATACGTCGCACCCATCTACTCTCTAGTAGATTAACCTAATATAATGTATATGTAGCTACCCCAATTAAGGTATGCTCTACTCGCATGGTCTCCACCGTATGTATGTAGTCCCTTATCCAATGTCGCATGTCGTACATATTTCAACGCTACGTTTGCATAAAACTATTATCACTGTGTTACGTAAGCGTCTGAACTGCCATTCTAGATCCTACTAAATTCTGTCATCGATTAATGCCCTCTGGACTATGGTACACCACTCAGAGCGACATGAGTGTACCTAGACTTTCCCCACGTACGTATCGTCAATTGTACTCGATGTCTATTTGCATATGTTCTCTATAAGTGCACCCGAGTCCCGTGGCAGGGCTAATCAAGAAACACGGAACTCGGTCGGGAGCTTTCAGATATCTGCTGATGCAGATGCTAAGGTCTGCTTTTATAGTGGCTATGGTCCCACTAGACCCCTTCCTCAACTAATGAAAGGCACCCAAGAATATCAAGAATGAGAACTGTAACCCCGGCCCCCTATGCCCTTCAATCCTATTGGCCAACCTCACCCATAACTAGATAGCAAAGTATATGGTCTTTTGGAGTTCCCCGCCTTTTCGCTTCACGTACTGACTGAAGATGGTAGGTAGACGACGAGTTGCTATCACAGGGCACTAACTGGTCTCGTCGAATCACGCTGGTCCATCCTAGTCTTTTGATTGCCCCTTATTATTGCTATCAAGGCATACTCATTGGTTCACCCACGCAGACCTAACCTCTGTGAGCAAAGGCAGATCATCTGCCACTCACAGAGGAATACCAATAGTACCCTACGTCCCCAGAAGCCGTGTACTTCTTAACCCAATCCGTTGGAGCCTTCTGCATGATCAGGTGGACGTTCGTTCCTCCTCGTATCTTACGGCATTGTGATGATCTACCGCGTTTGGTTATTCATCCCCTATCGTATGGACTGGTTCAAGCGCCTCATTCCTATGTGTTGTTAGACCTATGTCTAATTATGCGCTTGCTGTTCTTTTTAACTTGGTTATCCTTATTTATTTTGTCTTTCGATTCTGATTACCAAGTTTCTCTTGCTTATTAATGTTTCATATATGACTCATTTCTTGTAAGTTTCATTAATAAGCTTTGTACCCCAATATCCATCTTAACTTATTTATATAAGTTTTTCCTCATATCTTCTTATTCAGTTATACTTCCATCTGTTGATGTCGCCACAATCCATCGTTGTTTGATTAGTTTTCTTAACCAAGGTTCATTGCTTAGTTTTCTTAACTAAGGCTTATTACTTAGTTCTCTTAACTAAGATTTATTACTTAGTTCTCTTAACTAAAATTTACTACATAGTTATCTTTATCGTTACTTACTTAGTTCTTTTAACTAAGGTTTTCTAATCATAACTCATGTTATGTTTATCAACAGATTTCTCATTATCGCTTTGTAATTTATTCAACTTATTTTATAATATTATAAGTTGTCCCATTCTTTAGTCTTATTATCATCTTCCCTTGTTTCTAGGACAAGTCTACCTATTATATGACTTTCATATTTCCTCTATATGTTCATAATAGGTTGTTATCATTCCCCATTGTGACATTTATTAAGACTAACATAACATTTCCCATTACTTAAACACGTTTACTTAACCCCTACCTACTTCAATTGGTTCGTAACACCACTACAGATTTAATTGGGTTAAGTATTCTAATTCATTACCATGTCCAATTATGGTTATAATGGGCTAGACCTCCCACATTAGGCCTACAACGTGTGGATGCTGGATATATCGGTCGGGTCCGGGCAGTCTTATTCCATAGTTGAGTCTAACCTCGTGTTTTAGCCCGATTTGTATTTACGTACTCAGACCTCCCACATTATGTTCAACATTAGTGGCTGCTGGATATGTCGGTCGGGTCCGGGCAGACTTACACCACTAATGTAACCTAGCCTCATGTCATAAGTACAATTTCAATTCCTAATTGTAATTACTAAACATTTTATTATTAATTAAATTAATCAATTAATTAATAAAGTAAACCTTTCCCCATTTGAGTTGTGTTTAATTCACTGTTCAAATTATAGACTTTTATGCCTCCTTTTAATTCACTTTTAATTATGCCCCATACCATAAATTAAGGCATATATGTATGTATGTGTGTATATATATATATATATATATATATATATATGGGAGCGGCTATTGGGGCACAAAATAAAACACACAACTTTAAACATAGAATCCCGACCGTTGGATTCTTTTGTCTTCACATGAGAGGTGCAAATCATGGGGAGATCTTGTGGTCCAGATTTTGTGTGTTTAATTTTGTGTCCCTATAGACTTTCCCTATATGTATATATATATATATATATATATATATATATATATATATATATATATATATATATTGCACCAACCCAAACCCACATATTCTCCAATTTTTGCCTAAAATTCATATTCACATACGTTTTAATTTATATCCCAAATCACTATTTAGACATGTTCCATTTCATATCCAATTTTTTTTAATACTTATGATCAAAATTCAGATCTTTAAACATAATTTGATCAATACAGTCATACACTTACTCAAGACATTCTTTGTACATAAATATGACAGTTTTTATGTGAACTGTTTAATACTCCGACTAATCCAATTACATGTTCAATGTTATTCTATAAATCATATAAACGTTCAACTGGTGAAATAAACAAATTAATGATGTCATGTCATGCTAACCATTCCCATAATTTACTATATTCAAGACATGAATTCACAGATCTATTCATTTTTACATTTCAACTTATTATAATCGCAATTTATAGTTAAACTTGCAATTTCACAATTTACAATATATGTATATAAATATGGGAATGCTAAACAATAGCTATAACATTATCGAAAAGTCATAGTTTAATTCCACTCACCGATTAAAGAACGGATTTTGAATTCTGGGATCTGATTTCTGAATTTGAATGGCTAATCCTTTGGTGTAGAATTCAAGTCTTATTATCCAATTTGTGAACTCCAATTTAAAAGCTCTAACTTTGATTGTTGTCTTAAAAACTCTAATTTGATTTGATTTGATGGAAGCTAGGTTAGATTAGAGTTGAGCAACACCTCGTTGTCGTCATAGAATTAGATGAATAAACCAGCGGGTTTAAGGTTTTATTTATATGTGTGCAGAAGGGTCTGAACCATTAGATTTAATTAAATCAAATCCAAACCGCACACATCAGTAAAGAAATGTCACACACACACGCATTGAACCATGCTGCGTCCAAGCGCACATTTTTTGACTGCGTTGATTGTTTTGCTAATGTTGACTAATTAAAGGTTTATTACTTGCTTGTTATACTTCCTTTAATTAATTGTGTGTGTGTTATACATCTCAATCAGGTTTGAATTGCATGCTCATATATGCATGTCTTTTAATGCAATTAATTCATTTATTATAAATTTCAAATTTTCATATGTATAGATACATACACTTCTGATTATTTGAATTGCATTGTTTCTATGCTTTTTTTTCTTCTTGTATGCATATCTAATTTGAATGTTATTTAATAACATTAATCTTCCTCCAATTGTGGCCTGCTGATTTATACTCTTGCTTTTTGAATTGCATGTATATATATACATACATGCCTATATTGGCTATTAATTCATGCTGCATTTTAATGTTTATAACATTTTTTTGTTAATGCATCGCACACTTGCACTATCTTCAATGCAATATCATCTTTCTCTTTAATGCACTATTTTTAGCACGCTTATTATTCACATATTTTCTTTTGATTGCACTAATTGCTCACTTCTCTAATGCATACATTTTTAATGTTCTCTTTTTAAATGCATTAATGTTTTCTCTACCACATGTGTCCACTTTATTTAAATTATGCATCACCATTACCTTTATTATATATATAATACGACCTACTTTCTTCCTTTAACTATTTCATCATAGCAATCCTTTAATTTCTTTGCTTTCTATTTTGATTGCACGTAATCAATCAATTTACTTTTAATGCATTTATTAATTTATTTACATGCATTTTTGTATTAATTGCGTGTATTTTCTTAGCATATTGATCTCTCTTTCTCTTACATGCGTTTATTATCATCATTGCACGATGCTCCCTATTTAAACGCTACTGCATGCATTAATTTATTCTTACATATGTCTATATGTACATAATTAATTACATGTGCCAATTCACTTCTTTCTCTTTTCATGCATTTTCCATGACGTTTCTTTATTAATTGCTTTGCCACATATGCCATAAATTACATTGATGCTTTTATTGCAATTTACTGCGTTTGCATCCTACCTTCTTTCTAATATATATGTGTATATATATATATATATATATATATATATATATATATATATATTGCATGCAATTCATTTTCCTTCATTTCAATGCATTTATATATTATTATTATTTTAGTCTTCCTTTTAAATATATCTATGTACATAATATATATACATGTTTGCATACTTTTAATTGTCTTAAAAATGCGGGGTGTTACATTCTCCCACCCTTAAGGAATTTCGTCCTCGAAATTCGATAAGGGTAAAATAGATAATCCGTCGCATAATATACATCCATCATGTGTGCATCCAATTTTTGCAAATATTGTGCACATGTGCGAAGTGAAATACATCATAGTAATGCATGTATGCCTAATTTGGTACCACCTATGTGTATGCAAACTTTTTTAAAAAAAAGTTTTTCAAAACATGATGCTCACATCATAAATATACTTGCAGTTCTATATGAATGCAATATTTTTGAAAAATCAAATCATTTTTCACTCAAATTTTCCCACTCTCTTACAGAGTAAGAGCATGGTTCATCTAATTGTTGCATCCAAAACCCTACCAACCATTATTAAATTAGAAATTTAGAAAAATCCAATTTTCCAAATTCGATTTCTTATGTTACAAAAATTAAACAGAGAAATTTACATTTTTCATTTTCCTTTTATGTACCTTTTCTAGTTGCACTTGGACTTTTCGTAACTACTCTATAAAAAGTTTCCTAATTTCCTACCTAGGCACAACTACATAAGAAGACTTCTTTTTCAACTTATCTTGGAATTTTTTTATCTTATTCATCTTTTTCTTAAAATTTTCATTTTCTTTTCCCGTCACGTTTGTTGCTTTACTGAATTTGTTGTTTTCTTTTTAGTTAGGCTATTCTCTTTCTTAGCTTATTTTTTTCATTACCCTTCCATCTTTCGACATCCTGCACAGCTACTATCAAGGGCCAAGAATCATAAGACTATTTCACTAAAGAAAAGTCTAACCACAAACTCTCAACGCTCCCTTGCCCTTCCACTATCTAGTAGTCACTACTAGTCCTTTCTGTGTATTACTAGCCTACACTTTTTTTTTTCAAGCAACAATCCTAGGCTTCACAATGCTTATGCATTCTACAAGAATTTGTTTTTATTATTCCAAGATAGTCCTTGCAATTTACTTCCTAACCTCTAACCTTTGCCGCTTTCCTAGGTACTAATCCTTATCTACTCCATTTCTTTCAAAACATGGTTTAGCCTCTCGTTTCATTAAATTTTTCAAAAATTAAAAGTGGTAAAACTTTATTTTCTTTTCCAAAACTTACTTTTGCCAAACCATAAAAACATATTAAAAATAAAATTGCAAATTTTTTTTTTCAAATCACAAAACTGGAGTAGACAAGAACAACTATTGGGTTACATTGTTTATACCTACAATGTTAATTTTGTCTGCTTTCTGCAAGGTGAAAACATCTAATATATTCTTATCCTCTACAACTTATTTTGTTTACCCACAAAATTTCCTTTTTAAAACAATAATCAAAATTTATTGTCAAAAGAATAGAGATTTCAAAACTTTTTACAAAATGCAACATTTTGTATACTTTACTTTTTAATCCTTTTTCTAATTTATAAGGCTTCACTTTTAAACCCACTAATCTGAAATACTAACATTTCAGTTTCTGTCGTATGGGATACATCTTTCTCTAATACCAAACATATTGTACACTTTCCAACCAAACCACTTAAGGGTCTCAAATTTTTTATGTTCATTCCTTTAGTGTACGAAGTAGATATCCCATTTCCTTCCACATTTTACTTTTTCTATCTAGTGGGCTTCCTTATGGATCTAGGTTTTTATATATAATATATTTATATTTTAGAAAATACAAATACGTTCACTTATTATCTATATAGGGATCCTAAACCGAAGCTCTGATACCAGATGTAACAACCCGAGTTCCGAGGACCGAATTATTTTCAAAATCCCAATCCATCGAAACTCGAGTTAGTTTGCTCTGATATCCTGCAGAAAAGACAGAGACATAAAACATGTTAGGGTTCGGAAAACATCTCACAGCAGAAGGAATAAAATATAATGTAGTTGAAACATAGCTTTACCTTAATAATAACACTGCTAAACCAGTATCCAAAGCTATACAGTCTCTGTCATGAACCTAACCTGCGAATGTTATGAGGAGGGGGTCAGAACATAACTTCTGTGTGAATGAATTTAAACTACAATTCTTGGATAATCCAACATATACCGTTCAATTATATTTTCTTATTTATTAGGTTATTTGTGTTATTAGCACTCAAGGCTTACACACACGTCGCACCCATCTACTCTCTAGTAGATTAACCTAATATAGTGTATATGTAGCTACCCTCAATTAAGGTATGCTCTACTCGCATGGTCTCCACCGTATGTATGTAGTCCCTTATCCAATGTCGCATGTCGTACGTATTTCAACGCTACATTTGCATAAAACTATTATCACTTGTTGCGTAAGCGTTTGGACTGTCGTTCTAGATCCTACTAGATTGTGTCATCAATGAATGCCCTCTAGTCTATGGTACACTACCCAAAGCGACATGAATGTACCTAGACTTTCCCCATGTACCTATCGTCAATCGTACTCAATGTCTATTTACACATGTTCTCTAATATGTGCACCCGAGTCCCGTGGCAGGGCTAATCAAGAAACACGGAACTTGGTCGGGATCTTTCAGATATCTGCCAATGCAGATGCTAAGGTCTGCTTTTATAATGGCTATGGTCCCACTAGACCCCTCCCTCAACTAATGAAAGGCACCCAAGAATATCAAGAATGAGAACTGTAACCCCGACCCCCTATGCCCTTCAATCCTATTGGCCAACCTCACCCATAACTAGATAGCAAATTATATGGTATTTTGGAGTTCTCCGCCTTTCCGCTTCACGTACTGACTGGAGATGGTAGGTAGACGACGAGTTGCTATCACAGGGCTCTAACTGGTCTCGCCGAATCACGCTGGTCCATCCTAGTCTTTTGATTGCCCCTTATTATTGCAATCAAGGCATACTCATTGGTTCACCCACGCAGGCCTAACCTCTGTGAGCACAAGCAGATCATCTTCCACTCACAGAGGAATACCAAGAGTACCCTACATCCCCAGAAGCTGCGTGCTTATTAACCCAACCCGTTGGAGACTTCTACATGATCAGATGGACGTTCGCTCCTCCTCGTATCTTACAACATTGTGATGATCTACCGCGTTTGGTTATTCATCCCCTATCGTATGGACTGGTTCAAGCGCCTCATTCCTATGTGTTGTTAGACCTATGTCTAATTATGTGCTTGCTATTCTTTTTAACTTGGTTATCCTTATTCATTTTGTCTTTCGATTCTGATTACAAAGTTTCTCTTGCTTATTAATGTTTTATATATGACTCATTTCTTGTAAGTTTCATTAATAATCTTTGTACCCCCTTATCCATCTTAACTTATTTATATAAGTTTTTCCTCATATCTTCTTATTCAGTTATACTTCCATCTGTTGATGTCGCCACAATCCATCGTTGTTTGCTTAGTTTTCTTAACTAAGGTTCATTGCTTAGTTTTCTTAACTAGGGCTTATTACTTAGTTCTCTTAACTAAGGTTTATTACCTAGTTCTCTTAACTAAGATTTACTACTTAGTTATCTTTATCGTTATTTACTTAGTTCTCCTAACTAAGGTTTTCTAATCATAACTCATGTTATGTTTATCAGTAGATTACTCATTATCGCTTTGTAATTTATTCAACTTATTTTATAATATTATAAGTTGTCCCATTCTTTAGTCTTATTATCATCTTCCCTTGTTCCAAGGACAAGTCTACCTATTATATGACTTTCATATTTCCCCTATATGTTCATAATAGGTTGTTATAATTCCCCATTATGACATTAATTAAGATTAACTTAACCTTTCCCGTTACTTTAACACGTTTACTTAACCCCTACCAACTTCAACGGGTTCGTAACACCACTACAGATTTAATTGGGTCAAGTATTCTAATTCATTACCATGTCCAATTATGGTTATAATGGGCTAGACCTCCCATATTAGGCCTACAACGTGTGGATGCTGGATATGCCGGTCGGGTCCGGGCAGTCTTATTCCACAGTTGAGTCTAATCTCGTGTCTTAGCCCGATTCGTATTTACGTTCTCAGACCTCCCACATTTCGTTCAACATTAGCGGCTGCTGGATGTGCCGGTCGGGTCCGAGCAGACTTCCACCACTAATGTAACCTAACCTCGTGTCATAAGTACAATTGCAATTCTGAATTGTAATTACTAAACATTTCATTATTAATTAATTAAATAATTAATTAATAATTTAAACGTTTCCCCATTTGAGTTGTGTTTAATTCACTATTCAAATTATAGACTTTTATGCCTCCTTTTAATTCACTTTTAATTATGCCCCATACCATAAATTAAGATATATATATATATATATATCTGTGTGTATATATATATATATATATATAGCACCAACCTAAACCCACATATTCTCTAATTTCTGCCTAAAATTCATATTCACATACGTTTTAATTTATGCCCCAAATCACTATTTAGACATGTTCCATTTCATACCCAATTTTTTTTAATACTTATGGTAAAATTCTGATCTTTAAACATAATTTGGTAAATACAGTCGTACACTTACTCAACACATGCTTTGTACATAAATATGACAGTTTTCATGTGAACTGTATAATACTCCGACTAATCCAATTACATGTTCAATGTTATTCTATAAATCATATAAACGTTCTACTGGTTAAATAAACAAATTAATGATGTCATGTCATGCTAACCATTCCCATAATTTACTATTTTCAAGACATGAATTCACAGATCTATTCATTTTTACGTTTCAACTTATTATAATCGCAATTTATAGTTAAACTTGCAATTCCACAATTAATATATATATATATATATTTATATAAATATGGGAATGCTAAACGGTAGCTATAACATTGTCGAAAAGTCATAGTTTAATTCCACTCACCGATTAAAGAACAGATCTTGAATTCTAGGATCTGATTTCTGAATTTGAATAGCTAATCCTTTGGTGTAGAATTCAATTCTTATTATCCAATTCGTGAACTCCAATTTGAAAGCTCTAACTTTGATTGTTGTCTTAAAAACACTAATTTGATTTGATTTGATTTGATGGAGGCTAGGTTAGATTAGAGTTAAGCAGCACCTCGTTGTCACCATAGAATTAGATGAATAAACCAGTGGGTTTAAGGTTTTATTTATAGGTGTGTAGAAGGGTCTGAACCATTAGATTTAATTAAATCAAATCCAAACCGCTCACATCAGTAAAAGAAACGTCATACACACACGCATTGAACCGTGCTGGGTCCAAGCGCACATTTTTGATTGCGTTGATTGTTTTGCTAATGTTTACTAATTAAAGGTTGATTACTTGCTTGTTATATTTCCTTTAATTAATTGTGTGTATTATACATCTCAATCAGGTTTGAATTGCTTGCTCATATATGCATGCCTTTTAATGTAATTAATTCATTTATTATGAATTTCAATTTTTCATATGTATAGATACATACACTTCTGATTATTTGAATTGCATTGTTTCTATGCTTTTTTTTCTTCTTGCATGCATATCTGATTTGAATGTTATTTAATAACATTAACCTTCCTTCAATTGTGGCTTGCTGATTTATACTCTTGCTTTTTGAATTGCATGTATATATATACATACATGCCTTATATTGGCTATTAATTCATGCTGCATTTTAATGTTTATAACATTTTTTTCTTAATGCATCGCACACATGCACTATCTTTAATGCAATACTATCTTTCTCTTTAATCCACTATTTTTAGCACGCTTATTATTCACATATTTTCTTTTGATTGCACTAATTGCTCACTTCTCTAATGCATACATTTTTAATGTTCTCTTTTTAAATGCATTAATGTTTTCTCTACCACATGTGTCCACTTTATTTAAATTATGCATCACCATTACCTTTATTATATATATAATACGACCTACTTTCTTCCTTTAACTATTTCATCATAGCAATCCTTTAATTTCTTTGCTTTCTATTTTGATTGCACGTAATCAATCAATTTACTTTTAATGCATTTATTAATTTATTTACATGCATTTTTGTATTAATTGCGTGTATTTTCTTAGCATATTGATCTCTCTTTCTCTTACATGCGTTTATTATCATCATTGCACGATGCTCCCTATTTAAACGCTACTGCATGCATTAATTTATTAATTTATTCTTGCATATGTCTATATGTACATAATTAATTACATGTGCCAATTCACTTCTTTCTCTTTTCATGCATTTTCCATGGCGTTTCTTTATTAATTGCTTTTCCACATATGCCATAAATTACATTAATGTTTTTTATTGCTATTTACTACGTTTGCATTCTACCTTCTTTCTAATTTATATATATGTATATATATATTTTGCATGCAATTCATTTTCCTTTATTTCAATGCACTTATATATTATTATTATTTTAGTCTTCCTTTTAAATATATCTATGTACATAATATATATACATATTTGCATACTTTTAATTGTCTTAAAAATGCGGGGTGTTACACATTAGAAAGTGACTTGTATTCCTCCCACATCTACCTGAAACAAAGAAATTTATTTGCACCTGGTTTCCAAACTAGAATTATATCAAGTCTGTAACACCCCACCTCCGCCAATGCCACTCTTGCAAAGACATTAGCTTTGGAGGGGCGTTAAACAAGGTAAACATGCATGCAGATATCAAAAGACAGAACATATAAGTAAAACAGAGTAGTAAAGCAGCGGATAAAACTTAGCATTTCAAAACCATAGTCATGTTACAACAAAGTACTTGGTCATTATTTTCCAACAACAAAGTCTAGATAAAAGCATAAACTGAAAAAATGAAATACATAAAGTACTATCCCCAATATGAAGTGATAAACCATAGCTAGCTCAATGTCCAAAACCGTACATGAGCAAATCCAGTAAGCAAGCTATAAAGATCCAAGCTAAGCTCCAATGTTCCCACCCTGAGAACCTGAGGGGGAGGGGGAAACGAAAGAAAAGAGGCGAAAGAAAACAGGTCAGTCAAAAAGACTGGTAAGCCCTACTACTATCTGTCTATGAACTAGTAAAGTTAACTGGCATGAGAAGCTGAGATGAACATAAGGATAACAACATACTGGCATTATGATTAACTAACAAGATAGATAAAGGTGTCATCGCATAATCAAGGTTAAGTTTTGCACCACAGGTGTACTAGCATTCCAACATGTCAAGTGAAAACAAGAATTGATCCCTTGGCCCAAGCTTGGCCCAACATCATGAGATGACCTAAATCAGGGTCCAACTACTCGGTCTAGTCGATCGGCTCCCTATAAGCCTAACTCGTCAAGTATCGGTGTCATGCGGCTTTAATCATGTAATGTAGTTGACTGTGCAGGGTTCACCCAAGGGTGTATCAGGCCCTATGGTGTAACCCTCTGACACCATTCCATGATGCACAGTCCAAACCTACCGTAGCCCGTGTTCAACTCCGGACTTGATGTGCACGACCATGGTCCGCCTGAACAACCGGGGCATCATTCAGCCGTCTCTTTTGGTCTCTTACAATCATCCCAGTAATCGTGCCCCACCCTAGCCTAGTCCTAGGGTCTTATGATACAACCAAGAAGGTTACTGCTGAAAAGGACCACGCAACTAGGGTTTCTTAACGGGTTAAATGTGGTTAACCCGATCCACACGTGGATTAAATCGGTTAAGGGTACCCAAGGCTCCCGACTTAACCTCGATTAATCCATCAAGCCCAAATTGGTTAAGTATTAAGTGGACCATGACTTAACCCTAATCAGGGGGCATTAGTTAACTTAATGCGCTTTAACCTCTCACATTAGACTTTGTTGTGGTTACTAGTTAAGCCGGGCGGGTCCGGGTAGCTTTACACCACAACTAGGTCTAATCTCGGGTTCGAGCACAACATGACCAACTTCTCACATTGGGTCCTATTGTTTGTAGCCACTAGTTAAGCCGGGCGGGTCCGGGTAGATTTATGCTACAAACTCAACCCAACCTCGAGTTGGCCACACTCATATTTTCTAAGTGTCATGTCCATTATGTTTCCAAAACATAATTACAAGTTAACATATCACGTTATGTTATAAAAACCATGTTTATGTCATCATGTTACCCAACCCCAACGTAATACCATCGTTTACATAATCGCAACAACGCATAAAGGATAAAATAGGGAACTTGGCATAATCATGACAAAAAGGTGTTGAAGTCACAAGTTTAACATGGTGGCATATGAGGTGTACATATGTTCATATACTTGCATATTGCATCATTAGGCTTCAAAAGCATGCATAAAACCAAACTTAGCATATGAGTGATACATGGTGATAAATGACATGTAGAAGTTGCTAGAAGTTCGCATTTGGCCTCACATGCAAGTTATCATAAGGGATATGATAACTTTCATGTTGCCAAAATGCAACCTTTAACATAAAGATTGAAGCTTTATGCTCACATACTCAAGTTTAACTTGCATAACATGATAACATGATCAACCCAAACTTGCACAACATAGCAACATGTGTCATACATAATGATTAAACCAACTTGCATAATGATCATCCAAACTTGCATATAATGATCAACCAAACTTGCATATAATGATCAACCAAACTTGCATATAATGACCAACCAAACTTGCATATAATGATCAACCAAACTTGCATATAATGACCAACCAAACTTGCATATAATGATCAACCAAACTTGCATATAATGATCAACCAAACTTGCATTATTCATTTAACTTTAGAGTTCAATAAAAAGAAAGTAGAAAAGGGCTTACAATGCTATGAAGACGCAAATAAATATTTATTATAAAGATTGAGACGAAGCCCTTATGCAAGCACCAAAAACCCAAATATGCAATCTCCAAATGAAAACCCTTGAACCAAATCAATAAAAAACCTTGCTTTGAAATAGAAATGTTGCAACTTGACTTGAATGCAAACTAAGTACATTCATACAAGCTTGAAAATACTTGTATGCATTCAAAACCTCTCATAGAAATAAACTTAGAAATTTTAGCATGAGAGTGGAGGCCATGAGAGGAACAATTTTGACATAGTTTAGTTGTAGGAATGAATAATGATGATTTAGGCTAGGCTTAGGGGTCTTTTTTATAGAGGATTAGGATAGTATTAGCCATAGGATTAACCCTAGATTCAATCCAAGCCATCAAAGCATGTCTTGGGGAAGAAGTCAAGTGTAGGAACCATCTAGGGCCTTTAGATTAAAGCTGAACCATGAGAACCATTCAAATGCAAAATCTGCATTTGAGCGAATTGGCCTACGGGTTGACAGCCAAACACCCTGGATTAACCCCTAGTCGACCCAGCGGGCTTGGGTCGACCTCAAAAATCGGCCGGTTCGGTTATTCCCCTATCCCAATTCGCTGTTTTGAACATTTTTGCATATTTATTTATTTAATTTTCAATTATATATATATATATATATATATCAATATATATATATTTCTCTGCGCAACCCATTTCACTTAATTAAGTATACTTTAATTTGTGAATTTTTCGTGAAACTTCGCGAGGCCATATCTTGGTCATACAGACTCCGATTTTCGAAAACTCGGACTCTATTTCGCGTATTTTCCCAAGACGAACGCAATGGCACAGCCCGTTTCCCTTGATTCAGATTTTACAGTTTAATTCTGCCTCCATTTATGTTATAACATGTTATTCAAAAATACGGGTTGTTACATTCTCCCCTCCTTAAAGGATTTCGTCCCCGAAATCTCCAAGTTAGGAAGAACGTATCCTACCATCCATCATCCATCTACTCAAAACATCATCCACGAGCAATCATTGTCCTTAAAAGGTTCTAAATGCTGTATGATCATATGCGAAGGTGTGTGTATATGTACTTATCTAATGCGAAAATCAGGAGGTTACTGATTCAGTAAACCCCCTTAATGCAAAATATGTTAGTGAAATGAGTCCATATGTATGCAAATTCCTAACATAATTTATAATCTCTACATGAGTGCACATAACATTCATCCATATGCAACATCCACGTAATAGCATAACAAGTTTTCGTCCATGAATAAGCATAAACACTCATGCATATGCTGTATGAAAGTGTGTGAGCCGATCTTAGTGCCTAACGTGTATTATGCATCCACGAGTATCCACTTCCAAACACTTGCAACCGCTTGCAAACATCAAACATAACATGTTTCAAATACATGTTTCAACCAAGGGTTTCTACCTAAGGTTCTCATGACAAGATTTACGAAACAAGATAAACTAGATAAGCATGGATAGCAAAGGGAAGATATACCAATCTAGGAAAAGAGATTGAAAATGTATCCTCCAAGAGAAATGGATAAAGCACGCGCCTCTTCTCCTTGGTTTCCCAAGTTG
The DNA here is from genome assembly GCA_030737875.1 of Allium sativum. NCBI lineage: Eukaryota > Viridiplantae > Streptophyta > Magnoliopsida > Asparagales > Amaryllidaceae > Allium > Allium sativum. The sequence continues at coordinate 10,520,536 of CM060920.1, forward strand.
CGTCTCCCTCTGTTTCACTCCATGGCGCCTTAACAAGCTTAACTTCTTTGCTTCTTAGCTTCTTTGTCTTCATTTCCATGATACGAATCGGAGCTCGTCTCAGGGTTGCTTCATCCTCTACCTCCATGTCTTCAAGAATACTTGGTTCAACCACTTTGGCGGGTCTGTGCAAACACTTCCGGAGATGCGAGACATGAAAGACATTATGCACTCTGGCCAGCTTCTCGGCAATTCCACCTTATAAGTCATCTTCCCGACTCTTTCTATAGTAGGGAAGGGTCCTACGATCCTTGGTGTCAGCGAACCATAATTCGCAAAGGAGAAATCTTCACAAAGACCATATCTCCAATTTTAAATTCCAAGTCTGTCCTTCTCTTGTCTGCATAGGATTTCTGTCTGTCTTGGGCCGTTCTTATCCGTCTTCGAATCAATTCAACCCTCTCGGATGTGTCCCTTATTATGTCGGGCTCAATTATAAGCTTATCCGTCGTCTTCCCACCAACATGTTGGTGGCTTGCACGGCCTCCCATACGAAGCTTCAAATGGTGCCATCCCTATGCTGGCTTGATAGTTATTATTATAAGCAAACTCTACAAGAGGAAGGTGGTCTTCCCAAGTACCACCGAAGTCGAGAACACAAAACCTCAAAAGATCTTCTAGCACTCTATTCACCCTTTCGGATTGGCCATCCGTCCGGGGGTGATAGGCTGTACTCAGATTCAATCGCGTACCCATTGCTTCTTGCAAACTGTTCCAGAACTGGCTAGTGAAAATTGGGTCACGCTCGCTAACTATGCTAGAACAGAAATTTGTTGCACAACATTACCAGACAGATAAACATCATTAGCATCAGAACTGATATTAAGCACCGCAAAAGGATTACTGATTGGAAAAATGTCAGGAGGAATTGTGATTTCTTTGTTGAATTGCAATGTGTTTGAGGTAGATTCAAGATGAGTTTTGTTTCTATGAGGAGATTTGAAACGTGAAGAGAATGTGAAAATGGAATCAGTACAATTTAATTGATTCATATAGGTAGTATCATTTGAAGTAGTCGCAACATTGATAGCCTTTGATTTTCCTTGGGTATTTTCCTGGTTTCATCATCAATAACAATGTTGTCTATACTCGCATTTGCATCTTGCGCATCCAATACATTTGCATCATTTAACTTATCCTTCTATACTATTCTCTATGTCTTTTTGCTGATTTTGTTTCTCTTTCTATTTACCACCTTGAATCCATTCTCGTTATCTTGAATTATTCCTTTATTTACATTTTCAAATGCATAAACTTTCTGAGAATTAGCAGCAATACCATTCTTTTTTCCATTGACCTCATCTCTAACTTTCTTATGTTTTTCACACTGGTTGGAGCCATGTCCAAATTTTTTGCAATGCGTGCAAATCAACGCTTTCCTAGAATATTCAACTAGGACATTAGGGCACGTATCATCACTAACAACTAGGAAATCTGGCATTTCACTCTCAGGACTTACTTCTACTGAACATTTGGCATACTCAAAGCGCTACATCTTCTCAGTATTTTCATCATAACATTGAACTTTTCCTATGTGACATGCTACCCAATTGATACCCATTGAAGACCAAAATATTATCGGAATTCTGTAGAAGTGTATCCAAATCGGAACTGTTTTGACAACAGCTTGAGCAGATGACAAAGAAGGAGTAAAGTTCGATATAATAAACATTTGATCTATAATGAACATCGGATCATTCTTAAGAACCGCAAGTTTGTCTTTGAGGTTAACATATTTAGAAAAATAATTCTATTTATCATAGAACATTTCATAGTCACCTTGAAGCTTCCAAACTCTATCAAGATGTTGCTTGACTGCCATGAAGTTAACATTTCCGACCAGAAATGACCCAATTAGACAATCAGTCCAAGACTTGGTACCTTCATCAAGAACAACTTTGGGCGGAGGGACGGAATTACCCGAATAATTGACCTCAAAACGAACGGGCTCATAAGACCCTGCATTTCTAGGCTTAGAATAAAAAAGGGATGAGAATTTAACAGATGAATTGGTAGAGATAGGAGGAGGATTCAAAGGTGGAATGGGCGGGGGAGGAAGGGGAGGAGGTAATGGAGGAGGGGGAGTAGGGCGATGGACATTCAAGAGAGGAATATGAGGATGGAGAAGCGGCGATGATAGGTAGGGGAACGGTGGAGATAGAGAGAAGAGATGGAAGAGGGACGGCTTGACGTGACAAGAAGTCACCGTGAGATGACATGGAGGCATGAGAAAAGGAAGATAAATGATGGGTTAGATCCAATATGTCTATTGGACATGGACAACGGTGATAATTGGATATGTGAGCAAGAATATCCACTTTACCGATTGATTCAACTTGGATGGATGTACATGAATGTTTCAAAATTCAAGACGGTGAAGCAAACCGGAAGATTTCAAAAAAAAAATTGAAAACATGGTATTTTTTAAAAGTTATAAACCTTTATAAGTTATAATTGTATTTATCACAAACTTATTAATATTACTCAGTATAAAGGAAAAGAAATAAATGTTTTAATCGAAGAAGAGGATGATGGAGGGGACGATGATTATGGTTGTTCAACTGACTATTAGAATGAAGGAATGGAAATTGATAATCTAGAAGGAAACAATAATGATAGTGATAATGAATGACTGGAATTTACTTGTGTTTTGTTGTGTTATGTTCATAACTTCTTTTCTTTGTTTGAAAGCATTATTCAATAAAGACTACAATTATAAAAGCAATTGCATTGTCCAAAATAATACATTGCCTCATCATGTTCTCTTTGCATATATCATTTGTTCGCACAAATTAATTCAATAAATAAACTATTTATTGTTTTTTTAAATAAATGATTTGGAGCTTTTCTCCAAGCTTCAATTGAACTTCAATGATAACTCAAAATTTCAATATTGTTAACCTTGTAAAAACATAAATTGAAAATAATAGTTAGCATGTATATAAAAAAATTATACAAGCATAATTTTATAACTGACATGTGTGCATTTGACATAGAAAAAAAATTCTAAAATCTGCAACTTACGATTTAAATTCTAATTCGATTCAAAAATCTTATGATTTAAATCCCCAATTGACAACTTTGCATGCAAGGTTATACATATTCGATCTGCTTCTGTTCAAAACAAAATATTCCCTTAAATTATTAAGAGCCTTCATCTTTCAAGTAGACAGTTGAAACTAACTGGTTCACAAGGTAGCATAAATTCATACTGTTATGTAAAATTTATGTGTTTGATGCTTAGATACTTTTGGGAATAGGGCATATTCAAAGCGTGTTATTAATACTCAAAGCTGTAAGTGCCTGAAATTTCCACACCACGCATGACAGAAATTTCACATGATACTATACAAGAAGTAACGAACCATACACAATACAGGGTTTCTAAAATTATTTACTAAAGTCATACAAATTTATGTGGGTATAGAGTACCCAAAATTTTATAGATTAGGTCTTTTTAAAGCATAAACATAGAGCACAACCAATAGTGGCTTTTTCAGTTACTAAAAAATCACGGAGCATTCAGCTATGGCTTATTCGGTCCTCTATGGCTAGTTCTTGGCTGGTTAGAAGAAGTTTGGTAGCCGGTCCACTGGACAGGGTTGATGGAGCATAACGGCAAAGACTTTGCCATTATACACATATAATGGCAAAGACTTTTGTCATCGTAATTTATAACGCAAAGTCTTTGCTGTTATAATCCATAGAGCCATTGTCCAAACAACTACTTTAACAGTTCTATTTTCCCTCCCTATATGTAACGACCCGCATTTTCAGCAGTAGAATAATTAACCAATTTAATTATTTAAATAGTAATATAGAGATTTAAATAGCTGTTTAATTAAATAATAGTGAATATTTAATTAATATAATAACTAAATAATATATTTAATTCTGAAATACTCAGAATTAGTGAATTGACGATATAATGTGGATTGGACAAATTTATAATATATAATTCAGTATAGAGTTGAATTATATTAACGAATATATTATTTAAAAGAAGTTTGAATGTAGAATTATAATATAATTATAATCGGGCTCGAAATGGCGTGGCAGTTCGGTATTTGGCGATTCAAACTTTAAACGAATATACATAAGCCGTTTTGAATTGGATTTCTGTGAAACAAGAAACGTTAGGAGTTGATGAAGTATATTTTTTTAGTGGAAGAGAAAAATCGAGATTTCGTCGTGTAGAATGTAAGTTATGTCCAAATTAAATATTCAGAAAAACAGTGGCATATTCGTTCGTGGCCATAACGGTTATTCAAAAATATTTGAATATCGGTTGTGAATTTAGGCAAGGTTCTTTTGAGACATAACGATAATTTAATTTTTAGAATTTTACTATAATTTTTAATTAATTAAATAAGCAACTTTTTATTTGGAGTACTTTGCACCCTTAATCAGCGATTTTGGGGTTTCACAATATGAGTTATTCTAACAGTATTATTATATCTTTGGGATCGTGGCACGTTGGTCGTCACAACGGTATATTCAACTCTGTCTATATCAGTGCGTACAATCGTATAAATTTTGTGTAATGAAGTTGGTGCACTGAGGTACGCTAAAAACTTTATGACCTAAAACAAGGCACGTTGCCTAATACTTAACCGTAGAAACTACAAATGGAGTACACCAAGCCACGTTTCCAGTTTAAACACTATAAATAAACCCATCCGCCATCCTTAAAACCTAATTTCCCATTTCTTCTGAGGTCAACGAAAACGAGCCGCCACAAAGCTTTTCTACAGCAAAAAGTACGGCAGCGTTTCTTCCTTCTTTCCGTCATACGCAGTTTTTCCTGAAGGCGAACAAAGCTGAAGTAGCTGCTTCAAAGCATGGGCGCGAGTGGTTTCAGAAGTAGCCAAGAGTGAAAAGTGATGCAACTAGTCAGTATTGATGTTCATGAGCACGGTTTTAGGAGCTTGACAGTAGCAGGCGCGTGAAGCAAGGTTTGGGGGATGGTTGAAAGAGCAAGGACGTGTATGGTATCATGGGTTTGGAGTACTGTTGAATGGAGAAGGGTTGAACGAGCTGAAATGGATTGTGTGTTACGTGTGTATCTTGTCTTGCCTGGAGTGGTGTAAACGAGAAGAAAGGGAGTTCACGTGAGGATAAGGTCAGATGGGTGTTGCGAGTTGCCCTGTTTGTTATTGAAATGAAGAAGATTTGGACAAGCTCAGAAACGGTTTGTTTCGTATATTGTGTTATATTGTGTTATATGAAATACGGTTTGTTTCGTATATTGTGTTATATGATGTGATATGAAATATGTTGATGATTTTATACGTTTGAATGATATTGATCATTGTTATATGGTACGTTAAATACCATAAGGAATACTAGAATGTTAGAAAGGGAATTTTCAAAGTGTGTATTGAAAATAAAATATTTATAAAAATCAAGGGTTTTATAAAAAGGAAATTTAATTATAAAATCAAAGGATCTTACAAAAGGGATAATCCATTTATAATATGGATTAGAATCTATTTAAAGAGAAATTACTTATAAAATCAAGGGATTTTATAAGAAGGGAATTTATTTATAAAATCAAAGGATTTTATAAAGAGGGATATTCATTGGGAAAATAAATAGAAGTAGGAAATGAATTTATTTATTTAGAGAATAAATAAAAGTAAATCAGTCAGAGTTAACCAGTTCGAGTTAATCAGTTAGAGTTAACCAGTTAGAGTTAATCAGTTAGAGTTAACCAGTTAGAGTTAACCAGTTAGAGTTAATCGATTAGAGTTAATCGATTAGAGTCAAATCGAACTAGAGTTATTCAAATATAGTAAATCGAATTAGGGTTAATTGAATATTAGTTATTCAATTAGAGTTGATAGAATTTAGTTATTCGAGATAGAGTTAAAACAGACAGAGTTATTCAGGATGAGTTGCCATTTAGCACGACTGCTAGCGTAATTCGCAGGGCTGCAGATAGCCTACGGCGGTCGGATGTTTCCTGAGGGAATCAGGCGTAACCATTGTGATCGCTGCGATCAAGAGTTAAGCGAATGGAGTTAAATCGAATATTAGTTATTCGAACTAGGATACATCAAATAGAGATAATCGAATAGAGTTAAAAAAAAAGAGTTAAGCAAAAATTAGAAACTTACTAGAGATTAGTAAGTTGAATGGTTTCGGCCTTCGGGGTTTATACTTAGGGAATTGTTCTCATACTAGTTTACAGTCAGGGACTGATAGTTGTGGAAGAATAGTAATACGTGAGTGTGTAATGGAAATGTTTTTTTTCCAGTGTTAATAACATATATTTTCTGAACATAGAAAATAAGGAAATAGGAATATATATGTGTGTGTGTATATATATATATGTTTTATGATTGGATTGAAAATTCCATTTGGAAATAAGATCGTTGTGTGCACACAGACATTTTTCATTTGATAGTTAAATCACCGACTCTCGAAGTTTTGACCATTTTAACGTTGTTAATATGGAGAGACCGGTTGGATTATTATCCGAAGAACCACTCCGTATTGGCATAAGCGTTGCAAACCAAGTATGATGAATATATTGAAGACGGAGTAAAATGCAAGGGCTATTGTATAAATCTTAGGTAAAGATTGCCTAAGACGGATGTACTGAATAGTGCCTACGGTTTGTCCAGTCCCAGTACAACTTGAATGGACGAACATCTGACAGAGTATATCTGGTAGATCGCGTAAGTTGATCATTTCAAACGTATTTACGTTGATGGCAGAGGAATTCGTTTCTCTTAGCTTATACCCGTGGTATTTTTGGGGAAATCAATTTGTGATTTGACAGGTATGATGATGTGGCATTCAAAGTAAATGAAGGCGTGATCTGTATAGAGATACGTTGTGACCTCTGTCCTCATAAATTACGAAATGACAGAAATCGGGCAGGCAGCATGGCTAAGTGGTTCGCAACCAAGTAGGGTATATTGTCACCATCTAGAGAATATTCAAATTTGTACTTCTTTCAACTCTGTATGTAACGACCCGGATTTTGTCGACTTTGGTTATCGCCATAAACTCAATGATGACTAACCAAACATCGAAAAATCCCAGATGGTTAATGAAAGAAATTAGAGGGTGAGGAAAGATAAGATAGAAACTTAGAATAGAAGAAGAAGAAGAACACAACATCAGAGTAACACGAATCTCACAGCGGAATGAATAACATATAATAGATAACATAACTTTGAAATATAACAGTTATGTATACAATAACATTATCAGAGTACAACACTTACAACATAGCAGAATAAATAATAGCTATCGACTGCTGAAGCCTCCTGCTCCAAGCTCTCCAAGTATACCTGTAAATCCTGACTACTTGACTGTCCGTACAAAATTGGGCACCCGAGAGTTTAGGGAAAACAAAACAAAATAAACTCTGGGTCAGTCATGGGACTGGTGTGAGTAAACTCAAATCATTTAAATAGGTATATGATATTTCATAAGACCACGCCGTGAATACGGAACGGGTTTTTCCCTTATGAGAATCCAAACATCTTTGAAAAAGAAATATCATTCTGATATTATAATAATGTCTAAATACTTATAGATATCAATCTAGCAGAAACGCTTTCATCTCACGTTCTACATATATAGTATACAATCAAAATCGCAGGTGCGTATTGGATGATTGGGTTTCCAACTATGACAAGGTATGGAACCACCTTCCGATCAGTGTACTCTAGGAACGATACACTGGAGTTCAACAAGAACATCTTGCAACTCAGCCACACATGACCGACCACTCATTTCGCTTGAGTGTATCGAATGTATATCACCAACGGTTGGGATCAGCAACCGTTCCCGTATATATATATATATATATATATATATATATATATATATATATATATATGGGACAACATTGATAGATTTAAAAGAAGCAAATGAATATTCTCTAGATAGGTGATTATACACCCTACTTCGGAGCGACCGACTTAGCCATGCTGCCTGCCCGATTTCTGTCATTTACTGGATGATGAGGCTAGAAGCTACGCTTTATCATCACATCAGATTCACTTCGAATGCCACATTGTCAGATCCGTCGAAAATCACTAATTGACATCTATAACAGTACATTACGTGTTAGCTAAAGAAGTGCCCTTCTCTGCTTCCAATCTTGGTACGGTAGAAGAAATCAATGTACACGGCCTTTCTGGAAATACTCTGTCAGACATTCATTCATATAAGTCATCCAGGAACAGGATGAACCGAATGTACTATTCAGTATATCCATCTTAGGCACTGTTATCTAAGACTTATACAATAGCCCTTGCATTTTTCTCCGTCTTCAATTATCTTCAGTACGTGATGATTCACAATGCTACTGTCAATACGGAGTGGTTCTTTGGATAATAATCCAACCGGTCTCTCCATATTAACAACGTTAAAATGGTCAAAAACTTCGATAGTCGGTGGGTTAACTATCAAAGAAAAACAGGTGTGCAAACAACAATATTATTTGCAGATGGAAATTTAATCAATCAATCATCATTCAACATTTATCTCTTTAGTTCACTAATTTACTTATCTCATGTTTCCATATATTCAACATTTCTTATTTTCTGATTTAGAAAATATACTTTATTAACAATGGAAAACATTTCCATTTCCTGTTTCCTATATTAGAAAACATTTCTGATTTCTTATTTGGAAAACATTTCCAAAGTTCCTTCATTGGATTTAAACAGATGTTTGAATAAAACATTGCTATGCCACCTCAAATAATTTACTGGATTCACTTAACCATCATTCACTATCAAACCTTACCATTCCTTAGTTAAGAAGGAAGTCAATCAAGTTGGGGTATAATTACCTCTCAAACCTTAACCGAACAACGTTATAACTTCAAAATAGTAACAGTTTATTTTTTAAACCTTTAACAACTTCTTTAGGTAACTCTCGGATTCAAATTTATGAATCCACTTCTTTATTGAAAACATTGATTATACCGATAACGTTATAATCACTACTTTCGCAATACCTAACTTCAATTATAACCTTTATTCTTTAATTCGAATAATTAAACCTAACCCTAATTAATTAGTGTATACTCTTGATTTAAAAACCGAAAAGTAAATATTACTTTCCCGAATTCGATATAATTGAATTCAGCATATAACTCTCTTTCGAGTAATCTCTATTTGATTAACTCTTCTTCGAGTAATCTATATTTGATTATCTCTCTTCGAATAACTTATATTTGAAATCTCTATTCTTCGAATAAACTATATTTGATCTCATCCTTTCGAATACGCTATATTCGAAAATCTCCTTTCGATTAAACTATAATCGATAACTCCTTTCCTTTAACTAATCGATAACTCCTTTCCTTTAACTCTATTCGAATAACCAATGTTCGACTAACTCCTTTAACTTTATTCGAATAAACTATATTCGACTAACTTCTTTAACTCTATTCGAATAAACTATATTCGACTAACTTCTTTAGATTAACTCATTTGGATTAACTCGATTTGATTTGCCCATCTTGACTAACTTAACTTAAGTAACCCGAATTATTTAACTCTACTTGATTAGCTCCTATCGAATAACTAATATTCGAATAACTATAATTGTTTTAACTTTATTTTGAATAGTTAATATTCGATTTAACTCCATTCGCTTGACTCTAGATCGCAGCGATGACAATGGTTATGCCTGATTCCCTCAGGAAAACATTCGACCACCTTAGGCTATCTGCAGCCCTACGAATTACGCTAGCAGTCGTGCAAAATGGCAACTTATCCTGAATAACTATCTTTGTTTTAACTCTATCTGATTTACTCTATTCAATTTACTCTAATCAATTAACTCTATTTGATTTACTCTATTGGATTAACTCCTTCCAGTTAACTCTATTGGATGAACTCCAATTGATTAACTCCTTTCAATTAACTCTATTGGATTAACTCCAATTGATTAACTCCTTTTTGAATAACACTAGTTTGATTTAACTCTAATCGATTAACTCTAACTGATTAACTCTAAATGATTAACTCCTTTTGATTAACTCTACTGATTAACTCTAACTGGTTAACCCTAACTGTTTAACTCTAACTGTTTAACTTTAACTGTTTAACTCTAACTGTTTAATTCTAACTGGTTAACTTTAACTGGTTAACTCTAACTGTTTAACTCTAACTAGTTAACTCGAACGGAACTAGTTAACTCGAACGGAACTGGTTAACTCTAACTGTTTAACTCTAACTGGTTAACTCGAACGAAACTGGTTAACTCTAACTGTTTAACTCTATCTGGTTAACTCGAACGGAACTGGTTAACTCTAACTGTTTAACTCTATCTGGTTAACTGTATCTGGTTAACTCTAACTGAATTGGTTAATTCTAACTGAACTGGTTAACTCTAACGGATTAACTCCATTCAACTAACTCGACTCGACTAACCCCTTTCGAATAACATATTCGATTTACTAACTTTCGAATACCATATTCGATTAACTCCTTTCGAATACCATATTCGATTAACTCTTTATTCGCTTTATAAAGATTTCCTTTTAACATCGTTTATTCATTTTTAAAGATTTACTCTTAGTAACAGTTCTTCACTTTAAAAATGGTTTCCTTTTCAATTCTATTTGTAAATGGTTTACAAATATTTCCTTTTCAATTTTATTCTTCAAAATATTCTAACTCCTTAAATTTTCGGAAAAATTCGCCATAACCTACTTTGTACCGGAAGCATCGGGAAAATCCCAAAACCCGCCACACAGGCCTTCCCATTCAAAAAGAAAATGGTTTGAAATTATTTCCTTTTTGAATAACTCCTATCTATAAATATTCCATTTATAAATACTTCTATTTATAAATATTCTATTTATAAATATTCTCTTTTATAAAATCCTCTGATTTTATAAATATTCTCTTTTCAGTATTCACTTGACAAATTCCCTTTTTCTCCAAATCCCGGTATGTTATGGTGTTTAACATATCAATTTATGATGTCCAATATCGTCCATACACACACAATCAACAACAGGTTATAATTTACATCATATATCAAAATATATGAAAATCAATAAAAAAATGTTGAGGAATCCAGTCGGATTCCTCCAACCTGTTTCCCTGCATCCATAGATGTTACACAATAAAATCAACATCACTTTCAGTTCCATATGATATATTCTGTTAAGAAGAATCAATATAGAAATTCAACTAACTGACTAGCAGTTCAATCAAACGGTCAACACACAGTCAATCAGCCAATATCTAACAGTTCTAAAAATTCAACATGAAAATATAAATTGTTCAGAGTTAGTGAGATGTACTCACATTTGCAGTTCACCGTTAAAGAACGACAAACTGTTGCTTGATCTTAATCAACACTAAATTCAAACGAGCTCCAATCCACTTCCGCTCGGATTCATTGTGAAGCTCTCGTCCATACGATCCTAATATGACTGACGGTTCGTGATTCTGATTTCATATGACCGAGATATCCATTGATAAATACTTCTATTTATAATATTCTTTTTTATAAAATCCTCTGATTTTATAAATATTCTCTTTTCAGTATTCACTTGACAAATTCCCTTTTTATCCAAATCCCGGTATGTTATGGTGTTTAACATATCAATTTACGATGTCCAATATCGTCCATACACACACAATCAACAACAGGTTAAAATTTACATCATATATCAAAATATATGAAAATCAATAAAATAACTATTGAGGAATCCAGTCGGATTCCTCCAACCTGTTTCCCTACATCCACAGATGTTACACAATAAAATCAACATCACTTTCAGTTCTATATGATATATTCTGTTAAGCAGAATCAATATAGAAATTCAACTAACTGACTAGCAGTTCAATCAAACGGTCAACACACAGTCAATCATCCAATATCTAACAGTTCTAAAAATTCAACATGAAAATATAAACTGTTCAGAGTTAGTGAGATGTACTCACATTTGCAGTTCACCGTTAAAGAACGATTAATTGTTGCTTGATCTGAATCAAACAGTTTATTCTGCACTAAATTCAAACAAGCTCCAATCCACTTCCAGTTAGCTTCATTGTGAAGCTCTCGTCCATACGATCCTAATGTGATTGACGGTTCGTGATTATGATTTCATATGGCCGAGATATACATTTTTAAAGTATGATTACAAATTTAAATAAAAACAAAGGCTACATTTCTTTTACACACTTTTATTGGGCCTTACCTTATACGTTGGCCCATATCCCTTTATAACTACCCAAACCCGCCAATCCTTCTTCTTCCCTCTTGTCTACTCCTATCGATCCCATTCCAGTGCCATTTACCACATTTCAAACCTCCCTAGCTCTTTCAATTTTCAGCAATAAATCCAAACAAAAATAGTTATAATTCCTCTCTTCAAAAACTGAATCACCTCATCCCTTTCCAGACAGTTCGGTCCCCTCTTTCCCATCACGGGTTTCAGCCCCTCCCAGCGTCAAATGACTGAACACCCACCACCATCTCGAAAGTCTCGGCCTTCCTCAGACCCTCGCAACGTTGAACTCGCGCGATAACCTCAGACATACTCACGAACAGAAATTCTGTCGCATCTCTCAGTACTCATCCACTCCTCCTTATTTCGGTTTCCAACACAACAGAACCCCCCAAACTTGTGATAACTTGCTCCCTGTTCAACCCATAGCCATGCTAAAAGATTTCCGCATTCCAGGCAACTGATCGGCCTTCCATACAGTACATGAGTTGAAGACAATATCAACAGCAAGCTGATTTTATTAGTTACGATTTTTCTTGGATTTGTTTTGGTTAAGTGGAGAATGATTGTTTTCTGGCAGCTGCAATTCGATCGGAGAAAAAGAATATAAATTAGGTTTAGGAATTAGCTGAGGGTCATTTATAGTAATTAATTTTCTTTGTGAAGGAATGGCCACGTCTGCTGTTTTTAGGACCAAAGAAAACGGGTGGTTTTGAGAAGAATGAAACGTGGACAGTTAAGTATCAAGGAATATGTTTACTTATTTAGGGATACCTCATTTCGTGAAATTTCGTTTGTTTACGAACTGCTATAGACAGAAATAACCATACCATTGTGTCGAGCTTGGTGTCACGATCCCAAAAATATAATAATACCGGTAGATTAACTCCTATTGTGAAACCCCAAAATCGCTGATTAAGGGTGCAAAATACTCCAAATAAAAAGTTACTTATTTAATTAATTAAAAATTACAATAAAATTCTGAAAATTAAATTATCACTACGTTTAATAGGACTTGTCCAGATTTGATACCAATATTTAATTATATTGAAAACCCTTTTATAACGTAAATAAAGCATTACGAATTATAAAGGAATTCCATGGCGACTTTTCTAGAATTTGATTTGGACGTAAATAAAAATCTATACGACGAAATCCCGATTTTTCTCTTCCACTAGAAAGATATACTCCACCAGCTCCACATGTTTCTTGTTTCATAGAAATCCGACTTCAAACAGTCCCAGTATATTCAGTTGAAGTTCGAATCGCCAAATAGCGAACTGCACTGCCATTTCGAGCTCTATTTTAATTATAATATAATTATACGTTCAAACTGTCGTTCAATTAATATATTCGTTATCGTAATTCAATAATAAGATGAATTATATACTTTGAATTTCCCCATTCATACCATATCGCTATTTCAGCCAATTCTGATTATTTCATAATTAAATATATTATTTAATTTATTATTTTAATTAAATATTCACCATATTTTAATTAACGACGACTTAATTCACTAAATCACTATTTATATAATTAAATAAATAAATTATATACCTCTGCAAAATGCGGGTCATTACACTGTATCTCTCGGGAACTGTTATGCTAGAATACTAACCGAGGGGTGGCAATATATTCGGTACCCTCAAGCGAAATGAGGGGCCAGTCATGTGTGGCTGAGTTGCAAGATGTTCTTGTTGAACTCCAGTGTATCGCTTCTAGAGTACACTAATCGGAAGGTGGATCCATACCTTGTCATAGTTGGAAACCCATTACCCAAAACGTGCTTGTGGTTTTGATTGTATATTATATATGTAGACCGTGAGATGGAAGCGTTTCTGCTAGATGATTATTATGTTGTGGTTGATAGACACTATTATAATATCAAAGAATTTTGGATATAAAGATTAGTCTTGATTCTCATAAGGGAAAAACCCGTTCCGTTATACGGCGTGGTCTTATGAGATATCGTGTTATTGCTCAAACTGTTTTAAACTGTTTTACTCATACCAGTCCCATGATTGACCCGGAGTTTATTTTGTTTTGTTTTCCTTAAACTCTTGGGTGCCTAAATTTGTACGGGCAGTCAAGTAGTCGGGATTTACAGATACTTGAAGAGCTGGAGCAGGAGACTTCAGGATTTTATAGCTTTTGTTTTTCTGTTGTTGTTGTAAGTGTTGTACTCTGATAAGTGCTATTGTATACATAACTGTTTTATTTCAAAAGTTATGTTATATTTTATTCGTTCTACTGTGAGATTCGTGTTTACTCTGATGATGTAAGTTCTTCTTATTCTTCTATTCTAAAAGTACTATCTTATCTATTCCCACCCTTTAACTTCTTTCATTAACCATCCGGTAATTTCAACTCTTGATTGTTCGATATGTGTTGTATATCAGATAACCAAAGTCGCTCAAAAACTGGGTCGTTACAGTTGGTATCAGAGCTTAAGGTTAAGTGATTACCTTGGCTCTGTCGCGTGACTCAGCAGAGATAGGGTTAGTAATAACCTAGATTAAGTTTGAGTGTATATATATATATATATATGAGTGCGTATATGTTATTCAATATAAAATGGTTTTATATTGTGGAGATTTATTGGTTGAGTTGTTTATGAGGTATGGTCGATCAGTTTGATCCACTGTATCGGTAGGAGTTTCTAAACACTTGAATACGATGAACCAACATGATTTGTTTTGAAATTAACATAGTGTAATTGGTTGTGTTGGTTGTTATTATAATCGAATAAGATTATAAAACGTGAAATAGTTATGTAAATAACCAAGTAGAATTCATATAAGTATAATATATGAGAATTTTAAAATCCTGGGAGATTTTAAATTGGTTTTACAAACATTGGAAGGATATCTTAAAGTGATTTCAAAATGAAAATGTTTAAGAATGGTTTTGAAAATGTTATAGCATTGAACATACTTTGATCGCTGGGAAATAAATTCCGATGGTGCATCATCGGTGTTCATTTTCGAGTTTCTAAGTGACGGATTACTACCAAAGGATTTTTTTTGGATTGTTTTGCAAAAACAAGTTGTTATAAATTCAAATTTTTTGAGTTAGTATTATGATTTCAAATTGATTTGAACTAAGCCCACGAATTTAAATTTTGGAATTTAAATCTAACATACGAGGTTAAATGGATTAAGTTGACGAGTTAAGAGTTTGAAATTTGATATTGGAGTCCAAATGAAATCTGACTTGGATATAAGTGAATGCTTGGTTTTGAGGATAAATTGATCAGAGATCAAGTTAGGATTGCATTGCTATATGCAAAATTGATAATAGATGGTAAGGATATATTGATATGCCCGACAAAAAGGTACAAGTTTATTTTATATTTTGGTTATGAGATTTTGATGAGCCGAATTGGCAAGCTGCTTGGCTGTTTGATTTTCTTTTGGGTTGAAGAAGGCCTAGAGAGGCAAGTTGGAGTTTGAGCTATTGAGCAGTACAAAGGAGGTGCTGGTGAAATTTTCGGTAAAGTTAAGGTGTTAGAAAATTTTCAGGATTTTTAAAATTTTTTGTTGGTAGGAATTAATTAATATTTTAATTGAAATTAAATTGGTTCAGTTAAAACTGAAGTTAAGAAGTGAACAAATAAATTTGTAACCAGTTAGTAGAGTTTGTTTTCTACCTTAGCAATTTCGAGGACGAAATTATTTTAAGGGGGGAAGAATGTAACGACCCGCATTTTCAGTAGTAGAATAATTAATTAATTTAATTATTTAAATAGTAATATAGAGATTTAAATAGCTATTTAATTAAATAATAGTGAATATTTAATTAATATAATAATTAAATAATATATATAATTCTGAAATACTCAGAATTAGTGAATTGACTATATAATGTGGACTAGACAAATTTATAATATATAATTCAATATAGAGTTGAATTATATTAAAGAATATATTATTTAAAAGAAGTTTGAACGCAGAATTATAATATAATTATAATCGAGCTCGAAATGGCGTGGCAGTTCGTTATTTGGCGATTCGAACTTTAAACAAATATACAGAAGCCAATTTTAATCGGATTTCTATGAAACAAGAAACGTTAGGAGCAGATGAAGTATATTTTTCCAGTGGAAGAAAAAAATCGAGATTTCGTCGTGTAGAATGTAAGTTATTTCCAAATTAAATACTCAGAAAAACAGCGACATATTCGTTCGTGGCCATAACGGTTATTTAAAAATATTTGAATATCGATTGTGAATTTAGGCAAGGTTCTTTTGAGACATAATGATAATTTAATTTTTAGAATTTTATTGTAATTTTTAATTAATTAAATAAGCAACTTTTTATTTGGAGTATTTTGCACCCTTAATCAGTGATTTTGGGGTTTCACAATATGAGTTAATCTACCGGTATTATTATATCTTTGGGATCTGGTACATTGGTCGTCACAACGGTATGTTCAACTCTGTCTATAGCAGTCCGTACAATCGTATAAATTTTGTGTAATGAAGTTGGTGCACCGAGGTATGCTGGAAACTTTATGACCTAAAACAAGCCACGTTGTCTAATACTTAACCGCAAAAACTGCAAATGGAGTACACCAAGCCATGTTTCTAGTTTAAACACTATAAATGAACCCACCCACCATTCTTAAAACCTAATTTCCCATTTCTTCTGAGGTCAACGAAACGAGCCGCCACAAAGCTTTTCTACAGCAAAAAGTATGGCAGTGTTTCTTCCTTCTTTCCGTCATACACAGTTTTTCCTGAAGGCAAACAAAGCTGAAGTAGCTGCTTCAAAGCATGGGCGCGAGTGGTTTTAGAAGGAGCCGAGAGTGAAAAGTGACACAACTAGTCACTGTTGACGTTCATGAGCACGGTTTTAGGAGCTTGATAGTAGCAGGCGCATGAAGCAAGGTTTGGGGGATGGTTGAAAGAGCAAGGACGTGTATGGTATCATGGGTTTGGAGTACTGTTGAATGGAGAAGGGTTGAACGAGCTGAAATAGATGGTGTTTTACGTGTGTATCTTGTCTTGCCTGGAGTGGTGTAAACGAGAAGAAAGGGAGTTCACGTGAGGGTGAGGTCAGATGGGCGTTGCGAGTTGCCCTGTTTGTTATTGAAATGAAGAAGATTTGGAAGCTCAGAAACGCTGAAGACTGGTGTGTCGTTGGGGACTGAGAACGCGAATTGCTGTGTGGGTAGATGGAGTTTTCCAAAGTAATGGAGCGATAAGGGAATATCGGAGCAGTTTTTTCGTGAGTTATCATTTGGGGAAGAAGTGGAAATAAGGGGATGGGTCGGGTTTCAAACCATGGTAGAAGGCCTCAATCAGATGATCGGCTATGGCTCTTAAAAACTTGAGGCTGTCCTGTACATTCGAATGGGAAGAGGGAGTAATGTTTGTACGCGGGCATGGGTATTTCGTATAGGCCAATAGGATAGAATTAAAATAATTATATATGAATGGGAGGAACTTGGAACGCTCGGTCCAAATTTAAAATCGGGAAAGCAAATTTTCAATGGGTGGGCACCTAAGCGTATGTGGGCCGGCTCAGACAAAAGAAACGCATACGATGTCGAAATTCAACAAAACTAGATCTGTTGGGATCGTATAGTTGGTGGCTACACCATGGAACTGACTGAGAGTGAATCAGAGCTCGTTACAATTTATAGCGAAATAAATTGTCCGTTTGAATCAAGCGATGGTTATCGTTATTAACGATGATCGTCCAATATGAGTAAAACTCACCAACTCTAAACAGTTATATTTTTATTACGTATTTTTAGAACTGTTAATCATCTGTTGATTGTTGTGTGTTAACTGTTTGGTTGAATTGCTTGTGTATTTGTTGAAAGTATAGATAACGATATATATAAATCGTTAATCAAATATTGATTCCGTTTATCAGAATATTTTATATTCGTGATATATGTGTTGTTTAACATCTGTGATGCTGGGAAACAGGTTGGAGGGACCAAACTTGGTTCCTCGATATACAAAATACTGTTTGTTTCATATATTGTGTTATATGATGTGATATGAAATCTATTGATGATTTTATACGTTTGAATGATACTGATCATTGTTATATGGTACGTTAAATACCATAAGGAATATGGAATGTTAGAAAGGGAATTATCAAAGTGTTTATTGAAAATAAAATATTTATAAAAATCAAGGGTTTTATAAAAAGGAAATTTAATTATAAAATCAAAGGATTTTATAAAAGGGATAATCCATTTATAATATGGATTAGAATTTATTTAAAGAGAAATTACTTATAAAATCAAGGGATTTTATAAGAAGGGAATTTATTTATAAAATCAAAGGATTTTATAAAGAGGGATATTTATTGGGAAAATAAATAGAAGTAGGAGATGAATTTATTTATTTAGAAAATAAATAAAAGTAAATCAGTCAGAGTTAACCAGTTCGAGTTAATCAGTTAGAGTTAACCAGTTAGAGTTAATCAGTTAGAGTTAATCAGTTAGAGTTAACCAGTTAGAGTTAATCAGTTAGAGTTAATCGATTAGAGTCAAATCGAACTAGAGTTATTCAAATATAGTAAATCGAATTAGGGTTAATTGAATATTAGTTATCCAATTAGAGTTGATTGAATTTAGTTATTCGAGATAGAGTTAAGACAGACAGAGTTATTCAGGATGAGTTGCCACGTAGCACGACTGCTAGCGTAATTCGCAGGGCTGCAGATAGCCTACGGCGGTCGGATGTTTCCTGAGGGAATCAGGCGTAACCATTGTGATTGCTGCGATTTAGAGTTAAGCGAATGGAGTTAAATCGAATATTAGTTATTCGAACTAGGGTAGATCAAATAGAGATAATCGAATAGAGTTAAAAAAAAAGAGTTAAGCAAAAATTAGAAACTACTAGAGATTAGTAAGTTGAATGGTTTCCTGGGTATCGATCTGATGTTGGTTTCAGCCTTCGGGGTCTATACTTAGGGAATTGTTCTCATACTAGTTTACAGTCAGGGACTGATAGTTGTCGAAGAATAGTAATACGTGAGTGAGTAATGGAAATGTTTTTTTCCAGTGTTAATAACATATATTTTCTAAATATAGAAAATAAGGAAATAGGAATATATATATGTATATACATATATGTTTGATGATTGGATCGAAAATTCCATTTGGAAATATGATCGTTGTGTGCAGACGGACATTTTTCATTTGACAGTTAAATCACTGACTATCGAAATTTTGACCATTTTAACGTTGTTAATATGGAGAGACCGGTTGGATTATTATCCCAAAAACCACTCCGTATTGGCATAAGCGTTGCAAGCCAAGTATGCTGAATATATTGAAGACGGGGTAAAATGCAAGGGCTATTGTATAAATCTTAGGTACAGATTTCCTAAGATGGATGTACTGAATAGTGCCTTCGGTTT
Source organism: Allium sativum (assembly GCA_030737875.1). NCBI lineage: Eukaryota > Viridiplantae > Streptophyta > Magnoliopsida > Asparagales > Amaryllidaceae > Allium > Allium sativum. Next base: position 10,540,186 of record CM060920.1, read on the forward strand.
GTCCAGTCCCAGGACAACTTGAATGGACGAACGTCTGACAGAGTATATCTGGTAGATCGCGTAAGTTGATCGTTTCAAACATATTTACGTTGGTGGCAGAGGAATTCGTTCCTCTTATCTTATACCCATGGTATTTTTAGGACAATCAATTTGAGATTTGATGGGTATGATGATGTGGCATTCAAGGTAAATGAAGATGTGATCTGTATAGAGATACGTTATGACCTTAGTCCTTATCAACTACGAAATGACAGAAATCGGGCAGGCAACATGGCTAAGTGGTTCGCAACCAAGTAGGGTATATTGTCACCATCTAGAGAATATTCATATTTGCACTTCTTTCAACTTTGTATCTCCCGGGAATGGTTATGTTGGAATACTAACCGAGGGGTGGCAATATATTCGGTATTCTCAAGCGAAATGAGGGGCCGGTCTTGTGTGGCTGAGTTGCAAGATGTTCTTGTTGAACTCCAGTGTATCGCTTCTAGAGTACACTGATCGGAAGGTGGATCCATACCTTGTCATAGTTGGAAACCCATTACCCAATACATGCTTGCGTTTTTGATTGTATACTATATATGTAGAACGTGAGATCGAAGCATTTCTGCTAGTTGATTATTATATTGTGGTTGATAGACACTATTATAATATCAATGAATTTTGGATATAAAGATTAGTCTTGATTCTCATAAGGGAAAAACCCGTTCTGTTATATGGCGTGGTCTTATGAGATATCGTGTTATTGCTCAAACTGTTTTACTCATACCAGTCCCATGACTGACCCGGAGTTTATTTTGTTTTGTTTTCCCTAAACTCTTGGGTGCCTAAATTTGTACGGGCAGTCAAGTAGTCGGGATTTACAGATACTTGAAGAGCTGGAGCATGAGACTTCAGGATTTTATAGCCTTTGTTTTTCCGCTGTTGTTGTAAGCGTTATACTCTAATAAGTGCTATTGTATACATAACTGTTTTATTTCAAAAGTAATGTTATATTTTATTCGTTCCGCTATGAGATTCGTGTTTACTCTGATGATGTAAGTTCTTCTTATTCTTCTATTCTAAAAGTTCTATCTTATCTATTCCCACCCTCTAACTTCTTTCATTAACCATCCGGTAATTTCGACTCTTGATTGTTCGATATGTGTTGTATATTAGATAACTAAAGTCGCTCAAAAACTAGGTCGTTACACTATATCTTCACTAACCAACATCTTCTCCTTCCATAAAATCTTATCAATATTTTCTTCACCTTTTACTTCTACTTCTGCAAAATGTCTTCTTCATCCAAACGATCCGACAAGAAGGTTATTGCTAAAAAACCAATGTCCAAATCACATTCACTTATATTTTCAAACCAACATCCTACACAACAACAACATTAACCAGTTGTAACAATCCAGATTTTTGAGCATCTGGGTTAAACAGATAATCATGTGTTTACTGTATTTTAACTCTACGGAATAAAATATGAGTTTGATAGCCTAACTCGTATAGTGTTTTAAAAGAAGAAAATAAGAAATTTGAGTTTTCATAATTCATATGTTTGAAATAAATTTGATGTCCTCGATTTAATTAGTAATTTATTCCAAGGTCTGTGTTTATAAATTGTAAATTATGATTTAAACGAATATTAAAATATATAATATTGATTGGGCATCAACATTTAAGCAAAAAGATATATTTTCAATATTAGTATTAAAGCTTTAGTTGAAATAATTATTAAACCATTAAATTGTGTTCTCAAACTTGGTTAGAAGATTTTTGTGATAATATAATATTGGTGTTAGTAAATAAATTTGTGGTTTTGTTATAATAATAATATTAACCACAACAACATTAGTGTTTTAAGTGGTCGTTTTCGATATAAAATTACGAAGATTGAATGTGAATCAATATTTGACGTATTAAATAATTATAGAGCAAACATATTTGTATTTGTATGTTATCTCAAAATTAATATTTAAACGTTGTTTAAGTGTTTTTTGGTCTATTGTTGTGTGTATTTATTAATTAAACACAATTTGATTTGTGTATATGTATAAAAAGACATTAAAGATATGTTAGTCTTTAAAATAAAGCATAGTTAGTTGTAAATATGTGTTTTAAACACTTAACATTGTGTGTTTATAGCTAATTGTACAATTAATTCGTCTTAGGCCATTTTGGATTGTTAGCCCATTCCCCTGTTTATTTTACTAATACTGCTAAGGTAGAGAGAGAGAGAGGTACGACACTTTCCCGCGTTACCTTTCTTCCTCCTTTTGCTAAAAAAAACTTAGGCAAATTCCATGGCTTCCTGGCTCTCTAATCAACCAAAACCTAAGTCGATCTTCATAAAATTAAGAGAGAGGTTTACAACTCTCCTTCTCTTGAGATTTTTTTCATCAATTCAAGTGTTATTCTTAAAGTTAGAAATTGGAGCTTACTGTTGATTGTTGAGAGGGTTTGCATGTTACTTACTCTTTTTCCTTGGATCTTGGGTGCCTCAAGCTACTTCTTGCAAGCCAAAAACAAAAACAAGGGAAATCCTCTTAATATACAATCAAAGGAAGTTGTTTGACTCATATTTTCTATTTAAACATAAGAATTGGCTTGATTGTTGTAGGGTAATGATTGAATTTAAAAATATCATCCCTATTTGATTATTGATTGTCGAAAATCTAGTGTAAAAATCACAGCAGTAAAACAACGATACCTTGTTGCATAACAATCCTAAATGACTCAATATTTTTACAGTAGAAAGATTTTTCCATTAGCTATGATTCTCATTTTAGCCCGTTTTTGAAATTCTATGGTTTTAGGGGAAAAAAATCAAGTTTTTACACTGACCATATAGATCTGGGCTCTGTAATCGCGGAGTTGAAACTTTAAACCAAAACCATCTTAACATTTTTATTGGTAATCCAAAATTGAGTGTGGTTTTTCTAGTTTTAAGATATTTTTATAAGAAATAAATCTCACGTTGATCACTTTTCGTGATTCTCTATTCTATAAAGTGTAATAAAGGATTAAATAAGGAGTAACCTCTCTATCCTTTTTTATTTTGAGTTCCCTTCAAAACTAAGAAAATGTTTTAGCCATAACATTTACGTTCCTTATCCGAATTCAATTATCTTGGACTTCTGAAAATTTTAGAAAATATACTAAAAGTTTCATATTTTGATTTTTCTGAAATTATATTGTTTTCTTGATCAAAATTCAGTTTGTTTGCTGCTGCCTCGAGAGCAAACAAACAGTGGCATAGACAATGTGAATAAAAGATGTTTTGGCCATTACTTCTGCATTCTTTATCCAAATTCAATAAAATTTGATGTTCTAGAAACCATAGAAATAATGTGCCAACTTTCTTATTAATCACTTTCTCAAGTTCTATGAGTAAAGGGTTGAAATACCTATTGCAAACTTGTTGTCCTAATTCTGTAGTTGTCTAGGTGCTTTGTTGTAAATCTGAGCTAGTATTTTAGCAAATTCAATAAATCTTGATGTTTTGGAAACCGTAAAAAGAATGTGACAACTTTCATGTTGATCGCTTTCTAAAATTCTGTTGTTAAGGGATCGAAATACCGGATGCAAGTTCGCTTTCTTGTGCACCTACCTATAGCCTCCTATGTTGTATTTGCCTTCGTTTGTTTTCCCGATGATATTTCACTTGATTTTTCTAAGTAGTTTGAAATTTGATGATTAATCTATACGACAACCAGGCTAAATCACATATGGTTGGGGATTTCGTGCTTCTTTTGTGCAACTTGGTTGGTAAAATCATGGTGTTATTGAGCACTCGCACATATTTTGTAACTATTTTCCGACATACTAGCAAAAGGTTGTTTTCTTTATAGTTTTAAGGCTAAATTAGCGTATGATTTAGGTTTTAAGGTATATGCTCTTGAAATAATAGTATAAAAGCCTATTTTTGAATGACATATGGTATAAAGAAGAAGAAAATCATTTCTTCTGAAAGTCATTTTATAAACTTGTTTTGAAAAACAGTATTTTCATATATATATATATATATGTATATATGTGTATATATATATGTATATATGTATATATATATATGTATATATATATGTATATATATATATGTATATATATATAAAAGCTACACATTTTGCACACTTCAAGAAGATGTGTTGGTTAGTGAATGATATTGTAAACACCACGATACAGGCCATAACGGTATGCGACATTGATTCATCCTAGATCCATCCAATCGAAGCAACAAATCTCAGTGATTCTCTATGTTTCAGTGATTTCTGTGATTTAATGTATCTTAGTGATTCTCTGTATTTCGGCGATCTTCTGTGTTCCTCTGAGATATTCACCGAGTTCTGTGAATTCATGTGAATTTTTGTGTTTTTCGGTGTGGAACTGACTAGCAATGTGTAAATCGTTAAGTGAGAACATGTAGTATGAGGCGCACGAAAACCACTTTTCGGGTTACTATCCAAAGGTTTGTGACATATTCCTGTGTGATCGCCAGTACTAAACCTTTAGATCAATCCTGTGTGAACTCTGTGTGGACGTTCGAGTCAATCATGTGTGAACTCTATGGACCTTTGGGTAACCTGGGTACCCTTCTGTGTGATATAGTATTGGCTATGGCTTTAATCCATCTTATATGATAGCACATGCAGGTATAACTTCGGCTTGTCACTCTGGGTTCGATCCAAACTTTGTGTTTTTGTATTTATCAATGATATCACTAAAGTAATTATTATTTGTGATAATTTCATTAGTGGTTTTAAACTCTAAATAGAGTTCCAGTGGTTTCATGATAGTGTGTTTCAGTGTTTCCGTGATTTTGTGATTTAGTAAATTACGTGGTTTTGTGAATTCACCTTGTGATTTTTTGTGCGCTTCTATGTCTTTAATTCATGTTATGTGATTCCAAGAGTTGATTACCCTAACTGTGGAGTTCGGGTAATTTGTGCTAAAGCAATGTTCAATCCGTATTCTTGTTGCTTGCTTTCATAGCCATATACCGATCTTATGTACTTATGAATGATGTGCTTTGTTAACCTATGTGTGACATTTTTTTCTGAGTGAAAGGAAATTATTATATCAAAGTTTTCGTATAAATCTGTGTTTTGAGATTCCTTTTTACTATGGAAATGAATTAGTTTCTAGCTGAAACTTTATTTCACCTATTATCAAAATTGATTTGTAAACTAGATTGATCTGTGTAAATAATACTCATGTCAGACAGAGTTTTATTGGTTCAATATTTTGTTGATTCGTGGTTTGCTGATATAGCTTAGACTATCTTTTGAAGACCCTTTCTAGTTGTTTATTCTTTTATTTGAGTTGTTGTATATTTGATCAAGTGGACAGTGTTGTATATTATTTGAGATGTAGCAAATGTATATGTTTTATTTAGTGATTGTATTATGTTTCTATTTTGTGATCTGTTAACTATGTCGTGTTGTATATTAATCTGAAACGAGCCTTCACCGTCGTGGTTTCTTATTAGAAGTGTTGTTTATGTCGATCCACTTGAAAAAACAAAAAGAAAATTTTATAGATGCAATCGTCGTAGTCAATACACACCTAATATGAAATTTCTAATGGTCACTCCTTACCAGCCCTCATTTGCTCTATGATCTGCGTGATAAGTGGTTCTCGCCTTGTGATCAGTTGCGTAGCATTGACTCTTACCCCTACACGGCCCGACTCTTACCCTACACGACCAGTTTGGATTGGTTGTCGTGTGTGACAATCGAGTGGCTGGCCGTAAAACTAGGGTGTCAGGGTATTGGCGGTGCCCACGTGAGGAAAGACACCGTTTATAGATGGTATCAGAGCGAGGTTCAGAAGAAAATACAATAATCACTGAACAAAACAACAAAGTACATGTGTTACAACGCGAAAGGCTAACACATATGACTACTATTTTCATTTCATCCTTATCCTTACCTTGTGATACTTGTCAAGCTGTGCGAAGTTCAAGCTTCTGGAATACATTTAAGAATACATTCTATTCTGTAGTATTCCACTTGTGGTTTATTATTTGTTGTATCCTGTCATAGTGAAAAATTTGTCCCTTGTCCTTTTTGTTCTTTAACGTTGGGTTTAAGATTTTGAGAAAAGTTTGAAGCCTTTATTATTCGTGTTCATTGGTATATTGTATAAAATATTGGGATGGGTTAGTGAGTTAAATCCAAGATGTTTTAAAAAGTGAAACCTTATGTTGAGATGATTTGGTGTTAAACTGAAATTAAATTAGAGTTGCGCGACGGAAGAAAATGAATATTTTGGCTTTGTGGAGTTTAATCAAATAATAATTGGGATTAAGGAATATTTGAAACTAGTGGTTAATTGTCGTTAAACGTTAATCACTTTGTGAATATAAATTAATTAAATGGTTGCGAAGGGCAATGTAGGTTGTTCTCATTAATTGTAATAGGAAATAATACAACAACCATTGTGTGAATTACAAATATTGTGATTTCTATCATGTTGGATTATCTGTTGGGTATTTTAAGGAATTCCGATCGATACGTCTAATCTGCAATATCGATAAGGATGTCTTAAAAACCTTGATAAAACAATCGAGTGCATTAACTCATGGGTTAAATAAAAAGATTTTAGGAAAATAATAAAAGCATAGTTCATTAGAATGATGTTAAACCTTTGCCGTAGCTGAGGAAATTAAAGTTTTATGGCAAGGCAATGGCGATCATGAGTCAACATCGCAACCATATAACAGATTGAATGACTAATTTAATATCATTCAGATCGAATTAAAAGTACAACCTAGTGGAAAATTCTGTGTTTTCAAAATTATAAGGTAAATGTAAGTGTTTCATAAATTAAAGGAGTTTTAGAATATAAAACAATCTTGAGCATATGCAACGTTTAGAATACTCACTCTGAAATTGAGATAAGATAATACAACAACCATTGAGTGAAAGTTTGAATTTTGTTAGAGCAAGAATTAAAAAAAAAATCAAATTTAATTGAGTCGGGTACAATTTAAGCGTAAAGGTTTGAGAAACTTTTCCGTCTTTATGCCATCTAAACTTTTTCCAAGTGGATAAATGATGAAATAACTTTTAGAATGAAATTTTATTTAGTGTTGTATTAAGTAAATTGCGGGGACGCAATTCATTTACGGGGAAAGTCTGTAACAATCCGGATTTTTATCGTCGGGGTTAAACAGACTATAATGTGTTTTCTTTATTTTAACTCTAAAGAATAAAATATGAGTTTGACAGCCTAACTCGTACAGTGTTTTAAAAGCGGAAAATAAGAAACTTTGGTTTTCATAATTCTTACGTTTGAAATAAATTTAATTTTCTTTATTTAATTAATATTTTATTCCAAGGTGTGCATTTATAAATTGTAAATTGTGATTTAAACGAATATTGAAAATACATAACATTGGTTGGGCATCAATATTTATGTAGAAAGATATATTTTCAATATTAGTAATAAACTATTGGTTGAAATAATTATTAAAACATTCAATTGTGTTTTAAACTTAGTTAGAAGAATTTGGTGATATTATAATATTGAATTTGTTGATTGTTGTTAGTAAATAAATTTGTGGTTTTGTTATATTAATAATATTAACAACAACATTGGAGTTTTAAGTCGATGATTTCTGTTGACGGCAAAAAATATCGTAAACACCCAATATTCCAATTACTAGGAATATTTAATTTGGTCCTATAGACAAGAGCGGAAAAAGTAAATAACACAAGAGATTTGTAGTGGTTCGGCCTTGGGAGGGGCCTACGTCCACTTTGAAGAGTCGTTGGAATATTATTGATATCACAAAGTTACAAGGCCAAAACCATCTCATTACATTCATCTATAAGGTATATGATGTCATTTCTTAGTTATATGATGTCGTCTCAAGGCTATATGATGTCATCTCTAAGACATGATGTCATCCTTATCATATATGAAGTCATAATTATCATATATTTAATATATTAGGAAAAAGACACTTTTGCCCTTCTTCTTCCTCAAATAAGAGATGCCATTAAAGTAGCTCTCTAGAGGTCTTGAGCTCACAAATTCCAACCCCTTTGAAGTATGAAGTCATGGGGTATTTAAAGGAAAGGGGTTAGGTAGAAGTGGGTGGGAGTAGGTAGAAATAGGGGACCACACCCAGAAATTCGCACCTGGAGCCTACGCACGCCAGAATTTCGCACCCGGGCCTTTGGTGCGAATTTTCGCATCTCGTGGAGTACGAAATTCATACCCTATAGGGGTGTGAAATTCGTACCTCCTAGGTGCGAAATTCGCACCCAGGGTACGAATTTAGCACCCTTTTGGGCGCAAATCTCACACTCGGATGGGTGCGAATCTCGCACGCGGATGGGTGCGAATTTCGCAACCCAAGGGGTACGAAGTCAACATTAGGAGAAGCGCGAAGGCCATGGGTATGGATGTTTGGATAAGTGGCGAGGTCGATCGCCGCCGGGACTGTAGGGACTCGGACTCCCACCGGCGCTGCGCCCAGACCCGCTTAACGGCTCGCCTTCAGCTCGGAGCACGTCCCGCCTTCGGCTCGGCTGCGAACGGATACTGATGGAGCTCGCGTTCGAGGGATGTGACATTCTTCTAGTGGCCAGACTCGTGTCTTCTGGTACTGGACCCCGAATGATATTGGCAATGCCTCTAGGCTATAATATCACACGGTATGTTGAGTCGAGCGTGTCTTGCGTACTTTCGGGAACCAGACCAAAAGGCCAATTAACATTTGCCCCCTCAAAGTATGTTTTGTGTTAACGAGACGTGCTTTGAAGTAAGACAAATATGGCGATGGACGGAAAGATCACAGTAGCATGCTTAGTGACTTGTCATGACCTTCCTCTTGAGTGGTATGCCGAGAGTGCACTGCTATGGAGTGGTTGGGACACCTCGTGGAAATATGTCAATACGAGTGTAGGATTCCAACATTGTTAAGTGCTTTGACTTACTTGAGTCTTGCGGCCTGGGTTGGAACGTGTCCAAGGCGTTTAGTCCTTGCAGATTAAGGACAATAAATTTTAGTTGCCGACTCCTAATTGTGTCGAAGTGCGAGGAGGATGCGTGCGATGAATCCTTAGAAGTTAAATAGTTGCCTCTTTTGCTGGGAAGCCCCCTTGGAGCAAAGGCAACACCAGGCTTTGCCCCCGCGCTTCCTTAAGTGTTCGAGTCCTGGTTGGAGTTACAGTGGGAACAATTTGGAGAACTCATAGAACCTATGGCTTCGAGATCGCATATTTATATGAGTCTCTTCGGAGGAGAACTTGTGGTTGACCGAAGTGCTCATGCAACGGCGTAGCTGATGTAAGCGTGCAAACAATGCAAGCTAAGGCGGAAGATCAGGAAGCCCGGCTGGTGGCAAAGTCTGAGGAGCCGGGGGGAAGAGGGACAGGATGAGGCTGTCGTACAAGATGCTTGGGAAAAGGCTACCTAGGATGCCAAGGAGAACTATGCCACTGTGGTGGCAAAGAGGTAGGCCGATGTTGAGGCAGAGAAGGAGAGGGCCTCTGGGTAGGCTAGGAAAAAGGAAAGTCCTCGATGATTCCCAGCAAAAGAGGGCGAGGGGACCCTTGGCAAACTTGAAGCAGACGAAATTGAGTGACTCTAGGCCAGGGAGCTAGCTGATCAGAAGACCTCCAAAGATGCTGAGAAGAGAGTGGAGTTGGGCGCCAAGAAGGCATGGGGAGAAACCCAGGTTGCATTGGTCCTCGCTACTGACATCGTCCCTAAGTCATTGCCATGTATCGACCTCGGGGAAGTTACGATAATTATGAGCGGCAAGGATGATGGTGGGAGGCGCACATCGATGTCTCATTAATTCTTACTCTTGTGAAGAGTAGAGGAGGAGAAAGAGATTCCGGAAGGAAGGGGCCCATCGCTGGTGGTGACCTCCCAAGTGCCGAACCTATATAGAAAGAAGAAAAGAAAAGAGAAGGTTGAGTAGCATCAATAATTGTGAAGGGAATTGTAGATACTTTGGGTTAGGTATACTGATAGTATATGCGAGTGCAGTCCTCGCTTTTGGTCCTTAAAGACATGGTGTGGTATTCATGTACCCCCTGTCATTAGAGAGAAGAAATGTTGGACATGTAGTTTGTCTTAATGTGCGTGTGTTGAAATGGAATATGAATTAGTAAAGATCGCAATTTGTGTTGAGTGTTCGGATGTTCTTCTCATGTTTTACAGTGTCCTATACTTGCATAAGCATACTTATCGTTACACTTAATAAAAAAGCGATTGGGTACCGCGCTCTGGGTCAATTATTCAAAGGGGTGTGATTGAGCGTAGGCTTCTAGTAAGTTTCCCTCAGCTCAGGAAACCCGTAGTTTACGAAACTAGGCTGACTGCTTGCTGTTTTGGGTTGCACGGGGTTAATCCTAACTGTAGTGAAGGCATAGGGTGTTGCGTTTTGCGGTCCCCCTGGTGGGTGGCTCTCCCGTCGTTCATTGGGTTGAGGCGAGCCGCGGGCGTTGTTTATTTTCCTGAGAAGAGAAGCTCGGATCATCAGCCCGTAGGGTCCGATCGTGGCCATGGGCTACCCCTCAGCCTTGAGAGCTTCGGGGAAGAAACGATTTAAGGGTCGGTCTCGGTGCTGCGCCAAGATTCGACTGGCAGCCGTAGCCAGGGAAAAGTTTGTATCACTCCCGTATGGTTGTGGGGTAGTCCCAAGTCGGTTGGGACTTGGGCGTGGAACGATTTATCCTCAGCCTCGGCGCGGAGCCGAGGTTCGAGTTCGTGGTTTTTTTACTCGATCACGCCGCGGGCCGGCGATTCGAGTAGCATGGTCGGCCCCCTTACTCGAGGTGCCGGTCGTAGCCAATTTTATTTGTCCTCGATGTTCGATCGAGGTTCGGATGGAGGCACCAGCTCCCGTGCTCGGGGCGCCGATGCGGTGATCGAAAGTTTTAACACAAGATGGTTGTCAGGATTAATCAAACATGTCATGAATGTCATGCACGGAGAAAACACGGAAGTTAGATAAGAAACTGAACATCACTCCTATGGATAACTCTAGTAGTAGTAACCTTAGCAAGGCCTCGAATTGCAGGAAAGCAAAACATAGTTGGAAGGCGTGAATCAATTGTACACTAAGTTATGTAAAGTAAAGGCGGAGATGTTCGTTGTTCCATGCCCTCGGGAGTTCGGCTTCGTCCATGATTGAGAGTCTGAAAGTTCCATCGCCGAGCTTTCATCGTATGAGCATGGGCCTTCCTAACGAGGAGCAAGGCTTACAGGTGGAGGAAAGGCCCGTTTGAAGACGAGGTCGCCAATGTCCGTGCGCGTAGGCCCTCGGCTGAGCTTCCAGTCATGCCCCTAGTGGCTGGAGCATTAGTTGGAGAAGGATGGTTATGATATAGCAAAGAGGAGGTGTGTCTTGGAGAAGGGGCCTTGCTTTTCATTTTCATTTCACTTTTTTTTTGTAGGCCTATATATATATAGGCCGGAATGAGGCACCTATCCATGAGTGGATGATTCTGCTTGAATTGCAATGGTAACGACTATTGAAAAGGATGCGACCCTTTACCAATAGACATTTCCGTCGGTAATTGCGCTCAAGGTCCTATTTTTTGACCTTTAAACATTAATGTGTATGCCCTCTTTATGCTATTGAATCATCTCTCTCGCTTCCTCTTTTTTTATAGGCAAGCTGATGATGTTAATGAGTCGATGGCCGATATCTTCAATGATAACCTCGGGGATTGCTGTATCATAGACGATGGGCGTGGGGATGGCAGAGGACTGGAATTCTTGGGCTTGCTTCCGAACGTTCCTCCGGCAATGCTTATCGGGAGCGCCTAATGGAGGACAAAAAAGGCCATGACACAATGAAAAGGAGGTGTCTTCTATACGAGAAAGTTCCTTTTAGTTTCTGTATGGCTTCAAATGAGGTAGCCAGAGGTAGAGAGGAGTTGCAAACTGGTATCCCCGATGAAATCCTAGAGTCGACTGCGCCATGGAAGCTATAGTCTTGACGAGGTGGGCGGACGATCTTGAGGGATTAGTTGTCGGTCGAGGTCCTGTTTAGTGGGAATCTTTGATGAGCGCTGAGTAGTTCAGAGATCCCATGCAATGGGGATCCTCGATGAGCATCGAGTGGCTCGAAGGTCTCACATAGTGAGAATCTCTGATAAGCGTTGAGTGGCTCGGAGATCCTATGCAGTGGGAGTCTTTGATTAGTGTCAAGTGGCTCGGAGTTCCGACGCGGATGAATTCTCGATGTTGTTCTGCAAGTGACAAAACACGTTCATGTTGTGTCCGCGGATGTGGTAGAACCAAAAATATCCTGCGCTCATCGGACTTTCAGGTCTTGGCCTTTTGCATGGTTGGGAGTTGCAGGTTGCGAGATTGATTTCCTTGGAGGTGTCGCTAAGAGCAGTATAGCTACGGAAAGATGGGAGTCGAAGATGATTCCATCCATTGCAGCGACTATCTTTGATGTTGCCGGCGTGAGCAAGATTGCGCAGAGCGATAGAATTAGAGTTTGTTGGAGCTCTGGGGGTCGTCACGAGGCAAGATTTTGAGGGTAGGATCTTGATTTCTTTGTGCTAAATTTCGGCATAGGAAGTAGTCGGATTTCATGCTGAAGATCTCCTAAATCGCTGATTGCTTTTGATCGGTCCATGTGTTGGTAACATAGGATCGAAATGATTTTAACAAAATTATAAACCCTAGATTGAAGAATCGAATTCGAAACGAATATAAAACATGTACCTTTCTTGTCGAGTTGCAAAATCAAACAATCTGGTCTTAATTGAATCGATTTGAATGCCTCTGATGTAAGCACCTCTATCGGAGTCCACTGACGTTGCTCTCGAAATCAAATCGAGGGAAGGTGAGATAGTACTTGCTAATTTGGGAATCTAGGGTTTTTAATGAAGTTCGGTTGTAATAATTATCTAAGAAAAGGTCGGACTCCTTTTATAACATTAGAACCGATACCTTTTTCCATCCATATGTCCCGTTCCTCCTTAGTTAAATAAAAGAAATAGTCAAAACCCTTTTATTTAAATATCCTCACCTTAATGTGTGACCCTATAGGCTATCACAGCGTTAGCAACAATTTAAACAACATTTAAACTGTAAACAATGAGCGGTGTCTAGTAACACATCATTGTTACCCAAGCTATAATAATAATGATTCAATACAACCTTTCCGTGATCAGTGTATCAATGTAATATAATCCTTTTAACCAGTATATCCAGAATTAAACTCAAGGCACGGAACATATCACTCTCTTTATAATTTAATCTGTTTATCTTGATCGATGAGTAGACTGTTTAAGCAAATCAGTATTTGAGCATGGTCATGCATTTCACTGTCTCACTCAATCAATAGGCTCATGGATATCACTACAAATATATCGTAGGGTTAAATTCCATCTAGATCATTCATAATTTTCATTCGATTCGAGATGTATCCAATAATCGCCGTTATCGTTACTCTGTTACGAATAACTTTAGATGATATCTAAACACAAATATCCTCGAATAAAATTATAATGATTTCAGGTCTGAGGACCATTACATCACTGTCACTATGAGAATAACTTATGATACTGTTAATTATATTCCATGTAGTTATCTCACGGTGGATCAGCCCAATACGATATTCTCCAATACGTATTTATATTTTGACATTAATATCACGTATATTAATGATCAACGAGATGTGATCATCAGTCAATCAACATACTAGTGTCAACGCTTTATTGTTGTCCTATATAAACAATAAAACTCGATTAGGGACACTTAAGAATTACAATACTTAACATATTATATAATCTCAAGTTCAAGTCACTTACTTGAACTATATAATTCCGTATTATAATTCTAAGGACTTCTATTATATTAATATTATATTACGCAGTAAATATAATATAATAGAATATTATTTTATTCCAAATAAAATACTAACATCAACATTGTTATCAATCTCATCAAATGAATTCACTCCTGGGCATAAACTCTAACAATCTCCCATTTGCACTAGAGTCAATCATTTATGTCTCGTATACTCATGAAACTAGTGTGACTATTAAACTTCTGCTACGACAGAGTTTAATTCAGTAGGTCTACAACTTTACAACTTTTCAACTTTGTAGATATGTTCATTTCCTGTGTGAACAAATTCACATAAGAATTATATTTTATAAATATATGTTTGGATCGATAATGAGTTTAACGATTTGGGCTTGAGCAATAGCCACATTGTTATCCCAATGCAAATCATTGGATCAACAATTAATTTAGTTCAATTATGAACTTCTTAATCCAAACATTTTCTTTCTTAGAATCAGTATGTAACACCCCACCTCCGCTAGGGTCACTCACAAAGGGAATGCCCTAGTTTTGGAGAGGTATTATCGAGATAACATTACAGAATTATCACAAGACAGAACATAAATAAATAATTAAGTAAACAGCGGAAGAATTTCTAAGCAAAACAGAACTTGATTTCATTCCAAATTAAACCATGTCTTTTACAAACATTTCAAGTAACTTCATTACAATTGTCTTGTAATAATAGCCAAAGAAGCAATAATTTAAAAACAGTAAAACAGCTTATTCCCCAACTGCAGTCAAAAGAAGCAGCCATAGCAAACCGTACATGCTGAGCCAAAGCAAGTGATATCCAAGCTAAGAGCTAGTTATTCCTCCCTGAGAACCTGGGGGGGGGGGGGAATGAAAGAAAAAGAGGCGAAAGGAAAAGGGTCAGTCATAAAGACTGAGTAAGTTCTAGTGACTTTCAGTGTAAAAACGATTAAAACAACCTGTCATGTATGAACTGGAACTAGACTTAAGAATGGTGTCAAGGTGAACAAGATAGACTAAGGTGATCAGGATAAGTCAAAACAAGTCAAGTAAAGCATCACATGTACGAGATCCGTTGCATCGACTTCACTAGTATACTAAGCCCATGTCACAAGTTAATCACGAAATAAATCCCACGGCCGAATATCATAAAATGACCCTGGAACGGAGTCTGACCCAAGTACGGTGTCCTATGGAGCGATTATCTAGTCGATCGGCTCCCTACAAGTTCTAGCTCGTCAAGTGTCCGTGTCACACGGCTAATCACGAATGTAGTCACCTGTGCTGGGTCCACCTTCAGGTGTATCAGCCCTAGGGTGTCAACCCCTGACACGATTCAAGATGCACAGATAAATCTACGGATACCCAGTGTCTACCCCGGATACGTGCACGATCGTAGTCCGCCGAACCTACACTGGTGTACCCTACTGCCATCGTTCACCTCTTACAATCAGCCCAGTAATCGTGCCCCCACCCGGCCTAGCCCCAGGGTACCTTGATACTTCTAGAGGGTTACTGCTGAAAGGGGTCGTGTCTAGGGTTTCGCCTAATAGATTAGGTCATGTAATTCGTGACCTAACCCGCCTAACAGATTAAGTCATGTAATTCGTGACTTAACCCTTTTCCAGTCTAGTCATGTCAAGATGGTTAAGTATGTCATTTCAGTTCGCGACTTAACCCGCCTACGTGTCATGTCAAGTTGGCTAAGTGCTGTCGTTTTCAAGTTCATGACTTAGCCCTACAAATCGTGTTCAAGTTGGTTAAGTGGTCTCTTCATGTTCATGACTTAACCATAATTGGCATTAATTGATTCGTTAATGCACCGAACCACTCACATTGGGTCCTGTTGTTCGTAGCCACTGGATTTGCCGGGCGGTTCCGTGCAGGTTTACGCTACGAACTCAACCCAACCTCGGGTTTTCAAGCGCGATGTGACCAACTACCCACATTGGATCCTATTGTTTGTAGCAACTGGATTTGCCGGGCGGTTCCAGGCAGATTTACACTACAAACTCAACCCAACCTCGAGTTGGCCACTTTCTTGTTTTCTAGAGTCATGTCCATGTTCTTATCAGATTTTGATATCATGTTCATATGTCAACTTCGTGCCCCACTAAGGCATGTTTAAAGTCAAGTTATGGCATGTTCAAGTCAAGTTTTTCGTGCCATATTTCATGTTCTACTTATGCCAAATTTCATAGTTTATGCTATAATTAATTCAAGTTTTGCCTATTCTACCCAATCGTATCCCCAACGTATATATAAACGTACTTCGTTCACAAGCATAAACAATTCAAGAGATAAAGGGGAATAACACCAAACATGTGATAGGCATATGTGACGGTTACAACATTACTTGCATAATAAACAGACTATAACATATCACATAGTTGCAATACTAGTATGATGATAACTTGGCATAGTAATGATTCCAACTTAATTTAACATGATGATTTCAACTTTGCATCATAGGCATAATAATCATTGCGGCATCATAATAATTTTATTATAAACATGAAACATTAAAGGCATAGTAATCCTAATAGGCATAGTGGATTCCAATTTAGTATTTTTAACATAATAATTCCCATAGACACAATGATTCCAATTTTATGATTCTCAATCAACATGATAGACATAATGATTCCCATTTAGCGTTTTTAACATAATTAACATGATAGACATAATGATTCCACTTTAGCGTTTTTAACATAATTAACATGATAGACATAATGATCCCAATTTAGCGTTTTTAACATAATTAACATGATAGACATAATTATCCCAATTTAGCGTCTTTAACATAATTAACATGATAGACATAATGATTCCAATTTAGCGTTTTTAACATAATTAACATGATAAACATAATGATCCCAATTTAGCGTTTTTAACATAATTAACATGATAGACATAATGATTCCAATTTAGCGTTTTTAACATAATTAACATTATAAACATAATAATTCCACCTTTTCATCATAACCTAGTAATACCCAATTTTTCATTAATCATGATGGGTATATTAACATCACAGGCATAATTCCATCAATAGTCATAGCCATGGTTTAATTAGCACTATAGGCATGGTTTAATCAACATTAAGATTTCATAGCGATACATGAATTAGTCCAACTTGCCAAACAATTAAGCCCCAATGATTCATAACAACATCAAATATCATGACAAGTTTAACTTGCAACGTTGCCATAGCAATATCCACAAATTATAATTCATCGATAAATAATATAAACAATGGATTAACAATAGCTCATAAATTCGGTTTCAATTCATCGCATGTCCATATTGTTTTAGCGTTTTTGCCTAAAAAGTAACATAGAACTTACAATTATGAAGCAAATAACCCAATTAAAAAAATCCCAAGTCAAATAGTCCCGAATTCGTCGTCTAAAGCGTCGTAGTTGTTGTAGCTTCTAGTTGTAGCCTTCAAGAATCATCCTCCTTCTTCTATAATTTTGTTCTTTGTATTTTTAATTTAGAGTTCTAGGTTTAATGGCGGCGGCCTGAGGCTAACATGAGATAGTATGATTTAGGCTAGGTCTTAGGTCCTTTTTATAATGTTTGAGAGTTGTTTTAGGCCGTCGATGTTGCTTGGATTGATCGTAGCCATTCATTCGAAAGAGAGACCAATTAGAGCCTGCCACCTAGCCCTAGTGACAAAGCAAGCTTCTGAAAATCGACTGAACATAGACCATGCCAGCCAGGGTGGGCTGGGTTCGACCTGGCTCTGGACCAGGTCGACAGCCCTGTCGACAGCCCTGTCGACCTGGCTAGCCAGGTCGACAGCCCAGTCGACCTGGGTGCCTTAGGCGGGAATTTTCCCGCCTTGGCCAATTGGGCCCGATTTTGAATTTTAAACTTGTTTTCTGAGCTGTTTTCTTCTGTTTGAATTTTAAACTGAATTCTGAAACTTCCGCAGGCCATATCTTCTTCATACGGACTCCGTTTTACGAAAACTCGGACTCTATTTCGCGTATTTTTCCGAGACGAACACAATGGCGTATCCTGTTTCCCTTAATTCTTTGATTTAAAATTAATTATACTTTAATATGTGAATTTCACGGTTATAGAATTCACTGGGTGTTACATTCTCCCCCACTTAAAAGGATTTCGTCCTCGAAATCTTCAAGTTTAGGGAAAATATATATCCTAACATCCAAACATCCATCTACTCATCCATCAAACACGAGTATCCATTGTCCTTAAAAGACTTCTAATGCTTTATGATCATATGCGAAGTGTGTGTATATGTTCCTTAGCTAATGCTAATGATCAGGCCTGATTGATCTTCTAAATGCAAAATATGTTTAGTGAAATGAATCCAATATGTATGCAAATTTTTTTTTTCTACTATAATTCCTAATTTCTACATGAGTGCTCAAACATTCAATCATATGCAACAACCAAATGATAGCACAACCAAGTTTCCAAAATAAACACTCATGCATATGCAATATGAAAATGTGTCTGAGCCGATCTAGTGCCTAATGTGTATTCATGCATCCACGAGCAACCACTTGCGACCACTTGCAACCATTTCACAATCATAACATGTTTCAATTACATGTTTACATCCAAAAAGATTCTACCTATGGTTCTCAAGATAGGATCGAGGAGAGAAATAGGATAAAACAAAGCATCTAGAATAAGTTAACGATGTACCGCCAGAAGGTCCGGTCTGCTTCTCAGGGCAGTCTTTGCTGATGTGTCCAGTCTTCCCACAATGAAAACATTCACCTTGCTTTCTCTTCCTCTTTCTACAATCCTTGGCTATGTGTCCTTCCGTACCACAGTAATTGCATTTCCTTTTATCACGTGAGTTGTTGTTCTTGCCTCCTTTCTCGGAGTCTACCTTCTTATTCTTAGAATCGTTAGGCTTGACCTCCTTCTTCCCTTGAGAGTTTTCTGCCTCTGTCTCCTTCTTGCCCTTATCTTCTTCGTTCAGCAATGCCATCTGCACCAACCTTTCGTACGTAGCTCCCATGGGTATATGGGTCATGGCCAGACTGTGTAATGGCTCATTCAACCCTTTGACAAAGCGGAGAGCCTTTTTGTGCGGGGTGTTGACTAGGTCTAGTCCGAACCTAGCTAGCTCGTCAAACTGATTAACGTACTCTTTGACTGTCATATTTCCTTGCTTAAGAAATAAAAATTTCTCCAACTGCAAACTCCTTTCGGCTTTAGCCTTAAACCTTGCCCTAAAATCCTCCCATGTTTCCACTGGTCATTCTGCATTAGTGACTTCCCACCAGTAGGAAGCCTCGCCCTTTAGTAGCCACACTGCCAGTTGTACTTTCTACCTATCTTCTACCTCAAAGATGACGAATAAGTCCTCGGTTTCTTTCAGCCAATTTCTAGCTGCCACGAAGGACTCCGTTCCATGAAAATCCTTTCCTCCCATAGCCTTAAAATCTTTACATATCTTAGCAAAAGTGTTTCCCCGCGGAGGAGGTGGAGGAAGAGGTGCTGCTGCAGCTGGATGATTTCCTGCAGCTGGGGGAGGAGGGACGGTAGGACCTGGCTGGGTGGCCCTTGGTTCTAAGAATCGTCTAAACCAACCAGGTATTGGTACACCCTCTGGCAAGTTAAGTTCTTCGGACATGCTGAAACAAGAAGGATAGATTCAAAACGAAGGACAAGAGATTCAAACAAGGAAACAAAGGATAGTGCTAATGGCTTTTGGGGAATAGCCTTTAAAAGCTTTTTCTTGAAAAATGCTTCTTTGTAAATGGTTTTGAAAAAAGGTTTTCAAAACTTTTGCCCAGTCTTGGTAACCTTCTGCTCTGATACCAAGTGTAACACCCCACCTCCGCTAGGGTCACTCACAAAGGGAATGCCCTAGTTTTGGAGAGGTATTATCGAGATAACATTACAGAATTATCACAAGACAGAACATAAATAAATTATTAAGTAAACAGCGGAAGAATTTCTGAGCAAAACAGAACTTGATTTCATTCCAAATTAAACCATGTCTTTTACAAACATTTCAAGTAACTTCATTACAATTGTCTTGTAATAATAGCCAAAGAAGCAATAATTTAAAAACAGTAAAACAGCTTATTCCCCAAGTGCAGTCAAAAGAAGCAGCCATAGCAAACCGTACATGCTGAGCCAAAGCAAGTGATATCCAAGCTAAGAGCTAGTTATTCCTCCCTGAGAACCTGGGGGGGGGGGGGGGGGGGGGGAAACGAAAGAAAAAGAGGCGAAAGGAAAAGGGTCAGTCATAAAGACTGAGTAAGTTCTAGTGACTTTCAGTGTAAAAACGATTAAAACAACCTGTCATGTATGAACTGGAACTAGACTTAAGAATGGTGTCAAGGTGAACAAGATAGACTAAGGTGATCAGGATAAGTCAAAACAAGTCAAGTAAAGCATCACATGTACGAGATCCGTTGCATCGACTTCACTAGTATACTAAGCCCATGTCACAAGTTAATCACGAAATAAATCCCACGGCCGAATATCATGAAATGACCCTGGAACGGGGTCTGACCCAAGTACGGGGTCCTATGGAGCGATTATCTAGTCGATCGGCTCCCTACAAGTTCTAGCTCGTCAAGTGTCCGTGTCACACGGCTAATCACGAATGTAGTCACCGGTGCTGGGTCCACCTTCGGGTGTATCAGCCCTAGGGTGTCAACCCCTGACACGATTCAAGATGCACAGATAAATCTACGGATACCAGTGTCTGCCCCGGATACGTGCACGATCGTAGTACGCCGAACCTACACTGGTGTACCCTACTGCCATCGTTCACCTCTTACAATCAGCCCAGTAATCGTGCCCCCACCCGGCCTAGCCCCAGGGTACCTTGATACTTCTAGAGGGTTACTGCTGAAAGGGGTCGTGTCTGGGGTTTCGCCTAATAGATTAGGTCATGTAATTCGTGACCTAACCCGCCTAACAGATTAAGTCATGTAATTCGTGACTTAACCCTTTTCCAGTCTAGTCATGTCAAGATGGTTAAGTATGTCATTTCAGTTCGCGACTTAACCCGCCTATGTGTCATGTCAAGTTGGCTAAGTGCTGTCGTTTTCAAGTTCATGACTTAGCCCTACAAATCGTGTTCAAGTTGGTTAAGTTGTCTCTTCATGTTCATGACTTAACCCTAATTGGCATTAATTGATTCGTTAATGCACCGAACCACTCACATTGGGTCCTGTTGTTCGTAGCCATTGGATTTGCCGGGCGGTTCCGGGCAGGTTTACGCTACGAACTCAACCCAACCTCGGGTTTTCAAGCGCGATGTGACCAACTACCCACATTGGATCCTATTGTTTGTAGCAACTGGATTTGCCGGGCGGTTCCGGGCAGATTTACACTACAAACTCAACCCAACCTCGAGTTGGCCACTTTCTTGTTTTCTAGAGTCATGTCCATGTTCTTATCAGATTTTGATATCATGTTCATATGTCAACTTCGTGCCCCACTAAGGCATGTTTAAAGTCAAGTTATGGCATGTTCAAGTCAAGTTTTTCGTGCCATATTTCATGTTCTACTTATGCCAAATTTCATAGTTTATGCTATAACTAATTCAAGTTTTGCCTATTATACCCAATCGTATCCCCAACGTATATATAAACGTACTTCGTTCACAAGCATAAACAATTCAAGAGATAAAGGGGAATAACACCAAACATGTGATAGGCATATGTGACGGTTACAACATTACTTGCATAATAAACAGACTATAACATATCACATAGTTGCAATACTAGTATGATGATAACTTGGCATAGTAATGATTCCAACTTAATTTAACATGATGATTTCAACTTTGCATCATAGGCATAATAATCATTGCGGCATCATAATAATTTTATTATAAACATGAAACATTAAAGGCATAGTAATCCTAATAGGCATAGTGGATTCCAATTTAGTATTTTTAACATAATAATTCCCATAGACACAATGATTCCAATTTTATGATTCTCAATCAACATGATAGACATAATGATTCCAATTTAGCGTTTTTAACATAATTAACATGATAGACATAATGATTCCACTTTAGCGTTTTTAACATAATTAACATGATAGACATAATGATCCCAATTTAGCGTTTTTAACATAATTAACATGATAGACATAATTATCCCAATTTAGCGTTTTTAACATAATTAACATGATAGACATAATAATTCCAATTTAGCGTTTTTAACATAATTAACATAATAAACAGAATGATCCCAATTTAGCGTTTTTAACATAATTAACATGATAGACATAATGATTCCAATTTAGCGTTTTTAACATAATTAACATTATAAACATAATAATTCCACCTTTTCATCATAACCTAGTAATACCCAATTTTTCATTAATCATGATGGGTATATTAACATCACAGGCATAATTCCATCAATAGTCATAGCCATGGTTTAATTAGCACTATAGGCATGGTTTAATCAACATAAAGATTTCATAGCGATACATGAATTAGTCCAACTTGCCAAACAATTAAGCCCCAATGATTCATAACAACATCAAATATCATGACAAGTTTAACTTGCAACGTTGCCATAGCAATATCCCCAAATTATAATTCATCGATAAATAATATAAACAATGGATTAGCAATAGCTCATAAATTCGGTTTCAATTCATCGCATGTCCATATTGTTTTAGCGTTTTTGCCTAAAAAGTAACATAGAACTTACAATTATGAAGCAAATAACCCAATTAAAAAATCCCAAGTCAAATAGTCCCGAATTCGTCGTCTAAAGCATCGTAGTTGTTGTAGCTTCTAGTTGTAGCCTTCAAGAATCATCCTCCTTCTTCTATAATTTTGTTCTTTGTATTTTTAATTTAGAGTTCTAGGTTTAATGGCGGCGGCCTGAGGCTAACATGAGATATTATGATTTAGGCTAGGTCTTAGGTCCTTTTTATAATGTTTGAGAGTTGTTTTAGGTCGTCGATGTTGCTTGGATTGATCGTAGCCATTCATTTGAAAGAGAGACCAATTAGAGCCTGCCACCTAGCCCTAGTGACAAAGCAAGCTTCTGAAAATCGACTGAACATAGACCAGGCCAGCCAGGGTGGGCTGGGTTCGACCTGGCTCTAGACCAGGTCGACAGCCCTGTCGACCTGATAGCTAGGTCGATAGCCCAGTCGACCTGGGTGCCTTAGGCGGGAATTTTCCCGCCTTGGCCAATTGGGCCCGATTTTGAATTTTAAACTTGTTTTCTGAGCTGTTTTCTTCTGTTTGAATTTTAAACTGAATTCTGAAACTTCCGGAGGCCATATCTTCTTCATACGGACTCCGTTTTACGAAAACTCGGACTCTATTTCGCGTATTTTTCCGAGACGAACACAATGGCGTATCCCGTTTCCCTTAATTCTTTGATTTAAAATTAATTATACTTTAATATGTGAATTTCACGGTTATAGAATTCACGGGGTGTTACACAGTATATATTTCTTGTTTTAAAACTAACATTATTTACAATAATTAGTGTGTTATCAATATATAACACTAGAATTATTGTGATACTCCCACTCAATTTCTTGTCTATATAAGATTCAATGGTATTTTGTGGTTTTCGAGACATTTCGAATCCCATTTCATTTCCTTTAATATCTAAGAGACTGGATCCCATTTAAATGAATACCAACTCAAGCAATAAACATTTTATCCTCTGAGGATTTATAGAAATAATATCCATTTATTTCTTTTGGATATTCCACAAAATTAGTTATCTGATTTAGGTCCGATCTTATCGGAGGAAGGACGTTTAACAAACGCCTTACATGCCAAATCTTCGTATTAGACACACTAGGACATTTCCTAGTCCATATCTTATATGGCGTCTTTAAATTGTTTTTGTGGGATTTAATACAATTGTTCTTAATTTATTTTATTGGAAGATCTATATGACTTTTCATTAATCGTATTATATCTTATAAGGTGCGATGTCTCCGTTCAGACACACCATTCCAATATGATGTTCTAGGTGGAATGAGTTGTGAAACCATTTGAAACTCATTTTGATAGTCGTTATATAGTTGGCTTAAATATTCTCTTTCGATCTGTTCGAAAAAAAAATATTTTCTATTTAAAATTGGTTTCTATCTTCACTTTCAATCCTTTGAACTTTTCAAAGGATTCTAATATGTGTTTCATAGGATACACATATCTATATCTACTAATATCATCAGTAAATATAATGAAGCAATAAAACTTGCCTCTAGCTTATGTATTCATTGCTCCATATACATCATTATGTACAAGATCCTATACTTGTAACTCATTCACTGTGTCAAGTGAAAGGTGATTCAGTTATTTTACCTAATAAACAAGATCTGTATGGTTTATATAATTCAAAATCAAATGATCTCCAAATTCCATCATTATGGAGTTTTGATATAATTTCTTATTTACTGGGCTAATTGGTAATACTAAAGGTGTGTTGGATTTAAATCACTAAATTTAATCCAGTCATTATTAATGTCAAGTACATTATAGTTAAGGATTTACAAATATCATTAACTATCTGTGAAATTCCATATGATATTTCATTTAAATAAGGTGAATAACAATTATTCTTTTATTACAAATGAAATTCAAACTTGTCCGAACAAGATATATTATAACATTTATTTTAAATGGAATTTTATAATAACAATTATTTTATTTAATTAAGTCAGGACATTGAACTGGACAAGAATCAACTTCCTATGGATAATTCAGCAGCATTTTCTTCACTTCCAATCGTAAGTCCACTTGTCCTTTTATCTGATTTCTACTTATTTTGTAATTTCTATAAATCAACGTACATTTATGTGATTTATATCTAGTATCTAATACTAGAATTGTATATGTAGATTATTATAACATTTATGTCTTATTCAGTTGAAGTCACACTTTAACTTTTATTTAAGATCCTCTACATTTGTTAGAACAATTACGTTTTAATTTGTTTGAGGACAATCCCCAAATTTCAATGTTAATCAAGAAAGTTGATTTTCAGTTTATCCTTCTTAAGGACTAATTTAAATTATTAGAGTTATTTATTATTTAATATCTACAGTAGATAATAAATAATATATGATTCTTTAATATTTATTTAATACAAATTTCGACAATCAAAAATTATATTAACATAAATGTATATATTTTAAACTAAAATACGCTCCCACTCAAATTAACATCCCTCTATTTATATACATATATCAGTATATATATAACGGTGTTCCAAGATCCATATCTAGTCATGCCTTGACCAAGCTTTGGCTGCGCCCCAAAACACAACCTTTTAGGTAGACATCTTATATCAATTATATCGTATATATAACTCTTGGATCGCATGATGAACGTTTTGTTCGGTATTATTCATTTGATCAAAATATAGAATAATTCATTCTGTTGTCTCTAAGCCACAATCTTAT
Organism: Allium sativum; assembly: GCA_030737875.1. Classification (NCBI taxonomy): domain Eukaryota; kingdom Viridiplantae; phylum Streptophyta; class Magnoliopsida; order Asparagales; family Amaryllidaceae; genus Allium; species Allium sativum. The sequence goes on from CM060920.1 coordinate 10,565,389, forward strand.
TATGCAGCTTAGTTATGTCAGACCCAATAATACAGTTCAAGTATCACTTTTACTCCGTCGCATATAACCAAAATAAAAAGATGCACAATGCTTTGGCATTACCTACATTTAGTGATTTTGTTGATGAGTCTACTATTGGAAGACTTCACCATGACTTAATATAACATAATTTGCTATAAAGGGAATTTATAATTCGTTGTGTAAACAATATTATAGTTATTTACATATATCAAAATATACGTATTTTATATTCGTAATATAAGTTCAATTTAAATAATATACTTATAAGTCATAAACATTTATATACATACATACATACATACAAACATATATATATGTATATAAATTCTATATTATATAGGAACCGCGTCTATATTTCTTTTGAACATTTCAAAGTTATTGGTTATTTTAACTTTTGTATCAAATATTAAATTCTTTCCAAAAAATATATTTTCTTTTAACCAACTTTATTCTTCGTATTTGCATGACAATCTCATATGTTTCATATGACAATCTCATATGTTTCATAGCATCTGAATTCTTAGTGCAAAACATATATATGTTTATATACAACATACGCGAGTATGAAATATGGTATATTTATATACATATTTATATTCATTAGAGCTGTTTAACAATTTCAACAATATATACATATATATATATATATATGCTAATACATCTGAACAGACTTTAGAAAACGTGACATATCCTCACATATATTGTCATATGTATGTAAATCAATTTTCAGACTTTTAGAGAACATGGAGTTTAACCAATATACATGGTTAAGCCTCTGCAGTAAACAATATCCATCATTTTGCTATACTTATGTCTTATGCATTATAAGACCATATGAATTACATGCAGCACATATATATATATGAACAATTTATACATATCAGATAAGGTTTACTCCATCAAACTATTACAACAATATGAATAAAATGTATATCTATTAACATTTGAGGACAAACATACAATCATTTTAAAATACAACTAAGTCAGACTTATTGGTTGTTCAAAGTACGCCTTTCTTTTGCAGCATCTGGCCGAACACCTTCTTGAGTTGCCATTCATGCTGAAACAATTCCAGCAGGCACTCCTGAAGATATTAAAACAATTTTAATACTTAAAGTCAGTCTCATTGATAGTTCATCTGAATGCAAGTATTAGTGCAATTTACAAACTTTATGGTATTAAGGCTTCAAAAAACCAGTTCAAACCTTCGACAAATTGTGCTTAAGACTTAGTCAGGTTGTCATTTTCAATCATTTATTGTTCTATAGCACTAAATGATATCCATTATTTAAATATATGAGATAAACTATGAACTATTTTCAGAGTTATTCGTGGGTTCAATTTCCTCAGATCTGAAAACAAAATGCCCTGGTCTGAATTAAGCAGTTGCTTACTTTCAGACCTTTATACCCTGGCTGTTTGTAAAATTGCAGAACATTAAAATTATGGTTCCAATTTAAAAACCTCTGGTCTCAGTGTGTGTGTATATATATATATATATATATGTGTGTGTGTGTGTGTGTGTAACTGACTCAGTCAACCATATTAATATTAAGGGTTATCTATATATATCAATGTATATAGACATGCATAACATACATTATATTCAGATTATCATATTTCACTATCGAATCTTAACTAGATACATGTATAGGTTCTAGGTTTTAATATTATAAGTAATACCTAGAATTGTGGATACACTATATAAAGAAATGATCACTCAAACACATTTCATTATATATGATGTGCAATCTAATATGCACATATACATTCTAAACATTTTCAGATGACATAGAAAAAACATTCTATTCTATCATTAACAATGATGTGTAAATGGATTCTAGCAGGTAAGTAATATATATTTATTACCTATATAACTATCCAATGTTATTAAAAAAATATTATTAGTGTACAGTTTACATAATAACATAACTGCACATGTGTTGATTCATAATATCAATCTTCTGCAATATTAATAAAACAAGATGATCTTTAATGTGAACACAGATTCAAAGTTTGATAAACTAATTTAATTGGTTCAATCATTTAATCCATGTTATAAGAACAATTCTTATAGTCACAGTACCAAAGTATATGTGCGTGTATGTATGTATCAAAATACAGGCTATAAAAATATAAATATTCCTTATAAATACAAAAGGCAATTCAGATTTGTGATGATAAAACTTTTAACGTACTTAACTGCATTCAATTTATGATTCAGGTACTAATATTTAAATACCAATTGCTTGTTACCAATATATAGAACAATTCCTTTTATATCAGTAGCAATATACATATATATATTTTAGAACCCATTTAAAAAGCATATTGTTTATATCATATATATTTTATATACGCACGATAGGAAATATATATATATATATATACACTTAAATCATATTGATAATATAAAGTTGGAAATCGTATTTGCATGTAATATTCATCAACAAGCATATATATATATATATATATATATATATATATATATATATGAAAGGATTCATATATAGCTGCATTTATACCAGTTTACATATGTATGATCTGAACATAAATTTATATCATATGCAAATTTTACATGGTGATACAAAACGGATTGCTTTCGACATTTTCTGAACTCCTTTGGTCATTATCAATATAATGAAAAATCAAAACCATAGGATATATTCATGAATGTCTAATTCATGTTATATATAACCCTTTTGATTAGTTTTTGATCTAAAATCAAAACCATAGTCATGTGTTCTGATTTTATATCTATAGTTTAAAATAAGAGAATATTGTCTTAATGATTTTCATACTAGTTGATTTCATTAAATCAAATGTGACTGAAAATTTCAGTACTGATTTACAATCAGCAAAATATGTTTTTTGATTCACATTTTATAGTAAAATCATATTTGTGTTTCACTGAAACAATTTCAGAAAAGTTTGTACACTGATTTTAGTGAACAAATGTTTTAGTATTCATAAATCAAACGGATTTGATTTTATTTCCATGTATATTGATGGAATCAATATTATTCTTGATAAACTTCCATATTACTGATTTCACTAAATCAAGAACGCATTTAAAGATCATTCAACTAACTTATCAGTCAGTAGACTGATCTTATCATGAGATCAGTTTATAAATATTTATCAATCAAGCGCTTTTGATTATAATTTTATCACTTTATACTAGTATAACTAGATTTATGTTTGCAAGAGAACAAATCCATATTTGATCATCAAGTGTATAAAAGTAAAAGGTATGTTATGGTTTTGGCAAAATTATACAACAGATCAATATAAAACAAATGATAATAATTCATATACATGCATGTTATTGTTACGAAATCTACCATTAACAGTCTGATATGAACATATACCTTACACCCTATCATATGTATATGTGAATGTCATCTAATGCTATAAAATATGTAGATATATGTTGAATTGAGAGTATCAACAAAATTAAATATACCCTGTTCATTAACAGATCAATCCAGTGTAAATAAAATGAACTATTGAATGAAATTATATTTGAATCATCCTCCCATAATGTATCAATGACGCAGATTCAGTTTACCAGTACACAAGCTTTAACAAGGTCAACCATTTAAAATTGTTCTAGTCATAATATTGATTTAAAGCACAATTCCAAAGACTGAATTGTTAATGAGCATTGCAACAAAACAATATTGCACAGTTATTTAAGCATTCAAATTCTAAATGGCTTCAGACAGTCCTTATCAGTGTTTGTACATCCAAACAAAATAAGAAAACAGAGACAACTAAATTAAACCATTTATGAACTGGGATTAATATATATATATATATACACACAACCGAATTAATATCAAATATTAATTCTGATTTAGGGCTTGAAACAAAATAGGATTTTGATTAGCAACGAGACAATTTCTGTAATAACCCGGAAAATACGAGCCAATTTAAAATTTTTAAATTGATGATTTCATAGGGATTTGAGCAATTGAAATAGAATATTTCAATAAAATAGGGATTAGAAATAGTGAGTCAGTTTGAAAATTTGAATTCAAACTTTGACTGACTGTGCAGGGTGGAAAATATAACGGATTTTAGAGAAACCAAAAATATTTTAATCTGTTAGTCAATACCTTTCTAACGAATCTGAAAAATCGAAGTTTCATAACGGGAATCAAAAGTTATGGCCGAATGAATTTTCAGAAGGGTCGGTATATGGAATATATAGCCCTGGAAAATTGATATTTTGCATACGACCTCGGAATTCGACGAAACCACTTTTGTTGGGTCCGGGATGTCAAACTATTGCTAGGTTTCAAATTTCATAATCTTTGAAGCTAGTATGTGAGCGTGGCAAAAGAAAATGTGATTGGTCAATTTCTGTTAAATTGGATCGACCAGAAAATGGCCATTTTTCAAACAACCTCAGAATTCGATGAAACTAGTTTTGTTGGGACCGTAGCGTCAAAACATAGCTAGATTTATTTTTCTGGAATTTTTCGAATCAGTTTGTGGCCCTTGCAAATTGAAATGTACGTTGAAAGTTAAAAATTAAATGTTTTATACTTTAATTTGAAAAATAACTGACTGTAACAGTCGAATTGGCCTACGAAACATATCCCATTGTGTCCGGAATGGGGGTATTTAGCTAGGGGCGACAGTCGTTGGGTTTAAAAAGGAGTTCGTTGGAGAAAACACTATTTAAAAATTTAATATAGTCCTCGGCCAATCGGAATTTCCATTCATTATTTTAAAAAAATAAAAAATGTCAGAAACCCTCGTTTCTCTCTCCCGATCGACGACTTAAATCGTCCGCCGCTTCTCCCCCAAATCGCCGCTGCCACAGGCGATTTCCGCCTGCGCCACCCCCCTACCTCGACGCGCCTCCTCATCCTCTTCAAATCCGACCTTACCCCGAGGTATATACGTGTTGTATAATTTATATTAGCGAAATATAAATTACATTCGTGTTGTATACCTCATGTATATACGTAGTGTAAGCTATATAAGCGAAGTATGAATTTTACATGCATAAAATAATTGATATATGTGTCGAAATGCAAGTGAAATATAGCAATTATATGTATATATATATATATATATATATATATATATACTCCCCTCGTCCACAAACCATGGACGATATTTATTGTGGTGAATTGGTGTGAAATATTGGATGAAAAATACGAATGGTTGAATAATTGTTTGTGGTTGATATTGTTTGGTTGTGGTTGAAAAATACCCATTGGTGATTGAAATGAATTGGAAATATTTGTGGAAATAAAAATAAACATGCCGCCTGCGTGCGAATTAGATGCATGAATCCCCATTGTCAAAAACCGCGAGGTTTTAAGGTAGAGCGAGGAGCCGTACTAGGGACGGTGCCGGTTTTAACTACCCTGCCGTTATGCTGCCGAAATTTTGAATAATCTTTGTGTGTTAGAATTATTTTCATATGTTGAAATTATTTTTCATGCGTTGAAATTAAAGCCAAATGTTGAAACTACATCCATGTGTGGAAAATGTTCATGTGTTGAAAAGTGTTGTGTGAAAATTAAATTCATTTGTGAATGAACGAAGTGTTTAAACAATAAAAATCACATTTTTTTATATATATGAAGTATGAAAAATATTCGCCTTATATAAATAGTTTCAACAATAAAAATCCCATCTTTCTAATATGAACAACATAAATAAAATGTCCATGTGTGGAAATGCTCATTTGTTGAGAAGTGTGTGTAGTGGAAAAGTTCATGTGTTGAATAAAAAGATCGAACAATAAAAATCACATTTTTATTGAAACTATGAAGTGTTGAAACATCTATTTGTCGAATAAATATTTTAAACAATAAAAATATCATTTTTTATCATATTTGTGATACGCTAAAGATATGCGGACGTTGAAATAAATATTTGTGAACGAAATATTATTTTTAACAAGCATAGGAACTAAATAAAATAGTCATGTGTTGAATTCTATTTTAGTTCGCCAAAATTATCATCTTTGAAATGTGAAGTATTAAAAATAGCCACTTGTTCAAATAAACGTGCATGAGTTGAAATCTACATTAATTAGCTAATGATATGATTTTAGCCTATGCATGCAACATTAGAATGAATGGTGTTTTTAAACCAAAGCAAATCAAATATGAAATTGAATGGAAAATGATAAGTGTTAGAAATTGTATATATGTACATGCATATCTATTGAACAGGTTAAAGAAAAGGGGCTAGAGAAGAGAAATAAAATTTTGTGCCCGACAAATAGGTACACATTTACTGCTTTGTTTGGGTGATGATTTATGAGCATGTTGGCTAGCCGCTTGGCTTTTTCTTTTTCTTTTTGATATGAGACGCCCGTGTGGCTATTTGGGAATTTTCCCAGACCCTCCCGTACAAAGGAGGTTATGGCGGAATTTTTCGAAATTTAAAGGCGTTAGTGAAAAAATTGAAGTGGAAACGATATAGGAATTTTTGAATGAACTATATTTATATAAATATATAAATATAAATAGAATTAAAACGAAACGTGGCCGTGCAATTCATGTTTTGAAACCATGATTTCAAACGACTAGTGCGGGAAATTCAACCATTGAATTTTCCCGAAACCGCAACCGTTGGGTTCGCCTTGGAAATATCTTTCCAACGGCACCAACTTTGTGAAGATCCGACGATTGGATTGTCTGGAATGTTTAATTCAAAACTGAAGAAAAACAGCGCCAAGAATGATTATATTTATATATATATATATAAATATAATTAAATTAAATCGAATAACGACGCTGCAGTTCATAAATTGAAATCGTAACTTCAAATGGCTAGTGTGGAAGATCCGACCGTCGGATTTGCCCAAAACTGAAACCGTTGGATTCGTTTTGAAATGACCTTCCTAATGATGTAAAATTTGTGAAGATCCAACGGTTAGATTTTCAGATATGTGTAAAACAAAATTAGTGAAAAGCAGCGCCAGTGCATCGACACGACCCGAAACGTCGTTTAATTAAATATGGCCATTTTTAAATTAAATAAAAATGGCGATATATCGTTATAAAATACTATAGACGATATAGAGTGGAAATAAACCAATTTTGTTGTGTTTGCTTGATATGTGATGGTTGAATGTATTTGACATGAAAATTATAAATAAATAACTGAAATGTGAATGTTGAATAGTCCAACCATGTGATGAATTGATTTGAAAATCTAAATATACGTGGGTTATTTGAAAATGCCGAGTTTATCTCATTTCAAATAATCGATCGACGTTGAGAAGTCGAAGACGGCTGAAGACCGACGATCTCCACATTGGATGGATGGGCGCTACTGATGCTGGTGATTGGAGTAGCTACCATGAAGGAATTGAAGTAGTAGTTGTCCAAACATACTGTTGATTGTGCGGATATGCGAGGAATTGGTGCCTCCGGTTTCGTTCAGACCCAGAACGGACTTGTAAATGGACTGTGTGTCTGACATTGGATTTTGTTCTGTGTTGATTGATCTCTGTTAAATATATATCTGTTTGGCGTCGGAGAATTTATTCTCTTGCTTAACGCCCTTCTCTGAGACGTACGAGCTCAGAGGTTATGTATTGACAGAAATCAGTCGCATGGAGTGGATTGCCTGTGTGGCACGCCTAAGTGGCATATATCAAGGCTTCTGTTGCAAAGTAAAGTCTTGTGGTTGATGATCAAAGCATGGTCTGTGTGACGTAGCTTTGTGTATAACGTGAATTCGTGAGCCTCACACCTCGATATGAGTCAAAAATGGGAGAGTGACTGCAGGGAGAGCACGACGTTTCTTTCTAGCTAAGGTGGTGTCAGTGACCTACCAGCCCTGACATGATATATACTTTTCACCTGTGTGGTTGTTGGAATGCGAGGCGCCTCGATATAGGTCTGTAAGGACCGGGAAACGTGTGTTCAGGAATTGCCAATCCTCAAAAGTAAGAGAGGACCGACCCTGAAGATCCAAGGATAATAGTGGGGTCCTGGGACATTTGCTAGAGTGTCTCGAATCGGAGAGGAGCTTGCCCCTTGCCTCGACTCATGAAGGAATCCAATTTCCAATACGAAATATGCGGATGTGATTGTATTACTAGTACGGCGACATAGTAGATGGTAGCTATGCCGCCTAGGATTGATATTTATGATTGAATTTGCTTTTGAAACATATATGCACTAGTAATAATATCAAACACCTTTGTTTTATTCGTATGAAGCATCTTTGGCCATTATAAGGTAAAAACTCTATCCTCCGGCTTGCGTTGCATTGTGTGATGGGACCTGAGTCTTATAATGGCTTCATTTTATAAAAAGCATTGCGTTGATTTAATCGTTTATTTTATTTCATGCACTAGCACTCATTAGAGTAAACCCGTTCCGTGAAAGTGGCGTGGTCCTTTGATTTGCCTTATTATTGTTGTTAATAAGTTGAGTAGATCTCTCGTACCAGTCCCATGACTGACTCGTAGTTTGTTTCACCTTGCAAAACTCGGGTGCCCTCATTTTCACACGGGCAGCCTAGTTACAGGTTTCTGACGCACCTTTTGGCTCATGGCGAGGCTTGACTACACCGTGCTGACTTGGATTTTCTCCGCCATTATTGTATCTATATTATGATTCCGCCATTGGCGATGTAGACTGATATTCCTTTTGTGTACTCTTTATGTATGATTCCGCCTCTGGCGATGGTGACTGATTATGTATCATTATGCACTAAGTTGTATCCTGTACTGTACTTCTCTGATGTGGCGATATCTATATGATTCCGCTGTCATATGTGTGTAAATTATTCTATTTTCTGTTTATGCTATTATCTGTGATCTGCTAATGATGATTAATGTGTTATATTCCAATGATTATCCTTAACACCGTGTCACGGGGTTTTGGGATCATCACAGCTGGCATCAGAGCTTTGGTTAACCTTAGTTCTGGAGTCTAACACATTAAACACTTCGTCAAAATAGAATCAGTAGTATTCCAAGGCGAGTCGCTCATTAGAGATAGGACTAGTAAAGTCCTAGAATGAGCCGAGCAGAATAGCAAAAACAATTGATCAGTCCATCGTTATCTTTCCGTAAAATTTTCTGCTTAACTATGCAATAGACTATCATTTCTGTTAGCTGACTTTTCCGTTGCTTATACAGAATTTGACAAATGGCTACCAGAGCAGCCGCCGCTAGAGGAGGCTGTGCCGGCCGAGGCCGAGGAAGAGGAGAAGTCCCAGCTCAAGAATGACCTTTGATACAACCTCCGGCAGCTCAATACTTCGAGCTAGACCGTGTAGCTAAGAGATATAAAAACTTAGGAGGCAAGACCTTCTTGGGAACTGGCACCGTAATAGAGGCCCTTGCATGGCTCAAAACATGCGAGAAAATTCTTGAAGGCCTAAGGCTTGGAGACGAAGACAAAGCTATTATGGGCGCCTGGCTTATGCAGGAACAAGCTGAACTATGGTGGGAATCTCTTACCGCCGGGAATAGAGAAGCTGGAAGAACATGGGATGGATTTAAAGAACTCTTCAAAGAGAAATTTGTCCCTAAACAAGCTCTAGAAAGAATGCACGATGACTTCGCCAATCTCCAGCAGGGGGATCTTTCCGTGCAAGATTATCTGAATAAATTTACACTGTTGTCGCCCTATACTCCGGAGCTCGTTGCTACCGCGAAATCCAAAAATAAGAGGTTTATCCTTGGGCTAAGACGACAATATCATGATAGAGCCATGGCCCATGTCAAGCTGGAATTCAACGAGCTGGTGGAAATGACATGCAACTATGAAGATCTTGATCAAAGGCATCTGGATCAGGATCGCGCTAGAAGCCAAGCCGAAAACAAGCGCAAGCCTGCTGTAAATCAAGGCGAGTCAAGCCAAGCAGCATCTTCAAAACCTCAGACTGGCAAGCCGCCAAGAGGAAATTGCTTTAACTGTGGTAAGCCGGGGCACTACTCAAACGTCTGCACAGCTCCGAAGAGACAGAGGACGAATTCTCAAGGATCGAGCCAAGGATCCCAGAACCCTCGCTCGTGCTTCAATTGTCGAAAGACCGATCATCTGGTCAAAGATTGTCCTTTGCTGAAGAAAGCTACAGTAGCTCATGTCTATGACGGGTCGAGCCCGCCAGCTGCTTCTGACGGAGCAGGTAAACCCGATGTTTTGGGAGGTACCCTTACAATTAAAAATATTCTTGTTTCTGTATTGTTTGACACAGGTGCATCGCGTAGTTTTATTGCTAGACACACAATGCACAAATTAAAGTTAAAACAGCGAAAGCTTAAAGAATCGGTTGAAGTTCATAACCCGATAGGGGGTCCTATTACTCTCGGTTCATATTGTAGAGTGCCAGTCTCTTATTCTTCCTACAAATTTCCTTTTGATTTAATCGTTATGGATTTTCCCGAATTCGATATTATTCTCGGGCTAGATTGGTTAACGAAATACGAAGCCGAAGTGAATTGTGCGGAAAGAATCGTTAAAATTCGAACGAAGCTTGGATATATTACGGTTCCCTGTCATGGTTCGAATCCGAATAGGGAAGAATTTTGGTCAGCATTAGAACTTATCCCCACTTCCATGGAAAAGATTCCAATTGTTAGAAACTATGCGTATGTGTTTGAAGAAGTTGAAAACTTACCTTCGCAAAGAGAAATAGAATTCCGAATCGATCTAATTCCTAATGCCAGACCAGTGGTACATCCAATTCGCAGAATGACTCCGAAAGAAAAAGAAGAATTAGGCGATCAAACTCGTCAATTGTTGTGGAAGGGTCTAATCAGACCGAGTTTTTCTAATTGGGGTGCAGCTGTTGTGTTTGTCCCAAAGTCAGACGGTACTCTTCGATTATGCGTTGATTACCAAGACCTCAACAAACAGACGCTTAAAAACAAGTATCCATTACCCCGCATTGATGATTTGCTAGACCAATTGAATGGGGCGAAAGTATTTTCCCGAATGGACCTAGCTACAGGTTTTCATCAATTGAGAATAGCAGAAGATTGTGTTCCTTTGACCGCTTTCAGAGGTCCAGACATATTTTATGAATGGTTAGTAATGTCGTTTGGCCTATGCAACGCTCCAGCATACTTTGTCGATCTAATGAATAGAGTGTTCAGGGGAGTTCTGAATAAATTTGTCCTCGTATTCATCGATGATATTTTAATCTACTCCAAATCAAAACCCGAGCATGAAAAACACTTAGAACAAGTATTGGAGATTCTAAGGAAGAACGTCTTCAAAGCCAAATTCTCTAAATGTGTCTTTTGGCAAGAAGAAGTCAAATTTCTCGGCCATGTCGTGTCAGAGAAAGGAATTTCTGTTGATCCAAGCAAAATAACAGCGATTCAAGACTAGAAACAACCCACTACTCCCACGGAAGTTAGAAGTTTTATGGGGTTGGCTAGTTATTATCGAAAGTTCGTTAAGGATTTTCGAAGATATCTGGTCCGTTAACGAAGCTCACAAAGAAACATGATAAGTTTAAGTGGACTTCCAACTGTGAAGAAGCTTTCCAGGAATTGAAATCGAAGCTGACCACCATTCCATTGTTAACTATTATTGATGGTAATCAGGATTTAACGGTTTGGACAGATGCTTCTATTAGAGGTCTTGGTGCAGTGTTAATGCAGAGAGGGCAAGTAGTCGCTTATGTAAGCCGCCAACTGAAACCGCATGAGAAGAATTATGTGACTCATGATCTTGAGTTGCTAGCCATCGTTTTTGCTTTGAAAATCTGGAGGCATTATTTATTGGGCGAGAAATTTATACTGTACACAGATCATCAATCATTGAAGTATTTATATACCCAGAAAGATCTGAATCTGAGACAGCAGCGTTGGCTAGAATTTCTTGCAGCGCATGATCTTGATATCCTGTATACGCCGGGGAAAGCTAACGTAGTAGCGGATGCGCTTAGTAGGAAAATTGCAATCATTGCCAATCTTATAATTACACCTGGATTGATTGATAGGATTTCAGCCCTTCAAAAAGACGATGAATTCATTCAGAGAATCAGTCAGAGGGTCAAGGAAGGTGAAACCACGAGTTTTCGTATTGACAATGGGGGGGTTCTCAGGTTAAATAATAGGATTTGCATTCCAAATATTCCAGGCCTTCGAAGAGAAGTGCTGGACGAATGCCATAAATCCAAATTTTGCATCCATCCAGGTGTGAGTAAAATGTACAATGATATCAAACGCACTTTATGGTGGAAGGCAATGAAAAGAGATATTTCTTTGTATGTTAGCAGATGCCCTACTTGTCAATTGGTCAAGAGTGACCAACAGAAGCAAGCTGGACTGTTGCAACCGTTGGAAGTCCCAGGCTGGAAATGGGAACAGATTTCCATGGATTTCATAGATGGTTTGCCGCGAACCAAGAAAGGTAATGACAGCATTTGGGTAATCGTAGATCGCTTCACGAAGACTGCCCATTTTATACCTGTCAGGTCCAATAGAACTGCTCAAAGTCTAGCGCAGATATATTTCAAAGAAATTGTTAAGCTGCATAGAATTCCCATCAGCATAGTCAGTGATAGAGATCCCCTATTTCCTAGAAAATTCTGGGAGGCTTTCCTGACAGAATTGGGAACAAAACTTAATATGAGCACCGCTTATCACCCACAAACAGATGGCCAAACTGAGCGGGTGAATAGAATTCTAGAAGATTTATTGCGGGCTTGTATAATTGATTTCGGTGAGTCATGGGAAGATCATTTGCATTTGGCAGAATTCTCATATAACAATAGCTATCAAGCAAGTTTGATAATGTCGCCATTTGAAGCATTATATGCCAGACCCTGTAGATTTCCAGCATGTTGGGTAGAACCTGGCAACAGACTTGTACTAGGACCAGATATGATTAGGGAAGCATCCGATAAAGTCGACTTCATCAAGAAGCAATTGAAAACCGCCCAAAGCCGACAGAAAAGTTATGCAGACTCTAGAAGGAGAGATTTGACATTTGCTTTTGGTGATCCTGTTTATTTGAAGGTTTCTCCGATGAGAGGAGTAATCAGATTTGGCAAGACTGGGAAGTTGGCACCGAGATTTATTGGTCCCTTTCCTATACTTGAACGAATTGGAACTCTTGCTTATAGGGTTCAATTGCCAGATTGGTTGCCTGGAGTGCACAATGTATTTCACGTATCTCAACTTAGAAGACATGTGCATGATCCGGATCTTGTTGTAGAAGAAGCAGCGCAACGGGATGTGGAGATAACTCCAGAATTATCACTCAGAAGAGAGCCATTAAAGATTGTTGGCAAAGAAACTCAGAAGCAAAAAGGTTCATTTAGTTAAAGTGCAGTGGAGCAGTGATCCTAGAGACTGTACTTGGGGAACTGAGGAAAGCATTAAGCAAGCTTACCCCAAATGCAGAGTGGATATCTCTGACTAACTCCGGTGCAAGGTACCTTTACAATACTTTGCATTTACATCTTATTTCCTACTTTACTGTTGTTTCCTTTTCGAGGACGAAAAGTTTTAAGTGGGGGAGATTGTAATAACCCGGAAAATTCGAGCCAATTTAAAAATTTTAAGTTGATGATTTCATAGGGATTTGAGCAATTGAAATAGAATATTTCAATAAAATAGGGATTAGAAATAGTGAGTTAGTTTGAAAATTTGAATTCAAATTTTGACTGACTGTGCAGGGTGGAAAATATAACGGATTTTAGCGAAACCAAAAATATTTAAATCTGTTAGTCAATACCTTTCTAACAAATCTGAAAAATCTAAGTTTCATAACGGGAATCAAAAGTTATGGCCGAATGAATTTTCAGAAGGGTCGGTATATGGAATATATAGCCCTGGAAAATTGATATTTTGCATACGACCTCGGAATTCGACGAAACCACTTTTGTTGGGTCCGGGATGTCAAACTATTGCTAGGTTTCAAATTTCATAATTTTTGAAGCTAGTATGTGAGCGTGGCAAAAGAAAATGTGATTGGTCAATTTCTGTTAAATTGGATCGACCAGAAAATGGCCATTTTTCAAACGACCTCAGAATTCGACGAAACTAGTTTTGTTGGGACCGTAGCGTCAAAACATAGCTAGATTTATTTTTCTGGAATTTTTCGAATCAGTTTGTGGCCCTGGCAAATTGAAATGTATGTTGAAAGTTAAAAATTAAATGTTTTATACTTTAATTTAAAAAATAACTGACTATAACAGTCGAATTGGCCTACGAAACATATCCCATTGTGTCTGGAATGGGGGTATTTAGCTAGGGGCGGCAGTCGTTGGGTTTAAAAAGGAGTTCGTTGGAGAAAACACTATTTAAAAATTTAATATAGTCCTCGGCCAATCGGAATTTCCATTCATTATTTTAAAAAAATAAAAAAAGTCAGAAACCCTCGTTTCTCTCTCCCGATCGACGACTTAAATCGTCCGCCGCTTCTCCCCCAAATCGCCGCCGCCACAGGTGATTTCCGCCTGCGGCACCCCCCTACCTCGACGCGCCTCCTTATCCGCTTCAAATCTGACCTTACCCCGACCCCTATCGCCTCCTCCTTCGCTAGAACCATCGACCCAAAGTCGAACACTTCCCGCCGCCGCCCTGATCGCCACTGACTATCGAACGCCACCAAACCACCACCGATAGGACCGCCACTCGAAGCTCTTCCACGTCCAACTCGCTGATCGTCCCCACGTGCCACTGATTTCGCGAAAACTGTAAACCTAGGTTTGAAGCTTCGCGAAAGTGAGTTTTTCTTTGATCTTTACACTTTGAAAAATCATATCTTTTTGGTGTGTTGACGAAATTCGATGAAACAGGAAACATCGGGACCGCAAGGAAGCTCTCTACCCAATAGAAGAAGCCGCGGATTTTTCTGACATCGTATCGATTTTTAGCACTCCAAAAACCAATGTGAGAAATCTAAATTAACGTGAAATTGAATGGAAAATGTCGTGTATAATTTATATTAGCGAAATATAAATTACATACGTGTTGTATACCTCATGTATATACGTAGTGTAAGCTATATAAGCGAAGTATGAATTTTACATGCATAAAATAATTGATATATGTGTCGAAATGCAAGTGAAATATAGCAATTATATGTATATATATATATATACACTCCCCTCGTCCACAAACCATGGACGATATTTATTGTGGTGAATTGGTGTGAAATATTGGATGAAAAATACGAATGGTTGAATAATTGTTTGTGGTTGATATTGTTTGGTTGTGGTTGAAAAATACCCATTGGTGATTGAAATGAATTGGAAATATTTGTGGAAATAAAAATAAACATGCCGCCTGCGTGCGAATTAGATGCATGAATCCCCATTGTCAAAAACCGCGAGGTTTTAAGGTAGAGCGAGGAGCCGTACTAGGGACGGTGCCGGTTTTAACTACCCTGCCGTTATGCTGCCGAAATTTTGAATAATCTTTGTGTGTTAGAATTATTTTCATATGTTGAAATTATTTTTCATGCGTTGAAATTAAAGCCAAATGTTGAAACTACATCCATGTGTGGAAAATGTTCATGTGTTGAAAAGTGTTGTGTGAAAATTAAATTCATTTGTGAATGAACGAAGTGTTTAAACAATAAAAATCACATTTATATATATATATATATATATATATATATATATATATATATATATATATATGAAGTATGAAAAATATTCGCCTTATATAAATAGTTTCAACAATAAAAATCCCATCTTTCTAATATGAACAACATAAATAAAATGTCCATGTGTGGAAATGCTCATTTGTTGAGAAGTGTGTGTAGTGGAAAAGTTCATGTGTTGAATAAAAAGATCGAACAATAAAAATTACATTTTTATTGAAACTATGAAGTGTTGAAACATCTATTTGTCGAATAAATATTTTAAACGATAAAAATATCATTTTTATCATATTTGTGATATGCTAAAGATATGCGGACGTTGAAATAAATATTTGTGAAAGAAATATTATTTTTAACAAGCATAGGAACTAAATAAAATAGTCATGTGTTGAATTCTATTTTAGTTCTCCAAAATTATCATCTTTGAAATGTGAAGTGTTAAAAATAGCCACTTGTTCAAATAAACGTGCATGAGTTGAAATATACAATAATTAGCTAATGATATGATTTTAGCCTATGCATGCAACATTAGAATGAATGGTGTTTTTAAACCAAAGCAAATCAAATATGAAATTGAATGGAAAATGATAAGTGTTAGAAATTGTATATATGTACATGCATATCTATTGAACAGGTTAAAGAAAAGGGGCTAGAGAAGAGAAATAAAATTTTGTGCCCGACAAATAGGTACACATTTACTGCTTTGTTTGGGTGATGATTTTATGAGCCTGTTGGCTAGCCGCTTGCCTTTTTCTTTTTCTTTTTGATATGAGACGCCCGTGTGGCTATTTGGGAATTTTCCCAGATCCTCCCGTACAAAGGAGGTTATGGCGGAATTTTTCGAAATTTAAAGGCATTAGTGAAATAATTGAAGTGGAAACGATACAGGAATTTTTGAATGAACTATATTTATATAAATATATAAATATAAATAGAATTAAAACGAAACGTGGCCGTGCAGTTCATGTTTTGAAACCATGATTTCAAACGACTAGTGCGGGAAATCCAACCATTGGATTTTCCCGAAACCGCAACCGTTGGGTTCGCCTTGGAAATATCTTTCCAACGGCACCAACTTTGTGAAGATCCGACGGTTGGATTGTCTGGAATGTTTAATTCCAAACTGAAGAAAAACAACGCCAAAAATGATTATATTTATAAATATATAAATAAATATAATTAAATTAAATCGAATAACGACGCTGCAGTTCGTAAATTGAAATCGTAACTTCAAATGGCTTGTGTGGAAGAACCAACCGTCGGATTTGCCCAAAACTGAAACCGTTGGATTCGTTTTGAAATGACCTTCCTAATGATGTAAAATTTGTGAAGATCCAACGGTTAGATTTTCAGATATGTGTAAAACAAAATTAGTGAAAAGCAGCGCTAGTGCATCGACACGACCCGAAACGTCGTTTAATTAAATATGGCTGTTTTTAAATTAAATAAAAATGGCGATATATCGTTATAAAATACTATAGACGATATAGAGTGGAAATAAACCAATTTTGTTGTGTTTGCTTGATATGTGATGGTTGAATGTATTTGACATGAAAATTATAAATAAATAACTGAAATGTGAATGTTGAATAGTCCAACCATGTGATAAATTGATTTGAAAATCTAAATATACGTGGGTTATTTGAAAATGCCGAGTTTATCTCATTTCAAATAATCGATCGACGTTGAGAAGTCGAAGACGGCTGAAGACCGACGATCTCCACATTGGATGGATGGGCGCTACTGATGCTGGTGATTGGAGTAGCTACCATGAAGGAATTGAAGTAGTAGTTGTCCAAACATACTGTTGATTGTGCGGATATGCGAGGAATTGGTGCCTCCGGTTTCGTTCAGACCCAGAACGGACTTGTAAATGGACTGTGTGTCTGACATTGGATTTTGTTCTGTGTTGATTGATCTCTGTTAAATATATATCTGTTTGGCGTCGGAGAATTTATTCTCTTGCTTAACGCCCTTCTCTGAGACGTACGAGCTCAGAGGTTATGTATTGACAGAAATCAGTCGCATGGAGTGGATTGCCTGTGTGGCACGCCTAAGTGGCATATATCAAGGCTTCTGTTGCAAAGTAAAGTCTTGTGGTTGATGATCAAAGCATGGTCTGTGTGACGTAGCTTTGTGTATAACGTGAATTCGTGAGCCTCACACCTTGATATGAGTCAAAAATGGGAGAGTGACTGCAGGGAGAGCACGACGTTTCTTTCTAGCTAAGGTGGTGTCAGTGACCTACCAGCCCTGACATGATATATACTTTTCACCTGTGTGGTTGTTGGAATGCGAGGTGCCTCGATATAGGTCTGTAAGGACCGGGAAACGTGTGTTCAGGAATTGCCAATCCTCAAAAGTAAGAGAGGACCGACCCTGAAGATCCAAGGATAATAGTGGGGTCCTGGGACATTTGCTAGAGTGTCTCGAATCGGAGAGGAGCTTGCCCCTTGCCTCGACTCATGAAGGAATCCAATTTCCAATACGAAATATGCGGATGTGATTGTATTACTAGTACGGCGACATAGTAGATGGTAGCTATGCCGCCTAGGATTGATATTTATGATTGAATTTGCTTTTGAAACATATATGCACTAGTAATAATATCAAACACCTTTGTTTTATTCATATGAAGCATCTTTGGCCATTATATGGTAAAAACTCTATCCTCCGGCTTGCGTTGCATTGTGTGATGGGACCTGAGTCTTATAATGGCTTCATTTTATAAAAAGCATTGCGTTGATTTAATCGTTTATTTTATTTCATGCACTAGCACTCATTAGAGTAAACCCGTTCCGTGAAAGTGGCGTGGTCCTTTGATTTGCCTTATTATTGTTGTTAATAAGTTGAGTAGATCTCTCGTACCAGTCCCATGACTTACTCGTAGTTTGTTTCACCTTGCAAACTCGGGTGCCCTCATTTTCACACGGCCAGCCTAGTTACAGGTTTCCGACACACCTTTTGGCTCATGGCGAGGCTTGACTACACCGTGCTGACTTGGATTTTCTCCGCCATTATTGTATCTATATTATGATTCCGCCATTGGCGATGTAGACTGATATTCCTTTTGTGTACTCTTTATGTATGATTCCGCCTCTGGCGATGGTGACTGATTATGTATCATTATGCACTAAGTTGTATCCTGTACTGTACTTCTCTGATGTGGTGATATCTATATGATTCCGCTGTCATATGTGTGTAAATTATTCTATTTTCTGTATATGCTATTATCTGTGATCTGCTAATGATGACTAATGTGTTATATTCCAATGATTATCCTTAACACCGTGTCACGAGGTTTTGGGATCGTCACAATTTCGAATTTGAATCATGAGTTTTACAAATTCCAGATCCATATACATCAGTATTCATAGTACTGTAAAATCATTACAATAATAATTACATGGCTTAATTTATAGCTGAATTGAATGAAACCGAGCTCCAATACCATTGTTGGTAACATAGGATCAAAAACGCAGCGGATTTTAACAAAATTATAAACCCTAGAATGAAGAATCGAATTCGAAATGAGTATAAAACATGTAACTACTTGTCGAGTTGCAAAATCAAACAATCTGGTCTTGATTGAATCGATTTGAACGCCTCTGATGTAAGCGCCTCTATCGGAGTCCACTGATGTTGCTCTCGAAATCAAATCGAGGGAAGGTGAGATAGTACTAGCTAATTTGGGAATCTAGGGTTTTTAATGAAGTTCAGTTGTAATAATTATCTAAGAAAAGGTCAGATCCCTTTTATAACATTAGAACCGATACCTTTTTCCATCCATATGACCCGTTCCTCATTATTTAAATAACGAAATATTCAAAACCCATTTATTTAAATGTCCTCACCTTTTACAACGTTTCTATGTGTGTCCCTATAGGCTATCATAGCGTTGGCAATAATTTAAACAACATTTAAACTATAAATAATGAGCAGCGTCTAGTAACACATCATTGTTACCTAAGCTATAATAATAATGATTCAATACAATCTTTCCATGATCAGTGTGTCAATGTAATATAATCCTTTTAACTAGTACATCCAGAGTTAAACTCAAGGCACGGAACGTATCACCCTCTTTATAATTTAATACGTTTATCATGATTGATGAGTAGACTATTTAAAAAAAATCAGTATTTGAGCATGGCCATGCATTTCACAGTCTTACTCAATCAAGAGGCCCATGGATATTAATACGAATATATCATAGGGTTAAATTCCATCTAGATCATTCATAATTTTCATTCGATTCGAGATGTATCCAATAATCACCGTTATCGTTACTTTGTTATGAATAACTTTAGATGATATCGAAACACAAATATCCTCGAATTAAATTATAATGATTTCAGGTCTGAGGACCATTACATCACTGTCACTATGAGAATAACTTATGATACTGTTAATTATATTCCATGTAGTTATCTCACGGTGGGTCAGCCCAATACGATATTCTCCAATACGTATTTATGTTTTGACATTAATATCACGTATATTAGTGATCAATGAGATGTGATCATCAGTCAATCAACATACTAGTCTCAACGCTTTATTGTTGTCCTATATAAATAATAAAACTCGACTAGGGACATTTAAGAATTACAATACTTAACATATTATATAATCTCAAGTTCAAGTCACTTACTTGAACTATATAATTCCATATTTTAATTCTAAGGACTTCTATTAATATTGTATTACGCAGTAAATATAATATAATAGAATATTATTTTATTCCAAATAAAATAATAACATCAACAGTGTTATCAATCTCATCAAATGAATTGCCTCTAGGGCATAAACTCTAACACCATGCTCTAAGTTCGGAATCAGGTGGTATGCCCTTCGTAAGCTGGATAAGTGTGATTCGAGGAGTAGGTTTTTCGATCTTGGCCAAGGCGGTGCTGGATCTTGCAAGATAGTCTTTGAGAGTTCACGGGTGCCTTGGCAGATGTTCAAGACTGAGGGGATGTCCCTGGGCCTCGCGACGTGCATCCTGGATCAGGTGACCAATCTCCTAACGAGTTGTGATAGTTCAAGGTGGAAGTCGAGAGAACCATAATATAGCCATCTTGGACAAGGACGGGGTGGCGCTTGCAACTTATGGCGTTGGCGACGTGTAATGAACCCATGTGCCATTCATGGCGGCTAATGAAGCTTAGAAAATCATGGCTTCATTAAGTATGGAGTGAGTGTTGGCGCGTCGAAGTGTTTGCACCCTTCGGTATTAAGGATATCCGAAGTGAACGGGTTACGCCTCGTGCTGGTTTTGCAAACGTCGTGGGTATGCCTCCGTGGTTCCCTCACGATTCCACGGATCATGTCGGCGATAATCAGAGGTTGGGATCCTGTCGCGTTATAAAGATTATGATCTAGCCCAGGACTTTGAAGCCTACAACGCCTTCTTGGCGGAAAGTATTCGACAATCTATGAGTCTCTAACTTCGATTGCATGATTCTATGGAAGTTGGTTGAAGTGAGCTTGGGCCCAGTTGGATGCTAGAAGGATAGGTGACAAGTTTGGACTCATAGCAGTTTGAGTCCGCCTAGCGGAGACTCGAGCATCAAAGGCGGGGACGGCCGGGATGACGCGTTCCATTTCTGATTGAGATCCTGACATTGTCGAGATTCGAGGTCGGTCATGCTGTCATAGGATGCCACCTTTGACATGTAGAAGCATCAGGGCCACTCAGCTTTGTGTACGATCCTAGTGAAGGGATTATGTCTCGAGTTGGTTTCCCGCGAGTTGCTGGCGTTTCACTACGTATCTTTCATGATTATTCGGACCACTTTAGGGAGATATGCCGAAGGGGGATTTTCTAATGGCAGTTTTGGCGGACTTCAGGAGTTCCATTCAATCGATGTCTTCTGTTGTACACATCTGGATCGCTCTTTTTCATGTCATGGATGGTCTAGTTCTGAGTGGCGACAGTTGGACTCTTCCGAGTAGGAGGTTGGTTTCTCAGACCTGGTTTGTTACTGTGTTCCTTAGCCGTAAGTGATGATGGTTCGATCATCATTTCATTTCCGTTGTTGTTGCTATCATTGTATGGGTGGTGATGTTTTTAATGAGGCTAAACCTTCTTCCTCGACGTGGGCCCCTATCTTCGAAAGAGGAAATTTTCAATGCGGTGTGTCGTGAGGGGGCGCGGTTCTTGAGCATGCTGAAGTAGAACGATGATGCGTTGACTTTGTTGAAGTTGACGCATAAGGTTGATGGTAATATTCAATGCCTAGCATGAGAGCTGCATTCTAATATATTTTATTAAGTGTGTGAACCTATACTTGAGTGGCAGGAGCTTCGGGGTGTACAAGTGGAAGGAGATCCGTTTCTAGTGGATCCTCGGCCGCTCGGGGCTGCTGAGAGGTACCATCGTCAATTGCGGTCAACGGGGGGAGCGTTAGGTTTTTCCAGAATTCATCTTAATGCTGGTGAGAGTCATGATGCTTCTTGGACGAGCTATGTTGACTCTAAACTTTTCTACTAATCGAGTGTTCAAAGCATTTCAAGAAGTAACGGAGTCCGGCTTCAGATGCATGTACCACATTGCCACTATGTTTGTTAAGAAAAACCAGTGGTTTACTTAGATTGTCCAAAGCAGCACTGGTGCCCCCAGTGTTTAAGTCCAAGTTGGGAATTCGTTGATTGAAAAGAAAGTCTGGTGGAGTTCCAACTTGAGGAGCCACGTTGGGCGTAATCCTGACTCTCGCAACCTTGGGAGCATTATCGTCAAAGGCTACACGCGTTGGCGCTTGAGCAACATTTCTGACTGTGGGGTCCGCAACTTGATTGACCAAGGTGTCACGGTTTAGGTGACATTTGGATTAGGTATACCCCTGAGTGTAGCAGGACCGGCATCATCCAGAGGGGCGGCATCGGATAGCTGGTTAGTTTGGGGGGTTGCTCTTAAGTCCCGAGTCACGGGCGGAGGAACATGGGTACTCGTACCAATAATTTCTGCCTTGCCAGTCGGATTGGTATTTTTTATTCTGTCTTCAATTCGGGTGAGGGAGTTATTGAAAGCTTCTTCCTACTTCTCAAGTCATGGGTGTACAAAGCTGTGGCAAGATTCCCAATTATTCCATCGACGCCTTATGGAGTGACGTTGCTTGATGGAGGTCCGATTGAGGAGAGTCATTGACTTCCACCCCTTTCTACACCTAGAGGTTTAATTATAGCATCGAGCTTTGTATACTTAATAAACCATGATGAGAAGCAAGTATTTGAGTCTTGATCGAGAACTGAAGACGAAATCCAAAGGCGTGTAACACCCCACCTCCACTAGGATCACTCCTTAGAATGTACTAGCTTTGGAGGGGCGTTATTGTGAAGGTAAACATGCACGGAGATATCGCAAGACAGAATATATAAAAATAAATATAAGTAAAGCAGCGGTAGCAGATAAAAACCCATCATCATCATCTCAGAAAACCGACATAGTCAAGTACATAATATCAAAATGTCATGATCCAAAATACAACATAAGTCTAGATACGTGATAACAAAATACATGGTAAAACATCAGTACTAATCCCCAGAAACAAAAGATAAGCCACAGCTAGCTCAGATCCATACATGAGCTATCCAACAAGCAAGCCAAAGATCCACTAAGCAGATGTAGCCCCTCCCTGAGAACCTGTGGGGGGGGGGGGGAACGGAAGAAAAGAAGCGGAAGGAAACAGGTCAGTCAAAAAGACTGGTAAGCCCTACTACGATCAATCTATAAACTAATAAAGTTAACAGCATGATGGAAACTGAGATGAACATAGTGGCAATAGATAAAGGTGACCTCACATAAGAAGATTAGGTTTTTGCACCACAGTGTACTAGCAAACCCCCAAAACAGAGGTTGATCCCTAAGACCAAACTTTGGCCCAATAACATGAAGTGACCTTAATATAAGGTCCAGCCCAACGGTCTAGTCGATCGGCTCCCTATAAACCTAACACGTCAAGTGTTGGTGTCCATACGGCCCACATGGATGTAGTCAGACTGCGCTGGGTCCACCTTTGGGTGTATCAAGCCCTCGGGTGTCAACCCCAGACACCTAAGCAATAATGCACAGTCTAAGCCTACTGGTACCCGTGCCTCGAGTTTGTCCAACATCGGACTACGTGCACGTCCGTAGCCCGCCGGACCCGCACCGCTGTACCACTCAGTCGTCGCTTTGGTCGCTTACATCAGTCCAGTAATCGTGCCCCGCCCTAACCTAGCTGTAGGGTTGTAGTGATACCAAACTGGGATTACTGCTGGAACAGACCACGTTGCTAGGGTTTCTAAGAGGGTTAAGTGTGGTTTTAACCCCTCACTAATCATGGATTAAATTAGTTAAGTGTAACCACTTAACCCCATCTAATCCTCGCATACCCATTATTGGTTAAGTATTAGTGGGCCATGGCTTAACCCTAATTATGAGGCATTAATTACTTAACGCACCCAACCTCTCACATTAGACATCCGTGGTTACCTGGGAAGATTTACACCACGTCTAGGTCTAACCTCGGGTTTTATGGTGCAACATGACCAACTACCCACATTAGACCCCACGTTGTGGTTACCTGGGAAGATTTACACCACAACTAGGTCTAACCTCGAGTTGGCCATATCATGTTATCTAATGTCATGTCCACTTTAAAACATATTTACAAGTTAACATATACTTGGGTAGACCTAACTTAATAGGTAAATTCCCAAGGGGTAGACCTAACTTAATAGGTAAATTCCCAATCTTTTAGTTTCATGTATTTTTAAGTTTACCCAAACCCTCCCAACGTCATTATCTCGCTTACATGTTCGTCATAACGCATAAGGGTATAAAAGGTAACTTGGCATAACATACATGATGAACTTCACATATCATAATAAACATGCATACATGTTAAACTTGCAAATCATGTCATAGTGAACTCGCATAAACATGCATAGCTTATTAAATATGCATAACATGGTAAGGTGGACTTGCATAGTCATGCATAACCCATTAAACTTGCATAACATGGTAAGGTGAACTTGCATAAACATGCATAACCCATAAAACATGTGTAACATGGTAAGGTGAACTCGCATAGTCATGCATAACCCATTAAACATGTAGAACATGGCATAGTAAACTCGCATATGCATGCATAACTTGTGAAACGTGTAAAACATGGCATAATAAACTCGCATATGCATGCATAACTTGTGAAACATGTAAAACATGGCATAGTGAGTTCGCATAAGCATGCATAACTTATGAAACATATAAAACATGGCATAGTGAGTTCGCATAAGCATGCATAATCAACTAAACTCACATAAATCTCAACTTTCACCACATATTAACTTTAGAGTTTGTACAGTGAAGGTAAGAGGGCTTACAAATATAAACAAGCCACAATCCACCAAATAAAATGAAGAAGCCCTTTAAAAACCCAAAACAAAGCTTCAAATAAGAAAACCCTTTTGCAAAATCCCAAAAACACAAACATTAGCAAATCAAACTTGCAACTTAATGAAGTATGCAAGTTATTAAGCATTCATACAACATAGAAAAGGTTGTATGATCATCATATCTCCATAGGTTTTAACTTTGAGGAAGGTGGAGGCTAGGGATTTTAGGTGGAGGCCATTTGAGGATTCAAATTGACATAGTTTAGTTGCTAGATTGATTAATGAGGCTTTAGGGTAGGATTAGGGGTATATTTATAGAAGATTAGAGTGTTTTTAGCCCTAGGATTAACCCTAGATTAGTTTAGGCCCGTCAGATCTCGGAACTCTCTAGAACCAAGCCACAAGACCCAACCCAAATCAGAAATGGTGCACCAGGCTAACTGCCCGGGCACCCCCTGTCGACAGGGCTGTCGACACCCTGGGGGCCCTGTCGACATGCCTGTCGACATGGGGCCCCTGGCGGGAATTTTCCCGCCTGACCCCGATTAGCCCTAATCCTGGTTTTTAATTTGAAATTTAAATCTGTTTTTAGCATAGAAATTTCTGAAAACTTCAATGGGCCTTAACTGGGTCATACGGACTCCGATTTTCGAAAACTCGGACTCTATTTCGCGTATTTTTCCGAGACGAACGCAATGGCATAACCCGTTTTCCCCTGATTCAGATTTTAGAATTAAATTCTGCCTCGATTTAAGTTATAACAGTTTATTGAAAATACGGGTTGTTACATTCTCCCCTCCTTAAAGGATTTCGTCCCCGAAATCTTCAAGTTAGGAAGAACATATCCTACCATCCAACATCCATCTACTCAAAACATCATCCACGAGCAGCCATTGTCCTTAAAAGATTCTAAATGCTGTATGAACATATGCAAAAGTGTGTGTATATGTACTTATCTAATGCAATGATCAATGCAAAATATGTTAGTGAAATGTATCCATATGTATGCAAATCCCTAACATAATGTATAATATCTATATGCGTGCTCAATCATACATCCATATGCAACATCTATGTGATTGCATACAAATTTCATCCAAGAATAAGCATAAACACTCATGCACATGCAATATGAGGAGTGTGTGAGCCGATCTAGTGCCTAATGTGTATCATGCATCCACGAGTAACCACTTGCAAACACTTGCAACCACTTGCAATCATCAAACATAACATGTTTCAAGCACATGTTTCATCCAAAGGGTTTCTACCTAAGGTTCTCATGACAAGCTTAGCACGATAACTAGAAAGATATACTAACAAAGGAAAGAGATTAAGAGTGTACCCTCAAAAAGGAATGGATAAAGCCCACGCATCTTCTCCTTGGTTTCCCAAGTTGCGTCTTCTTCGGCTTCACCCCATTGAACTTTCACTAACCTGACCTCACGATTCCTTAGCTTCTTGGTCTCTGTCCCCAAGATACGAATCGGAGCTTTCCTTAAAGTTGCTTCTTTCTCTACTTCCACGTCTTCAAGAATGCTAGGTTCAACCACCTCAGCGGACTCATGTAGGCACTTTCGGAGATGCGAGACATGAAAGACATTATGCACTCCGGACAACTTTTCGGGCAATTGCACTCTATAAGCCATCTTCCCAATTCTCTCTATGATAGGGAAGGGTCCAACAAATCTCGGTGCTAACTTCCCAACAGCTCCAAACCGGACCACATTCCGTAAAGGAGAAACCTTTACGAAAACCTTGTCCCCAACCTCAAACTCTAATTCGGACCTCCGCCTGTCAGCATAGGATTTCTGCCGGTCTTGGGCCGCTTTCATCCGTCTTCTAATCAACTCGACCTTCTCGGATGTCTCCCTAATCATGTCGGGTCCAAGTATAAGCTTATCCGTGGACTCCCACCAACATGTAGGTGACTTGCACGGCCTCCCATATAAAGCCTCAAATGGTGCCATCCCTATGCTCGCCTGATAACTGTTGTTATATGCAAACTCAACAAGAGGAAGATGGTCTTCCCAAGCACCACCAAAATCCAGAATGCAAAGCCTCAACAAGTCCTCAAGTACCCTATTCACCCTTTCTGTTTGGCCGTCTGTTTGTGGGTGATAGGCCGTACTCAGGTTCAATCTCGTGCCCATAGCTTCCTGTAAACTGTTCCAGAACTGACTAGTAAAGATGGGGTCTCAGTCACTGACTATGCTGGAAGGGACTCCATGTAGTCGCACTATCTCACGAAGATATACTGATGCTAGTCCAGATGCGGTCCTTTTGCTCTTGACTGGGATAAAATGAGCACTCTTCGTAAGCCTATCTACAATGACCCATATGCTCGTATTCCCTCTCCTTGACCTTGGGAGCCCATCAATAAAGTCCATAGAAATGCTCTCCCACTTCCATAGCGGGACCTCTAGCGGATGTAATAGCCCACCGGGCTTCTTCGACTCAGCTTTTACTCTCTGACAAATAACACATCTCGAGACAAACTCCGCCACATCCTTCTTCATTCCAGGCCAGAAGAAAACGCGCTTCATGTCCTTATACATCTTATCACCACCTGGATGTATAGTCATCTTGGAGCGATGTGCTTCCTCAAGAACTTTCCTCACCAAGTCTTCTACCATCGGAACACAAAGCCTTCCGTCTCTCCTCAGCCAACCCTTATCGTCTATAGAATATCGAGCAAGGTGACTAGATGTCTCCCCTCGAACCAGCTTGTCCATGATCTCAATTATCTGAGGGTCTTCCTTCTGTGAAGCCCCGACTTGATCCAGAAGGGTAGGCCTGAGCTCTAGAGATGCCAAAGAATCGGTCATCGTCTCAACTGTCACAGAAAAATCAAAGGTTGCCAAGAACTCTAAATTCTTCATCTCAACAAATAGAGGACTTAGTGTCAACCTTTTCCTACTCAACGCATCCGCTACAACATTCCCCTTGCCCGGGGTATAGGATATCTCAAAATCATAGGAAGCCAAGAATTCCATCCACCTCTGCTGCCTCAAGTTCAGATCCTTCTGCGAAAAGAGATACTTCAAAGACTTATGATCAGTATATAGCTCAAATCTCTCTCCCAGAAGATAATGACGCCAAGCCTTGAGTGCATATACAATCGCCGCCAGCTCTAGATCATGAGTGGGATAATTCCTCTCATGCACCTTAAGTTGCCTCCCACCAAAACATATAACTCTGCCCTCTTGCATCAGAACGGCGCCCAATCCCGTGCCACAAGCATCAGTGTACACGGTAAATATCTTACCACCATCGGGTAAGGCGAGAACTGGTGCTGAGGTGAGGGCTCTCTTGAGCCTTTGAAAAGCAAGCTCACAATCCATATCCCAAGCAAAGACTAAGTTCTTCTTCGTCAACTTAGTAAGAGGAGCGGATATCTTCGCGAAGTCCTTGATGAACTTCCGGTAAAAACCCGCAAGTCCCAGAAAGCTTCTCACCTCGGTTGCATTCCTTGGAGTCTTCCAATCCTGAACTGCAACCACCTTAGCGGGATCCACCGCTAAGCCTTGCTTGGATACGATATGCCCAAGAAATCTGACTTCCCTTCTCCAAAAATGGCACTTGGAGAACTTGGCTTTTAACTGGTGTGCTCTGAGCGTATCCATCACCTCTACTAGGTGCCTCACATGCTCTTCCTCATCCTTGGAGAAGACCAGAATATCATCCACAAAGACCACGACAAACTTATTCAAGAACTCCCGAAACACCCTACTCATCAAATCCACAAAATACGCGGGTGCATTCGTCAACCCGAACGGCATAACAAGCCATTCAAAGAATCCGTCTGGAGTTCTGAATGCAGTCTTGTCTATACTGTCTTCAGCCACTCTGAGCTGATGGAAACCCGTAGCAAGGTCAAGCTGAGAGAAAACAGAAGCACCAATAAGTTGGTCAAAGAGATCATCGATCCTTGGTAACGGGTGTCTGTTTTTCTTAGTCAGCTTATTCAATTCTCTATAATCCACACAGAGCCGAAGAGAACCTTCTGCCTTAGTTGCGAACACCACAGGCGCTCCCCATTCGGATATACTTCTTCTGATGAAGTTCTTCTCAAGCAATTCTTTCACTTGCTTGCTCAGCTCCCGTCTCTCACGCGGAGCCATATGCCGAACGGGTAAAGAAACAGGCTTAGCATTATCCACCAGATAGATGCGAAAATCAATCTCTCGTTTAGGGGGCAACCCCTTAACTTCTTCAAAAACGTCCGGATAATCTCGGACCACCCTTACCGACTGAAGGGCCTCCTCTGATAAATCGAGAGATTCTAGATAGCATAACATGACGGGATTCTTCGGATTGCATGAAATCTCTAAGGTGTTGCCCAGGCGAGTCACAAGCCTTACAACCCTATGCTCACAATCCAGAATGGCTCCATATCTAGACAGCCAATCCATGCCCAAGATCAATCCGTATCCCCTGAAACCAAGAACATACGCACTACACAAGAACTCTACGCTGAGTATAGAGATCCTCAGATCCTCACATATCATGGATAGATGAGCAGAACCCCCAATGGGATTCGAAACACAAACGGGATCATCCACTAAGCTAGTACTAAGGTGCAAGCTATCAACAAGATCAGATGAAATAAAGCTATGTGAAGCACCAGAATCAAACAAGGTACGCACTGGAAGATCAGAGATATAAACAAGGTTCTCAACAGAAACACTACCTCGCTCGGGAACCGAAGCGGCATTGAGAGCATGAACTTGCCCTCCTGAAGGCCCAGCCTGTCCTTTCTTCTTTGGGCATTCTTTGCTAAAGTGCCCAGTCTCTCCACAAGAAAAGCATCCACCACTAAGCTTCCTTTTCTTCTTCCTGCAATCCTTAGCAAAGTGCCCAGCTATGCCACAGTAATTGCACTTCCCCTTGCCTTTGTTGTTGCCCTTCTTATTCTTGTTCTGATTTCCTTGACTGCTTTGACCACCTTGGTTGCCTTTGCCTTGAGAATCAGCCTTCTTTGCTTGAGTATCACCCGACTTGACTTCTTTCTTTCCATCTCCCTGAAGCAGAGCCATATTGACCAAACTCTCAAAAGTAGCTCCATGCGGAATATGTGACATCGCCAAGCCCTGTAGCGGCTCATTCAACCCTCTCGCAAATCGAAGAGCCTTCTTCTCCGGAGTGTTCACCATATCCAACCCAAAACGGGCCAGCTGATTAAACTTGTTCACATACTCCTTGACAGACATATCACCTTGCTTTAGTGCAATGAACTTCTCCATCTGTAAATTCGCCTCAGCCGAAGATAGAAACTTGGTCACAAATCTAGCCCTCAAATCGGCCCAAGTCTCAACGGGCCTCGTCCCGTTGGTGACCTCCCACCAATAGGCCGCCTCATCCTTCAAAAGCCACACTGTCAATAAAATTTTCCTCTCGTCATCAATCCCAAAGATAGCAAACAAGTCCTCCGTGTCTTTCAGCCAATTCCTAGCTTCAACAAAAGATTCCGTGCCTAGGAAATTCTTGCCTCCCATTGCCTTGAAGTCTTTACAAACCTTTGTAAATTCAACCTGAGGGTGCTGAGGGGGAGGAGGAGGAAGAGGAGCCTCAGCAACGGGAGGGGGAGGAACATTAGCAACGGGAGGGGGAATATTAACTGCTGGAGGAGGGGGAGCAGGAACCACCGGAGGAGGGATATTAGGGATAGGATTCTCAACTACAGGAGGAGGAGTGGGAGTAGGGTTGGCGGGACCAGCTGCCGCCCTAGCTTCTAGAAGACTCCTATACCAGAGTGGTACGTTCACTCCATCTGGGATGTCAAGATTCTCAGCCATACTGAAACGAAAGATAAGATAAGATCAGGTCAAAGGAACGAAGGATAACGCTAATGGCTTTTGGGGATTAGCCTTAAAATAATCTAGACTTTATTTTGGAAAATACTTAGTAGGTTTTTGAAAATAGTTTTTCAAAATGGTTTTTTTTTTTTTCAAAAGTTTTGTTCAATCTTGTTAACCTGGCTCTGATACCAAATGTAACACCCCACCTCCACTAGGATCACTCCTTAGAATGTACTAGCTTTGGAGGGGCGTTATTGTGAAGGTAAACATGCATGGAGATATCGCAAGACAGAATATATAAAAATAAATATAAGTAAAGCAGCGGTAGCAGATAAAAACCCATCATCATCATCTCAGAAAACCGACATAGTCAAGTACATAATATCAAAATGTCATGATCCAAAATACAACATAAGTCTAGATACGTGATAACAAAATACATGGTTAAACATCAGTACTAATCCCCAGAAACAAAAGATAAGCCACAGCTAGCTCAGATCCATACATGAGCTATCCAACAAGCAAGCCAAAGATCCACTAAGCAGATGTAGCCCCTCCCTGAGAACCTGTGGGGGGGGGGGGAACGGAAGAAAAGAAGCGGAAGGAAACAGGTCAGTCAAAAAGACTGGTAAGCCCTACTACGATCAATCTATAAACTAATAAAGTTAACAACATGATGGAAACTGAGATGAACATACTGGCAATAGATAAAGGTGACCTCACATAAAAAGATTAGGTTTTTGCACCACAGTGTACTAGCAAACCCCCAAAACAGAGGTTGATCCCTCAGCCCAAACTTTGGCCCAATAACATGAAGTGACCTTAATATAAGGTCCAGCCCAACGGTCTAGTCGATCGGCTCCCTATAAACCTAACACGTCAAGTGTTGGTGTCCATACGGCCCACATGGATGTAGTCAGACTGTGCTGGGTCCACCTTTGGGTGTATCAAGCACTCGGGTGTCAACCCCAGACACCTAAGCAATAATGCACAGTCTAAGCCTACTGGTACCCGTGCCTCGAGTTTGTCCAACATCGGACTACGTGCACGTCTGCAGCCCGCCGGACCCGCACCGCTGTACCACTCAGTCGTCGCTTTGGTCGCTTACATCAGTCCAGTAATCGTGCCCCGCCCTAACCTAGCTGTAGGGTTGTAGTGATACCAAACTGGGATTACTGCTGGAACAGACCACGTTGCTAGGGTTTCTAAGAGGGTTAAGTGTGGTTTTAACCCCTCACTAATCATGGATTAAATTAGTTAAGTGTAACCACTTAACCCCATCTAATCCTCGCATCCCCATTATTGGTTAAGTATTAGTGGGCCATGGCTTAACCCTAATTATGAGGCATTAATTACTTAATGCACCCAACCTCTCACATTAGACATCCGTGGTTGCCTGGGAAGATTTACACCACGTCTAGGTCTAACCTCGGGTTTTATGGTGCAACATGACCAACTACCCACATTAGACCCCACGTTGTGGTTACCTGGGAAGATTTACACCACAACTAGGTCTAACCTCGAGTTGGCCATATCATGTTATCTAATGTCATGTCCACTTTAAAACATATTTACAAGTTAACATATACTTGGGTAGACCTAACTTAATAGGTAAATTCCCAAGGGGTAGACCTAACTTAATAGGTAAATTCCCAATCTTTTAGTTTCATGTATTTTTAAGTTTACCCAAACCCTCCCAACGTCATTATCTCGCTTACATGTTCGTCATAACGCATAAGGGTATAAAAGGTAACTTGGCATAACATACATGATGAACTTCACATATCATAATAAACATGCATACATGTTAAACTTGCAAATCATGTCATAGTGAACTCGCATAAACATGCATAGCTTATTAAATATGCATAACATGGTAAGGTGGACTTGCATAGTCATGCATAACCCATTAAACTTGCATAACATGGTAAGGTGAACTTGCATAAACATGCATAACCCATAAAACATGTGTAACATGGTAAGGTGAACTCGCATAGTCATGCATAACCCATTAAACATGTAGAACATGGCATAGTAAACTCGCATATGCATGCATAACTTGTGAAACGTGTAAAACATGGCATAATAAACTCGCATATGCATGCATAACTTGTGAAACATGTAAAACATGGCATAGTGAGTTCGCATAAGCATGCATAACTTATGAAACATATAAAACATGGCATAGTGAGTTCGCATAAGCATGCATAATCAACTAAACTCACATAAATCTCAACTTTCACCACATATTAACTTTAGAGTTTGTAAAGTGAAGGTAAGAGGGCTTACAAATATAAACAACCCACAATCCACCAAATAAAATGAAGAAGCCCTTTAAAAACCCAAAACAAAGCTTCAAATAAGAAAACCCTTTTGCAAAATCCCAAAAACACAAACTTTAGCAAATCAAACTTGCAACTTAATGAAGTATGCAAGTTATTAAGCATTCATACAACATAGAAAAGGTTGTATGATCATCATATCTCCATAGGTTTTAACTTTGAGGAAGGTGGAGGCTAGGGATTTTAGGTGGAGGCCATTTGAGGATTCAAATTGACATAGTTTAGTTGCTAGATTGATTAATGAGGCTTTAGGGTAGGATTAGGGGTATATTTATAGAAGATTAGAGTGTTTTTAGCCCTAGGATTAACCCTAGATTAGTTTAGGCCCGTCAGATCTCGGAACTCTCTAGAACCAAGCCACAAGACCCAACCCAAATCAGAAATGGTGCACCAGGCTAACTGCCCGGGCACCCCCTGTCGACAGGGCTGTCGACAGGGCTGTCGACACCCTGGGGGCCCTGTCGACATGCCTGTCGACATGGGGCCCCTAGCGGGAATTTTCCCGCCTGACCCCGATTAGCCCTAATCCTGGTTTTTAATTTGAAATTTAAATCTGTTTTTAGCATAGAAATTTCTGAAAACTTCAATGGGCTTTAACTGGGTCATACGGACTCCGATTTTCGAAAACTCGGACTCTATTTCGCGTATTTTTCCGAGACGAACGCAATGGCATAGCCCGTTTTCCCCTGATTCAGATTTTAGAATTAAATTCTGCCTCGATTTATGTTATAACAGTTTATTGAAAATACGGGTTGTTACAAGGCGGATCAAAGGAACTTATCCATAACATTCCGTCGTTTGATTTTTATTGCTTAGCCATCGTGAGCGGACTCGATTGCAGGTTATAGAAGGAACCTAAAGCGCACCGAAGTAAGGATTGGAAATTGCGACAAAGAAACAAATCCGAGTTCTCTTTATGATGCGCTTTTCCTTGTCATGAAATGGGCGATGCCTCGTTTATCTTTGGATGGTCTACTAAGGATGGATTTTCCCCTTTCTCGCCATTGCCGAGAAATCTGCTCGGTGAACAAGACGGAATTCGAGTAGCATAAACAAACTTGTGGTCTAGAATTTGTGGGGAAAATCGGCTTTGTCAAGTTTGAGCGAAGGCATTCTTTGGTGGAGGCCAAGGGCCCAAGTCCACCTAAAGGCAAAGCATATCTCGTTGATCATGTAGAAGCCGTTGTGTTAATCCGACGTTTTAGCGGATTTTGCCGACATGGCATCATCGAGTCTCGCCCGACTTTCTTAGTGTTTCGTCTAGTTGGGCTTGATCGACGAATGTGTCAAGCTTAGGAGCATTAAGGTTGGTCAGAGTTTCAGGTAGTCGAGGCTGAGGTGGAAATTTAGAATCAGGATCGACAACGAGAGGTCCGACCGTGGGGTCCTTTCCTTAGTTCCCCATTGCAGATAGGCTTGATCGGTAAGTTTGAGAACCCAAGTAGTGTCCCAAGTCTTGGTGACTGAATAGAAAGAAAGAAAAGGTTTCAATTCCTCGAAAGAAATGATAGAAAGTCTACCATAGGTGCGCGCAGTCGGGTTCCGCTGAGGAGGGGGTCGGTTGCTCGGACCCGGTTCATTATTGATAACCAATTGGAAGCGGTCTCGAAACTGTGCCCCTCGCTATAAGTGATAGTAGTTCGGTTTCCATTGTCGTTTCCATTACCGTTGTCGAGGACGTTGGTGAAGACGACAATGTTGTTGATGAGACTAAACCTCCTTCTTTGTTGCGGGCCCTCGATTCGGAAGAGGAAGTTTCTGAGATAGGTGGTCAAGGTCGAGCGTTGTTCTGAGCTAGTTGAAGCCGAGCAACGATGCGCTGACTTTCTTGAAGTTGTCGCATAAGGTCAATGTTATCCCTTTACGCTCGGCTGAGCTCGATTGCTGTGTTCTCATATTTTTCAGTAAGTGCTCAGATCTGAGCTTGTGTTGCAGGCGCTTCGGGGTCCACAATATGAGGGACGTTTTCATAAGTGGTCGGGATGTCCACCAGTTGGGGTTGTTAGAATGTAGCGGCCTCGACTGTGGCTGAGGAGCCGACCATTGTCTTCTTTGGTCGCTTTGTCATCATGAGGGGACTCGACGACAGGTTTAGCAAGGAACCTAAACCTCGTCGGAGGTCGAGATGACAATGTGGGACAAAGGCGCAAAATCCGAGTTTTCTCAGTGAAAGCACCAAATGTTGATGGCAAAAAATGTCGTAAGCACCCAAGATTCCGGTTACTAGGAATATTTAATTTGGTCATGTGGACAAGAGAGGAAAAAAGTAAATAACACGAGAGATTTATAGTGGTTCGGCCTCGGGAGGGGCCTATGTCCACTTTAAAGGGTCGTTGGATTATTATTTATATAACAAAGTTACAAGTCCAAGACCAACTCATGACATCTCATTACATTCATCTCTAAGGTATATGATGTCATCTCTAAGTTATATGATGTCCTCTCTAAGATATGATCGCATCCTTATCACATATAATGTCATAATTATCATATATTTAAAATATTAGAAAAAGACACTTTTGCCCTTCTTCTTCCTTAAATGGGAGATGTTATTAAAGTAGCTCTCTAGAGATCTTGAGCTCACAAATTCCAACCCCTTTGAAGTATGAAGTCATGGGGTATTTATAGGAAAGTCGGTGGGAGTAGGTAGAAATAGGTGACCTCACCCAGAAATTCACACCTAGAGCATGCACATGCCAGATTTCTCACCCGGGCCTAGGGTGCGAATTTTCGCTCCTCATAGAGTGCAAAATTCGTACCTCTTGGGTGCGAAATTCGCACCCACGGTACGAATTTCGCACCCTGCTGGGAGAAAATCTTGCACCCGGATGGGTGCGAATCTCGCACCCGGCTGGGTGCGAATCTCACACCTCGCACCCCGAGGGGTACGAAGTCCACATTAGGAGAAGCACGAAGGCCATGGGTATGGGTGTTTGGAGGAGCAGCGAGGTCGATCGCCGCCGAGACTATGGGACCCCCACCGGCGCTGCGCCCGGACCCGCTAGATGGCTCGCCTTCGATTCAAAACACGGCTCGCCTTTGGCTCGGCTGCAGACGGATACTAATGGAGCTCGCGTTCGAGGGATGCGACATTCTTCTAATGACCAGACTCGGGTCTTCTGGTACTGGACCCCGGATGATATTGGCAACACCTCTGGGCTGTAATATCACGTGATATGTTGAGTCGAGCGTGTCTTGCGTACTTTTGGGAACCAGACTAAAAGGCCGGTTAACATTTTCCCCCTTAAAGTATGTTTTGTGTTAATGGGACGTGCTTTGAAGTAGGACAAATATGACGATGGACGGAAAGATCATTGTAGCATGCTTAGTGACTGGTCGTGACCTTCCTCTTGAGTTGTATGTCGAGAGCGCACTACTTTGGAGCGGTTGGGACGCCACGTCGAAATATGTTGATTGTAACAACCCGTATTTCGATAACATGATTAAGACGAGAATCAAGGCAGAATTTAATTTTAAATTCTGAATCAAGTGAAACGGGCTATGCTATTGCGTTCGTCTGGGAAAAATACGCGAAATAGAGTCCGAGTTTTCGAAAATCGGAGTCCGTATGACCAAGATATGGCCTCGCGAAGTTTCACGAAAAATTCCCAAATTAAAGTATACTTAATTAAGTGAAATGGGTTGCGCTGAGAAATATATATATATTGATATATATATATATATATATATATAATTGAAAATTAAATAAATAAATATGCAAAAATGTTCAAAACAGCGAATTGGGAGAGGGGAATAACCGAACCGGCCGATTTTTGAGGTCGACCCGAGCCCGCTGGGTCGACTAGGGGTTAATCCAGGGTGTTTGGCTGTCAACCCGTGGGCCGATTCGCTCAAATGCAGATTTTGCATTTGGATGGTTCTCATGGTTCATCTTTAATCTAAAGGCCCTAGATGGTTCTTACACTTGACTTCTTCCCCAAGACATGCTTTGATGGCTTGGATTGAATCTAGGTTTAATCCTATGGCCTAAAACACTTGCCTAATCTATAAATAAGACCCTAACCTATCCTAAATCCTCATTATTCATTCATGCAACTAAACTATGGCCAAATTTCTACTCTCATGGCCTCCACTCAACTATCCTAGCCTCCACTTCATTTCTATGAGAGGTTTCATGATCATGAGAGTGTTAGAGAGTCCCTATGTTAGCATGAGAGCTTCTCAAGTTGATTTCAAGGCAAAAGCTTTGATCTTTGTTCATAAAGATGGTGTTTTGGTGGGTTTGGAGCATCCATCTTTGGATTTTTGGGTGATGGCATGCATAGGCTTCATCACAAGCTTAGGTTTAATCGATTTAGGCCTTCATAGCAATGTAAGCCCTTCCCTACTCTTAGATATTAACTATGAAGTTAAATGTTCATGTTGAAAGTTTGGGTTTGATCATTGAGAATGATGCATGCTATCATGTTATGCAAGTTTATGAAGTCATTATCTTAATCTTATGAGCAAAAAGCAACAACCTTTATGTTGAAATGTTGCATTATGCAACATGAGAACCTTCATAATCTTTATGTCAACTTGCATATGAAGTCATAATCCTTATATGATGATATATGCGAGTTACTAGTCATCATTCCATGTCTTTTGTCACCATGATTCGCTTATGTACCAAGTTTGGGTTTATGCATGTTTTTGTGAGGCTTAAGAATGTAACATGCAAGCTAATGACCACATTTGTGCCTCATTCGCCACCATGATTAACTTGTGGCTTAATATCCATTTTTGTTATGCCTTTGCCAAGTCTCTTCTTTTAATCCATTACGTGGTTGCAAACGTACATGCGAGTTTAAAAAAAAAAGCGTTGGGTTCACATTATGGGAAAACATAATGACATGAATATGACTTGGGTAAATGGGTATAAACATGACAACATGTAACGTTAAATATGACATGTGTTTATACTTTAAAACATGACATGAAATATAACATGGAATTTGACATGTAAGTATGCATAAAAACATAAGCTTGGGAATTTACCTATTAAGTTAGGTCTACCCATTGGGAATTTACCTATTAAGTTAGGTCTACCCAATTGCTTGAAAACTTGACTATGAACATGACACTAGACTAAACATGAAAGTGGCCAACTCGAGGTTGGGTTGAGTTTGCAACGTAAAACTACCCGGAACCGACCGGCCTAACTAGTAGTTGCAAACAATAGGACTCAATGTGAGAAGTTGGTCATGTTGTGCTTGAACCCGAGGTTAGACCAAGTTGTGGTGTAAAGCTACCCGGAACCGACCGGCTTAACTAGTAACCACAACAAAGTCTAATGTGAGAGGTTGGGGTGCATTAAATAATTAATGCCACATAATAGGGTTAAGTTAATTTGATTAATGAGGCTTAACCAAATATGACATGGACAAATGGGTTAAGTAAATTGATTAGGCTAATGATACTTAACAAAACATGACAAGGTTGGGTAGGTTAAGTGATTTGATTTGCCTAATGACACTTAACCATTTTTATACGTCTAGTGGACGGGGATTAAGTTAGCCAACACTTAATCAATCCAACATGATAATTTGGTAAGGTTAAGTAAGTTTTCTTAATGACACTTAACCAAAAGATACAGTTAATGGATGGGGGTTAAGATTAGACTCAACTAGTCTAAACATGATAATCGGATGGGGTTAAGTTAGCTTAGACTTAATTAATCCCACTTGGTAGTTTAAAGGGGGTTAAGTTAAACACTTAACTAATCTAACTCGTTGATTTGGTGGGGTTAAGTGACCTATACTTAACCAATCTAACTCGTTGATTGGATGTGGTTAAGTGACCTAAACTTAACCAATCTAACTCGTTAATTTGATGTGGTTAAGTGATCTATACTTAACCAATCTAACTCGTGAATTTATGGAGGTTAAGTTAACCCATACTTAACCAATATAACGTGAAAACATGATAAGGCTAAGTCATGAATCGCTTGAATACACTTGACCGGTTTGACTAAGTAATTTTATAGGGTCAAGTTAATATATACTTAACCAACTTGAGCATGGTTTGTAGGGCTAAGTCTTGAACTTGGATACTTAGCCAATTTTGACATGATTTGTAGACGGGGTTAAGTCATGAACTTAAGTGACACTTAATCTGTTATATAAACCCTAATTCGGAGAATTAGGTGGGTAACCGTAATTAACAAGGGTAACGGGAATAAGGCTAAGTGGTAAACCTTAGTTGAAGGATAACTAAGTAATGATTCTTAGTCAAGGAAATTTAGACCAGTTCATAGATAGATGAGTAACTTGATACGGTAGGTCATCGTTTAAGTATGCGAGTAGGAGCAAGTATCTGATTTAGATAAAGGCTCCAGCGAACTGGGTAACGAAGCAGCGGCTTCGGGGAACGTGAGGATATTCTTGGGATCCCTCTGTGAGCTGCCAGGTCAATATACTAGGCTCACGAGAGGTTGAGGTCTGCGGTAGAAGAACCAAGAATATGCCTTGGTTGTTATGCGAGCGACCTAAAGACTGGGGTGGATAGCAGTGAGTCGACGAATACATAAGGTGCCCGAGATAGCAAGTTCGTCGATCATCTACCATCTTGAGTCAAGCGTGTACGTACGGAAAGGCAGGGAACACCCAACAGACCATAATTGCTATCTAATTATGGGTGAGGTAGGCCGTAGGATGTGGGCTGGCCGGAGTGTAGTTCTCATGCAAGATTTTCTCTTGTGTTGCCTTTCACTAGTTGAGGGAGGGGTCTCGTGGGACCATAGCCACGTGTAGAAAAGCAGACCTTAGTATCTGCATCGGCAGATAAATCTAAAGCTCCCGACCGAGTCTTGTATTTCTTGTTTTGCCCTGTGACAGGACTCGGATGGCACGATGTGATACATGTGCATACAGTTATAGAAAAACGATTCACGATGAATGCGTGGGAAAAAGGGCGCGGTTGAGGGTTAGCGTAATCCCTAGTGGCCTAGGTGGTTTAACCCAAACCGAAATACGAAAGCGTGCAATAGGTAAGCATAATCCCTAGTGGTGCTAGGTGGCGTAAGTCCTAGTAGTTCAAACGATGATTCATATGGAAGAGCCTAGCTAGAACAAGGGTGACAGTCCAAACGATTTCAAGGATAATACGACATGAGGAAGCCCGTACGAGGTACGGCAAAGGACTGAACTTATATACATGGAAAGAAACATATGATTTGAGTAACCTATATATGCGATATATTAGGTTGACATGGACCATTACACGACTTTGAGTAAGGGACATTCATGGTTAACACATAACAAGGCTGGGATACTAGTACGGTAGGTGCAGAGCAAATATACATGTTAGAACCAGGAAGAATATAAGAAATAGATACCGTGGGATGTTAGACGGGGTAGATACCTTGGGATAGTATACTTGATAGAAATCTGACGATGTGATACTTTGATTTATCATGACACCGTAGTTTATCATGATACCTTAGTTCAGTAGTTCATCCTGTTATTTTGATTTAGCTTATCTGTCTTGTTATCATGCTCATGTTCATCTCAGTTTCTCATGTCAGTTAACTTTACTAGTTTTTATACTAATATTAGATAGGGCTTACTCAGTCTTTTTGACTGACCCGTTTTGTTTCGCCTCTTTTCTTCCGTTCCCCCCAGGTTACAAGGAGGAAACAATGCTGTTTAGTTCGGACTTCTTCTGCTTGAAGGTCATCATGGATGGCTTGGACTTCTCTTGGCTATGGCTACTTTACTGTTTTTACTTGGGGAATAATTTATGAAAAAGTCTTCATGCTTCTTTACTATTGCAAGACAGGTTTTGATGTACTCTGATGTAAAAGGCTTTAGACCTTAATTATTAATGTTTATAAAAGTTCGATTTTACTTCCGCTATTTTATATGTTCTGTCTTGTGATATTTCTGTGCATGTTTACCAATAATGCCCCTCTAAAGCTAGTGCATTCCTTTGCGAGTGACCCTAGCGGAGGCAGGGTGTTACATTTGGTATCAGAGCAGAAGGTTACCAGACTGGGCAAAAGTTTTTAAAGACCTTCTGAAAACTATTTGAAAATCGTTTATAAAGAAGCATTTTTCAAGAAAATTTTCTTTTAAAAGAGAAAGGCTATTCCCCAAAGGCCATTAGCACTATCCTTGTTTCCTTGATTGAGTCTCTTTTCCTTTCTTTCCTCCATCTGTAGTCACAGTGGTTTTAACTGCGACTAGTCTTTCCTATCTACGAAAGTGCTTTCCATGCGATGGAGGTGGTTCTCGAGAGACCAGTGGCCGCGTTATAAGAAAGGATAGTGAGAAAGAGGATAAAGGATACGAGTTTAAGGATGAGCAACTTGTTGGTATGGCTCAACCCAGAATGAGAGAGAAAGATGAACAAGGAAACCCATGACGAGAGAGTACCTTTGGTAGGGTGAAACGGGGCGGATAGTTAAGTATCATGGGACAAGGACAAGATCATCGGGAGGGCATCAGTATGCTCTCATTTCTAGGGTACCTCGGAAGGAGGGTAACGATCTTGTTAAAGGTTTAGCTTTTCTTCTCTATCATCCCGTTAGGACTTTGGTTTGATCATCGTATCATTCAAGTCTGCTTCGATAGTTGAGTCTCTGCACCTTAAGTACTAGCGTATTAGAGAATCCCATTTTTGTCTCAAGTCCTATGGAGAATCGGTCCATTTATTCATGACTTGTTTTGGATTTGAGAATGACATGCCTCGGTTATGGATGGATTCTAGGGATGAAGTGGTTATCCAGTAAGGGGTGCCACTCTCGGTTTTGATAGGAGGGTAGTTAGACTCTTGACTAGACTTGGTAATACCCTCGAAGTCTCGTGGAACCTTTTGGGTTCGGTCATGATTAGTTACCTAGAATCCCTTGATACCTTTATTGGAAATTTGAAGCCCGATCGAGTGGTGTTCGCCGATAAGACGGATGGTTTATTTCACTTATGCATGGGTTATAGAAATCACCCTAGTAAGTGCGCTTAATAACCTGGTTGGCATCTGTTTACTTTCAAGAGAAAGTTCTTCTACGTGGAATACCTTATGGTACGAGGTCCGAGATTCACTAGTGAATTTTGGAAAGCTTGCATGAGATCATGAGTACGCAGTCATGTTTGCGCCAAGTGTGCGAGTAGAACGAGAGGCGACGAAGAAATGAGTTCCAGCTCATGTTATGGAAACAGGAAATAAGAAGCTACGAAATCGCGAAGTTAAAGGACGGTCAAGGCACGATGGAATTGAGCTCAAGGAAATACGACTTTGATGATCAAAGACTAGATGCGCGCATGATATCTCTTTTGGGAGTATATCCTTGATCCCTGTTTCTGTGGAGCTTACTTGTAGGCTATCTTTTGTGGACATCCTCTCGGTCCTATTTTCGGTTACAAACCCTGTAAGGAGTTTGTCTTGTTTATCTTCTCGACCCTGTTTCAGGGAATCCTAGGTAGAACCCTATGGATGTAAACATGTATTTGAAACATGTTATGATTGATATGGTTGCAAGTGGTTGCTCGTGGATGCGCGAATACACATTAGATACTAGCTCGACTCGGTCACATTTCATATTGCATATGCACGAGTATTTATACTTGTTTATGGATGAAATCGAATGTATTATCATGCGGTTGTTGCATATGAATGAATGATTGTGCACGCATATAGTATCTATATGACTAGGACTATTTGCATACATGTTGGATTCATGGCACTATACATATTTTGCATTAGAAAGATTATTCAGGCCTGATCATTAGCATTAGCTAAGGAACATGTACACACACGTTTTGCATATATTCATACAGCATTAGAAATCATCTAAGGACAATGGTTTCTTGTGGATGATGTTTTGAGTAGATGGATGATGGATGGTAGGATATGTTCTTCCTAACTTGGAGATTTCGGGGACGAAATCCTAAAAGGTGGGGAGAATGTAACAACCCGTATTTCGATAACATGATTAAGACGAGAATCAAGGCAGAATTTAATTTTAAATTCTGAATCAAGTGAAACGGGCTATGCCATTGCGTTCGTCTGGGAAAAATACGCGAAATAGAGTCCGAGTTTTCGAAAATCGGAGTCCGTATGACCAAGATATGGCCTCGCGAAGTTTCACGAAAAATTCCCAAATTAAAGTATACTTAATTAAGTGAAATGGGTTGCGCAGAGAAATATATATATATTGATATATATATATATATAATTGAAAATTAAATAAATAAATATGCAAAAATGTTCAAAACAGCGAATTGGGAGAGGGGAATAACCGAACCGGCCGATTTTTGAGGTCGACCCGAGCTCGCTGGGTCGACTAGGGGTTAATCCAGGGTGTTTGGCTGTCAACCCGTGGGCCGATTCGCTCAAATGCAGATTTTGCATTTGGATGGTTCTCATGGTTCATCTTTAATCTAAAGGCCCTAGATGGTTCTTACACTTGACTTCTTCCCCAAGACATGCTTTGATGGCTTGGATTGAATCTAGGTTTAATCCTATGGCCTAAAACACTTGTCTAATCTATAAATAAGACCCTAACCTATCCTAAATCCTCATTATTCATTCATGCAACTAAACTATGGCCAAATTTCTACTCTCATGGCCTCCACTCAACTATCCTAGCCTCCACTTCATTTCTATGAGAGGTTTCATGATCATGAGAGTGTTAGAGAGTCCCTATGTTAGCATGAGAGCTTCTCAAGTTGATTTCAAGGCAAAAGCTTTGATCTTTGTTCATAAAGATGGTGTTTTGGTGGGTTTGGAGCATCCATCTTTGGATTTTTGGGTGATGGCATGCATAGGCTTCATCACAAGCTTAGGTTTAATCGATTTAGGCCTTCATAGCAATGTAAGCCCTTCCCTACTCTTAGATATTAACTATGAAGTTAAATGTTCATGTTGAAAGTTTGGGTTTGATCATTGAGAATGATGCATGCTATCATGTTATGCAAGTTTATGAAGTCATTATCTTAATCTTATGAGCAAAAAGCAACAACCTTTATGTTGAAATGTTGCATTATGCAACATGAGAACCTTCATAATCTTTATGTCAACTTGCATATGAAGTCATAATCCTTATATGATGATATATGCGAGTTACTAGTCATCATTCCATGTCTTTTGTCACCATGATTCGCTTATGTACCAAGTTTGGGTTTATGCATGTTTTTGTGAGGCTTAAGAATGTAACATGCAAGCTAATGACCACATTTGTGCCTCATTCGCCACCATGATTAACTTGTGGCTTAATATCCATTTTTGTTATGCCTTTGCCAAGTCTCTTCTTTTAATCCATTACGTGGTTGCGAACGTACATGCGAGTTTTTAAAAAAAAAGCGTTGGGTTCACATTATGGGAAAACATAATGACATGAATATGACTTGGGTAAATGGGTATAAACATGACAACATGTAACGTTAAATATGACATGTGTTTATACTTGAAAACATGACATGAAATATAACATGGAATTTGACATGTAAGTATGCATAAAAACATAAGCTTGGGAATTTACCTATTAAGTTAGGTCTACCCATTGGGAATTTACCTATTAAGTTAGGTCTACCCAATTGCTTGAAAACTTGACTATGAACATGACACTAGACTAAACATGAAAGTGGCCAACTCGAGGTTGGGTTGAGTTTGCAACGTAAAACTACCCGGAACCGACCGGCCTAACTAGTAGTTGCAAACAATAGGACTCAATGTGAGAAGTTGGTCATGTTGTGCTTGAACCCGAGGTTAGACCAA
This sequence comes from Allium sativum, assembly GCA_030737875.1. NCBI lineage: Eukaryota > Viridiplantae > Streptophyta > Magnoliopsida > Asparagales > Amaryllidaceae > Allium > Allium sativum. The sequence goes on from CM060920.1 coordinate 10,610,212, forward strand.
GTTGTGGTGTAAAGCTACCCGGAACCGACCGGCTTAACTAGTAACCACAACAAAGTCTAATGTGAGAGGTTGGGGTGCATTAAATAATTAATGCCACATAATAGGGTTAAGTTAATTTGATTAATGAGGCTTAACCAAATATGACATGGACAAATGGGTTAAGTAAATTGATTAGGCTAATGATACTTAACAAAACATGACAAGGTTGGGTAGGTTAAGTGATTTGATTTGCCTAATGACACTTAACCATTTTTATACGTCTAGTGGACGGGGATTAAGTTAGCCAACACTTAATCAATCCAACATGATAATTTGGTAAGGTTAAGTAAGTTTTCTTAATGACACTTAACCAAAAGATACAGTTAATGGATGGGGGTTAAGATTAGACTCAACTAGTCTAAACATGATAATCGGATGGGGTTAAGTTAGCTTAGACTTAATTAATCCCACTTGGTAGTTTAAAGGGGGTTAAGTTAAACACTTAACTAATCTAACTCGTTGATTTGGTGGGGTTAAGTGACCTATACTTAACCAATCTAACTCGTTGATTGGATGTGGTTAAGTGACCTAAACTTAACCAATCTAACTCGTTAATTTGATGTGGTTAAGTGATCTATACTTAACCAATCTAACTCGTGAATTTATGGAGGTTAAGTTAACCCATACTTAACCAATATAACGTGAAAACATGATAAGGCTAAGTCATGAATCGCTTGAATACACTTGACCGGTTTGACTAAGTAATTTTATAGGGTCAAGTTAATATATACTTAACCAACTTGAGCATGGTTTGTAGGGCTAAGTCTTGAACTTGGATACTTAGCCAATTTTGACATGATTTGTAGACGGGGTTAAGTCATGAACTTAAGTGACACTTAATCTGTTATATAAACCCTAATTCGGAGAATTAGGTGGGTAACCGTAATTAACAAGGGTAACGGGAATAAGGCTAAGTGTTAAACCTTAGTTGAAGGATAACTAAGTAATGATTCTTAGTCAAGGAAATTTAGACCAGTTCATAGATAGATGAGTAACTTGATACGGTAGGTCATCGTTTAAGTATGCGAGTAGGAGCAAGTATCTGATTTAGATAAAGGCTCCAGCGAACTGGGTAACGAAGCAGCGGCTTCGGGGAACGTGAGGATATTCTTGGGATCCCTCTGTGAGCTGCCAGGTCAATATACTAGGCTCACGAGAGGTTGAGGTCTGCGGTAGAAGAACCAAGAATATGCCTTGGTTGTTATGCGAGCGACCTAAAGACTGGGGTGGATAGCAGTGAGTCGACGAATACATAAGGTGCCCGAGATAGCAAGTTCGTCGATCATCTACCATCTTGAGTCAAGCGTGTACGTACGGAAAGGCTGGGAACACCCAACAGACCATAATTGCTATCTAATTATGGGTGAGGTAGGCCGTAGGATGTGGGCTGGCCGGAGTGTAGTTCTCATGCAAGATTTTCTCTTGTGTTGCCTTTCACTAGTTGAGGGAGGGGTCTCGTGGGACCATAGCCACGTGTAGAAAAGCAGACCTTAGTATCTGCATCGGCAGATAAATCTAAAGCTCCCGACCGAGTCTTGTATTTCTTGTTTTGCCCTGTGACAGGACTCGGATGGCACGATGTGATACATGTGCATACAGTTATAGAAAAACGATTCACGATGAATGCGTGGGAAAAAGGGCGCGGTTGAGGGTTAGCGTAATCCCTAGTGGCCTAGGTGGTTTAACCCAAACCGAAATACGAAAGCGTGCAATAGGTAAGCATAATCCCTAGTGGTGCTAGGTGGCGTAAGTCCTAGTAGTTCAAACGATGATTCATATGGAAGAGCCTAGCTAGAACAAGGGTGACAGTCCAAACGATTTCAAGGATAATACGACATGAGGAAGCCCGTACGAGATACGGCAAAGGACTGAACTTATATACATGGAAAGAAACATATGATTTGAGTAACCTATATATGCGATATATTAGGTTGACATGGACCATTACACGACTTTGAGTAAGGGACATTCATGGTTAACACATAACAAGGCTGGGATACTAGTACGGTAGGTGCAGAGCAAATATACATGTTAGAACCAGGAAGAATATACGAAATAGATACCGTGGGATGTTAGACGGGGTAGATACCTTGGGATAGTATACTTGATAGAAATCTGACGATGTGATACTTTGATTTATCATGACACCGTAGTTTATCATGATACCTTAGTTCAGTAGTTCATCCTGTTATTTTGATTTAGCTTATCTGTCTTGTTATCATGCTCATGTTCATCTCAGTTTCTCATGTCAGTTAACTTTACTAGTTTTTATACTAATAGTAGATAGGGCTTACTCAGTCTTTTTGACTGACCCGTTTTGTTTCGCCTCTTTTCTTCCGTTCCCCCCCAGGTTACAGGGAGGAAACAATGCTGTTTAGTTCGGACTTCTTCTGCTTGAAGGTCATCATGGATGGCTTGGACTTCTCTTGGCTATGGCTACTTTACTGTTTTTACTTGGGGAATAATTTATGAAAAAGTCTTCATGCTTCTTTACTATTGCAAGACAGGTTTTGATGTACTCTGATGTAAAAGGCTTTAGACCTTAATTATTAATGTTTATAAAAGTTCGATTTTACTTCCGCTATTTTATATGTTCTGTCTTGTGAAATTTATGTGCATGTTTACCAATAATGCCCCTCTAAAGCTAGTGCATTCCTTTGCGAGTGACCCTAGCGGAGGCAGGGTGTTACATTGATACAGGGTTGGGATTCCTACATTGTTAAGAGCTTTGACTTACTTGAGTCTTGCAGCTTGGGTTGGAACCTGTATAAGGCGTTTAGTCCCTATACATTAAGGATAATAAATGTTAGTTGCCGACTCCCGATTGCGCCAAAAGCGAATGGTTCAATATCAGGTCATAATTGCGCATGCAATCACAAGCTTGCCCGTGGTTTTCTGCGATGCGATTTGAGCTGGAATAGGTAACGCGAAAGTGAATTGTATGGCATGGGGTTGCGATTTCGTAATTTTAGCTTTTGAAATGTTTTTAGGATTGGGAGTCAACCGTTTGGTGTTTATACTTGAACCATTAAGGCTCGTGAGCATGCATTTGGTTAATGAATCAAGTCGGTCTATTTGGTTGAGATTTTAAAAACGTGTATGCATGGTCACTGCCATGGCTTAGGCGCATGATCGCCCTAAGTGGTTACTCAAACGTCTTTGGTATGGAGCTTGATTGTTTGGAGTATCCGCTAAATCACTTGGATTTGGGGCACAAAGTCGTTTGCCGATCCGAGCTGGTCCCAATGATCAAAGTATCGTCAATTTGTACACGCTAATGTAGCTGTTAGGACAACACTTGTCATGTGTCGTGGAATGTATTCATATGAATCTTCCTTTGAGGCGAGGTCGGACCCAAATGCTGGGCGCGTGCACTTCGATGATTGGGAATTTGATGTCTACACGAGCTGTTGTTGAGCCATGATTGATTTAGTAGTTGGGGCTTCGAAGTTAAGTGGATGCAATCGTAGCTCGGTGTACGGTCCCAAATTCCGATATTGGAACGTTCGTTTTGAGCATGTCGATACCTTAATTGTAGTTGCTTCCTTTCTTCTCTTCTCTTGGCAGAAAATAAGCTTGTGGCGAGGAGGATGCAAAACACCGCTTCTGGACTTCGGACGTTCGAGTTGTCTTTGGGTTTTTGGAGAAGGGAAGAGATATATGGATAGCCAGAGGATTCTCGAGATTTTCACTCAAGAGCGCGGAGTGGTAGATTCTTGGAAGCGAAAGTAGGGATTCGAGGACAAGTATTTGCAGATATGGGATTGGACTTCATATCCCAAACAATTATTAAACCTTTCAGGCTCTTCAGGAGTTCGAATCTTGTTTGAGGAGATGACCACTAAGCCGGTGCACGAGAGAGCGAAACAAAACTTCGCACTCCAATGACTCTATCGAGCCCTGACTCGATCTTGAGTGGGTAAACCTGAACCTTCGCATGGCGTCGGATGAACGAACAATGATTATTGAGTTGCGGTCTTGCGTCGCGGTCTCAAGGAATGGACTTTCTTGGACTAGCGGCTCGAATGCATATGTAGGATGTCGACACGTAGCTGAGCTATTAGTCTCGGGAACCGACCAATAACCCAACCACGACGCAGCTGCATCTTGACTCAGGCATTGCGCTGGCGGTTGTGATGGCCATGGCGTTAGTTGTTGAGGCTCGCCCTCAGCTCGAATGTGTATGTAGGTGTTTGGAGGAGCGGCAAGGTCGATCGCCGCCGGGACTGTGGGGCCCTGGACCCCTACTGGGGCTGCGCCCGGACACGCTTGATGGTCCGCCTTCGGTTCGGAGCACAGCTCGCCTTCAGCTTGGCTGCGAATGGATACTGATGGAGGTCGCGTTCGAGGGATGCGACATTCTGCTAGTGGCCAGACTCGGGTCTTCTGGTACTGGACCCCGGATGATATTGACAACGCCTCCGGGCTGTAATATCATGCGATATGTTGAGTCGAGCATGTCTTGCGTACTTTTGGAAACCGTACCAAAAGGTCGGTTAACAATTTCAATATTTGTAGTGGTTAAATAATTATATAACAAACATATTTGAATTTGTAGGTAATGTCAAAGTTAATATTTAAAACGTTGTCTATGTGTTTTGTGGTCTATTGTTATGTGTGTATTTATTAGTTAAACACAATAGTTTGTGCATATGTATGAAAATACATTGAAGATGTGTTAGTCCTTAAAATAAAGCATAATTAGTTGTAAATATGTGTTTTAATCACTTAACATTATGCATTTATTGTTAATTGTATAATTAAAGTTGTATTGGGCCTTTTTGGATTGTTAGCCCATTTCCCATTTTCTTGTACTAATCCTCGTAAGGTAGAGAGAGAGGAAGACACTTTTGCTCGGTACCTTCTTCCTCCTTCTGCTGAAATAAGCCTAGACAAATTCCATGGCTTCCTTGCTCTCTAATCCACCAAAACCTAAGTCGGTCTTCACAAAATTAAGAGAGATGTTTATGATTCTCCTTCTCATGAGGTCTATTCTTCAATCCAAATGTTATTCCTGGAGTTAAAAATTGGAGCTTACTGTTGATTGCTGAGAGGGTTTGCATGTCACTGCCTCTTTTTCCTTGGGTCTTGGCTCCTCAAGCTACCTCCTTGCAAACCAAAAACAAAAACATGGGTAATCCTCGTAATGTCCAATAGAGGTGAGTTCTAGTTAAACATATATATTGGCTTGATTTTTGTATGGAGTGATTGAATTATAAAATATTATCCCTAAAATATTATTTATCGTTGAAAATCTAGGGTAAAAATCGCTATAGTAAAACAGCGACACCTTGATGTATGACAATCCAAAATACCTCAATCTTTGTACATTGGAAAGATTTTTCCATTGGCCACAACATTCGTTTAGGCATTTTTAGAAATTCTATTATTTCAAGGGACAAAAACAAGTTTTTAAACTGAGCATATAGATCAGGCCTATGTAATCCCAGAGTTGAAACTCTGCACCAAAACTATCTTAGCTTTTGATTGTAATCTGAAATTGAGTGTGGTTTTTTCCACTTTTATGATATTTTTATAAGGAATAATCTTATGTTTATCACTTTTCGTGATTCCGCTATCTATGGTGTAATATAGGATTAAATAAGAAGTAACTTCCCTATACTGTTTTATTTTGAATTCACTTCAAAACTCAAAAGATGTTTCAGCCATAACTTTTACAGTCCTTATCCAAATTCAATTATCATGGATGTTCTAGAAAGCATAGAACATATTCGTTTTGAGTTTTTCGAAATTTTGTTGTTTTCTTAAAATTAAGCTTGTTTGTTGCTGCTCGAGAGCAAATCAACAGTGGCAACGACAGCAGGCCTAAAAGATATTTTGGCCATAACTTTTGCGTTCTTTACCCAAATTTAATAAATTTTGATGTTTTGGAAACCATAGAAAGAATGTGACAATTTCATTTGATCACTTTCTCAAATTCTGTGAGTAAATGGTCGAAATACCTGCTACAAACTTGTTGTCCTATCTCTATAGTTTTCTAAGTGCTTGCTGAAAATCTGAGTTAGTATTTTGGCCATAACTTTTGCTTCATCCAAATTCAGTAAATCTTGATGTTTGGAAACCGTAGGAAGAATGTGACAACTTTCACGTTGATTATTTTCTAAAATTCTACGATTAAGGGGTGGAAACACCTGACGAAATTTCACTGTGTTGTTGAGCACTCGCATAGGTTTTGTAACTATTTTCCGATATATAAGAAAATGTGGTTTTCTTTATACTTTTGAGGCTAAATATGCATATGATTTAGGTTTTAAGATATATGGTCTCGGAACAATAGTATAAAAGACTACTTTAGAATGATATATGGTTTAAAGAAGAAGAAAGATCATTTCATCGGAAAGTCATTTTATAAACTTGTTATGAAAAATCAGTATTTTCATATATACATATACATATACATATATATATATATATATATATACATATATATATATATATATATATAAGCTACATCTTTTGCACCCTTCGAGAAGACGTGCTGGTTAGTGAATGATATCGTAAACCCCACAGTATGGTACATAATGGTATGAGATACCCAGATCCGTCCAATCGAAGCAACGAATCTCAGTGATTCTCTATGTTTTAGTGATTTTTGTGATTTAATGAATATTAGTGATTCTCAATGTTTCAGTGACCTTCTGTGATCCTCTAAGATATTCAGCGGGTTATGTGATTTGTTGTGAATTTTTGCGTTATATTTAGCTGACTAGCCGTGTGTAAACCGTTAAGTGAGAAAGTGTGGTATGGGACACGTGAATACCACTTACGGGTTACTATCTAGGGTCTGTGACACATTCCTATGTAACCACTAGTACTAGACCTTCAGGTCAATCCTATATGAACACTGTGTGGACCTTTAGGTCAATCTTGTGTGAAATCCCGTGTGAACTCTATTGACCTTCATGTTATCTGATTACCCTTCTATGTAATATAGTACTGGCTATGGCTTTTAGCCGTCTTGTATGAAGCAAGTGCAGGTATAGTTTCAGCTTGCCACTTCAGGTTGGATCCAAACTCTATGTTTCTGTATTTTGTATTTATCACCAATTTCACGCAGTAATTATTATTATTGTTTGTGGTGATTTCATTAGTGGTTTTAAACTCTAAATAGTGTTTTGGTGATTTTATGATATGATTTTTCAGTGATTCCGTGATTTTGCGTTTCAGTGATTTTTTGATTCGGTGATTTAGTGAGTTACGTGGTGTTGTGAGTTCACCTTGTGATTTCTATGCACCTCTGAGTTTTTCATTCGTGTTATTTAATTCTAAGAGTTAATTACCCAAACCGTGGAGATCGAGTAATTCATGCTAATGCAATGTTCAATCCCTTTTCTTATTTCTTGCTCTCATAGCCATATACCAATCTTGTGTACTTATAAATGATGCGCTTTGTTAACGTATGTGTGACATTTCTTTCTGATGGAAAGTTAACTATTGTATCAAAGTTTTCACATAAATCTGTGTTTTGAGATTCCTTTTTAATATGGAAAGAAATTAGTATCTGACTGATACTTTAGTTTGTGACACCCCATGTCCGTTAATGTCACTCACTAAGGCAATGCATTAAGTTTCGTAAAGCATTATAGGTAAAACAGAAACAGAAATATTACAAGACAAATATAAAAGCAACAGCGGAATTTAAATTTTATTTATAATAAAGCATCGTGGTTCAAAAACAGCACATGTCTGAAATACACATAAATCATTACATCATAAAAACTACTGTCTTGTACTTTAAAACATCAGAGTACATAAAAAGAATAATTCCCTAAAAGAGACAAAGCCATAGTAGCAAGGATAGGAGCTTGAGCCATACAAATAAGCAGCTCCAGCACAAAGTAAGCAGAATCACGGTCAAGCCTGAGTGTTTCTGCCCTGAGAACCTGGGGGGAAACGGAAGAAAGAAGAGGAAACAAAAAGGGTCAGACATAAAGTCAGGGAAGTCCAGTTACTTTTAGCAAGTAAATAATTAAAAGTAGCATGACAGGCATATAAAGTGGATAAGAGAGAGACAACTACATAAAAGGCAGGTATGACAAGGTAAACACGATAGGGTGTACATGCTTCTAATGATTACTCTGTACTACTACTAATATATCCAGAATTAGATGATCCCTTCCACTATAAGGTGGCAAACTTATGCATATGTCCAAATGTACCCTAACTACTACCCTAATCGATCGGCTCCCTAATCCGCGTAGATACTCTGTGCCAGCCTCACCACAGGATATATCATGTCCTAAAGTGGAAACCCTTCGCTGATATGCACAGCCCCATATCTACAGGTGTCACGGTCGTCTTATCCTCCTCTGCTCGGCTCATGCACGCACATGGCCCGGTCGGTTTGCGTTGCCCACACCGTCCTCCACGTTTGGATCTCTTACAATCAATCCAGTAAGCGTGCCCCTTCTCCGACCTAGTTCGGAGTACGTGTATGATACCTACTCTAGGTTACTTGCTGAAACGGGTCCTACACAATATGATACAAGCTCTCCCCTTTGTCTTGTATCCCCCACTAGGTTTTCATCGGCTATGTATAGATCTAGGTGTCTTTAATTACATAACCCTATCATTTCTACAAGTTATGTTTACCCTAAAAGGTGTCTTTAATTACATAACTTTATTATTCCCACCGGTTATGTATACCAGTAGGTGTCTTTAATTACATAACCTTATCAGGTTAAGTTTGTGGGCCTATATGTAAATATTACCCACCCCCTCAAATTTACTTAACCCATCCACTGTTCAACCAAATTTACTTAACCCCAACTTTAGTTCATACTCAAACAATCCCTATGGATTCAACTAGGTTAAGTATTCCAATTCGTTACCATGTCCATTTATGGTTATAATTGGCAAGACCTCCCACATTAGGCCTACAACTTGTGGATGCTGGATATGCCGGTCGGGTCTGGGAAGACTTCTTCCACAAGATGGGCCTAACCTCATGTCCTAGCCCGTCTCGTATTTGTTCACTTAGACCCATCATATTAGATTCAACATTTGCGGTTGCTGGATATGCCGGTTGGGTCCAGGCAGAATTCCACCACAAATGCAATCTAACCTTGTGTCATAAGTGCCATTACAATTTTTTAGTTACTGTAATCCTAGGCATTTTAATTATTAACCAATTAATTATACCTATGTCTTTATAGGTGTTCATGCCCATTTACCCAGTTATATTCATTTGTCATTCAAGTTATGCCAATTCTAATGTTTTCCCCCGTTCCTTAACTAACGCATTCACATATATTTGGCGTCATGTCTAAGCTAGAAATTAGCCTAGCCATAAACAAAAAAGGGAAAGATGACAATAGTGATTATTTTAACAAAAGTGACATAAACATGTAATTGGCATAGTGATAGGGTGGACATATAAAAATAGATCTAGTGGGTATGTGATAATAAAACTAGATCTAACATACTAAGGATGTCATAATATGCATGAATAAATAAGGATTCATATTTCCAATTAATGATAGATCAAAATTAATCACCACAAGATAGGTAAAGTTTAAGATCCACAAATGTGACATGATAAATTAATCACAAGCGAATTAGATCTATAAGGGTAGATAATGCATGACATGATAAATTAACCACAAATGAATTAGATCTATAAAGGTAGATCTAGCATGACATGATAAATTATCCACAAACGAATTAGATCTATAAAGGTAGATCTAACATGACATGATAAATTAACCACAAATGAATTAGATCTATAAAGGTAGATCTAGCATGACATGATACATTAACCACAAACTAATTAGATCTATAAAGGTAGATCCACCATGATATGATAAATTAACCACAAGAGAAGTAGATCAAACATGACATGATAAATTAACCACAAGCGAATTTGTAATGACCCGCATTTTTAGCTTTTGAATAATTAATTTATTTAATTATTTAAATATCGTTTTGGCGATATCGATGACTTGAATTAAATAAAAATTAATATTTAGTTAAAAATAATAATTAAATAATATATTTAATTCAGAAACAATCAGAATTGGCTGAAATGGCGATATGGTGTGAAGTGGGCAATTCAAAATATATAATTCAGTTTAGAGTTGAATTATATCAATGAATATATTTAATTAACGATGGTCGAGCATATAATTTATATTATAACTATAATCGAGCTCGAAATGGCGCGGCAATTCGCTATTTGGCGATTTGAACTTCAACTGAATATACAGAAGCCGTTTTAAATCGGATTTCTGTGAAACAAGAAACGTTAGGAGCTGATGAAGTATATTTTTGTAGTGGAAGAGAAAAATCAAGATTTCGTTGTGTAGATTTTGATTTTATGTCCAAATCAAATTTTAGAAAAGTCGTTGTGGAATTCCTTTATAATTTGCAACGCTTTATGTACGTTATAAAAGGGAATATCAATATAAATTGAAATTCGATTCAACCTATACTTGGAATATCGAATAAATAATTACCCTAGAGCTGTACGAAAATATTAAATTATTAATATTAAATTTAATTATATTTATATATTTAAATGGGCTATTTAGAGCTTTGAAAATAGCCACTTTTGCAAATGAAGTCGGAATTCGACGAAACTAATTTTGTTGGATCCGCAACATCAAATTATTGTTAGATTCCAAGTTTCGTGATTTTTTGAGTCACTGTGTGGCCGTACAGAGTTTCAAAGTGAAAAACAGTCAGTATTTCGACGGTTTAAAATACGCTGTGTGAGCAAACGAAGTCGAAATTCGATGAAACCAGTTTCGTTGGAACTGCAATGTAACATTGTAGCTGCATGCAAATTTTCATGATTTCTGGATATCTTGGGTGATCATATACATATAGGAGTTGATTAAAATAGAATATAAAAATATTATATTACCCTATATATACTCCTCAACACTCTCCTTAAAACTTAATTTACTTTACACTTCGCAGAAAAATGAGTCTCCACTGAAACATTGAAAACAAAGTTCAAAAATCAAAATCAATTCAAAAGAAAATCCATCAATTCAAATATGAGTGTATTCGAATTCGTGGTGAGATCCCATACGTTCTAGTATACTTCATCGTTGGTCCGATGTCACCAGCGGAAGTTGCTTGCTAGCTAGCGTGGGCCTAGGATTCACGGCTGCGGAGGGTAACTGCATCGAGGTGTGTTGTGGGTAGGGGAATCGTGATTAGGAGGTAGAGTAGTAGGGTTTGACAGATTATAGGGGAATTCGATGATTGAAATTGCTGGAACCTGAAGGTGCGAAGAGGGTCAATCGCCGTGGCTTCTGAGCATCGAACAGGGTGGTGATTTTCTGGTGAGGTCCGATGCTAATTGGGTTGGGTGTTCACTGTAGCAGCAGTTCACGGCTGAAACGCCGGTGTTGAGGCCTTGAAGAGGTTTGGTTGGTATGAAGAACAATTGCAACTTCTGTTACTCATCTGTAGCAAGGTGGAAATTGTCGCTGTCTCATTGTACAGCAATGGAGGATGTTCAACACGAAGAGAATAGGGGAATCTGTAAAGTGGTATACGGTTATGGTGGAGTGGGTACGTTTATGTATATTTTTTTCAATATTTAAGAGATGGTTTTGGCTTATAAGGAGGAGGTGGGCCTGGGTAGTTGAAGAAGGAGGATGGACCTGGTTATTTTCATTTACAGGAATCGACATTTGTTGTGTTTGAGTGCGACTGGAATGTGAATGAATTTGGTCAAGTATTTTCGTTGAGATGAGAAGATGTTTCAGGTTGATGACATAACTCATTTGGCAAAAATAATTGTCGGAAGTGGAGTTGCTTCTTACTGAACAGTTTTGGGAAGAAGGATAATTTCGTGTCTGGGCTTTTGAGGGTGGACGGGCCTGGTTCGAGAAGAATGGACATAAAGCTAGACGGGCCTGGTATGGCCTGGTATGGGAGTTGGGCCAAGGAAAGGAGGTTGAGGCCCTGTTTAATTCTAACTTAGGTTTTTATGTTAATAAAATAGTATATTAAAATTGAAAACTCTATAACTCGATCATTTATGAACAGAATTAAATGAAACAAACACCGTTGGAATCGTATGAACGACGACTATGCTCTGGAACTGAATTAGGATGGATTAGAGCTCGTCTAAATTTATTGCAAAATAAATTTGTATGATCAGAATCGACAACCGTAAATCGTTGGTTAACGATTACGGACAATGTGAGTAAAACTCACCAACTCTGAACAGTTATATTTTTATAACGTATTCTTAGAACTGATAATTATCTGTTGATTGCTGTGTGTTGATTTGGTTGATTGAACTACTAGTCAGTTAGTTAAAATTTTATTAATATATATATAAGATATATATATATATATAAACCGTTAAATATATATATATATATATATTGATGTTATTTATCAGAACAGTTCATATTGAAATGAAGTTGATGTCAATTATACGGTTTAACATCTGTGATGCAGGGAAACGGGTTGGAAGGACCCAACTGGGTTCCTCAATATTTATAACACTGTTCTGTTCATATATTGTAATATATGATGTGATATATAATCTGTTGTCGATTATGTGTGTTTGCACGATATTGATCATCGTGATTTGATATGTTGAATACCATAACATACCGGAATGTTGATGAGGGAATTTTCAAAGTGATATTGAGAATAAAATATTTATAAATGGAATATTTATAAATAAGAGATATTTATAAATTGGAATATTTATAAATAAGAAATATTTATAAATTGGAATATTTATAAATAGGAGATATTCAAAAAGGAAATAATTGCAAACCATTTCCTCTTTGAATGGAAAGGCCTGTGTGGAGGTTTGGGGATTTTCCCGATGCTCTCGGTACAAAGGAGGTTATGGCGAATTTTTTCCGGGAATTTAAGGAGTTAGAATATTTTTAAGAATAAATTTGAAAAGGAAATATTTAGAAAATAAATAGAGTTAAAAAGGGAAATTGTTTATAACGGGATAGGATGTTATAAAAAGGAAAATGTTATTAAAGGGAAATTTGTATAAGTGAGAAGCATTATTAAAAGGACATTTTTAAAGTGAAGAACCATTACTAAAAAGTAAATCTTTATAAATGAATAAATATTATAAAAAGGGAAATCTTTATAAAGCAAAGAGTTAACCAGTTAGAGTTAAACAGTTAAAGTTAACCAGTTAGAGTTAATCAGTTAGAGTTAATCATATAGGGTTAACCAGTTAGGGTTAATTAGTTAGAGTTAATCAGTTAGAGTTAACCAGTTAGAGTTAATGTAACAACCCGAATTTCGATAACATGATTAAGACGAGAATCAAGGCAGAATTTAATTTTAAATTCTGAATCAAGTAAAACGGGCTATGCCATTGTATTCGTCTCGGAAAAATACGCGAAATAGAGTCTGAGTTTTCGAGAATCGGAGTCCGTATGACCAAGTTATGGTCCGACGAAGTTTTCAGAAAATTCAAGTTCAAAAACGAGTTCAAATTTCGAAAATTAGGGCTGGAGAGCTAGGCGGGAAAAATTCCCGCCAGGCACCCCAAGTCGACAGCCCTGTCGACTTGGGGGTCGACATTGCTTGACCCAAGTCGACAGCCCTGTCGACTTGGGGGTCGACATAGGGTGCCGAGCCATCTTGGCTTGGTGCACCTGCACTTGTCTCTGGTCTTGTTCTGGAAGCTTCCGACGTGGTTTGATGGCTCAGATCTATCCTAGGGTTAATCTAAGGGCCTAAAACTACCCTAATCTCTATAAAAACACCCTAGACCTAACCTAAATCCCAAAAAATCAAACCTAGCCACTAAGTGCTGCCAAAATCTATCTTGATCATGGCCTCCATCTCCAATCCCTAGAGGCTATGCATTCAAATCGGGTTCAAACCAAAAGGTGCAAGCTTGCTACACCGAATCGAGGCTCGATCAACGTTGCTATGGCGATTTCATGACGGTTCTTCATCAAAGGATCCACCTTTCTTCGTCAAAATGATTCATGCTCCTAGTCCTCTTGCCACGCTATGTAAGTTCTAGCTACTTCGAGATGTTAACGGTAGTTTAATCATGACATGGAATAAAATGTGGTTAAACATGAATGCTACAACCTATGCGAGCCTAGTTGGCTCCTTTAACATGAACATATGACTTTGGGTGATGTTGTAGCGACTAAACCATGCTATTAATGTTGCATTGGACTTAGTTTGCCATGCAAGATTGGACCTTTACTTGTAGTACGATAGCATGAACACTTAGAGCTACTTTGACTAGTGAAATAATGGCATAAATTGGACTTTGTGGCTTATGCATGTAAATGAAACCAACCCCTTATGATATCATGTTTATGTAAGGTCAAATCCCGTAATGACAACATGCAAGTTTGTGGCTAAATTTCCTATGATAATATGTAAGTTTGTGGCCAAATCCTTTATGACATTGTGCGTGCTTGTGGCCAACCCTTATATGATAGTATAAATGCTTATGGCCAATCCCTATATGACACTATCATTCATGTTTTAAGGCCAAACCCCTTTATGATACAATTCATGTTTGGAGCCAATCCCTTTTGTGGCATCGTGCATGTTTTGGGGTCTACATGTAGCCATAGTATACCTACTATGTTGACTCACTTTTACTCAAGTGAAAACACGATTTTGGGGTAGTTAGATAAACATGAACATGACGCGAAATCTTGACTTGAATATGACATGAAAACTTGACTTGAGGTTACATGTGAACACGACATGTAAGTTGAACCAAAATGGGGGCATGACACGTGGGGTAAACTTGGGACTTGAAATTAGACACGTATGGGTTGTAAGTGTAATATAACACTAGACCAAACATGAAAGTGGCCAACTCGAGGTTGGGTTGAGTTTGTAGCATAAATCTACCCGGACCCGCCCGGCTTAACTAGTGGCTACAAACAATAGGATCCAATGTGAGAAGTTGGTCATGTCGCGCTTAAGACCCGAGGTTAGACTAGGTTGTGGTGTAAATCTACCCGGACCCGCCCGGCTTAACTAGTAACCACAACAAAGTCTAATGTGAGAGGTTGAGAGTGCATTAATTTAATTAATGCCACATGATAAGGTTAAGTAAATTTGACTAATGACACTTAACCGATACGACACGAATGGGTAGGTTAAGTCGAACCGGGTTTGATTTCTTAATGATACTTAACCATGCAAGATGATTAGGGGATGGGGTTAAGTAATTTACACATAATTAATCCGACTTGGTAATTAGATGGGGTTAAGTAATTAAGGCTTAACTAATCTAAACACGGTAATTAGATGGGATTAAGTAATTAAGACTTAACTAATCTAAACACGGTACTTAGATGGGCTTAAGTAATTCAGACTTAACTAATCTAAACAGGGTAATTAAATGGGGTTAAGTAATCGATACTTAACTAATCTAACCACGGTAATTAGATGGGGTTAAGTAATCCACACTTAACTAATCTAAACACGGTAATTCGATGGGGTTAAGTTAAACACTTAACCAATTTAAACTTGGTAATTCAATGAGGTTAAGTAACCAATACTTAACCAACTTAACGTGATAATTTAATGGGGTTAAGCAACTTATACTTAACCAATTATACATGATGATTTGATGAGGTTAAGTAACCTACACATAACCAATCTAATATGCGGACCTGATAAGGTTAAGTCACAAGACCTTTTCAGAATATACTTAACCATTGTAGTACGATTAGAGGATGGGGTTAAGCTAACCTATACTTAACCAATCCGACTCGATAATTTGATGGGATTAAGATAATCTATGCTTAATCAATCTAGCAAGATAATCCGATAGGGTTAAGGTAAACTAGTACTTGACCAATTTGACTTGATAGGGTTAAGTCATGAGCCTCTGGGTACACTTAACCAACTTGTAGGGCTAAGTCTTGAACTTAAATACTTAGCCAATCTTGACGTGATTCGTGGGCGGGTTAAGTCATGGACTTGAATGACAACACTCAACCCAACAGACAAACCCTAGTTAGAGGAACTAGGTAGAAAATCGTGGTTAATCAAGGATAACGGGAAAGGAAGCTAAGTGGTAAACCTTAGTTAAGGGTAACTAAGTAATAATTCTTAGCTAAGGACATGGGACTAGTTCATAAAGAGATGAGTAACCTGATACAGTAGGTCATCGCTTAGTATACGAGGAGGAGCAAGTTATCTGACTTGGATAAAAGCTCCAGCGAACTGGGTGACGAAGCGGAAGCTTCGGAGAACGTGAGGGTACTCTTGGTATCCCTCAGTGAGGTGGCAAGTGGTCCATGAAACCCGGCCTCACAGGGGTTAAGGTCTACGGTAGAAGAGCCAAGAGTATGCCTTGGTTGCTATGCGAGTGACCTAAAGACTGGGATGGATTAGCGTGGAGTCGACGATACTTGATTTTCGCCCCGGGATAGCATGTCGCCGACTACCTACCATCTTTAGTCAATCGTGTACGAACGGAAAGGAAGGGAACTCCCAAAAGACCATATACTAGCTATCAAGTTATGGGTGAGGTTGGCTATCAGGAAATGGGCATCGATGGGCCTAGAGAGTTCTCATACATGATTTTTCGTGGGTTGCCTTTCAGTAGTTGAGGGAGGGGTCACGTGGGACCATAGCCACGGGTACAAAAACAGACCTTGATATCTGCATCAGCAGACGACTTAAAGCTCCTGACCGAGTTCCGTATTTCTTAGTTTGCCCTGGCACGGAACTCGGATGGCACATTGAGGAACATGTGCGTCTAGACAGGGAAAACGATTCACGATACATACGTGGGATAAAGGGCGCGGTTGATGGGTGGCATAATTCCTAGTGGCCCTAGGTGGCTGAACCCAAACCGAGACACGGAAACGTTCATTAGGTAGCATAATCCCTAGGGGTCTTAGGTGGCATAAATCCTAAGTGGACGCGCGATAGTTCGTGGTAAGGAAACATAACTAGATCAAGGGAGGCAGTCTAAAATAACCTCAAGGATAAAACGTTTACATGGGAAAAGCCCGTATGGCCTACGGCAAAGGACTGAACTTATACATGGAAAGAAACATATGAGTTGGGAAAACCTACATATGCTATATATTAGGTTGACATGGACCATTACATGACATTGGGAAAGGGACATTCATAGTTAACACATGACGCGGGTTGGGATACTAGTACGAGATGTGCAGAGCAAATATACAGGATAGATACCATGGGATGTTATACACGATAGATACCGTGGGATGTTATACATGATAGATACCGTGGGATGTTATACGGGATAGGTACCTTGGGATAGTATACTTGACAGGAACCGGACGGTGTGATACCTTGATTTATCTCGACACCGTAGTTTATCATGATGCCTTGGTTTATCTTGCTACAGTAGTTCATCCTGTTGTTTTGGTTTAGCTTATCTATCCTGTCCTCGTCCTTATGTTTACTTTCTGTTTATGCATGTCATGTTACATTTACCTGTTTTTATACTGGAAGTAGATAGGACTTACCAGTCTTTATGATTGACCCCGTTTTCTTTCGCCTCTTGTCTTCCGTTCCCCCCCAGGTTACAGGGAGGAAATGCTATTGTTAGTTCGGACTTCTTATGCTTGAAGGTCATCGTGTATGGCTTGGACTTTTCTTGGCTATGCCTACTTCACTGTTTCACTTGGGGAATAATTTAATAAAAGGTTTTTATGCTTCTTTACTATTGCAAGACAGGTTTTCATGTAAGAAATTCTCTAATGTAAAAGGCTTTAGACCTTATTTATTAATGATATGAAAGTTGGTTTTACTTCCGCTGTTTTATATGTTCTGTCTTGTAATATTTCTGTACATGTTTACCAATAATACTCCTCTAAAGCTAGTGCATTCCCTTGTGAGTGACCCTAGCGGAGGTGGGGTGTTACATTTGGTATCAGAGGTGAAGGTTACCAGACTGGGCAAAATTTTATAAAACCTTCTGAAAAGTATTTGAAAAACCGTTTACAAAGAAGCAATTTTCAAGAAAAGTTTTTAAAGGCTATTCCCCAAAAGCCATTAGCACCATCCTTTGATTCCTTGATTGAACCTCTTTTCCTTTCTTTCCTCCATCTGTAGTCGCAGTAGTTTTAACTGCGACTAATCCTTGTCTAGCTACGAACTGTTTTCCCGTGCGATGGAGGAAGTTCTCGAGAGACTTGTTACCGAAGTTATAAGAAGGGATAATAAGAGCAAGGATAAAGGACACGAGCTTAAGAATAAGCAACTTGTTGGTATGGCTTGATCCACAAAGGAAGACAAGGACAAGATCAGTAAGAGGGCAATCGTATGCTCTCATTTCTAGCGTACCCAAGAGGAATGGTACCGTTTCTGGGAAAGGTTTAACCTTTCTTTTCTATCATCCCGTCCAGACTTTGTTTTGATCATCGCATCATTTATGTCTGCCTCGATAGATTGAGTCTCTGCAACTTCATACTAGCAGGGTAGAAAATCCCATTTTTGTCCCAAAAATCTTGTTGAGGAGTTGGTCCATGTATTCATGACTTGTTTTGGGACCGCGGATGGATTCTAGGGGTAAAGTGGTTATCCAGTAAGGGATACCATTCTCGGTTTTAGAAAGAGGGTAGTTGGATTCTTGACTTGCCTTGGTGATACCCTTGAAGTCTCGTGTAACCCTTTTGGGTTCTGTCATGGTTAGTTACCTAGAATCTCTTGATGCGTTTATCGGGAATCTCTGATCCGATCGAGTAACGTTCGCCAATGAGACGGATGGTTCATTCCACTTAAGCATGGGTTACAGGAATCACCCTAGTAAGTGCACGTGGTAACATGGATTGGCATCGGAAAACGAGATCCAGAATTCACTAGTGAATTTTGGAGAGCTTGAATGAGTACGCAGACATGTTTGAGCCGAGCATACTAGGGGAAGAATAAGTGAAAGTGAAACGAGAGGCGACAGTGAAATGAGTTCCACTCACACCTTGGAAATAGGAATCAAGGAGCTACGAAATCATGAAGTCAAAGGCGGTCAAGGCATGATGGAATTAAGCTCATGGAAATGCGGCTTGGACGCGCGCGTCACGTCTCTTTTTAAGAGTATATCTTTGATCCTTGGTTCACCTGTAAAGCTTACTTGCATGCTATCGCTTGGTGGATATCCTCTCGGTCCTGTTTCTGTTACAAACCCCGCAAGGAGTTTGTCTTGTTTATCTTCTCGATCTTATCTTGGGAACCTTAGGTAGAACGCTATGGATGTAAACATGTATTTGAGACATGTTATGATTGATATGGTTGCAAATGGTTGCAAGTGGTTGCTCGTGGATGCGCGAATACACGTTAGATACTAGATTGACGCAATCACGTTTCATGTTGCATATGCACGAGCATTTATACTTCTTTATGGATGAAATTGAACGTGTTGTCATGTGGATGTTGCATATGAATGAATGTTTGTGCACGCATATAGTACTTATATGACTAGGACTATTTGCATACATGTTGGATTCATGGCACTTAACATATCTTGCATTAGAAAGATCATTCAGGCCTGATCATTAGCATTAGATAAGAAGCATATACACACACGTTTTGCATATGTTCATACAGCATTAGGAATCATCTAAGGAAAATGGCCGCTTGTGGATGATGTTTTGAGTAGATGGATGATGGATGGTAGGATATGTTCTTCCTAACTTGGAGATTTCGGGGACGAAATCCTAAAAGGTGGGGACAATGTAACAACCCATATTTCGATAACATGATTAAGACGAGAATCAAGGCAGAATTTAATTTTAAATTCTGAATCAAGTAAAACGGGCTATGCCATTGCGTTCGTCTCGGAAGAATACGCGAAATAGAATCTGAGTTTTCGAGAATCGGAGTCCGTATGACCAAGTTATGGTCCGACGAAGTTTTCAGAAAATTCAAGTTCAAAAACGAGTTCAAATTTCGAAAATTAGGGCTGGAGAGCTAGGCGGGAAAAATTCCCGCCAGGAACCCCAAGTCGACAGCCCTGTCGACTTGGGGGTCGACATTGCTTGACCCAAGTCGACAGCCCTGTCGACTTGGGGGTCGACATAGGGTGCCGAGCCATCTTGGCTTGGTGCACCTGCACTTGTCTCTGGTCTTGTTCTGGAAGCTTCCGACGTGGTTTGATGGCTCAGATCTATCCTAGGGTTAATCTAAGGGCCTAAAACTACCCTAATCTCTATAAAAACACCCTAGACCTAACCTAAATACCTAAAAATCAAACCTAGCAACTAAGTGCTGCCAAAATCTATCTTGATCATGGCCTCCATCTCCAATCCCTAGAGGCTATGCATTCAAATCGGGTTCAAACCAAAAGGTGCAAGCTTGCTACACCGAATCGAGGCTCGATCAACGTTGCTATGGCGATTTCATGATGGTTCTTCATCAAAGGAGCCACCTTTCTTCGTCAAAATGATTCATGCTCCTAGTCCTCTTGCCACGCTATGTAAGTTCTAGCTACTTCGAGATGTTAACGGTAGTTTAATCATGACATGGAATAAAATGTGGTTAAACATGAATGCTACAACCTATGCGATCCTAGTTTGCTCCTTTAACATGAACATATGACTTTGGGTGATGTTGTAGTGACTAAACCATGCTATTCATGTTGCACTGGACTTAGTTTGCCATGCAAGATTGGACCTTTACTTGTAGTACGATAGCATGAACACTTAGAGCTACTTGGACTAGTGAAATAATGGCATAAATTGGACTTTGGGGCTTATGCATGTAAATGAAACCAACCCCTTATGATATCATGTTTATGTAAGGTCAAATCCCGTAATGACAAAATGCAAGTTTGTGGCTAAATTTCCTATGATAATATGTAAGTTTGTGGCCAAATCCTTTATGACATTGTGCGTGCTTGTGGCCAACCCCTATATGATAGTATACATGCTTATGGCCAATCCCTATATGACACTATCATTCATGTTTTAAGGCCAAACGCCCTTATGATACCATGCATGTTTGGAGCCAATCCCTTTTGTGGCATCGTGCATGTTTTGGGGTCTACATGTAGCCATAGTATACCTACTATGTTGACTCACTTTTACTCAAGTGAAAACACGATTTTGGGGTAGTTAGATAAACATGAACATGACGCGAAATCTTGACTTGAATATGACATGAAAACTTGACTTGAGGTTACATGTGAACACGACATGTAAGTTGAACCAAAATTGGGGCATGACACGTGGGGTAAACTTGGGACTTGAAATTAGACACGTATGGATTGTAAGTGTAATATAACACTAGACCAAACATGAAAGTGGCCAACTCGAGGTTGGGTTGAGTTTGTAGCATAAATCTACCCGGACCCGCCCGGCTTAACTAGTGGCTACAAACAATAGGATCCAATGTGAGAAGTTGGTCATGTCGCGCTTAAGACCCGAGGTTAGACTAGGTTGTGGTGTAAATCTACCCGGACCCGCCCGACTTAACTAGTAACCACAACAAAGTCTAATGTGAGAGGTTGAGAGTGAATTAATTTAATTAATGCCACATGATAAGGTTAAGTAAATTCGACTAATGACACTTAACCGATACGACACGAATGGGTAGGTTAAGTCGAACCGGGCTTGATTTCTTAATGATACTTAACCATGCAAGATGATTAGGGGATGGGGTTAAGTAATTTACACTTAATTAATCCGACTTGGTAATTAGATGGGGTTAAGTAATTAAGGCTTAACTAATCTAAACACGGTAATTAGATGGGGTTAAGTAATTAAGACTTAACTAATCTAGACACGGTACTTAGATGGGGTTAAGTAATTCAGACTTAACTAATCTAAACAGGGTAATTAAATGGGGTTAAGTAATCGATACTTAACTAATCTAACCACGGTAATTAGATGGGGTTAAGTAATCCACACTTAACTAATCTAAACACGGTAATTCGATGGGGTTAAGTTAAACACTTAGCCAATTTAAACTTGGTAATTCAATGAGGTTAAGTAACCAATACTTAACCAACTTAACGTGATAATTTAATGGGGTTAAGCAACTTATACTTAACCAATTATACATGATGATTTGATGAGGTTAAGTAACCTACACTTAACCAATCTAATACGCGGACCTGATAAGGTTAAGTCACAAGACCTTTTTAGAATATACTTAACCATTGTAGTACGAAAAGAGGATGGGGTTAAGCTAACCTATACTTAACCAATCCGACTCGATAATTTGATGGGATTAAGATAATCTATGCTTAATCAATCTAGCAAGATAATCCGATAGGGTTAAGGTAAACTAGTACTTGACCAATTTGACTTGATAGGGTTAATTCATGAGCCTCTGGGTACACTTGACCAACTTGTAGGGCTAAGTCTTGAACTTAAATACTTAGCCAATCTTGACGTGATTCGTGGGCGGGTTAAGTCATGGACTTGAATGACAACACTCAACCCAATAGACAAACCCTAGTTAGAGGAACTAGGTAGAAAATCGTGGTTAATCAAGGATAACGGGAAAGGAAGCTAAGTGGTAAACCTTAGTTAAGGGTAACTAAGTAATAATTCTTAGCTAAGGACATGGGATTAGTTCATAAAGAGATGAGTAACCTGATACGGTAGGTCATCGCTTAGTATACGAGGAGGAGCAAGTTATCTGACTTGGATAAAAGCTCCAGCGAACTGGGTGACGAAGCGGAAGCTTCGGAGAACGTGAGGGTACTCTTGGTATCCCTCTGTGAGGTGGCAAGTGGTCCATGAAACCCGGCCTCACAGGGGTTAAGGTCTGCGGTAGAAGAGCCAAGAGTATGCCTTGGTTGCTATGCGAGCGACCTAAAGACTGGGATGGATTAGCGTGGAGTCGACGATACTTGATTTTCGCCCCGGGATAGCATGTCGCCGACTACCTACCATCTTTAGTCAATCGTGTACGTACGGAAAGGCAGGGAACTCCCAAAAGACCATATACTAGCTATCAAGTTATGGGTGAGGTTGGCTATCAGGAAATGGGCATCGATGGGCCTAGAGAGTTCTCATACATGATTTTTCGTGGGTTGCCTTTCAGTAGTTGAGGGAGGGGTCACGTGGGACAATAGCCACGGGTACAAAAACAGACCTTGATATCTGCATCAGCAGACGACTTAAAGCTCCCGACCGAGTTCTGTATTTCTTGGTTTGCCCTGGCATGGAACTCGGATGGCAAATTGAGGAACATGTGCGTCTAGACAGGGAAAACGATTCACGATACATACGTGGGATAAAGGGCGCGGTTGACGGGTGGCATAATTCCTAGTGGCCCTAGGTGGCTGAACCCAAACCGAGACACGGAAACGTTCATTAGGTAGCATAATCCCTAGCTCTCCTGGGTGGCTTAAATCCTAAGTGGACGCGTGATAGTTCATGGTAAGGAAACATAACTAGATCAAGGGAGGCAGTCCAAAATAACCTCAAGGATAAAACGTTTACATGGGGAAAGCCCGTATGGCCTACGGCAAAGGACTGAACTTATACATGGAAAGAAACATACGAGTTGGGAAAACCTACATATGCTATATATTAGGTTGACATGGACCATTACATGACATTGGGAAGGGACATTCATAGTTAACACATGACGCGGGTTGGGATACTAGTACGAGATGTGCAGAGCAAATATACAGGATAGATACCATGGGATGTTATACACGATAGATACCGTGGGATGTTATACATGATAGATACCGTGGGATGTTATACGGGATAGGTACCTTGGGATAGTATACTTGATAGGACCCGGACGGTGTGATACCTTGATTTATCTCGACACCGTAGTTTATCATGATGCCTTGGTTTATCTTGCTACAGTAGTTCATCCTGTTGTTTTGGTTTAGCTTATCTATCCTGTCCTATCCTTATGTTTACTTTCAGTTTATGCATGTCATGTTACATTTACCTGTTTTTATACTGGAAGTAGATAGGACTTACCAGTCTTTATGACTGACCCCGTTTTCTTTCGCCTCTTGTCTTCCGTTTCCCCCCCAGGTCACAGGGAGGAAATGCTATTGTTAGTTCGGACTTCTTATGCTTGAAGGTCATCGTGTATGGCTTGGACTTTTCTTGGCTATGGCTACTTCACTGTTTCACTTGGGGAATAATTTAATAAAAGGTTTTTATGCTTCTTTACTATTGCAAGACAGGTTTTCATGTAAGAAATTCTCTGATGTAAAAGGCTTTAGACCTTATTTATTAATGATATGAAAGTTGGTTTTACTTCCGCTGTTTTATATGTTCTGTCTTGTAATATTTCTGTACATGTTTACCAATAATACTCCTCTAAAGCTAGTGCATTCCCTTGTGAGTGACCCTAGCGGAGGTGGGGTGTTACAGTTAACCAGTTAGAGTTAATCAGTTAGCATTAATCAGTTAGGGTTAATCAGTTAGGGTTAATCAGTTAGGGTTAACCAGTTAGAGTTAACCAGTTATAGTTAATCAGTTAGAGTTAATCAGTTAGGGTAATCAGTTAGAGTTAATTAGTTAGAGTTAAATAGTTAGGGTTAACTAATTAGAGTTAAACAGTTAGAGTTAACCAGTTAGAGTTAATCAGTTATAGTTATACAGTCAGAGTTAATCAGTTAGAGTTAACAAGTTAGAGCTAATCAGTTAGAGTTAACCAGTTAGAGTTAACCAGTTAGAGTTAATCAGTTAGAGTTAACCAGTTAGAGTTAATCAGTTAGAGTTAATCAATTAGAGTTAACCAGTTAGAGTTAATCAGTTAAAGTTAATCCAAATGAGAAACCATTTAGCACGACTGCTAGCGAAATTCGCAGGGCTGCAGATAGCCTAAGGCGGTTGGATGTTTCCTGAGGGAACCAGGCGTAACCATTGTGATCGCTGCGATCTAGAGTCAGGCGAATGGAGTTAAATCGAATATTAGTTATTCGAAATAAGGTTAAAACATGCATAGTAATTCGAATATAAGTTAATCGAATATTAGTTATTGGATAGGAGTTAATCAAGGGGAGTTAAATAAGTCGAGTTAATTAAGTTAAGTTAGTCAAGATGAGTTAATCAAACCGAGTTAATCAAAATGAGTTAATCCAAAGGAGTATCGAATAGAGTTAAAGGAAAGGAGTTAACGATTAGTTTAATCGAAAGGAGTTATCGATTAGTTTAATCAAAAGGAGTTATCGATTTGAGTTTAATCAAAAGGAGTAATCGAATATTAATTATTCGAAGAGAGATTATCGAATATCGTTTATTCGAAAGAAAGAGTTATCGAATATAAGTTATTCAAGGTGAGTTAATCGAATAAGTTATTCAAAGACAAATAATCGAATATAAGTTATTCGAAGAGGGATAATCGAATATAGGTTATTCGAAGAAGAATAAATCAAATAGAGATTACTCGAAAGAGAGTTATACGTCGAATTCAGTTATATCAAATTCGGGGAAAGTACTTACACTTTCTGGTGTTTAAATCAAGATTTATTTATTAGGTGTTTATTTATTTATTCACATTAAAAAATAAAAGTTGTAATTTAAGTTAGATATTTCGAAAGTAGGGATTATAACGTTATCGTTATAACCAATGTTTTCGAGAGAAGTGGATTCGTAAATAGAATTCGAGAGTTACGTAAGGAAGTTGTTAAAGGATTAAAATATAAACTTTGACTATTTCGAAGTTAAAATGTTGTTCAGTTAAGGTCTGAGAGGTAATTATACCCCAACTTGATTGACTTCTTTCTTAACTGAGGAATGGTAAGGTTTGATAGTGGATGATGGTTAAGTGAATTTAGTAAATGGTTTGAGTTGGCATGGAGATGATTGATTTAAACATTAGTTTAAATCAAATGAAGGAATTTGGAATTTGTTTTACAAATAAGAAATTAGAAATGTTTTCTGATAATTGAAAATGAGAATTTAGAATATATGGAAACAGGAGATAAGTAAATTAATGAACTAAAGAGATAAATGTTAAATGATAATCGATCGATATAATTTCCATTTGAAAATAATATCCTTGTTTGCACACGAGTTTTTCTTTGATAGTTAAATCACAGACTATCAATGTTTTGACCACTTTACGTTGTTAATATGGAGAGACCAGTTGGATTATTATCCGAAGAACCACTCCGTATTGGCATAAGCGTTGCGAATCAAGTATGCTGAATATATTGAAGATGGAGTAAAATGCAAGGGCTATTGTATAAATCTTAGATAACGATTGCCTAAGATGGATGTACTGAATAGTACCTTCGGTTTGTCCAGTCTCAGGACAACTTGTATGGACGAATGTCTTACAGAGTATTCCTAACGAATCATATATGTTGACCTCTTCAACGTATTACGTTTGGTGGCAGAGGAATTCGTTTCTCTTAGCTTCATACCCGTGATACCGTTAAGGAAATCGATAATGATTTGGCGGGTATGACGATGTGGTATTCCAAGTAAATGAAAATATGATATGAAAAAGATAAACGTAGCTGCTAGCCTCACATCCGGTAAATGACAGAAATCGGGCAGGCCGCATGGCTAAGTTGGTCGCTCCGAAGTATGGTGTATTATCACCTATCTAGAGAATATTCATTTGCTTCTTTAATATATCAATGATGTCCCATATATATATACGGGAACGGTTGCTGATCCCGACCGTTGGTGATATACATTCGATACACTCAAGCGAAATGAGTGGTCGGTCATGTGTGGCTGAGTTGCAAGATGTTCTTGTTGAACTCCAGTGTATCGTTCCTAGAGTACACTGATCAGAAGGTGTTCCATACCTTGTCATAGAGGGAAATCCATTACCCAATTTGTGCTTGCGGTTTTGAATGTATACTATATATGTAGAACGTGAAATGGAAGCGTTTCTGTTGGATTGATATCTATTTGTACCTAGACATTTTTATAATATCAGAAGGATATTGTTTACAAAGTTGTTTGGATTCTCATAAGGGAGAAACCTGTTCCGTTATACGGCGTGGTCTTATGAGATATCGTTTACTTGTTCAAATTGTTTTAAATTGTTTTACTCATACCAGTCCCATGACTGACCCGGAGTTTATTTTGTTTTGTTTCCCTAAACTCTTGGGTGCCCAATTTTGTACGGGCAGTCAAGTAGTCGGGATTTACAGATACTTGAAGAGCTGGAGCAGGAGGCTTCAAGATTTTATAGCTATTGTTTTTCCTCTATGTTGTAAGTGTTGTACTCTGATAAGTGCTATTGTATATATAACTGTTTGTATTTCAAAAGTTATGTTATATTTTATTCGTTCCGCTGTGAGATTTGTGTTTACTCTGATGATGATGTTCTTCTTCTTCTTCTTCTATTCTATAAGTTCTATCTTATCTATCCTCACCCTCTAACTTCATTCATTAACCATTCGGTGATTTTCGACTCTTGATGTTCGATATGTGTTGTATACCGGATAATCAAGGTCGCATTTTTCCGGGTCGTTACAGTTGGTATCAGAGCAGAAGGTTAAGTATTACCTTGGCTCTGTGGCGTGACTTACTAGAGATGGGGTTAGTAATACCCTATATTGAGTTGAGTGTATATATACGACTAAACGTATTTGTTATTTAATATAAAATGGTTTTATATTGTGGAGATTTATTAGTTGAGTTGTTTATGAGTTCTGGTCGATCAGTTTGATCCACTGTATCGATAGGGGTTACTAAACACTTGAATACGATGGACCGACATGGTATGTTTTGAAAAGAGGGTAAATGGAATAATTTTACCCGAATATATTTTGATATAGTATATTGTTTTCGCTGGTTGTTATTACAATCGAATGAGGTTATAAGAAGTGAAATGGTTTTGTAAATAACTGATCAGAATTCATATAAATAAAGTATATGAAATAAGATGAATTAAATCTGAATTTAAACCAGATTTGGAATTAAAATAAGGAAATTTTAAGTTCTTGGGAGATTTTGAAAATGTTTTTCAAACTGAAAGTGATATAGTATTGAACTCACCTTGATCGATGGAAAATAAGTTCTGATGATGAATCGCGTCATCATCAGTGTTCGTTTTCGAGTTCTAAGTGATGGATTACTACCGAAGGTTTTGTTTTTGAATTATTTTGAGGAAACCAGTGGTTTAGAAATTCAAAGGTTTTGAATTGGTATTAGGATTTCAAATTGATTTGAAATGAGCCAGGAATTTAAATTCTGGAATTTAAATTTAACTTATAAAGTTAAATATATCGAGATGGTAAAACACAATAAAATTTAACTTGAATTAAGTTAAATAAGATCTGGATTTGATTATAGAATAATCTGGAACGAAATTGAGTTGATGAGTTAAGATTTAGAATCGAGGATGGAACTCGAGTTAAATTGGTTTGATTTAAGGATACCTTGATTGGAGTTTATTGGAATGCATGGATATATGCAGAATTGATAACAGGTGAAAGTGATAGAATTGATATGCCCAATAAAAAGGTACAAGTTTATATTAATTGGATATGAGATTTTTATGAGCCGGTTTGGTAAGCTGCTTGGTTGTTTGATTTTCTTTTGGGTTGGAGAGGGCCTGTGTGGCAAAGTTTGAATTTTTCCGGTAATCCCGTACAAAGGAGACGCTGGCGAAATTTTCCGAAAATGTAAGGCGTTAGAAAATTTTCATGATTTCTGGAAATTTTACTTAACCGGAATGAATTAATAATCTAATTGGAATTAGTTGGTTTAGTTGAAACTGAAGTTAATAAGTAAACCAGAAGATATTTGATTCTAGTTGGTAGAGTTGATAGCATTCCTCTAGCTTAGCAATTTCGAGGACGAAATTATATTAAGGGGGGAAGATTGTAATGACCCGCATTTTTAGCTGTTGAATAATTAATTAATTTAATTATTTAAATATCGATGACTTGAATTAAATAAAAATGAATATTTAATTAAAAATAATAATTAAATAATATATTTAATTCTGAAATAATCAGAATTGGCTGAAATGGCGATATGGTGTGAAGTGGGCAATTCAAAATATATAATTCAGTTTAGAGTTGAATTATATCAACGAATATATATAATTAATGATGGTCGAGCGTATAATTTATATTATAATTATAATCGAGCTCGAAATGGCACGGCAGTTCGCTATTTGGCGATTTGAACTTCAACTGAATATACATAAGCTGTTTTAAATCGAATTTCTGTGAAACAAGAAATGTTAGGAGCTGATGAAGTAAATTTTTCTAGTGAAAGAGAAAAATCGAGATTTCATCGTGTAGATTTTGATTTATGTAAATCAAATTTCAGAAAAGTCGCTGTGGAATTCCTTTATAATTTGCAACGCTTTATATACGTTATAAAAGGGAATTTCAGTATATATTGAAATTCGATTCAACCTAGACTTGGAATATCGAATATATAATTACCCTAGAGCTGTATGATATTCTATTGAGGATATATACGAAAATATTAAATTATTAATATTTAATTTAATTATATTTATATATTTAAATAGGCTATTTAGAGCTTTTAAAATAGCCACTTTTGCAAATGAAGTCAGAATTCGACGAAACTAATTTTGTTGGATCCGCAACATCAAATTATTGTTAGTTTTCAAGTTTTGTGATTTTTAGAGTCACTGTGCGGCCGTATGGATTTTTAGATTGAAAAACAGTCAGTATTTCGACGGTTAAAAATACGCTGTGTGAGCAAACGAAGTCGAAATTCGACGAAACCAGTTTCGTCGGAACTGTAATGTCACATTGTAGCTGCAAGCAAAATTTTCATGATTTTTGGATATCATGGGTGATCATAGGAATTTTTAAACAAGAAATACATATAGGAGTTGATTAAAATAGAATATAAAAATATTATATTACCCTATATATACTCCCCAACACTCTCCATAAAACCTAATTTTCTTTACACTTCACAGAAACATGAGCCTTCACTGAAACGTGGAAAACAAATAAAAACCGAAGTTCAAAAATAAAAAACAATTCAAAAGAAAATCCATCAATTCAAATATGAGTGTATTCGAATTCGTGGTGAGATCCCCTACGTTCTAGTATACTTCATCATTGGTATGATGTCACCAGCGGAAGTTGCTTGGTAGTTAGCGTGGGCCTAGGGTTCACGGCTGTGGAGGGTAGGCGCGTCGAGGTGTGTTGTGGGTAGGGGAATCGTGATTAGGAGGTAGAGTAGTAGGGTTTGATAGATTTTGGGGGAATTCGATGATTGAAATTGCCGGAACCTGAAGGTGCGAAGAGGGTCAGTCGCCGTGGCTTTTGAGAATCGAACAGGGTGGCGATTTTCTGGTGAGGTCCGATGTTGATTGGGTTGGGTGTTCACTGTAGTAGCAGTTCACGGCTGAAACGCCAGTGTTGAGGCCTTGAAGGGGTTCGGTTGGTATGAAGAACGATTGCAACTTCTATGGCTCATCTATAGCGAGGTGGAAGCTGTCGCTGTCTCATTGTACAACGATGGAGGATGTTCAACACGAAGAGAAGAGGGGAATCTGTGAAGTGTATATGGTTATGGTGGAGTGGGTACGTTTATGTATATTTTTTTCAATATTTAAGAGATGGTTTGGGCTTATAAGGAGGAGTTGGGCCTGGGTAGTTGAAGAAGGGGGATGGACCTGGTTATTTTCATTTACAGGAATCGGCATTTGTTGTGTTTGAGTGCGACTGGAATGTGAATGAAGTTGGTCAAGTATTTGCGTTGAGATGAGAAGATGTTTCAGGTTGATGACATAACTCATTTGGCAAAAAGAATTGTCGGAAGTGGAGTTGCTTCTTACTGAACAGTTTTGGGAAGAAGGATAATTTCGGGTCTGGGCTTTTAAGGGTGGACGGGCTTTGTTCGAGAAGATGGGACATAAAGCTAGACGGGCCTGGTATGGCCTGGTATGGGAATTGGGCTAAGGAAAGGAGGTTGAGGCCCTGTTTAATTCCAACTTAGGTTTTTATTTTAGTAAAATAGTATATTAAAATTGAAAACTCTATAACTCGATCATTTATGAACAGAATTAAATGAAACAAACACCGTTGGAATCGTATGAACGACGACTATGCTCTGGAACTGAATTAGGATGGATTAGAGCTCGTCTAAATTTATTGCAAAATAAATTTGTATGATCAGAATCAATGTGAGTAAAACTCACCAACTCTGAACAGTTATATTTTTATAACGTATTCTTAGAACTGATAATTATCTGTTGATTGCTGTGTGTCGATTTGGTTGATTGAACTGCTAGTCAGTTAGTTGAAATTATATATATATATAAGATATATATATATATATAAACCATTAAATATATATATATATTGATGTTATTTATCAGAACAGTTCATATTGAAATGAAGTTGATGTCAATTATACGGTTTAACATCTGTGATGCTGGGAAACAGGTTGGAAGGACCCAACTGGGTTCCTCAATATTTAAAATACTATTTTGTTCATATATTGTAATATATGATGTGATATATAATTTGTTGTTGATTATGTGTGTTTGCACGATATTGATCATCGTGATTTGATATGTTGAATACCATAACATACCGGAATGTTGATGAGGGAATTTTCAAAGTGATATTGAGAATAAAATATTTATAAATGGAATATTTATAAATAAGAGATATTTATAAATTGGAATATTTGTAAATAAGAAATATTTATAAATTGGAATATTTATAAATAAGAGATATTCAAAAAGGAAATAATTGCAAACCATTTCCTTTTTGAATGGAAAGGCCTGCGTGGCGGTTTGGGGATTTTCCCGATGCTCCAGGTACAAAGGAGGTTATGGCGAATTTTTTCCGGGAATTTAAGGAGTTAGAATATTTTTAAGAATAAATTTGAAAAGGAAATATTTAGAAAATAAATAGAGTTAAAAAGGGAAATTGTTTATAACGGGATAGGATGTTATAAAAAGGAAAACGTTATTAAAGGGAAATTTGTATAAGTGGAGAAACATTATTAAAAGGACATTTTTAAAGTGAAGAACCATTACTAAAAATAAATCTTTATAAATGAATGAACATTATAAAAAGGGAAATCTTTATAAAGCAAAGAGTTAACCAGTTAGAGTTAAACAGTTAGAGTTAACCAGTTAGAGTTAAACAGTTAGAGTTAATCAGTTAGAGTTAATCATATAGGGTTAATCAGTTAGGGTTAACTAGTTAGAGTTAATCAGTTAGAGTTAACCTGTTAGAGTTAACCAGTTAGAGTTAATCAGTTAGCATTAATCAGTTAGGGTTAATCAATTAGGGTTAATCAGTTAGAGTTAACCAGCTAGAGTTAACCAGTTATAGTTAATTAATTTGAGTTAATCAGTTAGGGTAATCAGTTAGAGTTAATTAGTTAGAGTTAAACAGTTAGAGTTAAACAGTTAGAGTTAACTTGTTAGAGTTAATCAGTTATAGATAATCAGTTAGAGTTAATCAGTTAGAGTTAACCAGTTAGAGTTAATCAGTTAGAGTTAACCATTTAGAGTTAACCAGTTAGAGTTAATCAGTTAGAGTTAACCAGTTAGAGTTAATCAGTTAGAATTAACCAGTTAGAGTTAATCAGTTAAAGTTACTCCAAATGAGATACCATTTAGCACGACTGCTAGCGAAATTCGTAGGGCTGCAGATAGCCTAAGGCGGTCGGATGTTTCCTGAGGGAATCATGCGTAACCATTGTGATCGCTGCGATCTAGAGTCAAGCGAATGGAGTTAAATCGAATATTAGTTATTCGAAATAAAGTTAAAACATGCATAGTAATTCGAATATAAGTTAATCGAATATTAGTTATTCGATAGGAGTTAATCAAGGGGAGTTAAATAAGTCGAGTTAATTAAGTTAAGTTGGTCAAGATGAGTTAATCAAACCGAGTTAATCAAAATGAGTTAATCCAAAGGAGTATCGAATATAGTTTATTCGAATAGAGTTAAAGGAAAGGAGTTATCGATTAGTTTAATCGAAAGGAGTTATCGATTTGAGTTTAATCGAAAGGAGTAATCGAATATTAATTATTCGAAGAGAGATTATCGAATATCGTTTATTCGAAAGAAAGAGTTATTGAATATAAGTTATTCAAGATGAGTTAATCGAATAAGTTATTCGAAGAGAGATAATCGAATATAAGTTATTCGAAGAGGGATAATCGAATATAGGTTATTCGAAGAAGAGTAAATCAAATAGAGATTACTCCAAAGAGAGTTATACGTCGAATTCAGTTATATCAAATTCAGGGAAATTACTTATACTTTCCAGTGTTTAAATCAAGATTTATTTATTAGGTGTTTATTTATTTATTCACATTAAAGAATAAAAGTTATAATTTAAGTTAGATATTTCGAAAGTAGGGATCATAACGTTATCGTTATAACCAATGTTTTGGAGAGAAGTGGATTCGTAAATAGAATTCGAGAGTTACGTAAGGAAGTTGTTAAAGGTTTAAAAGATAAACTTTGACTATTTCGAAGTTAAATTGTTGTTCAGTTAAGGTCTGAGAGGTAATTATACCCCAACTTGATTGACTTCCTTCTTAACTAAGGAATGATAAGGTTTGATAGTGAATGATGGTTAAGTGAATTTAGTAAATGGTTTGAGTTGGCATGGAGATGATTCATTTAAACATTAGTTTAAATCAAACGAAGGAATTTGGAATTTGTCTTACAAATAAGAAATCAGAAATATTTTATGATAATTGAAAATGAGAATTTAGAATATATGGAAACAGGAGATAAGTAAATTAATGAACTAAAGAGATAAATGTTAAATGATGATTGATCGATATAATTTCCATTTGGAAATAATATCGTTGTTTGCACACGAGTTTTTCTTTGATAGTTAAATTACAGACTATCAATGTTTTGACCATTTTACGTTGTTAATATGGAGAGACCGGTTGGATTATTATCCGAAGAACCACTCCGTATTGGCATAAGCGTTGCGAATCAAGTATGCTGAATATATTGAAGACGGGGTAAAATGCAAGGGCTGTTGTATAAATCTTAGATAACGATTGCCTAAGATGGATGTACTGAATAGTACCTTCTGCTTTTCCAGTCCCAGGACAACTTGGATGGACGAATGTCTAACAGAGTATTCCTAACGAATCATATATGTTGATCTCTTCAACGTATTACGTTTGGTGGCGGAGGAATTCGTTTCTCTTAGCTTCATACCTGTGATACCGTTAAGGAAATCGATAATGATTTGGCGGGTATGACGATGTGGTATTCCAAGTAAATGAAGATATTATATTAGCCTCACATCCGGTAAATGACAGAAATCGGGCAGGGAGCACGGCTAAGTCGGTCGCTCCGAAGTAGGGTGTATTATCACCTATCTGGAGAATATTCATTTGTTTCTTTAATATATCAATGATGCCCCATATATATATACGAGAACGGTTGCTGATCCCAACCGTTGGTGATATACATTCGATACACTAAAGCGAATTGAGTGGTCGGTCATGTGTGGCTGAGTTGCAAGATGTTCTTGTTGAACTTTAGTGTATCGTTCCTAGAGTACACTGATCGGAAGGTGTTCCATACCTTGTCATAGATGGAAATCCATTTCCCAATTTGTGCTTGCGGTTTTGATTGTATACTATATATGTAGAACGTGAGATGGAAGCATTTCTGCTGGATTGATATCTATTTGTACCTAGACATTTTTATAATATCAGAAGGATATTGTTTACAAAGTTGTTTGGATTCTCATAAGGGAAAAACCGTTCCGTTATACGGCGTGGTCTTATGAGATATCGTTTACTTGTTCAAATTGTTTTAAACTGTTTTACTCATACCAGTCCCATGACTGACCCGGAGTTTATTTTATTTTGTTCTCCTTTACTCTCGGGATTTACAGATACTTAAAGAGCTGGAGCAGGAGGCTTCAAGATTTTAAAGCTATTGTTTTTCCGCTGTGTTGTAAGTGTTGTACTCTGATAAGTGCTATTGTATATATAAATGTTTGTATTTCAAAAGTTATGTTATATTTTATTCGTTCCGCTGTGAGATTCGTGTTTACTCTGATGATGATGTTCTTCTTCTTCTTCTTCTTCTTCTTTTCCTTCTATTCTATAAGTTCTATCTTATCTATCCTCACCCTCTTACTTCTTTCATTAACCATTCGGTGATTTTCGACTTTTGATGTTCGATATGTGTTGTATACCGAATAATCAAGGTCGCATTTTTCCGGGTCGTTACAGAATTAGATCTATAAAGGTAGATCTAACCTGATAATATTTAAGATTCAAGGATGTCATAGATTCATAATTTATAACAAATCCCAATCACAATCATATCATGGTTACTTCTAATCATTTTAATCTAAAATGAACTAACTCACTGTGTTTGGATTTTAGAAGATAGAAAACAAATTGTCGGCGTTGAATCTCAGATCTATAGTTGAAACGCTTGAAACTTTTAAACTTGATTTGTAGAAGAAGAGAGGACTAGATTCAGTTTAGGCACTGACGGCATCTGGTCCCTATTATTTTTAGTATGAGAAAACAAGAGAAATGAGGTATATTTATAGCTGCCATCCTCCAGAATTCGAATGCCACTTCAGCCCATGGGGGAATCGGGCCATGGGTCAACACCCACTTGGGTCCGAATTCCCAAACACTACTATGGGTGCACTTTACGGGTTCGCTAGTGTAAAAATGCCTTGGCACACTTGTCAAGTGCGCCAGTTGTTCCTACTTTCAACGTCAAACTTCTACCGTCCATAACTTCTTCATACGTTATCCGTTTTATGCAAACCAGGTGTCTATATTAACCAGAATTTCAAGACGGACACAATGACGTATTCCATTTCCCTTAATTCTGAATATTAATTATTCTTTAATTTATCCTCTTTTAATGTTGTTGAAATACGGGGTGTTACATTCTCACCTACTCAAAGGATTTCGTCCCCGAAATCTCCAAGTTAAGAAGAATGTATCCTACCATCCATCATCTATCTACTCATCCATCAATCACAAGCATCCATTGTCCTTAAAATTTTATAATGCTTATATGAACATATGCAAAGGTGTGTGTAAATGTCCCAACACTAATGCGAAAGATCAGGCGGTCCACTGATTTAATTGACCTCCTTAATGCAATGTATGTTAGTGTCATGAATCCAACATGTATTCCAATAATCCTATTACAACATGTAAGTTCTAAATGTGTACACAATCATTCGTCCAAATGCAACATCCGTGTGATAATATATCCATTTTCATCCATTAAAAGAAAAGAAAAATGCACTCACATCCATATGCAGTATGAGAGTGATTGAGCCGATCTAGTGCCTAATGTGTGTGTATATGCGTCCACAAACAACCACTAGCAAACACTTTCATCCACTTGCATCCATCAACCATAACATGTCTCAAACTCATGTTTACATCCATAGGATTCCTATCTAGAGGTCGAAAATACTATTGATAGGACATACTCAAATGATAGATAAAACTTGGGAAAAAGGAGTTAAGAACATACCCTCGAAAAGGAAAGGGTACGAAGCATGAATCTTGCCTTCGGTCTCCCAAGTCGCATCCTCTAGGTTATGTCCCCACTGAACCTTTATATGCTTGATTTCATTATTACGTAACTTCATAACCTCTGATCCAAGAATAGGGGTAGGGACCCGTCTAACTGTCGCCTCCCGTTCCACTTCCACTTCCTCCAATATACTTGGCTCAACAACTTCAGCGGTGTCATGCAAGCACTTTCGCAGATGAGAAACATGGAAAATATTATGAATGACGGATAGATTTTCTGGTAGCTTTACTCTACAGGCCATTTGGTCGATCTCCGTTATGGGAAATGGTCCCACAAATCTGGGTGCCAACTTCCCTATAGATCCGAAGTGAACCACATTCCTCAGAGGTGATACTTTAATGAAAATCAAGGCTCCCACTTCAAATTCGATGTCAGTCCTTCTTTTTCTGCATAGGATTTCTGTCTATCTTGAGCTGTCTTCATTCGTCGTCGAATAAGATCAATTTTCTCAGTCGTTTCTCTAATCATATCTAATCCAAGTAATAATCTTTCTGTAGATTCCCACCAACAAGTTGGAGGTCTACAGGGTCGTTCGTACAATGCTTCGAAGGGTGCCATACCAATACTAGCGTTATAACTTTTGTTGTAGGCAAACTCTGCTAAAGGAAGATGCTCTTCCCAAGTCCCTCCAAAGTCAAGGATACAGGCATTAAAAGATCATCAAGAACTCTGTTCACCCTCTCCGTCCGTCCATCGGTCTGAGGATGATAAGCGGTGCTCAAACGCAACTGTGTACCTAATGCTTCTTGCAAGCTCCTCCAAAATTCATTGGTAAAGATGGGGTCACAATCTCTTACGATGCTGGAAGGTACTCCATGAAGACGGACTATCTCCCGAACATAAATTGCTGCTGACCATGATGCTGTCCTCTTACTCTTATCTGGAATGAAATGAGCCCTCTTAGTGAGTCTATCCACCACAACCCAGATATTGGTGTTGCCTTTCTTTGATCTAGGCAAACCATCTATGAAATCCATAGAGACGCTCTCCTACTTCCACTGCAGAACCTCCAAAGGATGAATTAGACCACCGGGCTTCTTTTGCTCAACTTTGACTTGCTAACAGACTAAGCACTGAGAAACAAACTTTGCCACATCTTTCTTAATCCCATCCCAAAATAAAACCCTCTTCATGTCTCTGTACATCTTACCACCGCCTGGAAGAATAGTCATCTTAGAATGGTGAGCTTCTTCTAGGACTGCCTTTATCAAGCTTCCAGTTTGAGGAATACAAAGCCTTCCATCTCGTCGCAACCACCCTTTTTCATCTATGGAATATCTACTGAGGTGACTAGAAGTCTCCCCTTTTCTGAGCTTATCCATGATATCTAAAATCTATGGGTCACCTTACTGTGAAGCTCCTACCGGATCCATAAGGGTTGGTCGTATTTCTAGCGCTGCAAATAAATCAGGCAAATTCTCGATGGAGGGTCTAAAGTCAAAAGTTGATATGAACTCCAAGCTTTTCCTCGCCACAAACAGAGGACTTAAGGCCATCCTCTGCCTACTTAGTGCGTCAGCCACCACATTACCCTTGCCAGGGGTATAAGCCATTTCAAAATCATAAGAAGCTAAGAACTCCATCCACCTTTGTTGCCTCAAATTAAGATCCTTCTGTGAGAACGGATAATTGAGAGATTTATGATCGGTGTATAACTCGAACTTCTCTCCAAGTAAGTAATGATGCCACGTCTTCAGTGCGAATACTATGGCAGCTAGCTCTAAATCATGGGTGGGGTAGTTCTTCTCATGAACTCGCAACTATCTCCCCCCATAACACACTACCTTCCCTTCTTGCATAAGAACCGCACCAAGCCCTATACCACATGCATCAATGTAAACCGTAAACACTTTGTTCCCATCGGGAAAGGTCAAGACTGGGGCTGTTGTCAGAGCCCTCTTAAATCGTTAGAAAGCGACATCACAAAATATATCCCATGAAAATGCCAAGTTCTACTTTGTCAGCTTGGTGAGAGGGGCTGATATCTTTGCGAAGTCCTTAATGAACTTTCTATAATAGCCCGCCAATCCAAGAAAGCTTCTCACCTCAGTTGCATTTCTCGAAATCTGCCAATCTTGCATCGGAACCACCTTTGCAGGATCTACAACTATCCCTTCTTTGGAGACCACATGCCCTAAGAATCTCACCTATTTTCTCCAAAAATGGTATTTGGAGAACTTTTCCTTAAGTTGATGCGCACACAGAGTTATCAAAACTTCTCTCAAATGTTGGGCATGCTTTTCTTCACTTTTGGAGAAGATCAAAATATCATCAACAAAGACTATGACAAATTTATTTATAAACTCCCGAAACACCCTACTCATCAAATCAACAAAGTTGGTGGGTGAATTTGTCAACCGAAAAGGCATAACTAGCCATTCAAAGAAACCAACTGGAGTTCTAAAGCAGTCTTGTCTATACTGTCCTCAGCCACCCTCAACTGATGAAACCCTATGGCCAAGTCTAACTAAGAGAATACTGAGGCACCAACAAGCTAGTCAAACAAGTCGTCTATCCTCGAAAGTGGGTGCCTATTATTCTTTGTGAATTTGTTCAAATCTCTATAGTCCACACACAAACGAAGCAAACCATCTGCCTTAGTTGCGAATACAACTGGAGCACCCCATTCTGATATGTTTCTTCTGATAAATCCTTTCTCAACTAGCTCCCCTACTTGCTTACTCGACTCCTTCCTTTCCCTCGGAGCCATATGGCGCACTGGTAAAGCAACTGGCTTTGCATTGTCCACCAGATATATATATGAAAATCTATATCGCGCCTCGGAGGTAAATCCTGTACCTCATCAAAAACATCAGAATAATCTCGGACTAGTGGAACAGATTGCATATTATCTATAGATGCATCAAGAGACTCTAGGAAACTAAGCATAACAGACCCTTGGGGGTCGCACGAAATCTCGAGGGTCCTACCATGGCAAGTCAAAAATCTAACGACCCTCTTCTCATAATCTAAAATGGCACCATATGTGGTTAACCAATCCATCCCTAGAATCAAACCATAGACCATAAAACCGAGCACATACACATCGCATTCAAACTCGACGCCTAATACATATATTCTCAAACCCCGACAAATCATAGATAAATGAGCCGAACCACCAATGGGGTTTGAGACAACTATGGGATCCACTACCATAATAGTATCTAAGTGCAGAGATTCAACCACAAAACTAGATATAAATGAATGTGAAGCGCCAGAATCAAAAAGTGTTCTAATAGGATGATTTGAAAAAGAAATTAAACCTTCCACAGAAATTTTTCTACCTCTATCAGGAGCACTGGTCGCGAGAGCATGCACCTGCCCTCCATAAGTTCCCGTCCTTTTCCCTTGTCCCTTTTCTTCGGGCACTCTCTGGCAAAGTGTCCAACATCTCCACAATTAAAGCAAGTATTCCTCCTTCTTTTACAATCTTTCACGAAGTGACCCTCACGTCCACAGCTGTGACACTTACTCTTATCCTTAGCTTTGCCATTATTTCCACCCTTCTTTTGTTATTGTTGTTGTTGCCCTTTCTTGGGCCATATCTTCTTCTTTTGCGTTGTTTCCTCAGCTTTAACTTCCTTTTTTACTCCTTTCTCTTCCTCATACATCAAGGCCATATCAACAAGCCTTTCAAAAGTAGTTTCCATTGGAATATGGGACATGGCTACCCCATGAACAGAGTTCGTTTAGCCCTTTAGCAAACCGCAAAGCTTTCTTATGCGGAGTGTCCACCAGTTCCAGTCCAAATCTAGCTAGCTGGTTGAATTTGTTCACATACACTTTAACATTCAAGTTTCCTTGTTTGAGTGCTAAAAACCTTTGCATTTGCATGCTTTGCTCAGCATGGAAAGAAACTTCATCTCAAACCTCTTCTTAAAATCATCCCATGTCTCCACTGAACGTCCAGCTTGGGTAACTTCCCACCAAAACGAGGCTTCATCTTTCAGTAGCCATGCAGCTAATTGAATATTTCTTCAGTCTTCCACTTCAAAGATTTCAAACAAGTCCTCAGTCTCCTTGAGCCAATTCATTGCCTATACGAATGTCTCGGATCCATGGAATGGCTTTCCACCCATAGCACGAGAATCATTGCAGATGTTGGAGAAGTTGTCTGCACGTGGAGGAGGAGGAGGAGGAGGAACAACGGGTGTAGATGGGGGAGGAACGTTTCCTTGGCCTTCGGCAGGCGCCGTGGCCTCCGGATACCTACGGAACCCACCTGGTACCGTAAAGCCCTCTGGAATATTAGGTTCCCCAGACATGCTGAAAAAGAAAAGGAAAGATATTTAGACAAAGGACTGAAGGATATTACATATGGCTTTAGGGAATATGTTTTTCAAAATAGATTTTTCTTTTTGAAAATGCTTTCTTTTAAAACCTTTTTGAAAATAATTTTCAAAATCTTTTATCTAATCTGGTAACCTTTAGCTCTGATACCAAGTGTGACACCACAAGTCCGTTAATGTCACTCACTAAGGGAATGCATTAAGTTTCGTGAAGCGTTATAGGTAAACAGAAACAGAAATATTACAAGATAGATATAAAAGCAACAACGAAATTTAAAATTATTTATAATAAAGCATCGTGCTTCAAAAACCGCACATGTCTGAAATACACATAAACCATTACATCATAAAAACTATTGTCTTGCACTTCAGAACATCAGAGTACATAAAAAGCACAATTCCCCAAAAAGAGACAAAGCCATAGTAGTAAGGATAGGAGCTTGAGATATACATATAAGCAGCTCCAACACAAAGTAAGCAGAATCACAGTCAAGCCAAGTTTGGCGAGTCCTGTTACTTTTAGCAAGTAAATAATTAAAAGTAGCATGACAGGCATATAAAGTGGATAAGAGAGAGAGACAACTACATAAAAGGCAGGTATGACAAGGTAAACAGGATAGGGTGTATACGCTTCTAATGATTACTCTGCACTACTACCAGTATATCCAGAATGAGATGATCCATTCCACTATAAGGTGGTAGACTTAGGCATACGTCCAAATGTACCCTAACAACTACCCTAATCGATCGACTCCCTATTTCGCGTAGATACTCTATGTCGGTCCCACCAAAGGATGTATCACGTCCTAAAGTGGCAACCCATCACTGATATTCATAGCCCCATATCTACAGGTGTCACGGTCGTCTTATCCCCTCTGCCCGGCACATGCACGCACAGGGCCCGGTCGGTTTGCGCCGCCCACACCGTCCTCCACGTTTGGATCTCTTACAATCAGTCCAGTAAGCGTGCCTTTTCTCCGACCTAGTTCGGAGTACGTGTTTGATACCAACTCTGGGTTACTGGCTGAAACGGGTCCCACACAATATGATACAAGCTCTCCCCTTTGTCTTGTATCCCCCACTAGGTTTTCATTGGTTATGTATACATCTAGGTGTCTTTAATTACATAACCCTATCATTTCTACAAGTTATGTTTACCCTAAAAGGTGTCTTTAATTACATAACTTTATTATTCCCACTGGTAATGCATACCACTAGGTGTCTTCAATTACATAGCCTTATTAGGTTAAGTTTGTGGGCCTACATGTAAATATTACCCACTCCCTCAGATTTACTTAACCCACCCATTGTTTAACCAAATTTACTTAACCCCAACTTTAGTTCATATTCATACAATCCCTATGGATTCAACTAGGTTAAGTATTCCAATTCGTTACATGTCCATTTAAACTTGTGGATGCTGGATATGTCGGTCGGGTCCGGGCAGACTTCTTCCACAAGTTGGGCCTAACCAAGTGTCTTAGCCCGTCTCGTATTTGTGCACTTAGACCCCTCACATTAGATTCAACATTTGCGATTGCTAGATATGCCGGTCGGGTCAGGGCAGACTTCCACCACAAATGCAATCTAACCTCGTGTCATAAGTGTCGTTACAGTTTTCTAATTACTATAATCCTAGTCATTTTAATTATTAACCAATTAATTATACCTATGTCTTTATAGGTGTTCATGCCCATTTATCCTATTATATTCATAATGGATTATATGTCCAAATTTATACTTGTCATTCTAGTTAGGCCAATTCTGATGTTTTCCCCCATTCCCTAACTAACGCATTCACATATATTTAGCATCATGTCTAGGCTAGAAAGTAGCCTAGCCATAAACAATAAAAGGGAAAGACGACAATAGTGATTATTTTAATAGAAGTGACATAAACATGTAATTGGCATAGTGATAAGGTGGACATATAAAAATAGATCTAGTGAGCATGTGATAATAAAACTAGATCTAACATACTAAGGATGTCATAATAGGCATGAATAAATAAGGATTCATATTTCCAATTAATGACAGATCTAAATTAATCACCACATGAAAGTAAAGTTTAAGATCCACAAATGTGACATGATAAATTAACCACAAACGAATTAGATCTATAAGGGTAGATCTAGCATGACATGATAAATTAACCACAAACGAATTAGATCTATAAAGGTATTCTAGCATGACATGATAAATTATCCACAAACAATTAGATTTATAAAGATAGATCTAACATGACATGATAAATTAACCACAAATGAATTAGATCTATAAAGGTAGATCTAGCATGACATGATAAATTAACCACAAACGAATTAGATCTATAAAGGTAGATCTAGCATGACATGATAAATTAACCACAAGCGAAGTAGATCTAACATGACATGATA
Source organism: Allium sativum (assembly GCA_030737875.1). Classification (NCBI taxonomy): domain Eukaryota; kingdom Viridiplantae; phylum Streptophyta; class Magnoliopsida; order Asparagales; family Amaryllidaceae; genus Allium; species Allium sativum. Next base: position 10,653,348 of record CM060920.1, read on the forward strand.
AATTAACCACAAGCGAATTATATCTATAAAGGTAGATCTAACATGATAATATTTAAGATTCAAGGATGTCATAGATTCACAATTTATAACATATCCAAATCATATTCATATCATGTTTACTTTTAATCATTTAAATCTGAAAGTAGCTAACTCACCGTGTTTGGATTTTAGAAGATAGAAAAGAAATTGTTGGTGTTGAATCTCAGATCTATAGTTGAAACGCTTGAATCTTTTAACTTGATTTGTAGAAGAAGAGAAGATTAGGTTTAGTTCAGGCACTGACAGCATCTGGACTCCATTGTTTTTAGTATGAGAAAATAAGAGAAATGAGGTATATTTATACCTGCCAGCCTCCAGAATTCGAATGCCACCACTGCCTTAGGGGGAATCGGGCCATGGTTGAAACCAACTTGGGTCCGGATGCTAAAAACTACTTTGTAAACAACTTTGGGCGCACTTTACAGGTGCACCAGTGTAAAAATGCCTTGGCGCACTTGTCAAGTGCGTCAGTTGTTCCTGCTTTCATCGTCAAATTTCTACCGTCCATAACTTCTTCATACGTTATCCGTTTTACGCAAACCAGGTGTCTATCTTGACCAAAATTTCGAGACGGACAAAAGGACATATTCCATTTCTATTTATTCTGAATATTAAATTAATTATTCTTTAATTTATCCTTTTTTAATGTTGTTGAAATACAGGGTGTTGCATATTTCACCTTTCATCAAAACTGATTTGTAAACCAGACTGGTCCACGTATGTAGTGCTCGAGATATATCGAGTTGTTTCATGTTCATTCTGCTGTTGATTCACGGTTTGCTGATATATCTTGGACTATCTTTTAAAAAACCCTTCTAGTGGACTATTCGTGTATTTGAGTTGATGTATATTTGCTCCATTGGACATTGTAGTATTCCTTATTGTATATTATTTGAGATGTAGCACATGTATATTTTGTATCAGAGTTAATATCAGTATGTATCTGTTCTGTGATCTATTAACTGTGTTGTGTTGTATATTGTTCTGAAACGATCCTTAACCGTTGTGGTTACTTATTAGAAGTGTAGGCTATGTCGATCCTCCAAAAAAAACAAAAAAAAAATTGTAGATGCAATCGGCGTAGTCAATAATCGTCTACTACGAAATTACGAATGGTCGCCCCTAACCAGCCCTAGTTTGTTGTGTGATCTGGATAATAGGGGGTTCTTGCCATGTGATCAGTGGCGAAGCATTGATTCTTACCCCTTGACGTCCTGTTTGGGTTGGTTGTTGTATGCGACAGTCGAGAGGCTGGCCATAAAACTAGGGTGTTGGGGTACCGGTAGTGGCCATGTGAGGAAAGACACCATTTACAAATGGTATCAGAGTGAGGTTCAGAACAAAATACAATAACCATAGAATAGAACTGGAAGAGTACATGTGTTATAACGCGGAAGGGTAACACATATGGCTACCATTTCGGTTCAGTTGTTATCCTTACCTTGTGATTCTTAATTGTCAAGCTCTGTGAAGTCCAAGCTTCTGGAATACATTTAGGAATATATTCTATTCCATAGTATTCCATGTGTGTTTTCCTATCTGTTGTATCCTATCTTAATGAAATATTTTCCACTTGTCCTTTTTGGGGCTTTAATGTTGGGTTTAAGATTTTGATAAAAGTTTGAAGCCTTTGGTATTTTGTTCGTTGATATATTAAATAAAATATTGGGATGGGTTAGTGAATTAAATCAAAGATGTTTTAAAAATGTAAAACCTTATGTTGAGATGATTTGATGTTAAATTGAAATCAAATTAGAGTCGCGCAGTGGAAGAAAATGACAGTTTCGGCTTTGCGGAGTTTAATCAAATAATAATTAGGATTTAAGGATATTTGAAACAATTTGTTGCTAAAAGTACTTCTTAACTCCAGTTTCAACTGACGAACACGATGGCGAAACCTGTATCTTCGTCTCTCTTGTATGGATCTCGTCCAATCTTATCTTCTTTTTCATTAAAAGATTCTCGCCCAAATCAATCTCTGCCGAGTAATTTGAAAAGGAAAAAGGGGATTTTTACCTCTCGACCAGATTTGGTTTCTATCCGTTTTCAGAAGAGGTGCTTTCGGTGTGGGGATAGTAATCATCTCGTGAGGAACTGCAATAATGGGGGTGTTATGGATCATTTCTTGTCTAATCAGAATGACATTGGGAATAGGTTATCGCGTAATCAATACTCAATATCCTCTGTATCCAACACTCAATTCCTTGGCAATTCTGTAAATTCAGGGGCGAAAAGATTCAATATTTGTTCATATGAGGGGTCGGAAATTTCCAATTTTGCAAGTCATATGGAAAATCATAGTGAGCAGTTTAAGGATCTGCATCCGCACCATCGAGTACTGAGTTCTGGGTTGATTGTATTAAAGAATTGTATTAGTTTGAAGGATCAGATTCATATTGTCAAGAAATGCCAAGAAATAGGAATGGGTGAAGGTGGTTTCATTAAACCAGGATATGAAAATGGGGCTAAAATGAATTTGTACATGACGTGTTTTGGTAAATTCTGGAATCCGCAAACCAAATGTTATGAAGAAAGACGTAGTTGTGATGGAGCTTTTCCAAATGAAATTCCAGAAGAGATGCTTACACTAGTCAGCAATGCTATTTCTGAGGCGCACAATGTAATCGTGGAAAATGATGGGAGTGTGGAAGAACTTCCGAATATGAAGCCTGATACGTGCATCGTAAATTTCTACAATTTAGAAGGAACATTGGGACTTCATCAAGATAGAGATGAAAGTCGCGAGAGTTTGATGGCTGGACTTCCTGTAGTCTCCGTCTCCATCGGGAATTCGGCTGAGTTCGTTTATAGGGAGGAGGGGGAGGATGATATGGTTAGGAAAATTCTATTGGAGTCAGGAGACGTTTTGATTTTTGGGGGAAAATCCAGGGGTATCTTTCATGGTGTTACTCGCATTTTCAAGGATACGGCTCCAGTAAGGCTTATTGAAGAGACTAAGTTGAAGCCGGGGAGGTTGAATCTAACTTTCAGGCAAAATGTTTATCAGCAATTGTATGAAGTAGGAAAGCAATTATCTGGGTACGATAGTTTATCAGATATGAACCTCTCCAATTCATATGCGGAAATGGTTAGAAAGACACCAAATTTTTTGGACTGGAATTCCATTGGGAGTAAAATTCCTGTTCTTATTAAAAAAACCAGAGATAGTCGTTGTTTCAAATGTGGAGAGGGCTCACACTTTGCGAAAGATTGTCGCAATGGAATCAAATGCTTTAACTGCGGAGGTATTGGTCATCGTAAGTCTAATTGTTCAGTGAGGCCTAGAGGGAAAGCTGTATTAGACTTATTGCGTTTCAACTGTTTGAGAATATGCCAGCTTATTATATCGTTATCGGAGCTTTACATTGAGGGGTATTCAGCAAATATGAATGAAGGGGCATATTTTTTATTATTGTTGGGATGGCACTTAGAAGGTTTGGTGGATGGAACCTTGTGGAGAAAGAAACAAGACAATACTACTATTTTTCCTCCGCTGCCTAGACCGTTAAGTAAGAAGGATCATGCTTATTCTTTTAGTCTGAATTTTCTTAAGCTTCGAAGATGGTATGCTGATTCGACCATTAAAAATAAACACAAAGCTGGGATGTTATTGAACGAGATGCTGAAACACTTTGATGTGGTGAATACTGCTATTAATTGTGATAATGGACCTTGGGTATACTCTTTAAATCAGGATCATTTTCACTCGAATGCTGATTTACATACTTCTCATAAGGTTGACATACCAATGTCGGATATCGATATGTCTGATAAGTTGGTTCTGATCAAAGAGGTTGGATGGTTTTATGATGAGATGTTGGCAGGTTCAGTTGTGTATGATGGGGAGTTGAGGCGTGATGACCCAATGCTAAATGATCCGGAGGTTTTATACTGTAGGGGTCTTGAAGTAAACTCTAGATTTGCTGACTGTTTGACTGGGAAGGGAGTGTGGGTGAGAGATTTGATGTCAGGTGATGATCTGATCGACATGAGGGGATATAGTGTCGCGGATGATGGGGGATTTGCACCAGTCACCACAGTAATTGGGGAGGGGGATGTTTGGAAAGTGGCAGACGATATTATTCTGTCGAATAACTTCGACTGTTTGGTGAATTATGAGGAGGAATGTGATTCTTCCAAGGAGTTGCCAGTTGTGGATGCAATGGTGTCAGAACGGAAAAAGGGGAATGTATATTCTTCCTTAAAGTGCAAAGGTTTCAGAGTCGGTAAAGTCAAATTTGCTAGTCACTTTAACAGGATAGATAACCAATGTGTAAATCTCACGACAAATTCTTATTCTAGCATTGAAATGAAACCGTGTTCTTTAGAGGAATCTCGCAGCAATATATTTGAAGTGAGAGATGTGCAGCAATCTCTTGTTTATGGTGGACAAAGGTCAGGTGGAAATAGTGGGAGTGGTAGCATGGGAGTTTCTACCGGATGTGGCCTGTCGTTTATGTTGGATAGGGAGGTTGGTTCGATGTTGATTTATGGAGTGGATGTGAGATTTGTCTACTTGTTTTTAAGGCCGTGTAGGGGTGCGCCACTGATGGTGCATATTTCGTCTAGTTCAGTGACAGTTGTTGACTATGGTTCCAGCACACCAGGGGTTGACATAGACTCCAGCTCAGCAGTTGTCGACTTTGACTCCAGCTCAGCTATTATTAATGAATGGCAAAAATCTGGTGATTGTGTTCCACTGAGTAATGCAGATTCCACTCCGCTGAACAGGAGGAGGAGACGTAGGAGAGAGGCGCCTAATTCAGGATAGATCCGACGTAGCGCTAGGATCAGATATGGTCCATCTTTGACTCGAGGTAAGTACCCGGATCCGAATGCGAGTAACAGTATTTCGGATTTGGGCTCAGGTATGATTCCAGTTTTAGGTAGTGATTATACTCCTTTCGCATTGGGTAGTCTTACTACTAGACAGTTATTTCAACTTGCAAATGACACGGCTTTTATTTTTTCTGATATCGAGGTTGATGCCGAGTATATTAGGAGTAGGGAACTAGAGCGAGTTTCTTCCTTAAGAAGATGAGGATCATTAGTTGGAACGTTAGGGGTCTAAATAAACCTAAAAAATGTGCAAAGGTTAGGAATTTTTTTAGAGATAATCATATTGATATTGTTTTACTTCAAGAGACAAAAATCGAATGTCCAGATTTTAGATTCTATATTAGGCTAGGAGGGTCCCTTTTCCGCAACTGGTCGTGTCTTCCGGCAGTTGGTACTGCCGGAGGAATCATGATTGGTTGGAAAGACAGCCAATTCAGACTGGTGCTTGAGTACCCAAAGTTGCATTCTTTACACATTATTTTACAATCCCTTTCGGATAACTCTTATTTGGGCATCACGAATGTGTATGGCCCTCACACTAAAGAGGAAAGAAGAGTCCTATGGGAGGAGTGTTCTAGTTTTAGGAATATTTCTCCTAACTTTTGGATAGTGGGGGGGACTTCAATGTCACCAGATTTTTAGGAGAGAGATCACCACGTGAGGGTGATTTCTCTGATATGGAGGAATTTAATGACTTTGTATTAGACAATAATTTAATTGAGATTCCTCTTGATAATAGACTGTTCACTTGGTCCAATGTCCGGGATAGCCCTTCATTTGCACTATTAGATAGATTCTTTATTACTTCTGAGATAGAAGATAGTTATTCGATTTGTAAAGTCAAGGGATTACCTTTTTTACTCTCAGACCATTGCCCTATCATTCTTACGTGCAATTTGAACATTTCGATTAGTAGTAGTTTTAAGTTTGAAAAGATGTGGTTACTAGATCATAGTTTCACTAATCTCGTTTCTATGAAATGGAAGTCCTTGTTTTATTTTAATAATATTTATAGAGGTAATGCTGCTAAGATTTATGTGGCGAAGTTAGGTAAGTTGAGATTCTTTCTTAAGCGTTGGAATAAATGTATCTTTGGTAATGTAAGATTTAAAAAAGATAAGATAATGTGTGAACTATTAGAGTTAGATAAAATTAGTGAAGTCAGGATTCTCAATTCCACTGAGAAAGATAGATATTGTAATTTTAAACAAGATCTTAAACTGATTTTAGAAAAAGAAGAGACCATGTGGAGACAAAGGTCACGCATACAATGGATCAAGGAAGGGGATAATAACACTAAGTTTTTCCATAGTGTGGCTAATAGGAGGAGACGTGAAAATACGATTCACTCGATTACTGTAAATGATGTAGAACTGACTAAACAGAAGGATCTAAATGAAGCTTTCACAAGATATTATAATCAGATTTTTGGTTCTAAGTTTAAGCGAAGAACTAATGTTAGATGGAATGATTTATATCCTTCCGATACTAGGGTAAGTCTTGTAGATTTGGATAAACCATTTTCGGAGCAGGAGATTTGGAAGGCAATTAGTGATATGCCTAATGACAAAGCTCCTGGTCCTGATGGTTTCTCTGTTAATTTTTATAAACAATTTTGGGAAGTCTTGAAGTTTGACATTATTGAATTATTTAATGAATTTTATAGCGGTAAATTGCGTTTAGGTAGCTTCAATTTTGCCAACATCATACTTATTCATAAGAGAGGGGGGGCTAATTCCCTTAAGGATTTTAGACCTATCTCTCTTATTAATGTTTCTGTCAAGATCATATCGAAAGTATTAGCAAATAGGTTGAGTTGTAAGATGAATGACCTTATCGATGACTCCCAAACAGCTTTTATTAAAGGTAGGAATATAGTAGATGGTGTGGCAGCGGTTCAGGAATATATTAACATCTGTTGTAAGAACAATATAACATGTGCCATCTTGAAGCTAGACTTTGAGAAGGCATTCGATTCAATTGATTGGGATTTTGTATGTGAATTATGTCTCGCTAGGGGTTTTAGTGTTAGATGGACAAACTGGATCATGTTGTTACTTAGATCTGGTTGTTCCAGCATTGTTGTTAATGGGGTATTGGGAAAGAAGATACAATCCAAGAGAGGGCTTAGACAAGGCGACCCTTTATCGCCTTTTCTTTTTAATTTAGCAGTTGATGTCTTCTCAAAAATTATAAAGAGAGCTGGGAACTTAGGTATTCTAGGTAGTGTGGGAAACGAGGAGTTTAACAACGAATTATCAATACTTCAATTTGCGGATGATACTTTGTTATTTTCTTCTCATCTGCCTGAGCATATTACTGCTCTTAAATTTATACTTTACGGTTTTGAGATGTTATCTGGTCTAAGTATTAATTTTAATAAGAGTGCAGTGATGTTCATTAATGATTTTAACAATATTGAGTCTCTAGTAGCTAGCACCTTGAATTGTTCGACTATGATGTTTCCTTTCGATTATTTAGGTTTTAAAATAAGACCATCAAAGCTTAAAAAGGAAGACTGGATTGTCATCATTGATAAGATTAGTAGCAGACTATCTAACTGGAACAATAGATTCCTGTCCAGAGCAGGTAGATTAGTTCTAGTTAACTCGGTTCTATCAGCTATCCCCTCTTATTGGATGGCTGTTCACCGTTTTCCCAAATGGGTCATTGAGAAAATTGAAAGGATTAGACGTAATTATCTTTGGAATGGGGAGTCTAGTTGTAGTAGTTATAAATGTCTAGTTAACTGGGAAATATGCTGTAAATCTAAGATAGAGTGGGGCATGGGAATTATAAATATACATAATTTTAACTCTGCTCTACTTGCTAAATGGTTATGGAAATATAGATGTCCAGAAGTGAAGTCTTCTTGGAAGTTTATCGTTTCCAAATCTTATTATTCAAGAGGAGAATTTTTTATTGGTAATAGTGGTAGTTGGGAAAATAAATTATCTCATTTTTGGAAATCCGTTTTGAATTGTTTTGATTTTTTTAATATAGGATGCAAAGTATTAGTTCATTCAGGTAATCTTACTTATTTTTGGCATGATGCTTGGATATCAAGTGTGCCTCTAAAAATTGAATTTAGTAAGCTCTTTAATATTTGTAGATTTAAGAACGCTTTAATTAAGGATGTTTACATAGCTGAATTAAATCCTCCGTGGAATTTCTCCTTTGATAATATATTGGAGGAAGATTTACTAAGACAATTGGCCCTACTTAAAGCCAAATTAGCATTGTACCATGTAGATATAAATAGTGATTCTATTAGCTGGGGTATGGATAAGAGTTTAGTTTACACTGTTAACTCTATGTATAGTTTTATTAATTTCTCTGGTATATCATTATACCCCTTTAAATTTCTGTGGAAATCTAACTCTACACCTAAAGCAAAGTTTCTTATGTGGTTGATCGTCCATAAGAAGCTTAATACGATTGAGATGTTAAAAAGGAAAAATGTTATTTTCAATGTAAAATGTTGTTTTTGTAATACTGGAGAGGAGGACGTAGATCATTTATTTTTCTCTTGCTTTTTTACCTTTTCTATTTTTAATATGATTATTAGGATTTTTACTTTTGATTGTTTTAATTCCTTTAGTTGTTGTATTGATTATTGGAATTGTCATAGATCACGATATAATTCAAGTCAGAAATACATATTGGATACCTTAGTAATTTTCATCAGTTGGTTCATTTGGGTTGAAAGGAACCAGAGAAACTTTAATTCTACTTCTGTACCTAAGGATAATTTAATTGTCAACATAGTAAAATTCTGTCTGGCTTGGATGTCTAATTCGCACTATAAACTATTTGGTAATTTGCAATTTGGACGTTTTTTGTCTAAAGTAAGATATAACCTGAGTTTATTCACTCGTATTAATAGTTATTTTAGATGCAATAGACCTCGTCTGGGTTGTTGATTCTTGATACTTGGCTTGAAATTTCCCTCTTACTTTTTTAGTTTCTTATATCTTTCTTTTTAAACATGTATATATGGATATATGCATATATATATATATATATATATATATATATATATATATTTATATATATATATATAGGCATATACACGTATATACTTGTAAGTTACTGATTATTTTGTTTCAGTTTTTCAGATTACAGGTTGTAGATGTAACTGTGGAGCTTTTGGGATAGCTATCTGGATTGACCATTTCGATTCACTATTGGATATATTGGATATATTTGCTGTTTGTATTTTTTGGTGATTTGTCTCACCTCATGTTATGCACTTAGATAGTTATATGTATGGGAATAGATATACTTCTTATCGGGTGGTGGCCTTGCCGGAATTCGATAATGAAGTATGATGGGTGGTGGCCTTGCCGGAACTCATCTATCTATTATCCCTTACATTACTATTGGGGTCCCCCATTTTAGGTTATGTATGGGGTTATTTGTATCACTATATCACCTTATTTTTTATTATATATATGTGTGCTCTCTTCCTTATGGAGGATCACACATTTTTGCATTAAAAAAAAAAAAAAATTGTTGCTAAAAGTTCATAACTTTGTGAATATAAATTAATTAAATGGTTGTGAAGAGCAGTGTAGATTGTTCTCATTAACTATAATAGGAAATAATACAATAATCATTGTGTGAATTACAAATCTGGTGATTTCTATTGTGTTGCGTTGTCCGATCAGTATTTTAAGGAATTCCGATCGATGCGTATGATCATCGATATCGATAAGGATGTATTAAACACCTTGACAAGACAATTGATTGAAACACTCATGGGTTAAATAAAAATGTTCCGGGAAAACAAAAAAAGGATGGTTCATGGGAATGGTGTAAAACAGCTATTGTAACCTAAGAAATTAAAGTTGTATGGCGAGGCGATGGCGATCATGAATTGATGTCGTAGCTATATAACAGATTGAATGAGTGGTTTTATATCATTCGGATTGAATCTAAAGTACTACTTAGTGGAAAATTCTGTGTTTTCAAAATTGTAATGTGATTAAATGTAAGTGTTTTCATAAATTAAAAGTGTTTTAGAATATACAATAATCTTGAGCATAAGCGATGTTTAGATATTAAAGTTGTATGGTAGAGAGAGAGGTATGACACTTTTCCTTGGTACCTTTCTTCCTCCTTCTGCTGAAAAAAAACCAAGGCAAATTTTGTGGTTTCCTTGATCACTAGTCCACCAAAACCTAAGTCGTTCTTCATAAAATTAAAAGAGTGGTTTATGATTCTACTTCTCATGAGGTTTGTTCATCAATCCAAGTGTTATTCTTGAAGTTAGAAATTGGAGCCTATTGTAGATTGCTGAGAGGGTTTGCATGTCACTCCCTCGTTTTCCTTGGGTCTTCGTGCCTCAAGCTACCTCCTCGCAAGCCAAAAATAAAAACATGGGAAGTCGTCTTAATATCCAATTAGGATGAGTTACTCGACTCACACTTTCTAGTTTAATTTACGAACCGGCTTGATTGTTGTAGGGAAGTGATTGAATTATAAAATATCATCCCTATTTGATTATTGATTGTTGAAAATCCTAGGTAAAAATCGTTGCAGTAAAACAGTGATATCTTGGTGTATGAGAATCCAAAACGGCTCAATTTTTTAAAATAGAAATATTTTTCCATTGGCTACAACTTTCATTTCATGCATTTTCCAAAATTCTAGGATTTAAGGGGATAAAAACAAGTTTTTAAACTGAGTATATAGATCAAGCCTGTGTAATCCCAGAGTTGAAACTTTAAACCAAAACTATCATAACTTTTGGTTGATATCATTGAAGTAACACACACGTTATGTATGTACATAAGAGCGCCAATGATGCTTGAAACATTGTTATTCTTGGGTCGCGAGTCTTATATAAGGCCAGCTGGTTCATATGCAAGGGAGTCACGTCTTAAAATTTTCAAGCGGTTCAATTGAACCTAAGCACCTTCAATATCAATCAAGCTCTCTCCAATTGAACCTAAGCACCTTCAATATCATTCAAGCTACAAGATAAATCACTCCAACATCTTTCAAGCAATTTCATATCTTCTCCAACCCACTCTAAATCCGGATCTAACGCAAAAATCCTATCAAATCATGGAAAAGGGTCAAAGCACTTGTGATTGAAAACCCACACTTCTTCCACCACTAAGCTAGAGATCCTATCAATTCCTTGCCAAATTCAAGAGAAGTTTGATCATAAAAAGAGTTAAAAGAGAGAAATGAGTGTAATATGGGAAAATCCATATTTTGTAAGCTCAAATATCATAATGAGAATTGATTAAAAGTGGACGTAGATTCATATTGAGTTGAACCACTATAAAAAGCTTCTTGTCTTCATTTTTATACTCTACTTTTAGGACTGTGGCCTCACATTTTAATTCTAACCACAATTGGTATCCTTGGTGTTGTGAACCATTTTCGTTTTCAACATTTCTCTGTAGTTATCTAAGTGCTTTGTTGTAAATCTGAGTAAGTACTTTGGCCATAACTTTTGCATTCTTCATCTAAATTCAATAAATCTTGATGTTTTTGGAAACCGTAGAAAGAATTTAACAATTTCATGTTGATTTCTAAAATTTTGTGATTAAGAAGCAGAAATACCTGATGCAAGTTCGATGTCTTGTGCACCTGCTTGTAGCCTTCTGTATTGTGTTTGCCTTGTTTGGATGAGTTTCCTGATGATATTTTACTTGATTTTTATTAGCAGTTTGAGCTTTGATGATTAAGCTATATGACTACTAGGCTAAATCACATACGGTTAGGGATTCGATGTTTCTTTTGTAGCAATCTGGATGGCGAAATATTGGTGTTTTTTTTAGCATTCGCACATGTTTTGTAACTATTTTCTGATATATTAGCAAATGTTGTATTTTTAAATAGTTTTGAGGCTAAATAAGCGTATGATTTAGGTTTTAAGATATATGGTTTCGAAAAAATAGTATAAATCCTACTTTTGAATGATACATGGTTCAAACAAGAAAAGAAATCATTTCTTCGGAATGTCTTTTTATAAACTTGTATTGAAAAATCAGTATTTTCATATATATATATATATATATATATATATATATATATATATATATAAGCCACACTTTTGGCACCATTCGAGAAGACGTATTGGTGAGTGAATGATATCGTAAACCCATGTATGGGACGTGACGGTATATGATATTGATTCATCGCAAATTCGTCAAATCGAAGCAATGAATCTCAGTGATTCTCTATGTTTCAGTGATTTTATGATTTAATGAATCTTAATGATTCTGTATGATTCGGTGATCTTCTATGATCCTCTGAGATATTCAGCGGGTTCTGTGATTTCTTGTGAATCTTTATGTTTTCCTGTGGGGAGCTGACTAGCAGTGGGTAAACCATTAAGCGGGAAAGTGTGGTATGGGACGTACGAATATCACTTTTCGGGTTACTATCTGAGAGTCTGTGACACATTCTTGTGTGACCGCCAATACTAGACCTTCGGGTCAATCCTGTGTGAACTCTGTGTGGCCCTTTGGGTCAATCTAGTGTGAACTCTATGGACTTTGGGTCATCTGGGTGCCCTTCTGTGTGATATAGTAGTGGCTATGGCTTTAAGCCATCTTGTGTGATAGTACATGCAGGTATAGCTTTGGCTTGCCACTTTGGGTTAGATCCAAACTCTGTGTTTCTATATTTTGTATTTGTCACTGATCTCACTAAAATAATTATTATTGTTTGTGGTGATTTCATTAGCGGTTTTAAAATCTAAATAAAGTTAAAGTGATTTTATGATATGACGTTTCAGTGATTCCATGATTTTGTGTTTCGGCGATTTTCTAATTTTTTGATTCCATGATCAAGTGAATTACTTGGTTTTGTGAGTTTGCCTTGTATTTATGTCCACCTCTGGGCCTTTCAATAGTGTTGTGTGATTCCAAGAGTTTATTGCCCTAACCGTGGAGATTGAAAACTCGGATTAGGCAGGAATTTCATTTTTAGGTAGTACGAAGGGGGAATTAGCCCAAAAATAGGATAGGGGTAAAGACGCAGAATGTGGCTTACTCAAATTCCTCTCGATCCGCGCGAAATGACGTCTATTACATGGCTCAGAAACTCTGCTTGGGGCAGGGATACCTATTATTCATTGGTGATACGGTGCACACCGGGCCTCGGTTAGCTGCATGGACTTTCTATGCAAATCCATGTTCTTGTTTCTCACTCTCATAGCCATATACCTATCTTGTGTGACCTATGTGTGACATTTCTTTCTGATGGAAAGAAAATTATTGTATTAGAGTTTTCGTATAAATTTGTGTTTTGATATTCCTTTTTACTATGGAAAGGAATTAGTATCTAGCTGATACATTATTTGACCTTTTACCAAAACTGATTTGTAAACTAGACTGATCCGCATATGTAATACTCAGGTCAGACCAAGTTATTTTAGGTTCAAACTATCGTTGATTCGTGGTTTGTTGATATAGCTTGAACTATCTTTTGAAGACCCTTTCAAGTTGTTTATTCGTGTATTTGAGTTAATATATACTTGCTCTAATGGACATTTTCGTATTTATTGTTATATATTATTTGGGATGTAGCATATGTATATGTTGTATTTAGTAATTGTTCAGTATGTTTATGTTCTATGATCTGTTAACTGTATTGTGTTGTATATTGTCCCGAAACGATCCTTAACCATCGTGGTTTCTTATTAGAAGTGTTGGTTATGTCGATCCATGTAAAAAAAATTGTAGATGCAATCGACGTAGTCAATACTCGTCTAATATGAAATTATGGATGGTCACCCCTAACCGGCCCTTTTCTCGGCCCTAATAGACGACATTACTTGTTGGTGCACTTTATTAGGGTGGTTCTCATGGTGGGGTGGTACACCAGTCCATCCATCGCTTGATTACGGATACTACCTGTATCCATGTTTTCCATGTAGTCAGTCATACCAATTACTCGTTTCTCCTAACTTTCCTCCTGGTCATAATACCTCCCCGTAATAGGACTATCAGAAATGTTCTTTCGTAGATGCATAAGAAAATCATTCATCATGTATGTCAATGATGATGCAGAACGATCAAAATTAACATCATTGCCTTAATGCGCAACAGATCGGAGATTCGTGACCATGAAGAAATGAAGAATCTTCAAAGATGGTTTTCTTATGCACATAATTCTCCTATTAATGAAGACACAATTGATAGCGCAGAGAAGAGGAACTCGAAGAGGAAGGCAATGTAGGTGGAGATTTTGAATTTATTATGCCTCCTAGCTCGAAATATAACAAGTAAAAGAAGAAGTGGAAAACCTTAACTTGCGTCTTTGATAAACAACAAATAAATGCCAATGTAATGGGGACCAAAATCAGCATAGAGGACATTGAGGAAGAAAATATTGAAGAAGAAGACACTCCAGCTGACAGTAGAAAAAAACAACGTAAGTTTACTTCTGGGTAGTATGTTTCGCTTGCTAGAGCATGGACATGCATTTCACAAGACAGTATTTCCGTTAACAATATAGAAGGTCAGAAATTTTGGGAAAGATTTGCAGAGTTTTACAATAGTTTGGAACCAATGAATAGGACATGGGGATCATTACAAGGAGGGCATCGGGTTATGAATGTCGCACGCCAAACTATTTGGCAATACTTTCCAGATTGAAAAATTGGCCACAAAGTGGGGCTGCTACGTATGATATTTTAAGTATTCTTTTAATTTGAACTTTTTTCCATATTGCATAGTGTTTTAATAGTTTTATATATTGACACCCTTTTCCTTTTTTCTTAAGGATCGAAGAATCACGTAAGGCGTACCAACAACGGCATAGACAACCATTCAAATTTCAGGACTTTTATGAGCTTCTGTCTAGTTTACCAAAGTTGAAGAATCCATCATGTTCGAGCAGCAAAACAAAGCAAGAATAACGAATTACTATGATTCAAGTCCAGGAAGCGATCCAAGTTCGCAGGAAAGATCTCCTTTATATGGAAGCTACGATGGACGACCAGTCGGTAAAAATAAGTCAATTCAGTTAGAGCAACGAAGTGCGAAATTTTCTATATTTATGGGAAGTTTAGAGACTTCTTCTAGGAAAAGAGGGGAGCACAAAGCCAATTTTCAGCTCAATGAACCCGTATGGACGTTGAATTTCAGAAAGCAATGATGGAGGACTGAGAGTTTAGAAGATGAGCTCACGAGGAGCAGCAAGCTATGATACGAGAGAAGAATTATATTAAATTGATGACTTATGAATTCAATAAGTTGTCTCCTTTATAACAGGAATTAGTAACTATATAGTTGGAAACCTACAAGAAAGTCAGAGGCAGTGGTAACGGAAGCGAAAGTGGTAGTGGTTCATATAGGGAGGAGATATAGATGTATGGTGCAATATAATTTTCTTGATTTGTCTTCGGTTAAGTCTAAATGTTTATACTATTTAGTTTCTCCAATTAACTTAAGTTTTAAGTGTGTTCTATTTATGTAGTTGATATATTTTTCTTATGATATCGTGTATTTCAATTTAGTAGATAAGTTCCATAATAATAGTACTTGATCAACAACATATAAATCTTATTACACAACACAGTTGATAAAGTGGGAGCCTTAAAACCTTAGTAACAAAGTACTAGAATCAAACTTGCAAACATAAACTAGTGCTATAAACCATCCATAAGGATTCATGCTGTTCCTTCCTTTGTGTGCTCACAAATGGTCAATCAACTGGTCACGCAAACGGAAGTGCGTAGTTTGATCTTTAATATGTTGAACCATGGCAACATATTACTCCATCAAGTTTATGTCCCTATTTGGTTTTTTGTAAGGACCCTTAAACATATCCATGGAATTTGTTTTCTGACTTTTGTAACCACCTATTTCGGACTCTACAATCATATTATGAATTATTATAAAAGCATGCATGATCTCTGATAGAACTTTGGGATCATGAAACTGAGCTAGATTTCGTAAAATTTGAAACTATGCTTGTAAGATACTGAATGTTCGTTTGATATCCTTTCTATAACTACTTAATTTTTCAATGAAGTAGCTCTCTTTGTCATTTGTTGTTACTCGGAATCCCTATATTAAAGTTATCCTTTTTGGGTAGATTCTATCCCCCAAGTAATACCCAGTTTGATGCTCGACATTACCAACTTCATATGTAACTTCCGTTGAAACTCGATTTGAGAGTTCAGGTAATAGGTATGATTATTTTAAAACATTTATATCGTTTAACGAACCTGGCACTCCGAAGAAAGCTTGTCAAATCCATAAATCATCTGTTGCAACTGCTTCAAGAATCATTGTAGGTACTTTTTTATGTCCTGTGAATATCCATTTCCACTCTGTTGGACAGTTTTTCCATGCCTAACGCATGTGGTCTAAATACCTATGCATCCTTGGAAAACCTCTTGCTTCTCCTCTAGCAAATTTCATGTTTATATCATTAGGTCCCAGCGGTCATAGGTATTCCTAACCGAACTGTTAAATAATTGTTTTACAGAATTCATTCAACCACTCCATTATCGGTTATGATGCGACTTTGAAATATTCATCCGTATGATTGCAAAATGTTCCATAACTTAACATACGTAATTCCATTGAGATTTTTATGTGAGGGGAATGTCCCGGTTCTCCTGCTCAATTTACTCTATACCTGAAATATGGGTTAGTGTGATGAAGTAGTCTCTCATCTTCCTTTCTTGTCCATTCTTATAGTCCCTCTTGTATCGTCTGTAAATCCATCTATGTATACTACCACGACTGTTGCTCATTGATCCTTCACCAAGAAAGTAAGAATATCCCGTCGACATATATTAATTCTGCATCTCTACCTCCTCATTTCCTAGTTCTTGTTCGTTATGGTAAGTCTGATTCATGCCTTCATAGTATTGGTAGTAGAGGTTTGGATCCAAGATTTTACAGGAGGTTGAAATACTAGATTGTAGCGGTTTAAGTTATATTTTATTGTAGCTTTCTGCAATGGCGGTACATGTACATATAATGGTGAAAGACAACCTAGTGGTTACATGAACCACTATGTCGTTATCACCTAGTGGCTACAACAATCAAATGTTCAGAAAAACATGCATCGTGGCTACAGGAACAACATTGTCTTTATCACCTAGCGGCAGCGGGAATGAATTTTCCTTTTATCATCTAGTGGCTATAGTAACCACTTTTCTTTTTATCACCTAGTGACAACAAGAACCACTCTGCCTTTATCACCTAGTGGCTATAGCAACGAATTTTCCTTTTCTCACCTAATGGCTATAGTAACTAGTTTTCCATTTATCACCTAGTGGCTACAGGAATCACTTTATCTTTATCAACAAGTGGTTGTTGAATGTAACAGTATCTTTTTGCTTGATGATAGCAAACATATATTGTGACACCCCACGTCCGTTAATGTCACTTTGATCAGAATACATTAAGTTTCATGAAGCGTTATAGGTAAACAGAAACAGAAACATCCCAAGACAGATATAAAATAATAGCGTAATTAAAAACTTTATTAAATAGAAAAGCTTCGTGGTCCAAACCCAATTACAAAATAAGTCTGAAATACTTAAAACTCATTACATCAACATAAAACTTTTGTCTTGCACTAAAATCACCGTCAGAGTACAATAATACATAATAAGAGCATATTCCCAAAATAGAGGCATAGTAGAGCAGACATGAAATTGAGCAATACACCTAAGCAGCTCCAAGCCGAAGGAAAGAAGAATACTGATCAAGCTTGAGTATTCCCACCGTGAGAACCTTGGGAGGGAGAAACAGAAGAGAAACAATAGGAAAAAAATGGGTCAGACATAAAGTCTGGCGAGTCCAATTACTTTTAGCATATAAGTAAGTAAAAGCATCATGACAAGCATATAAGTTGGAGAGAAATAACAGTGTCATAAGGCAGCCATAACAAGGTAAACAGGATAAAAAGAATAGAACATTGTATTGCTCTTCTCTACCACTTTTCTCTGCACCAATACTAGTATATCAAGAACAAGATGATCCCAACAAGTACAAGATGGTAGACGTAGGTGTACTTCTAGTGAGAAGTTTTACCCTATATAATAACAAGCAGCCCAATAGAACTGACAGGTATTAACCCCCAACGAAAATAAAGGGCTCCTAAACAATCAAACCTATATGTACCCTAATTACTATCCCCCATCGATCGGCTCCCTAACTCGTAGATACCATGTGCTGGCCCCATAGTAGGATGTATCACTTCCTAAAGTGGCAACCCTTTGTTTACAAGATGTGCACAACCATATCCACTAATGTCACAGCATCTTATCTTCCCTACCAAGCGGACCCATGCTCGCACATGACTCTGTTGGAAGGTGCCATCAACATCCTCACTCAAGTGACCTCTTATAATTAGCTTAGTAAGTGTGCCCAGACCCCGATCTAGTTCGGGATTCCCCGTTTGATACCAAGATGGGTTACTGACTGAACGGGTCCCACACAACA
Organism: Allium sativum; assembly: GCA_030737875.1. Lineage (NCBI taxonomy): Eukaryota > Viridiplantae > Streptophyta > Magnoliopsida > Asparagales > Amaryllidaceae > Allium > Allium sativum. The sequence goes on from CM060920.1 coordinate 10,671,662, forward strand.
AATGATACAAGCTTCACCCTAGGCTTGCATCCCCACTACTAGGATTTCAACAGGTTATGCCTACTAGTTTAACAAGATTGCATAACCCCACAGGTTAAGTTTATTGGGTTCATTCGTATAACCCGTCCCTACATATTTAACAAGATTAACTTAAACCTCTCAATGTTTCAAGCAAGCTTACTTAACCCCTAATCAAGTTAACAGGTTCATGTAATCCTTATGGATTCAAACAGGTTAAGTATTACTAGTTCATCACATTAAGTCTACAACTTGTGGATGATGGATATGCCGGTTAGGTCTGGGCAGACTTCTTCCACAAGTCGGACTTAATCTCGTGTCTTAACATGTTACGTGTTAATGCACTTAGACCCCTCACGTTAGATTTACCACTTGTGGACACTAGATATGCCAGGCGGTTCTGAGCAGGCTTCTACCACAAGTGTAATATAACCTCGTGTCTAAGCGTGGTTACAGTTTCTAATTACTGTAAATCTTGGCATTTTCATTATTAACCAATTATCATGTTTTGTCATGCACAAAAATCCATGTCCATTCTACTAAACAAGTTATGCCTTAGACTAAGATTTAGATCAAGATATAGATAATGCCCCCAAATCCCAAGTTTTGGCTCAAGGTACAAATTATGCCCGAAATTCCCAATCATGTTTTACAATATGAAATATGCCCCAAATTAATCATTCCCAATAGTTCCCAATTTCATGCGTTCACGTATTTCAGCGATAGGCCTAGGCTCGAAGGTAGCCTTGCTATAAGAATAAAAAGGGAACGCGGGAGAAAAGAGAACAAGAATAGGCATAATGAATAAAACTGGCATATGATGATAGAACTGGTCATAATAACGGAATAGACATACAGTGACATGATTAGGCGAACTAACATAATAGGCATATGGTGACATGATTAGGCAAACTAACAGGATAGGATATCATGAACATGCATATGAGATCAAAACAGTAAATTAGACATACAAGTAATGGAAGATCTGTTGTGATTTAGAATTATAATAGGCATAGGCTTAGATCCAAACTTATAAACATGTCAAGATTACATTTTAGGTATATATCTAAACATAACATAGACTCACTGTGATTGGATCTAAAGAACAGGGAATTGATTGCAGATGTTGTAGCACAGATCCTTGAATACATATAACTTGTTATTGAAGAAGAATAGGCTATTTTACTCTGATTCAGGGCAACACCTCGTTGTCTCCATCGATTTAGATGAATAAAACAATGGGTAGGTCCTATTTATAGACTAAGGTCAACGAATCTAGTCAAGAAACGAGCCCACGTTCAGTAACTGAATTCTGCCCAGATCTCGAGAGGGTTGACATGGGGGTCGACATGGGTGTCGACACCCCTGTGTTGGTGTCGACCCATGGGTCGACACCCTTACTGTGGGGTTGACCCCTAACGGGCCGAACTCCCACCTTACCCTGCATCTCTAATTTGAATGTTTTGATTGGTTTTGTATATATATAATTCTCTTATGCGTGTACAAACTTCTAATCTTAATATTTTTCTTATACAATTTCCGTTTTACGCACACTTGGTGTCTATATTAAGCAGAATTCTGAGACGAACGCAATGGCGCAGTTCGTTTTACTTAATTCCGAATATTTAATTAAGTATTCCTTAGTTCGTTATTTTAATGTGTTATAAAATTACGGGGTGTTACATTCTCCCTTTCTTAAAGGATTTCCTCCATGAAATCACCAAGTTAAGAAGAATGTATATCCTAACATCCATCATCCATCTACCCATCCACCAATCACAGGAATCCATTGTCCTTAAAAGATTTCTAATACTTATATGAACATATGCAAAGGTGTGTGTATATGTCCCTATACTAATGCGAATGATCTGGCGGTCTACTGATTAAGTTGACCTCCTTAATGCAATGTATGTTAGTGTCATGAATCCAACATGTATGCAAATAATCCTATTATAACATGTAAGTTCTATATGTGTGCGCAATCATTCATCTAAATGTAACATCCATATGATGATACACCCCCTTTCATCCATTAAAAGAAGAAAAATGCACACACATTCATATGTAGTATGAGAGTGATTGAGCCGATCTAGTGCCTAATGTGTGTGTATTTACATCCACGAACAACCACTAGCAACCACTTGCATCCGTCAAACATAACATGTCTCAAACACAGGTTTACATCCATAGGATTACTACCTAAAGGTCGAAGATTCGATCGATAGGATGTACGTAAACGATAGAAACAAGCATAAATAAAAGTTTTGGAAAGTAAGTTAAGAACATACCCTTAAAAAGAAAAGGGTATGAAGCGCAAATCTTGTCTTCAGTCTCCCAAGTTGCATCCTCTAGGTTATCTCCCCACTGAACTTTCATCAACTTGACTTCTAGGTTGTGTAGCTTCTTAATTTTTGATCCGAGAATACGGGTAGGAACTCGTCTAACTGTCGCCTCCCGTTCCACCTCTACTTCCTCATGCATACTCGGCTCAACTACTTCTACGGTATCATGCAATCACTTTCGTAAATGAGAAACGTGGAAAACATCATGAATGTTGGACAATCTCTCTGGTAGCTTTACTCTACGGGCCATTTGGCAAATCCTTTCTATTATGGGAAATGGCCATATAAACCTTGGTTCCAATTTCTCTACAGATCCAAAACGAACTATATTCCTCAAAGGTAATAATTTGATAGAAACCATGTCTCCCACCTCAAACTCAATGCCAGTCCTTCTCCTACCTGCGTAGGATTTCTGCCTGTTCTAAGCAATCTTCATGAGCCTGCGGATAAGTTCAATCTTTTTTTGAAGTTTCTCTAACCATATCAGGTCCAAGTATAAGCCTTTCTGTAGATTCCCACCAACAGGTCGGTGGTCTACAGGATCGTCCATACAATGCTTCGAAGTGTGTCATGTCAATACTATCCTGGTAACTGTTGTTGTAGGCGAACTCTACTGAAGGAAGATGCTCTTCAAAAGTCTCTCCGAAGTCTAGGATACACAGTCTTAAAAGATCCTTAAGGACTCTATTCACCCTTTCCATCTGTCCATCGGTCTGAGGGTGATAAGCGGTGCTCAAATACAACTGTGTACCTAACGCTTCTTACAAGCACCTCCAAAACCCACTGGTGAATATGAGGTCACAATCACTCACAATACTAGAAGGTACTCCATGCAGGCGGACTATCTAAGGAAGATAAACTACTGCCAACCATGCTGCTGTCCTCTTACTCTTAACAGGGATGAAGTGAGCGCTCTTAGTAAGTCTGTCAACTACAACCCAAATATTGGTGTTGCCTTTCCTTGATCTAGGCAGATCATCAATGAAATCCATAGAGACGCTCTCGCATTTCCACTGTGGGACTTCCAAAGGATGAAGTAAACCATCGGGCTTCCTTTTCTTATCCTTGACATGCTAACAAATCAAACATAGAGAAACAAAGTCTGCCACATCTTTCTTTATCCCACCCCCAAAAGAAAACCCTCTTCATATCTCTATACATCTTATCACCGCCTGGATGAATAGTTATCTAAGAATGATGGTCTTCCTCAAGGACTGTCTTCAACAAACTTCCAACTCGGGGAACATAAAGCCTTCCATCTCATCGCAACCACCCTCTATCGTCCGTTGAATGTCTACTAAGGTGACTAGAAGTCTCCCCTCTACTGAGCATATCCAAGATATCTACTTACGATGGGTCCTCTCGCTGCGAAGTCGCTATCTAGTCCAATAAGGTAAGTCGCCCCTCTAATGATACCAATAAACTAGGTGTAAACTCAGTGGAGGGTCTAAAATCAAAATCGATATAAAATCCAAGCTTTTCCTCTCCACAAACAGAGGACTCAAAGTCATCCTCTGCCTATCAATGTGTCTACCACTACATTACCCTTGCCAGGGATATAAGCAATCTCCAAATCATAGGATGCTAGGAACTTCATCCATCTTTGTTGCCTTAAATCAAGATCCCTTTGCAGAACAAGTACTTAAGAGATTTATGATCGGTGTACAACTCAAACTTCTCTCCAAGTAGATAATGGCACCAAGTCTTTAGCGCGAATACTATGGCAGCTATCTTTAAGTCATGTGTAGGGTAGTTCTTTTCATGAACTCTTAGCTGTCTACCCCCATAACATATTACCCTTCCTTCTTGCATCAGAACCGCACCAGGCCTTGTACCACATGCATCAGTGTATACTGTGAACACTTTGTTCCCATCGGGCAAGGACAAGACTGGGGCTGTTGTCAGAGCCCTCTTCAATCGCTGAAAAGTATCGTCACAATCTATATCCCAAGAAAATGTCAGATTCTTCTTCATCAGTCTGGTGAGTGGGACTGATATCTTTGCGAAGTCCTTATTGAACTTCCTGTAATAGCCCGCTAAACCAAGGAAACTCCTCTCCTTCGTTGCATTCTTTGGGATCTGCCAATCTTGAACTACAACTACCTTCGTGGGATCTACTGCTATCTCATATTTAGAGACTACATGCCCTATAAATCTCACTTCTTCTTTTTTCCAAAAACGACATTTAGAGGATTTTGCCTTAAGTTGGTGCGCACGAAGAGTTTTCAAAACCTCCCTTAACTGTCGGGCAAGCTCTTCCTCGCTCTTCGAGAAAATCAAGATGTCATCAACAAAGACCACACGAACTTATTTAGGAATTCCTAAAACACCCTACTCATCAAATCAACAAAATAGGCGGGTGCATTCGTCAACCCAAAAGGCATAACGAGCCACTCAAAGAAACCATCCAGAGTTCTAGAATCAGTCTTGTCTATACTGTTCTCGGCCACCCTCAACTGATGAAACCCTATGGCCAAGTCTAAATGAGAGAAAACAGATGCACCAACAAGCTAGTCAAACAGATCATCATCTATCCTCGGAAGTGGGTGCCTATTCTTTTTAGTGAGTTTATTCAACTCTCTATAGTCCACACATAAGCGAAGCGAACCATCCGCCTTAGTGGCGAATACTACTAGAGCACCCCCATTCAGATATGCTTCGCCAATAAACCCTTTCCCAAGCAACTCCCCTACTTGCTTGCTGAGCTCCCTCCTTTCTCTTGGAGCCATATGGCACATAGGCAATGCAATTGGCTTTGCATTGTCCACCAAGTATGTATGGAAATCAATCTCGCGCCTCGGAGGTAATCCCCGAACCTCCTCAAAAACATCAGGATACTCATAGACTACTGGTACAGATTGTAATTCATCGATAAATGCATCAAGCGACTCTAGGAAACTAAGCATGACAGACCCTTTTAGGTCACAAGAAATCTCGAGGGTCCTCTCATGGAAAGTCAAAAGTCTATCGACCCTCTTCTTGCAATCCAGAACGACACCATACATGGCTAGCCAATACATCCCTAGAATCAAACCATAGCCCATGAAACCAAGCACATATGTGTCGCATTCAAACTCGATGCCTTACACAGATATTCTCAAACCCCAACAAATCATAAGTAGAAGAGTTGTACCCCCAATGGGGTTTGAGACAACTACGAGATCCAAAAATAAACTAGTACTAAGGTGTAGAGACTCAACCACAGAATCAGATATAAAAGAATGCGAAGCACCAAAATCAAAAAGAGTTCTAACTAGATGATTGGAAATAGAAATCAAACCTTCAACGGAAACTTTCCTACCTCTATCTGGCGCGCTGGCCACAGGAGCATGCACATGCCCTCCAGAAGAACCTGCCCTTTGACCTTGTCCTTGCTTATTTGGGCAATCCTTAGCAAGATGTTCGACCTCTCCACAATGAAAACAAGTGTCCTTCTTTTCTTGCAATCCTTGATCACATGACCCTCATGTCTACAATGATGACATTCCCTCTTATCTCGTGCTTTGCTGTTCTTACCACCCTTTTTTTGTTGTTATTGTTCTCTCTTGGCCCACACTTTCTTGTTTTGTGTTTCCTCAACCTTAGCCTCTTTCTTTTCACCCTTATTGTCCTCATGCATTAATGCCATATCAACGAGTTTCTCAAAAGTTGCTCCCATTGGAATATTTGACAAATTCAACCCATGGAGGGGTTCATTCAATTCTCTAGCAAACGTCAAAGCTTTCTTGTGTAGGGTTTCTACTAGTTCCAAACCAAACCTCGCCAATTGATTAAACTTATTAACATACTCTCTAACAGACATGCCTCCCTGCTTAAGTGCCAAAAACCTTTCCATTTGCATACTTTGCTCGACTTGAGAAAGAAACTTCGTTTCGAATCTCTGTCGGAAATCATCCCAAGTCTCCACCGGATGCCTTTCTTGCATCACTTCCCACCATAATGAGGCCTCGTCTTTCAGCTGCCAAACGACCATCTGAAAACAAATACTCCGTCTCTTTAAGCCAATTCCTTGTTTCTACAAAAGTATCGGTTCCTTGGAATGACTTTCCTTCCATAGCACAGAAATCTTTGCATATCCTAGAGAAATTATCAGTATGCGGAGGAAGGGGAGGAGGAACAGCGGCTGCTGCTGGGGGAGGGGCGTCTGCTTGGCCCTCGGCAGATGTCGTAACCTCCAGATACCTACGAAACCAAGTAGGTATCTATATTCCCTCTGGAATATTAGGTTCTCCAGACATGCTGAAACGAAAAGGAATAAGGGATTCAAATAGAGAATAAAAAGATATTTCATATGGCTTTGGGGAATATGTTTTTCAAAACAGATTTTTCTTTTGAAAATGCTTTCTTTTAAAACCTTTTTGAAAACAATTTTTAAAATCTTTTATCCGACCTGGTAACCTTTGGATCTAATACCAAAGGTGACACCCCACGTCCGTTAATATCACTCTGATCAAAATGCATTAAGTTTCGTGAAGCGTTATAGGTAAACAGAAACAGAAACACCACAAGGCAGATATAAAATAACAGCGGAATTAAAAACTTTATTAAAAAGAAAAGCTTCATGGTCCAAACCCAATTACATAATAAGTCTTAAATACTGAAAACTCATTACATCAACATAAAACTTCTATCTTGTTCTAAAATAATCATCAAAGTACAATAATACATAAAATGAGCAATTTACCCAAAATATAGCCATAGTAGAGCAGATACGAAATCGAGCAATCGATCTAAGCAGTCTAAGCAGAAGGAAAGAAGAATCCTGATCAAGCTTGAGTATTCCTACCCTGAGAACCTAAGGGGGAAGAAACATAAGAGAAAGAGGAGGAAACGAAAATGGTTCAGACATAACATTTGGCAAGTCCAGTTACTTTTAGCATATAAATAAGTAAAAGCATCAAGAGAGGCATATAAGTTGGAGAGAGATAACGATGTCATAAGGCAGGTATAATAAGGTAAATAGGATAAACAGAACAGGACAAGTATTGCGCTTCTCTTATAGTTTTCTCTACACCAATACTAGTATAACAAGAATAAGATGATCCCAACAAGTACAAGATGGTAGATGTAGGTGTACATATAGTAAGAGGTTTTACCCCATACAATAACAGGCAACCCAATAAAACTGATAGGTGTTAACCCCCAATGACAATAACCGGCTCCTAAACAAGAAATACTACATGTACTCCAGTTACTTCCCCCAATTGATCGACTCCCTAACTCGTAGATACCATGTGCTGACCCCACATAGGATGTATCACTTCCTAAAGTAGAAACCCTTTGTTTATAAGATGTGCACAACCATACCCACTGATGTCACAGCGTCTTATCTTCCATAGCAAGCGGACCCATGCATGCACATGACTCTGTTGGAATGCACCGTCAACATCCTCACTCAATTGACCTCTTATAATCAGCTCAGTAAGCATGTCAGAACCCGACCTAGTTCGGGGTTCCCCATTTGATACCAAGATGGGTTACTGACTGAACGGGTCCCACACAACAGATGATACAAGCTTCCCTTAGGATTGCATCCCTAGTACTAGGATTTCAATAGGTTATGCCTACTAGTTTAACAAGATTTCATAACCCCACATGTTAAGTTCGTCGTGTTCATACGTATAACCCGTCCCCACATATTTAACAAGATTAACTTAACCTTCCCACTATTTCAAGCAAGTTTACTTAGCCCCTACTCAAGTTAACAGGTTCATGTAATCCTTATGGATTCAAACAGGTTAAGTATTAGGTTCATCACCATTCATTCATTTATGGTTATAGTGCGCTAGACCTCCCACATTAAGTCTACAACTTGTGGATGATGGATATGCCGGTTGGGTCTAGGCATACTTCTTCCACAAGTCAAACTTAACCTCATGTCTTAGCATGTTAAATGTTTATGCACTTAGACCCCTCACATTAGATTTACGACTTGTGGACGCTGGATATGCCGGGCGGTTCCGGGGCAGGCTTCTACCACAAGTGTAATCTAACCTCGTGTTTAAGCGCGGTTATAGTTTCTAATTACTGTAAATCTAGGCATTTTCATTATAAACCAATTATCATGTTTTATCATGAGAAAAAATCCTCGTCCGTTCTACGATACAAGTTATGCCTCAGACTAAGGTTTAGATCAAGATATAGATTATGCCCCCAAATTCCTAGTTTTAGCTCAAGGTACTAATTATGCCTGAAATTCCCAATCATGTTTTATAATATGAATTGTGCCCAAATTAATCATTCCCAATCATTCCCAATTTCGTGCGTGATTTCAGCAATAGACCTAGGCTCGAAGGTATACTGGCTATAAAAATAAAAATGAAAGGAGGGAGAGAAGAGAACAAGAATAGGCATAATGAATAAAACTTACATATGTTGATAGAATTGGTCATACTAACAGAATAGGCATATAGTGACATAATTAGGCGAACTAATATAATAGGCGTATGGTGACATGATTAGGCCAACTAACAGGATAAGGATATCATGAACAGACATATGAGATCAAAACAATAAATTAGATATATAGGTAATACAAGATCTGTTGTGATTCAGATTTCTAACAGGCATAGGCTTAGATCCAAACTTATAAACATGTCAAGATTGCATTTTAGGTGTTTATATCTAAAAATAACATAGACTCACTGTGATTGGATCTAAAGAACGAGGAATTGATTGCAGATGTTGTAGCACAGATCCATGAATACGTATAACTTGATGTTGAAGAAGAATAGGCTATTTTACTCTGAGTCGGGGAAGCACCTCGTTGTCACCATTGATTTAGATGAATAAAACAATGGCTACTTATAGTCTAGGGTCAACGAATCTAGTCAAAATACAAGTCCACGTTCAGAAACTGAATTCTACCCAGATCTCGGGGGGGGGGGGGGGTCGACATGGGGGTTGATGTGGGGTGTCGACACCCATGTGTTTGTGTCGACCCATAGGTCAACACCCATAGGGTGGGGTTGACCCCTAACGTGTTGGACTCCCGCCCTACCCCGCGTCTCTGATTTTGTATTAATTGGAATGTTTTGATTGGTTTTGTATTTATATAATTCTCTTATGCGTATACAAACTTCTAACCTTAATATCTTTCTCATACGTTGTCCGTTTTACGTAAACTTGGTGTCTATCTTAAGCAGAAATCCGAGACGAATGCAATGGCGCAGTCCATTTTACTTAATTCTGAATATTTAATTAAGTATTCCTTGGTTCGTTATTTTAATGTGTTATAAAATTACATAGTGTTACATATATTATTCTATAAATGTGTTTGTAATTGTACTATTGCATATCACATCACATACAGGAATAAATATTTATTCTGAATAAAATGCTATTGACACAATTCAAAATTCAAACCCTATTTTTATTCAAATAAATAATTTATTTAAACATTTGAAATTGTAGTAACCCGCATTTTTAGCTGCCGAATAATTAAATTATTTAATTATTTAAATATCGTTTTGGCGATATCGACGACCTAAATTAAATAAAAATGATTATTTAATTAATTTAAATAATAGGATAAAATATATTTATTTCTGAATTAGTCAGAAATAGTGGAATTGACAATATTGTGTAAACTGGACAGTTGAAAATATATAATTCAGTTATATTGAATTATATTGACGAATATATTTATATAAGACAATTGAATTTATAATTTATAATATAATTAAATTAGAGCTTGAAATGGCGCGGCAGTTCGCTATTTGGCGATTCGAACTTCAACTGAATGTACAGGATTCGTTTTAAGCCGGATTTCTGTGAAACAAGAAACATGTGGAGCTAGTGGAATATATCTTTCTAGTGGAAGAGAAAAATTGGGATTTCGTCGTGTAGATTTTGAGATAAGTCCAAATCAAATTTCAGAAAAGTCGCTGTGGAATTCCTTTATAATTTACGACGCTTTAATTTCGTTATAAAAGGATTTTCGATATAAACTGAATATCGATAAATCTAAAATCTGAAATATCAAACTGTAAATTATGATATGATATTCTGGAGCTGTACGATATCATATGTGAAGATATACGATAATATTTAATTTTAAATATTTAATTTAATTATATTTAAATAGGCCATTTAGAGCGTTAAAAATAGCCACTTTTGCAAACGAAGTCGGAATTCGACGAAACCAGTTTTGTTGGATCCGCAATATCAAATAGTTGTTAGATTTCCAGTTTCGTGATTTTTAGAGTCACTGTGTGGCCATATGGATTTTTAGAGTGTAAAACAGTTAGTATTTTGACGGTTAAAAATACGCTGTGTGAGCAAACGGAGTCGGAATTCGACGAAACCAGTTTCGTTGGGACCGTAATGTCGAACTCTAGCTGCATGTCTAGTTTCGTGATTTTTAGGTATCATGTGTGATCACACGGATTTTTAGAAGTCAGAAATGAATATAAAGGATTAAATATAAATATTAAAAATATTAATATAAAAATATCTAGATATTTATTCTCTCTATAAATAGGCCACCATCCAATTCCTAAACCTAATTCACTTCAGAAGTCAACAAAAATTCCGCCGTAACAATTATGTTCCAAGGAATTTTGTTGGATCTTGATAAATCAAAAAGAAATGAAATAAATTACTAAAAATCCTAATACTTATATATATGATTCTATGAGTGATGCGGTACATCCTGGAACCCGTTTCAAGCAGTTCGATCACTATTTTGTGTGATGGGAAAATTACAGTGAAGGTCTAAGGAGGCTAGGGTTAACAATTGCGTTGGATTTTGGGCGAGAGGGTGGATTTCGGGTTCACATCTGGATTTGTGGTGTTAATTGTGGTTTGTACGAAAACTTTTGAGCATTTTGGGAAAAAAAAGGGTCGGAGCTATGTTGAAGACTGGACGATGTCGCACGTTCATCCAGGAGCTCGAACGTGTGCTAAAGGGCAGAGGGAGGTGCGGAAATTGATGAGAAGTTCGATGGTGGGTTTAGTTTGTGAATTCGGGTTGTGTAGAGGGAGCGGAGTGGAGATGAAAGTGGAAAATGGTGTGCGGGTTGTTGCTGAAGCGTGAAGAGGATGGGGAAGAAGGGGTAGTTCGGGTATGGGCTTCAAGGGAGGGTAGTTGGGCCGGTGTTAATTAAGGGTGAGGCCCGATTGTTATTTTAAATTAAGTTTTAATTATTTAAATTGTATGATAACTTCGAAGTGCCATAACTTTGTCGTACCTAAACGAAATTCAGCAAACCAAGATCCGACAGGATCGTATGGACGAGAGCTTCACAATGAAGCTGACTGGAAGTGGATTGGGGCTAGTTTGAATTTACGGTGAAATAAATTGTTTGATTCAGATCAAATAAACAGTTTATCGTTCTTTAACGATGAACTGCCAAGGTGAGTAAAACTCACCAACTCTGAACAGTTTATATTTTCATGTTGTATTTTTAGAACTGTTAAAATTGTCTGATTGCTGTGTGTTCGTTGATTGATTGAACTGCTAGTCAGTTAGTAGAAATATTATATATAGATGTATATATATAAACTGTTAAATATTTATATGTCGATTCTGTTTATCAGAATATTTAACAGTGAAGTGAAATCGATGTTATTCTATGGTCTAACATCTGTGATGCAGGGAAACAGGTTGGAGAAATTCGACTGGATTCCTCAACAGTTATTTTATTGTTTTTCATATATTTTAATATCTGATGTGCAGTATAACCTGTTGTTGATTGTGTGGGTATGGACGATATTTAACATCGTGATTTGATATGATCGAATACCATGACATGCCGAAATGTAGATAAGGGGATTTTCAAAGTGATATTGAAAACATCATATTTATAAAGTGGGATATTTATAAATAAGAAATGTTTATAAATTGGAATATTTATAAATAGGAGATATTTGAAAAGGAAATAAATTCAAAACATTTCTTTTTTAATGGAAAGGCCTGTGTGGCGAGTTTGGGGATTTTCCCGATGCTCCCGATATAAAGGAGGTTATGGCGAATTTTCCCGGGAATTTAAGGAGTTAGAATATTTCAAGAATAAATTTGAAAAGGAAATATTTGTAAACCATTTACAAATAGAATTGGAAAGGGAACATTATAAAAAGGAAACCATTTTTAAAGTGTAGAACCGTTATTTAAAAGTAAATCTTTTCAAATGAATAAAACGTTGTTAAAAAGGAAATCTTTATAAAGTGAATAAAGTAAATCGAATATGGTATTCGAAGTTAGTTAATCGAATATGGTATTCGAAGTTAGTTAATCGAATATAGACATTCGAATGGAGTTAATCGAATATGGTATTCGAAGTTAGTTAATCGAATATGGTATTCGAAAGTTAGTTAATCGAATATGTTATTCGAAAGGGGTTAGTCAAGTCGAGTTAGTCAAATAGAGTTAATCAGTTAGAGTTAACCAGTTGGAGTTAATTAGTTAGAGTTAATCGATTAGAGTTAAAACGAACTAGAGTTAATCAAATATAGTTATTTGAGACAGAGTTAATCAAACATAGTATTCATGGTAAGTTGCCATCTTGTACGACTGCTAGCGTAATTCGCAGGGCTGTAAATAGCCTATGGCGGTGGGATGTTTCCTGAGGGAGTTAGGCGTAACCATTGTGATCGCTGCGATCTAGAGTCAAGCGAATGGAGTTTAATCGAATATTAGTTATTCGATAGGAGTTAATCGAGTTGATCGAGTTGAGAAATAAGTTAAGTTAAATAAGTTGAGTTGATTGGGTGGTTCGACCAAGTTAGTCGAGCCTAGTTAATCGAATCGAATTGGTCGAACCAAGTAAGTCGAGTTAAGTTAGTCAAGTTAGTCGAGCCTAGTTAATCGAATCGAATTGGTCGAACCAAGTAAGTCGAGTTAAGTTAGTCAAGTTAGTCGAGCCTAGTTAATCGAATCGAATTGGTCGAACCAAGTAAGTCGAGTTAGTCGAGTCAAGTTAAGTTAGTCGAGTTAAGTTCGTCGAGTTAAATAAATCGATGTTAGTTTCATCGAAAGGAGTTTTCGATTATAGTTTAATCGAAGTGAGATTTTCAAATATGAGATATTAGAAAGGAAGAGTTATCGAATATTAGTTATTCGAAGAGAGATTTTCGAATATCGTTTATTCGAGAAGGAGTTAATCGAATATAGGTTATTCGAAGAAGAGTTAATCAAATAGAGATTTCTCGAAGAGAGTTAATCGGCAAATTCGATTATATCGAATTCGGGAAAATACTTATACTTTCCAATGTTTTAATAGAGATTTATTTATTTATAAATAAATAAGTGTTTGTTTAATTATTCACTAATAAGAATAGAAGTTATAATTAAAGTTAGATAATTCGAAAGTAGGGATTATAACGTTATCGTTATAACCAATGTTTTAAATATAGAAGTAGATTAGTAAAATTGGATCCGAGAAAGGCGTAAAGAAGTTGTTAAAGATTTAAAAGATAAACTTTGACCATTTTGAAGTTATAACGTTGTTCAGTTAAGGTCTGAGAGGTAATTATACCCCAACTTGAGTGACTTCCTTCTTAACTAAGAAATGGTAAGGTTTGATCGTAAAGAAGTTTTGGAAATGTTTTCAAAACGAGAATAAGAAATGTTTTCTGATAAAAGAAAAATAAGAATTTAGAATATAGGGAAACAGGAGATAAGTAAATAAATGAACTAAAGAGATTTATGTTAAATGATGTTTGTTCGATATAATCTCCATGTGGAAATAATATTGTTGTTTGCACACTTGTTTTCTTTGATAGTTAACTCACAGACTATCGAAGTTTTGACCATTTTAACGTTGTTAATATGGAGAGACCGGTTGGATTATTATCCATAGAACCACTCTGTATTGGCATAAGCGTCGCGAATCATATATGCCAAAAATAATTGAAGACGGAGTAAAATGCAAGGGCTATCGTGTTTACAGAATAGTGCCTTCGGTTTGTCCAGTCCTAGGACAACTTGTATGGACGAAGGTCTGACAGAGTATATCCAATGGATCGCGTAAGTTGATCTGTTCAAACGTATTCACGTTTGGTGGCGGAGGAATTCGTTTCTCTTAGCTGTATACCCGTGTTATTTTTGGATAAGTCAATTTGTGATTTGGCGGGTATGACGATGTGACATTTCTAAGTGAATGAAGATGGATGTCTGACATAGTATTTCCAGACGATCACGTACATTGATTTCTTCAACTATACCAAGAGTGGAAGCGAAGAAGGAAACTTCTTTTAGCTGACACGTAATGTACTGTTGTAAACGTCAATTAGTGATTTCGATGGATTTGACAGTGTAGCATTCGAATTGAATCTGATGTAATGATAAAGCGTAGCTTCTAGCCTCATCAACCGGTAAATGACAGAAATCGGGCAGGCAGCATGGCTAAGTCGGTCGCACCGAAGTAGGGTGTATAATCACCTATCTAGTAAATATTCATTTGTTTCTAAAATCTATCAATGTTGTCCCATATATATACGGGAACGGTTGCTGATCCCAACCGTTGGTGATGTACATTCGATACACTTAAGCGAAATGAGTGGTCGGTCATGTGTGGCTGAGTTGCAAGATGTTCTTGTTGAACTCCAGTATATCGTTCCTAGAGTACACTGATCGGAAGGTGGTTCCATACCTTGTCATAGTTGGAAATCCAATCATCCAATACGTGCTTGCGATTTTGATTATATACTATATATGTAGTAACGTGAGATGCAAGCGTTTCTGCTAGATTGATATTTATTTGTACTTAGACATTATTATAATATCAGAATGATATTGCTTTGAAAAGTTATTTGGATTCTCATAAGGGAAAAACACGTTCCGTATTCACGGCGTGGTCTTATGAGATATCATATACCTGTTTAAATGATTTGAGTTTATTCACACCAGTCCCATGACTGACCCGGAGTTTATTTTGTTTTCCCTAAACTCTTGGGTTCCTAAATTTGTACGGGCAGTCAAGTAGTCGGGATTTTACAGATACACTTGGAGAGCTTGGAGCAGGAGGCTTCAGGATTCTATAGCTATTATTATTTCCGCTGTTGTTGTAAGTGTTGTACTCTGATAAGTGTTATTGTATACATATACTGATGTTATTTCAAAGATATGTTATGTTATATTTTATTCGTTCCGCTGTGAGATTTCGTGTTTTACTCTGATGATGATGTTCTTCTTCTTCTTCTATTCTATAAGTTCTATCTTATCTATTCTCACCTTCTAATTTCTTTCATTAATTACTGGGATTTTTCGATGGTTTGGTTATCGATGTCGAGCTTACGTCGATAACCAAAGCCGCCCAAAAATCCGGGTTACTACAGTTGGTATCAGAGCCAGGTTAAGAATTACCTTGGCTCTGTGGCGTGACTCGGTAGAGATAGGGTTAGTAATACCCTAGATTGAGTTTGAGTGTATATATACGAGTGCGTATTTGTATTTGATATAAAAATGGTTTTATATTGTGGAGATTCATTGGCTGAGTTGTTTATGAGTTCTGGTCGATCAGTTTGATCCACTGTATCGATAGGGTTACTAAACACTCGAATACGATGAACCGTCATGGTATGTTTTGAAAGAGGGTAAATGGAATAATTTTACCCGAATATATTTGATATAGTATATTGGTTATGTTGGTTGTTATTATAATCGAGTAAGATTATAAAAAGGTAAAATGATTATAAATGACTAATCAGAATTCATATAAGTAAAGTATATGAAATAAAATGAAGAAAAATCTGAATTTAAATCAGATTGGAATTAAAATAAGGAAATTTTAAGTTCCTGGGAGATTTTGAAAACGTTTTTCAAACTGAAGGTGATATAGTATTGAACTCACTTCGATAGCTGGAAAATAGATTCTGATGATGAATCGCGACATCCTCAGTGTTCATTTTCGAGTTCTAAGTGACGGATAACTACCAAAGGTTTTGTTTTCGAATTGTTTTGTGAAAACAAGTTGTTTAGAAATTCAAAGGTTTTGAATTGGTATTATGATTTCAAATTGATTTGGAAGAAACCAGGAATTTAAGTTTTGGAATTAAAAATTTAACTAATGAAGTTAAATAAAATGATATGGTAAAGATAAATTGAAATTTAACTTGAACAGAGTTAAATAAAATTGAATTGGATTAGAGAATAATCTGTTATGGAATTGGGTTGATGAGTTAAGAATTTGAAATTTGATATTAGGGTTCGAATAAAATTCAGTTTGGATTTGAGGATATGAACTGATTGGAATTTGATTGAGATAACACTGGTATATGCTGAGTTGATAGCATATGGAAGTAGTAGAGTTGATGTGCCCGACAAAAAGGTACCAGTTTATATTATATATGGATTTGAGATTTTGACGAGCCGAATTGGCAAGCCGCTTGGCTGTTTGATTTTCTTTTGGGTTGAAGAAGGCCCAGAGAGGCGAGTTGGAGTTTGAGATATCGACCAGTACAAAGGAGGTGCTGGCGAAATTTTTTGAAAAGTTAAGGCGCTAGAAAATTTTCAGAATTTTTGAAAATTTAGTTAGTCGGAATAAATTAATATTTTAGTCGATATTAATTGGTTCAGTTGAAACCATAGATAAGAGGTAATCAGATAAATTTTTACCCAGTGGATAGGGTTGTCCCCTAGCTTAGCAATTTCGAGGACGAAATTTTATTAAGGGGGAAAGATTGTAGTAACCCGCATTTTTAGCTGCCGAATAATTAAATTATTTAATTATTTAAATATCGTTTTGGCGATATCGACGACCTGAATTAAATAAAAATGATTATTTAATTAATTTAAATAATAGGATAAAATATATTTATTTCTGAATTAGTCAGAAATAGTGGAATTGACAATATTGTGTAAACTGGACAGTTGAAAATATATAATTCAGTTATATTGAATTATATTGACGAATATATTTATATAAGCCAATTGAATTTATAATTTATAATATAATTAAATTAGAGCTTGAAATGGCGCGGCAGTTCGCTATTTGGCGATTCGAACTTCAACTGAATGTACAGGATTCGTTTTAAGCCGGATTTCTGTGAAACAAGAAACATGTGGAGCTAGTGGAATATATCTTTCTAGTGGAAGAGAAAAATTGGGATTTCGTCGTGTAGATTTTGAGATATGTCCAAATCAAATTTCAGAAAAGTCGCTGTGGAATTCCTTTATAATTTACGACGCTTTAATTTCGTTATAAAAGGATTTTCGATATAAACTGAATATCGATAAATCTAAAATCTGAAATATCAAACTGTAAATTCTGATATGATATTCTGGAGCTGTACGATATCATATGTGAAGATATACGATAATATTTAATTTTAAATATTTAATTTAATTATATTTAAATATATTTATATATTTAAATAGGCCATTTAGAGCGTTAAAAATAGCCACTTTTGCAAACGAAGTCGGAATTCGACGAAACCAGTTTTGTTGGATCCGCAATATCAAATAGTTGTTAGATTTCCAGTTTCGTGATTTTTAGAGTCACTGTGTGGCCGTATGGATTTTTAGAGTGTAAAACAGTTAGTATTTTGACGGTTAAAAATACGCTGTGTGAGCAAACGGAGTCGGAATTCGACGAAACCAGTTTCGTTGGGACCGTAATGTCGAACTCTAGCTGCATGTCTAGTTTCGTGATTTTTAGGTATCATGTGTGATCACACGGATTTTTAGAAGTCAGAAATGAATATAAAGGATTAAATATAAATATTAAAAATATTAATATAAAAATATCTAGATATTTATTCTCTCTATAAATAGGCCACCATCCAATTCCTAAACCTAATTCACTTCAGAAGTCAACAAAAATTCCGCCGTAACAATTATGTTCCAAGGAATTTTGTTGGATCTTGATAAATCAAAAAGAAATGAAATAAATTACTAAAAATCCTAATACTTATATATATGATTCTATGAGTGATGCGCTACATCCTGGAACCCGTTTCAAGCAGTTCGATCACTATTTTGTGTGATGGGAAAATTACAGCGAAGGTCTAAGGAGGCTAGGGTTAACAATTGCGTTGGATTTTGGGCGAGAGGGTGGATTTCGGGTTCACATCTGGATTTGTGGTGTTAATTGTGGTTTGTACGAAAACTTTTGAGCATTTTGGAAAAAAAAGGGTCGGAGCTATGTTGAAGACTGGACGATGTCGCACGTTCATCCAGGAGCTCGAACGTGTGCTAAAGGGCAGAGGGAGGTGCGGAAATTGATGAGAAGTTCGATGGTGGGTTTAGTTTGTGAATTCGGGTTGTGTAGAGGGAGCGGAGTGGAGATGAAAGTGGAAAATGGTGTGCGGGTTGTTGCTGAAGCGTGAAGAGGATGGGGAAGAAGGGGTAGTTCGGGTATGGGCTTCAAGGGAGGGTAGTTGGGCCGGTGTTAATTAAGGGTGAGGCCCGATTGTTATTTTAAATTAAGTTTTAATTATTTAAATTGTATGATAACTTCGAAGTGCCATAACTTTGTCGTACCTAAACGAAATTCAGCAAACCAAGATCCGACAGGATCGTATGGACGAGAGCTTCACAATGAAGCTGACTGGAAGTGGATTGGGGCTAGTTTGAATTTACGGTGAAATAAATTGTTTGATTCAGATCAAATAAACAGTTTATCGTTCTTTAACGATGAACTGCCAAGGTGAGTAAAACTCACCAACTCTGAACAGTTTATATTTTCATGTTGTATTTTTAGAACTGTTAAAATTGTCTGATTGCTGTGTGTTCGTTGATTGATTGAACTGCTAGTCAGTTAGTAGAAATATTATATATAGATGTATATATATAAACTGTTAAATATTTATATGTCGATTCTGTTTATCAGAATATTTAACAGTGAAGTGAAATCGATGTTATTCTATGGTCTAACATCTGTGATGCAGGGAAACAGGTTGGAGAAATTCGACTGGATTCCTCAACAGTTATTTTATTGTTTTTCATATATTTTAATATCTGATGTGAAGTATAACCTGTTGTTGATTGTGTGGGTATGGACGATATTTAACATCGTGATTTGATATGATCGAATACCATGACATACCGAAATGTAGATAAGGGGATTTTCAAAGTGATATTGAAAACAGCATATTTATAAAGTGGGATATTTATAAATAAGAAATGTTTATAAATTGGAATATTTATAAATAGGAGATATTTGAAAAGAAAATAAATTCAAAAAATTTCTTTTTGAATGGAAAGGCCTGTGTGGCGAGTTTGGGGATTTTCCCGATGCTCCCGATATAGAGGTTATGGCGAATTTTCCCGGGAATTTAAGGAGTTAGAATATTTCAAGAATAAATTTGAAAAGGAAATATTTGTAAACCATTTACAAATAGAATTGGAAAGGGAACATTATAAAAAGGAAACCATTTTTAAAGTGTAGAACCGTTATTTAAAAGTAAATCTTTTCAAATGAATAAAACGTTGTTAAAAAGGAAATCTTTATAAAGTGAATAAAGTAAATCGAATATGGTATTCGAAGTTAGTTAATCGAATATGGTATTCAAAGTTAGTTAATCGAATATAGACATTCGAAAGGAGTTAATCGAATATGGTATTCGAAGTTAGTTAATCGAATATGGTATTCGAAAGTTAGTTAATCGAATATGTTATTCAAAAGGGGTTAGTCAAGTCGAGTTAGTCAAGTCGAGTTAGTCAAATAGAGTTAATCAGTTAGAGTTAATCGATTAGAGTTAAAACGAACTAGAGTTAATCAAATATAGTTATTTGAGACAGAGTTAATCAAACATAGTATTCATGGAAAGTTGCCATCTTGTACGACTGCTAGCGTAATTCGCAGGGCTGTAAATAGCCTATGGCGGTGGGATGTTTCCTGAGGGAGTTAGGCGTAACCATTGTGATCGCTGCGATCTAGAGTCAAGCGAATGGAGTTTAATCTAATATTAGTTATTCGATAGGAGTTAATCGAGTTGATCGAGTTGAGAAATAAGTTAAGTTAAATAAGTTGAGTTGATTGGGTGGTTCGACCAAGTTAGTCGAGCCTAGTTAATCGAATCGAATTGGTCGAACCAAGTAAGTCGAGTTAAGTTAGTCAAGTTAGTCGAGCCTAGTTAATCGAATCGAATTGGTCGAACCAAGTAAGTCGAGTTAAGTTAGTCAAGTTAGTCGAGCCTAGTTAATCGAATCGAATTGGTCGAACCAAGTAAGTCGAGTTAGTCGAGTCAAGTTAAGTTAGTCGAGTTAAGTTCGTCGAGTTAAATAAATCGATGTTAGTTTCATCGAAAGGAGTTTTCGATTATAGTTTAATCGAAGTGAGATTTTCAAATATGAGATATTTGAAAGGAAGAGTTATCGAATATTAGTTATTCGAAGAGAGATTTTCGAATATCGTTTATTCGAGAAGGAGTTAATCGAATATAGGTTATTCGAAGAAGAGTTAATCAAATAGAGATTTCTCGAAGAGAGTTAATCGGCAAATTCGATTATATCGAATTCGGGAAAGTACTTATACTTTCCAGTGTTTAAATAGAGATTTATTTATTTATAAATAAATAAGTGTTAGGTTAATTATTCACTAATAAGAATAGAAGTTATAAATAAAGTTAGATAATTCGAAAGTAGGGATTATAACGTTATCGTTATAACCAATGTTTTAAATATAGAAGTAGATTAGTAAAATTGGATCCGAGAAAGGCGTAAAGAAGTTGTTAAAGATTTAAAAGATAAACTTTGACCATTTTGAAGTTATAACGTTGTTCAGTTAAGGTCTGAGAGGTAATTATACCCCAACTTGAGTGACTTCCTTCTTAACTAAGAAATGGTAAGGTTTGATCGTAAAGAAGTTTTGGAAATGTTTTCAAAACGAGAATCAGAAATGTTTTCTGATAAAAGAAAAATAAGAATTTAGAATATAGGGAAACAGGAGATAAGTAAATAAATGAACTAAAGAGATTTATGTTAAATGATGTTTGTTCGATATAATCACCATGTGGAAATAATATCGTTGTTTGCACACTTGTTTTCTTTGATAGTTAACTCACAGACTATCGAAGTTTTGACCATTTTAACGTTGTTAATATGGAGAGACCGGTTGGATTATTATCCATAGAACCACTCTGTATTGGCATAAGCGTCGCGAATCATATATGCCAAAAATAATTGAAGACGGAGTAAAATGCAAGGGCTATCCTGTTTACAGAATAGTGCCTTCGGTTTGTCCAGTCCTAGGACAACTTGTATGGACGAAGGTCTGACAGAGTATATCCAATGGATCGCGTAAGTTGATCTGTTCAAACGTATTCACGTTTGGTGGCGGAGGAATTCGTTTCTCTTAGCTGTATACCCGTGTTATTTTTGGATAAGTCAATTTGTGATTTGGCGGGTATGACGATGTGACATTTCTAAGTGAATGAAGATGGATGCCTGACATAGTATTTCCAGACGATCACGTACATTGATTTCTTCAACTATACCAAGAGTGGAAGCGGAGAAGGAAACTTCTTTTAGCTGACACGTAATGTACTGTTGTAAACGTCAATTAGTGATTTCGATGGATTTGACAGTGTAGCATTCGAATTGAATCTGATGTAATGATAAAGCGTAGCTTCTAGCCTCATCAACCGGTAAATGACAGAAATCGGGCAGGCAGCATGGCTAAGTCGGTCGCACCGAAGTAGGGTGTATAATCACCTATCTAGTGAATATTCATTTGTTTCTAAAATCTATCAATGTTGTCCCATATATATACGGGAACGGTTGCTGATCCCAACCGTTGGTGATGTACATTCGATACACTCAAGCGAAATGAGTGGTCGGTCATGTGTGGCTGAGTTGCAAGATGTTCTTGTTGAACTCCAGTGTATCGTTCCTAGAGTACACTGATCGGAAGGTGGTTCCATACCTTGTCATAGTTGGAAATCCAATCATCCAATACGTGCTTGCGATTTTGATTATATGCTATATATGTAGTAACATGAGATGCAAGCGTTTCTGCTAGATTGATATTTATTTGTACTTAGACATTATTATAATATCAGAATGATATTGCTTTGAAAAGTTATTTGGATTCTCATAAGGGAAAAACCCGTTCCGTATTCACGGCGTGGTCTTATGAGATATCATATACCTGTTTAAATGATTTGAGTTTATTCACACCAGTCCCATGACTGACCCGGAGTTTATTTTGTTTTCCCTAAACTCTTGGGTGCCTAAATTTGTACGGGCAGTCAAGTAGTCGGGATTTTACAGATACACTTGGAGAGCTTGGAGCAGGAGGCTTCAGGATTCTATAGCTATTATTATTTCCGCTGTTGTTGTAAGTGTTGTACTCTGATAAGTGTTATTGTATACATATACTGATGTTATTTCAAAGATATGTTATGTTATATTTTATTCGTTCCGCTGTGAGATTTCGTGTTTTACTCTGATGATGATGTTATTCTTCTTCTTCTATTCTATAAGTTCTATCTTATCTATTCTCACCTTCTAATTTCTTTCATTAATTACCGGGATTTTTCGATGGTTTGGTTATCGATGTCGAGCTTACGTCGATAACCAAAGCCGCCCAAAAATCCGGGTTACTACAGAAATAGTGCAGATTTCTAACTCCACTATTGTACAATTCACTATTATATAACAACGTTAATCACATATACATTGGTTCCTCACTACAACACTTATTTCACTCAGTTAAATTTTCAATTTCATGTACAGACTCATATACACACACTGATTCTTCAGCTGTTTCAATATCATGTCCAGTCACATGTATACTTGTCATAGAAACACATACAGTAAAATGAAACAAAAATAGATTTAAATTTTAGCAAATATAAATTTATTATAAATTTTATTTGCTTTAGAATTTTTGGTGTGTTTCTCATCATTTTTCTAGACTTGGCCTAATGTTTTTTTTGAGTTTAGACTGTTTGTGATATTCAAAGTGTTTGAACGTAAATTCCACAAGATAGACTGAATAATAGTGCTCGTAGATCATCCTCGACAAAGCTATAGTGGTCTGCTAATCAAGACCATCCTCGACTCACATTTACGGTCTGTTGATCTTGACCAACCATGACACAAGGTATAGTGGTTTCCTGATGTGTATAGAAATATTTTTGCACTTGTATATATTTAATTTTCCCAGGCGAGCAGGTACTAAACGGGAGCATGCTCAAAGGCACATGACACAAATATGGAGCAAGCACACGAAACTAAGTGAAGTGACATTATACAAACAAACACATATCATAAATGTATATATATATATATATACACATGTATGTATATATGGTAGTACATCAAGCAATAAAAGAATGCATCTCAACAATATTCACCATTGTATCCATGTATATGTATTGAACACAACATAATTGCAAATACAACCAAGCTGAACAAATTTATGCAATGTATATGTAGAAGTGTTCCAGTGTATATGTTAAATGTAAACAAAGCAGGAAAGTACATATATACACAGGTCAGTGAAAGATAGTCAAGACAAAAAGCAAAGGACAAAATTGCATCTGGTTGAATACAAGTGACAAACAAGGGTTCAAATCCAAGCAAGGTGTAACAGGTCAGAAGTTTCAATTGTGTAGCAACAATGCTCAACATAGTACAACATCGTGACATGAATCAAATGCAACACATATGGCATGCACAAGCTTTCATGTGCAGCAAGCATGGTGCATTCAACATGCATAAGCACCAGAGTTCAAGCTCAAGTGACACATCATCAAGTTCAAGGCACAAATAGAAAGCACTAAAGGGTGCACAACAACACAGATGTGTAAAGTGGCATGCACAAGATTTCACGTGGCAGTATGCATAGGAGTACATGCACATAACAGTATGCAAGAGACATAGTACAAGCGAGGACCAGCATGCATATCGCAGCATAATCAAGTGAATACAAAATATGAAGTGCAAATCCCAAGTGAACAAGTCCAATGGCAACTGTTCAATCTCAGCAAATGGTAAAGTGTCCGAAGACATGAACCAAAACATATATACAAAATAACAGCATGGTCAAATAAGTACGAACCAAGTGCACTAAAATGGTCCAACACCTGATGGGATGCATGAATACACAATGGCATATACAGACATCTACATCAAACACAAAATGGTCAAGACAAGGCAGAGTACATGGCATCACATGTATTGCAACTGGACATTCAACAGTTCACATACAGCGTGCAACACAAGTGGCATAGTATGGCAACATGCCAATGGAAAACGGTGGTACATCAAGTCACAAGCAAGGAGTCTCAACATAGAAATTCAAACATGTACACATGAAGGCAGAATTTCCAAGAGAATAATTGGCAAGCAATTGCAATACATGTAGTGAACAAGTACAGAGCTTCAGGAAAACAAGCAAAAAAATTCCTTCATGTTCGAATAGTTATTTCTTTCAAAAATTGACTGGTTCAAAAATGGAAAGGAACATAATTTCTATTCTTGGCAAATGTATAATCGGCAAGTAAATATCTTGGACAAAGCATATTATTTTCGCAAATATTATTCAAAGATGCCAGGAATCACTGCCAAGATTATCCATCAATTCATTTCCCTAAATATACAAAAGTGGCAAGATCGGCACAAATCTTTATTTTTAAGAAGGTATGTCGTTTATTTTTAGAATTTATTTATTCTGTTTTGATCGGTACTATGATATTTTTATATTTCGCAAAACTACAATAAACCTTATTCACTGCCCTCTAGGGTTAATTTAGATCCTACAAGTGGTATCAGAGCTGGTATTTTTAACTCTAGAGTTATGGATCTATCAAACAATGTCTTTCCTAATTGTCAGTCTAGCGAGAGTTAGTCTAGTAATATTCCAACTATTTTTGATGGAACAGATTTTTTTAAACTGGAAATCAAAATTTGAATTCTATTTAAAATCTTTTAATCCTGAATATTGGAATATCATTAAAAATGGGTGTGATATGGTAGATAAGAATAATATGGTTATTAATACTTGTGCTACACATACTTTGTATTCTTATATTAAAGATGATCACTATAACCATATCTTCCATTGTTTAAATGTACAAGATATCTGGAATACTCTCAATTTAACGTATGGAAGAAAAGATAACAAGTGCTCAAAATCCTCAAAAGTCCATTCAGATTCAGATTTATGCTTAATGGGATTTAAGATGATGATTCAGATGAATCAGATGGTGGAGACTCAATAGATCATGAGTGTGGTGAATTTTCTTTTGAAGAGTTGGTTTTTCTTTGTGAAAAATTAACAAAAAATATTGATTAATAAATAAAAATTTGAAATCTAAAAACCTTGAATTCATTTGCAAAAACAATATTTTTGAAAAGGTGTTGGAAATTCTTAAGATGACTAAAATTTCCGAAATGAAATTGGTGAGAAATAAAATTCGTTGAAAACCGAATGGATTTTGGGTGAATGAAATCAATAAAATCAAAAATCTCAAATGCGACAATTATGCGACTTTTCAAAAGGACTTGTTTGAAATGAAAGAGTTTTTCAAAATTCTTGAAAATGAAAATATGATTTTGAAAAACAATAAGATTGAGATTTGTAAAATAAATTACGATTGGGAAAGTGAATTAAAATATTTATGGATTTTGAAAACTTGAATTTGAAAAGCACAAACATTTTGAATTGGAGATTTCTGAGTCCAAAGCCAAAATTAAATTACTTAAAAATGAAAATTTGGTTTTGAAAGAAACTGATGGTGAAAAGAGAAAG
Organism: Allium sativum; assembly: GCA_030737875.1. Classification (NCBI taxonomy): domain Eukaryota; kingdom Viridiplantae; phylum Streptophyta; class Magnoliopsida; order Asparagales; family Amaryllidaceae; genus Allium; species Allium sativum. The sequence goes on from CM060920.1 coordinate 10,697,664, forward strand.
ATCTCTATTAATCATTTTTCAAATTTAATAAAAGAAAATAGTGATCTTAAATCTAAAATTCAAGGACTTGAATAAACTTTGGTTAAATTTTCTAATGGAGAAAAATCGTTGAATATGTAGTTGGAAAACCAATTTTTTGTTGTAAATAAGAATGGTCTTAGTTTTGGGAAAATTAACGAGTTTGCAAAGCGGAATTCAAACGATTTAAAAAATCCTTCAAATAGTTGTTGAAAAGATCGAATTCGATATTTGGAATCTAATAATCTCAAAGGATTTTTAACTCATAAACGAGATGAGAACTTGTCTAAAAACAATCCTATTAAACGAGTTCGGATCCCAAAAGGAAATAAAATGAATTCGAGCAAGATTAAAAGGATTTGGGTTCACAAGGGTATTTCAGTGAATGGTAATGGATTGTTGTACAAACACTTTTGGGAACCAAAACATGTGAATGAAGCTCGGAGTGGTTTCACAACTTTTGTTAGACCACTCTATCCTATAAACGATTAAGTACGAAAGGTGGCTAAGGAACAACTTCAAGAGATATAGAATTCAAGTTGTTCCAAATTTATGCTGAATCAATTATTCCGAGTTTCTTAGCTATGATTGTCGAGCTAGAGAATTCAAATTGTTAATGGTAAATCAGGTATGAACTCTAAACTCATGATTCTTTTTATGATTTTATTCCTCCTTTTATTCTTCCTTATGCTCTTCTTTTTATTCTTCTTTTTATTCTTTCTTTTGTTAATGTCGATTTGCTTTGACACTACCATAGTTTTTTTACACATCTTGACTTCTTAACTTCAAATTGCAAAATTCTTGACTTGCTGGAAATTAGATTCATTTATCTAAAACTTTCATGTTTTGATGATTTCAGATTTTGAACTTAAATTTGTGAAAAGCTGCAATTTTTTTGAAGTTTAATTTTTAGACTAGTCTCTAAATTTCTGACAGTGTTGTATTATTTAATCATATCTTGAAAAGCGTTATTCGGAATTCTAAGTTTTGGACGATTTGAAAATCTAATGAAATTTCACACATCTTTGTTGTTTTGAGTTTTTGTTGATTGTTCTTGCAAAGTCTTGAAAAACTGCACTCATTACAGCACACTACTCGTAAGCTTGATTGATAAGTTGTGACAGTTTCATTGTTTTTTGGTTGGGCTTGATTTTTCTTGAAAATCAATTGACATGGGTTGATATGTTAAATCTCAATTCATGATATTGACTTGGATATTTTGATTTTGAAATCATTTGTGATTGATGGTTGTTTGAATCTTATGGATTTGAATTCTAAAAGTACATCTCATCAAATGATTTCAAATGAACTGTTTTGGATCATAAATTATCTCTTGGGCTGTTTTAAATATTGTTAAAATTTCTCTTGTGAATCTTTCTTTGACACTGATTTTTTTCTGCTGCTCTGATAAAGGAAATTGAATTGCTGGATTTGTTTTCTTAGACTCGGTGATTGCACAATATGTTGAAAAATTAGTGTTTATACTTCATTAACTTCTATGGGAATTCCAAAGCTACAGCGGTATCAAACTTAAAAGCATTGAAAAATTTCACTTTAAACTATTTGATTTTTTGAAAGTGATTTTCAACCTGCACAGTTCTTTTAGAATCCCTCTTGAAATTAATATTTCCAATTTTAAAATCATTTTTGATTATTATTCAAAAATTGAATTTATTGACCAAATTGAATTATTTTGGAACTCATTAAAATTATTATCAGATTTATGAAATTGTGATTAGTTGTGACTATAGTATATTTCACAACAAGAGGAGATATTATTTAAATTTTCATGATTATTGGACATATTTTATAGTATCTTATTTCACGATCATCTTCTTTTCTACCATCTTTCTGTCATTCATCATGGTTTTATATAATGTGGAGAGATTATTTTCTTTGGACTTCATTAAAGAAAGTACAATTTAAAATTTATGATGGGAATGTGACTATACTATTTTTTAGAATAAGAGAGAGCTGAAAATTTTCGAAAATACTAGTATGATTGAACATATTTCATAATATAATTAACTTAGAGATTTATTTCACAACAATCTCTATTCCTTTCATATTTCTATCATTCATTATGGTTTTAAATACTGAGAGGACTTTTATATAATAAGTGTTACCCTAACCTCATTTAAAAAACCTAGATATGGTCATGCGTGGTTAGAGAACGCTTATAATTTAAGTTGCTACTGATCTCATTTAAAAGTCCTTATGGTTATGCATGGTTAATGAGCTCTTAAATTTTTAAAAAAAAGGGAAAAAAGAAAAGAATAATTTGTATATATATGAAATCTTCCTCGTAAAGAATAATTTGTATATATTTGAAATCCTCCTCGTAATGTAAAAACCGACCTATCATTCCATTTTCTGAACCCTGAAATGTGTTTCTATACGGAAATATTATGATTTTATGGTTGATAGTTTTGGTATTTGCGATATTTGATTTTTTTCTTTTGATTTGAATTTATAACCATAATCCAAATCCATTGCTATTTTGTGCTAAATATTTAAATTTATTTAAAAATAATTGGAATTCATTTTCGTACATTTGAAGTTATAACTTTCTCCATTTCATAAAATCCATAGTAAATCCATTATTCTAAAATGTGAAATTTGCTTCTAGTTAGAAGAATATTAAGATTTTTGCTTGATTAAATGTGGTTTAGAATATATATTCTCTCTTTTCGTCTAAATTTATATTTCTAGTCTATATTGGTCACTATTTCGATTTGGATTATCCTTTTGATAATAACAAAAGGGGAGAATGGTTAAGATTTTAATCGATGAGTGAATAGTTCAAGAATATTTTTAATATTGGAAATTCAATTGTTTTTTAAACTCACTCATATGCGCATATATAAGGGGAGTTCCATTATAGGGGGAGCATACAAATAGGGAGAGTTATATACTTTACATTCAAACACATTTATCATTTGGAAAATCTTATGTGCATGTTTTTCATCATCAAAAGGGAGAGATTATTGAATATAACATATGATATTTGTTTGATGATAACAAACATATATTATTATGTAAATGTGTTTGTAATTGTACTATTCCATAATGCATCACATATAGAAATAAATAATTATTTTGAATAAAATGCTATTGTACACAATTCAAAATTCAAACAATATATTTATTCAGATAAATATTTTATTTCAACATTTGAAATAGTATAGATTTCTGACTCCACTATTTTATAGTTCACTATTACATAAAACTTTCGGTCACATATACATTGGTTCCTCAGTACAACACTCATTTCACTCAGTTACATTTTTTTCATTTTTATGTACAAACTCATATACACACATTGATTCTTCAGCTACTTCAATATCATGTCTAATTACCTGTATATTGTCACAGAAACACATATAGTAAAATGGAACAAAATAGATTTAAATTCTAGCCAATATAAATTTGTTTACAATTTTATTTTCCTTAGAATTTTTGGTGTGTTTATCATCATCTTTCTAGACTTGGTCTGAATACATACATTTATTTAGGTCTAGACTGCTTGCAATATTGACGATGTTTCACTGTAAATACCACAAGGTAGACTGAATACTAGTGCTCGCAACATAGATGTAGTGGTCTGCCAATCTTGACTAGCCTCAACTCACATTTGTGGTCTGCCAATCTTGACTAGCCACGAAACAACGTATAGTGGTTTGCTGATTTATATAGAAATGTTTTTGCACTTGTATACTGTTATTTTTTCCATGTGAACAGGTGAAAAAATCAAGCACGCTCAAAGGCACATGACACAGAAATGGAGCAAGCACATGGAACTATGTGAAGCAATATTACACACACACAGATATATATATATATATATATGCATGAATCTATTTATATATACATGTATGTATATATATGTATACATAAATGTGTGTGTATATATATATGTATGCATTGCGGTCTTCAGTGGACCTTGTGCCTATTAAAACTTTCCTGGTCGGTTCTGTTTTTTGTTGTGACCTGTTTGGCAATGAAGGGGTGTTAGTTACTCTAGTGAGCAGATTGAGGAAAGGGAAGTGACGCCCCGATCCTCCACCTTCCATGGAGGCTGCCTCCTATCTTCCCTTGCTCATCCTTTAAGCAGTCGGTTAAGGACAGTGTTTCCCCTTCGACTCAAAGTCGACGCCGCCGACGTCCAAAAAATATTAAGAAGGCTCCTCCTTCTTCCTTACTAGTGGTTCTTGATGTTGAAGCATATGTTGGTCGTTCTTAAGTGCTTGGCCCAATTGGTTTGTTGAATTGTTTTGATACTCTTGATGGTGCACCGTCTTTGGACGATGATGTGGTAGGTAAATGTCCACCTGCCTCATCGATGTAATCTGAGTTTGATGTAGCTTCAGGTGTTTTTCTATTGGTGTTGTTGGCTCCTCCGATATTGTTGGCAAACAGGTTTTCCCTTTAATCCCAAAGCCTTTTACATTTTTGGTTCCAAACAATGCTCAGTTACTCCAGTTTCGGTAAGACACCGTATGCAGCCAAATCTTTATGCTTTTGTCGAGGCGGCGGTGTTTACCAAGCGTGGCGGTCTTGATGCATTGGTTTGGATGATTAGCCAAAATGTGGTTCTTACGTGAGAGCTTCGACGTTGGTCTCTTTGGAGGCGGTTGGCTTTTGTTGAGGGTATTTGCTACTTTGAGGCTTTTGCCTCTATCCTCGGATAGGTATGGATCTCTGATTTCTGTTTTACTTACATTAATAATATCTTACACTTGGTCCTTCCTTTTATCTTTTATGTTATGCATGGTTTGTCTGGCTCTTTCCTACTCTATTTGGTCGACTCGGTTTGGTCCATTTTAGGCCATACTAGTATGGTTGTTCATCCTTGTAATTTTTGGTTGTCTAAATAGGCTTTGTTTTCTTGTTATAGCCATTTCGAGACTTGGTTTGCACTTCGAGTTGGCAACTTTACATTGTTGGTTTCTTGTCGCTTCTATCGACTTTCATTTTCCTTATTGGAATGCGTCTTGGTCGGCTTTTGTTTCATATTTGGTTCAGACTTATCGACAGAGGTTTTAGTGGACATCGGGATGATTAGTTTGTTGATTCGCAGCGAGGCCTTCTCAGTAACGTTTGTGTGCTGAGTTTTGTGGTTATGTCTTTCCAGTTTTTGCTGGCTTTTTTGTCGGTTATATTGGGTGTTGACAACATGGGTTGGGTGCTCTCCTAATTGTAGACGTATAGCATTTCATAATCTGGGCCTTTATACGACCTACCCGGGAGATTATCTCACTATGTTGGCACTCCAATATGACGTATGTTAGTGCTACGGTAATAGGTCTTTACCTTTTATGGGGAGCTATCAATTTGGTGCAGCTCGGTGTTGGTAAAGATCACACAAAAATTGGTGTTGCATCCATTGAGTGACACTACATTGCCCACATCCCTTAGTGTTTCAGTCGTCCCGATGTGTCCATCCTCATCCGTTGTTAGTCCCATGTCATCTGCCTTTGTTTCTATCCCCTTTCTTAGTAAGAATGAGAAAGCGATCATTAACGATCACCTATCTCACCTTACTGAGAATTCCTATCCCTCGCGGTCTTGTTTTTCGTCACCCTCATTGCTTGATCAGGTTTACAGGGTGTCTTTAGGATTCCCTGAGATGGAGTGGCGATTTTTCGCCCCTCTTCCCTTCCCGTTGCTCTTTGCTTCGTAGACAGCGATCGACTCTTCACACTCCCTGCACCATTCGCACATGCTCTATAGCAGCATCTGAGAAGATCATTCGATCTATTCAACATATGCTTTATCTTATCTAATCTGTTCTAGTGTGTACTCCTTCTTCTGGAGTGTTTCTCTTTCCGTCGCTTTTTGTCGTATTCTTCTCTCCCTTGGATGGCGAATTTCTTGTACTGGAACATTCGTGGTATTGGAAAAGATGCATCTATCTAGGCTCGAACGCATCATTAGGAAACATTCGGTTTGTATCGTAGCGTTTTTGGAGCCATTTGTGGGTCCGGAGGAGGTCAGCAAGTCAGATCTCTCCCTTGACTTGTTCCTTAGCCAATGTATCTGGGTATATTTGCATCCTTTGGTCCAAAGACTTTGTGATCCGCCCAGTTTTTATTCTATCTAGCTTCTCGTTATGGCTTCTTCTTCTTCTTTTTCCTCTTCCTTTCTTTTTTCAGCGATATATGCTAAGTGTGATTGGACTGTGCAATTGGACCTTTGGTCTAACATCCTTTCGCCTTTCGATCTGGATTTTGTTGTCTCAGTTTTAGGCGGCGACTTTAATGTTGTCGCCTTCCAGCCTGAGAAGCGGGGTAGCTCCTCTGTTAATAGGGCGGCAATTGAGGTTTTCAACTCTATCATCATCAACTATTTTCTCTCCGGGGTTTCTTTTGTCGGTTCACCCTTTACTTAGTGTAATAACTAGGAAGGGCCAAACATGATTCTCTCTATATTTGACAGAGTGTTCGATTCAAAAGATTGGTTCAACATTCCATTCTCTTTTTTCGTTTCCCACCTGCACCGTAGTTTCTCGGATCATGCTCTGATGATTCTACGTAGCTCTCCCTTTGCCATGTCTAGTCCAGCCTCTTTCTAGTTCCAATGTATATGGAAGCCTCACTATATGTTCCACCAGGCCGTGAAAGATTCCTGGAACTCTCCCGTCATGTTTTCTCTTAAGTTGAAGTGTCTCAAGGCTTTCCTTAAGGCTTGGAACGTGCAGGTTTACCAGAATATCTTCGACCATGTTTGGGCGGCCGAAGAGACTCTTATTTTAGCAGAATCCTCTTTTGATGAGGATCCTTCTTATGCTAATAAGGAGGCGTGGGCGCTTTCCCAGCTGGCTTTCTCGTCGGAGCTCCATATTGAGAACGACTTCCTTCGGCAAAAGGCAAGGATCAAGTGGATTGTCGAAGGAGATACAAACTCCAAATTCTTCCATTCTTCTATTCGTAAGAAGAATATAATCCTATCGATTCATCAGATTCATCTCCCTAATCTCTCTTTGGCTTCCACTCCGAAGGAGGTTAAATAGACTATTTTGTCCCACTTCTTGTCTTTTCTTGGTTCTCCCTTGTGTCCATCTCTGACCCGTCCCTATTATATTTTATCGCCAAATTGGTCTTTCTGCCTGATAGCGTACCTTGCCGCTCCTCCTTCCTAGGATGAAATCTAGGCTTGGTTTTCGCACTCAGCAAGGATAGTGCATGTGGGCTAGATGGTTTCAATGGAGTATTTTTCAAGAGCGTTTGGCTAATCATTCAGGTGGATTTTTGTCCTACCATTCAGTTTTTCTTCTCTGGTGGAGCTCTCCCTATGGGATGGACTTCCACCAATTTGGTCCTTATCCCTAAATGCCAAAATCATCGCCCAATCGTGGATTTTCACCCGATCAGCTTATGTTATAGGTGCTTTTGGCACAGGTGCTTATTACGGTTTAAAATACACGAAAAGTCCTTCACTAAATTTTAGTGTAAATTAGTTCTCTATTTTTTATTCTTGATTGTTGCGGACATATCACCAGCATTACATAAAAGTTGCTGACATATCAGCAACTTTTCTGTATACAGTATAAAGGTTGCTAACATATCAGCAATTATTTACAAAAGTTGTTGATATTTCAGCAATAATTTATCACTTTTCTGTACATTGTATAAAAGTTACTGACATATCAGTAATTATTTGTAAAAGTTGCTGACATTTCTGCAATAATTTTTCCTTTGTTTCTTGAAAATAAGGACTGGATTTACAATGAAACTTCATCAGCGAAAATTGCTAACATATCATCAATTACTTACAAAAGTTGGTGACATATCAACAATAATTTTCTTTGTTTCTAGAAAATAGGGATCGGATTTACAATGAAACTTTGAAAGGGATGGGTTTTGCAATATGAAAGTATAATAGGGATGCCTCCTTAATTTTCACTTATGTAATTTCGCTAACAATGTTATCTCAAAGGTGCTAACCTCTCTTCTAGCACCTTTTTTGGATCGTATTATTTCTTCCTCCCAGGCTAGGTTCGTTAAAGGACATTTTGATCACTGACAACGTCCTTTTAGCCAAGGAGCTGGTTTCCCAAATTGATCGTAAGGTCAAAGGTTCTAATGTGGTCGTTAAGTTAGAAATGGTAAAGCTTATGACCGGATGTCTTGGTTTTTCATTGTTAAGGTTCTGAGGGCCTTCGGCTTCTCGGAATCCCTTATCAATACTATCTGGAGGGTCATTTCAACCTATCGATTTTCCATTCTCATCAATGGATCATCATACAGGTTTTTCAAGTCGGGAAGGGGTCAACGTCAGGAAGACCCCATTTCCCCGACTTTGTTCATCACTGCCGCCGAGGCTTTCATCTAAGGATTGCATTCGCTTACAATAGCAGGCCAGATTCAGAGGTTTGGCATTTTCAGAGGTTGTCTTCTCATTTCTTCCTTATCCTTTGCGGATGACATTATCATTTTCACTAATGGTAACCGTCGTTCCATCCATCTCCTTCTTAGGCTCATTTAACAATACGAAAGGTGCTCGGGTCAACTCATTAACTCTGCTAAAAGTTGCTTCGTCCCTGCGAGAGAATTGTCCCCAGCTAGGTCTTCTTGGATCGAAACCTTCACCGGGTTCAAGATTGCATCCCTGTTCAAGATTGCATCCCTCCCCTTGCCTTACCTTGGTATTTTCCTATACGGAGTAAGGAAGCTTAACTCTATTTTCGAGGCTCTGACTGACAATGCCAAGTGTAAGATTATTCAGTGGAATGCGACCCTCCTTCCTCAGGTATGGAAATTGTCTCTTATAAAGTCGATTCCTCACTCTATAAGATCTCATGTCTTTCTTGCTATGACTCCTACTTCTTCCTTCTTCCGCTCTTATCAGTATTTGGCATATTCCTTTTTCTAGGGTAAAAAGGACAATGTTAATCGTCACCATTGGATTTCTTGGTGCATCGTTCGTCATCCCAAAAATGAAAGAGGACTAGGACTTAGGAATCCTAAGGATATCTGTACTGCCTTTGCTTGCAAGTTATGGGCATGGTTTGGGGCGAACGATTCCCTCTGGCGATGTTTCTCCATGCTAAGTATCGAAGAATTCTGGGCATGAATTTCACCAGTGTCCCATCCTATGATAGAGAGACGTGGAAATGGATGCAATCCGTGAAGTCCTTCTCTCATTCACATGGTGGTTGATCTGGTTGAGATGGCGATCCTTTCTCGGTTAAGGTGGCATGGAGAACGACGAGGATCCCATCTACAAGGCTTCATATTTTTTCTTTCATCTGGGATGTTCGACTTCCTCCGAAATTTTCTTTTTTTATATTGAGAACTCTTCATGAAGGGTTACTGCTAGAAGAGAATCTTCAGGGGACTGGTATTCCATTCGTGTCCCATTGCAGATGTTGTAGAGCTGGAGACTTGGAGTCCAGTGCTCATTTGTTTTTCCTCGGCTCTTATGCCATATCTGTTTGGAATTACTTCGAGAACTTAGTTGGACTCTGAGATAATGCCACTTCCCTTGTAGATTTTCTGAGAAACTGGTAGGCCGGCATCTCAGGCAAATCTATCCATCCTATCATGTTTCGTCGGATTCCTTGTCTTATATGCTGGCATATTTTGTGCTCGCGAAATATGACCATTTTTTAGGAGTCTCCTATGGACCCTCCCACCATCATACGGAGGGTAAGGAATGATGTGTTCCTTGCCTTCCATGGTAGGCTTTTTAAGGGAACATTCGGCTCCCTCTTTAGTCGGTTGGTTCGTACCATTGATGTTACATTAGGTCTTCCTTCTCCCCGAGCGGGGATTGGTTGATTTTTTGTTTGTTTATTCACACTTCTTTCACCTCCTCCCTTTTATGTCTCATGTTGTTTTCAAGTAATGCAGGTCCTGGATTTACAGGTTTCTTTTGGGTTTGGTTCGGATGACAGAGCTGGAGCTTATGCTTGGAAAAGACTAGCTTCGATAGACAACTTTTCAGGCATGGTCGACGACACGTGTGCTTTGGGACCCCTAGGGATATCGCATATGCAATCAGTCGTTGATCTAGCCATGCAGTGCTTGGAGGCCTTTGTTTCTTCTCTGGCTTATGTTTGGCTCGTTGCATTAGCACTTCACGCTTCTGGCTGAAGAGGCTTTTGTCTAAAGGCCTTTGCTTCTTTTCATGTCTGTTGTTTTTTTTATGTTGTTATGTTATAGGCTTTGTAGTCATCTATAAACTAAAAATTTGTTTTTGTACGCCATTGGAGGAAATTTTTTCTCACCCTTTTGGTATATAATATTTCTTTTCCTAAATATATATGCATATATAAGGCGGTACATCAAGCAATAAAAGCATGCATGGAAACAATATTCACCATTATATCCAAGTATATGTAATGAACACAACACAAGTTCAAATGCAACCAAGCAGCTCAAATATATACATGGATACAACAATGTACATGTAGAATCGTTCTAGTGTACATGTTAAATGTAAACAAAGCAGGAAAGTACATGTATACATAGGTCGGTGAAAGATAGTCAAGAAAAAAAGCAAGGAACAGAATTGCATCTAGTTGAATACAAGTGACAAACAAAGGTTCGAGTCCAAGCAAGATGTAGCAGGTCAGGAATTTCAAGAGTGAGGCAACACTGCTCAACATAGTACAACATGGTGACATGAATCAAATGCCACAAATATGGCATGTACAAGCTTTCAGGTGCAGCAAGCATGGTGCACGCAACATGCATAAGCACCAGAGTTCAAGTTCAAGTGACACAGAATTACGTTCAAGGCACAAATAGAAAGCACTAAAGGGTGCACAACAACATAGATGTGCAAAGTGGCATGGAAAATCTTTCATGTGGCAGTATACACAGGAGTAGATGGACATAACAATATGAAAGAGATAGAGTACAAGCAAGGGCCAGCATGCCTTGCAGCATAATCAAGTGAATACAAAATATGAAGTGCAAATCCAAATGAATAATTCCAATGGCAACTGTTCAATCTCAACAAATGGTCGAGTGTCCCAAGACATGAACCAAAACATATATACAACATAGCAGCATGGTCAAATAAGTGCAAACCAAGTGCACTAAAATGGTCCAACACATGATGGGATGCATGAATACATAATAACATATATAGACATCTACATCAAACACAGAATGGTCCAGATAAGGCAGAGTACATAGCATCACATATATTGCAACTGGACATTCAACAGTTCACATACATGGTGCAACACAAGTGGGGCTGAGCTGATTAATACAAAATATAGAAACATGCCAATGGCAAATGGTGGTACAACAAATCACAAGCAAGGAGTCGCAACATATAAATGCAAACATGTACACATGAAGGCAAAATTGCCAAGATAAGAAGTGGAAAGAAATTGCAAGCACGCATGACATGAAGTGAACAAGTATAGAGCTGCAGAAAAACAAGCATAGAATTTCCTTCATGTTCGAATAGTTACTTCTTTCAAAAATTGGTTGGCTCAAAAATGGAAATGAACATAATTTCTATTCTTGGCAAATATATAATCGGCAAGTAAATATCCTGGACAAAGCATTTTATTTTTGCAAATATTATTCAAAGATGCAAGGAATCACTACCAAGATTTTCCATCAATTTACTTCCCAAAATATATAAAAATGGCAAGATCAGCACAAATCTTTATTTTCAGAAAGGAGTGTAAATTTCATCAAGCATGTAGCATGCAAGAAAATATCAATGTGATTAAAGGAGTTACTTTTGGGCAAAAAATGAATTCACATTTTCAAAACTTTCCAATTATTTTCAAGAGAAATTTTTACGTAAGAAATTCAATCAAACATTTCCAGAATTGAATGGGTATCACACAATATCAACACAAGAAGCCATCATCGAAATCAGAGAATTAAAGGGATTCAAAACCCTATATATACAAAACTCATTCATCAAAGGCATTGTGTCAAAATCACAAGAAATTCACTCGAGAAAAACAAATTAGAGATACTACATGCTATCGGGTTTTAATCACAAGAAGATCCTAAATCGTTTGACGGGAGCATCAATCAATCAAAGCTATCAGAGAAGAATTTTATCAAGCTTCCAGAGATTGTGATTTGGGGCAAAAGCACAAAGCCCTAATTTTTCATTCAGCCTCCATCAAAGAAAAAAAGGAAGCCGACATATGTTCGTTCAAGTAACATAGGATAAAGGGGGGTTTTGTTTATATTTGTTTTAAGTTGTTTTAATGTTTTGTAATCGGTCTATAGTTTTCTAGTTTCTCTTTACACTAGGGTTCTAGCTATAAGGTTTATAGTTAGAGAAAAATCTGATCATGGGGTTTGAGATTAGTATAAGGTTTTGAGTGTAGGATTAGAACAATAGCGAGGAGTCGGGAGTGTACAAGTGTTGTATGTGTGATATTATTTTAATTCTTAGTAGAAATCCATGGGAATACAGTGGCTATAGGGACTCATTTTCCTTTATCACATCGTGGCTATAGGAACCACTTTCTCTTTATCAACAAGTGGCTACAAGAACCGCTTTTCCTTTTATTACCTAATGGCTACAGGGACCACTTTGTCTTTATCAACAAGTAGCTACAGCAATGAATTGTTTGAAAAAGCATGCAACTTGGGTAAAGGAACCACTTTCCTTTACCACCTAGTTGAAAAGTCGATGTGTACGACTTAAACAGGATCTATATGGATATAGCGGAAATGTATGTGATATGCTAACTAATTAATATGCAATATTTACGCAGATAAAACCTAAGTTATAGAGATATATCACAAATAAAGTAAATGCAATAAATAAAGTAAAGTGACACCAGGAATTTTATACTGGTTCGGACTTCCCGCCCTACGTCCAGTCCCGAAGCTCCTTTTCAGAATTCACTAACATCGCCCTCTCTTAACCCAGAGAAATAGGTCAGTACTCCCGAGCCCCAAGAAGGATGCCTCTCGCCTGAGCAACTACACAGGTCTTCAACAATTACAAGTATTTGACTTCTGATTTGTGTTCTTGAATCAACACGGATAGCCAACGGTTTAAGTACAACCTTCCAATAATCCGATCCTCGCGTATATGATTTGAATGCGAAGATTTAAGGAAGAAAATTGCTTGTTGAATCAAATAATATTAAATCAGTTCAAGGATTCACAAGTATTTGAATTGGAGAGCTTTTATTTGCAAAGAATGCAAATTCATAGAATGGAGAGTATGGAATAGTAATTAGTAAAACTGGTGATTGTAAAACATGATTGAAGTTGTTTATATAATAGTATAAGAGTAGCACTCTTTCATGAAGAGTTTCTATAAAGAGTTGTGTCCATTTCCGTTGATTAATGAAGAGGAATCTCTTCATCAAAGATGGTGACTTTTCATAAAATAGTTTCTGGGTTGAATCAGTCGATTGGTTAAAAATCATCAGTTGACTGGTAGAATTAAATCATATAAATAAAATTTTCAAAACTAGCCGTTATATACAAAAACATGCTGACTAGTCGACTGGTCCTTTTTCTACCAGTCGACTGGTAGTCCAGTTTTTGTATATTCCAGGCATTTATAAGGCTTATATATATATATATATATATATGTATGTATGTATTACTTTGTTTTGCACATTCGTGTATACTTAAGGATAGATTTTAACATAATTCTGACATGACTCAATGTATATATATATAAAAAAACCTTATCTCTATCACATGATTCCCATTGGAACTTCATTTTTCGGCATGGATCAAAATCTTGTTATCAACATTCTCCCGCTTTTTGATTGATGAAAACATATCTGATTTTATCCCTCTGAATGTTTAGATCTCCCTGAATTTCTACAATAATTCGTTAATTCATAATTTTATAACCTTACCATTTGATTCCTGCATTAACAAATGTTAGCACAAATTTTCCAATAGTATGGAAAACGTAAGAATATATTAGCATGGAAACATAAGAATGGTATATAGCATATATAGAATGAGAGATATTTCTCCCCCTTTGTCATCGATTAAAAAGAAATTAAGACATTATAAGCACATAGTAACCGAATAACATTTTAGAGATCTTTGAAAGATATAATTCATAGTTCTCGTCGGAATCTAATGAAAGAATTCTATAAAAGGGGTTTATTAAAGATATCTGCAATTTGATTTTATGAGTTAACAAATTCTAAATTAATTGTTTGTTTTCAATATTATCTCTCAAGAAGTGATGTCTGATATTAATGTGTTTAGTTCTGGAATTGTTTACCGGATTCTTGGATAAATTTATTGTGCTCGTATTATCACAATAAATTATGGAATTTGACAAATTTACATTGAAATCTTTTAATGTTTGTTGCATATATATTACTTGAGCATAAGCTAGTGCAGCAGATATGTATTCAGCTTCGCATGTTGATAGTGAAACATAATTTTGTTTCTTGCTTAACCAAGATATAAGAGATTTACCGATAAAGTGACATGTTCCACTTGTACTCTTACGATTCGTCCATGATCCGCCAAAGTCAGCATCACTATATGAAACTAACTCAAAGGAACAGTCTTTCGAATAGAAGAGTCCAAAATCTTTGGTACAACTAAGATATCGTAATATTCGTTTAACTGCTCTCAAATGTGACTCTTTTGGATTAGCTTGAAAACGAGCACATAAGAAAACACTCATCATAATATCTGGTCTACTTGCAGTTAAATACAGAAGTGAACCTATCATGCTTCGATATAACTTTTGATCGACACTTTTACCATTTTCATCTTTATCCAAATGTGTCGTTGTACTCATTGATGTAGGTTTACTTGATGTGTTTTCCATTCCAAAACATTTTAATAAATTAGAACAATATTTTTCTTGATTGATGAAAATTCCATCAGATAATTACTTAATTTACAAACCCAAAAAGTAAGATAGTTCTCCCATGTGTGACATTTCAAATTCATTGGCCATTATTTTTGAAAATTCTAGACATAATTGATCATTTGTTAATCCAAAGATAATGTCATCTACATATATTTGAACTATCTTTACTGTCTTTCTTGTTAAATAGTGTTTGATCAACCTTTCCAATTTGAAATCCTGAATCTAACAAGTAAGTTTTGAGACGTTCATACCACGCACGAGTTGCTTGTTTCAAACCATATAGTGCCTTTTTAGTTTATAAACATGATCAGGATATTTTTCATGAGCGAATAGTGGAGGTTGTTCAACATATACTCATTGTTTAATGTAACCATTCAAGAAAGCACTTTTAACATCCATCTGATATAGTTTAAAGTTATGATAACACGCGTATGCTAATAGAATTCGAATTGCTTCTAGTCGTGCGACTGGAGCAAAAGTTTCTACATAATCTATGCCTTCTTCTAGATTGTAATCTTGTGCAACAAGTCTAGCTTTATTTCTGATGATGTTACCCAATTCATCTGCTTTATTTTTGTAAACCCATTTTGTTCCAATAACGGTTTGATCAGTCGGTCTTGGAACTAGTTCCCAGACTTCATTACGTTCAAACTGGTTTAATTCTTCTTGCATAGCAGTTATCCAATTTTCATCTGTAGATGCTTCTTTAGGATTTTTGGGTTCTATATTTGACAAGAAAGCTACATTACTTACCAAATTTAGTTGTCTTCTTGTCCTTATGTTTGAAGTTATTTCTCCAATAATATTTTGAGTTGGTTGGTCTCGTAATATCCTTGGTGGAGATCGGACTCCATTAATAGGAATATTTTGATTATTTTGAGTTTCAATAGCATTATTCTATATGTTAGTATGAACAATGTTTTCATCTTCTCTATAAATGTCAAAATCATCATCATGTGAAGTATTATTTTTCAGAATATCTGAATTAACAGAATTTTGAATAATATTTTCATCAAATGACACACGAAGTGATTCTTCAATTTTATTGGTTCTCTTATTGAAAAATACGACAAGCCTTGCTACGCTCAGAATATCCTAAGAATATTCCTTCTTCAGATTTTGAATCAAATTTTCCACGCTGATCTTTTGTATTTAAAATGAAGCATTTTGAACTAAAAACTTTAAAATAAGATATATTTCGTTTTCTACCAAAAAAGTTCATATGGAGTGTTTTTAGTAAGAGGTTGAATGGAAACACGATTCAAGACATAACAAGCTGTTGCAACTGCTTCAGCCCAAAAATGTTTTGGTTGTGTACTTCCATTTAATAACTTTCTTGCACATTCTTGTATAGTTCCATTTTTAGGTTCTACAATTCCATTTTGTTGCGGAGTTCTAGGAAAAGAAAAGTTATGAAAAATTCCTTTCTTTTGACAAAATAAATCAAATTTCTCGTTTTAAAATTCTCCTCCATGATCATTTCGTATGTTTTTTATTTTTAGATCAGTTAAATTTTGAATTTGTTTGACAAAATCCTTGAAGATATCAAAAGTATCACTTTTATTCTTTAAAAACATAGTCCAAGTACATCTTGAAAAATCATCAACAATTACAAACACATATCTGCTATGATTCAAGGACTGAACTTTAGTTGGTCCGAATAAATCCATATGTAGTAACTCAAGTGGTTGTAATGCTGATATAACCTTCTTAGATTTAAAAGAGGATTTCGTTAATTTTCCGAGTTGAAAACCATTGCATAAATTTTTAGTTTTGAATTTTATTTTGGGTAATCCTCTTACAAGATCATTTTTAGAAAATTTGTTTATTGTTTTAAAGTTAGTATGGAAAAATCGTTTATGCCATAATCAAGGATCATTGTCTTTGGCTAATAAACACGTACTTGGATTATTATTAACTGCCGTATTTTAAAATATAAATATTTTTATCTCTATTTCCTTCAAAAATGAGATTTTGATTTGAATCAAATATAATACATTTATTTTCAGAAAATTATATTTTGAAACCTTTATCACATAATTGACTTATACTTAATAAATTGTGTTTTAAGTTCTTAACTAATAAAATATCCAAAATAAGAGGTGATTTAGATATACCGTAATTGCTCACATCGCCTTTGCCGATGATATATCCTTTTGAATTATCTCCAAATGTGATAGTTCCTCCTTTTAAGTAAATGATATTTGTTAGCATCTCTTTGTCTCATGTCATATGTTTTGAGCAACCACTGTCTAGTATCCATTTTCCTTTGTTTTTATTGAGTGGGACCTACAAAAAATAAATCCAAATTTTCATTGGTACTCACTTCCTCTGTTAGGGTCCTAAGGGTTAAGTTTTAGGAAGCTGAACTCAAGAGGGCTTAGGTTCCTTTTTGAAAGAATAATTACTATTATAATGAACAGAATCTAAAAAGTTTTTAATATATTTATTCCTAATAAGAACATTATTTGTTTTCGGAATCCATATACTAATACTTTCCGAATATTTTTTTCTTAGTAGAAATATTCAATTTACTACTAGAAATTTTCGGTTTAATATTAGAAATTTTTGAACCAGATTTCCTTTTTGAATTAATTTCTTTATGATACCCTAGCCCTTTTTTACTAAAAGCCGGTTGAGAATTTTCTAATATTTTAGATAAATTCTCTCTACCTTTATTAAAATTATTTACATTTTTAGAAATGCTTTCTAACTTAGTTTTTAAACTAGAGTTTTCTAACTCTATAATTTTATTGTTTAAATCATGATTTTCAGATGCTAATAAATCATTTTTATTCTTTTGAGTTTCGACTTCTTGACTCAACATAGAAATTTGAGAATTTGCAATTGAAAGAGAGTCTTATAATTTTCTAATTTCTTCTTCAAAGATTTCTCTCTCATCTTTCAAAAGTTCTCTCTCAAATTCGGCTTTATGTTTATCTTCGTTAGCATGTTTAAACTTTCGCTTAAATATTTTCCTAGACTCTAAAATTTCAGTATCGATTTCTACTAATTCATCAAAAGTAAAATCACTTACATTATTATCCTAAGCCATGAAGCACATGTTTGCTTGCTCATTATCACTGTTGATATCACTTTCAGAGGATGAATCTGAGTTGTACCAAGTGACTGAAAAAGCACGTTTCTTTGATTTTTCATTTTTGCGATTTCTCTTCAGCTCTGGACAATTCTTTTGATAGTGTCTGGTCTTGTGACAGTTGAAGCATTCTATTAGAGAAGGTTCAGGTTCTTTTGATGAATTCTTCTTTATATTTTTGCTTTGACTTTTTCAGTATTTTAGAAAGTTTCTAAAATTCTTAGTAACAAATCTAGTATCTTCTTCGTTCGGAATCTTCTTTTTCAGCATGGAAAGCTAAATTTTTCTTATCTTGTACCTGTGCTTTCTTTGCCTTCAAATTCACTTCATAAGACATTAGATTACCGATTAATTCTTCCTGTTTCATGGCAGAGAGATCATTAGCTTCTTCGATTACTAATACTTTTCTCCCTCATTCATCCGTTAAAGAATTCAAAATTTTTGATACTACGTCAAAGTCGGAATACTTTTCTCCTAGTCTTAATAAAGAGTGATAAATGAGTTGAAAACGTGAATACATATCATTTATGGATTCGTTTTCATTCATCTTAAAATTTTGAAACTGATTCTTGAGCATAGATATTTTACTTTGTTTAATTTTGTTAGTACCTTCATGATTAATTTTAAGTGCTCTCCAGATTTCATATGCAGTGTTGCACATACAAATCCGATTGAACTCATTTCTATCTAAAGCACAATACAACATGTTCACAGCCCTAGCATTGGCACTAGCCTCTGCTTTTTCTTATGCAGACCATTCTGTAAATAATGTAGTAGGTTGTGTGTACTCTTTTAGTGTGATACTCCATGCATCAAAGCTATTTGCTTGCATATAAATTCTTAATCGAGTAGCCCAATAACTATAGTTCATGGCATTGAAGAAAGGTGGTCTAGCAGTTGATTGGCCTTCAGTATATCCGGTATTATTGCTAGTACTAGTGTTATTATCCATATTTTCTAAATATCAAATAACGATATTATGATTAAATGATGGCCTTGCTCTGATACCAAATGAAAAGTCGATGTATACAACTTAAACAGGATCTATATGGATATAACAGAAATGTATGTGATATGCTAACTAATTAATATGCAATAGTTACGTAGGTAAAACCTAAGTTATAGAGATATATCACAAATAAAGTAAATGCGATAAATAAAGTAAAGTGACACCAGAAATTTTATACCAGTTTGGACTTCCCGCCCTGCATCTAGTCTTGAAGCTCCTTTTCGGAATTCACTAAAAACGCCATCTCTTAACCCGAAGGAATAGGTCAGTACACCCGAGCCCCAACAAGGATGCCTCTCGCTTGAGCAACTACACAGGTCTTCAACAATTACAAGTATTTGACTTCTGATTTGTGTTCTTGAATCAACACGGATAGCCAATAGTTTAAGTACAACCTTCCTATAATCTGATCCTCGAGTATATGATTTGAATGCGAAGATTTAAGGAAGAAATTTGCTTGTTAAATCAAATTATATTAAATCAATTCAAGGATTCAACAAGTATTTGAATTGGAGAGATTTTATTGGCAAAGAATGTAAATTCAGAGAATGGAGAGTATAAAATACTAATAAGTAAAATCGGTGATTGTAAAACATGATTGAAGTTGTTTATATAATAGTATAAGAGTAGCATTCACATAAAGAGCTTCTATAAAGAGTTGTGTCCATTTCCATTGATTTATGAAGAGGAATCTCTTCATGAAAGATGGTGACTTTTCATAAAATAGTTTCTTGGTCGAATCAGTTAACTGGTTAAAAATCATCAGTTGATTGGTAGAATTAAATCGTATAAATAAAATTTTCAAAACTAGCCGTTATATACAAAAAGGGGCTGACCAGTCGACTGGTCCTTTTTCAACCAGTCGACTGGTAGTCCAGTTTTTGTATATTCCAGGCATTTATAAGTCTTATATTTATATATATATGTATATTACTTTGTTTTGTACATTCGTGTATACTTGAGGATAGATTTAAACATAATTCTAACACGACTCAATGTATATATATATATAACTTATCTCTATGACATGATTCTCATTGCAACTTCATTTGTTGGCATCAATCAAAATCTTGTTATCAACACTTGTGGCTAGAGTTTGTACATAGTTATCACAAATAACTCTTAGTTCATACATAGTTAACACACATTAATTTCTGTTATATAGAGTAATGTGGAGAAATTACAAATATATTGAAGTTCAACATGCATAACTCTCAGTTCATACATAGTTAACAAACATAATCACAAGCACGAAAAGTGCTGGAACATTTTCATTCTTAAACCACGTGAATTCAACATTGCAAATATTCAATTGCATGGTAAATGGTAGCATCCAGTACGCATTTCATTCTTAATGGAAACATTCATCCTCTTTAAGCGATCATTTTTATCTTTCATCTCAAGTGCATATTAGATCGCTTTTTCCATGAGCGGTGGATTGATCCAAGCAAAAAAAATTACAATTTTGCAGCCTTTGGGGTGTCTCTTCTTCAATAAAACGCTTACAACTGTAAATGTGACGCCTCATATTCATCTTACTTTTATAAATAACAATGTTACATTCGATTCTGCAATAACAAAGTACTGAACGTCCCATTATACTCGAGCTTGACCTATCGGGGTTTTGAGGACAAGCACACTCAGTAGCCTAGCATGGTATGACTATAGAATTTGTTATGGATTCTCTAATTCCGTATTTTGTTACGTAGCACAAACGAGTTTAGTACAAACCTCTTTATTTGCCTCTTGTATTTGGGTCTCGGGAACAAATCCAACCTCTTCGCCTTCATTCTTGTTCTGTTCGTAACCATCAAACATTTTAGCCATAGTTTCATCATTGATTTCCCAATCCCCTATCCTAACCTGTTACAAAAAAAATTAAGTGGAAGATGCATGTTGTATTTAACAGTAAACCTAAGTGTGGACAAGAGAAGTAGACTAATTTCTTACATTGATGACTTGTTTGAAAGAATTTGCACATAATTTAGGTTCTGCTTTAAGTTTGAAGTAAAGAGAAATGAAATAGATAAAATGGATGTATGCTCCATTTAAATCAGTTGATATTTGACATCTATAAAATTATGATGGGATAATAAAGTAAACGAACTGCTGCTACGCGACAAACTCAAGTTAATTAATTATAAATATTTCATTATTTAATCTTTTTAATAGCCTTACCATAATTTATATAAAATTTTAATTTGGACATATCACGAAAACTATAAGATGAAATCTTGTTTTTTCTCTTTCAGTGGAAAACCTTAGTTTTGTTAGCCACGAGGATTCTTGTTTCAAAGGTTTCCAAAGTACACTATATTTGATATTCCATTTTGAAATTCAAACGTGAAAATTACGAACTACTATTATGCGACAAGCTCGAGTTAATTAATTATAAATATATCATTATTTAATCTTTGTAATAACCTTACCGCAATTTTTATAGAATTTTAATTTGGACATATCTCGAAAACTTTAAGATGAAATCTTTTTTTTTCTCTTCAGTGGAAAATCGTATTTTTATTAGCCAGGAGGATTCTTGTTTCGAAGATTTCCGACGTATACTCGATTCAATATTTCAGTTTGAAATTCAAATCTGAAAATTACAAACTGTCGATGCAACAAACTCAAGTTAATTAATTATAAATATTTCATTATTTAATCTTTTTAATAACCTTATTGTGATTTTTATACAATTTTAATTTGGACATATCTCGAATTAATATGACGTGGCTAAAGTGTAAACAACAGTGTGTGTCAACATCATCTTTGTTTGTTTTCTTCTCTTGATACAACATGGCTACATCGTATATAGAAGGGTGTTGTCAACCTAATTGACTTGATTTAAACAGATGATGACCTGGCTGGTCTAACTCAATCAAAAGCTTTTCTGAAATCTCGCCCAACTACGAACAAAGAACGACCCGGCTGGTCAACAATGTATATAGCAATATGTAGTCTGTACTCATTTCAAATGAGAACTGTCATTCCAACAGTGAACTATCTTTTTCACCTAGTGGATATAACACTCAATCGTTTGAAAAAAAGTGCATCGTGTCTACAGAAACTAAAATATCATGTTTGCATGTGAAAGTTTTTAAAGTTGACACTCTTAATGCTTATAAATGTTCAATTTTTCTACCAATTTATGGATAATTCGATGAACTAAAATATCCACCATTAATTGGTCTTCTTTGGAGTTACTTGTTCCCATGAAAGCCTAAGTTGAATTTGATCGCATTCATGATATTATGTTGCATAACAGTAGTGGTCTAAGCCATGAAATGCTGTGAAACATGGTGACAGAAACTTACAACACCCATCCTGACTGCCCCAGCGAGACGCTCGCATTCAAAAATCCATAAATCATTTAGGGATTTTGCTGAAGCTTGTAATCGTTACCAGGACATTATCGAGATCGTTGAAGAAGATGTATTTCAAGCAAAACTGCATACTACTTTAGATTCACGTTATTTATTCAAATATGGAAAGGAATTCATAGGACACGTAGCTTATGAACTTCGCTACAGTTGGTTTACTGGATATGGCCTCGGATAAGCATTGTCCTAGCACAATAACTTTATTATATTTCTTGTGTTTAGCATTTGATATTGTGGTGCTTTATGTTGTTTGTTTTTGCATTATATAACATCATCTTGTGTTTAGCATTTCAATAAGTTTCGTAGAGTCTTGGTCGAAAGAATTCCAGCATTTTAAACACCTACTTCCACTCCATGACAAGATTGTTTTAACTATATTCTGCTTATGAGTTCATACTTTTTAAACAGAGGACGACCCAACTAGTCTAACTCCTTCTGAAGCTATTCTGAAATCTCTCCCAACTACGATCTCTGTAATAACCATACCATAATTTTTGATAAATTATAAATCTAAAAATCTAGAAGATATAATCTTAATTTTTCTCTTTTATTTGAAAACCCTGGTGTAGTGGACCCATGTGATTCCTGTTTCAAAGATTTGTGACTCAATTCGATATATCAGTATAGAGTGGCTACAGTGTATATAGAGAGGCATTGTCAACATCAACTATGACCGGTATCTTTAATCAATATATAGTGGCTACAGTGTGAATATCAGCTTGTTGTCAATACCAACTTTGTATGTTTTCTTCACTTAATTACATTGTTGCCGAGTTGTTAACATCAACTTTGTCTGATTTCTTTAATCAATATATAGTGGCTATAATGTGAATAGCAGTGTGTTGTCAACATCAATTTTGTCTATTTTCTTCACTCAATAACAACGCGACCACACGGCGCATTGTAAACATCAGCTTTGTTTGGTTTCTGTAATTAATACATAGTGGCTACCGTGTGAATAGTAGTGTGTTGTCAACATCAAATTAGTCTGTTTTCTTCACTCGATAACAACGTGGCTAAAGTGTATACATCTAAGGGTGTTGTCAACATCATATCTATTTTTTTCTTCACTGGTTACAAAGTGGCTATATATATATATATATATATATATATATATATATATATATATATGAGCTGTAATTCGTGTCTTGCTCACAATTCTTCATTCAAACAAGCTCTTCGTTTCCCACGACTTAGCATGCCCAAAGTTATGCCTTCATGGCCCTCATCTGTTGTTTTCGACTAGTGGCCAGCTCACGATACTTCTCTAGATAGTCCAAGAACTAATGTAGATTGGCTTATCGAATACCAAGAGCAACACTGCGAGGATGTGCATCGTCAGTAGCTAGATCTGAACCAACTTAGACTTCAAGGACTTGTTGAAGCTCCTTTAGAATAGGACATTCATCAGGGTTTAGCTGCTCAACCTCCAACTCAACAAGTGATAGAACAATTTTCAGTTGTTCCTCTATATAAACCAGAGGTACGACTAGCTTCAGTTACTTAACCTCCATACAATCAAGAGGTTGACTCATATCTTATTTATTGCCATTGTGGGTATGTAGTAGAGGTATTGGTAAGGAAGGATAGAGAAAATATTGGTCGTAGGATCCAGCTATGGCCATTATGGCCGATGCAGCTACTTTGGATGGATTGACGACCGTTTATGTCCAAGGGGAATTTATTATGCTAACGAGTTGGAGAAAGAGATAAGGCATCTCAGAACTGCTTTAGAATCTTTTCGAATTGAACGTAACATGTAGTTTTCTTGCTTAAGTATTTTTCTAGTTATCATCCACTATATCCTATGTTTTAGTACTTATTTCCTTTGTATGACTGAACGAAATGTAATTCGACATGATTAACCAAAGACTTGAGAAGTTTAGTTCAACGATAAACATAATCAAGAATGGTAATGAATATAATAAATAATATATATTCTTCAAGGTGACATAAGATGACATCCACACAGAAATGATATAACATGATGAAAACAGTACATCGTATAAAGAATAACTATATATACACAGAAATCATATGTGATGAACAATAATGACATGTAGCTTAACACGGGAATGGTATTAATATCAAAACACCTAACCAGAATAATAAATACTTCACAACAAACTAATTACAATACAAACGGTCATCAATCTCTATGTGGATGAGGTGTACGGTGACGACGACTTTCATCCTCATCTTCATCTCGGCTACTGCTGGGACCAGATAAATGCTCGTAGTACATCTGCCTGTTAACAAATCTCTTGCACTCTTCCTCCAGCTGCACCTGCAGTCGGGTTATTTCCTCTGCCTGGATACATAGCTCACTATCGTAGTGCTTTAGGCTATGCCTATGCTCTATGTACCCTATGTGTCTGATCCCCATCTGCATATCTTAAAGATCAGATATGATATCTAGGTCGGATCTGGATAATATTATGCGGCGGAGGATGAAATACGTCAACATAACGGTTTGGTTCGACAGTAGTGACTGCTATGGTCCATCCAAAGTAAATAGTAGTTGCAATGTGTACTGCTGCATGATAACCCTGACCCAGCTGTGTAATATCCTCAATAATAGAGGGATGTAAGCCAAGACCGACTAAATCTATTGAAGTTTCATGGGTGATGGTATCAATGGAACCAGTGAAAAATCTACATCGGACGTCGACATACGAATGACAGGTAATAACAAAGATCTCCACTACCACCAACCTTCAGCCCTAGCTAGGTCAAGCTGATAGGATGGGTAAACCTTGCAATGATAAGTATGAGGATGTGGATCATCAGGAATAACATCCGAGTCGTATAATTATCTCCAGCACCTCTCACCAAGATACCAATAAGCACCTAATGCCAAAGGACATGATATGAGTGGAAATCTCCTCCCTACAGGCATCCTAGTAGTCTCTATAAAATCAATCCCAAATGATATACTGACATGAAATGGATGACATATAATCTGGTGCCTGTACATCCTCAAGATGTTCTGGTTATAGGGAACCAAGTAAACATGATGAGATTCATTATCCCTTTGACCTCTGTTGTCCGCGGTACAAAATGATAGATGATAGAAAAAAGTAGATGCGTCAGATGTCCGAGTAACAAAATGAAGATTTACGGAATAATCAAAATACCAGTACTTAACACTTCCAGGAAACAAATAAAGAAACCTGTGAGTCTGAAATGGTGTACTGTATATCATGGCATTTATATAAGTGGGCAATAATAGGTGTACTCCAGTCATTTAAAATAGCACCATTAAAATCCAACTCAGATACGACCTCAAAAAATCCTACAGCCATACTACTTTGCTCGTCGTGCTGAAGAAAAGGTTACCAATGAGGTAAAGAACACATAATCGTGCAAGCTCTTGATCATCAACAGGAGAGTACCGACTAAATATATTGTCCATGGTCGCACAGATAGCGTTGATTCTTATAGCCCCTCTGACCTAATATTATGCAGCAAAAATGTCTAGATGAGGCAGTAGATCATGAACAAGTCTCACGCCATTGAGCATCATTGAAAGAGAATGACGGATGTCTGGCTATCTCTATACTAATGCCGATAAGCATGGCGAAATGAAGCGGTGTAATTTCTAGCTCACCACAAGGAAAGTGGAACGTGTGGGTGGTATTATACCACTATAAAGCAATAGCAGCACAAAGTTGCATATCATCATGTATACCATGATTGATTCTAAAATTGTATGGTACAGAATAAGGTAAACTATGCAGTGATAAATAAACTAATAATCACGGTAAAATGGTCATAAATTACCTAAGAAACAATCGAATCTGAGGCCATATAATAATGTTACGACTCTATCTTTGTATGCCAAGAGCCACATGAACGGATATTACACGACTGTTCAAGTTAGAGTCAACATCAAACTTCTATTAGTCATGTGATAACCTATTTCAGTTAATTTAATATTAATTGAACAAAAAACTTACAGCCAATCTCATCTGTGTGCTGACATGTACTTCGCCTTTTGGAAGCGCTCGAAAATTGGATAGCATAGGAAATTTTGCTGCGCTAAGATTCAAATCCAAAAATACATCAAAGTTGACTTCTCACGCGAAAGTCTGGCCCACACCTCTACGTGTCCTACCAGCTCAATCATCTCTACGACCACGATGACCGCTTCTTCTGCTCCTCCGCCCTAATTTTCCATATTTTCAGCAGCTTCTAAAAGTTCTTTTATACCATGCTCGTGCATATATGATGTAATCCCTTGTTCCTCGCAACTTCCGCTTATGCCACTTCCACCTACACCGCTGCTACTATCTTCTTCATGCATGAACTTTTTCACAAAATGTCTTAGCATTCTAGACGCCTTCTTGAGTGCATATCTCGAAAATAACCTTTAATTTGGCTATAAACTAATTGATTTTGAAGTTTTTTTGCGGGAATTGTGGTTTTCTTTTTGGTTTTCGGGTTGGAAATGAGATTGAAGGTAGAATGAAGGAGAAGAGAAGGCAGCTGGGTGATTTAGGGGAAGAAATTATGACGACAAACAATTTTCCAATATAATCTATAATGCCAATAAGTTTGCAGTTTTATTCACTGGTTTATGGCTTGATGAAGTTATTGGCTGCTACGCCTGTTTGTTCATTTGAAAACAATGAGAGAGAAAAACTAAACAGAATGGATTATTATGCACTGGTTGCAAAGTTTTTGGCCACTATATGGAGAACTGTGATGAGAATTTATGTGTGGCAAAAGGGGAAGTTGTGAAGAAACCAACCATCAGTAAAGCTCATATCATTGAACAACAGCCAATCACTTATGTGGATAAGAACAACTTGAAGGAAACTCCCAAGGATCGACAACAGAGCAATGTAGTTACACATTAGAGAAGAATGGCTACAACAAGAGTTCATCCATGGCAGAAAGTTGGGCACAATAAGAATAAAGTTACTTTTAAGGATCCAAGAAGTAGAAGCACACTGGGTGACTATTTGAACACTGCCAGGAAGACTCAATGGCAAAAGAAAAATTAAATGATTACATGCCTTGAAGATAGTTCATTAGAGGAAGGGGAGATACTAGTCAATGTATTGCAGAGTGAAGGCAACTTTTCATTTAAAGGTAAAATGGTTATGGAAGCAAGTATGAGTGAAAGACATGAAGGATGTAGGATTGGCAATTTGGCAACTAGCAAACGATTTGATAATTTGCAAATATTGAGCAAAGAGCAACAAGGAAACGCACATGAAAAAGCAATAGGTAACATAGTAAGAAGTAGTGAGGTAGCATCAGAAGTGTAGAGATTGGAAAAGAATGAGGGCATAGTAATTCAAGATTTGGGAACTAATTTGGGCCTCTCTAATTTACCTGAACAAAATAAAGAGAGTGATCATGCCAGTCAACCATTTACCAATAGCAGTGAGAATGTACCCAACATGCAAGATTTTGATAGTACTGATGATAATGAAG
This sequence comes from Allium sativum, assembly GCA_030737875.1. Classification (NCBI taxonomy): domain Eukaryota; kingdom Viridiplantae; phylum Streptophyta; class Magnoliopsida; order Asparagales; family Amaryllidaceae; genus Allium; species Allium sativum. The sequence continues at coordinate 10,725,415 of CM060920.1, forward strand.
CAAATAACAATATTCATCCATTGATGCTAATTGTTTTTCGACTCATTGGTGGTATGAATTCAAATGATCAGAATGTTGTAGACAACATGAGAGAAACTATATTGGAATCACATGTGCAAGAACTGGCCAACAAAGAAAAACAAACTAAAATTGCTACTACTTCAAACACATACACTGGTCGTATTTATGAAGTCATGGAAGTGGATCAAAATGTTGTGAAAGCACACTGTAGATGCAAGCAATCCATCTAACAACACCAGCCATGACATCGACAACAATTCATCAATACCAACTCATTCAACATTTCCCCACCCCTAGGGCACATATCACCAACTGAATCCCATTTCTATGAAGCTGGAAAGAAATTCAGATACATGCAAGCTAACATTTTCCTTAAGATAGGCAAGCTATCAAATGTGGACTCACCATTGCTAAGAAAGCATCGAACAACTATAGAAGCATCACAAATCCAGACCAGATCTAAGGCAAACAGTGCTAATAAAAACAAAGTGTTTCCCAATGATCAAAAATATGCGCATGGAACATTAGAGGTGCACATTCAGACCTCAAACTTGATCAATGTAAGCGTCTTATAAGAAAGTACAACCTAAGTGAGCTAGTAATTCTTGAAACAAAATTGAATGAATCACTATCAATGAGAGCTGCTAGGTAAATTGATTCTAATTGTTCCATGTTACACAACCTTTCTGATGCTAGCTATGGTAGGATTCTTTTACTTTTTGATCTATCTATACATAGTGTAACAGCCCACATTTTACGTATCAGAAGATCGTAAAATATTTTTATTTTATTCCCTAAGGGTTGGATCATTCTCATGTTTTGATATGTTGCTTATATGGATGTGAGACATGTCCATAATTTTTACCGATTTTGTTTGTGACCAATTTTCCCCTATCAGTCTGGTATAGGGCATAACTTTTGACTCAGGTCGAATCAGAGGGTGAGATGTGCCATTGGAAAGGAATTGATGATTGCCTTTCCATAGAGTGGTTACATTAAAGATTTGGCTCAGCGGTTTGGGAAAAATCGCTGTTTTAATGTTTTACAGTTGGCTGTTCAGGTTTTGGGAGCCTTAATGGGCTGATTTGGGGAGGCCCATTAGTGGGCTGGTGGAAACTATAAATAGGGGGTGAGAGGTATGGGAAATAGTTTACTTCCTCATTCTCTCATTAGGTGGCTTTGTGTTGCTCCTTCCTGTAACACCTTTCCACCATTAAAAATCTAAATCTAAGGAGGGAAAATGAAGATCTACACCATCGAAGGCTAGATCTACATCAATTTAAGAAGGACTTCATCGGCTCAAGGGGTTTGGTTCGAATTGCTTGCTGTCCGAAATCTTATTGCATTGGTTTTTGCTTGTTTAGGAGAATCGGTGAGTGATTTACATCTCTCAAATGGATTCAATGAAGTATATGAGTGTCTGATCATGTTTTTCATCATGTTCAAGTGTTTCACCATAGATCTATACCATTATAAGTTCATTTTCATGTAAATCACCCTATGATCTATCTTAATAAGTTTAACTAGTAATTTCTATGCTATTCCATATGATTATGCAAGTTAGATCTATAGGTTTGTTCATATTTACATTTATGGTGATTTTGGTGAATTTCACATAATTATTGATGAAATTACCAAATTGGTGATGTTATTGGTTTCATAACATGCTTGTGGTTGTATTTGGTGAATTGGTAGAGTTGGTTTCGTCGATTATATCGGTTGGCGAAGTTTTCGTCGAAATTGGAGTTGCATTAGGATGGTGCAGGTTTTGGGTCACAGGTAGGGGGTCGGTCGCACCAAAGGTGCGAATTTCTTGGGAAACAAGTCAGTAAGTGGGACGAACGAGCCAGGAGGGTCAGTCATGCAGAAACTTGGCTCGAGTAAGCATTGGTCTGGGGCAGTTCGGCCAAAGCAGAAATAGAAGGGTCGGTCGCACATGGCCCTGGTCTGTCGAGCGAGCCAATGGGTGGAGTGTTGGGTCGATCGAGCGAGCCTACAGGTAGATTGTTAGGGTCGGTCAAGCAAGCATACAGGAGGATTGTTGGGGTCGGTCGAGAGAGCTAATGGATGAAGTGTTGGGTCGATCGAGCAAGTCTATAGGTAGATTGTCGGGGTTGGTCGAGCGATCCTATAGGTGGATTGTTGGGGTCGGTCGAGCGAGCCTACGTGTAGAGTAATTGGTCGGTCGGTCGTGCTTCCATAGATCGGTTGTGCTTTCAGGGGTCGGTTGGTCGAGAGGTATCAATGAGTTTGGCAGTGCCTTTAAACGCTGTGAGGATTGGCATAAGTATGGTTGTTTGTTTCCTTTAACAAAACAAATGTTATGTTGTGGATTGTGTCGGACCTCATGATCGTGTGTCTTTGGTTCGAGGTTGGTGATAACTCTAAGGAGAATTCAAGTAGGAATATTCGAAGTATTGAATGTGTTCGTTGATCGGTGTAGAACAACGAAGTAGTTGGCAACTCACAAAGGTCGTGAGTTGGTGGATAATGTTTGCTTGAGAAGGTTTCTTGAGCTATGAAAAGTCATCGGGTTTGATGAATTGAGAAGCGAAGTGTAACGGCCACGGATTTCGCCCGACCCGATCGATCGCAAAATCGACCAAGACCGTTCAAAACCCGAGTACGTTAACTCTGGGAATACAACACATTGGAACAAATAACAGTAGACTTTTATTACATCATAATAACGTAACATCAGAGTACAGAATATCAGAGTACATCGAATAATAATACAACAGCGGAAGATAAATTTCATGCCTTTTAATTACATAAAAATGTAATTATTTTTATACGCTATAAATTTCATGTCTTTTCATTACATAAAAATGTAATTAATTTTGCAGCGTCAAAATTTCATCCTTTAATTACATTAAAAAAGTAATAAATTTTACAATGCCAAAATCTCTTTCTTTCATCACATTTAAAATGTACTTGATCTTATGGTGCAAAAATCTTAACTTTCTAATTGCATTAAAATGTAATTGTTATTACAATGTCAAAAATATCCTTTTTAATTACATTAAAAATGTAATTAACATTACGGTGTAAAAATATTGTCTTTTTAATTACATCAAAAATGTAATTTTTATTACAATGTCAAAATCTCCTTTTTAATTACATTAAAAATGTAATTAATCTTTCCATGACAAAATCTCTTCTTTATTATTACATTAAAAATGTAATTTACATTTCAATGTCTAAATATTCTTTTTAACTATATTAAAAATGTAATTAACATTACAGTGTAAAAATCTTGTCTTTTTAATTACATTAAAAATATAATTCTTATTACAATGTCAAAATCTCCTTTTTAATTACATTAAAAATGTAATTTTAATTTCAATGACAAAATTTTAACTTCTTAATTACATAAAAATGTAATTTTAATTTCAATGACAAAATCTTATCTTTATTATTACATAAAAATGTAATTTTCATTTCAGGACAAAATCATATTACTATTATTACATAAAAATGTAATTAATCTTTTTAATGACATAATCTTCTTTTTAATTCACATTAAGAAAAATGTAAAAAAAAATTATTATTATTTTCTTTTTTTTATCTAAATGAAAACATTACTTACAAAAGTGCTATTCGAGTTTTGCCACAAATTTTTCTTAACAAAAATATAATTTTTGTTTTGACACAATTTTACTTGACAAAAATATGATCTTATTTTGACACAAATTCTCTTAACAAAAATGTGGTTTTTGTTTTGTTAATATTTATACATAAAAAGGTGTTCTTTCCTAATGTTAATATTTTTAAATAAAAATGTTAATTTTCTATTCTAAAACCTTATATAACAAAAGTGATATTTTTCCATGATGTAAACATTTCATATATTTCATACACACAATCACTTCACCACAATACAGACAATTCAAACAATCTAAAATTCACGCAGTGCATATATTTGCTATTGCAAACGCGATCAACAGAAAAATATATATTAATCTTAAATTTAAAAACGAGAAATCTCACTGATGGTTTTAATTCTGAATAAATCAGATCTGAAATTTCCTGAATTTCCAAAGTGCTTCATTTTGATTCTGGTCAGTTCCATCGCGTAGATCTCTTCACTGCGATTCTAACGCATTTCGTTTCGTGCGATTCTGATTAGATTTGAAAGAGTTACGACCTTTTATGTGTTAATTACAATTTAGGATAATTAAAAATAAATAATTAAGCTTAATTCCTCTTTAACCTTTAACCCCTTCTCTTCCTGGAAAATAACCCGTGACCTTGAGCATCGAGAAACCCATACCCTTCGACATGAAACCCCACCAACGCACGTTGCCAGCGACCACTGACGGTCGATCGGCCATCACCATTCCAACCGCCTTGGCGTCGCCGTCTGCCAGCCTCTGTCACACCGAGCTCGGCCACCTCTAGCCTCTCGAAAACCGGTCCAAACCGTCCTCCTTTAGACGCTCAATTCAGGCACCACGAGTACCAAAAACTGATCACAGCCGGTCAATTTGACGAGCTCAAAATGCTCTACAATTTCGTTTTTGAAATTTTGAATTTCATTGAATATTCTAGGAGAAAAGTGGGATTGAATTTCTTAGGTTTTAGGCCATCGAAAATAAAAAGGGCGGCAGCTCTAGTGTATCAGGTTTTAGGGTTTAGTTTAAACAGTGTATTTATATAATATTATAATATTTTAATTCATTAATTTATAAAATAAAGCCCGTTAGCCTATTAACTCCAATTCAGGTCGAACGACAGACATCCCAAGCTAATAACCCCCATCCCGGATCCAATGAGCCATGTCCCGTGTGCCCAACTAATGTTTCAGCCACCTTTTCTTTAATTGAAAATAAATACATTTATTATTTAATTTTAACCGTACACATAAATTCACCGGTGTTACATATAAACTCAGAAAATTCCAGAAAAAATATATTTGGCTTTGTTATGACGATACGGTCCTAAAGAAACTAATTTCGTCGAATTCTGAGACCGTTTGAAAATATCTATTTTCTACTCGATTAAATTTGGCTAAAACTGACAAAACACATTTTCTTTCGCCACGCTCACATATAAATTTGAAATATTATGAAAATCAAAACCTACCAATAAATTGACATTCTAGTTCCAACAAAAGTGGTTTCTTCCAAAACAGAGGTCGTTTGAAAAATGGCTATTTTTAAGGCCATATATTATATTAAATATATATAAATTCTATAGCGACCTTTTAGAATATTCAACTGGCCATAACTTTTGATTCTCAATATGAAATTTCAATTTTTCAGATTCGTTAGACAGATATAATTAAACAGATTTAAATATTTCTTGTTTTGCTCAATTCTGATTTATTTTGAATCCTGTACATTCAGTTAAAGTTTAAAATCAAATTTTCAAACTACAGCGCTATTTAAAACTCCTTTTATAATTAAAATAAATTTATTCGTTTTAACTTCGATCAAAATAAATTTTTAGTCGTTATTATTTAAAATAAATTATTTTAAATATTAAAAATCCATTAAAATTTCTAAAATAAAAATTTTAAATTGGCCCCAAAATTCCGGGTTGTTACAATCTCCCTCACTTAAAATCTTTTCGTCCTCGAAAAGGAACGAAGCTAAAAGTTGTTTAATTACTTAGCTAAATTTTAATAATTTTTTTTCTTTCTATTAATTTCAATAATCTCATTAAGTGATTAACTTTTTAAATATATATATATACTTTCATATATTCAAAAATTATATTTTCTAGGCTCTGATTAAATATATAATCAAAAAGACGCTAATTATTAACTTGGCACTCTCAACACATTGTAGGGCATTACTAACCCAATCTCTAATGATTTTTCTTATTAAATATTACTAATCCAATCTCTGATGATTCTATGTTCAGTTCTAACCAGTTGTACCCCAAAGATTTGAGCTAACCAAAGCTCTGATACCAACTGTAACGGCCACGGATTTCGCCCAACCTGATCGATCGCAAAATCGACCAAGACCGTTCAAAACCCGAGTACGTTAACTCTGGGAATACAACACATTAGAACAAATAACAGCAGACTTTTATTACATCATAATAACGTAACATCAGAGTACAGAATATCAGAGTACATCGAATAATAATACAACAACGGAAGATAAATTTCATGCCTTTTAATTACATAAAAATGTAATTTTTTTATACGGTATAAATTTCATGTCTTTTAATTACATAAAAATGTAATCAATTTTGCAACGCTAAAATTTCATCCTTTAATTACATTAAAAATGTAATAAATTTTACAATGCCAAAATCTCTTTCTTTCATCACATTTAAAATGTACTTGATCTTATGGTGCAAAAATCTTAACTTTCTAATTACATTAAAAAAGTAGATGTTATTACAATGTCAAAAATATCCTTTTTAATTACATTAAAAATGTAATTAACATTACGGTGTAAAAATCTTGTCTTTTTAATTACATCAAAAATGTAATTTTTATTACAATGTCAAAATCTCCGTTTTAATTACATTAAAAATGTAATTAATCTTTCCATGACAAAATCTCTTCTTTATTATTACATTAAAAATGTAATTTACATTTCAATGTCTAAATCTTCTTTTTAATTATATTAAAAATGTAATTAACATTACGGTGTAAAAATCTTGTCTTTTTAATTACATTAAAAATGTAATTCTTATTACAATGTCAAAATCTCCTTTTTAATTATACTAAAAATGTAATTTTAATTTCAATGACAAAATCTTAACTTCTTAATTACATAAAATATAATTTTAATTTCAATGACAAAATCTTATCTTTATTATTACATAAAAATGTAATTTTCATTTCAAGAAAAAATCTTAATATTATTATTACATAAAAATGTAATTAATCTTTTTAATGACAAAATCTTCTTTTAAATCACATTAAAAAAAATGTAAAAAAAAATTATTTTTTTTCTTTTTTTTATCTAAATGAAAACATTACTTACAAAAGTGCTATTCGAGTTTTGCCACAAATTTTTCTCAACAAAAATATAATTTTTGTTTTGACACAATTTCACTTGACAAAAATTTGATCTTATTTTGACACAAATTCTCTTAACAAAAATGTGGTTTTTGTTTTGTTAATATTTATACATAAAAAGGTCTTCTTTCCTAATGTTAATATTTTTAAATAAAAATGTTAATTTTCTATTCTAACAACTTATATAACAAAAGTGATATTTTTCCATGATGTAAACATTTCATATATTCCATACACACAATCACTTCACCACAATACAGAAAATTCAAACAATCTAAAATTCACGCAGTGCATATATTTGCTATTACAAACGCGATCAACAAAAAAATATATATTAATCTTAAATTTAAAAACGAGAAATCTCACCGATGGTTTTAATTCTAAATAAATCAGATCTGAAATTTCCTGAATTTCCAAAGTGCTTTGTTTTGCTTCTGGTCAGTTCCATTGCGTTGATCTCTTCACTGCGATTCTAACGCATTTCGTTTCATGCAATTCTGATTAGATTTGAAAGAGTTATGACCTTTTATGTGTTAATTACAATTTAGGATAATTAAAAATAAATAATTAAGCTTAATTCCTCTTTAACCTTTAACCCCTTCTCTTCCTGGAAAATATGTCATGACCTTCAGCATCGAGAAACCCATACCCTTCGACATGAAACTCCACCAACGCACGTTGCCAGAGACCACTGACCGTCGATCGGCCATCACCCTTCCAGCCGCCTTGGCGTCGCCGTCCGCCAGCCTCCGTAACGCCGAGCTCGGCCACCTCCAGCCTGTCGAAAACCGGTCCAAACCGTCCTCCTTTAGATGCTCAATTCAGGCACCATGAGTACCAAAAACTGATCACAGCCGGTCAATTTGACGAGCTCACAAAGCTCTACAATTTCGTTTTCGAGATTTTGAATTTCATTCAATATTCTAAGAGAAAAGTGGGATTGAATTTCGTAGGTTTTAGGACATCGAAAATGCAAAGGGCGGCGGCTCTAGTGTATTAGGTTTTAGGGTTTAGTTTAAACAGTGTATTTATATAATATTATAATATTTTAATTCGTTAATTTATAAAATAAAGCCCTTTAGCCTACTAACTCCAATTCAAGTCCAACGACAGACATTTCTAGCTAATAACCCCCATCCCGGATCCAATGAGTCAAGTCCCGTGAGCCCAAACTAACGTTTCAGCTACCTTATCTTTAATTTAAAATAAATACATTTATTATTTAATTTTAACCGTACATATAAATTCACCGGGGCTACATATGAACTCAGAAAATTCCAGAAAAAATATATTTGGCTTGGTTATGACGATACGGTCCTAACGAAACTAATTTCATCGAATTCTGAGACCTTTTGAAAAATAGCTATTTTCTACTCGATTAAATTTGACTGAAACTGACAAAACACATTTTCTTTTGCCACGCTCACATATAAATTCAAAAAATTATGAAAATTAAAACCTACCAATAATTTGACATTCCGGTTCCAACAAAAGTGGTTTCATTGAAAACAGAGGTCGTTTGAAAAATGGCTATTTTTAAGGGCCATATATTATATTAAAATATATATAAATTCTATAACGACCTTTCAAAATATTCAACTGGCCATAACTTTTGATTCTTAATACGAAATTTCAATTTTTCAGATTCGTTAGAAAGATATAATTAAACAAATTTAAATATTTCTTGTTTTTCTCAATTCTAATTTATTTTGAATCCAGTACATTCAGTTAAAGTTTAAAATCAAATTTTCAAACTGCAGCCCTATTTAAAACTCCTTTTATAATTAAAATAAATTTATTCGTTTTAACTTCGATTAAAATAAATTTTTAGTCGATATTATTTAAAATAAATTATTTTAAATATTAAAAATCCACTAAAATTTCTAAAATAAAAATTTTAAATTGGCCCCAAAATTCCGGGTTGTTACACGAAGGCCGAGAGATTATCGTTTTCGTAAATTCTAGCAGGATCAAAGCAGGTTTACACTAGGGACGTCTAAAAGACCGGTTGTAGGTCGAGTACCCTGGGTATCGTTGAAAGGCCTAGTTGTCAAGGTTGGACATACATACGTATCTTTGAAAGGCGTATGGAGTTTATGCTAGAACTTGGGTTACCATTAGCCCTTGACATATGGCAAGGTTTATCGTCATGCGATCAACGATGGTTTCAAAGAAGGATTGGCAGTGATAGCCAGAGTCAGTCATGGATGATTGGTTGTTCTGTTTGTACCATCTCATGTAGAGTGTCCAACGTCGAAGGAGATGTTCCTTGGGTGCTTGTCTGATATTGGTTAAGGCCTCTAGGGCTTGTTCTTGAGGGATGTTGAATTCGATTAGGATTGTTAACATGAGATATATATAATCAGGATGTTATGAGTGCTTAAAATGTTTGAATGGATGTCCTGGTTTCCATGGATCAATGGTTGAACTGTTTATGGTAAAGGCTCTCACTATCCAATGTGGGGAAGATAGGGTTGGGTTCTACTCTGGTGTTTTGGGTAGATTAGTTTGTTTATTTATCCATTCTCATATACTATTGTTGAAGTTTGTTAGCTGTTTTTTCACTCACTAAGACTGTTGTCTGACTCAAGGTTTTATGTTTCCTCTTATTACCTTGGGTTTTTCATCCGGTTGTGGATGGGAAGACTAAGTAGCAGGTGATAGGTGATTAGTGAGGATGATGCTGCTCTGTGAAGGCGAGCAGGAGGCTGGCGTATTACTTTTACTACTATCTACTATTTCTGTTTACGCTGTTTGAGTTGCTATATGAGTGCTGTAGTGAGGCCTTATGTACTCACTTGATATTTCCTATGATGTTGGGATAATCTTTCAGGATGTTGTGAAAGTTTAGAAAGTTTACTATATAATGCTTCACTACTATTACCAGTTGTATATGTTCTATTATATTTTATCCTTGCACTGCGAGTTTTACGACAGGTTCCGATTGTGTTTATCTACCTATAATGATCGTCCACAGCTACTTGGCACACCATTCAGCGCATTATTCCTCTTATTTAGTACATGGGTTATGGGAGGTCGTCACATTTGGTATCCTAGCTGTGGTTAATGATTTTAGCCAAGGTTCTAAGATGTAATTACATGTGAGAGACGTACTTGTTGGTTTCAGTTGGATGCTTACTATATATATTAGCATATATAGTAGTAGCGGTCAAGTTCCTTTAGCAATTTTTCTTGCAAGTGGTTAATTATTCTAAATTGTAGATTTAGAATGAGTAGACGACCATCAAGACACGCTGCTAGGGGAGATAATACTGGAGGGGGAAATGGCGGTGAACTAGACTACCCTACCATGTTTGAAGCCATGATGGAGGCATTTATGCGAAGGGTCCCCGCTCCAGTAGCAACTACGGTAGACGTAGGAGTTCAGTTGCCTAAGGTTGTGGACTTTGCGAAGCTGTGCAAAGATTGTAAATCTCTAAAAGGAAAACCATTCAAAGGATCTGATCCAGCTGAAGAGGTTCATAGGTGGATGGATTTTTGTGTTCGTATTTTTGGAGACTTGAGTTTGGATGGTGTAACAAGGAGAAAGCTTGCATTAAGGCAACTGCAAGGCAGGGCCATGGAATGGTGGAATTCAGTCATGCTTGAGACTCCAGAGGAAGAGATTTCATGGGAGCAATTCCAGGCTAAGTTTGAAGCAAATTTTATCTCCACTGCTCAAAAGTCGGCTTTGTTCAAGAAGTTCATGGAGCTGAAACAGAATGGTTGTTCTGTACTTGATTATGTTTCTTATTTCGAGGCCTTGTCTGAATACACCCTTTCATATATTGATACACCTTATCAGAAGAATGAGAAGTTTGTTATGGGTCTGGATACCTATATTGGAAGGCCGTTGGTGGATCATCTTGACGATTCATTAGAGAAGATTGTGGAAAAAGTTATTCTCCATGAGAGCTTGTTTCCTAAGGAAGCAAATGTTGTCGCTGCAACCAAAGAGGTTCAGAAACCACAACAGGGTGGTAATAATAAAAAGAGGAAGCCGCAATAGCAGAAAGGAAGGGATGGCCAGAAGAAGCCTAAAAGTAAGGTAGTTTGCTTTAACTACCAATAGAAAGGCCATTTTGCTAATGAGTGCAAGAATCCCAAAGCTAAGAAGAAGTGCTTCAAGTGAGGGAAGCCTGGGCATGAGAAGAAAGACTGTCCAGAATCAGCTAAGGGGAAGCAGGTTGTGAAGCCATATGATTTGGAAGCCATGCCAACTTCTTCAAGAGTTCCTACTGCAAAGGAGAAGGGAAAGGGTGTCATTGCACAAGGTACTCTTTCAGTTAATGGTATTTCAGTTTAAGTTTTGTTTGATACACGAGCATCGCATTCGTTCTTTTGCAACGAGCTTGTGTGTCGCTTGGGTTTGGAACCCGAGATTTGTGATAGACCATTGATCGTGACTAATCCAGTTGGGGGTTCATCTAGTTTGTGCATGTTGTGACGTAGTCTAGTATTGTTGAGTCATGGTTGCTCTTTTCTGAGTGATTGCTTTTTTCTTAACTTCGCTGGGTTTGGGATCATCTTGGGCATGAATTGGCTTAAGAGGTATGCAGCAAGGGTGAATTGTGTGATGGCCCGCCCCGGGCCAGCTGGTATTTCCCTGAAATGAGCTATACAGATGCCCAACTAGTATGGGACGGTCACCAAAAGAAAGGGTTTTGGAAAGATGAACTAACAAAGAACCTGTAGAATGTCTCACAGCACATGGAACAAAATATAATAATAACATACTTAACATAAACAGGCGAGAAAGTGCATAAGCTGAAAACTAAACCATAACTATCATAGTAGAGGAAATCCAAAATACAGCTTATGATCCAATACTATTATTACAACTTTGTAGATACTGTCTCTAAAACAAAACTAGAAAAGGTACACTACTAATGCCCAAAGCAGTGACCAATAACAACACAGAGAGCATATATGTATAGAATAGGTGGAAGCCTCCTGCTCATCTCCAGTACAGCTACTCGTGCATACTACCTAACATGTCTCTAATCTGCTCGTGTGAGCACCCAGAGTAATAAGAAGAAACATAAATCTCTGGGTCAGACAACAGTCTGGTATGAGGGGTAGCAAGTAAACATCTCTAAACAGAACAATAACAGGTATACTAAACCATACCTGAACCTGCAACCAAAGTGTTAGCACAACAAGATGTACAATACTCTAAGGTGACACTAACACACGATGTGAAAATAATGGGAAGGGGGTGTGCATGTCATGGTGATAGAAAAACATCAAGCATGGCAATCATGCTCACATTTGTCACTCAGTGCGTAAAGCATATGATATCTACCACTTTGATAACCCAATTCTTTGCTATGATCACTCTGCCCCATGGAGTCATAATGGCTCCACTGCACTGATCCATAGCCACTAATCCTTTGCTATGTCCACTCTGCCCCCATGGAGTCATAACAACTCCTCTGCACTATCTCATAGCCCTGCTATGATCACTCTACTCCATGGAGTCATGACAACTCCACTGCACTGATCCGTAGCCAATATCCGTCTCTCAGTGGTGAGTCAAAGCTATAGACATTGATAACCCCTTTGCACACGTCCTGTAGCAAAGTCCAATCATGAAGTTAACACGTTGGTTCCCATCTGGATCTTGCGTCACAACTTCTCCTTTGGACTACCTTTGCATCTTGGGTTTTAATCATCATCCTGGTTCATGACCCATGGGTTCGGCTCGTCCTCTTTCTCCTTCCGGATCAGTTCGTGGAACTCAAGCAATGTCGGCTCGTGGTGCTCCTGGTCAGATCGGTTCGGTCGTGCACTTCAGTTCAGGAAAGCCAACTGGTTCGTACTCTTTCATCTGGGTCGGTTTGTGAAACTTAAGGGGTACTCCGGTTCGGACGTGATACTTCTTCCTGGTCATTGGTTCGTGGTTCGGACAATGCCCCTTAGTTCGGTTCGTGAGCCTTCATCTTGGACGATTCGTGGTGCACTGTTCAAGTACTTCTCCAGAGCATCGGCTCGCGGCTCGGGGTCAGTTTGGGGTCACGAATGGATCAGAGTACTTCGGTTCAGAGCTCCGGTTCGTGATACATGCTTCACGAGTGGGGCGATCTGATCCAGTCCAATTTTCTGCACAATTTTCCCACAACTTTTCCAGCGACAGTTTTACACCATACGACGGCGTTTTCGACCATTCTAACTTTGCTAAACAATCACAAAACATTCCAAATAGTAATAGCAAAAAAGAGAATCGACCATAAACACCAAAACATCAATCTAACATGTTAATATGGATCAAACATACCCAAAACCCATGTTTTCCCTTTAATCGCCTTAATCATGTTTAGTCATAGGATTAGCAAAACAAGTCCAAACTAACCCAAATTTCTATCAGAGGTATAAAATGACACTTAAGAATGTCTATATATTTTTCCATATTTTTCCGAGGTGTAATTTCGCTAATTATCCCAAATCACCCCTAATTAGCCATAATTAGTACAAAACAAGCTAATCACTCACCTTAGCCACAATTAATCTCAGATCTGAAACTTTTGGACAATATGGTTTGGATTCCAATGCAACACAGCAGCTTTACCTTGATTTTGGTGTTATTCCGCCTTGATTAGATGTAGGTTTGGCTTAATTAGTGATTAGAAGGTGATTTGGGGTGTTTTAGAAAGTGGAGGCCATTGCTAGGTTCAAAGGTTGTAAGTGGCGGCTAGAAAATGAATAAAAAATAACCAACTAACTCATCTCAGCCCTCCCATAACCCTAATCCCGAAATGGGTTATGGGCCTAGCTGCTAATCACCATATTTGGTCCGGTTAAGCTCTTTTTCACCTTCAAATCCTTATTTCAGCCATATCTCCCAAATGGTAAGTCCGTTTGGTCAATGTGACCACTCTACGGAAAGGTAAACCATCATTCAAATAAAATGGAAGTGGTTTCAGGTCAAAACTCCTTACCAATAAAAAATTATAGGCGAAACAAGATTCGCTAGGGGCAAAACGGTCATTTAAAATTCTGGCAAAAATCGTGAACATGGGAAATGACCCCATAGTCGTCCCCCAAAGCTGCAGGACTATACGACTTCCTATGAAAAAGAAATGAATATTCTACGATCCTCTGATGCGTAGAATACGGGTTGTTATATTCTCCCCCCTTAAGAAATTTCGCCTCCGAAATTCCTTAACCAAAACATACAAAGGTGTCCCGCATGTCTATCAATCGTTCACAAACAACCTAACATACATAATAAGCACAACAAGCCTATCCTAGCATGCAGTTTACTAACAAGGGAAAAACTATCTCGCTATTAAAATCTTACCAGGCAAAGAGTTCTGGATACGACTTCCTTATGCTCTCTTCTGTCTCCCAAGTACAGTCATTCTCGTCATCACTCCACTGGACTTTAACTAATTTCACCATATTTCTTCGAAGTTGCTTCGTATCGTACTCGACAATACGCATCAGTCGGCGGTTCCCAACCACCTCAGGTTCTACTTCGATATCATCCAACTGATGTGGTGAAATAGTTACATCACGGTCGTGCACAAACTTCCTTAGCTAGGAAACATGAAATACGTTATGAACTCTCGCCATCTTGTCAGGTAATTCAACTTTATAGGCTAAATTCCCTACTTGTTCAAGAACTGGGAATAGACCAACAAACCTTGGCGTTAACTTACCTCTCCTACCAAATCGAATCACTCTTTTCAACGGAGAGATCCTGACAAATACCAAGTCGCCAACAGAGAGCTTCAAATCTCTTCATCTTTTATCAGCATAACTCTTCTGCCTATCTTTGGCAGCCTTCATCCACTGTTGAATAACCTTGATCTTATTTGAAGTTTCTCTTATTACATCTGACCCAAGCACAAACTACTCACCAGTTTCCAACCAACACAATGGTGAGTTGCACGGTCTTCCATACAAAGCTTCAAATGGAGCCATTCCAATACTCGACTGATAACTATTATTATATGCGAACTCAACTAGATGCAAATGGTCATCCCATGACCCACCAAATTCCAATATGCAAGCTCTCAAGAGATCCTCTAATACATGATTCACCCTCTCTATTTGACCATCAGTTTGAGGATGGTATGCGGTACTGAGATGTAATTCTAACCCCAAAGCCTCTTGTAAGCTCTTCCAAAAACCACTAGTAAATAATGGATCTCGGTCACTCACGATACCTTTGGGTACTCCATGAAATCTCACTACCCACTTCATACACAGTTCTGCTAACTTAGCTGACGTCCTATTCGATTTGACTGGTATAAACCTTGCACTCTTGGTCAATCGATCCACAATCACCCAAATACTATCATGACCTGATCTAGTCCTTGGTAAACCATCGATGAAATCCATTGAGAATTGTTCCCATTTCCATTTAGGAACTTCTAACGATTGTAACAAACAACTTGGATTCTTTTGCTCAGCTTTGACTAACTTGCAGTTCATGCACTTAGATATAAACTTCTCAACGTCTCTCTTCATCCCTTCCCAGTAGTAGGTCTGCTTTATGTCTCGGTACATTTTGTTACCACCAAGATGTATAGTCAGCCTCGAGTAATGACACTCTCTAAGAACTTCATCTCTCAATCCGTTAACATTGGGTACAACTAGTCTTCCATTCTTTCGAAGTCATCCTTCTCGATCAAACCCATACTTGTTCATTTCCTCAACGTCGATACCCATCTCTAACTTGGAGATGATTTCGAATATGTTAGGATCGTTCCTCTGACTGGAACCAATCCGCTCAATCAAAGTCGGTCTGATCGTCAAACTTGCTAACATTTTTGGATCCAATTCAGACCTAGGTCTGAAATCATATCCTACAATATACTCCAGTTGCTTCCATTCAAGAAACATAGCTCCTAAACTGGCATGTCTCCTACTCAACGCATCAGCTACCGCATTGCCCTTCCCAGGTGTGTATGCGATATCGAAGTCATATGAAGCCAAGAACTCTAACCATTTTTACTGATGGAGATTTAAATCTATTTGAGAGAAAATATACTTTAACGACTTATGATCCGTGAACAACTTGAATCTTTCTCCCAAGAGATAATGTCTCCACATCTTCAACGCGAACACAATCGCTTGCAATTTCAAATCGTGGGTAGAATACCTTTTCTCATGCGGTTTTAGTTGCCGACTAGCATACGCTACAACCCTACCTCCTTGCATCAATACAGCACCTAATCCGGTTCCACAAGCATCCGTGCATACCGTCATCTCTTCATTCCCCTTAGGAATGACTAAAACTGGCGCACATGTCAACTTCTCCTTTAGACCCTTAAATGCATTCTCACACCTTTCGTCCCAGACGAAAGCTTGATTCTTCTTGGTCAACTGAGTTAGCGGTGCTGCTATCTTGGAGAAGTCTTGGATAAACTTACGATAATACCCAGCTAACACCAATAAACTTCTTATGCATGTTGCACTCTTGGGCTTAGATCAATCTTGCACTGTGGCCACCTTTGTAGGATCCACAGCAATACCATTTTCTGAAACAACATGGCTCAAGAACCTCACTTCCCTCCTCCAGAAATGGCACTTAGAAAACTTTGCTCTCAATTGGTGTTTCCTTAACACCTCCATCACTATCCTTAAGTGTTCCTTGTGTTCTTCCTTTGTCCTCGAGTAGACTAAGATATCATCCACGAATATAAGAACAAACTTATTCAATTGATCCCTGAATACCCTATTCATAAGATCCACAAAGTATGCTGGTGCATTGGTCAACCCGAATGGCATGACCAACCACTCATAGAATCCAGATGGCGTCCGAAACGCCGTTTAGCTATACTCTCAGCTGCTACTTGGAGCTGATTAAAACCTATCGCGAGATCCAACTGGGAGAACACTCTTGCTCCACTCAACTGATCAAATAAATCATCTATCCGCATAAGAGGATACTTATTCTTCCTCGTCACCTTATTCAACTCGCGGTAGTCTACACACAATCGAAGCGAACCATCTGCCTTCGTAGCAAACACAACTGGTTCTCCCCACTCGAAAACACTTATTCTGATAAATCCCTTCTTCAAAAGATCGCTCACTTACTCCCCGAACTCTTGCTGCTCTCTTGGCGTCATACGACGAAGTGGCATCACTATAGACCTGGCATCTTTCGCTAAATCGATACGAAACTCGATCTCTCGGTGTGGTGGAACTCCGGTCACTTCCCCGAAGACGCCCGGATACTGGCCAGCAATGGGCACATCTGACAACTCATCATGCGGGATGTCGAGGGAGTTTAGAAAACTAGCCATCACCCCATCACTAGGTAGGCTACCAAATACTACACTCTGCCTATCATCCGCTCTAACTGTCACCAAAATATCCTCACAGTCTACCACCACCCCATACCTTTGGAGCAATCGACTCCCAAAATAATGCCAAACCCAGTAAAGGCCAAAACAAAGCAATCACAAGCAAACATACATCCATGACTCGATAAGTCCAAATTATGACAATTCATACTAAGGCTAGTCGAACCACCAATCGGGTTTGTTACAACTAAAGGTCTATCGATTATCTCAGGTTCCAATTCCAACCTATCTATTAGGTCACTAGATATGAAGGAATGGGAAGCCCCAGTATCAAACAAAACACTAACAGGAACATCATAAACAGAAAGCATACCTTGAATCACGATATTCTTTCCCATCTCCGCCGTAGTTGGGGCATTCGATGAAGAACGAACAGCATTGATAGCATATGCTTTCACAATCTGCTTCTCCTTAAGAGGTAGTGGACATTTATCCTTGTGATGTCCCACTTGGCCACAGCTGAAGCACTTCCTGTCCGCTGGCTTTGCCCGGCATTCTTTGGCATATGGCACAGTGGCCCTTCTTGCCATAGCTAAAGCACTCAACATCTTTCTTGTTCTTCTTTTTCTGGCCATCCTTAGCTTGGTTCTGTTTCCTCTTATTCTATGAACTATTCTTGCCTCCACCACTTACCTGTGGTTTTAACGCCTCTGTAGATACTACAGCAACATCAGTCTTTGACTTAGGGTAAAGACTCTCCGATCTCAATGTCTTCCCCACAATAGATTCAAAAGTCTCATCTATGTGGTTTATCAGCCTTTCCCCTAAGTACCCATCTAAGCCAGTTATGAACTTCTCGTTCTTCTTCTCGGCAGTATCGATAAGGGATAACCCATATTTCGATAAAGTATCGAACTCATCAACAAATTCCGAGACTGGGCTACCATTCTGCTTAAGCTCTAGGAATTTCCTGAATAATTCTGACTTCTGAGCAGCTGGAATAAAATTTTCACTAAAGTGAGTCTTAAACTGATTCCATGTAACTTGATCCTCTAGAGTAGTTGCCTTAATAGGATTCCACCAATTCATCGCTCGCCCTTGAAGCTGATGGGATGCTAACTTTATCTTCATGGCATTCTCAATCCCTAAATCTTCGAAGATGTGCTCATAGCTATCAAGCCAATCTTGAACATCCATAGCCGACTCCGTTCCGTGGAACCGCTTCCCACCAAGACTAGTATAATCCTTGTTAATCTTGGCGAAATCAGCCTTAGGCGCCTGCACTACTACACCACCACCATTAGCAGCATTAGGAAATGCTCCACGAGCATCCCTAAGCAACTCTCTCATGAAGGCAGTAAACATCGTCCTTATATTAGGGACATTCCCATTGTTAGCTCCTCAATCTGCTCCCTCTTCAACCTCCGGTGCAGAGTTCCTAGCAGTGTTCCTCGTAACTTGGCTCATCGTTCAATCTGTAAAGAGAAAATGATTAACCCTCTTCTTAGTAGAGCCAGTGCAGTGCGACTTCATCCTTAGCTATACTAATAATTATATATATATAGCTTTTGAAAACCAAAATAATCACAAATATGCGCTCTCATATACGTATATTATCTCTCCTTAATGTCTTTCCCTAGGTTAACTACACAACCTAGAGCTCTAATACTAAGTGTGACGGCCTGCCCCGGGCCAGCCGGCATTTCCCTGAAATGCGCTGTACCGATGCCCAACTAGTACGGGACGGTCGCCAAAAGAAAGGGTTTTGGAAAGATGAACTAACAAAGAACCTGTAGAATGTCTCACGGCTCATGGAACAAAATATAATAATAACATACTTGACATAAACAGGCGAGACAGTGCATAAGCTGAAAACTAAACCATAACTATCATAGCAGCGGAAATCCAAAATACATCTTATGATCCAATACCATTATTACAAGTTTGTAGATACTGTCTCTAAAACAAAACTATAAAAGGTACACTACTAATGCCCAAAGCAGTTACCAGTAACAACACAGGGAGTATATATGTATAAAATACGTGGAAGCCTCCTGCTCGTATACAGTACAGCTACTCGTGCATACCGCCTAACCTGTCTCTAGTCTGCTCGTGTGAGCTCCCATAGTAATAAGAAGAAACATAAAAATCTGGGTCAGACAACAGTCTGGTATGAGTGGTAGCAAGTAAACATCTCTAAATAGAACAATAACAGGTATACTAAACCATACCTGAACCTGGACCTGCAACCAAAGAGTTAGCACAACAAGGTGTACTATACTCTAAGGGTACACTAACACATGGTGTGAAAATAATGGGGAGGAGGTGTGCATGTCATGGTGATAGCAAAACATCAAGCATGACAATCATCCTCACATCTCTCACTCAATGCGTAAAGCATATGATATCTACCACTTTGATCACCCAATTCTTTGCTATGATCACTCCGCCCCATGGAGTCATAATGGCTCCACTGCACTGATCCATAGCCACTAATCCTTTGCTACGTCCACTCTGCCCCATGGAGTCATAACAACTTCACTACGCTAGCTTATAGCCCTGCTACGATCACTCTGCCCCCATGGAGTCATGACAGATCCACTGCACTGATTCGTAGCCAATATCCGTTTCTCAGTGGTGAGTCAAAGCTATAAACATCGATAACCCCTTTGCGCACGTCCCGCAGCAAAGTCCAATCATGAAGTTAACTCGTTGGTTCCCATCTGGATCCTGAGTCATAACTACTCACTTGGACTACCTTTGCATCTCGGGTTTTAATCATCATCCCGGTTCGTCACCCTTGGGTTCGGCTCTTTCTCCATCCGGATCGGCTAGAGGAACTCAAACAAAGGCGGCTCGTGGTGCTCCTCGTCGGATCGGTTCGATCGTGCACTTCGGTTCGGGAAAGGCAACCGGTTTGAACTCTTCCATTTCGGTCGGTTCGTGAAACTCAAGGGGTACTCCAGTTCGGTCGTGCTACTTCTTCCTGGTCATTGGTTAGCGGTTCGGACTATGCCCCTCAGTTCGGTTCGTAAGCCTTCATCTTGGACGATTTGTGGTGCACGGTTCAAGTAATTCTCTAGAGCATTGGCTCGCGGCTCGGGGTCGGTTTGGGGTCATGAACGGATCAGGGTACTTCGGTTCGTAGCTCCGGTTCGTGATACATGCTTCAAGAGTGGGGCGATCCGATCCGGTCCCATTTTCTGCACAATTTTCCCGCAACTTTTCCAGTGATAGTTTTACACCATATGACGGCGTTTTCGACCATTCTAACTTTTCTAAACAATCACAAAACATTCCAAACAATAATAACAATAAAGAGAATCGACTATAACCACCAAAACATCAATCTAACATGTTAATATGGATCAAACATACCCAAAACCCATGTTTTTCCCTTTTATCCCCTTAATCATGTTTAGTCATAGGATTAGTAAAACATGTCAAAATTAAACCAAATTTCTATCAGAGGTATAAAATTGCAGTTAAGAATTTCTACATATTTTTCCATATTTTTCTAAGGTGTAATTTCGCTAATTATCCCTAATCACCCCTAATTAGCCATAATTAGTACAAAAACATGCTAATCACTCACCTTAGCCACAATTAAACTTAGATATGAAACTTTTGGACAATATGGTTCGGATTCCAATGCAACACAGCAACTCTACCTCGATTTTGGGGTTAATGCGCCTTGATTTGATGTAGATTTGGCTTAATTAGTGATTTGAAGGTGATTTGGGGTGTTTTAGAAAGTGGAGGCCATTGCCAGGGTTCATAGGTTGTATGTGGCGGCTATAAAATGAATAAAAACTAACCTACAAACTCATCTCAGCCCTCCCATAACCCTAATCCCGAAATGGGTTATGGGACTGGCTGCTAATCACCGTATTTGGCCCGGTTAAGCTGTTTTTCACCTTCAAATCCTTATTTCAGCCATATCTCTGAAACAGTAAGTCCGTTTGGTCAATGTGACCACTCTATGGAAAGGTAAACCATCATTCAAATCAAATGGAAGTGGTTTCAGGTCAAAACTCCTTACCAATCAAAAGTTATAGGCAAAATAAGATTCTCCAGGGGTAAAATGGTCATTTAAAATTCGGCAAAAATCGTGAATATGGGAAATGACCGCAATATTTGTTCCCCAAAGCTGCACGACTATACAACTTCCTATGAAAAAAAAATTCTATGATCCTCTAATTCGTAGAATAAGGGTCGTTACAAATTCCGAGAAGCTAGAGGTGAGAGTCGGGGAAATGGAAGGGCGAAAGGTGTTGATTAGATGTAAGCGCGGAGAGGGTGTCTTCCTGAGCTATCTATATTCGCTTGGGATTCCACAGGAAGACTTGTCATTTGTGATGATCGCTAATGATATGACGATGTCTTTGACGAGGTCAAAGGGTTGTCGTCGCATCGTGAGATCGAGTTTAAGATCGATTTGGTCGAGGGTGCTAGACCATTCTTTATGCCTATTAGCAGGATGGAGCCTAAGGAACAGCGAGAGTTAGAGGTACAAGTTCATGACCTTTTGGGGAAGGGATTCATTTGGAGAAGTGTATCCAAATTGGGTGCACCGATCGTGTTTGCAACCAAGGCAGATGGCTTGTTAAGATTGTGTGTGGACTATCGTGAGTTGAACAAGGTGACTAAAAAGAACAAGTATCTGTTGCCAAGGATTGATGACTTGATCGATCAGCTTTACGAAGCCAAAGTGTTTTCTCAGATGGATTTGGAAACAGGATTTCACCAGTTGAGGGTGGCTAAGGATAGTGTGCCAAAGACTGCTTTTAGGACACTATCCGGTTTCTTCGAATGGTTGGTGATGCTATTCGAGTTGACTAATGTACCAGCGTATTTTGTGGATCTTATGAATAGGGTATTCAGAGATCAGTTGAACAAGTTCGTGCTTGTGTTCATGGATGATATTCTGGTTTACTCCCGGAATGAGGAAGAACACAAGACACACTTGAGGGTTATGTTATAAATCTTGCTAAAGCATCGGATGAGAGCTAAGTTTTTGAAGTGTCACTTCTGGAAGAGTGAACTGAAGTTCTTAGGCCATATAGTATCTGGAAATGGAATAGCGGTTGACCCCGCTAAAGTGGCGGCAGTCCAGGACTGGGATAGACCTAACAATGAGACGGATGTTTGGAGTTTCCTTGGATTGGCTGGTTATTACTGACGGTTTATCAAGGATTTCTCCAAGGTAGCTGCACCGTTGACAGGATTGACGAAGATGAACCAAGTGTTCATATGGGATGCAAAGTGTGAGCAAGCATTGGTGATCCTGAAAGAGAGATTGACGAGTGCACCTGTATTGACCATTCCAAGTGGGAATGAGGATATGGTTGTGTACAACGATGCATGTGGTACTAAACTTGGGGCGGTACTGATGCAGAAGGATAAGGTTGTGGCCTATGCTAGTCGATAGCTGACGCCACATGAGAGAAATTACCCAACTCATGATTTGGAGTTGGCAGCGATTGTGTTTGCTCTGAAGATGTGGAGACACTACCTATTGGGAGTTTGATTCGAGTTGTTCGCGGATCACAAGTCGTTGAAGTATCTATTCTCCCAAAAGAATTTGAATCTTCGGCAGCAACGGTGGTTAGAGTTTCTGGCATCATATGATTTTGGTATAGCCTATACTCCTAGCAAATGTAACGCATATGCAGATGCAGATGCGTTGAGTCGAAGGCACGCAAGTTTGGGAGCGATGCTTTCGGAATGGAAGAGCCTTGAGTATTCGGCAAGGTTCGATTTCAGGTCAAGATATGAGTTCGAACCTGAAATGTTGGCAAGATTATCGATAAGACCTACTCTCATCGAAAGGATTGGAGAGATCCAAAAGAAAGATGCAAAGCTCGTAGAGTTTATCCAAAAACTGGAACCAGAAGATAAAGAGTTCGAGGTCGATCGAGAAGATTGGTTTCAAAAGCAAGGGCGATTTAGTTGTTCTTGATATTGACGGATTGAGAGATGAGGTTCTGAGAGAATGTCATCACTCAAAGTTGACGATTCATCCCAGTGGCAATAAGATGTATCAGGACATGAAGCGAGTCTACTACTGAGAGGGGATGAAGCGGGATATTGGAAAGTTCATTTCCAAGTGTATGAACTAACAATAAAATTGTGAAAGCTGAACAGAAGAAGCCAAATGGTTTGCTTCAGCCATTGGAAGTTCCTACATGGAAGTGGGAGAAAGTATCGATGGATTTTATCGATGGACTACCTTGAAACAGGGCAGGAAAAGAAGGAATTTGGGTCATTGTTTATCGCTTGACAAAAAGTACAAGATTCATTCCTGTCAAGTCGACTAGGACGACATCAAAGTTGGCTGAACTTTATGTGAAATGGATAGTTCGATTCCATGGTGTCCCAAAGAGTATAGTGACTGACCGAAGATTCGTTATTTACGAGTGGATTTTAGAAGAGTTTGCAAGAATCTTTGGGAATCGAGTTGTGTTTAAGTAAGACTTAACTGATGGTCAAACCGAGAGGGTCAACCGAGTTTTGGAAGATCTCCTAAGAGCTTGTGTGTTGGATTTTGGTGTATCACGGGAAGACCACCTAAATCTAGTTGAGTTTGCATATAGTAATAGCTACCAGTCTAGCAATGGGATGGCACTATATGAGGCGTTGTATGGGAGAATGTGCAATTCTCCTGCATGTTGGTTAGAAACTGGAGATAAGTTGGAACTTGGGCCAGAGATGATTAGAGAGACCTCAGATTGTATCGAGATCGTTTGGCAACGAATGAAGGCGGCCCAAGATCGTCAGAAGAGTCATGCTGATAAGCATCGAAAAGATTTGGAATTCGACATTGGCGACATGGTTTTCGTGAAGGTTTCACCATTGAAGCATATGGTTAGATTCGGAAGTAAAGGTAAGTGGGCTCCTAGGTTCGTTGGACCATTTCTGATAGTCGAGCGAATTGGAAAGCGTGCATATAGATTCGAGTTACCAGAGAAGACGTCGACTGTGCATAATGTTTTCTATGTATCTTTCCTACGGAAGTTCATGCATGATTTGAATGTGATGGTATTTTCAGAGCAGTACGAAGATCTAGAAGTAGAGACCGCCATTGCAAAATCTCGTAAGTCGATTCTTGTTGTGGGAAATGACACGAAACAGCTTAGAAGGAAGACGATTAGGCTAGTCAAGGTACAATGGAGTGAAGATGGCGACGATTGTACGTGGAAGATGGAAGAGAGCATTAGGGAGACTCATCCAGAACTCTTCATTGCTAGGACTCTATGATATTGTATCATCGTTATATCGTTGTATCTTGTTGTTGTTTGATAGAACTCTGCTTGCTAGGATAAGGCTATGGATGCATGGCTTGATGGTTGCTAGTTTGGGCGATAGAATTGGCTTCTCATAGATGATAGGCATGCAGAATTGTTATGGTTGCTTGTGTTTGCTTGGAATTTCGGAGACGAAATCCTTAAAGGGGGCAGAATGTAACAGCCCACATTTTACGTATCGGAATATCATATTTTTATTTTATTCCCTAAGGGTTGGATCATTTTCATGTTTTGATATGTTGCTTATGGGGATGTGAGACATGTCCGTAATTTTTACCGATTTTGTTTGTGAACATTTTTCCCCTGTCAGTCTTGTACAGGGAATAACTTTTGGCACAAGTCGAATCAGAGGGTGAGACATGTGCCATTGGAAAGGAATTGATGATTTCCTTTCTGTAGAGTGGTTACATTAAAGATTTGGCTCAGCAGTTGTAACACCCCACCTCTGCTAGGGTCACTCACAAAGGGAATGCACTAGGTTTGGTGAAGCATTATCGAGGTAGACATGCACAAAAATATTACAAGACAGAACATATATAAAACAGCGGAAGTAAAACAAATTTCATTACCTTATAAAATAAGGTCTAAAGCCTTTTACATCAGAATACATCAAAACCTGTCTTGCAATAGTAAAGAAGCATAAAACCTTTTCATAAATTATTCCCCAAGTAAAATAGTAAAGTAGCCATAGCCAAGAAAAGTCCAAGCCATCCATGATGACCTTCAAGCAGAAGAGGTCCGAACTAACAACAGTATTTCCTCCCTGTAACCTGAGTGGGGGGGGGGGGACGGAAGACAAGAAGCGAAAGAAAACGGGGTCAGTCATAAAGACTGGTAAGCCCTTTCTGCTATCAGTATATAAACTAGTAAAGTTAACTGGCATGAGGAACTGAGATAAACAGAAGTATGATGACAAGATAGATAAGCTAAACCAAAATAACAGGATGAACTACTGTACCAAGATAAACAAGTGTGTCATGATAAACTACGGCGTCAAGATAAGTCAAGGTATCACATCGTCGGGTTTCTATCATGTACAATATCGCAAGGTATCTATTATGTATATTCGCTTTGCACCTCCCGTACTAGTATCCCGGCCCGTGTCATGTGTTAACTATGAATGTCTCTTGCCCAATGTAATGTAATGGTCCATGTCATCCTAATATATCGTATATGTAGGTTTCCTGATTCGTATGATTCTTTCCATGCATAAGTTCGGTCCTTTGCCGTAGGCTGTACGGGCTTTCTTATGTAAATATATACCACTTCGACGTATTTCCATGATCCTTGAGATCGTTTTGGATTGTCCCCCTAGATCTGGTTATCCAGGGCGAAAACAAGTATCGTCGGCTCCACGCTAATCCATCCTAGTCTTTAGGTAGCTCGCATAGCAACCAAGGCATACTCTTGGCTCTTCTACCGCAGACCTTAACCTCTGTGAGGCCGGTTTCATGGACCATCTGCCACCTCACAGAGGGATACCAAGAGTACCCTCACGTCCCCCGAAGCTACCTCTTCGTCACCCGGTTCGTTGGTGCCTTGTCAGATAATTGGCTCCTCCCGTGTTTTAAGCGATGACCTACCGTATCGGGTTACTCATCTATCTGTGAACTGGTCCAAATCCCTTGACTAAGAATTATTACTTAGTTTCCCAAACTAAGGTTTACCACTTAGTCTCCTTTCCCGTTATCCTTGTGGACCCCTGTCTTCCACCTAGTCCCCTGAACTAGGGTTTTGTCTAATGGGTTAAGTATTTTCGTTTAAGTTCATGACTTAACCTCCCAACAAATCATGTCAAGATTTGGCTAAGTATTCAAGTCCAAGTCCTAGCCCTACAAGTTGGTTAAGTGTACCGAGAAGCTCATGACTTAACCCTATTCAACCATCAAGTCAATTTGGTTAAGTATTTGTTTATCTTAACCCTATCAGGTTATCGTGTTAGATTGGTTAAGCATAGATTATCTTAACCTCATCGGATTATCGAGTCGGATTGGTTAAGTATAGGTTAGCTTAACCCCATCCACTAATCGTATTATAATGGTTAAGTATATTCAAACGGTCTCGTGACTTAACCTTATCAAGCTCTCATATTAGATTGGTTAAGTATGGTTGCTTAACCTCATCAAATCATCATGTATAATTGGTTAAGTATAAGTTACTTAACCCCATTAAATTATCCTGTTAAGTTGGTTAAGTATTGGCTACTTAACCTCATTAAATTACCAAGTTTAGATTGTATAAGTGTTTAACTAAACCCCATCGAATTACCATGCTTAGATTAGTTAAGTGAAGGTTACTTAGCCCCATCTAATTACCGTGTTTAGATTAGTTAAGTCTAAGTTACTTAACCCCATCTAATTACCAAGTCGGATTAGTTAAGTGTAAGTTACTTAACCTCATCTCCTAATTGTCTTGTATGGTTAAGTGTCATTAAGAAATTAAGCCCGGACCCACTTAACCTACCCATTCGTGTCATATCGGTTAAGTGTCATTAGTCAACTTTACTTATCCTTATCGTGTGGCATTAATTTACTTAATGCACTCTCAACCTCTCACATTAGACCTTGTTGTGGTTACTAGTTAAGCCGGGCGGGTCCGGGTAGTTTTACACCACAACCTAGTCTAACCTCGGGTCTTAAGCGCGACATGACCAACTTCTCACATTGGATCCTATTGTTTGTAGCCACTAGTTAAGCCGGGCGGGTCCGGGTAGATTTATGCTACAAACTCAACCCAACCTCGAGTTGGCCACTTTCATGTTTAGTCTAGTGTCATATTACACTTACAACCCATACATGTCTAGTTTTCAAGTTCCATGTTCATAGCCAAAATTACATCTTGTCATGTTTATACCAATTTACCCAAATCATGTTTCATGTCATTAAAGTTTATCCCCAACGTAACCCCAACGCTTTTAAGCTCGCATATACATTCGCAACAATGTATAATGGATTTCAAGAAGGAGCTTGACAAAAGCATGACAAAAGGGGTATAAGGCCACAAGTTAGACATGGTGGCATATGAGGCATAAATGTGTTCATTTAATTGCATGTTACATTATCAAGCCTCAAAAACATGCATAACCCCAAACTTAGCATAAAGGTGAATTAAGGTGATAGATGACATAGAAATATGACTAGGAGTCCGCATATAGCATTATATGCAAGTTAACTTAAGGGATATGAGAGTTCTTATGTTGCATAATGTAACATCCCACATAAAGCTTATAGCTTTTAGCCCACAAAATCAAGATGATAACTTTACAAACATGCATAAGATAAATCTACGCATAACATGATAGTTTCAAAGCATGAATCATACTTAAGTTCAAACCCAAACTTGCAACATGAACATTTAACTTCATAGTTAATATCTAAGAGTAGGAGGGGGCTTACAATGCTATGAGGGCACAAATCAATATGTAAAAAGATTGAGACGAAGCCACACTAGCAAAAACCCCAAATCAATAAGCTCCAATAAAACCCTTGAGAAAATAATAAGAAAGATCCTTGCTTTAATGAAGATTTGCCTTGAAATCAAGTTTAGAATCTCTCATATGAACATAGAAACTCTCATACACTCATATGATCATGTAATCTCTCATGTGAATGAAGATAGAATTTATGACAAGAGGATGGAGGCTAGGGTTTTGAGTGGAGGCTATGATCATTAGAAATTTTGGCATAGTTTAGTTGTAGGATTGAATAATGAGGATTTAGGGTTAGGTTTAGGGTGCTTATATAGAAGATTAGGTTAGTTTAGACCCTTAGATCAACCCTAGGAAGAATCTGAACCCTCAAATTTCGAACCAGGCCCAAAAACATGACCAGGGGAGCCAACAGGTGCACCGGGCCGACCAGACCCCAAAATGGGGTGTTGTCGACACCCAAGTCGACACCCCAGTCGACTTGGGGTGTGGTGGTGTCGACTGGGCAGTCGACACCCCTGGTCTGGGCGGGAATTTTCCCGCCTTGCCCTCCCCCCCTCCCGGGTTTGAATTTCGAATCTGTTTTCGAACTTGAATTTTCTGAAAACTTTGACGGGCCATAACATGGTCATACAGACTCCGATTTTTGAAAACTCGGACTCTATTTCGCGTATTTTTCCGAGACGAACGCAATGGCACAACCCATTTTCCTTGATTCAGAATTTAAAATTAAATTCTGCCTTGATTCTTGTCTTAACACGTTATCGAAACACGGGTTGTTACATTCTCCCCTCCTTTAAGGATTTCGTCCCCGAAATCTCCAAGTTAGGAAGAACATATCCTACTATCCATCATCCATCTACTCAAAACATCATCCACAAGCAACCATTGTCCTTAGACGATTTCTAATGATGTATGAATACATGCTGAAGGTGTGTGTGTGTATGTACTTATCTAATGCAAATGATCAGGCCTGAGTGATCTTATAAGTGCAAAATATGTTTAGTGCCATGAATCCAACATGCATGCAAATAGTCCTAGTCATATAACCACAATATGTGTGCACAATCATTCATTCATATGCGACATCCACATGGCAAACACATTCAATTTCATCTATACACAAGCGTAAATATGCATATGCAAAATGAAATGTGACCGCGTCAATCTAGTATCTAATGTGTATTCGTGCATCCACGAGCAGCCACTTGCAACCATTTGCAACCATATCAATCATAACATGTTTCAAATACATGTTTACATCCATAGAGTTCTACCTAAGGTTCTCAAGATAAGATCGAGGAGATAAACAAGACAAACTCCTTACGGGGTTTGCAACAGAAACAGGACCGAGAGGATATCCACCAAGCGATAGCATGCAAGCAAGCTCTACAGGAGAACCAGGGATCAACGATATACTCTTACAAAGAGACACGATGCGCGCGTCTAAGCCGCATTTCCTTGAGCTTAATTCCAGTGTGCCTTGACTGCCTTTGACTTCATGATTTCGTAGCTCCTTGAATCCTATTTCCAAGGTATGAGTCGGAACTCTTTTCACTGTCGCCTCTCGTTTCACTTTCATTTATTCTTTCCCTATTATACTTGGCTCAACCATATCTACGTACTCATGCAAGCTCTCCAAAATTCACTAGTGAATTCTAGATCTCGTTTACCAATGCCAATCCATGTTACCACATGCACTTACTAGGGTGATTCCTATAACCCATGCTTAAGCGGAATGGACCATCCGCCTTAGTGGCGAACGTTACTCGATCGGATCAGAGATTTCCGATAAATGCATCAAGAGATTCTAGGTAACTAATCATGACAGAACCCAAAACGTTACACGAGACTTCGAGGGTATTACCAAGGCAAGCTAAGAGTTTAACTACCCTCCTTTCAAAACCGAGAATGGCATCCCTTACTGGATAACCACTTCATCCCTAGAATCCATCCATAGCTCAACAATAGAAGTAATGCTTCTAATCTCAACACTTGACATTTACACTCTCAATTCCAAACAAGTCATGAATAAATGGACCGACTCTCCAACCAGATTTTTGGGTCAAAAGTGGGATCTTCTACCATGCTAGTACTAAGGTGCAGAGACTTAACTATCGAGGCAGACTTAAATGATGCGATGATCAATACAAAGTCTGGACGGGATGATAGAAAAGAAAGGCTAAGCCTTTAACAGAAACGGTATCATTCCTCTTAGGTATGCAAGAAATGAGAGCATACGATTGCCCTCTAACTGATCTTGTCCTTATCTTCCTTTGTGGATCAAGCAATACCAACAAGTTGCTTATTCTTAAGCCCGTGTCCTTTATCCTTGCTCTTATTATCCCTTCTTATAACTTCGGTGACAGGTCTCTCGAGAACTTCCTCCACGCACGGGAAAACACTTACGTAGCTAGACAAGGATTAGTCGCAGTTAAAACTACTGTGACTACAGATGGAGGAAAGAAAGGAAAAGAGATTAGATCAAGGAAACAAAGGATAATGCTAATGGCTTTTGGGGAATAGCCTTTAAAAACTTTTCTGGAAAAATGCATCTTTGTAAACGGTTTTTCAAATAGTTTTCAGAAGGTTTTAAAAACTTTTGCCCAGTCTGGTAACCTTCTGCTCTGATACCAAATGTAACACCCCACCTCCGCTAGGGTCACTCACAAAGGGAATGCACATGGTTTGGTGAAGCATTATCGAGGTAGACATGCACAGAAATATTACAAGACAGAACATATATAAAACAGCGGAAGTAAAACAAATTTCATTACCTTATAAAATAAGGTCTAAAGCCTTTTACATCAGAATACATCAAAACCTGTCTTCCAATAGTAAAGAAGCATAAAACCTTTTCATAAATTATTCCCCAAGTAAAATAGTAAAGTAGCCATAGCCAAGAAAAGTCCAAGCCATCCATGATGACCTTCAAGCAGAAGAGGTCCGAACGAACAAAAGTATTTCCTCCCTGTAACCTGAGGGGGGGGGAACGGAAGACAAGAAGCGAAAGAAAACGGGGTCAGTCATAAAGACTGGTAAGCCCTATCTACTATCAGTATATAAACTAGTAAAGTTAACTGGCATGAGGAACTGAGATGAACATAAGTATGATGACAAGATAGATAAGCTAAACCAAAATAACAGGATGAACTACTGTACCAAGATAAACAAGTGTGTCATGATAAACTACGGCGTCAAGATAAGTCAAGGTATCACATCGTCGGGTTTCTATCAAGTACAATATCACAAGGTATCTATTATGTATATTCGCTTTGCACCTCCCGTACTAGTATCCCGGCCCGTGTCATGTGTTAACTATGAATGTCTCTTGCCCAATGTAATGTAATGGTCCATGTCATCCTAATATATCGTATATGTAGGTTTCCTGATTCGTATGATTCTTTCCATGCATAAGTTCGGTCCTTTGCCGTAGGCTGTACGGGCTTTCTTATGTAAATATATACCACTTCGACGTATTTCCATGATCCTTGAGATCGTTTTGGATTGTCCCCCTAGATCTGGTTATCCAGGGCGAAAACAAGTATCGTCGGCTCCACGCTAATCCATCCTAGTCTTTAGGTAGCTCGCATAGCAACCAAGGCATACTCTTGGCTCTTCTACCGCAGACCTTAACCTCTGTGAGGCCGGTTTCATGGACCATCTGCCACCTCACAGAGGGATACCAAGAGTACCCTCACGTCCCCCGAAGCTACCTCTTCGTCACCCGGTTCGTTGGAGCCTTGTCAGATAATTGGCTCCTCCCGTGTTTTAAGCGATGACCTACCGTATCGGGTTACTCATCTATCTGTGAACTGGTCCAAATCCCTTGACTAAGAATTATTACTTAGTTTCCCAAACTAAGGTTTACCACTTAGTCTCCTTTCCCGTTATCCTTGTGGACCCCTGTCTTCCACCTAGTCCCCTGAACTAGGGTTTTGTCTAATGGGTTAAGTATTTTCGTTTAAGTTCATGACTTAACCTCCCAACAAATCATGTCAAGATTTGGCTAAGTATTCAAGTCCAAGTCCTAGCCCTACAAGTTGGTTAAGTGTACCGAGAAGCTCATGACTTAACCCTATTCAACCATCAAGTCAATTTGGTTAAGTATTTGTTTATCTTAACCCTATCAGGTTATCGTGTTAGATTGGTTAAGCATAGATTATCTTAACCTCATCGGATTATCGAGTCGGATTGGTTAAGTATAGGTTAGCTTAACCCCATCCACTAATCGTATTATAATGGTTAAGTATATTCAAACGGTCTCGTGACTTAACCCTATCAAGCTCTCATATTAGATTGGTTAAGTATGGTTGCTTAACCTCATCAAATCATCATGTATAATTGGTTAAGTATAAGTTACTTAACCCCATTAAATTATCCTGTTAAGTTGGTTAAGTATTGGCTACTTAACCTCATTAAATTACCAAGTTTAGATTGTATAAGTGTTTAACTAAACCCCATCGAATTACCATGCTTAGATTAGTTAAGTGAAGGTTACTTAGCCCCATCTAATTACCGTGTTTAGATTAGTTAAGTCTAAGTTACTTAACCCCATCTAATTACCAAGTCGGATTAGTTAAGTGTAAGTTACTTAACCTCATCTCCTAATTGTCTTGTATGGTTAAGTGTCATTAAGAAATTAAGCCCGGACCCACTTAACCTACCCATTCGTGTCATATCGGTTAAGTGTCATTAGTCAACTTTACTTATCCTTATCGTGTGGCATTAATTTACTTAATGCACTCTCAACCTCTCACATTAGACCTTGTTGTGGTTACTAGTTAAGCCGGGCGGGTCAGGGTAGTTTTACACCACAACCTAGTCTAACCTCGGGTCTTAAGCGCGACATGACCAACTTCTCACATTGGATCCTATTGTTTGTAGCCACTAGTTAAGCCGGGCGGGTCCGGGTAGATTTATGCTACAAACTCAACCCAACCTCGAGTTGGCCACTTTCATGTTTAGTCTAGTGTCATATTACACTTACAACCCATACATGTCTAGTTTTCAAGTTCCATGTTCATAGCCAAAATTACATCTTGTCATGTTTATACCAATTTACCCAAATCATGTTTCATGTCATTAAAGTTTATCCCCAACGTAACCCCAACGCTTTTAAGCTCGCATATACATTCGCAACAATGTATAATGGATTTCAAGAAGGAGCTTGACAAAAGCATGACAAAAAGGGGTATAAGGCCACAAGTTAGACATGGTGGCATATGAGGCATAAATGTGTTCATTAAATTGCATGTTACATTATCAAGCCTCAAAAACATGCATAACCCCAAACTTAGCATAAAGGTGAATTAAGGTGATAGATGACATAGAAATATGACTAGGAGTCCGCATATAGCATTATATGCAAGTTAACTTAAGGGATATGAGAGTTCTTATGTTGCATAATGTAACATCCCACATAAAGCTTATAGCTTTTAGCCCACAAAATCAAGATGATAACTTTACAAACATGCATAAGATAAATCTACGCATAACATGATAGTTTCAAAGCATGAATCATACTTAAGTTCAAACCCAAACTTGCAACATGAACATTTAACTTCATAGTTAATATCTAAGAGTAGGAGGGGGCTTACAATGCTATGAGGGCACAAATCAATATGTAAAAAGATTGAGACGAAGCCACACTAGCAAAAACCCCAAATCAATAAGCTCCAATAAAACCCTTGAGAAAATAATAAGAAAGATCCTTGCTTTAATGAAGATTTGCCTTGAAATCAAGTTTAGAATCTCTCATATGAACATAGAAACTCTCATACACTCATATGATCATGTAATCTCTCATGTGAATGAAGATAGAATTTATGACAAGAGGATGGAGGCTAGGGTTTTGAGTGGAGGCTATGATCATTAGAAATTTTGGCATAGTTTAGTTGTAGGATTGAATAATGAGGATTTAGGGTTAGGTTTAGGGTGCTTATATAGAAGATTAGGCTAGTTTAGACCCTTAGATCAACCCTAGGAAGAATCTGAACCCTCAAATTTCGAACCAGGCCCAAAAACATGACCAGGGGAGCCAACAGGTGCACCGGGCCGACCAGACCCCAAAATGGGGTGTTGTCGACACCCAAGTCGACACCCCAGTCGACTTGGGGTGTGGTGGTGTCGACTGGGCAGTCGACACCCCTGGTCTGGGCGGGAATTTTCCCGCCTTGCCCTCCCCCCCTCCCTGGTTTGAATTTCGAATCTGTTTTCGAACTTGAATTTTCTGAAAACTTTGACGGGCCATAACATGGTCATACAGACTCCGATTTTTGAAAACTCGGACTCTATTTCGCGTATTTTTCCGAGACGTACGCAATGGCACAACCCATTTTCCTTGATTCAGAATTTAAAATTAAATTCTGCCTTGATTCTTGTCTTAACACGTTATCGAAACACGGGTTGTTACATTCTCCCCTCCTTTAAGGATTTCGTCCCCGAAATCTCCAAGTTAGGAAGAACATATCCTACTATCCATCATCCATCTACTCAAAACATCATCCACAAGCAACCATTGTCCTTAGACGATTTCTAATGATGTATGAATACATGCTGAAGGTGTGTGTGTGTATGTACTTATCTAATGCAAATGATCAGGCCTGAGTGATCTTATAAGTGCAAAATATGTTTAGTGCCATGAATCCAACATGCATGCAAATAGTCCTAGTCATATAACCACAATATGTGTGCACAATCATTCATTCATATGCGACATCCACATGGCAAACACATTCAATTTCATCTATACACAAGCGTAAATATGCATATGCAAAATGAAATGTGACCGCGTCAATCTAGTATCTAATGTGTATTCGTGCATCCACGAGCAGCCACTTGCAACCATTTGCAACCATATCAATCATAACATGTTTCAAATACATGTTTACATCCATAGAGTTCTACCTAAGGTTCTCAAGATAAGATCGAGGAGATAAACAAGACAAACTCCTTACGGGGTTTGCAACAGAAACAGGACCGAGAGGATATCCACCAAGCGATAGCATGCAAGCAAGCTCTACAGGAGAACCAGGGATCAACGATATACTCTTACAAAGAGACACGATGCGCGCGTCTAAGCCGCATTTCCTTGAGCTTAATTCCAGTGTGCCTTGACTGCCTTTGACTTCATGATTTCGTAGCTCCTTGAATCCTATTTCCAAGGTATGAGTCGGAACTCTTTTCACTGTCGCCTCTCGTTTCACTTTCATTTATTCTTTCCCTATTATACTTGGCTCAACCATATCTACGTACTCATGCAAGCTCTCCAAAATTCACTAGTGAATTCTAGATCTCGTTTACCAATGCCAATCCATGTTACCACATGCACTTACTAGGGTGATTCCTATAACCCATGCTTAAGCGGAATGGACCATCCGCCTTAGTGGCGAACGTTACTCGATCGGATCAGAGATTTCCGATAAATGCATCAAGAGATTCTAGGTAACTAATCATGACAGAACCCAAAACGTTACACGAGACTTCGAAGGTATTACCAAGGCAAGCTAAGAGTTTAACTACCCTCCTTTCAAAACCGAGAATGGCATCCCTTACTGGATAACCACTTCATCCCTAGAATCCATCCATAGCTCAACAATAGAAGTAATGCTTCTAATCTCAACACTTGACATTTACACTCTCAATTCCAAACAAGTCATGAATAAATGGACCGACTCTCCAACCAGATTTTTGGGTCAAAAGTGGGATCTTCTACCATGCTAGTACTAAGGTGCAGAGACTTAACTATCGAGGCAGACTTAAATGATGCGATGATCAATACAAAGTCTGGACGGGATGATAGAAAAGAAAGGCTAAGCCTTTAACAGAAACGGTATCATTCCTCTTAGGTATGCAAGAAATGAGAGCATACGATTGCCCTCTAACTGATCTTGTCCTTATCTTCCTTTGTGGATCAAGCAATACCAACAAGTTGCTTATTCTTAAGCCCGTGTCCTTTATCCTTGCTCTTATTATCCCTTCTTATAACTTCGGTGACAGGTCTCTCGAGAACTTCCTCCACGCACGGGAAAACACTTACGTAGCTAGACAAGGATTAGTCGCAGTTAAAACTACTGTGACTACAGATGGAGGAAAGAAAGGAAAAGAGATTAGATCAAGGAAACAAAGGATAATGCTAATGGCTTTTGGGGAATAGCCTTTAAAAACTTTTCTGGAAAAATGCATCTTTGTAAACGGTTTTTCAAATAGTTTTCAGAAGGTTTTAAAAACTTTTGCCCAGTCTGGTAACCTTCTGCTCTGATACCAAATGTAACACCCCACCTCCGCTAGGGTCACTCACAAAGGGAATGCACATGGTTTGGTGAAGCATTATCGAGGTAGACATGCACAGAAATATTACAAGACAGAACATATATAAAACAGCGGAAGTAAAACAAATTTCATTACCTTATAAAATAAGGTCTAAAGCCTTTTACATCAGAATACATCAAAACCTGTCTTCCAATAGTAAAGAAGCATAAAACCTTTTCATAAATTATTCCCCAAGTAAAATAGTAAAGTAGCCATAGCCAAGAAAAGTCCAAGCCATCCATGATGACCTTCAAGCAGAAGAGGTCCGAACGAACAAAAGTATTTCCTCCCTGTAACCTGAGGGGGGGGAACGGAAGACAAGAAGCGAAAGAAAACGGGGTCAGTCATAAAGACTGGTAAGCCCTATCTACTATCAGTATATAAACTAGTAAAGTTAACTGGCATGAGGAACTGAGATGAACATAAGTATGATGACAAGATAGATAAGCTAAACCAAAATAACAGGATGAACTACTGTACCAAGATAAACAAGTGTGTCATGATAAACTACGGCGTCAAGATAAGTCAAGGTATCACATCGTCGGGTTTCTATCAAGTACAATATCACAAGGTATCTATTATGTATATTCGCTTTGCACCTCCCGTACTAGTATCCCGGCCCGTGTCATGTGTTAACTATGAATGTCTCTTGCCCAATGTAATGTAATGGTCCATGTCATCCTAATATATCGTATATGTAGGTTTCCTGATTCGTATGATTCTTTCCATGCATAAGTTCGGTCCTTTGCCGTAGGCTGTACGGGCTTTCTTATGTAAATATATACCACTTCGACGTATTTCCATGATCCTTGAGATCGTTTTGGATTGTCCCCCTAGATCTGGTTATCTTTTCTTACCATGAACTATCACGCGCTCAACTAGGATTTATGCCACCTGGGATCACTAGAGATTTGCTACCTAATGAACGTTTTTGTATCTCGGTTTGGGTTTTAATCCACCTAGGACTACTAGGGATTATGCCACCCGTCAACCACGTCCTTTGTCCCACGTATGAATCGTGAATCGTTTTCCATGTCTGGACGCACATGTATCTCAATGTGCCTTCCGAGTTCCGTGCCAGGGCAAATCAAGAAATACGGAACTCGGTCGGGAGCTTTAAGTCATCTGCCGGTGCAGATATCAAGGTCTGTTTTTGTATCTGTGGCTATGGTCCCACGTGACCCCTCCCTCAACTACTGAAAGGCAATCCAAGAAAAATCATGTATGAGAACTACATCCCGGCCCCACTATAGCCCCACTTTCCTATGGGCCAACCTCACCCATAACTCGATAGCAAGTATAAGGTCTGTTGGGAGTTCTCTGCCTTTCCGTTCGTACACGATCGACCTAAGATGGTAGGAAGTCGGCGATGTGCTATCCAGGGCAAACTCAAGTATCGTCGGCTCCACGCTAATCCATCCTAGTCTTTAGGTCGCTCGCATAGCAACCAAGGCATACTCTTGGCTCTTCTACCGCAGACCTTAACCTCTGTGAGGCCGGGTTTCATGGACCATCTGCCACATCACAGAGGGATACCAAGAGTACTCTCACGTCCCCCGAAGCTACCGCTTCGTCACCCGGTTCGTTGGAGCCTTTATCTAAGTCAGATAATTGGCTCCTCCTCGTGTTTTAAGCGATGACCTACCGTATCGGGTTACTCATCTATCTGTGAACTGGTCCAAATCCCTTGACTAAAAATTATTACTTAGTTTCCCAAACTAAGGTTTACCACTTAGTCTCCTTTCCCGTTATTGTTGTGGACCCCTGTCTTCCACGTAGTCCCCTGAACTAGGGTTTTGTCTAATGGGTTAAGTATTGTCGTTTAAGTTCATGACTTAACCTCCCTACGAATCATGTCAAGATTTGGCTAAGTATTCAAGTCCAAGTCCTAGCCCTACAAGTTGGTTAAGTATACAAAGAAGCTCATGACTTAACCCTATTCAACCATCAAGTCAATTTGGTTAAGTATTTGTTTATCTTAACCCTATCAGGTTATCGTGTTAGATTGGTTAAGCATAGATTATCTTAACCTCATCGGATTATCGAGTCGGATTGGTTAAGTATAGGTTAGCTTAACCCCATCTACTAATCGTATTATAATGGTTAAGTATATTCAAACGGTCCCGTGACTTAACCTTATCAAGCTCTCATATTACATTGGTTAAGTATGGTTGCTTAACCTCATCAAATCATCATGTATAATTGGTTATGTATAAGTTACTTAACCCCATTAAATTATCCTGTTAAGTTGGTTAAGTATTGGCTACTTAACCTCATTAAATTACCAAGTTTAGATTGGTTAAGTGTTTAACTTTACCCCATCGAATTACCGTACTTAGATTAGTTAAGTGAAGGTTACTTAGCCCATCTAATTACCGTGTTTAGATTAGTTAAATCTAAGTTACTTAACCCCATCTAATTACCAAGTCGGATTAGTTAAGTGTAAGTTACTTAACCCCATCTCCTAATTGTCTTGTATGGTTAAGCGTCATTAAGAAATCAAGCCCGGTCCCATTTAAGCTACCCATTCGTGTCATATCGGTTAAGTGTCATTAGTCAACTTTACTTAACCTTATCGTGTGGAATTAATTTACTTAACGCACTCTCAACCTCTCACATTAGACCTTGTTGTGGTTACTAGTTAAGCCGGGCGGGTCCGGGTAGTTTTACACCACAACCTAGTCTAACCTCGGGTCTTAAGCGCGACATGACCAACTTCTCACATTGGATCCTATTGTTTGTAGCCACTAGTTAAGCCGGGCGGGTCCGGGTAGATTTATGCTACAAACTCAACCCAACCTCGAGTTGGCCACTTTCATGTTTAGTCTAGTGTCATATTACACTTACAACCCATACATGTCTAGTTTTCAAGTTCCATGTTCATAGCCAAAATTACATGTCGTCATGTTTATACCAATTTACCCAAATCATGTTTCATGTCATTAAAGTTTACCCCCAACGTAACCCCAACGCTTTTAAGCTCGCATATACATTCGCAACAACGTATAATGGATTTCAAGAAGGAGCTTGACAAAAGCATGACAAAAAGGGGTATAAGGCCACAAATTAGACATGGTGGCATATGAGGCATAAATGTGTTCATTAACTTGCATGTTTGTAATAACCCGGAAAATGTGAACCAATTTAAAAAATTTTAATTAGGTTATTACCAAAGAATTTGAATTGTTGAAATAGCCTATTTCAATAAAATATAGAATTGGGTATGGTATTGCAGTTTGAAATTTTGAATACAAACTTTGTCTGACTGTACTGGGTGGAAAATATAACGGATTTTAGCGATACTGAGAATATTTAAATCTTTTTATGAATACCATTCTAATGAATCTGAAAAATCGAAATTTTATAACGGAAATCAAAAGTTATGGCCAAATGAATTTTCAGAAAGGTTGCCATATAGCATATATAGCCCTTGAAAATTGATATTTTGCATACGACCTCGGAATTCGACGAAACCACTTTTGTTGG
Source organism: Allium sativum (assembly GCA_030737875.1). Taxonomy (NCBI): domain Eukaryota; kingdom Viridiplantae; phylum Streptophyta; class Magnoliopsida; order Asparagales; family Amaryllidaceae; genus Allium; species Allium sativum. The sequence continues at coordinate 10,765,210 of CM060920.1, forward strand.
TCCGAGATGTCAAATTATTGCTAAGTTTCAAATTTCATAATTTTTAAAGCTAGTATGTGAGCGGGGCAAAAGAAAATGTGGTTGGTCAAATTCAGTAAAAATGGGTCGACCTAAAAATGGCCGTTTTTCAAACGAGCTCAGAATTCGACGAAACTGGTTTTGTTAGGACCGTATCGTCAAAACAAAGCTAGATTTATTTTTCTGGAATTTTTCGATTCAGTTTGTGGCCCTGGCAAATTGAAATGTACGTTTAAATTAAATATCGAATGTTTTATATTTTAATTTGAAAAATAACTGACTGTAACAGTCGAATTGGCCAACGGAACATATCCCATTGTGTCCGGAATGGGGGTATTTAGCTACGGGCGACAGTCGTTGGGTTTAAAAAGGAGTTCGTTTGAGAAAACACTATTTAAAATTTACTATATAGCTCGGACCAATAGGATTTTTTTCTTTAAAAAGAATATAAATAAAAACTCGGAAAAACCCTAGCTACCAGCGATTCGAACGGTTCATCGAGCACGAAACTTCCCACCGCTTTTGCCGCCGCCACAGTCCGTTTCGCCGCCTCCGCCAGTTGAAGCTTCTGATCGCCTCCGCCTCCTCTATAAATCCGACTAAGCCTCGCCTCAATCCATCAACTATACGCGTTGAATTTCGAGAAGGAAGTTGACCCCTTTGGAGCGCCGCCGCGAAACGTAGGAGCCACCGAGTTCATCGCCACCACCGCCGATCGGAAGGTGATTCGTAGCCCTCTGACGCCGTGTGGTCTGATCGAAGCAACGAGGTACGGTTTGGCTTAAAAATCAAGACCTAGTTTTGAAGCTTTGAAAACTTTTCTGAAATGAAAATAACACTTTTAAGTGTTACAAAACCTTGAAAAATCATATCTTTTTAGTGTGTTAACGAAATTCGATGAAACAGGAGACACCGTGAACGTAAGGAGGCTCTCTACATTCTAGAAGAAGCCGTGGATTTTTCTGATCTTCCTACGATTTTTAGCACTGCCATAACCAATGTGAGGAATCTAAACTAATTGTGTGAATGAAATCGCGTTGTACAAATTATATAAGCGAAGTGTAAATTATATACGCATTGTATACCTCATGTACATGTATTGTATAAGTTATATTAGCGATGCATAAATTATACAAGCGTTGAATGAAACATATATGCTTTGAATTGTGATGAAATGCAAGTGAATTATTATATTATATATATATATATACTCCCCTCGTCCACAGACCATGGACGATATTTATTGCTTGTGATTGACGTGATATTATATGGTATGACGAATGGTTGGAAATAATTGTATGTGGTTGATATTATGGTTGAGAAATACCTTTGTAGTTGAAAATTACCCTCTTGTGGTTGAAACAAATTAGAATAGGATTGTGGAATTGAATATAAAACATGCCGCCTGCGTGCGAACTAGATGCATGATCCCCATTGTCAAAAACCGCGAGGTTTTAAGGTAGAGCGAGGAGCCGTACTAGGGACGGTCCCGGTTTTAACTACCCTGCCGTTATGCTGCCGAAATTTTCTGAAATATTCATGTGTTAGAATAATTTTCATTCGTTGAAATAAATCACATATGCTATAGAAAATATTCATGTGTTGAGTTGCAATTCATTCGTTGAGTTGAAATTCATGTGTTGAATATTATTTGAATTTAAACAAATGGCTTTAGCGATAAAAATCACATTTTTATATATATACAAACTATATAGAATATTCATGTGTTGAGTTGAAATTCATGTGTTGAATATTATTTGAATTTAAACAAATAGCTTTAGCGATAAAAATCACATTTTTATATATATACGAACTATAGAAAATATTCATGTGTTGAGTTGCAATTCATTCGTTGAGTTGAAATTCATGTGTTGAATATTATTTGAATTTAAACAAATAGCTTTAGCGATAAAAATCACATTTTTATATATATACGAACTATAGAAAATATTCATGTGTTGAGTTGCAATTCATTCGTTGAGTTGAAATTCATGTGTTGAATATTATTTGAATTTAAACAAATAGCATTAGCGATAAAAATCGCATTTTTATATATATACAAACTATATAGAATATTCATGTGTTGAGTTGCAATTCGTTCGTCGATTTGAAATTCATGTGTTGAATCTTATCGTATTTTAAAATAAAAATGAATTCACAATAAAAACTACACCCTTATTGTAAATATGAAGGGTTAAAAACATTCACGTGTTGAATAAATATTTTTGACAGTAAAAATATTTCTTTTATCATGTATATACTTTGATAAAAATAAACATGTGTTGAAATAAATAATAGTTTGCTAGAAATATTATTATTAGCTTTGTTCTGCATATATATATATATATACATGTGTTGAACAGGAAAAATGGATTAGCTGTAGAGTAAAGAAATTATTTGCGTGCCCGACAAATAGGTAAACCTTGATGAGTTGGCTGCGCAATTTTATTTTTATATCAACTCCTGTGAATGCCATTGGATGCGGAGTGCTGGTTATTCTGTGTGAAATATTAAATATCGCCATAGGATAGTAACAATTAATTTTGAACTACACTACATGGCATACTACTTGACGATAAGCATACTTCATCATATTCCACATAAGCAATTGGAGCTTGTGTGACGAGGTGGAAGATTTACCATACGAGCGAGAGGCTTGTATGGCGATGACTATATACTACAGGTTGAACTGATGACTGATATGGACTATATAAAATATAACGATAAATCGCCAGATTAATAAAAACCCCACACGGGTCTAGAGTTGACAATAATCACGTCTCCCTAGTTATTAGATACGGCACATGGACTATTTATTTCCACACGGAAACGGGGTGACGAGAATTTATTCTCTGGAGTGATTATCTATACATGCTCCCCCGTAAACACCAGAATATATCACTATAAATATGTGAATGCTTTTTAGGATTTATTGGGTACCTAATACGGCCCAATAAATTTCCAAACCCCTCCCCGTACAAAGGAGGTTATGGCGAAATTTTTCGAAATATTAAGGCGTTAGTGAAATATTTGAAGTGAAAGCAAAGTTGAAAATATGGAATGAACTATAGTTGAAATTATAGAATGAACTATATTTATATATATAAATATAAATATAATTAAAAGGAATCGAAGCCGTGCAGTTCGTGTTTCGGAGTCGTAATTTGAAACGATTAGTACGAGGAATCCGACCATCGGATTTTCCCGAAACCGCAACCGCTGTGTTCGCCTTGGAAATATTTTCCCAACGGCACCAACCTTGTAAAAATCCAACGGTTGGATTGTCCGGAATGTTTAATTCAAATTTGAAGAAAAACAGCGCCAGAATCGTTTATATTTATATATAAATATAAATATATTTAAATTAAATCGAATAACGGTGCTGCAGTTTGAATTTTGAAACCGTAACTTCAAACGACTAGTGTGGAAGATCCGACTGTCGAATTTTCACGAAACTGGAACCGTTGGGTTCGCTTTGGGAATATCTTCCCACTGATATAGACTTTGTAGAAATCCAACGGTTAGATTTTCCGATATGTGTAAAACAAGTTAGGGGAAAAGCAGTGCCAGTGCCACGGCACGACCTGAAACGTCGTTTAATTAAATATGGCCATTTTTAAACAAATAAAAATGGCGAAAAACCATTATAAAATATTATAAGCAACATAGATTGCAAATAAACCAATTGGGCTTGAATTGTTTGATATTTGATGGTTGTATGTGTTTGACACGAAAATAACACTAAAGAACTAAAAGATGGATGTCGAATAATACAACCATAGAAAGAATCGATTTAAATTCTAATGACGTGAATTATTTGAAAAGGCCGAGCTAACCCTCATTTCAAATAATTTATCGAGCGATTCGAATTGGAAAATGCAAAGACGATTCAAGACCGACGATCTTCGTATCGGTTGGATGGGCGCTACTGAGGTTCCTGAACGGAGTAGCAACCGGAAAGGGACGGAAGTAGTAGCCGTCTAAACGTATGTGTTGATTGGACGGATATACGAGGAATTTGACGCCTCCGGTTTCGTTCAGACCCAAAACGGACTTGTAAATGGAATGTGTGTCTGACATTGGATTTTGTTCTATACTGATTGATCTCTGTTAAATATATATCTGTTTGGCGGCGGAGAATGTATTCTTTTGCTTAACGCCCTTCTCTGAGACGTACGTGCTCAGGGGTTATATATCGATAGAAATCAATCGTATGGAGTGGACTGCCTATGTGGCATGCCAAGATGCTGTGATCAAGGCTTCTGTTGAAAAGCAAAGTCTTGTGGATGATGATCAAAGAACGGTCTACGTGGCCTAGCTTTGTGTATTTCGTAGATTCGCGAGCCTCACACCCCGGTATGAGTTAAAAACGGGATACGGACTGCTGGGAGAGCACAACGTTTCTTTCTAGCTATGGTGGTGTCAGTGACTTACCAGCCCTAACATTTATATCTACTTTTCACCTTTGTGGTTGTTGGAATGCGAGGCGCCTCGATTATAGGTCTGTAAGGACCGAGAAATGTGTGTTCAGGAATTGCCAATCCTCAAACGTAAGAGAGGACCGGCCCAGCCGAATCCAGGGTTGCCCATAGTGCGTAGTCCTGAGGCATTTGCTAGAATGTCTCGAAGTGGAGAGGAGCTTGCCCCTTGCCTCGACTCATGACGGAAATCCAATTTCCAATACGAGATAACGGATTCGATTGTAACTTATATATGGCGACATAGTGGCATGGGACGCTCATGTCGCCTATGATTGATATTTATGATGCTATTCGTTTTTGAAACATATATGCACTAGTAATAATATCAATTGATTTTTCTTTATACATATCGAGCATATTTGGCCATTATAAGGTAAAACTCTATCCTCCGGCTTGCGTTGCATTGTATGATGGGACTTGAGTCTTATAATGGTTTCATTCTTTCAAAAAGCATTGCGTTGTTTTAAAAGAATTTACTTTGTTTTAAATGCACTAGCAATCACTGGAGTAAACCCGTTCCGCGAAAGTGGCGTGGTCCTATGATTTGCTTATTACTGTTGTTTAAACTATTAAATAGATTCCTCATACCAGTCCCCATGACTGACTCGTTGTTTGTTTCACTTTGCAAACGCGGGTGCCCTTATTTTCACACGGGCAGCCTAGTTCACAGGTGACAGGTTGTTTTTGGCTCTGCACTGTTGCATAGAGTGCATTTTTGGCTCATGGCGAGGCTGACTTCATAGAGATGACTTTGACATTTTCCGCCATTACTGTACTTATATTAAGATCCCGCCACTGGCGATGCAGACTGATTTACTTTCCGTATTTCTTATTGTATGTATATGCACCGCCTTCGGCGATGTAGACTGATACCCTTATTGTGTCTCACTGCATGTATGTATTCCGCCTCTGGCGATGATGACTGATCACTTCCTTTTATTCACTAAGTTATATCCTACGCTATGCTATTCTGATGTTATTACATGCTGTGATTCCGCTGTCATATCCATGTAAAATTATTCTATTTATTGTTTCTGCTATTATCTGTACTCTGCTATGATGATTAATGTGTTATATTCCAATGATTATCCTTAATACCGCCCCTCGGATTTTGGGATCGTCACAGTTGGTATCAAAGCTTTGGTTAACCTTAGTTCCGGGATCTAACACATTAAACACCTCGTCAGAATAGAATCAGTAGTGTTCTAATGCGAGTAGCTCATTAAAGATAGGATTAGCAATGTCCTAGAATGAGCTAAGCAGATTAGCAAAACAATTTGATCAGTACATCATCATTATCTTTCCTTATGTTCCCCTGCTTTATCATAAATGAAATTTATCAAATCTGTGAGCTTGACTCTTTTCTTGCTTATACAGTATTCTCTTAGATGGCTACACGAGCAGCAGCAGCTAGAGGAGGCCGTGGAGGCCGAGGAGAAGCAGCAGGAGGACGAGGGAATATCCCCGTAGTTGTGGAAGGCCCTATTGTTCAGCCACCAGCACCCGAGGACTTTGAGCTAGACAAAGTAGCAAAGAGGTATAGGAACCTTGGGGGAAAACCCTTTACTGGCACTGGTACAGTGACCGAGGCTATAGCTTGGTTGAAGACCTGTGAGAAAATCTTTGAAGGCATGGGTATGGGAACCAACAACAAAGCACGACTTGGTATTTGGCTCCTACAGAAGGAAGCAGAGCTGTGGTGAGATGCCATTACCTAAGAGGATGCAGCAGGTACTGTCAGGACCTAGGAGCAATTCAAAACTATGTTCAATGAGAAGTTTGTACCTGAACAGGCTCTAGAGAGGATGCGAGAGCAGTTTGCTAATCTCCAGCAAGGAGATCTCTCTATTCAGGATTACCTAAATAAGTTCACCCAGTTGTCGCGCTATGCTCCAGAGCTGAGTATGACCAACAAAGCAAAGAACAAGAGATTCATATTTGGGCTAAAGCGCAAGTACCATGACAGAGCCATGAGCAACATCAAACTCTCCTTCTCAGAATTGGTAGAAATGGCTTGCAATTATGAAGATATGGATGAAAGGCACGCTAGCCAAGACCGCGCTAAAAGCCAAGCTGGAAATAAGCGCAAGGCTTCAACAGATCAGCCCGAGTTTAGCATTACAGCGGCCGCTACTCAGAAACCTGGAAAGATACCAAAAGGCAATTGCTACAACTGCGGGAAGCCAGGTCATTTTTCTAATGTGTGCAAATCCCCGAGGGTGCCAGAGGCAAATGACTCAGCCGAATGCTACAACTGCCATAAGAAAGGGCACTATAGCAGGAACTGTCCTCTGAAGCAGAATGCACAAGTGGCTTATGTGTATGACGGGAAAACCCCGCCAGCTACCACCGATGGATCAGGTAAACCCGACGTCTTGGGAGGTACCCTTACCATTAAAAATATTCCTGTTTCTGTACTTTTCGATACTGGTGCATCACGTAGATTCATTTCTGATAACCTTGTTCACAAATTAAAATTGAAACGAAGAAAGCTTAAAGAACCAATTAAAGTTCGAAACCCGATAAGAGGTTCTGTTAGTCTCAGTATATATTGTAGATTACCTATTTCCTTTTCTCGATACCGATTTCCTTTTGATTCGATTGTCATGGACCTTTCCGAATTTGATATTATACTGGGGCTGGACTGGTTGACAAAATATAAGGCCGAAGTTAGATGTGCCGAAAGAATCGTTAAAGTCGAAACGAAGCTTGGACCTATATATATACCATGCCTTGGCTCAGAAATTAATAGAACAGAATTTTGGTCTTCTTTAGAAGTTATTCCCCCTTCATTAGAAAAGATACTGGTCGTTAAAAACTACGCGTATATGTTTGAAGAGGTAGAAAACTTACCGCCGCAAAGAGAAATTGAATTTAGAATAGATCTAATTCCTAATGTCCGACCAGTAGTGCATCCAATTAGAAGAATGGCCCCGAAAGAAAAAGAAGAGTTAGGTAGTCAAACCCGAGAATTGCTTTGGAAAGGCCTGATCAGACCGAGCTTTTCAGCTTGGGGAGCAGCAGTAGTATTTGTCCCGAAATCAGACGGTACTCTAAGACTTTGTGTTGATTACCGTGATCTCAATAAGCAAACACTGAAGAACAAATATCCCTTGCCACGTATAGATGATCTGTTAGATCAATTAAATGGAGCAACAGTTTCTCCAGAATGGACCTAGCTACAGGTTTCCACCAATTACGTATAGCCGAAGACTGTGTTCCTTTGACAGCCTTCAGGGGTCCCGATTTATTCTATGAATGGTTAGTAATGCCGTTCGGCTTGTGTAACGCTCCAGCATACTTCGTTGATCTTATGAACAGAGTGTTCCGTGATGTATTGAATAAATTTGTTCTAGTCTTCATCGATGACATTTTAATCTACTCTAAGTCGGAAGGCGAACATGCAAAACATTTAGAACAAGTGTTGAAAATTCTAAGGAGAAATATCTTGAAAGCTAAATTTTCTAAATGTGTCTTCTGGCAGGATGAAGTTAAGTTCCTAGGCCATGTCGTATCAAAAGAAGGGATTGCTGTAGATGCAAGCAAAATTACAGCGATTCAGAACTGGAAACAACCTACTACCCCCACTGAAGTTCGAAGTTTCCTTGGATTGGCTAGTTACTATCGGAAATTTGTTCAGGATTTTTCAAAGATATCTGGTGTATTGACAAAGCTTACAAAGAAGCATGAGAAATTCAAATGGACTCCCGAATGTGAAGAAGCTTTCCGGGAGCTGAAACTGAAGTTGACGACTGCTCTAGTATTGACAATTATAGAAGGCAACCAAGACTTGACTTTATGGACAGGCGCTTCTATTAGAGGGCTAGGCGCAGTATTAATGCAAAAAGGCCAAGTGGTCGCTTATGCCAGCCGTTAGCTGAAGCCGCATGAAAGGAACTATGCTACTCATGAACTTGAGTTATTAGCTATCGTGTTTGCTTTAAGAATCTGGAGGCATTATTTACTGGGCGAGAAGTTCGAACTATTCACTGATCATTAATCCTTGAAATATCTATTCACGCAGAAAGATCTAAATTTGAGACAACAGCGTTGGTTAGAATTCCTTGCAGCATATGATTTTGAAATTCTATACACTCCGGGGAAAGCCAATGTTGTCGCAGATGCTCTCTGCAGAAAGAATGAAATCATTGCCAGTTTTATCATTACTTCTTCCTTAGAAGATAAGATTACTTTTCCACAGAAGGACGATGAATTCATTAAAAGGATTAGCCAGCGAATTCGAGAAGGAATACCCTCAGATTTTAGCCTTGATAGCCAAGGGGTCCTAAGATTACAAGGGCGAATTTGTGTGCCTGGAATTCCAGAGCTCAGAAGAGAAATACTGGATGAGTGCCACAAGTCCAAATTGAGTATCCATCCCGGTCTGAGAAAAATGTATAATGATATCAAGCGCACATTCTGGTGGAAGGCGACGAAAAGAGATATCTCATTATATGTTAGCAGATGCCCCACCTGTCAGCTAGTTAAGAGCGATCAACAGAAATTGGCCAGAATATTAAAACCATTAGAAATTCCAGGATGGAAGTGGGAGCAAATTTCGATGGACTTCATCGATGGCTTGCCTCGAACTAGAAAAGGAAACGACAGTATATGGGTAATCGTAGATCGCTTCACGAAGACTGCCCATTTCATACCTGTCCGATCCAACAGAACGGCTCAAAGTCTAGCACAGATTTACTACAAAGAAATAGTTAAACTGCATGGAGTGCCGCTCAATATAGTCAGTGATAGAGATCCCCTGTTTACTAGCAAATTCTGGGAAGCATTCTAGACAGAATTGGGATCCAAATTGAATCAAAGCACCACTTACCACCCACAGACAGATGGCCAAACGGAGCGGGTGAATAGAATTCTAGAAGATTTACTACAGGCTTGCGTTATTGATTTTGGAGGCTCATGGGAAGATCACTTACATTTAGCCGAATTCTCTTACAACAATAGCTATCAAGCAAGTTTGGGAATGTCTCCATTTGAAGCATTATACGGTAGACCGTGCAGATCTCCCACATGTTGGGTAGAACCTGGCAACAGACTTGTGTTAGGGCCCGATATGATTCAAGAAGCATCGGATAAAGTCGATTTCATTAAGAAGCGATTGAAAATCGCGCAGAGCCGACAGAAAAGTTATGCTGATGCGAGAAGAAGGAATATCTCGTTTGCCGTTGGCGATTATGCTTATTTAATAGTTTCTTCAATGCGGGGAGTAATCAGATTTGGCAAGACTGGGAAGTTGGCACCGAGATTTATTGGTCCCTTTCCTATACTTGAACGGATTGGAACTTTTGCATATAGGGTTTCATTACCTGATTGGTTGCCTGGTGTACATGATGTGTTCCATGTGTCTCAACTCAGAAAACATGTTCATGATCCCCATCTTGTTGTGGAAGAAGCAGCGCAGCAGGATATTGACATAACTCCAGAGTTAGCACTCAGAAGAGAGCCATTAAAGATAGTTGGCAAAGAAACTAGAGAGCTAAGGAGGAAAAAGATTCATCTAGTCAAAGTGCAGTGGAGTAGTGATCATAGAGACTGTACTTGGGAAACTGAGGAAGGCATTAAACAAGCCTACCCCAAATGCAGAGTGGACATCTCTGACTAACTCCGGTGCAAGGTACCTTTACAATACTTTGCATTTACAATTTATTTCCTACTTAGCTGTTATTTCCTTTTCGAGGACGAAAAGTTTTAATTGGGGGAGATTGTAATAACCCGAAAAATGTGAACCAATTTAAATTTTTTAAATTAGGTTATTACAATAGAATTTGAATTGTTGAAATAGCCTATTTCAATAAAATATAGAATTGGGTATGGTATTGCAGTTTGAAATTTTGAATACAAACTTTGTCTGACTGTACCGGGTGGAAAATATAACGGATTTTAGCGAAACTGAAAATATTTAAATCTGTTTATGAATACCTTTCTAACGAATCTGAAAAATCGAAATTTCATAACGGAAATCAAAAGTTATGGCCAAATGAATTTTCATAAAGGTCGCTATATAGCATATATAGCCCTTGAAAATTGATATTTTGCATACGACCTCGGAATTCGACGAAACCACTTTTGTTGGGTCCGGGATGTCAAATTATTGCTAAGTTTCAAATTTCATAATTTTTGAAGCTAGTATGTGAGCGGGGCAAAAGAAAATGTGATTGGTCAAATTCTGTTAAAATGGGTCGACCTAAAAATGGCCGTTTTTCAAACGAGCTCAGAATTCGATGAAACTGGTTTTGTTAGGACCGTATCGTCAAAACAAAGCTAGATTTATTTTTCTAGAATTTTTCGATTCAGTTTGTGGCCCTGGCAAATTGAAATGTACGTTTAAATTAAATATCGAATGTTTTATATTTTAATTTGAAAAATAACTGACTGTAACAGTCGAATTGGCCAACGAAACATATCCCATTGTATCCGGAATGGGGGTATTTAGCTAAGGGCGATAGTCGTTGGGTTTAAAAAGGAGTTCGTTTGAGAAAACACTATTTAAAATTTACTATATAGCTCGGACCAATAGGATTTTTTTCTTTTAAAAAAATAAAAATAAAATAAAAAATCGGAAAAATCCTAGCCGCCAGCGATTCGAACGGTTCATCGAGCACAAAACTTCCCACCGCTTTTGCCGCCGCCACAGTCCTTTTCGCCGCCTCCGCCAGTTGAAGCTTCTGATCGCCTCCGCCTCCTCTATAAATCCGACCAAGCCTCGCCTCAATCCATCAACTGTACGCGTTGAATTTCGAGAAGGAAGTTGCCCCCTTTGGAGCGCCGCCGCGACTCGTAGGAGCCACCGAGTTCATCGCCACCACCACCGATCGGAAGGTGATTCGTAGCCCTCTGACGCCGTGTGGTCTGATCGAAGCAACGAGGTACGATTTGGCTTAAAAATCAAGACCTAGTTTTGAAGCTTTGAAAACTTTTCTGATATAAATTTCTGAAATGAAAATAACACTTTTAAGTGTTGCAAAACTTTGAAAAATCATATCTTTTTAGTGTGTTAACGAAATTCGATGAAACAGGAGACACCATGACCGTAAGGAGGCTCTCTACATTCTAGAAGAAGCCGCGGATTTTTCTGATCTTCCTACGATTTTTAGCACTGCCATAACCAATGTGAGGAATCTAAACTAATTGTGTGAATGAAATCGCGTTGTATAAATTATATAAGCGAAGTGTAAATTATATACGCATTGTATACCTCATGTACATGTGTTGTATAAGTTATATTAGCGATGTATAAATTATACAAGCGTTGAATGAAACATATATGCTTTGAATTGTGATGAAATGCAAGTGAATTAATATATATTATATATATATATATATACTCCCCTCGTCCACAGACCATGGACGATATTTATTGCTTGTGATTGACGTGATATTATATGGTATGACGAATGGTTGGAAATAATTGTTTGTGGTTGATATTATGGTTGAAAAATACCTTTGTGGTTAAAAAATACCCTCTTGTGGTTGAAACAAATTAGAATAGGATTGTGGAATTGAATATAAAACATGCTGCCTGCGTGCGAACTAGATGCATGATCCCCATTGTCAAAAACCGCGAGGTTTTAAGGTAGAGCGAGGAGCCGTACTAGGGACGGCCCCGGTTTTAACTACCCTGCCGTTATGCTGCCGAAATTTTCTGAAATATTCATGTGTTAGAATAATTTTCATTCGTTGAAATAAATCACATATGGTATAGAAAATATTCATGTGTTGAGTTGCAATTCATTCATTGAGTTGAAATTCATGTGTTGAATATTATTTGAATTTAAACAAATGGCTTTAGCGATAAAAATCACATTTTTATATATATACAAACTATATAGAATATTCATTTGTTGAGTTGAAATTCATGTGTTGAATATTATTTGAATTTAAACAAATAGCTTTAGCGATAAAAATCACATTTTTATATATATACGAACTATAGAAAATATTCATGTGTTGAGTTGCAATTCATTCGTTGAGTTGAAATTCATGTGTTGAATATTATTTGAATTTAAACAAATAGCTTTAGCGATAAAAATCACATTTATATATATATACTGTTAGCCTGCTTTGTGACCAGGCTACCCAAAGCAAAGATCATGTTGACACACCTCTGGGAAAATGCTGCCTCATATGGAATCTCTGGATAACATCACTCTCCGACATTGGAGGCATCGTCAGAAGATACAAGGCAGTTTGGTCAAAATCAAAACATCAGTACAAACTGGCCCGAAACCCCTATCAAACGACCTCGTTTGGATCCATTCACATCATATACTTGTAGCCCTTTGAATTAGCTTCAGTTTGAGTTTTGGTTTGGCTCAATCGGACTTACGGTTTGAAAGTTACGCCCATTTCCGTGAACATGTGTAAGCTGGCATATGACCGCGATCTGATCCGCCCTTGCCTACGCGATCCGATCCGTGAACCGTGATCCATGAACCGCGATCCGTGAACCGCGATCCGCGATCCGATCCGTGAACCGCGATCCATGAACCGCGATCCGTGAACCGCGATCCGTGAACCGCGATCCGACCTCTGGACCTGCTCACATGAAGCCTGTTTTGACCTATTCTCATGCCATATCTTGCTCCTACTTTTCCGGATCGCGTGCCACGTGCCCTAGCACGAACCAGTCTTCCCTGAAGCTCTTCTCCAGCTATAAATACACCTCCAGAGGGCATTTTCAAGGGACTTTTGGCATCTCAACTTCCATGGCTGCCATGGCCAACACTTCTCCATGAATAACCACCATCTTCCTCAATAAATTCAATGGATTCGGAGAGAATTATTCATTGAATTCAAGTGATTGAAAGACAATATTCATTGTAATTGTAATCCATGAGTGAAATGAGAAAATATGAAGTGGACGTAGGCTCGTTAACGCCGAACCACTATAAAAATCTTGTTGTCTTGCTTTTCTCTTATTTTTCCAGTTATTTCTTCATATCCTATGCTCAAAATACGACGATTTGGGTGTTAGGACCATTTTTTGGTCTAACATTTTGGTGCTTTCACTGAGAAATGAATTCTCATTCTATTGGATTGTTGCTCTACTATTTGGATTTGAAAGTCCGAAGAAAGCAGTCCGCCTTCCTACCATTTTTGAAGATTTTGGTGATTTCAGAAAATCAGAAGTTTATGGCTCCGAAGAAAGCAAAGGAATCGCATACTTCGCTACCAAATGAAGAACAAACAGATAACGCACAGGAGCAGGTGGTCGGTTCGCGGTTCGCGGCTCGCGGCTCGCAGGGGGCATCACGAACCACCCCCAGGTGACCTCCTCGACCCGAACCAAAGATTCGAAAATGTGGACACCGCGTCTCGTAGGGGTGACCACGATCCGGTCTCAGAATGTACCCACGATCCGACCAGAAGCTAGAAATTTGAAGGCCTCCGCATATCAGTTCCTTCCATGCCCCTGAAGGCAACCACGAACCGAAGAGGTCCAGCGATCCGCGATCCGAAGAGGTCCAGCGATCCGCGATCCGGAGAGGTCCAGCGATCTGCGACACGAAGAGGCCCAGCGACCCGCGACCCGAAGAGGCCCAGCGATCCGCGACCCGAAGAGGCCCAGCGATCCGCGACACGAAGAGGCCCAGCGATCCGCGATCCAGAGAGGCCCAGCGATCCACGACCCGGAGAGGTCCACCGATCCACAACTCGGAAAAAAGATGACGAACAAAGGTCACGACCCGACCAGAGAAAGTGACATTTTTTGGAAAAAATGCGTTTTTCTGATCATTTCAGAAAAGGCTCTGTCGTCCAAAATCGAAAAAATCGTGCGGTGCCCCGGACCCCCGCCGCCGGGACTGCGGGGCCCCGGACCCCCGCCGGCGCTGCGCCCGGACCCGCTGGCGGCCTCGCCTTCGGCTCGGAGCACGGCTCGCCTTCGGCTCGGAGTATGTTTTCCCCTACAAGTAACAATAAAGATTCAGTAGATAGTCTGAGGATATCAACGGCAAGTTGGTGATGGCTGGAATCCTTCCTAGAACCATAACACCTATTTACTGATGTTGTTCAATGTGAGGAGTTATTGAAAAGACTCAGCATGCTGGCTATGACAATATATAATGATCGTCTCACAGCGACCCCCTCTTCCAGAGCTCCGATGGTGTATAGATTTCGCCAATGCAACTGATAATGTCCGTGAACGAATAGTGATCACCTAGTTCACATGACTTAAACTTGTCCGACTGGTGAAGTCCCAGATAGCACTAATATGGAGCGGTCCAGGAACTACTCCGAAGACTCGGATGATCATAGCAATGATGTGTCACGATGACAAGATGCTAGAAATTGACTACGGATCCTATCTTTACAAATCTACACTTCACTTGTATGGTGTGCTGAAAGACATAAGTCCTTCGGTCTACTCCTGGGAGAACTTAGCTCGCCTTTGCAATGCATGACTGCTATCCATTACATTATTGAAGATTGATTTCCATCATATAAGAGTTACATCAACACACTTTGGTGCCCAGAGTCAGGTACCAGTGGAACCACCGCGAGCCATGATTGGACATATGATCTTTGCTTGGACGATAGCAATTTGATTGCTCACCAGCCACCATACGATCTCGGTCGAGAGATGAGAACTTGAGATCAACGCAAATATGAACCAACCATTATCTCTCCACTTCATGCAACAAGTTGTGACAGAATGTGCGAATATTACTTAAAGCCTTGCAAACCATGCTATCATATTCAGGCTTATCTGATCAAGGTCCAGACAGACCAGCTCTAACATAGTTCAGATCTTGCATTGCACCCTAGTGCCTGTTGCTAAATATCCAAACCGAAGATGGAGTGGGAATGGTTTATGGTGATCAAGTTATTGGAAAAGCTGACTATTCGGTTGGATGGACTATGTTACACAACAGGGATGGCGTGAAACCCAAAGATGTTTCCCCTCCAGATGAAATGAAGTGTGAAGGAGGTGTCAATATTGCGAATAATGGGAGCATCGCAAAAGGAATTGCCCAATGACCTGCCCGAATACATAGATCCCAGAGAGGATAGTGATTCGGGATGCAGAAGGGTGACATCTAATAACGCAACTGCACGTGTTCCGACTGGCGACGCCGACCTTACTAAGGTCTTCAAATCGGATCTCATTTAGGCATCTTCCGAACAAGGGAACTGACATGTTTTCTACAGGCGAGCCTGGATGTGTTCGCTTGGACCAACGCTAATACCCCCTACTACTTCCAAGTTTATCCACTCGTGATACGCACTTATAAGCCGCTCCGACAGGACCTGCAGCGACTTGAGGCATCTGGAAAATTGCTCGGGCGGAACATAGAGCTGAACCAGTTTGATCTCAACTTCCTCCTAAAGAAGTCAATATGAGGGCAAGCGTTAGCCAATTACATCGCTGAATGAACCGCTCCCGAAGAGGATGTGTTAGATGAAGAAAATGGCGCCTCGGAATGAAAGATGAAATCAAGCACCTGGAAGCTGTATACAGACGGTGCAAGAAATGATCGGCAATCCAACACCAGAGTTTTGCAGATAACCCCCGAAGGACGGCTCGAAAGGAATTCCAGTCAGAGAAACCACGACTCGCAGCTTGCCTAGAATGAGTAGAAGAGTTATTGGATGGATTGGAACGTTACAACATTCCTCATATTGCACACACAGAAGATCTAAAGGCGAATCATCTGGTTGAATAAGAAAGTTCCGATAATCCAGAAAAGATGGAGGCGATCCCCATCGAGACACTACAAAATCCAACCATTGATCAGATGGAAGTTGATCTAGAGTTAGAGACTAAACCCGGAAGAGAGTCGGGGATAATCCCATGATGAGCTTCCTGCAGCACGGAAGGCATCCAGCAATAAGAAGTGAAAGGCGTTCTATCTTCCGTTATGCATCAAGAGTTCATCACCCTGAATGATTCGTCGAAATCACTAATCGGCTTCCCGCTAGATGGGAGATGTACATGGATGAAAATTCTAATGAACGACATTTTGGTGTAAAAAAGTGAAGATTCACACTTCCACTCCCCTCATCAATTATATGCCAAGCAAACTCATGCCCCAGATGCTGGGGGCAACTGGAGATTTTAGCATGGATTACTCGAGATTACATCACCTAATTCAAAGTTGATACACCAAAAGTTTGCATGGCCAATTGCATTAGTCTTGCCTGAAGGATAGCGAGTTAAAGGTTTAGAACACTTATGCCTGAACACTGATTGATTGTTTGTGCACCAACCCTTGTCCCTGATATGGGATCGAAGGCATATCAGCAAATTGATAAGATACGACTATTCCACCATCAGCAATATCCTTTTTCCTAGCATGGAAAGTGCAAATATTTCTATAAGCATGAATTCAATGTTCTCCTGCCAATTACCGTCGTAACACCAATGTGATGGTGTCCTAGCATAAGTGGTACAAACATGATTCCCCGACACTCTATCATTACCCTCAGTATGGGGGCAAAAAGGCGATTCAAATGGGATGCGACCTAATCACTCGCTTATGATACTTACCTAACCGCTATTGCCATCTCAAAACCTCGATCAAGGCCTATTCATTCTGGGGACTGCCGCCTCACAATAATTTGAAAAAGCATTCGTCATTAGCTTGAAATATTGGCAGCCATCCCCTGGCAGAGACATGACAATACAAAATGGACTTGCAAAGAACCTACAAAGCCATTTCTTCTCCAAATGATATTCATCCCTTTAACAGGATTATTCTTCAACCATGACTCTTACATTTGCCTGCTTTATGAGTTATTGATGTAATTAACTCAGATGAACTAATATGTGGATGGTGTAGGTACCCCGGATTTGATACCGATCAGATTTCTAACACCCGCATATGGAATTATGGAATAGAACCATAATGAGCTCGATTGAACTGCTCGTCTACAAAGCCACGCCCTCCATCTAAAGAAAATCGTATAGCTCAAGGTGGATCTAGAATGACCATCCAATCCTTGGCTCACGCGTGGCAGACCAAAAAACAATCGTACATAAATCATTGAATCGCAAAGTCGTAGTCCGACTCCAGATGAATGCGGTGTGACCGCCTACACGGCTCGATCCTATGCTCGACACCACCAGATTACATGAATTCAAATAAAGGAGGCAACACTGCCCCTTGATATGCTCACTTTTCAATCATGCGATTTACTTTCACATGATTTCCGAGTTATTGACATGACTAACTCGTGCGATATGAATAATGCAGGTACCCGAAGTTTGGTGCCAACCACTCCTCCCCAAAGACTGTTCGGAGGAACGCAAAGCCTCGGCAAACGTTTTCCAACTGTTTGTCTGACTAACCTTAATCCTCAGAGCTTGGATTAAAATATAAATCTAGGATGAGTTTGATGGGAAATGCATGATTGAAGATAGCTCGATCCATGACTCTAACTCTCATGATTCGAGAGAGAGTATAAAGGACGAGAAAAAGACGTCCACAACTCTAACCTCGGCGACCGCCAGGAGAGTATAAAAGCGTCCCTGATTGTGCCCTGAGAAAGAGCTCCTACCCCGCTGAAGGATCGGGGAGCGACGGAACTGCTGAGCTCGAACTCTAATTCTCTAGAGTTGAGAATGAGTATAAAAGCGTCTCCGATTGAGCGCTGAGAAAGAGCTCCTACCCCGCTGAAGGATCGGGGAGCAACGGAACTGCTGAGCTCGAACTCTAATTCTCCAGAGTTGAGAATGAGTATAAAAGCGTCTCCGATTGAGCGCTGAGAAAGAGCTCCTACCCCGCTGAAGG
The DNA here is from genome assembly GCA_030737875.1 of Allium sativum. NCBI lineage: Eukaryota > Viridiplantae > Streptophyta > Magnoliopsida > Asparagales > Amaryllidaceae > Allium > Allium sativum. The sequence goes on from CM060920.1 coordinate 10,783,460, forward strand.
ATCGGGGAGCAACGGAACTGCTGAGCTCGAACTCTAATTCTCCAGGGTTGAGAATGAGTATAAAAGCGTCTCTGATTGAGCACTGAGAAAGGTGCTGGAGACTCAGCAACCCCCATCATTTTTGCTCCACTGAAGGATCGTTGAGCATATCATGAAACGAGCTAGAACTCATACCCCGCTGAAGGATCGGGGAACAGTTGAGTTTGAACTCTAGAGAGAGTATAAAAACACTAGAGATTTAGCGCCACAAGGGCTCCTACCCCGCCAGAGTGTCGGGGGCCTGACTGCACTCCGAGCCCGGATCCTCCATGTCCAGACATGGGGGCAAAACAGTTAAGATCCTAATCAATCCTCAACAAAGTCCTGGCCAGGCACTAAGTTAATGATTGATTGGAAGCATACTTTTACACACATACTACTTTACTCTATTTTCATTTACTACTTGTAACACTTCATGACTTATTTGCCCATTCGCAGGTACAAGACAATGCGAAAGAAACAAAAATTTTATTACTAAACGCAGGTTTACAAAACATAACTAGTCAAGAACGCGAGGGCCTCACTCGTAACAATGGCAACATGCTAATGGAAAACGAACAAAGGGTAGCATCCAGAAGGATGATGTCGGCCCCTTGAAGAACAGAAAGCAGATGAAAAGAGAACGTCCATCTGCTGATCCCAACTTACTTCCAGAACGGGAAGCTCAGATAAGGCTGGATGTATCCCATGTAATAATTGAACATGATGCAACCATTTCGTCCCCGACCTTTCCCTTGATGCAAAGAGCAAACGGGAGCACTCGAGGCGACTACAATCTGGCCCTTCACCGCTTGATTTCTGTCCTCAGAGCTTGGACGGGAGAGTATAAAGGCGCTAGAGACTTAGTACCACTCGAACTCTAACCCGCTGAAGGATCGAGAGAGTATAAAGGCGCTAGAGACTTAGCGCCACAAGAACTCTTACCCCGCCGGAGTGTCGGGGGTCAGACTGAAAGCAACTTCCTCTCCTCATGTTTACATGTCTGAATTCGAAAGGGAAGTGATCCGACCGCATGTCTTTCACATTTACCCTATGACTGGGGGCATGACTATTGAAAATATTTACAGTAGACATAGTTTATATGCCTGTATTTAACTTATGTTGTGATCTTGATAGGCTCCTTGAGGACCAGGAAACAAATGCAAAGAGAACGTTTTTTGGTCCTAACCCACTTCCAGACTCGAAAGCTCAGATGAGACTGGATGCGTCTCATGCAACCATTAGGTGTGACACAACCAACGTATCTCCGACCTTTCCCTTGATGCAGGGGGCAAGCCGGAACACTCGGGACGATAACAGTCTGACCTTTCGTCATTTGATGCCGATCCTCAGAGCCTGGACAAAGGACAAAAGATTAGCATGGGTTTCGTACCAACAAATCGATTTTCACCCAATTCTAACTCATGATGCGAAGGGGGAGCATGAATGATATGGATTTGAAGTCCGCTACTCAGAACAAACCCCCGAGGCTGAGGCCACGAAATACAAGCTTCAAGCAGCATAGTTCAACTATTTGATGCCTATGTTTAGAATTGAACGAAAAAAGCCTGATTGACGGCTACTGTTCGTGAGGAATCAAGAAGCCCGAAGTCGACCTTCACCTATTTCAAGAATGAACGCTGAGGGCGCCAGCACTGAACTGGAAGGCCGAGCAACAATCATCAATTCGCTGGAAATGATAAAATTGAAGTTCAAGTAGTGATGAACTTGGCATAGTCAGATATCAACCATCAGCTTGGGTTGAACACAAACCAATCAGCAGGCATGCAGCATGCGGCTTCGATTCATAACGTCATGGATGGAAACACGGGCAATGGAACAACTACCTGCGACATCCTAGATGAGAATGCAAGAATTGTGACAAACTCAGATCATGCACGACCAGTTTTAGCTCCAACTCGAATGAATACTCGAGCGACATTTCATACTCAGCTCCAAGAAAGAACGCAACAACTCGAAAAACAAGAACCCGATCAGGTCGAATGACTCGAACCATGACCCGGGGGCAATATCGACGTGGAAACAAGAAATCAGCAAAGACCCCCTTTGTAATCTCAGATTCGATGCTGGGGGCACCAGCCAGGATCTTGATAATGTGCATCAACTCTTTGATGGCAACCTACTCGCTAATTTGATTCGGCACCTCTCAAGAAGCTTTTCTTCACAAGATGATGTGGGTAACGATAATCATAGCCTTTCCACATGGGACATTAGAATATCCTCTATTTCCCACAGATTTCAATGCTTCACCACAACGAGACTTCCTCAGAGGCTCTGACGAATTCAACCCTAAGGTGGATAGACCTTTATGACAAAAAAAAAATGTTAACGTCGAGACGAATAACCAAGATGCTTTTCCGACTAAAGAATAGAGCACCTTTCAATTCCTGAAACAGTGAGGACAAAGGAAAAGCCCCGAAAAGAACGACAAAAATGTGTAGTTATAAAGAGAACCTATACCACTTATTGAGCCCATGATCTTGTTTGTCAAGCACAATTGAACCGATCATGAGAAAGAGAGTCAATAAGACTGTGATAACCATTTCGGACTATGATGAAGCATAAACGGAGGGGCCCAACTAACTTCATAACGACATTTATTCACTTGCATTCAACAACCTTACTTAGCTCCACAACTGATCTGATGAGAGTAACCGAAGTCGCTGATGCCCGATGAGGCAATCCTCACTATCTGACTAAAGAGAAGAGATGATATCAAAGCAAATGTGGTTCGACCATTCGCATATACAATTCCGATTTTTGCTAAATTGAGAAACAATACAGAATGATCTGGGTCGACTAAGATTGCTGAACCTGCAACTTTTACCAGATGCAATGACGGGAAGTATAAGACCTCAAAGATTGGATGCCCGATTGACTCAACTCAACCCCCATCGATGCTGATGGCATAAGTACTGACCTCGCTTGTCCTCCGATGGCACTGAGAGCACAAGTGTCGGTTCATAGACTAACTTTGAAGACAATCCTGGCATGAAATGAGATTCAAAACATATACGTCATGCCTCCGAAGTACAACCATACTCATCTTTGCCGACCAAACGAGCTAGCTTGTGGATCAAATGTGAACTTAAAGACTCAAACTACACCGAATGGAAGGTGTGACAAACCTATCTACTATCTTGCGATGGTGACGATCCTATAGGCACTGGTCCACATAATTTTAACAACATCCCTTACTGACTACTTCATATGTGAATATTGGATTAAGAAATGATCCGTAATTCTCTCGACTGCGATCCAGAGTGATCATGGCTTTTGAATTCCTTACTGTTACGATTCAATGCGATTTTAAGATCCTGAATCAATATCAAGATATCAGGCTAGTCCAAACTTGAGTACAAATGACAAATTCGTATGATGATTCTGGCGTGCTCCATCCTAATGGTCCAGATGGTAGCTCAGAGCCCAAAGATTCTTGAAACACTCCATTATTCGGGTGGCTATTTCATACATTGACTCATATATAAAAGAAAGACCGATCCTACCATGTGCATGACTTGTGTGGAATGATGACGTTGTTTGGCAACGATCTGTGTGTAGAATCACGCTCGGGAGCCAACGGTTTAGCATGACTCTTGGACTTGGCCTGACTAGCTCCAATGGAAGCAATGCAACAATTGGATAAAGCCTTCTCAAGGACAAATGACATTCGATAAAGATTTAGCTCAACATACTCAAAGCACATCTCATCTTCGATAAGATGTACTTTGGGGGGCAAAATGTTAGCCTGCTTTGTGACCAGGCTACCCAAAGCAAAGATCATGTTGACACACCTCTGGGAAAATGCTGCCTCATATGGAATCTCTGGATAACATCACTCTCCGACATTGGAGGCATCGTCAGAAGATACAAGGCAGTTTGGTCAAAATCAAAACATCAGTACAAACTGGCCCGAAACCCCTATCAAACGACCTCGTTTGGATCCATTCACATCATATACTTGTACCCCTTTGAATTAGCTTCAGTTTGAGCTTTGGTTTGGCTCAATCGGACTTACGGTTTGAAAGTTACGCCCATTTCCGTGAACATGTGTAAGCTGGCATATGACCGCGATCCGATCCGCCCTTGCCTACGCGATCCGATCCGTGAACCGTGATCCATGAACCGCGATCCGTGAACCGCGATCCGCGATCCGATCCGTGAACCGCGATCCATGAACCGCGATCCGTGAACCGCGATCCGACCTCTGGACCTGCTCACATGAAGCCTGTTTTGACCTATTCTCATGCCATATCTTGCTCCTACTTTTCCGGATCGCGTGCCACGTGCCCTAGCACGAACCAGTCTTCCCTGAAGCTCTTCTCCAGCTATAAATACACCTCCAGAGGGCATTTTCAAGGGACTTTTGGCATCTCAACTTCCATGGCTGCCATGGCCAACACTTCTCCATGAATAACCACCATCTTCCTCAATAAATTCAATGGATTCGGAGAGAATTATTCATTGAATTCAAGTGATTGAAAGACAATATTCATTGTAATTGTAATCCATGAGTGAAATGAGAAAATATGAAGTGGACGTAGGCTCGTTAACGCCGAACCACTATAAAAATCTTGTTGTCTTGCTTTTCTCTTATTTTTCCAGTTATTTCTTCATATCCTATGCTCAAAATACGACGATAAAAATGTTAGACGGTTCTTTACGTTGAGGCAAGCAACTGCCACTTTCCAACACCTACCACCATTTTTCCGAACCACTATAAAAATCTTGTTGTCTTGCTTTTCTCTTATTTTTCCAGTTATTTCTTCATATCCTATGCTCAAAATACGACGATTTGGGTGTTAGGACCATTTTTTGGTCTAACATATACGAACTATAGAAAATATTCATGTGTTGAGTTGCAATTCATTCGTTGAGTTGAAATTCATGTGTTGAATATAATTTGAATTTAAACAAATAGCTTTAGCGATAAAAATCACATTTTTATATATATACAAACTATATAGAATATTCATGTGTTGAGTTGCAATTCGTTCGTCGATTTGAAATTCATGTGTTGAATGTTATCGTATTTTAAAATAAAAATGAATTCATAATAAAAACTACACCTTTATTGTAAATATGAAGGGTTAAAAACATTCACGTGTTGAATAAATATTTTTGACGATAAAAATATTTCTTTTATCATGTATATACTTTGATAAAAATACACACGTGTTGAAATAAATAATAGTTTGCTAGAAATATTATTATTAGCTTTGTTCTGCATATATATATACATGTGTTGAACAGGAAAAATGGATTAACTATGGAGTAAAGAAATTAGTTGCGTGCCTGACAAATAGGTAAACCTTGATGAGTTGGCTGCGCAATTTTATTTTTATATCAACTCCTGTGAATGCCATTGGATGCGGAGTGCTGGTTATTCTGTGTGAAATGATAAATATCGCCATAGGATAGTAACAATTAATTTTGAACTACACTACATGGCATACTACTTGACGATAAGCATACTTCATCATATTCCACGTAAGCAATTGGAGCTTGTGTGACGAGGTGGAAGATTTACCATACGAGCGAGAGGCTTGTATGGCGATGACTATATACTACAGGTTGAACTGATGACTGATATGGACTATATAAAATATAACGATAAATCGCCAGATTAATAAAAACCCCACACGGGTCTGGAGTTGACAATAATCACGTCTCTCTAGTTATTAGATACGGCACATGGACTATTTATTTCCACACGGAAACGGGGTGACGAGAATTTATTCTTTGGAGTGATTATCTATACATGCTCCCCCGTAAACACCAGAATATATCACTATAAATATGTGAATGCTTTTTAGGATTTATTGGGTACCTAATACGGCCCAATAAATTTCCAAACCCCTCCCCGTACAAAGGAGGTTGTGGCGAAATTTTTCGAAATATTAAGGCGTTAGTGAAATATTTGAAGTGAAAGCAAAGTTGAAAATATGGAATGAACTATAGTTGAAATTATAGAATGAACTATATATATATATATATATATAAATATATATATATAATTAAAAGGAATCGAAGTCGTGCAGTTCGTGTTTCGGAATCGTAATTTGAAACGATTAGTACGAGGAATCCGACCATCGGATTTTCCCGAAACCGCAACCGCTGGGTTCGCCTTGGAAATATCTTTCCAACGGCAGCAACCTTGTAAAAATCCAACGGTTGGATTGTCCGGAATGTTTAATTCAAATTTGAAGAAAAACAGCGCCAGAATCGTTTATATTTATATATAAATATAAATATATTTAAATTAAATCGAATAACGGTGCTGCAGTTTGAATTTTGAAACCGTAACTTCAAACGACTAGTGTGGAAGATCCGACCGTCGGATTTTCACGAAACTGGAACCGTTGGGTTCGCTATGGGAATATCTTCCCACTGATATAGACTTTGTAGAAATCCAACGGTTAGATTTTCCGATATGTGTAAAACAAGTTAGGGGAAAAGCAGCGCCAGTGCCACGGCACGACCTGAAACGTCGTTTAATTAAATATGGCCATTTTTAAACAAATAAAAATGGCGAAAAATCGTTATAAAATATTATAAGCAACATAGATTGCAAATAAACCAATTGGGCTTGAATTGTTTGATATTTGACGGTTGTATGTGTTTGACACGAAAATAACACTAAAGAACTGAAAGATGGATGTCGAATAATATAACCATAGAAAGAATCGATTTAAATTCTAATGACGTGAATTATTTGAAAAGGCCGAGCTAACCCTCATTTCAAATAATTTATCGAGCGATTCGAATTGGAAAATGCAAAGACGATTCAAGACCGACGATCTTCGTATCGGTTGGATGGGCGCTGCTGAGGTTCCTGACCGGAGTAGCTACCGGAAAGGGACGGAAGTAGTAGCCGTCTAAACGTATGTGTTGATTGGACGGATATACGAGGAATTTGACGCCTCCGGTTTCGTTCAAACCCAGAACGGACTTGTAAATGGAATGTGTGTCTGACATTGGATTTTGTTCTATACTGATTGATCTCTGTTAAATATATATCTGTTTGGCGGCGGAGAATGTATTCTTTTGCTTAACGCCCTTCTCTGAGACGTACGAGCTCAGGGGTTATATATCGATAGAAATCAATCGTATGGAGTGGACTGCCTATGTGGCATGCCAAGATGTTGTGATCAAGGATTCTGTTGAAAAGCAAAGTCTTGTGGATGATGATCAAAGCACGGTCTACGTGGCCTAGCTTTGTGTATTTCGTAGATTCGCGAGCCTCACACCCCGGTATGAGTTAAAAACGGGATACGGACTACTGGGAGAGCATGACGTTTCTTTCTAGCTATGGTGGTGTCAGTGACTTACCAGCCCTAACATTTATATCTACTTTTCACCTTTGTGGTTGTTGGAATGCGAGGCGCCTCGATTATAGGTCTGTAAGGACCGGGAAACGTGTGTTCAGGAATTGCCAATCCTCAAACGTAAGAGAGGACCGGCACAGCCAAATCCAGGGTTGCCCATAGTGCGTAGTCCTGAGGTATTTGCTAGAATGTCTCGAAGTAGAGAGGAGCTTGCCCCTTGCCTCGACTCATGACGGAAATCCAATTTCCAATACAAGATAACGGATTCAATTGTAACTTATATATGGCGACATAGTGGCATGGGACGCTCATGTCGCCTATGATTGATATTTATGATGCTATTCGTTTTTGAAACATATATGCACTAGTAATAATATCAATTGATTTTGCTTTATACGTATCAAGCATATTTGGCCATTATAAGGTAAAACTCTATCCTCCGGCTTGCGTTGCATTGTATGATGGGACTTGAGTCTTATAATGGTTTCATTCTTTCAAAAAGCGTTGCGTTGTTTTAAAAGAATTTACTTTGTTTTAAATGCACTAGCAATCACTGGAGTAAACCCGTTCCGCGAAAGTGGCGTGGTCCTATGATTTGCTTATTACTGTTGTTTAAACTATTAAATAGATTCCTCATACCAGTCCCCATGACTGACTCGTTGTTTGTTTCACTTTGCAAACGCGGGTGCCCTTATTTTCACACGGGCAGCCTAGTTCATAGGTGACAGGTTGTTTTTGGCTCTGCACTATTGCATACAGTGCATCTTTGGCTCATGGCGAAGCTGACTTCACATAGATGACTTTGACATTTTCCGCCATTACTGTACTTATATTATGATCCCGCCACTGGCGATGCAGACTGATTTACTTTCCGTATTTCTTATTGTATGTATATGTCGGCGATGTAGACTGATACCCTTATTATGTCTCACTGCATGTATGTATTCCGCCTCTGGCGATGATGACTGATCACTTCCTTTTATTCACTAAGTTACATCCTACGCTATGCTATTCTGATGTTATTATATGTCTTCATTCCGCTGTCATATCCATGTAAAATTATTCTATTTATTGTTTCTGCTATTATCTGTACTCTGCTATGATGATTAATGTGTTATATTCCAATGATTATCCTTAATACCGCCCCTCGGATTTTGGGATCGTCACAATGTTACATTATCAAGCCTCAAAAACATGCATAACCCCAAACTTAGCACATAGGTGAATCAAGGTGATAGATGACATAGAAAGATGACTACGAGTCCGCATATAGCATTATATGCAAGTTAACTTAAGGGATATGAGAGTTCTCATGTTGCATAATGCAACATCCCACATAAAGCTTATAGCTTTTAGCCCACAAAATCAAGATGATAACTTTACAAACATGCATAAGATAAATCTATGCATAACATGATAGTTTCAAAGCATGAATCATACTTAAGTTCAAACCCAAACTTGCAACATGAACATTTAACTTCATAGTTAATATCTAAGAGTAGGAGGGGGCTTACAATGCTATGAGGGCACAAATCAATATGTAAAAAGATTGAGACGAAGCCACACTAGCAAAAACCCCAAATCAATAAGCTCCAATAAAACCCTTGAGAAAATAATAAGAAAGATCCTTGCTTTGATGAAGATTTGCCTTGAAATCAAGTTTAGAAGCTCTCATATGAACATAGAAACTCTCATACACTCATATGATCATGTAATCTCTCATGTGAATGAAGATAGAATTTATGACAAGAGGATGGAGGCTAGGGTTTTGAGTGGAGGCCATGATCATTAGAAATTTTGGCATAGTTTAGTTATAGGATTGAATAATGAGGATTTAGGGTTAGGTTTAGGGTGCTTATATAGAAGATTAGGTTAGTTTAGACCCTTAGATCAACCCTAGGAAGAATCTGAACCCTCAAATTTCGAACCAGGCCCAAAAAAACGACCAGGGGAGCCAACAGGTGCACCAAGCCGACCAGACCCCAAAATGGGGTGGTGTCGACACCCAAGTCGACACCCTAGTCGACTTGGTGTGTGGTGGTGTCGACTGGGCAGTCGACACCCCTGGCCTAGGCGGGAATTTTCTGCCTTCCCCCCCCCCCCCCCCCCCCGGTTTGAATTTCGAATCTGTTTTCGAACTTGAATTTTCTGAAAACTTTGACGGGCCATAACTTAGTCATACGGACTCCGATTTTCGAAAACTCGGACTCTATTTCGCGTATTTTGCCGAGATGAACGCAATGGCATAGCCCATTTTCCTTGATTTAGAATTTAAAATTAAATTCTGCTTTGATTCTTGTCTTAACACGTTATCGAAACACGGGTTGTTACAACAGTTTTGAAGGAATCGCTATTTTAAGGTTTTACAGTTGGTTGTTCAAGTTTTGGGAGCCTTAAAGGGATGATTTGGGGAGGCTCATTAGTGGGCTGGTGGAAACTATGAATAAGGGGTGAGAGGCATGGGAAATAGTTTACTTCCCAATTCTCTCATTAGGTGGCCTTGTGCTCCTCCTTCCTCTAACACCTTTCCACCATTAAAAAAACTAAATCTGAGGAGGGAAATTGGAGATCTACACCATTGGAGGCTAGATCTACATAAATTTAAGAAGGAGTTCAATAGATCAAGGGGTTTGGTTCGAATTTCTTGCTTTCCTGAATCTTATTGCATTGATTTTTGCTTATTTGGGAGAATCAGTGAGTGATTTACATCTCTCACACGGATTCAATGAAGTATATGAGTGTTTGATCATGTTTTTCATCATATTCAAGTGTTTCACCATAGATCTATACAATTATAAGTTCATTTTCTTGTTAATCACTTGTATGATCTATCTTAGTAAGTTTGAACAGGTAATTCTATGCTACTCCATATGATTATGCAAGTTAGATCTATAGTTTTGTTCATATTTACATTTATGGTGATTTTGGTGAATTTCACATAATTATTGATGAAATTACCAAATTGATGATGTTATTGGTTTCATAATATGCTTGTGGTTGTATTTGGTGAATTGGTTGAATTGGTTTCATCGATTGTATCGATTGGCAAAGTTTTGGTCGAAATTGGAGTTGCATTGGAGTGGTGCAAGTTTTGGGTCACACGTAGGGGGGTCGGTCGCACCAAAGATGCGGATTTCTTGGGAAACAAGTCAGTAAGTGGGACGAACGAGCTAGGAGGGTCAGTCGCGTAGAAACTTGGCTCAAGCAAGAATTAGTCTGGAGCAGTTAGGTCGAAGCAGAAATAGAAGGGTCGATCGCACATGACCCTGGTCGGTCGAGCGAGCCAATGGGAGGAGTGTTGGGTCGAACGAGCCTACAGGTAGATTATTGGAGTCGATCGAGCGAGCCTACAGGTGGATTGGTTGTGTCGGTCGAGCGAGCTAATCTTTGGACTGTTGGGTTGATCGAGCGAGCCTATAGGTAGATTGTTGGGGTCGGTCGAGCGAGCCTATAGGTGGATTGTTTGGGTCGGTCGAGCGAGCCTATGGGTAGAGTAATTGGTCGGTCAGTCATGCTTCCAGGGGTCGGTCGTGCTCCCAGGGGTCGCCCGGTCGAGAGATATCAATGAGTTTGGCAGCGCCTGTAACACCCCGCCTCCGCTAGGGTCACTCGCAAGGGAATGCACTAGCTTTAGAGGGGCATTTTTGGTAAACATCCACAGAAATATCACAAGACAGAACATATAAAAATAGCGGGAGTAAAAACAAACTTTCATAACATTAAAAAGCCTTTTTACATCAGAGTACATCAAAACCTGTCTTGCTAAAATAAAGAAGCATGAAACCTTTTTCATAAATCATTCCCCAATTAAAACAGTAAAGTAGCCATAGCCAAGGAAAGTCCAAGCCATCCAAGATGACCTTCAAGCCGAAGAAGTCTGAACTAAACAACAGTATTTCCTCCCTGTAACCTGGGGGGGAAACGGAAGACAAGAAGCGAAAGAAACGGGGTCAGTCATAAAGACTGGTAAGTCCTATCTACTTCCAGCATAAAAACAGATAAAGGTGACATGACATGCATAAACTTAAAGTAAACACAAGGATGATGTCAAGATAGATAAACTGAACCAAAATAACAGGATGAACTACTGTACCTAGATAAACTAAGGTGTCATGATAGATTACGACGTCAGATAAAACAAGGTATCAGGCTATCAGGTTCCTATCAAGCATCACGTCCCATGGTATCTATTTAGTCTAACGTTCTATGGAATTTTTCATATATATATATATATATATATATATATATATATCTTTACTGGTTTTTTTTTTACATGTATATTTGCTCTGCACCCTCCGTACTAGTATCCCAGCCTTGTTATGTGTTAACCATGAATGTCCCTTACTCAAAGTCGTGTAATGGTCCATGTCAACCTAATATATCGCATATATAGGCTACTCAAATCATATGTTTCTTCCATGTATATAAGTTCAGTCCTTTGCCGTACCTCGTACGGGCTTCCTCATGTCGTATTATCCTTGAAATCGTTTGGACTGTCACCCTTGTTCTAGCTAGGCTCTTCCATATGAATCATCGTTTGAACTACTAGGACTTACGCCACCTAGCACCACTAGGGATTACGCTTACCTATTGCACGCTTTCGTATTTCGGTTTGGGTTAAACCACCTAGGCCACTAGGGATTACGCTAACCCTCAACCGCGCCCTTTTTCCCACGCATTCATCGTGAATCGTTTTTCTATAACTGTATGCACATGTATCACATCGTGCCATCCGAGTCCTGTCACAGGGCAAAACAAGAAATACAGGACTCGGTCGGGAGCTTTAGATTTATCTGCCGATGCAGATACTAAGGTCTGCTTTTCTACACGTAGCTATGGTCCCACGAGACCCCTCCCTCAACTAGTGAAAGGCAACACAAGAGAAAATCTTGCATGAGAACTACACTCCGGCCAGCCCACATCCTACGGCCTACCTCACCCATAATTAGATAGCAATTATGGTCTGTTGGGTGTTCCCTGCCTTTCCGTACGTACACGCTTGACTCAAGATGGTAGATGATCGACGAACTTGCTATCTCGGGCACCTTATGTATTCGTCGACTCACTGCTATCCACCCCAGTCTTTAGGTCGCTCGCATAGCAACCAAGGCATATTCTTGGTTCTTCTACCGCAGACCTCAACCTCTCGTGAGCCTAGTATAATGACCTGGCAGCTCACAGAGGGATCCCAAGAATATCCTCACGTTCCCCGAAGCCGCTGCTTCGTTACCCAGTTCGTTGGAGCCTTTATCTAAATCAGATAGCCTGCTCCTACACGCATACTTAAACGTTGACCTAACGTATCGGGTTACTAATCTATCTAAGAAATGGTCCAAATTTCCTTGACTAAGAATTGTTACTTAGTTTCCCTTAACTAAGGTTTACCACTTAGCCTTATTTCCATAATCCTTGTTAACTATGGTTATTTACTTAATCCTCCGAATTAGGGTTTATCTAATGGGTTAAGTGTCACTTAAGTTCATAACTTAGCTCGTCTACAAACCATGTCAAAATTGGCTAAGTATCCAAGTCCAAGACTTAACCCTACAAACCATGTGTCAAGTTGGCTAAGTATATTAAGCAATCCATAACTTAACCTCGTCTAATTATCATTTTAGATTGGTTAATTATATAAATTAACTTGACCTTGTCAAATTACCGAGTCAAATCGGTCAAGCGTATTCAAGTGATTCGTGGCTTAGCCTTATCATGTTTTCACGTTAGATTGGTTAAGTATAGGTCACTTAACCACATCAAACTAACGAGTTGGATTAGTTAAGTGTAAATTAACTTAACCCCGTCCAATTACCATGTTTAGATTAGTTAGGTCCGAGTTGACTTAACCCCATCCATTAACTGTATTAAACGGTTAAGTGTTACTAAGAAAATTTACCTAACCTTATCAAGTTATCGTGTTGGATTGATTAAGTGTGGGTTAACTTAATCCCGTCCCCTCGTCGTATAAAAATGGTCAAGTGTCGTTAGGCAAATCAAGTTACTTAACCTACCCAACCCTGTCATGTTTTGTTAAGTATCATTAGCCTAATCAAATTACTTAACCCATTTGTCCATGTCATATTTGGTTAAGCCTCATTAATCAAATTAACTTAACCCTATTATGTGGCATTAATTATTTAATGCACCCCAACCTCTCACATTAGACTTTGTTGTGGTTACCTAGTTAAGCCGGTGGGTTCCGGGTAGATTTACACCACAACTTGGTCAAACCTCGGGTCTTAGGCGCGACATGACCAACTTCTCACATTGGATCCTATTGTTTGTAGCTACTAGTTAAGCCGGGCGGGCCCGGGTAGATTTATGCTACAAACTCAACCCAACCTCGAGTTGGCCACTTTCATGATTAGCCTAGTGTCATGTTCATGGTCAAGTTTTCAAGCAATTGGGTAGACCTAACTTAATAGGTAAATTCCCAAGCCCATGTTTTTATGCATATTTACATGTTAACTTCCATGTTTATATTTCAAGTCATATTTTCAAGTATAAACACATGTCATATTCAAGTTAAGATTTCGCGACATGTTCATGTTTATCTAACTACCCAAAATCGTGTTTTCCCCACGCAAGCAAAGCGAGTCAACATAGTAAGGATACTATGTCACATATTGGTCTCAAAACATGCATGATACCAAAAAGGGCTTGGCTTCCACATGCATAACATCATAAAGGGATTGGCCATAAACATGCATAGTGTCATAAGGTAATTTGGCCACAAACATGCATAGCATAAAAGGGGATAAATTGCATAAGTGTTCATGTCATAAACCTATCATGAAGGGATAAACATGCACATGTCACTTATGTCATAAGAAGGGGTTGGTTTTATGTACATGCATAAGCTCCAAAGTTCAATCTTATGCAACTATTTCACAACTCAAAGTGGCTCTAAGTGTTCATGCTATCATACTACAAGTAAAGGTCCAATCTTGCATGGCAAACTAAGTCCAATGCAACATGAATAGCATGGTTTAGTCGCTACAACATCACCCAAAGTCATATGTTCATGTTAAAGAGGCAAACTAGGTTCCCATAGGCTAACATACTCATGTTACTTTGCATTTTATCCCATGTCACATCAAAATCATCGTTTAAATCTACAAGTAGCTAGAACTTACATAGGCAAGGCTTAGGAAAGGGATCATGCATCATCTTGACGAAGAAAGGTGGCTCCTTTAAAGAAGAACCATCATGAAACTCGCATAGCAATGTTGATTTGCCCTCTATTTGGTGTAGCAAGCTTGCATCTTTTGATTTGAACCCGATTTGAATGCATAGGCTCTAGGGATTGGAGATGGAGGCCATGATCAAAATTGATTTTGGCAGCACTTAGTTGCTAGGTTTGATTTTTAGGGATTTAGGTTAGGTTTAGGGTCTTTTTATAGAGATTAGGATAGTTTTAGGCCCTTAGATTAACCCTACGATAGATCAGGACCATCAGATCTCGGAAGCTTCCAGAACCAGCCCAAGAACAAGACCAGCTGAGACAAACAGGTGCGCCAGGCAACTTGCCCCGGCCACCCCCTGTCGACAGGCAAGTCGACAGGGCTGTCGACTTGGTCGCCCAAGTCGACAGGCCTGTCGACAGCCCTGTCGACGTGGCCTAGGCGGGAAACTTCCCGCCTAGCCCCAGATCTGATTTTCAAAGCTATTTCCGAAGTTCAAATTTCCAGAAATCTTCTTTGGGCCTTTAACGGGTCATACGGACTCCGATTCTCGAAAACTCGGACTTTATTTCGCGTATTTTTCCGAGACGAACGCAATGGCACAGACCGTTTCACTTGATTCAGAATTTATAATTTAATTCTGTCTTGATTCTTGATTTAACGTGTTGTAAAAATTCGGGTTGTTACATTCTCCCCTTCTTAAAGGATTTCGTCCCCGAAATCTCAAAGTTAGGAAGAACATATCCTACCATCCATCATCCATCTACTCAAACCATCATCCACAAGCAACCATTGTCCTTAGACGACTCCTAATGCTTTATGAATGTATGCAAAACGTGTGTGTACATGTTCCTTAGCTAATGCTAATGATCAGGCCTGAAAAATCTTTTGAATGCAAAAATATGTTTAGTGCTATGAATCCATCATGTATGCAAATAGTCCTAGTCATATACACTATATGCGTGCACAAACATTCAACCATATGCAACATCCGCATGATAACACATTCAATTTCATCCATAAACAAGTATAAATACTCGTGCATATGCAATATGAAATGTGACCGAGTCGAGCTAGTATCTAATGTGTATTCGCGCATCCACGAGCAACCACTTGCAACCACTTGCAACCATATCAATCATAACATGTTTCAAATACATGTTTACATCCATAGGGTTCTACCTAGGATTCCCTGAAACAGGGTCGAGAAGATAAACAAAACAAACTCCGTACGGGGTTTGTAACAGAGACAGGACCGAGAGGATATCCATAAAAGATAGCCTACAAGCAAGCTCAACAGAAAAACAGGGATCGAGGATATATTCCCAAAAGAGATATCATGCACGTATTTAGTCTTCAGTCTCCTGAGTCGCATTACCTTGAGCTTAGTTCCATCGTGCCTTGACCGCCCCTTTTACTTCACGATTTCGCAGCTTCTTATTTCCTGTTTCCATAACATGAGTTGGAACTCATTTCCTCGTCGCCTCTCGTTCCACTCGCACTTATTCTCCTTCTAGAATACTTGGCGCAAACAGGACTGCGTACACATTATTCCATGCGAGCCCTCAAAATTCACTAGTGAATCCTGGACCTTGTACCATAAGGTATTCCACGTAGAAAAACTTTCTCTTGAAAGTATACAAGTTACCGTGCGCACTTACTAGGGTAATTCCCATAACCCATACATAATCGAAGTAAACCATCCGTCTTATTAGCGAACACCATTCGATCGGGTTTCTAATTTCCAACAAAGGCATCTAGGGATTCTAAGTAACTAATCATGACAGAACCCAAAAGGTTACGCGATACTTCAAGGGTATTACCAAAGCAAGCCAAGAGTCTAACTACCCTCCTTCTAAAACCGAGAGTGGCACCCCTTACTGGATAACCACTTCATCCCTAGAATCCATCCACAACTTATAAACATAAGCATTATTTCCAAGCCCAACACTTGATATAGACATTCTCAAATCCAAACAAGCCATGAGTAAATGGACCGATCTTCCAATAGGACTTGAGACAAAAACGGGATCCTCTACTACGCTAGTACTAAGGTGCATAGACTCAACTATCGAAGCGGACTTAAAAGATGCGGTGATCAAAACAAAGTCCTAACGGGATGATAGAGAAGAAAAGCTAAACCTTTAACAAGATCGTTACCCTCCTTCCGAGGTACCCTAGAAATGAGAGCATACTACTGCCCTCCTGATGATCTTGTCCTTGTCCCATGATACTTAACTATCCGCCCCGTTTCACCCTACCAAAGGTACTCTCTCGTCATGGGTTTCCTTGTTCATCTTTCTCTCTCATTCTGGGTTGAGCCATACCAACAAGTTGCTCATCCTTAAACTCGTATCCTTTATCCTCTTTCTCATTATCCTTTCTTATAACGCGGCCACTGGTCTCTCGAGAACCACCTCCATCGCATGGAAAGCACTTTCGTAGGTAGGAAAGACTAGTCGCAGTTAAAACCACTGTGACTACAGATGGAGGAAAGAAAGGAAAAGAGATTCAATCAAGGAAACAAGGATAATGCTAATGGCCTTTGGGGAATAGCCTTTTTCTTTTTAAAAGAAATTTTTCTTGAAAAATGCTTCTTTATAAACGATTTTCAAATAGTTTTCAGAAGGTCTTTAAAAACTTTTGCCCAGTCTGGTAACCTTCTGCTCTGATACCAAATGTAACACCCCGCCTCCGCTAGGGTCACTCGCAAGGGAATGCACTAGCTTTAGAGGGGCATTTTTGGTAAACATCCACAGAAATATCACAAGACAGAACATATAAAAATAGCGGGAGTAAAAACAAACTTTCATAACATTAAAAATCCTTTTTACATCAGAGTACATCAAAACCTGTATTGCTGAAATAAAGAAGCATGAAACCTTTTTCATAAATTATTCCCCAATTAAAACAGTAAAGTAGCCATAGCCAAGGAAAGTCCAAGCCATCCAAGATGACCTTCAAGCCGAAGAAGTCTGAACTAAACAACAGTATTTCCTCCCTGTAACCCGGGGGGAAACGGAAGACAAGAAGCAAAAGAAACGGGGTCAGTCATAAAGACTGGTAAGTCCTATCTACTTCCAGCATAAAAACATATAAAGGTGACATGACATGCATAAACTAAAAGTAAACACAAGGATGATGTCAAGATAGATAAACTGAACCAAAATAACAGGATGAACTACTGTACCCAGATAAACTAAGGTGTCATGATAGATTACGATGTCAGATAAAACAAGGTATCAGGCCGTCAGGTTCCTATCAAGCATCACGTCCCATGGTATCTATTTAGTCTAACGTTCTATGGAATTTTTCATATATATAAATATATATATATATATATATATATATATATATATCTTTACTGGTTTTTTTTTACATGTATATTTGCTCTGCACCCTCCGTACTAGTATCCCAGCCTTGTTATGTGTTAACCATGAATGTCCCTTACTCAAAGTCATGTAATGGTCCATGTCAACCTAATATATCGCATATATAGGCTACTCAAATCATATGTTTCTTTCCATGTATATAAGTTCAGTCCTTTGCCGTACCTCATACGGGCTTCCTCATGTCGTATTATCCTTGAAATCGTTTGGACTGTCACCCTTGTTCTAGCTAGGCTCTTCCATATGAATCATCGTTTGAACTACTAGGACTTACGCCACCTAGCACCACTAGGGATTACGCTTACCTATTGCACGCTTTCGTATTTCGGTTTGGGTTAAACCACCTAGGCCACTAGGGATTACGCTAACCCTCAACCGCGCCCTTTTTCCCACGCATTCATCGTGAATCGTTTTTCTATAACTGTATGCACATGTATCACATCGTGCCATCCGAGTCCTGTCACAGGGCAAAACAAGAAATACAGGACTCGGTCGGGAGCTTTAGATTTATCTGCCGATGCAGATACTAAGGTCTGCTTTTCTACACGTGGCTATGGTCCCACGAGACCCCTCCCTCAACTAGTGAAAGGCAACACAAGAGAAAATCTTGCATGAGAACTACACTCCGGCCAGCCCACATCCTACGGCCTACCTCACCCATAATTAGATAGCAATTATGGTCTGTTGGGTGTTCCCTGCCTTTCCGTACGTACACGCTTGACTCAAGATGGTAGATGATCGACGAACTTGCTATCTCGGGCACCTTATGTATTCGTCGACTCACTGCTATCCACCCCAGTCTTTAGGTCGCTCGCATAGCAACCAAGGCATATTCTTGGTTCTTCTACCGCAGACCTCAACCTCTCGTGAGCCTAGTATAATGACCTGGCAGCTCACAGAGGGATCCCAAGAATATCCTCACGTTCCCCGAAGCCGCTGCTTCGTTACCCAGTTCGTTGGAGCCTTTATCTAAATCAGATATCCTGCTCCTACACGCATACTTAAATGTTGACCTAACGTATCGGGTTACTAATCTATCTAAGAAATGGTCCAAATTTCCTTGACTAAGAATTATTACTTAGTTTCCCTTAACTAAGGTTTACCACTTAGCCTTATTTCCATAATACTTGTTAACTATGGTTATTTACCTAATCCTCCGAATTAGGGTTTATCTAATGGGTTAAGTGTCACTTAAGTTCATAACTTAGCTCGTCTACAAACCATGTCAAAATTGGCTAAGTATCCAAGTCCAAGACTTAACCCTACAAACCATGTGTCAAGTTGGCTAAGTATATTAAGCAATCCATAACTTAACCTCGTCTAATTATCATTTTAGATTGGTTAATTATATAAATTAACTTGACCTTGTCAAATTACCGAGTCAAATCGGTCAAGCGTATTCAAGTGATTCGTGACTTAGCCTTATCATGTTTTCACGTTAGATTGGTTAAGTATAGGTCACTTAACCACATCAAACTAACGAGTTGGATTAGTTAAGTGTAAATTAACTTAACCCCGTCCAATTACCATGTTTAGATTAGTTAGGTCCGAGTTGACTTAACCCCATCCATTAACTGTATTAAACGGTTAAGTGTTACTAAGAAAATTTACCTAACCTTATCAAGTTATCGTGTTGGATTGATTAAGTGTGGGTTAACTTAATCCCGTCCCCTCGTCGTATAAAAATGGTCAAGTGTCGTTAGGCAAATCAAGTTACTTAACCTACCCAACCCTGTCATGTTTTGTTAAGTATCATTAGCCTAATCAAATTACTTAACCCATTTGTCCATGTCATATTTGGTTAAGCCTCATTAATCAAATTAACTTAACCCTATTATGTGGCATTAATTATTTAATGCACCCCAACCTCTCACATTAGACTTTGTTGTGGTTACCTAGTTAAGCCGGTGGGTTCCGGGTAGATTTACACCACAACTTGGTCTAACCTCGGGTCTTAGGCGCGACATGACCAACTTCTCACATTGGATCCTATTGTTTGTAGCTACTAGTTAAGCCGGGCGAGTCCGGGTAGATTTATGCTACAAACTCAACCCAACCTCGAGTTGGCCACTTTCATGATTAGCCTAGTGTCATGTTCATGGTCAAGTTTTCAAGCAATTGGGTAGACCTAACTTAATAGGTAAATTCCCAAGCCCATGTTTTTATGCATATTTACATGTTAACTTCCATGTTTATATTTCAAGTCATATTTTCAAGAATAAACACATGTCATATTCAAGTTAAGATTTCGCGACATGTTCATGTTTATCTAACTACCCAAAATCGTGTTTTCCCCACGCAAGCAAAGCGAGTCAACATAGTAAGGATACTATGTCACATATTGGTCTCAAAACATGCATGATGCCAAAAAGGGCTTGGCTTCCACATGCATAACATCATAAAGGGATTGGCCATAAACATGCATAGTGTCATAAGGTAATTTGGCCACAAACATGCATAGCATAAAAGGGGATAACTTGCATAAGTGTTCATGTCATAAACCTATCATGAAGGGATAAACATGCACATGTCACTTATGTCATAAGAAGGGGTTGGTTTTATGTACATGCATAAGCTCCAAAGTTCAATCTTATGCAACTATTTCACAAGTCAAAGTGGCTCTAAGTGTTCATGCTATCATACTACAAGTAAAGGTCCAATCTTGCATGGCAAACTAAGTCCAATGCAACATGAATAGCATGGTTTAGTCGCTACAACATCACCCAAAGTCATATGTTCATGTTAAAGAGGCAAACTAGGTTCCCATAGGCTAACATACTCATGTTACTTTGCATTTTATCCCATGTCACATCAAAATCATCGTTTAAATCTACAAGTAGCTAGAACCTACATAGGCAAGGCTTAGGAAAGGGATCATGCATCATCTTGACGAAGAAAGGTGGCTCCTTTGAAGAAGAACCATCATGAAACTCGCATAGCAATGTTGATTTGGCCTCTATTTGGTGTAGCAAGCTTGCATCTTTTGATTTGAACCCGATTTGAATGCATAGGCTCTAGGGATTGGAGATGGAGGCCATGATCAAAATTGATTTTGGCAGCACTTAGTTGCTAGGTTTGATTTTTAGGGATTTAGGTTAGGTTTAGGGTCTTTTTATAGAGATTAGGATAGTTTTAGGCCCTTAGATTAACCCTAGGATAGATCAGGACCATCAGATCTCGGAAGCTTCCAGAACCAGCCCAAGAACAAGACCAGGTGAGACAAACAGGTGCGCCAGGCAACTTGCCCCGGCCACCCCCTGTCGACAGGCAAGTCGACAGGGCTGTCGACTTGGTCGCCCAAGTCGACAGGCCTGTCGACAGCCCTGTCGACGTGGCCTAGGCGGGAAACTTCCCGCCTAGCCCCAGATCTGATTTTCAAAGCTATTTCCGAAGTTCAAATTTCCAGAAATCTTCTTTGGGCCTTTAACGGGTCATACGGACTCCGATTCTCGAAAACTCAGACTTTATTTCGCGTATTTTTCCGAGACGAACGCAATGGCACAGACCGTTTCACTTGATTCAGAATTTATAATTTAATTCTGTCTTGATTCTTGATTTAACGTGTTGTAAAAATTCGGGTTGTTACAGCGCCTTTAAACACTGTGAGGATTGGCATAAGTGATGTGGTTTGTTTCCTTTAACAAATCAAATGTGATGTTGTGGATTGTGTCGGACTACCTGATCGATGTTTCTTTGGTTCAAGGTTGGTGATAACTTCAAGGAGAATTCAAGTGGGAATATTAGGAGTGTTGAATGTGTTCGTTGATCGATGTAGAACAACAAAGAAGGTGGCAACTCAAAGGTCGTGAGTTGGTAGATAATGGTTGCTTGAGAAGGTTGCTTGAGCTATGAAAAGTTGTCGGGTTTGATGACTTGAGATGCAAAGGCCGAGAGATTATCGTTGTCGTAAGTTCTAGCAGGCTTGAAGCAGGGTGCACTAGAGATGTCTAAAAGACCGGTTGTAGGTCGAGTACCTTGGGTATCGTTGAAAGGCCTAGTTGTCAAGGTTGGACAAACATACGTATCGATGAAAGGTGTATGGAGTTTATGCTAGAACTGGGGTTACCATTAGCCCTTGACATATGGCAAGTTTGGCCGTCATACGATTAACGATGGTTTCAAAGAAGGATTGGCGGTGATAGCCAGAGTCAGTCATAGATGATTGGTTATTCTGTTTGTACCGTCTCATGTAGATTGTCCAACGTTGAAGGAGATGTTCCTTGGGTGCTTATCTGATATTGGTTTAGGCCTCTAGGGCTTATGCTTGAGGGATGTTGAATTCGATTATGATCGTTAACATGAGATACATACAATCTGGATGTTCTGAGTGCTTATCATGATTGAATGGATGTCCTGGTTTCCATGGATGAATGGTTGAACTGTTTATGGTAAAGGATATCACTATCCGATGTAGGGAAGATAGGGTTGGGTTCTTCTCTGTTGTTTCGGGTAGATTTGTATGTTTATCTATCCATTCTCATATACTTTATTGTTGAAGTTTCTTAGCAGTTTTATCTCTCACTAGGACTGTTGTCTGACTCAAGGTTTTATGTTTCCTCTTATTACCTTAAGCTGTTCATCTGGTTGTGGATGGGCAGACTAAGTAGTAGGTGACAGGTGATAAGTGAGGACGACGCTGCTGTGCGAAGGTGAGCAAGAGGCTTGCATATTACTTTTACTACTATCTAGTATTTCTGTTTCCGTTGTTTGAGTTGATCTATGAGTGTTGTAGTGAGGCCTTATGTACACACTTGATATTTCCTATGATGTTAGGATAATCTTTCAGGATGTTGTAAAAGTTTGGAAAGTTTGCTATATAATGCTTCACTACTATTACCTGTTGTATATGTTCTATTATATTTTATCCTTGCGCTGTGAGTTTTACGGCAGGTTCCGATTGTGTTTATATACTTATGATGATCGTCCACAGTTGCCTGGAACACCTTTCAGTGCGTTACTCCTCTTTTTTAGTGCAAAGGTTGTGGACGGTCGTCACACATAGGTTTACCATATAGTTAATGCGTCCAGTCAACACTTGCATTGTCACATCCTACGCCAACCTACCTCATCCACATTTTTTTGCACTTTTGTTTATGCCCATAATTCAGTTGTTGCTAGGGATACTTTTTTCTACATTACCTTCCTTAAAACAACACTCTGAACCATGGCTACTATGTGGAGATTTTAACTCACCTCTAAGACTTCCTAATAGGTTTGGCGGTTCTCATGTTACTCCCTATGAATTAAGGTCAATTAACATGGCCATTAACAACTCCAATTTAATTGAAATAAAAGCTTTTGGAGTTGAATTTACTTGGAACAACAGTAAGCGTAATGGCACTAGAACGTTCTCTAAAATTGATCACGCTTTTTGTAATGTTAGTGCTCTCAACAAATGGCCAACTTTAAAAAATGAACTTTTACTACCAATTTTATCTGATCACTCACCACATATTATCCATATTAGCGATCAAATGAATATTAGGATACCTAACTTTAAAATTTTCAACTCTTAGATAAATGAACCTAATTTTAGTTATATTGTCAGTACTGTATGGGATTCCCCTTGTTATGGAAATCCAATGTTCATTCTTCATAAAAAATGAAATCTCTCAAAGAAGCTCTTAAGATATGGGATAAAATAAATTTGGTAGTAGAAGCTTACTTTCAACAACGTAGTTGAACCAACTAACCCAAATACAAAATAAAATTCTCAATGACCCTAGCAACAATACACTTGCAACTTTGAGAGCTCGTATGAAGAAACAAAAGACCAGGTTCATATGGTTCGAAGATTGAGGTTGGAATTCGACTTCCATGCAGCTTTAAAGGAAAAACAAAAGAAGTAGGACATTCACTCTATGATTGATAATTATAGCCAGGTACACTCTAATATGCCTGAAATTCAAAATGCATTCATTCAATACTTTGCTAGTTTCTTTGGGAATGAGAATAATTTTAGTCCACATGTGGATGAAATCAACCCTTACATGCTACCTAAACTTAATGATTCTCAATGTGAATTGCTCACCACTCCTGGTAATGATTATGAGATTAGAGAAGCCATTTTTTCTCTTAACACTAATTCATCTAGGGACCTAACGGGTTTAAAGCAAAATTCTATCAACATTATTGGAGTACTATTAAAAATGATATGTGCAAGGCAGTGAAACAATATTTTCTCCAGAGCTAACATGATGGGATCATTCAATAATACGATTATTGCCCTCATACCCAAATCTAAACAATGTTAACAATGTAACTGCCTTTAGGCCAATTTCATGCTGCAATGCTATATATAAATGTATAGCTAAGGTATTAGCTTGTAGATTGAAATCTATATTGCCATATATTATTTCACATAACCAATTTACTTTTCTACATAATTGTAATATTCTTGATAATGTTTTGTTAGCACATGAACTAATAAAAGGTTATAACACCAAGAATATATCACTACGTTCTATGATAAAGTTGGATATTAAGAAAGCTTTTGACTCTCTTCAGTGGAATTCTATCATTAGAATTTTGAGTTATATGAATTTCCCCACCAATTTTATTGCATGGATTTTTGCATGCATCTGCATTGTTCATTATTCGGTTAATGTTAACGGTAATTCAGTGGGAAACTTTGGTAGCAAACAAGTCATTCGTCAAGGAGATCCTATCTCCTCTTACCTTTTTATATCATTATTGGAAGTGCTCACTTGTATGTTAAATAATCTAGTAGATTAAAATTGATTTTCCTTCATCCTAAATGCAAGAACCCTAGAATTATTGCATTGATGTTTGCTGATGATTTAATCATCTTTTGCAAAACTGATGATGACACTCTTATCAACATTATGACAATCTTGAGCAATTTTATATGATGGCCGGGATGAAAATAAATTACGACAAATCTAAGATTATGGTTGTTGGAGTTAATCAGTTGAGAAAGCAGCACATTCGTTCTTTGACTAGTTTGAATATCTATGGTACTAACTCATCCTATCTGGGGTTGCCTTTGGCAACTTCCAGAATAACTATAACACAATGTTTGCCATTATATGAGAAAATCAATGAGAAACTTGAGTTTTAGTCAACCAAATTGCTTAGTCAAACAGGTAGAATTACTCTTGTGAAATCTGTGATTATTGCAATGCAAGTTTATTGGGCTAGAACTTTTGTTCTCCCACAAAAACTTCTCTGCATGATCATGACAGCATTTATGAAGTTCATTTGGAAAGGTAATATTCGCAGCAAATATTTGGTTCCTATCTCTTTTAAGGTACTCGAAAACCCCATTAGTAAGGGTGGACTTGGTATCTTCCATACGAAATCGTGGAATCAAGCTGCTTTTACTAAGCCCATAAATGACATATTATGCATAAAACAAATCCCCTGGGTTCGTTGGTCGTATGAACATGATATGAAAGACAAGTCCTTCTGGGCTATGACTTCCATGTAGAATTACAGTTGGACGTGGAAGAGTTTACTCAAACTCAAATCCAAGGTCCTTCCATATTTTAAATATGGTTAATTAGCCTTTTCTTATGCCCGATTCTGGAATGACCCTTGGGTCAACTTTGGATTTATTAACAATGATGTAATTTCCTTTTTGGAAAGACAACAATCTAGTGTTTCCGAATCATGTTGTGTTGATGAATTAATTATAGAAAACCAGTTAAGGTTGCCTATCACCTTAAACCAAAATGTCAATGCTCTTTGGCACAAAATTCAAGCAGCTTCTCAACAGGGATTTAGCAGTGGTTGTGTTATATGGAAATGCAAGGTAGGCAGTTTCGAATAAAAAGTATGTGTAATAGTTTGCTTGGTACTTCAACTATGAATAAATACAGATGGCACGAAGAAGTTTGGTGCAGAGATAATACTGCCAAAGACTACCTTACTCTTTAGAAGATCACTACAAGAGCTTTACTAACAAAGGATAAACTTGCGAGCTATGGTATGGAGACGGATTTACGCTATCATTTCTGCCATGTTCAAAATGAAAGTGTCTTATACCTGTTTTTTGAATGCACTGTGACCAAGAGCATTTGGAATGATGCATTGCAGTAGATCAATGAGACTAGTTGTGTTAACCCTAGCGCTAATGAATGAGAAAGGATTCGAATGAGAATACGTGGCAAGTGTGCAAGATCAAGGCTCTTTTGCTATGTTTTGAAGAAGATTGCTAACAACATTTGGAGGCAAAGCAATGTGCGAGTATTCGATGCTGATAAAACTGTGAATTTTAGAATTGAAGCAATTTGTTTTGCATGACGTTAGGGACGGACTAAAATTTCTAAAATTTACATTTGACCCTGGCGTTTTTTGATAAGCTCTTTGCTTGCTTTTGTATTTTTTTTTTTTTTTGTGTTAGCTTTGTAAGGCATTGGTATACCATGTTGCCTTTGTTTCTCTTTGTTTGTTTTTTCTCCCTTTGCACTTCTTTGTAATCGCCTTTGGTATATCAATAAATGGTGGGAGGGTCATTCAACCCCGTCGGCTTTGCCAAATATTATACACTTTTATTGTAAGTAAACTTTTTAATTTTTATTAATCATGTAACTCTATTAAGAATAACATGGTAAAGAGTCATTTGAAGATCAAATTTGGTGTTATGGCACAATATAGTAATGAGCCTTCTTCTCTACTTAAACAAAAATAACCAATCATTATGGTTTTGTTGTAATTTAATGTTAAAATCAAAAGCAAAAAACAATAATGAAACTGACTATAACATAAAACGATATGGTGTAGTCAAATATAATTAATTAACAATATCACATGAAAAAAATTGAGGTTATAAAATATTGACTTGCACAGACATTCTGAAGAGAGTTGAATATCTTTTTCATCAACTCTCTATCTAAATTTATAAAATATTTTTACTCTTATTGTCCATTTCATTTTCTTTTACACTAAATTAGAAATAATTATGTTCAAGGATTAAATTTTATTTTGTTTTTGCATCACTTAAACATATGTGGCTAATCATGTATATTTATAGATCCTCTTTTAAGTTTAAGATGAGGATTTAAAGTATATTTACAATTTAATTTTATTAAATGTTCAATAAAATTTGCAAATGTTTAGGTATGTGTAAATAATACCATTCAAAATTTACAAGTTGTAAGTAGAATTTATTTACTATTAATCATTCTGATTTCGAACATGTGATATTAGCATAGTTATTAGCAGGGTCGGTCCTAGCATTTTGGTACCTAAAGTCAATTGTAAAATAAAGGCCCTTACACTAAAGTAATGCTATTATCATTAATTACATCATCTAGATAATTTATGTTGTTTATAAATATGAGAAGAGGGAAAAGTTAATAATTTTATTCATGACAATAATTTAAGTTATACAACAAAACATATATTAATTGCTTATGAACATTTTGTAGCCTTTTGACTTGCAAAATTGCTAAATAGTATTTTCATATTCAATGTCCATTGCATCTTATTCAATCGATAAAGATAACAAACAATTCTTACTAATGACACAGTGGAACAAAGAGAAGGCAATGCGCATGCACCATCTTAAACATAAAAACTGAATATATATTATGAATTTGTGGCTTAAACTAATTAATTAACATGGTCAAAAGCAAAGATCACACTATCTATGGAATCATAAGAAAATCAGAAAGATCAAACAATTCATTTCATCCCTGTACAATGGACAAAAAGAATAAAATCTACTATTGCATGTTATCAGTATGTTCAATATCTCTTTCATACCATTTAAATGCAAATTTTTGCTTTTATGATACTGGAAATGAATGTACTATAACTTAGCTCAAGGGTAAAATAGTAAAAATAATTGATCAAACATTATAGCCATACAGATATAAAAAGACACAAATCAACTGTAGTTTTAAACATAAGAATGAGTTTGTTGCTATTGAGTTACAATTTATTTTTTCTTGGAGTTGCTTCATATCAAAGTCAAAAAAATCAGCAGGAATACTGTTAACTTCAACTGGTAATAACCATAGTTATAATTACAAATGAAACTACGACATTAATCATACGATTGATAGCTGATAACTTACAAGAAACTTGTATAGGTATTTCTCCCTGTTCAATACTGATTCAACTTCTCTTTTCTTTAAAAAAAGAGCCATCAAAAAAAATCTTAACAATTCAATAATAGATGCCAAACATGAGCTTAATGAAATAAATACTAACCCAAATAATGTTCAACTTGAAAGAGCACTTTTCCATACAATTCAGATACACCAATTCAAATTTAGGACTTTCAATTGTTATACAAACCCATCCTTAATATACAACTAACTTACTTAAAATTAGAGCATATGGATCAAATCTGAATTGGGATTAGAAATATTCACCTGAGAGCCGCACTTGCTTTGAGTTTGGAGTTTTGCTTTTCCCACTGATTGGGGTCTTTGGAGATGGAGTTGTTATCGATTGATTTGAAGATGGAGTAATCGTCGTCTGGCCTTCTTGGTACAGTCTTCAATAGCCCGTAGTCGTGTTGTTGAGCCAAGATTGATGATCCAGATAAGTGGTTTCTTATTCTTCTTCAACGTACTGCGATTTAGCTTTGTCTCTGGGCTGTGTTGGTATAGCGAAGGAAGATTGAAGACGGTGCCCCAAATTTTCAGGGGTCCTAAGCGGTTGCTTTAGCAGCTTTGCTAAAGGGCCGGCCTTGGTTATTTGTACCATTAAAGTGCTTCCCGTTATAATTAAATTTTTAGTAATTAGTATCTGTTACTTCCCTTTGAAATATTTTTGTCCTATTCAACCAAAAGAGTTGTACGTTTCCTCTGTACAAGGACCATTCATTGCCATTTGGTTGCCTTATGCCATTATTCCAAATCCATTATCGTCCTTTCATTGTCTAATGTTAATAAAAATACTAAAATAGAGTATTTGAGTGTCTGCTTGATAAAAAAATTACTGTAATAGGAAGGCATACAAGTAGACAAACAAAGATTTTCTAAATGTCATAGTATTACACAAATTCTAACCCATTCTCAATCCATTTTATTCTGCTTTATAATACTACAACGTAAATAATTAACCTTACATTAATGATCAAATGCAGAGTCTCTAATCAAAAATATTAATTAACCTTACATTACTATAAACTGCAAGTACAAACAAAAGCATATTACTCTACTTGGGCAACTTCAGCTTATCATCCAGTACATGACCATAAATGCACAGGCTTATTTGACTGCACTATAGAAAAGGTTGTGTGTGGTTTGATGTCAGGAATAGAGTTCAAGACTACGTGTCACTCCAGTAAAAACTGAATCTTATTCACTATGCAAAAGTTCAGGTCGGATGACACCTTTGTTTAAGCACAATCTTATGTTTTTAGAAACTGCTAGAAAATATTTTTAAAAATTCAAGTGGGGGATTGTTGGAGATGTTTTGTAAACATTTAGGTGAATTGTTAAAAATGTTGAATAAGTGTATGAATGGCTCCTATATGGGAATAGTGTCACATCATGGGATTATATGGAAGAAGTAAGTATTTATACTTGTTTCTAAGAAATCATGTTAGGGCCTTGTGCTCCCAATACATGCTTTGTTGTGAGGAGGGAGACGATGCATCATGATCACAATACATGCGCGTGCGACTGGCCGACTCGACCCGACTCGGCCCGGTCCGAGCTCGGGCTTGGGCTTGGGCTTTGTGGTGTAGACATTTATATTTTTTGACCATAAAACACTGCAATTTTCGAACTGTTTTTTATGGAAAATTATTTATGCACCGATAATATTTCTGCACCGGAAATTTTTTTTGTAACAGTACACTTTGTTCCGTAATTTCAGCAGATCCGACTTTTTCTCCCAAACCCTAATTCTCGTCCGATATATTGCCCTCATCTAAAAACGAGAATACTACCGAATTACACATTATCTTCTTGCCTCCGCCATTACAATTTTCTTTCAGAAATTCTCGAGTAGTATTTTAATTTCGAAAGTGCAAATCTGCATTGATTTGTTGTGCAAGAAAATCAGTTATTGTTTTAGAGGCTGTTTTATCCTAGAAGCGGCGGCCAAAGTACAAACTGGTTTGCACCTCTGACCAGATCGTCGAATCGTCTTCAAGAAAGCGACCTAGTCCGCGACTTAGCCATTGTTTCCCAACAAATTGAAGACGGTCTGAAACAATGGCTTCAAACTCAACCCTAGATGATGCTGCTCCACTCTCTGCTATCCAGAACCCTCTTGTGACTGCTGCTCCATTTAGATTTGAAGGCTTACATTTCAAGCGATGGCGTCAGAAGATGGAGTTCTTCCTCACGATCAGAAAGGTTGTGGCTACGCTGACTACCGACAAACCGCAACACCAGAAAAACCTGACGAGGCTGATGCAGTGAAGATGGCATCATGGACTGAACCGTCAAAGCAACTGCAGACCTGGACTGAACAGGATTACTTATGCAAAAAAATTATTCTGAATGGACTGAGCGATGACTTGTATGATTACTACAACTCAGATGAAAAGACAGCAAAGGAGATCTGGGAAGCACTCAAAAAGAAGTATGATACAGAGGAGGAAGGGGCAAAGAAATATGCTGTAAGCCGCTACCAAAAGTACCAGATGACTGATGACAGATCAGTTGAGATGCAGTCTCATGAGCTGCAGAAAATAGCTCATGAGATCATCTTCGAAGGTATGGCATTGGACGAACAATTTCAAATTGCTGTTATCATTGACAAATTACCCCCAGGCTGGAAAGATTTTAAGAATGTCTTATGACATAAGCCTAAGGAATTTTCCTTAGAAAGCTTGATCACGCGCCTCCGTATAGAGGAGGAGGCACGCAAACAGGACGAGAAAGAAGAGGTGTTGATTGTCAATAACAACAACACTAAAAAGACCACACCTGCAGTTCTAAAACCGAATCAGAAATCTTTTAAGAATCAGAACAGGCGCAACAAATAGAATGGGAATCCGCAAGGAAACCCAAAAGGACAACAGAAGTCAGCCCAAAAGAATGATTCTGGACAGTTGTTTCTATGTTACAACTGTGGAAAACTAGGTCATATGGCACGAAAGTGTCGGAACAGGCCAAGCTCTACACCGCAGGCTAACCTGACTGAGGAGTCTCTTACGGCTATGATTACTGAGATTCACCTTCTTGGTGGATCAGAGGGTTGGTGGGTAGACACTGGTGCTTCTCGCCATGTCTGCTATGATCGTGGCTTGTTCTCCACATACACGGCTGCTGAAAATCAGAAAGTGTTGTTGGGAGATTCTCACACCACTAAAGTTGCAGGGATTGGCAATGTAGAAATCAAATTTACCTCTGGAAAAACTGTAATTTTGAAAGATGTTATGCATACTCCAGAGATAAGAAAGAATCCGGTTTCTGGATTTCTCCTTAATAAGGCGGGGTTTACTTAATTTATTGTGGCTGATTTGTATACACTAACTTATAAGGGAACTTTTGTGGGAAAGGGTTATGCTTGTGAGGGTATGTTTAAACTGAATGTTGAAACTAATAAAGTGACTACTTCTGCTTATATGTTGTGTGATTTTAATATTTGGTACTCTATATTATGTCATGTTAATAAACGAATAATTCACAATATGAGCACCCTAGATATGATTCCTAAAATGACAGAATCTGAACTTGATAAATGTGAATTCTGTACACAAGAAAAAATCACAAAGAAACCTCATACATCTGTTGATAGAGTTTCTGAACCCTTAGACTTTATTCATTCTGACGTATGTGAACTTGAGGGTACTTTGACTAGACAAGGACATCATTATTTTATCACTTTTATTGATGATTGTTCTGATTTCACATATGTATACCTCATGAAAAATAAAAGTGATGCTTTTGACATGTTTAAAACATTCAAAACTGAGATTGAGAGTCAAGAAAATAGGAAAATTAAGAGACTTCGTAGTGATAGAGGAACAGAATATGAATCTAATTCAATTCTGGATTTCTATAAACTACATGGTATAGTACATGAGAGAACTGCACTCTATTCTCCTGAAATGAACTGTAAAGAAGAAAGGAAAAATAGGACCTTTAACAAATTAGTGGTTGCCATCCTATTAAATTCTTGTGCAGCAAAACATTGGTGGGGGGATATTTTATTGACTGTATGCGATGTTCTGAATAGAATCCCCAAATCTAAGAATAATATTTCACCTTATGAAATTTTAAAGAATCATAAACCCAATGTCTCATATTTTAGAACTTGGGGTTGTTTAGCATATGTTCGCATTCCAGACCATAAGAGAATAAAATTGGCAAGTAGAGCATATGAATGTGTATTTATAGGCTATGCTATTAATGGCAAAGCATACAGATTTTATGATCTTTATGCACATAATATAATTGAATCAAATGATGCCGATTTTTATGAAACTAAATTTCCTTTTAAATTAAGGAATAGTGGGTGCACTTCAAGTATGCCTATTGGAGCAAAACTTAATGAAAATTCTGAAGCTGAACCTAGAAGAAGTAAAAGAGCAAGAACCATAAAAGATTTTGGTTCAGATTTATGTGCTTTACCTATTGAGGAGGATACCATGAGGCCTTATCTTCCCTAGATGCAGATTTTTGGCAAGAGGCTATAAATGATGAGATGGGTTCTTTAGAATCCAATAAGACTGGGCACTTGGTAGATTTACCCCCCGGTTGTAAATCTATAGGCTGTAAATGGGTACTTAAAAAGAAATTAAGTAGCCAAAGGTTTTAAACAAAAAGAAAACATAGATTTCTTCAACAATTTTTCACCTGTTACTAGAATCACATCCATTTGGGTGTTAGACTTACTTGCCTCTATTTATAATTTGTTAATACACCAAATGGATGTGAAAACTGCTTTTTTGAACGGTGAATTAGACGAAGAAATTTATATGGACCAACCTGAAGGATTTGCAGTACACGGTCAAGAACATAAAGTATGCCAATTAGATAAATCATTATATGGTTTAAAACAAGCACCTAAACAATGGCATGAAAAATTTGATAACTTAATCATTTCACATGGTTTTAAAATTAATGAAAGTGACAAATGCATTTATTACAATTCTGAGAATGACATTTGCACTATTATATGCCTTTATGCAGATGACCTACTCATTTTTGGGTCAAATAGTCATGCCATAAACTCAGTCAAATCTTTATTAAGTGCCAATTTTGATGTGAAAGATCTAGGTAAGACGAGTGTAATCCTTGGTATTAAGATTACTAGGTCAGAAAAGGGAATTTCTTTGGATCAATCTCATTACATTAGGAAGATACTAAAGAAGTACAATTGCTTTGACTGTAAACCTGCAAGTACACCATATGATCATAGTGTAAAGTTATTTAAGAACACTAGTGAAGGTGTAAGATAGTCTGATTATGCGAGCATCATTGGCAGCCTTCGGTATGCCACTGATAGTACTAGACGCGACATTGCCTATGTCGTGGGATTATTGTGCAGGTTTACCAGTTGACCTAGCATAGAGCACTGGCAAGCTATTGAAAGGGTTATGAGATACCTTAAATGAACTATGAACCTTGGATTACCTTATGAAAGGTTTCCAACTGTACTTGAAGGATATTCCGATGCAGACTGGAATACCTTATCTGATGATTCTAAAGCGACCAGTGGCTATATATTTAGCATCACTGGAGGAGCTGTTTCTTGGAAATCCAAGAAACAAACTATTTTGGCTCAGTCTACTATGGAGTCTGAGATGATAGCACTAGCTACAGCTAGTGAAGAGGCAAAGTATTTGAGAAATCTTCTAGTTGAGATTCCCTTAAGGGAAAAACCGATACCGGTTGTGTTGATACATTGCGACAGTACCGCGACTATTGCAAATGTTTAGAACCGTTATTATAACGGTAAGAGACGACAAATACGTCGTAAGCACAGTACGGTTAGAGAACTACTATCCACAGGTACCGTTAGAGTGGATTACGTACGTAGTGATGAAAATTTGGCAGATCCTCTGACGAAAGGACTGTCCAGAGAGAAAGTCCATAATTCTTCTAAAAGAATGGGCCTATTGCCCTTAGATTTTTGAGTCACGCACAATGGTAACCCGACCTAAATGACTAGAGATCCCAAGAAATAGGTTCAATGGGTAAAAAACAAGTTGTGTAGTGATAGGAGTTGAGCATGCTATTTAATAAACCAAGAAGCACGTATTCATGAAGTGATTAGAGGATGAGTTAATAGAAACTCTTAATGAGATCTATACCCTATTTGGAGTGGAGTACCTACCTTCAGGAGTGCTCTTGATAGACTCACCTTTGTGAATGTAGAAATGTGGCCATTTCCTATGGAGTTTGGGAAAAACTTCTAGAGAATTCACTAAACTAGGATAGATGTGCATGGCCATAAATGCACGGGCTTATTTGAATGCACCATAGAAAAGGTTGTGTGTGGTTTGTGTCAAGAAAAGAGTTCCATACTACGTGTCACTCTAGTAAAAATTGAATCTTATTCACTATGCAAAAGTTCAAGTCGGACGACACCTTTGTTTATGCACAATCTTATGTTTTTAGAAACTGCTCGAAAATATTTAAAAAATTCAAGTGGGGGATTGTTGGAAATGTTTTGTAAACATTTAGGTGAATTGTTAAAAATGTTGAATAAGTGTACGAATGGCTCCTATATGAGAATAGTCCATCGTGGAATTATATGGAAGAAGCAAGTATTTATACTTATTTCTCAGAAATCATGTTCGGGCCTTAGGCTCCCAATACATGCTTTGTTGTGAGGAGGGAGACCATGCATCATGACCCCCACGCACGCGCGCGTGACCGACCGACTCGACCCGACCCGATCTGGCACGGTCCCGTTCGGTTCGGGCTCGGGCTTGGGCTTGGGCTTTGTGGTGTAGACACTTATATTTTTGGACCATGAAGCACTGCAATTTTCGAACTATTTTTTATGGAAAATTATTTATGCACCGATAATATTTCTACAACGGTAATTTTTTGTAACGGTACACTTTGTTCCGTAATTTCAGCAGATCCGACTTCTTCTCCCAAACCCTAATTCTCGTCCTATATATTGTCCTCATCTAAAAAAGAGAATACTACCGAATTACACATTTTCTTCTTGCCTCCGCCATTGGAATTTTCTTTCAAAAATTCTCGAGTAGTATTTTAATTTCATAAGTGCAAATCTACACTGATTTGTTGCGCAAGCAAACTAGTTATTATTTTAGAGACTGTTTTATCCTAGAGGCGGCGGCGAAAGTACGAACTGGTTTGCACCTCTGACCAGATCGCCGAATCGTCTTCAAGAAAGCGACCTAGTCCGCGACTCAGCCATTGTTTCCCAACACGTATACGTACGAATGTACGTGTGTGCGTGAGAGAAAGAGACAATAAAAGCTTAAAATGCGTAGACATGCAACAAAAGTCACTCTTATTCATGCATTTTGAGGGTATATCATCATCGCTAAACAAAAACGGAGGTGGCAGTGGCAAAAGAGATGACCAGAGACCACTCCTTTCATACTCAAAGTCAACCGCAGTCGTTTGAGAAAATATAAGAAGAAGCCGATTTGAAATTAATTTAAAAGTAGTTTCATCACAACTGGTGCTGCTGCTTCTGCTTTTATTATCGTATGCATTGTTGTTGAGGATTTGTATGCAATAGAAGTTGAAGAGAAGATGGTTGTGGCTTTACCAAGGGCCTTTTTTGGGTTTACTTCTTTTATAGATAGTAAGAAAACGAGTTGTAGTTCAGTGGTTTTTAAGTTTTAAATAATTGTACTATTGTCTACATGGGCAACATGATCAAATACGTGCATTTGCTGTAGATATACTGGTATTCATAGAAAAACGGGCTACTAGTCCAGAAGAAAGCTTGGGTTTCCCAGTGACTATGAAAATTACTTGAGGCTAAGTTATTTTGACCCATCCAAACTTGACTTCGTCGATTAGCTCCCTTTTTTATCTTCTGAGTTGTCCCAAGCCCTTTCCCATCGACTTTAAGTTGATTCTAGTGATCATTCATCTTAAGGAAAAATGACTCGACTCCTTAGCTAAATAACTCGTGGTTGATTCCTTAATTGGGTTTTTTGGTGAAATTTCTTTAATTTATTTCTCTATATCTAAGTGTGCCTCCAAGATTTCAAATCGTTTCGTCTTTGTCTTGACACTCTAACTTCCACTAACTCCAGCTAACAGATTTAAATCGGAGTCAAACTATTTTGACTCGGAAGCTGACCTATTTGACTCAGGGGCGAGTCTTATACTTGGCTCAGTTTCCATCAAACTTCTAGAGTTCAATTTTTTAGTCCTTCTAATCGTACTTCAAGGTCCGTTAATTGTTTTGTTTTGATTTTGATCTTTCAAGCCTGGTTGAAATATGCTTTCGCTCAAAAACAGATTAACGTGCCTTAAATTTTCCCTATTAACACTTGTATCAAATCAGTTGATATTTTCGCATCAGTTGTATGCTATTTGTCATTGATATTTAACATCAAATAGGATTGGGAAATTGTACTTGATCGACGACCTAAATTTGAATAGGTATATATAATATCTTTATTAGTAACTTTGAATTTACTAGGAGTGAAGTCAAGACAAAATTTAAAATAATTTTGATATCGTAGTTCAATGAACTATCAATCATTAAATGATATTATGGTCATTGAAACAGTCAATAATCTACTTGACCGTATTCTGAATCTCCTTTCATTTTAAAAAACATAAGGTTGTAGCTAACATTTGAAATTAGTATTAGCTTTACCTTCCGTGTCAAAAATTTTTTCACTTGGAAAAATAAGTTAGTCTTCTCAATTAATGTTATCAAGCCTACAAGGCGAAGGCAACGTTTGCCTAGGTCGGGCACAAGCCCTGTTTCATTTTTTATCTTTTCCTTAGACAAATATATGATGATTTAACGGATTTTTCTTTCTTCATTAAAAAAATGACTCTCTTATCCTATCTAAAAATACTAGCTTGTCATTCCTAAAACTTTGGCCAATCTATTTAGCAGATATATATAGCTCCATCACTAGCTCCTTCTGATCAGAAAAAGCCTTTGATCCGCCCGTGTACATGTATCCATTGACACCATATCATCAAACGTAGGAGCAACCTTGTCCCTAGGGTCAATGTTTAGAAAACTTACACTGAATAGAATATCTTGCCTACGGCTATAATTATTTTACCAATGTCTGATTTTCATTCGTGTATGTGACCGAAATACGTCCATCCTAGTCCGTCTGATTTTCATTTAGAATACGAGTTAGGACAAAATAAATTCATACAAGAAAAAATCACGTCTTCATAATTCGGCATATAGTTGGAAGAAAATCTAATAAAAGTATAAAATTTCATATAAATAGTCATGTCCAACTGCGTCCGTCTGTATCCTATCCCAAAAACACATGCTCGTGTCCGACCTATTTCATTCAAGATACGGGCTAGAACAACAAAATAAGTGTGAAAAAAAATTCGTCTAGTCCTTGTCTGGTCCGATTTTATTCATGACAGATTCTAAACACACCTTTATTCGGTTCGGTTTGACCGATTTACACCCCTAATCTTGCCAAAGGCTTCTAGCAGAAAGCCTTCTTGCATATGAGAAAGGTTACTCGGCGGAGTTATCCATAGGCCAATTTTTTTTCAAAGCTTTGGTTGGAGTGGTGAAGGGGCGGCTATTTTTAAACCTATACAAAAATCATGCATAACAATATAGAAAAGTTAGCAAATGTGTGCGTGTTATGGTAGGTGAAGCTTGTACGCGATATGTCTGATGCAGTCCAAGGTATTTGTTGGGAAGTTTAATTGAATGCTACTCATATTCTGTTGCCAGTATGGTTGGAATCGAATGAATACCCATGTGAAGATAGGAAATTAAATCCATACGATATGAATCCACTTGATTCTTCATTTAAACTTGCTCTCATTGGAAGTTAGTTTGCTTCTATTTTGCGACCACCCAAAAATTCAATACCGTTTGAATCAAATATAAACCACACAACTCCGATCCAACCGAATAAGAACTCTCGACCGTTCCTAGCAACCTGCATTTTCGATCTTCGAACATCAACAATTAATGTATCCGAAAATAATTACTGTCATAAGTCCAAATGTCTGAATCCTAATCATTAGTGTTTTTGGGTAATAACACATCATAATATAGGCAAAAACACAACGGAAAGATAAACTTGTTATGATATCATAACAAGTTCAAAATACAACAGAGTCATGCAAGAGAAGTACATGAAAAAACACATGAAAATATTACAATAGTATATTTTCCACAAAACGATACACGGACTAAAATTACAACATAAGCAACGAGAAAGCAAAAGACTAGGATCTTCAAAAAATAAGATTAAAAGATCAACAACTGCATGATAAGCATTTATCCAATCCTAGCTCCAGCAACCAACTAAAAAACCCCAAAACACTAGGCTACCTATCTGGAAAATATGGACACTCAGAGTTTAGGTGAGGGAAACAATAAACTCTAGATCAGTTATGAGGCTGGTTTGAGAAAATAAACATGTTTAAATTATTTTTAAAAATAAGGTAATTCATAAGACCATGCCGAATGACACGGAACAGGTTTACCCTCATGAAAATTTGCAATGCTTTTTGAAAAATAAAGCTACCATAAGATTTCGCGCCACACACACAATGCAAACGCACAATTGAGCGAGGTTTCCCTTAAAATAGCCAAAATATGTTTGATACGTGAAAAAAAATCCTTCTTATACTATTATTAGTGCATAGTGTAAAAATCACTTTCGCAAATAAATGTATCAATCTTAGCAAGCATAAGTACCATAATATTATACTAACCTCCTACGTATTTTACACAGGATCTACAATAGAAAACTATATGGGGATGTAGCGGATGAATTTGGATTTCCAATCAAATGACCAAGGCTAAGGAACTTCCTTACCAAATGGGTACGCCTCTAGAAAACATCCCGAGTAGTAAACCCTTCTCTGCCAACACAAGGTCGTCGATGCTATCCAAGCCGTGTCGCACGAGTATGTCATTTCCCGGTCGTTACCGACCATTTCCACAGGATCCTAAATTTCCAACATAAACACAATAGTAGAATTCCAAGGCTCCATATCATAGTACTACCTCATCAAAGCCACATAGCAAACACCTGGGCTCCACACCATAGCATTGCTTCAAAAATCTAGAAGGAAATGGTCATCCCTAAGGGTTGCAAATCCCATAACCTTGCCGCATCATTTTCTACTTCCTCCATTTCTGGGATATGAGGTTGTCAAAGTCGCATTACACAAAGCTACACTTCAATAAGTCATGCTTTGATCATCAATGGCTTATCACTTAGTATGCCATATTGTCAATTCACAACATATAATTGGTGTCTATCAACATATAACCCTATGAGTACATAATTCTCAGAGTAGAATGTTAAGCTAAGAAAATAAATTCTCCGCCACCAACTGATATAACATCAATAGAAACCAACTGGTTATAATGTAAAATACAACGTCAAACACACATCCATTTACAAGTTCGTTTTGGGTCTGAACGAAATCGAAGGCACCTTATTCTTCGTCCAATAAAGAAAAGAGGCCCTTGCAAATTCGGGATTCCTTCAAATACGTCCGTACAACTGCCACTTAACTGATATAAAATTCATCTTTATATGGAAGCTATCCATTTGAGACAATCATCAAGCAGTCCTTTCGATGTGAAGGTTCCTGGTCTTCACCATCGACTTCAGTAACATTTGATTTGCTCCAACTCGCTTTTTTATTATTTGGAATGGTTTACGGATCCAAACACCGTTCCCGGCCTTTCAAATAATAAGCGCAAGTTTTAAAAGAATTTATATGGAATTTTTATGGTTTATTATTTGATTTGCTCCAACAAGTCTTTTTCTTTCAAATTGGAAAATTATTCACTTAACTTTTAGATCAAAATCTATAAGTTTCCCAAATTTCTAAATAAAATTTTCTTTCCAACTCAAATCAATTTCAAATGATCTATCATGATTTTACAATATTTTTCCTTATTTTTAAATTATTTTATCTGTCCTTTTTCCAAAAAATCCCATTTCGACCTGTAAACTGCAAATTCAGTATGTTTACAGAAAGTGAAAATTAGTGTCACATGTACAATTGTCAATTTCCTACCCGACCCGAAACCCACACGGAAATTAGCAGGTTAACCCGACCCGTTTAGTTGGTGGGTCATTTTCGGGTCAACCCGAATTTGACACGTTTATAAACGGGTGGGTTTAGGTTGACCCGCCAAACCTGTTTGTATACTAAAAAAAACATAATAGTTGTTATAATGAAATCAAACTTTTCCAGACCATTTACTCAACATAGTGACAAACTGCCTATTCGTTTGGTACCCGACCCGATTAGGGTTTTATTTCATAATTTCATTTCGGCTGGGTCTCGACTCTCGAGTCACTCTCGAGACTCTCGTTCTATTTTATTTTATGCCCTCATTTTATTGATTTTAATCTTAAAGATCTATCACTTGCGAGTGGCGAGTGGCGACTGGCGAGTTGTGTTACATTCCAATATCCGATCGATCGATCTTCAGGTCTCTGGCACTCTGGTAATTTATTTCATCGATCGACCCAACTGGTTTTATTTTTTTCTAGGGAGTTCAATCATTTTAGAAATACTATATTGGGGCTATTCTTGATAGTAATGCATGTGTTGATTATTATTGCTATATGACTTCATCCTTGAGTTTGTTTTACTATTACTGCTATTAATTTGTTTGTACTGAAGTGCTTTTATTTGTCCTCTGAAATATAGTTTCCCATTTTCACGTTGTTGATTCCTTGTTCTTGATCGAATTTTATCCTCCTACTCTTATTAAGGTACCATCCTTTTCAAGTATCAAATCTTGTTTTTCATTGTATCAATATATGAAATCTATACAGGGTTAATAATTAACTGCTATGAGTAATTTGGTCAAAGCATAAAGCCTTGTAAAATGAATAACGTGGAACCCTTGATTTAGTTTCTTTAAACTTATGGCTTGATTTAGTTTCTTTGAACTTAATTCTAACTACCCTAACAAATGGTAAATGGAGCAAAACTATCAGAATGATAGTATGATCAATAGAAAAAACACAAGTTGTATATAGGTTTGTGCATAATACTACCACTTTCACAGTAAGTTTCTCAAATTCCTTGGTCGAAGCATAAAGCATTTGTAAAATGAATACGGTGGAAATTGGGATTCTCAAAAAATCTTAAATCATATATCCTTCTTTCCATAGCAAGATGCATCTAATGAGAGCAAGTGCATGCACGCACAAACAGAGTTTCAAAATTTCGTTTTTATTCTATCATCAGAAAAGTTCGGTTCTATTTCGATTATTCTATTGTAGTCCTGGTTTACAAATTCTGGTATTTTTTCCCTATAATTACATCACAAGTATATGATATTAATGTAAACTTATGGTATGTTCTTTGGATTACACTCAGCATACATGATTTGTAAGAAAGTACACAATGTGCAACAACTTTAATAACAAAATTCTTTTTTTGATGAATTGCAGTATTTGTCTTCATCTTTAAGCTGTCACTACTTGCATAATGAAGTACATGAATAATAATAAAAGCTATTGTGCAATAAGTCACAAAATAAACTCAACACAGTAATTAACCCTAACCGGTACACTTTCCCTCTCTTCTATTGGTCATATTATTAAACTGTTTACTTTATATTGTTGGATACTTGGATATGATCAACAAGAATTGTTTATATATGTCATGTATAAGTTATAATTGTATTATATGTTTATAACATATGTTCAATACATGTTCCCATATTTCCAGATTTGTGGTTATTACTTATTTTGTTCTTTTGTTGTTTCAGCGCAAGTTATAGCATAATAGCATATGTTCTTTTGACTGTTTAATGTTTATAGTTTTATACTTTATATTAGTGGGTCAATCCGGGTCATCCCGACCCGACATGACCCGTTTAATTAAACGGGTTACACAAATTGGGCCAGGTCAACCCGTTTATAAATCGGTCGGTTTAGGGTTAAGGAAAAATGACTTGTTTAATGAACGGGTTGACCCGACCCATTTATAAATCCACCCAAACCCGACTTGACCCGACCCGAACCTGACCCGACCCAACCCGTTGACAACCCTAGTCACATCCTTATTTTCATGTTCGGTGTAAACGCCCCCTAAGTATTTATTGAAAGTGGGTCTCTATTTTTGGGACTTACGTGTTTTTGTTTAAAATTTAGGCGCTGCTATATAAAAAAAACTGCAAATATTCGCAGAAACATGCTGAAAAAAACATAAAAAGAAATCGGCAAAGTATGCAATAATAACCAATAAATGCATACATGTATGTTGTTATTCATCCTTAGTTTATATTGAAAATCTGGATGAATAACTGCATACATGTATGCAGTTATTGCATGTTACTATTGATATGTATGCACATAAAGATGAAAAAAAATTCATGGCTAATGAATTATTGCTGAAATGTATGTAGTTATACCATATAACTGCTGAAATGTATGCAGAAATGTTAAAATGGATGAAGGCTTATGAATATGTGCTCATATGTATGCATTTATTGCTCATAAATGCTGAAATGTAAGCAACTTAAAAATGGTGTATGATTGAAAAAATAGGCGAGAATTGAATTATTGCATCAAACAATGCATTTATTGCAGTATTACTGGATACATTTCTGCAGTAATACTGCAGTTTGATGCATAGCTGCAATTGTGGCTGAAATGTATGCAACTATTGCAAATAACTGCATCCTTTGATGCAATATACTGAAGACTCGTGATTTTTTTGGTTTTTGATGCTTTTTTGGTGGTTTTACTGCATGAATTTGATGATTATTACATGTTGTATTTAATAATGAATTTCAATTTTATTATGATTTTTGAAAAAATATGGACCTAATTTATAAAAGAATTAAGGGAGTGATGTTTGATGAATTTTCGAACTTTTTAGGGATGTGAGAAAAACATACCCTTATTGAAAACTAATTTTGACTTATTTCAAAATCTAACCGTTGGATCATAAAATTTTCTTTTGCATTTGAAATCTCTTTTTATTTTGAACCAAACATTTTCAATTTCGGGAAAATCCAACGGTAGGATCTCCCGGTACGTCAATTTAAAGTTAACAGTGGAAATTCGCGAACAGCCGCTGCGCGATTAGTCATATTCTGACCGTTTTGTGACTAGGACTCAGAATTCGTCCGATTCACTTCCAGTTGGTCTATATTTGATTTAAAATACCTATAAGGTCTTTTGAAAAACTATATTTTCA
Organism: Allium sativum; assembly: GCA_030737875.1. Classification (NCBI taxonomy): domain Eukaryota; kingdom Viridiplantae; phylum Streptophyta; class Magnoliopsida; order Asparagales; family Amaryllidaceae; genus Allium; species Allium sativum. Next base: position 10,826,641 of record CM060920.1, read on the forward strand.
AATTTTCAAAACTTAAAATTAAATATTCAAATTTATGAATATTATATCATTATTTTAAACAATAAAATATATTATTATTTTCCCAGAATCATCTATTGGTTTTCAATCTTACCAGAAAAACAAATTAAATATTTTATAAAACCTAATAAAACATTTTAAATTCAAATAAATTTCAAATTAAATTTCGAATTAAAATTTTGAATTAATCATCCTGTCCGCCGGATCAGTTAGGGATAACCAGGGAGAGTGAGAAACTATATTTTCCAAACCCAAGCCATGACACTGTCCTCTTTGTCATTTAAGAAGAGAGTATAATATTTGTGACATCATTGATCCAATATCGTTGAACTGTATTGATGGTTGTAGTGAATGATTAACATGAAATATGGATAATGCATCCAGTGTTGAAGATGAGCTAGTATTTGATGATGAGGATGACTTAACTTGGCTTATTGCTGGTAATTGTTAAAGCAATAGAAGTGGAGGAAGCAAGAAATTCATATAGAGAAACATCTGCATCATGAGGTTTTCAACACTGCTTCAGCTCCTTTACATATTCACGAAGAAGAAACAAATCTAAATGATATAGATGAGGAGGATGTTGAAGCTTGAATCTGATGATGCAGGCATTGATTTGAAAAATATAATTATTGAATCAGATTCAGATTTACAGATTATCAGTAATATCTACTATTATTTTGGATTTGAAAACTATTGTGCTTGAAATTTTATGCTTACGATATTATATTTGATTATGTTTTTTTGTAAAATGCATAAAAATCTTTGTTGTATATGTTTTGGCAAAAAATATTGATTTTTTTAATTTTATTGATAAATGTTAAATTTATTTAAAAAAATAAACATGCGCGGTAAATCAAAAAAGCGTGCATCATTTGTCGCGTCGTGCGCCACGGCTCCAAAGAGGTTTTGCGCCTTTTTGCATCATGCATCATTAATAACACTGACATCACCTTCCTAGTGACATAGATAGATGAGTTATTTCCTCAAAGGAAGCTACATGACATCCTCCTTGTCCATATCCTTGTGCGACAGTCCTCCATATTCAAGCCGTTATCAATCCTTCTCCAATCGTCTCTAATTTCGGGTAAGTTGGAGGTCCACAGTTCAATCTTGCTTAAGAGCACCAAAATGTTTGCGGTATTTTTGGCGCACACTCAAATTGAAGTAGTAACCCTAAAATCCTAATCCAAACACAGAAAATATATAGTAGAGAAATAAAATGATGAGTAAAATGGAAAAAGTAGGAGCAGAACACAAGATTTGTAGTGATTCGACAATTCTCCAACCTACGTCCACAGCAAAGGTAATATTTTTATTTCTACTATAGAAACTTTATAATTACAGGCCATTTGAATGGAAAAATAAAAATGGCAGTCCCCCCATGTAATCAGAAAAAAGATCTTTTTTCATAAAGAAGTATATTTACACGCGCTGAACACATTGTATCGACCTGAAAATTTGTAAAGAGGCCTGAAGACGAAGTCAAGTACTACTTGAAAATATGGAACAGATTGCTATCCACAAGCGACTGGATCAATACTGATCCTTATAGGGATTGACACCAATGTGATGTGATATTGAATAGGGGGTTGCAATCTGCATAATGGGTCCCCTAAGATCCATAGGTCGGTTAGCTAGTCTTTTTTCTTCAAGTTGTCCAGGTGAAATTTTGATATATTGAGTGATCTTTGTGAATGTAACGATCCAGAATTTTTAAACAATTTAAAACTGAATTTTTGAAATGAATTTTCTGGGTATTAAATGGATTTAATATAATTTAAATATGGATTTGGAATAATTATAAACTAAATGTAATACATATATATATATATGTTTAAATAATAAAATAAAATAGATGTTTGATCTTGTCAAAATATAATGGTATAATTTTAGTAAGGATTTATCGGATTTTGTTATAGCAAATTTTCCAAACACGTATTTACAAAACTATTTTAAAGTATGTTCTTTTCTAGTTAAACAAATATATTTTAAATGTAGATAAATAAGCAAAATAACAATGTTAAATAAATTGTTAACATCATGTAATTTAACATAAGTCGTTAAGTGTTTAAACGATTAAACGTGGCTTAGAACTTGAGTTGTATCGACATATATAAGACATTTCAATTTGGTAACACTCCTAAAGCGTTACTAAAATGCTTCAAGACAAAACCATGCATATGGTTCATGGATTTAAGAGGGGCTAATGGTATTCCTAAGGTGTTTTTGCTAGGTGTATGGATGCATGTTAAGAGAATGTAGGAAGGCGATATGTGTCTCAAAATCAAATTACCAAAATGTCCTTGAGTGAGGCTATATAAGGAGGCATTTACTCTCATTTTCTCTCATTCCCTTCTCCTTTCTTTCCCTTACTTCCTCTTACTCTTCATGTCCATGGAGCTACCTCCCTCTCTGGCCTAATTTCGGCCCTCCTCCTCCCTAAATTCCGACCAAGTCTCCCTCATTCCCTCATTTTGCCATGGCTTCACCACCTCCATTTCCTCTCCTTTCCTCCTCCAAACTCACGACCTACACCCTATTTCCACCATCACCGACGGCCAACCACCTCCACACCTCCTCCTCGATAAGCCACAGCCCCACCTCCTCCGCCCAAGTCCGACCGAGCACCCCACACCACCATCTCCATGCAACACCACCCCTTTTTTTTCTTAGCCTCCGCCCAGACCAACAACTTCCCAGGGCCATAACTCCTCCAAAAATAATCGAAATCATGCAAAAAAATTCAGATTGTGCAATTTTTCAGTGTCTACAACTCTATAGTTGAGCACTTTCCTAATTCTAGGCCTAGTTATCTCAGAAATCCAAATCTTTGAAGGCTATATTTTCTGGCTGTTTAATTGAGCCTGTAGAACATCTCCACCATTTCGGCCATATCTCCCTATAAATTAATAAGAATTGATAATTTCTTTTTTTAACTGAAGAGGAAAGAATTTCCTATAATTGTGTAATTGGGAACTTTTCCAAATTCAAAGAGTAGCTAGTCCAAAAACTCGAATAAAGTTGGCCTATTTTTGAAGTCAGAAAAGTTAGAGCACGATACGCGATTACTATGTCTGTTTAACGTAGTGGATACATCGGTGAGAACTCGTCACACTTATTTATTTATATATTTAATCATGTATATTAAATATATATGTGTGTAATGTTGGACAAATGGATGCATAGTTAATGACACATATACACGGTAAGTGTTAAGTACTGTAACGCTTGTACGTAGGAACTAACATTATTGAGGATATTGTTGTTGTATGTTATGGATGTTCATGTGTTGATAAGGATTTGTTTTACGTTGTTGCACACCCACGACACCCCAATTATGGAATTGTACGGGTGTTTGGCTAGGTCTCCTTCTCAATTGAAAATATAAAGGATTTTTATATTAATATCGAGAATTGGACATGAAAAATAAAGTTTTGAATTTGAAGACAAATTTTGAAAATATTGTTTTCAAACGAGTTTATCTATGTTTATAAAGGTTTATAATCATACTGAAAGTGATCAGACAAGTTTTATTAAAAATCGTAATATCGTCTGAATAGGACGTGTCACGCAGAGACAGATCGCAAATTTCGAATATAAACTTTAAACGACCATAATTTAAGCAATTTAAATCGGATTGACGTGAAACGAAAAACATTTTCTTTCTAATAACAATAGTTTTCAAAGGAAAAAAGGAATTTCAAATGTTCAATGTATAGTTTCAAGTTATGTTTAAATCTATTTTGAATAAAGGCCGTTGTAAATGCAGTTCGTAAATTATATCGACAAATAGTTGTTTTAAATTTATTAAAAATATGAAGAAAAAAATTGTAAAATCATTATAAACTATTTAAATGTGATTTGAATTGGAAAATGATAGTTTTGGATAGTATAAATGTTATTTTGATCAAACTAGCTATTATAAACTATTTTGCAACGTTTTTCTGAAAACAGTATATTCTGAAGTTTTAAACTTATTATTGTCCAAAACTTAAATGATCATTTTTTAAGGTACTGAAATATATTTAGAAGTTTATAGTACTTAAAACATATTGGTTTTAAGTAAGATTTAAAAAGGGGTTTTCTAATTATTAATGAAATTGGAAATGGCAAGAAGTAATCTTCGAATGTCATAATTAAGTTCATAAGTAGACTTGTACTATTTGAGGAATTTGAAAGTTAGAGTTACCGTTATTCTGCTTATAGTACCAGTCGAGTATGGAAGTTGATATCGAACATAAGTTATGTATCTTCTATCAAGTTCCTATATAATCTGATTTTAGTTTAATCTTTTGGAATAAAGGTTTCTCCTGAATTAATAAGGTGGGTCTGAATAGAAATGATCTTCAGATATTTGATACGGAATTCCGTTGTTAGACGTATACTACCTGGGAAATTTAAAAAATATTTATATCGTTATTCTGTTTATAGTAAACACTGATTATGAGGATTGGTATCGGATATAAATTGATCATTTCTGTTTAAATCTTATATTCAATATCGACTGGTTTTGAGTTTGTTGTGAATGGTGTCTTAAATATCATCATTCTTTAACCCGCTAAAGATAAAGTTAAGATTTGGAATCTAAAGAGGATTAAGATTTTGTAAAGGCTATTTGAAATGATACTTAATGATCTTGATTTGAAGATGGGTTTTAAGAGGAAAGTAAAGTAATGAAGAGTTAATGAATCTAAATGAGAAGTTAATCGAGATTTTTAAAGCTAAATTATTTTTGATTTAAAAAGATATGTTTTAAAGATAAAAGTTATGAGATGAATTTTTGAAATATGGGTTTTTTTTGCTTTATGATTAATTAAAATATTTATTTAAGCAGATTACATGCTTGAGAATTTGGAAAGGGTTATGATTTAAGGCTAATGAAAAATTTATTAAATAATCTTTGATTAAGAGAATTTTGAAAAAGAAGCTAAGATTTTTCATGAAAATTTATGAATGTTTTTGAAAATAAACCATAAAGTTTTTATTTTAAAAGAAAGCTTTGATTAAGCTTAACAAAGATCTTGGTAAAAAGATTTAAAGGGATGAATGTTGATTTATAGTTCAATGAATATGGATTTTGTTAAAGGATAATTTGAGAATGGGTTTAAAGAAATTTTAATTAACAGAATCCAAGGTGGAAGGAGCTTTAGTTGAAATCCTGTGTAATCCATAATTTTGTTTTTAAATTGCGCTAATTATTTGGAAAGTCCGGGACCGGATTTATATCTGAAAACCATTCCAAATGATTTACGACGTTATGGAACAATTGAAGACGACGGTTGAAGGTTGGAAATCTTCATATCCTAGGATTTGCTTGATGTCTCAAATAGGAGGTCACCTATTATGAGGTTATATTATGACAGCGGTCTGAACGTACTTGGAGGTTTTTCGGATTTCAAAGGGTCTCTCTCCTTTATTGGACGAGGAATAAGGTGCATTCGATTTCGATCAAACCCAGAACGAACTTGTATGGGTTGTATGTCTGACATTGCAATTTACGGCATAGTAATGGATCTTTACTAATATATATCTGGTTGCTGCGGAGAATTATTCCCTTAGCTTAACACTCTTCTCTGAGTCGTACAAGCTCAAAGGTTATATACTGGTAGACATCAATTATGCACTATGAATTGGCAATGTGGCATGATAAATGTTTTTGCTGTGGATGATCAAAGCATGGCTTGGTATAAGCGTAGCTTTGTGTAACGTGACTTCTTCTAGCCTCGCATCCCTGTACAATGGTAAATTGGTGGTCAGATTGCATGTTTGTTTCGGTGCACCAGGATGAGATGATGAATGTAACAACCCGTATTTTCAGCTATATAATAATTAATTAATTTAATTATTTATATAGGGATTTAGGGGATCTAATGGTCGTTAATTAAATTATATTGAATATTTAATTAAATTTAATAATTAAATAATATATTTAATTTTTGAAATAATCAGAAATAGTGAATTGACATTTTAATGCGAACTGGGCGATTTAAAATATTTAATTCAGCTCAGTGTTGAATTAGAATAACGAATATATTTGAATAACGTCAGTTTGAACGTATAATTATAATATAATTATAATCGAGCTCGAAATGGCGTGGCAGTTCGCTGTTTGGCGATTTGAACTTCAACTGAATATATAGAAGCCGTTTTAAGTCGGATTTCTATGAAACAAGAAACATGTGGAGCTGGTGGAGTATATTTTTCTAGTGGAAGAGAAAAATCTGGATTCATCGTGTAGATTTTGATTTACATCTAAAACAAATTTCAGAAAAGTCGCTGTGGAATTCCTTTAAAATTTGGAACACTTTATTTACGTTATGAAAGGATTTTCAATATAAATCGTATATCGATTTAAAGCAGGATTTGAAATATCGAGTAAAAATTCATATTGGAATATTCTAGAGCTGTATGATATTCTGTTGTGGATATATACGATAATATTTAATTTTAAATATTAAATTTAATTATTTTTAAATATATTTATATATTTAAAAGGGCTATTTAGAGTTTTAAAAATAGCCACTTTTGCAGACGACCTCGGAATTCGACGAAACTAATTTTGTTGGATCCGCAGTGTTAAATTATTGTTAGAGGTCAAGTTTCGTGATTTTTAGAGTCAGTATGGCCGTACGGATTTTTAGAGTGAAAAACAGTCAGTATTTCGATGGTTAAAAATACGCTGTGTGAGCAAACAGAGTCGGAATTCGACGAAACCAGTTTCGTTGGGGCCGTAATGTTGAACTGTAGCTGCATGCCAGTTTTCGTGATTTTTAGGTATCGTATGTGATCACAGGAATTTTTAAGAACAAATAAAATTAGCGGTTGCACAAAATAAAATAAGCTAATGAATATAATAATAAAATCATCCTATATATATATACCTCCCTTAAAAATATCTCTAAACCTAAAATCCATTTCCTTGGTCAAAAACCGCCGCCACTTCTGGAAAACTAGAACGCGAGGAAAGCAAACAAAGAAATTCCACTTCCTCAATCACAAATCGTAGCAAACAAAAATCAATAAAAATCAAAATGAAAAGCTAAATGCTAAAACAACTCCTGTTGGTCTCCATTTGGTATGAGGTTGGCATTCGTATGAATTATGTTGAGTTCAAACGTCTTTTGCTGCTATCCAAAATACCACAGCAAACTTAGGGTTTGGGTTTTTAGGGGTGTTGTGACCATTGAGTTGGGTACGGGGGTGATGATGGGGAGGAGGTCGGCTTGGGGTTTACGTTGGTGGCGTCGGAGCAGTTATACGGTGACGAGGTGATGGTTGGGGTCAAATCTGGCAGTGCGTAGTCGAAGTCGCGAAGGAGAGTTGAGTGTCGAATAGGGTGTGGGGCTGGTCATCAGGTGTGGATTTGGACGAGGAACGTTATGGTGGTGGCTGCGCCGGAGTTTGGTGACCGAAGTGACGATGGTGGGAGGTCAAACGATCGGTCAAAGGTTGGGAAATGGGTATTTTCGGTTACAGGAAGCCACGAAGTGTTTTAGGGAGATGGTATTACGGGTTGGTATTATAAAAGTTGGATGGGCTCAGAGTAGTTGGGCCAAGGGAGAACCAAAGGGGTGAGGCCCATTTCTCTAAAATAAAATCATAGGGGTTTAATTTATTTTGTTTATGAACTTGTAAATTAAATATCTATTACATACATTATCAGAATTTTGAATGGTTGTATCCGATGGGATCGTAGGGACGGACACTACCCAATGGAACTGACAGGAAGTGGATTGGAGGTCGTATGAATTTATGGCGAAATAAATTTTTTGATTCAAATCAAACCACAGTTTATCGTTCTTTAACGATGAACTGCCAAAGTGAGTAAAACTCACTAACTCTGAACAGTTATATTTTTATAACGTATTCTTAGAACTGATAATTATCTGTTGATTGCTGTGTGTTGATTTGGTTGATTGAACTGCTAGTCATTTAGTTGAAATTATATATATATATATATACCATTATATATATATATATTGATGTTGCTTATCAGAACATTTCATACTGAAATGAAGTAGATGTTAATTATATGGTTTAACATCTGTGATGCAGGAAAACAGGTTGGAGGGACCCAACTGGGTTCCTCAATATTTATAATACTGTTCTGTTCATATATTGTAATATATGATGTGATATATAATCTGTTGTCGATTATGTGTGTTTGGACAGTACTAGTCATCGTGATTTGATATGTTGAATACCATAACATACCGGAATGTTAAAAGGGAATTTTCAAAATGAATATTGAAAATAGATTATTTATAAAATCAAAGGATTTTATAAAAGAGATAATATTTGTAAAATCAAAGAATATTTTATAAAAGGAATTGTTTATAAATGGAATATGTGAATATTAGGCTCACGTCCCTATTTTGAAACTTAATTAGGCTCACATCCGGTCATAAACTTATTGTAAATTAGGTCCCTGTTTTCAAAACTTATAAAATAATAATTAAAAAAAATACGTAAATTAGTAATAAAATATATTACGCATTATAAAAAAATTCAGTTCAAAAAACAACAAAAATAATGTCAGAAAGAAGAAAACAACAAAAAAAACAGAAAAAACTGCAGTTAAATGCATAATATTATGCACCTTTTTGATTTTATTGCATGCATATATGCAATTATTGCAATTCTTCCAGCGGATAGATTTAACATAATTTTTCAGTTCATTTTTATTTGCATCCAAATGTGCAAATTTCTCAAAAAAATGCACACATGTGTGCAACATTTTTATAGGATAAAAAGTAGGGACCTAATTTATAAAAAAAAACAAAGTTCTGAAAATTTTTAAACCCGCCCCCTATTTTATTTTTTCCGCCTTTTTTTATTTTTTTAAAAAAATGTTCGTACGTTCATAAAAAAAAAATTCTAAAATATGGAAATAATGTCAGGAATCTACGGAAATCGAAAAAAAATAATTGCATACATTTATGCAATTATTACTGATAATTGCATATATGTATGCAACTTTTCTGTAAGCTATTTTCAGATTAAAATCTGAAAATAAACCTGCACAAATGTATGCAAGTATTTGAAATTTTTGCGCACATGTATGCATTTATTTGCATGAATAAAAATCAACGAAGATGTATGTAGTGAAAAATATGCACGGATGTATGCAGGAAAGTGATATATGTGCATACTATTATGCATTTAACTGGAAATTTCGTTTTTTTTTTTTGTTTTTTTGATTTTTGACGCCTTCGTTGATGGTTTTTTGTTCTGAATTTTTTAGTGTTTACATGTTTTATTTAAATACGAATTTACGTGATTTTTTTAAATATTTTTTATATTTTTTTATGACTTTTCAAAAAATAGGGACCTAATTTACAATAAGTTTATGACCGGTTTTTTTTTATATTTTGAAACTTAATAGGGACCTCTAAAAAACGCACCCATGGAATATTTATAAATAGAAATTTATTTATAAATGGATTATTTATAAATAGGAAATACTTAGAAATAAAACCTTAAAGGAGATATTTGCAAACCGTTTGCAAATAGATTATAAAGGAAATATTTGCAAACCAATTGCAAATAGAATAAAAAGAAAAGGAAATATTTGCAAACCATTTGCAAATAGAATGAATATAAAAAAAGGAATTATTTGTAAACCATTTACAAATAGGATTGGAAAGGGAATATTTATAGAACATTTACAAATAGAATTGAAAAGGGAATATTTAGAAATTAAATAGGGTTAAAAAAAGTAAATTTGTTTATAACGGAATAGGATGTTATAAAAAGGAAACCGTCATACAAAGGAAAACGTTATAAAAAGGAAATCGTTATAAAAAGGAAAACATGATTAAAAGGAAATCTGTGAAAGTGGGGAAAACGTTATTAAAAGAACATTTATAAAGTGAAGAACCGTTACTAAAAGTAAATCTTTATAAATGAATAAACGCTGTTAAAAGGAATTCTTTTTAAATGGATAAACGTTATAAAAAGGAGTTAATCGAATATGATATTCGAAAGAAGTTAATCGAATATGGTATTCGAAAGTTAGTAAATCGAATATGTTATTCGAAAGGGGTTAGTCGAGTCAAGTTAGTTGAACAGAGTTAACCAGTTAGGGTTAAACCGATAGAATTAACCAGTTAGAGTTAAACCGATAGAGTTAACCAGTTAGAGTTAATCCGATAAAGTTAACCAGTTAGAGGTAATCGATAGAGTTAATCAGTTAGAGTTAACCAATTAGAGTTAATCCAAATGGGATGCCATTTAGCACGACTTCTAGCAAAATTCGCAGGGCTGCAGATAGCTTAAGGCGGTCGGATGTTTCCTGAGGGAATCAGGCGTAACCATTGTGGTCACTACGATCTAGAGTCAAGCGAATGGAGTTAAATCAAATATTAGCTATTCCAAATAAAGTTAAAACAGACATAGTTATTCGAATATAAGTTAATCGAATATTAGTTATTCGATAGGAGTTAATCAAGTTAAGTTAAATAAGTCGGGTTAATTAAGTTAAATTAGTCAAGATGAGTTAATCAAACCGAGTAATCCAAATGAGTAAATCCAAAGGAGTTAGTCGAATATTAGTTATTCGAATAGAGTTAAAGGAGTATCGAATATAGTTTATTAGAATAGAGTTAAAAGAAAGGGTATCGATTAGCTTAATCGAAAGGAGTTATCGATTAGTTCTATCGAAAGGAGTTATCGATTAGTATAATCAAAAGGTGTTATCAATTTTAGTTTAATCGAAAGGAGTTATGGATTTATAATTAAATCGAAAGGAGTAATCAAATATAAGTTATTCGAAGAGGAGTAATCGAATATAAGTTATTCGAAGTAAGTTAATCGAATACTAGATATTCGAAGAGAGTTAATCGGCGAATTTGATTATATCGAATTCGCGAAAGTACTATTGCTTTCCGGTTTTTAAATCAAGATTTATTTATTTGTAAATAAATTAGAGTAGGTTAATTATTCAAAGTAAGAAATAAAAAGTTAGATGTTAAGTTAGATATTTTAGAAGTGGGGGCTATAACGTTAGCGTTATAATCAATGTTTTCAATAAAGAAGTGAATTCGTAAGTAGAATCTGAGAGTTACGTAAGGAAGTTTGTTAAAGATTTAAAAGATAAACTTTGACTATTTCGAAGTTAAAACGTTGTCCAGTTAAGGTCTGAGAGGTAATTATACCCTAACTTGATTGACTTCCTTCTTAACTAAGGAATGGTAAGGTTTGATAGTGAAGGAGTTTTGGAAATATTTTCCAAATGAGAATCAGAAATGTTTTCTGATAATAGAAAATAAGAATTTAGAATATATGGAAACAAGAGATAAGTAAATAAATGAACTAAAGAGATACATGTTATATGATGATTGATCGATATAATTTCCATCTGGAAATAATATCGTTGTTTGCACACGAGTTTTTCTTTGATAGTTAAATCACAGACTATCAAAGTTTGACCATTTTACGTTGTTAATATGGAGAGACCGGTTGGATTATTATCCGAAGAACCACTCCGTATTGGCATAAGCGTTGTGAATCAAGTATGCTGAATATATTGAAGACGGGGTAAAGTGCAAGGGTTGTTGTATAAATCTTAGATAACGATTGCCTAAGATGGATGTACTGAATAGTGCCTTCGGTTTGTCCAGTCCTAGGACAACTTGGATGGACGAATGTCTAACAGAGTATTCCTAACGAATCATATATGTTGATCTCTTCAACGTATTACGTTTAGTGGTGGAGGAATTCATTTCTCTTAGCTTCATACCCGTGATACCGTTAAGGAAATCGATAATGATTTGGCAGGTATGACGATGTGGTATTCCAAGTAAATGAAGATATGATATGTAAAAAGATAAGCGTAGCTTCTAGCCTCACATCTGGTAAATGACAAAAATCGGGCAGGCAGCATGGCTAAATCGGTCGCTCCGAGGTAGGGTGTATAATCACCTATCTAGAGAATATTCATTTGCTTCTTAAAATATATCAATGCTGTCCCATATATATATGGGAACGGTTGCTGATCCCAACCGTTGGTGATATACATTTGATACACTGAAGCGAAATGAGTGGTCGGTCATGTGTGGCTGAGTTGCAAGATGTTCTTGTTGAACTCCAGTGTATCGTTCCTAGAATGCACTGATTGGAAGGTGGTACCATACCTTGTCATAGTTGGAAATCCAATCATCCAATAAGCGCATGCGGTTTATGATTATACATTATATATGTAGAGCGTGAGATGCAAGCGTTTCTGCTAGACTGATATTTATTTGTACCTAGACATTATTATAATATCAGAAGGATATTGTTTACAAAGTTGTTTGGATTCTCATAAGGGAAAAACCCGTTACGTTATACGGCGTGGTCTTTTGAGATATCATTTACTTGTTCAAACTGTTTTAAACAGTTTTACTCATACCAGTCCCATGACTGACCCAGAGTTTATTTTGTTTTGTTTTCCCTAAACTCTTGGGTGCCCAATTTTGTATGGGCAGTCAAGTAGTCGGGATTTACAGATACTTGAAGAGCTGGAGCAGTGGGCTTCAAGATTTTATAACTTTTGTTTTTCCGCTGTGTTATAAGAGTTGTACTCTGATAAGTGCTATTATATATATAACTGCTTGTATTTCAAAAGTTATGTTATATTTTATTCGTTCCGCTGTGAGATTCGTGTTTACTCTGATGATAATGTTCTTCTTCTTCTATTCTACAAGTTTTATCTTACCTTTCCTCACCCTCTGTTTTCTTTCTATTGGTTTCCTGGTTTCTAGTTTAATTTGGGGTTGGACTTGTGTTTTTGGTCAGCTCAAATTGGACCGGATTTTCGGGTCACTACAGTTGGTATCAAAGCATAAGGTTAAGCGATTTACCATGGCTCTATGGCGTGACTCGGTAGAGATGGGGTTAGTAATACACTAGATTGAGTTTGAGTGTATATATATATGAGCGCGTATTTGTTATTCAATATTAAAATGATTTTATGTTGTGAAGATTTATTGGTTGAGTTGTTTGTGAATTCTGGTCGATTAGTTTGGTCCACTGTATCGATAGGGGTTTCTAAACAATCGAATACAATGAACCGACACAGTATGTTTTGAAAAGGGGTAAATGGAATAATTTTGCCTAGATTATATTTTGATATAAAGGAATTATTAATATTTGAAATATTAGTATATTGGATGTGTTGGTTGTTATTATAATCGAGTAAGATTATAAATTAAATGGTTATGTAAATAACCAATCAGAATTCATATACGTGAAATATATGAAAGTAGATGAATTAAATCTGAAATTCAAATCAGAATTGAAATTAAAACTCTGAAAATGTGAAAAGTGTTTGTAAATGGATTTGGATTGAATATATGAGAATTTTAAAATCCTGGGAGGTTTTAAATTGTTTTGAGAATGGTATTTTGAAATATATTTCAAAGTGGAAATGTTTAGAAATGGTTTTGAAAAGTGATATAGTATTGAACTCACTTCGATAGCTGGAAAATAGATTCTGATGATGATCCGGACATTAACGGTGTTCATTTTCGAGTTGTAAGTGACGGATTACTACCAAAGATTTTGTTTTTGAATTGTTTTGAGAAAAACAAGTTGGTTTGAAATTCCAGGAAAGGATATTTGATTTTTGAAAAGGCGAAGCTATTTAAAATCCTAGGTAAAGATTGTTGAATAAAAACAAATTGAATAGAAATTTGTGAAAGAAAAATTGAAATTGGGATAAAGGCAGTTCAGTGGTAATTGAATTGTAACACCCCACCTCCGCCAGGGTGGCTCTTGCAAGCACTCTGACTTTGAAGGGGCGTTTGAATCAAGTAAACATGCATAATGATATATCAAGGCAGAACAAGAACATATGTATATATGTAAACAGAGTAAATAACATAGATGCATAGATAAAATAGCGGAAGATTTTAAACCGTTTCAAAACAAGTCTAGTACAACATCATGTCAATTTTCCAAATAAACAAGTCTAGAAACATAAAACTGAAAAGGAAAACATAAAGTAGCTATCTCCAAAGTGGAAAACCATAGCAAGCTCAAGTCCAAAGCATACATGAGCTATCCAAGAAAAGCAGCTAAGATCCAAGCTAAGTGTCGGTATTCCCACCCTGTAAACCTGGGGGGGGGGGGGGGAAACGAAAGAAAAGAGGCGAAAGAAAACAGGTCAGTCAAAAAGACTGAGTAAGCCCTACTACAATCAATGTAAACTGATAAAGTTAACTGACATGAGCAGCAGGTATGAACATAAGGATAACAACATACTAGCATGATGATTAACTAACAAAGTAGGTAAAGGTGTCATCGCATAATCAGGATTTAGGTTTTGCACCACAGGTGTACTAGCAAACTAACATGACTTGAATAAGCATTGATCCCTTGGCCCAAGCTTTGTCCCAATAACATGAAGTGACCCTCATACGAGGTCCAATAACATGAAGTGACCCTACCATGTGGTCCAACCAAACGGTCTAGTCGATCGGCTCCCTAAGCCTAACTCGTCACGTGTTGGTGTCAATACGGCCCAAACATGATTGTAGTCGAACTGTGCCGGGTCCACCCTTCGGGTGTATCAAGCCCTAGGGTGCCAACCCCTGGACACCATAAACATGAGTGCACAGTCTCGATCTACTGGTACCCATGGGTGACTTCTCCAAATACGGACTACGTGCACGACCATAGTCCGTCCGGAACTACATCGGCGTACCACCCGGCCGTCGTTTATTGGGTCGCTTACCTCCAGTCCAGTAATCGTGCCCCCTCCCTAGCCTAGCCCTAGGGCCTTAATGATACGATTTTGGGGTTACTGCGGAGTGGGCCCCCCATTGCTAGTATTTTCTAGTGGGTTAAGTACGGTTTAACCCTCTTGATAATCATGGATTAACTTGGTTAAGTGTAACGATGAGTTCACGACTTAACCCCAATTAATCTACCAAGCCCAAATTGGTTAAGTATTAAGTGGAACATGACTTAACCCTAATCACGAGGCATTAATTAATTAATGCGCCTTAACCTCTCACATTAGACTTCGTTGCGGTTACTAGTTAAGCCGGGCGGGTCCGGGTAGCTTTACACCACAACTTGGTCTAACCTCGGGTCCAAGGTACAACATGGCCAACTTCTCACATTGGGTCCTATTGTTTGTAGCAACTAGTTAGGCCGGTCGGTTCCGGGTAGGTTTACGCTACAAACTCAACCCAACCTCGAGTTGGCCACACTTATATTTTCTAAGTGTCATGTCCATCGTGTTTCCAAAACACATTACAAGTTTTCAAGCAATTGGGTAGACCTAACTTAATAGGTAAATTCCCAATGGGTAGACCTAACTTAATAGGTAAATTCCCAAGCTCATGTTTTTATGTCTTTTAAGTTTACCCAACCCCAAACGCAATCCCATCGCTTACATATCGCAATAGCGCATAAAGGATAGAAAGAGGGAACTTGGCATAATCATGACATAAAAGTGTTAAAGCCACAAGTTTAACATGGTGGCATATGAAATGTTCATGTGTTCATACATTTGCATATTACATTTTTAGGCCCAAAAAGCATGCATAAAACCAAACTTGGCATATTCATGATACATGGTGCTAAATGACATGTAGAAATGGCCACAAGTTCGCATTTAGCCTCACATGCAAGTTATCATAAGTGATATGATAACTTACATGTTGCCAAAATGCAACCTTTGGCATAAAGCTTGAAGCTTTATGTTCACATACTCAAGATAAGCTTGCATAACATGATAGCATGAACAAAATGTTCAATCCAAACTTGCATAGCATACTTGCATATCATAACATATCAAACTTGCATATTACAACATGATAACTTGCATATCTTAGCATAGTAAACTTGCATATTAACTTGCATATTACAACATGATAACTTGCATATCATAGCATAGTAAACTTGCATATTAACTTGCACATTACAACATGATAAACTTGCATAACTCATCATAATAAACTTGCATATCATACATTTAACTTTAGAGTTTAAGTATGAAAGGAATAGGGCTTACAATGCTTATGCGGACTCAAATGAGTATAGCAAATGTAAGAAAACCCTTATGCAACCAATTAAACCCCAAAAATGCAAGCAAAATTGATCAAAACTCTTTCTTTGTGGTGCAAATATAGAGACTTGTCTTGAATGCAAGCTAAAGAGGCTCATACAAGTTTAAAAACACTTGTATGCATGGAAAATCTCATAAGAATTTGTTTAGGAATTTTATGAAGAGAGTGGAGGCCATGAGAGGATTGATTTTGCCATAGTTTAGTTGCTAGAATGAATAATCATGATTTAGGGTAGGTTAGGGTCTTATTTATAGATTAGGCAAGTGTTTTAGGCCATAGGATTAACCCTAGGACAGATCCCAGCCCTCAAAAATCGTCACAAGTCTCCAAAACAAGACCAGAGGCCAAAACAGGTGCACTAGGCCAGCCAGGGTCAAGCCAGAAGGTTGTGCAGGTTTCTGGCTCGACAAGGGCGCACTTCCCAAGTGCGCCAGTGTATTTTTGTGCTGGCGCACTTCACAAGTGCGCCAGTGCATTCTGGCTTGTTTTCGGTTTTTCTGCCTAACTTCGTTCGTCCATATCTTCTTCATACGGACTCCGATTTTCGAAAACTCGGACTCTATTTCGCGTATTTTTCCGAGACGAACGCAATGGCATAGCCCGTTTCCCTTGATTCAGATTTTAGAATTAAATTCTGCCTCGATTTACGTTATAACAGATTATTGAAAATACGGGTTGTTACATTCTCCCCTCCTTAAAGGATTTCGTCCCCGAAATCTTCAAGTTAGGAGGAACGTATCCTACCATCCAATCATCCATCTACTCAAAACATCATCCACGAGCAATCATTGTCCTTACAAGATTCTAAATGTCGTATGAACATATGCAAAGGTGTGTGTATATGTCCTTATCTAATGCAAATATCATCAATGCAAATTATGTTAGTGAAATGAATCCATATGTATGCAATTCCTAACATAATGTATAGCATCTATATGTGTGCACATAACATACATCCATATGCAACATCCATGTGATAACACAAAAAAAAATTTCATCCATGAATAAGCATAAACACTCATGCATATGCAATATGAGGAGTGTGTGAGCCGATCTAGTGCCTAACGTGTATAATGCATCCACGAGTAACCACTTGCAAACACTTGCAACCACTTGCAACCATCAAGCATAACTTGTTTCAAACACATGTTTCATCCAAAGGGTTTCTACCTAAGGTTCTCATGACAAGATTAACACGATATACTAGATAATCGTGGATAGCAAAAGATATGCTACAAAGAGATCGGGAAGATAAGCAGGATATGCTCCTCTTTCGGATTACAAGAAATCCTTTCCTAATCCAATCCATATCCTATAAAAGCCCAAAAGGTTTAGTCATCCTAACGGACCCCCCTGACATGTGTTACTAGCCAATAAGTTATACCTCCCGACAGAAATAGGACCGAAAATGGGACCGAGAGGATATACATAAAAAGATAATATGCGAGTAAGTTCCACAGGAAAACAAGGATCAAGGATATACTCTTAGAAAGAGATATGAGGCGCGTATCTAGCCTTCAATCTTCTAAGTCACATTTCCTTGAGCTTAACTCCACTGTGCTTTGACAGTCTTTTACCTCATGATTTCTTAGCTTCTTTAACTCTTATTTCCAAATATGAGTTGGAACCCATTTCATTGTCGCCTCTCATCTCCCTCTTTCACTTACTCTTCCATTATTCTTGGATTAAACATAACTATGACCACATGGTTTCATGCCAGCTCTCCAAAATCCACTAGTGAATCCTGGATCTCGTTTACTTACCATAAAGTATTCCATGCAGCAGAACTTTTCTTGAAAAGACCAATCCACTTTGCCAATGAACCATTCGCCTGCGAATGATAGGCCGTGCTTAGATTCAGTTGCTTGCCCATGACTTCCCGTAGACTATCCCAAAACTGGCTAGTGAAGATTAAGTCATGGTTACTAACTATACTTTAGGGAACCCCGTGCAACTGCTTTATTTCTTGAAAGTAATCCGTTGCTAGCCATGATGTAGTCTTTTCGCTCTTTACCGGAGTGAAATGAGCGCTCTTCATGAGTCTACCTACTATGACCCACATGCTCGTATTCTCTTTCCTTGGCCTAGGCAATCCATCCACGAAATCCTTCGTGATGCTATTCCCTTCCATTGCGGGGACCTCCAATGGATATAACAGCCCACCGGGCTTCTATGACTCGGCCTTTAACCTGTTGGCACAACATGCACCTTGAGACAAACTCGGCCACCTCCTCGGGTGATGTGCATCTTCAAGAACCTTCTTTCTCTCATCGCGTCTTAGCCATCCCTTGTTATCTATAGCGAGGTGACTTACCATCTCGCCTCGAATCAACTTGTCCATGGTCTCGACTAACTGCGGGTCTTCTTTCTACGAAGTCCCTACTTGATCTAGAAGGGTAGGTCTAAGCTCAAGGGACGCTAGCTAACTAATTAAACTGAGAGAACTTCTTTCAGTTGCATTCCTTGGAGTCTTCCAATCCTGAACTGCAACTTCCTTAGCGGGATCCACCGCTAAGCCTTGTTTAGAAACTATGTGCCCAAGAAATCTAACTCCCTTTTCTCCAAAATGACATTTGGAGAACTTGGCTTTCAACTGATGCGCTCTAAGCGTATCCATCATCTCCACGAGATGCCTTGCGTGCTCTTCCTCATCCTTAGAGAAGATCAGAATATCATCTACGAAGGCTACCACAAACTCGTTCAGGAACTCCCTAGACACCCTACTTATCAAGTCCACGAAATAGGCGGGTGCATTAGTCAAATCGAATGGCATGACCAGCCATTCTAAGAATCCATCTGGAGTTCTGAACGTAGTCTTGTCTATACTATCCTCAGCTACCCTGAGCTGATGGAATCCAGTAGCAAGATCAAGCTGAGAGAAAACAGAAGCACCGACAAGCTGGTCAAAGAGATCATCAATCCTCGGTAACGGGTGTCTGTTCTTCTTAGTCAGCTTATTCAACTCTCGATAGTCAACACAAAGTCGGAGAGAACCATCTGCCCTAGTAACAAATACCACAGGCGCTCCCCACTCAGATATACTTCGTCTAATGAAGTTCTTCTCAAGCAACTACTTGACTTGCTTTCATAACTCTCATCTTGCGGGGCCACGTGCCCAACCGGCCACGAAACTAACTTGGTATTATCAACCAGATAAATGCGGAAATCAATCTCTCGCTTAGGGGGCAACCCCCTTCACTTCACCCAAGATATCAGGATATTCTCGGACCACACTTACCGATTGCAAGCTATCGATAGACGAGTTGAGGGATTCAAGATAACACAATATGACGGGCCTCATAGGGTTACTAGAAATTTTTAGGGTATCACCGAGGCGAGTCATGAGCCTTACAACCCTATGCTCAAAAATCAAGGATGGCTCCAAAACTGGAAAACCCATCCATGCCCAACATCAACCCATACCCCATGAAACCGAGAATATAAGCATCAAAAGAACTCTACACTAAGATAGAGACTTTCAAATCCATGTAAATAATAAACAAATGGGCGGAACCCCCAATTGGATTTGAAATACACACGGGATCGCTAACTAGACTAGTACTTAGGTGCAAAGCTTCAACTAGATCAGATGAAATAAACTATGCGATGCACCAAAATCAAACAAGGTACGAACAGGAAAATCAGAAATGTAAGCAAGACTTTCAACAGAAATACTACCTCGATCGGGAACTGGAGCGGCATTGAGAGCATGAACTTGCCCTCCTGAAGGTCCAGCACGCTGAGTCTGACCCTGGCCTTGCCCTCGCTTCTTCGGGCAATCCCTAGTGAAGTGTCCAAACTCACCACAAAGAAAGCATTCGCCATTCTTCCTTTTTCTCTTCTTACATTCCTTAATAAGATGCCCAACTAATCCGCAGTAATAGCACTCTCCCTTTTTGTTATTGCCCTTGTTGTTGTTCTCCTTGTTGCCTTGACTCTTGTTCTTGTTCTTATTGCCTTGACTGCTCTGTCCGCTTGGATTACCCTGATTTCCTTTCCACTGGGAATCAGTCTTCTTGGCTTGAGTATCATTCATCTTGATCTCCTTCTTGTCACTCCTATCCTCTTCATTGAGTAGGGCCATATTCACCAAACTCTCGAAAGTTGCCCCCAAGAGTATATGAGTCATGGCTAAACCATGTAATGGCTCGTTTAATCCTAGAGCAAAGGATAGGGCCTTCTTCGGAGCTGTGTTAACCAAGTCTAAACCGACCCGAGCCAGTTGATTAAACTTATCTATGTATTCCCTAATAGTCATGTCCCCTTGCTTCAGTGATAGGAACCTTAGTCCAAACTTTCCCCGAAAGTCATCCCAAGTCTCAATTGGCCTAGTTGCGGTGGTGACCACCCACCAACGTGCAGCTTCTTCCTTTAGCAACCACACTGCTAATAAACCTTCCTACGGTCATCTATATCAAAGAAGGTAAAAAGATCTTCGGTTTCTTTCAACCAATTCCTTGCCTCTACATAAGTCTCGGTTCCAAAGAAATTCTTGCAACCCATCGCCTTAAAATCTTGGCAAATCTTTGCGAAGTCAGTTTGAGGATGCTGAGGGGAAGGAGGAAGAGGAACCTCAGCGACAGGAGGAGGAGGAACATCGACTACCGGAGGAGGAGTAATATTTACGGGGCCGGCTTCGGTCGCCCTAGCCTCCAAAAGTCTCCTATACCAAACAGGTACGTGTACTCCTTCCGGGATGGCAAAGTTATCAGCCATACAGAAAACGAAGAACAAGACAGATTCAGAATGGAGAAAAACGAAGGGATTTTGCTAATGGCTTTTTGGGGAATAGCCTTTAAAATAAACTAGACTTTTCTTTGGAAAATACTTTATACTTGGTTTTGAAAATAGTTTTTCCAAAAGTTTTCTAAAAACCTTTTCGTACCTTCTCGTAAACCATATGCTCTGATACCAAATGTAACACCCCACCTCCGCCAGGGTGGCTCTTGCTAGCACTCTGACTTTGAAGGGGCGTTTGAATCAGGTAAACATGCATAATGATATATCAAGGCAGAACAAGAACATATGTATATATGTAAACAGAGTAAATAACATAGATGCATAGATAAAACAGCGGAAGATTTTAAACCGTTTCAAAACAAGTCTAGTACAACATCATGTCAATTTTCCAAATAAACAAGTCTAGAAACATAAAAATGAAAAGGAAAACATAAAGTAGCTATCCCCAAAGTGGAAAACCATAGCAAGCTCAAGTCCAAAGCATACATGAGCTATCCAAGAAAAGCAGCTAAGATCCAAGCTAAGTGCTGGTATTCCCACCCTGTAAACCTGGGGGGGAAACGAAAGAAAAGAGGCGAAAGAAAACAGGTCAGTCAAAAAGACTGAGTAAGCCCTACTACAATCAATGTAAACTGATAAAGTTAACTGACATGAGCAGCAGGTATGAACATAAGGATAACAACATACTAGCATGATGATTAACTAACAAAGTAGGTAAAGGTGTCATCGCATAATCAGGATTTAGGTTTTGCACCACAGGTGTACTAGCAAACTAACATGACTTGAATAAGCATTGATCCCTTGGCCCAAGCTTTGGCCCAATAACATGAAGTGACCCTCATACGAGGTCCAATAACATGAAGTGACCCTACCATGAGGTCCAACCAAACGGTCTAGTCGATCGGCTCCCTAAGCCTAACTCGTCACGTGTTGGTGTCAATACGGCCCAAACATGATTGTAGTCGAACTGTGCCGGGTCCACCCTTCGGGTGTATCAAGCCCTAGGGTGCCAACCCCTGGACACCATAAACATGAGTGCACAGTCTCGATCTACTGGTACCCATGGGTGACTTCTCCAAATACGGACTACGTGCACGACCATAGTCCGTCCGGAACTACATCGGCGTACCACCCGGCCGTCGTTTATTGGGTCGCTTACCTCCAGCCCAGTAATTGTGTCCCCTCCTTAGCCTAGCCCCTAGGGCCTTAATGATACGATTTTGGGGTTACTGCGGAGTGGGCCCCCCATTGCTAGTATTTTCTAGTGGGATAAGTATGGTTTAACCCTCTTGATAATCATGGATTAACTTGGTTAAGTGTAACGATGAGTTCACGACTTAACCCCGATTAATCTACCAAGCCCAAATTGGTTAAGTATTAAGTGGACCATGACTTAACCCAAATCACGAGGCATTAATTAATTAATGCGCCTTAACCTCTCACATTAGACTTCGTTGCATTTACTAGTTAAGCCGGGCGGGTCCGGGTAGCTTTACACCACAACTTGGTCTAACCTCGGGTCCAAGGTACAACATGACCAACTTCTCACATTGGGTCCTATTGTTTGTAGCAACTAGTTAGGCCGGTCGGTTCCGGGTAGGTTTACGCTACAAACTCAACCCAACCTCGAGTTGGCCACACTTATATTTTCTAAGTGTCATGTCCATCGTGTTTCCAAAACACATTACAAGTTTTCAAGCAATTGGGTAGACCTAACTTAATAGGTAAATTCCCAATGGGTAGACCTAACTTAATAGGTAAATTCCCAAGCTCATGTTTTTATGTCTTTTAAGTTTACCCAACCCCAAACGCAATCCCATCGCTTACATATCGCAATAGCGCATAAAGGATAGAAAGAGGGAACTTGGCATAATCATGACATAAAAGTGTTAAAGCCACAAGTTTAACATGGTGGCATATGAAATGTTCATGTGTTCATACATTTGCATATTACATTTTTAGACCCAAAAAGCATGCATAAAACCAAACTTGGCATATTCATGATACATGGTGCTAAATGACATGTAGAAATGGCCACAAGTTCGCATTTAGCCTCACATGCAAGTTATCATAAGTGATATGATAACTTACATGTTGCCAAAATGCAACCTTTGGCATAAAGCTTGAAGCTTTATGTTCACATACTCAAGATAAGCTTGCATAACATGATAGCATGAACAAAATGTTCAATCCAAACTTGCATAACATACTTGCATATCATAACATATCAAACTTGCATACAAACTTGCATATTACAACATGATAACTTGCATATCTTAGCATAGTAAACTTGCATATTAACTTGCATATTACAACATGATAACTTGCATATCATAGCATAGTAAACTTGCATATTAACTTGCACATTACAACATGATAAACTTGCATAACCCATCATAATAAACTTGCATATCATACATTTAACTTTAGAGTTTAAGTATGAAAGGAATAGGGCTTACAATGCTTATGCGGACTCAAATGAGTATAGCAAATGTAAGAAAACCCTTATGCAACCAATTAAACCCCAAAAATGCAAGCAAAATTGATCAAAACTCTTTCTTTGTGGTGCAAATATAGAGACTTGTCTTGAATGCAAGCTAAAGAGGCTCATACAAGTTTAAAAACACTTGTATGCATGGAAAATCTCATAAGAATTTGTTTAGGAATTTTATGAAGAGAGTGGAGGCCATGAGAGGATTGATTTTGCCATAATTTAGTTGCTAGAATGAATAATGATGATTTAGGGTAGGTTAGGGTCTTATTTATAGATTAGGCAAGTGTTTTAGGCCATAGGATTAACCCTAGGATAGATCCCAGCCCTCAAAAATCGTCACAAGTCTCCAAAACAAGACCAAAACAGGTGCACCAGGCCAGCCAGGGTCAAGCCAGAAGGCTGTGTAGGTTTCTGGCTCGACACGGGCGCACTTCCCAAGTGCGCCAGTGTATTTTTGTGCTGGCGCACTTCACAAGTGCGCCAGTGCATTCTGGCTGGTTTTCGGTTTTTCTGCCTAACTTCGTTCGTCCATATCTTCTTCATACGGACTCCGATTTTCGAAAACTCGGACTCTATTTCGCGTATTTTTCCGAGACGAACGCAATGGCATAGCCCGTGTCCCTTGATTCAGATTTTAGAATTAAATTCTGTCTCGATTTACGTTATAACAGATTATTGAAAATACGGGTTGTTACATGAATTGAATTGGATTTGTGACATAGGGATTTTGAAATAATATTAGGTTGATGAGTTATGGATTTGAAATCGAGAATGGAACTCGAGTTTGAAATAGAATTCGGCTTAGATATAAGCCAATAGATGTGTTGAACAGATATTGATGGGAAAGTGGTTGAGATGACATTAGTATATGTTGAATTGATAGCATGTGAAAGTGATAAAGTTGATATGCCCGACAAAAAGGTACAAGTTTATATTTGGTATAAGCACGAGATTTATGAGCCAAATTGGTAAGCCGCTTGGCTGTTTGATTTTCTTTTGGGTTGGAGATGGCCCAGAGAGGCAAGTTGGAGTTTGACCTATTGACCAGTACAAAGGAGGTGCTGGCGAAATTTTTCGAAAAGTTAAGGCGTTAGAAAATTTTCAGGATTTTTGAAAATTTTCGTTGATAAGAATTAATTAATATTTTAATTGGAATTAGATGGTTCAGTTTAAAGGGAAGTTGAGAAGTTAACAAAAAGATATTTGAATCTAGTTAGTAGAGTAGTAGCATTTTCCTAGCTTAGCAATTTCGAGGACGAAATTAATCGGCTCGTATTTTAAGCTATATAAGAATTAATTTATTTAATTATTTATATAGTGATTTAGGGGATCTAATGGTCGTTAATTTAATTATATTGAATATTTAATTAAATTTAATAATTAAATAATATATTTAATTTCTGAAATAATCAGAAATGGTGAATTGACATTTTAATGTGAACTGGGCGATTTAAAATATTTAATTCAACTTAGAGTTGAATTAGAATAACCAATATATTTGAATAACGTCAGTTTGAACGTATAATTATAATATAATTATAATCGAGCTCGAAATGGCGCGGCACTTCGCTATTTGGCAATTTGAACTTCAACTGAATATACAGAAGCCATTTTAAGTCGGACTGCTATGAAACAAGAAACGTGTGGAGCTGGTGGAGTATATTTTTCTAGTGGAAGAGAATAAACTGTATTTTGTAGTGTAGATTTTGATTTACATCCAAATCAAATTTCATAAAAGTTGCTGTGGAATTCCTTTATAATTTGCAACGCTTTATTTACGTTATAAAAGGATTTTCAATATAAATCGAATATCGATTTAAAGCAGGATTTGAAATATCAAGTAAAAATTCATATAGGAATATTCTAGAGCTGTATGATATTTTGTTGTAGATATATACAATAATATTTATTTTTAAATATTAAATTTAATTGTTTTTAAATATATTTATATGTTTAAAAGGGCTATTTAGAGCTTTAAAAATAGCCACTTTTGCAAACGACCTCGGAATTCGACGAAACTAATTTTGTTAGATTCGCAGTGTTAAATTATTATTAGAGGTCAAGTTTCGTGATTTTTAGAGTCAGTATGTGGCCGTACGGAATTTTAGAGTGAAAAACAGTTTGTATTTCGATGGTTAAAAATACGCTGTGTGAGCAACCGGAGTCGGAATTCAACGAAACTAGTTTCGTTGGGACTGTAATGTTGAACTGTAGCTGCATGCCAGTTTTCGTGATTTTTAGGTATCGTATGTGATCACAAGAATTTTTAAGGACAAATAAAATTAGCGGTTACTTAAAATAAAATAAACTAATGAATATAATAATAATAAAATCATCCTATATATATACCCCCCCTTAAAAATATCTATAAACCTAAAATCCATTTCCTCAGTCAAAAACCGCCGCCACTTCTGGAAAACTAAAACGTGAGGAAAGCAAACAAAGAAATTCCACTTCCTCAAACATAAATCGCAGCAAACAAAAATCAATAGAAATCAAAATGAAAAGCTAAATGCTAAAACAACTCTTGTTGGTCTCCATTTGGTATGAGGTTGGCATTCATATGAATTATGTTGAGTTCGAACGTCTTTTGCTGCTATCCAAAATACCACAGCGAACTTAGGGTTTGGGTTTTTGGGGGTGTTGTGACCATCAACTTGGGTACGGGGGTTGTGACGGCCCGCCCCGCACCAACCGACATTTACTCCAAAAGTGCGCTGTACATATGTCCAGTTAGCGCGGAACGGATCGTCAGAAGGAAAAGAAAGAAGGAAATGAACATACAAAGAACATGTAGAATGTCTCACAGCGCATAGAACAAAGTATAATAATAACGTACTTGACATAAAACAGGAGAGACAGTGCATAAGCTGAAAATCAGAACTAAACATCGTAGCAGCGGAAATCCAAAATACAGCTTATTACAACTTTCAAACTGTCTCAAAGTAAAAGTAAGATAAATGAGGTACACTACCAATGCCCAAGTAGTGACCACCAACGACACAGGGAGAATGTGTGTATATATATAATACGTGGAAGCCGCCTGCCCGCCTCTGAATCAGCTACTCGCGCATCACCAGCTAACCTGTCTCTAGTCTGCTCGTGTGAGCACCCAGAGTTATAAGAGGAGACATAAAACTCTGGGTCAGACATAAAGCCTGGTATGAGCGATAAGCATCTAAAGTGAACAATAACAGGTAGACTAAAAACATACCTGAACCTGGACCTGCAACCAAAGAGTTAGCACTACATACTGTACAACACTCTAAGGTATCATATCAAACAGTGTAAAGATACGGAGGTGGGGGAGGTGTGCATGTCATAATGATGGCAAACAATCAAGCATAGCATCCATCCTCACATCTCTCACTCAGTGCTTAAAGCATACGATATTCACCACTTCGATCACCCAACATTCCTTGCTACGATCACTTTGCCCCATGAAGTCATAAATGGCTTCACTGCACTGATAACGTAGCCATAAATCCTTTGCTATGTCCACTTTGCCCCATGGAGTCACAAGAACCCCACTGCACTGGCTCATAGCCTTATCAATCCTTACTATGTCCACTTTGCCCCATGGAGTCACAAGGACCCCACTGCACTGGCTCATAGTCTTACTACGCATCACCTTGCCCCTCGGGTCATAATGATCCTACTGCACTGATAACGTAGTCTTGCTAACATCACTTTGCCCCTCAGGTCATAATGACCCTACTGCACTGATAAGTAGCCATTACTCATTCTTGGTGGTGAATCGAAGTTATGAACGTCGGTAACTCCTTAGCACACGTCCCGCAGCAAAGTCCAACCATGAAGTGAACACATTGGTTCCCAACTGGTTCCGGGATCCTGAGCTCTAACTTCCCCTATTGGACTACCTTTGCATCTCGGGTTATTGGTCAATACTGGGTCGGGTCGGGTTCTTCCTCAAGTTATTGGTTCGGGTCGGTGTTCTTCATCCGTTCGGGTCGGGTCCCCCTTCTGGTGCGGTTCGGGTCGGCATTCCTCTGGGTTCGGGTCAGATGCTTCTATTCGGGTCGGGTCGGATGCTTCCCTTCGGTTCGAGTCGGGTGTCCTTCTGGTTCGCGTTTTCGATCCTCTTCATGCTCCCTCCATATACCCTTATCCGATCTGCTTCCGTTTTCCTGCTTTGACTCGTCTTCGTGCTTTCGATCCGATCCGTCCTCCTCGATCCGATCCGTCTTCCACTATCCGATCCGATCCTAGTTCAGCTGGCGTGGCCTTCCTTTTTGCCACTTTTCCCAAGTGTTGGGTTCCGATCCGATCGGATTCTTTGCTCAGTTCTACATATCCGATCCGAGCCCCCTTATCCGATCCGATCCGAACTCTGCACTGTTTTCTGAAACTGTTCCAGCAAGTGTTTACGCCATTCGACGACGTTTTCGACTATTCTAACTATTGGAATCAATCACAAAGCATTTCATACAGTCATAGCAACATGCATAATCAACCACAAACATCATTCACATCAATATCATAGGTTAAAATGGATCAGACATACCCAAATCTCATATTTTCCCCTTAAGCATGTTTAGATGAAACTAATGATAGGATTAGCAAAACTTAACCAAATTAACCTAAATTCATATCAGAGGTCTAAAACATCATTTAGGAATTTATGAACATTTTTCCCGAATTTTACCATACTTAAATTCGCTAATTAGCACTAATCACCCTTAACTAGCCATAATTAGTGTAAAACTATGCAAATCACTCACCTTAGCCACAAAATAAACTAAGATCTAAAATGATTCTCTGATTTGATGTGAATCTCAATGCCAACAGCAGCTCCTATGTTGATTTGGTGAAGATCTTCCTTGATTTGGGGTTGCTAAGCCAAATCCTTAAACAAAAGATGATTTGGAGTTGATTTAGAGGTTAGAGGCCATTTTTAGGGATCCTTGGTGATAAGTGGAGGCTAGAAAACTGAAATGGAATGATTCTCCATCTCATTTCATCCCTCCCAAAACCCTAATCCCGAAATGGGTTATGGGCCTACTCGCTAATCACCCGATTTGGCCCGGTTAAGCAGTTTTTCACCCTGCAAACCTTGTTTCAGCCATATCTCCCAAACGGTAAGTCCGTTTGGCCAATGTGACCACTCTACGGAAAGGTAAACCATCAAACGAATCAAATGAAAGTGGTTTCAAGTCAGAATTCCTTTCCAATCAAAAGTTATGGCCAAAACAATACCAACTAGGGGCAAAATGGTCATTTAAAAATCAGCAAAAATCATGAACATGGGAAATGACTCTAATAGATATTTCCCAAAGTTATATGACCATAGGACTTCATACGGAAAAGAAATAAATATTCTACAATCTTATGATGTGTAGAATACGGGTCATTACACTCTCCCCCCCTTAAGAAATTTCGCCCCCGAAATTCCCTAATCCAAACACACATAAAAGTCCTGCATGCCTATCAATCATAAAACAACAATCAAATATGCAACCAAGCAAAGCAAGTTTATCCTAGCATGCGGAAAACTAAATCACAAAGTAAATCTTACCAGGCAAAGAGTTATGGATATGCCTTCCTAATGCTCTCCTCTGTCTCCCAAGTACAATAATTCTCGTTCTCGCCCCACTGAACCTTGACTAGCTTCACCGCTTTCCCTCGAAGTTGCTTCGTATCATGCCCCACAATACGAATCGGCTTGCGGTTCCCAACCGCCTCGGGTTCTACTTTGAAGTCCTCTAACTGATCAGGTGAAATAGTCATATCTGAGTCGTGAACGAACTTCGTTAGTTGGGAAACATGAAATACATTGTGAACTCCCGCCATCTTCTCTGGTAAGCCAACTCTATATGCCAAATTCCCGACTAATTCAAGAACAGGGAATGGGCCAACAAATCTTGGTGCCAACTTGCCTCTCCTGCCAAATCGTCTCACGTTCTTTAACGGAGAGATATTAATGAACACCAAGTCACCAACGGAGAATTTCAAGTCTCTTCTCCTCTTATCAGCATAACTCTTTTGCCTATCCTGAGCAGCTTTCATTCGTTGTTGAATGACCTTAATTTTATCTGAAGTTTCCCTCACCACATCTGGTCCAAGCAAAAATTTCTCGCCAGTTTCTATCCAATACGATGGTGAGTTACACGGTCTTCCATACAAAGCTTCATATGGAGCCATACCGATACTAGATTGGTAGCTATTATTATATGCAAACTCTACTAGATGCAAATGGTCATCCCATGATCCACCAAAATCCAATACACAAGCTCTCAAGAGATCTTCCAATATACGATTCACCCTCTCCGTCTGACCGTCGGTCTGAGGATGATATACGGTACTGAGATGTAATCTTGACCCTAGAGCCTCTTGTAAGCTCTTCCAAAACCCACTAGTGAACAACGGGTCTCGGTCACTCACAATGCTTTTGGGTACTCCATGAAATCTCACTACCCACTTCATATACAATTCTGCCAACTTGGCTGCCGTTCTGGTCGATTTGACTGGTATAAATCTTGCGCTTTTAGTCAATCGATCCACAATTACCCAAATGCTATCATATCCCGATCTAGTCCTTGGTAGGCCATCGATGAAATCCATCGAGACTTGCTCCCATTTCCATTCGGGAATTTCTAATGGTTGCAACAACCCACTAGGCTTCTTTTGCTCGGCTTTTACTAACTGGCAATTCATGCATTTGGATATAAACTTCCCAACGTCTCTTTTCTTCCCTTCCCAGTAGTAGGTCTGTCTCATGTCTCGATACATCTTATTACCACCGGGATGTATAGTCAGTTTTGAGTGATGACATTCTCTAAGCACTTCATCTCTCAAACCATTCACGTTGGGCACAACTAGTCTTCCATTCTTCCGAAGCCATCCATATCGATCAAGCCCATACACATTCATCCCCTCATCGATACCCATCTCTAACTTGGAGATGATTTCCAATAGATTAGGATCGTCTCTCTGGCTAGAACCAATCCGCTCTATCAAAGTGGGTCTGATCATCAAACTAGCTAGCATAACTGGATCCAACTCGCACTTTGGTCTGAAATCAAACCCCGCGATATACTCCAGTTGCTTCAATTCAAGACACATTGCCCCTAAGCTGGCATGTCTCCTACTCAACGCATCGGCTACCGCATTACCTTTCCCAGGTGTATATGCGATATCAAAATCATACGAAGCCAAGAACTCTAACCATCTTCGCTGACGGAGATTCAGATCTTTCTGGGAGAAGAGATACTTTAACGATTTATGATCAGTAAACAACTCAAATCTTTCTCCCAAGAGATAGTGTCTCCACATCTTCAGCGCAAATACAATCGCTGCCAATTCCAAATCATGGGTAGGGTACTTCTTCTCATGCGGCTTTAACTGTCGACTAGCATAAGCTACAACCCTACCTCCTTGCATCAATACTTCACCTAGTCCGGTACCACAAGCATCCGTGTATACCGTCATCTCTTCATTCCCTTTAGGAATGACTAACACTGGCGCACGCGTCAATCTCTCCTTTAGACTCTTGAAGGCATCCTCACACACTCCGTCCCAGACGAAGGACTGATTCTTCTTAGTCAACTGAGTCAATGGTGCTGCTATCTTGGAGAAGTCTTGGATAAACTTACGATAATATCTAGCTAATCCCAAGAAACTTCTTACATCTGTAGCATTCTTGGGCGTAGGCCAATCCTGTACCGTAGCCACCTTCGCAGGGTCCACGGCAATACCATTCTCTGAAACAACATGACCCAAGAATCTCACTTCCCTTCTCCAAAAATGACACTTAGAGAATTTCGCTTTCAATTGGTGTTTCCTCAACACCTCCATCACTATCCTCAAGTGTCCCTTGTGTTCCTCCTCTGTCCTTGAGTAAACAAGGATATCATCCACGAACACAAGAACAAACTTATTCAACTGATCTCTGAATACTCGATTCATAAGATCCACAAAATAGGCTGGTGCATTGGTCAACCCAAATGGCATGACCAACCACTCATAAAATCCAGACGGCGTCCTAAATGCCGTTTTCGGAACACTCTCATCTGCTACTCGAAGCTGATGAAATCCTGTCGCGAGGTCCAACTGGGAGAACACTCTAGCTCCTTCTAGCTGATCAAACAAATCATCTATCCGCGGTAGAGGATACTTATTCTTCCTCGTCACCTTATTCAACTCGCGATAGTCCACACACAAACGAAGGGAACCATCTGCCTTAGTGGCAAACACAACTTGTGCTCCCCACTCGGGGTAACTCCTTCTAATAAATCCCTTCTTCAAAAGATTGCTGACTTGCACCCCAAGCTCTCACTGCTCCCTTGGTGCCATGCGACGAAGTGGCATCACTATAGGTCTGGCATCTTTCACTATATCAATACGGAACTCAATCTCTCGGTGTGGTGAAAGCCCGGTCACCTCCTCGAAGACGTCCGGATACTGGCCAACCACGGGCACATCTGACAACTCATCCTACGGGATGTCGAGGGAATTTACAAAACTAGCCATAACCCCATCACTAGGTAGGCTACCAAACACTACCCTCCGCCCATCATCCGCCCTCACTGTCACCAAAAAGCCCTCACAGTCTACCACCACCCCGTATCTTTGGAGCCAATCGACTCCCAATATAATGTCATACTCAGTAGAGCCCAAAACAAAGAAATCACATACAAACATACATCCATGACTCGATAAGACCAAATTCCTGCAAATCATACTAAGGCTAGTCGAACCACCAATCGGGTTCGTCACAATCAACGGTCTATCGACTATCTCGGGTTCCAGTCCCAACCTATCTACCAGGTCACTAGATATAAAGGAACGGGAAGCCCCAGTATCAAACAAAACTCGAACTGGTATATCATAAATAGAAAGCATACCTTGAATAACAACATTCTTTCCTTTCTCCACCGCAGTTGGGGCATTCGACGAAGAAGGAACAGCATCAATAGCATATGCTTTCACAATCTGCTTCTCCTTAAGAGGTTGCAGACACTTATCTTTCTGATGTCCCACTTGACCACAGTTGTAGCACTTCCTTTCCGCTGGCTTGGCCCGACATTCCTTAGCATAATGGCCCTTCTTACCACAGCTGAAGCACTCAACATCCTTCTTGCTCTTTTTCTGGCCACCTTTAGATTGGTCCTGCTTCCTCTTATTCTGAGAGTTATTCTTGCCTCCACCGCCTGCTTGCGGCTTTGGCCCTTCTGCAGATGCAGCCTCGGTCTTTGACTTAGGGTAAAGACTCTCTGACCTCAAAGCTTTCCCCACGATCGATTCAAAAGTCTCATCGATGTGGTTAATAAGCCTCTCCCCCAAGTACCCATCCAGGCCAGTAATGAACTTCTCATTCTTCTTTTCAAGAGTATCAATAAGAGATAGTCCATACTTCGACAAAGTGTCGAACTCAGCAATATAATCAGAAACTGCCCTTCCGTTCTGCTTGAGTTCCAAGAACCTCTTAAACAATACTGACTTCTGGGCAGCTGGAATAAACTTCTCGCTAAAGCGAGCCTTGAACTGATCCCAAGTAACCTAGTCCTCTGGAGTAGCTGTTCTAATAGCATTCCACCAATTCATCGCTCGCCCTTACAGCTGACGAGACGCTAGCCTTCTCTTCATCGCATCCTCGAGACCCAAGTCATCGAAGATACGGTAACAGCTATCCATCCAATCTTGAACATCTGTGGCCGATTCCGTCCCGTGGAACGGCTTCCCACCAAGATTAGTGTAATCTTTGCACAACTTGGCGAAATCGACCCTAGGCGCCTGCACTACTGGGCCAACACCAACTCTGGGATTGGGAATTGCCCCTTGCACTTCTCTAAGCATGTCTCTCATGAGGTTAGTAAACATAGCCCTCATGTCAGCGGCATTCCCTTGGTTGGTCCCTCTACCAGCACCCCTCGTGTCTCGGCTTATCGTTAGTCTGTAAAAAGGAAACGATTAACGACCCCTAGTGGTGCTAGTGCAGTGCGACTTCATCTTTATACTACTAATAGTATATACAGACATAGCTTTTGAAAACCAAAATAATCACAAATACGCGCTCTCATATACATACTAACTCTCCCTAGTGTCTTTCCCAAGGTTAACTACGCAACCTAGAGCTCTGATACCATGTGTGACGGCCCGCCCCGCACCAACCGACATTTACTCCAAAAGTGCATTGTACATATGTCCAGTTAGCGCGTAACGGATCGTCAGAAGGAAAAGAAAGAAGGAAATGAACATACAAAGAACCTGTAGAATGTCTCACAGCGCATAGAACAAAATATAATAATAACATACTTGACATAAAACAGGAGAGACAGTGCATAAGCTGAAAATCAGAACTAAACATCATAGCAGCGGAAATTCAAAATACAGCTTATTACAACTTTCAAACTGTCTCAAAGTAAAAGTAAGATAAATGAGGTACACTACTAATGCCCAAGTAGTGACCACCAACGACACAGGGAGAATGTGTATATATATATATAATACGTGGAAGCCTCCTGCCCGCCTCCGAATCAGCTACTCGCGCATCACCAGCTAACCTGTCACTAGTCTGCTTGTGTGAGCACCCAGAGTAATAAGAGGAGACATAAAACTCTGGTTCAGACATAAAGCCTGGTATGAGCGATAAGCATCTAAAGTGAACAGTAACAGGTAGACTAAAAACATACCTGAACCTGGACCTGCAACCAAAGAGTTAGCACTACATACTGTACAACACTCTAAGGTATCATATCAAACAGTGTAAAGATACGGAGGTGGGGGAGGTGTTGTAACACCCCGAATTTTCTATTAACACTAAAGTTGCTAAAATAATAATAAGTGTGTAGAAGAGGGGATGTATCTAATATGAATATAAAGATATTAATAAGTATGTAAGAGAGGGGATGTATCTAATATGAATATAAAAATATTAATAAGTGTGTAAGAGAGGGGATGTATCTAATATGAATATAAAAATATTAATAAGTGTGTGAGAGAGGGGATGTATCTAATATATATATAAACAATAATAAGTAAAGGGGGATGTATCTAATATGTACATTGTAGAAAATATATATATATTTATGACATGAATTGAAGTTTGTTAATATGCTGAGTGTTTGCTGAGTCACTTCTGACTCATTGCTGAGTCAACAAGATAAACCCCATCTTGTCTGAACGGCTGCGGTTATTTCTAGGTTAAATCTAATGGCCTAAATGAATTCTAAAATCTATAAATAAGTGGGTAGACCCTAGACCTAAATCACTTGTAAAATTAGAGAAGCTACCGTCATGCTGCTGCCATGGAGTTCAGCATAGCCGTCACAAACTAAGAAGAGGAAGCCTAATCATCTACAACTAAATCTACACAAATCAAATCAAAAGATCTCTCTTTCTCTAATTCTTTTCTTTTGTTGGTGAGTATGATGATTCTCACAAGACTATTACAAACTAATTTGACTCAGTTATGAATGGATCACAAGAAAGTGATGTGATTTGTAATTGTAAATTCTATATATTGTGGATCTCTTATTATGTTATTATGTTGTCGTATGATGTAAATTATATATGCTATGTCATGCTATGTTGTAAATTCTCTTATGCTATGTCGTGCTATGTTGAGAATCACGTCAAGCTATGTTATACTATCATACTATGCCATGTTATAAATCATGCTATATTATGTTGAAAAATCATGATGTTGTTGGATCATGCTTAAAGTTATGTTTTTTTTCTTAATTTAAATGGATCTTGTTTATGGGAATTTGCCTATTAGGTTAGGTGTACCCATAAACTTGAAACTATAATTAAATAAAACTTGATTATGGGAATTTGCCTATTGAGTTAGGTGTACCCATATAAAACCATGTTGTTAAAAAATTAGATGATGTTGATTCACACATGTTCACATGTAAGTTTATGAAAATTGATTGAGATTATATTAGGTGAATTTTGAACAAGTTGACACCTTTAGGTCCATGACATGTATAATCTATGCAAGTTGGACATATGCAAGTTTCACCCCTTATTATGATTCATTTGGTCACATATACATGTTGTTATTATGATAATC
The DNA here is from genome assembly GCA_030737875.1 of Allium sativum. NCBI lineage: Eukaryota > Viridiplantae > Streptophyta > Magnoliopsida > Asparagales > Amaryllidaceae > Allium > Allium sativum. The sequence goes on from CM060920.1 coordinate 10,861,991, forward strand.
TCTTTTATGCTATGAGTTAGGCTATTCGAGTCTAACATATATTTTGCGAATAAACGTTCAAACGTGGGGTAGGGGTAATATTAGGAATTAATAAATTGGGTGCAATTTTGTAAGATTTTGCATACCATGAATGAATGTCCATAATTGAGTCAATTATGGACATTGTTAAAAATTGGAAGTAATTAATAATTCAAGTAGGGAATTATTAAAATTGGGGGGAAAGTGGATTATTATTAATAATCAATGCTTAGGACACGAGGTTGGACCCGTTTGTGATGTAAATGTAACAACCCGTATTTTCAATAACCTGTAATAACATAAATCGAGGCAGAATTTAATTCTAAAATGGGAATCAAGGGAAACGGGCTATGCCATTGCGTTCGTCTCGGAAAAATACGCGAAATAGAGTCCGAGTTTTCGAAAATCGGAGTCCGTATGACCAAGATATGGCCTCGCGAAGTTTCACGAAAATTCCCAAATTAAAGTATACTTAATTAAGTGAAATGGGTTGTGTAGATATATATATATATATATATATTGATATATATATATATATATATAATTGAAAATTTAATAAATAAATATGCAAAAATGCTCAAAACAGCGAATTGGGAGAGGGGAATAACCGAACCGGCCGATTTTTGAAGTCGACCCGAGCCCGCTGGGTCGACTAGGGGTTAATCCAGGGTGTTTGGCTGTCAACCCGTGGGCCGATTCGCTCAAGTGCAGATTTTGCATTTGAATGGTTCTCATGGTCCATCTTTAATCTAAAGGCCCTAGATGGTTCCTACACTTGACTTCTTCCCCAAGACATGCTTTGATGGCTTGGATTGAATCTAGGGTTAATCCTATGGCCTAAAACACTTGCCTAATCTATAAATAAGACCCTAACCTACCCTAATTCATTCATAATTAAACCTAGTAACTAAACTATGGCAAAATGCTAGCTCTCATGGCCTCCACTAATTTTATGAAGAGGGTTGCATACTAATCACTCTCTAATCAACTTCTAATCCCTTCTTAGCATCTTAATCTTCTTCATTTGGTGTTCAAAGTTGCTAGTTGTGAGTTTCTATCACTTTGATGATCTTTTGGTAAACTAATTAGATGAGATGTGATGAGATTTATGGTTTTGTATGTGGGTTAATGAGCTTTGAATTATATGATATGATGTTAGCATTAATCTTATGTTTATGCATGTTGAGTATGTAAGCTTATGCAAGTTTAATATGATGTATGTTATGTTTGCATGATGCTAAATATGCAAGTTGTGGGCTATGTAATCATATGCATGTTATGCAAGTTCATGGTAATATGCTATGCAAGTTACATGTATGTAAATATGCAAGTTACATGTTTGTTAATATGCAAGTTACATGTATGTAAATATGCAAGTTACATGTTTGTTAATATGCAAGTTACATGTATGTAAATATGCAAGTTACATGTTTGTTAATATGCAAGTTACATGTTTGTTAATATGCAAGTTACATGTATGTAAATATGCAAGTTACATGTTTCTTTATATGCAAGTTACATGTTTGTTAATATGCGAGTTACATGTATGTAAATATGCAAGTTACATGTTTATTAATATGCAAGTTCATGATGACACATTATGCAAGTCTATAAGCTAATATGCAAGTTTGTTATGCAAAATGAATATGTAAGTTATGTGACATATTATATGCAAGTTATGTGACATGTTATGCAAGTTCATATGCAAGTTATGTGTTTGTTAATATGCAAGATGGCACCTTTGAAACATGTTCATTCATATGCAAGTTGACACCTTTTATATGTGTTATATCATGAACGAAATTACGTGGGAACGATGGGGTAATTAAATGCATAAGTTAATAAGATTGTGTGAAATTAATATAATTATGCATAACACAAAATAAATAAACATAGTATGGGAATTTGCCTATTTGGTTAGGTGTACCCATACTATGTGTTGGGAATTTACCTATTGAGTTAGGTCTACCCCATGGGAATTTACCTATTAAGTTAGGTCTACCCATGTTAAGAAAACTTGATTAATTAGGGATAATTAATATAAAATTATGAGGGTGATTAATTAGGTGTAATTAATTGACTAAGACACGAGGTTGGACTCAGTTGTAGCGTAAAACTGCCCGGACCCAACCGGCTTAACCAGTTGCTACAAATGTTAGCCCAATGTGAGAGGTCTTAGGCACAAACTAAATACGTAATTAATGTAAAGACACGAGGTTAGACTCTGTTATGACATAAGGCTGCCCGGACCCAACCGGCTTAACCAGCGGTCATAAAAGACAGTCTAATGTGAGTGGTCTTTACAAAGGTTACGTTCTTAATTAATTAATTAAGAAACACTTAACCACATTAGCATGTAGAGGGACATGAGGGGTTAAGTGGGTGCCTCGGGTGGCATGAGAAAATCTAGTGGTTGCCTTGGGTGGCAATAGAAAATACGATTAGAATACTTAACCAAAATGGAACATGTAATTAAAACATGATTAAAGGGTTAAGTGGGATATACTAGAAAAAGGGACAAGCTTAGGTGGGTAGCTTGTGGAGGCCCATTTCAACCAGTAACCCATACGTATCTTTGTGGGCTCGACCCATGTCGAGGACGGGACACGCATACTGGGCTTGACTGTAAGAGGCAAACGGGTTAGCGGTGGCAACGCAAGTCCAACGGGCTTCATATGCGTGAGTGGGCCCGGGCTGGTAGGTAAGCCGTTGTTGCATCGAGTAGATATAAGCCGTGCACCTTTAGTTTCATCAGGTTGCCACATTGGGGAATGATACATCCCACGGTGGGGCCAGCACGGGTATCTACGTTAGGGAGCCGATCGAATGGGAAGTAGTGTGTACACCTAGTGGATTGTAGGGCCCCGTGGCGCCTACTTGGTCACCTAGGGGTACGCAGGTACTAATTAGTAAATTTTATAAGTCCTTGGGTGGGATCAACCTTTAAGTTAGGAACGACTGGTGTGGTGCAGTTTAGTAATTTACCTTAGGGAGGGTAGATGCGTCTTTATCCTTTATCTTCGTTTAGTTGACTGCTTAGGGTAGCCATTCATCCCTATATGTTACCGTATATCAGTTTATGTCTTCTCTGGTTACTTTAACGATTGTATTGTTAAAGTTATAGGACTCGCTCAGACTTATGTCTGACCCCGTTGTTTTTATCTTTTTCCCAACCCTCAGGTCCTACGGTGGATCCTAGCAGTAGTGGAGCTTGATCGGATTGCTGTTCCAGTCTTTAGGAGCTTGGATAGATGTAAAGCTCCAGTTATCCAGTTATCTTTTCTTTTGTTTGGCTATTGTATGAGAGTGGGATTATGTACTTCTTTATTTTGATGGATATTGTACTTGACCTTTATTGTGGTTTTATGATGTAACCAGACATGTTTTACTTCCGCTGTTATGAGATGATGTTTTAAAATTTCAAGTACTATTTATATCTGTCTTGTTGTAATTTTTCTGTTCTATATTCACTAAAATACTCCACCGATGCTATGGCATTCCCTTAGTGAGTGATCATAGCGGGAGTGGGGTGTTACACGTGGTATCAGAGCTTAAGGTTACCAGAACAGATAAATTTTTTGAGAAAAACTATTTTCTAAGAGTATTTTCGAAGAAAGTATTTTTAAAAAGCATGTCTTCTAAGAGAAAAAGTTTTTGAAAAAGAAAAGCATAATCCCCAATAGCCATATCTTTATCTTTCGGAATCTCCTTTTTGAATCTTTCCTCTTTCGTTTCAGCATGGCTGAAGATCTTAACATCCCGGAGGGTTTAGTTATACCACTATGGTATAGGAGGTTGCAAGAGGCTAGGGCCGCGGCTGCGGGTCCGGCCAATGCTACTACACCAGAGACAACCGCTCCTCCTCCTCAGCCTAGAGTGGATAATTTTGCTAAGGTTTGCAAGGAGTTCAAGGCTATAGGAGGAAAACCTTTTCTTGGTTCAGAGACTTTCGTAGAGGCTAGAGATTGGCTTAAGGAAGTGGAAGAGTTGCTAGATATCTTTGAAGTGGAAGAGGGAAAGAAAGTCAAGTTGGCGGCTTGGTTAATGAAGGGAGAGGCCTCATTCTGGTGGGAGGTCACTAATGGAGAACGCCCTGTTGACTCTTGGGCAGATTTTAAGCAAAGGTTTGGGGCTAAGTTTCTCTCAAGGGCGGAAGAGAATCTGTTTATGGAGAAGTTCTTGAATTTGAAGCAAGGGAATCTCACGGTGAAAGAATATGTCAACAAATTCAATCAATTAGCAAGGTTTGGCATAGAGTTGGTGAATACACCGGAGAAGAAGGCTTTGAGGTTCGTTAGAGGCTTGAACGAACCATTGCAAGGAATAGCTATGACTCACATTCCTATGGGGGCCACTTTTGAGAAGCTTGTCTACATGGCACTTATGCATGAGGATGATAAGAATTCTAAGGCACCAGAGAAAAAGGGGGATCAGAAGAAACCGCAACAACAACAACAAGGCAAGGGCGGAAAAGGCAATGGTGACAAAAAGAAGACGAAGAAGAAGTGCTTCAATTGTGGAACACCAGGACACCTTAGTAAGGATTGTCGCAAAAAGAAGAAGACCGGTTGCTTTCATTGTGGTGAAGCAGGGCATCTTGTGAAAAACTGCCCAAAGAAGGGGCAGAAGACGGGGTCTACCTCAGGAGGGCAGGTGCAAGCTCTTATAGCACCACCTCAGTCAGGGGGGCAAGTTCAGGTTCTCTCAGTTCCACCGATTCAGCAGAGAGGTAGAACTATTTCCGTTGAAAGTCTGGTTTTTCTGTTTGATCATCCAGTTCGTACTTTGTTTGACTCTGGCGCATCGCATTCTTTTATCTCATCATCGTTAGTTGAGTCACTGCACTTAGACACCAGTCTAGTTGATGATCCCTTGGTTGTCTCAAACCCAATTGGGGGCTCCATATATCTGTCTATGATATGTTTGGGTTTGAAGATTTCTATACTTAGCGTTGAGTTTAGATGTGATGCTTTTGTATTGGGCTTCACGGGCTATGGGTTGATCTTGGGCATGGACTGGTTATCCAGTAATGGTGCCGTTCTTGATTGCGAAAGGAGAGTTGTCAGGCTCATGACCCGCTTGGGTAACACTCTCGAGATCTCTTGCAATCCCATGGAATCTGTTTTGCTAAGTTATCTTGAATCGCTCGATGCTTCGGTCGAGAGTTTGTGTTCTGTCAGAGTAGTCCGGGAATATCCGGATGTGTTTGAAGAAGTAAAGGGTTTGCCTCCGAAGCGGGAGATAGATTTCCGAATTTATTTGGTGGATAATGCCAAACCAGTGTCTTTGCCAGTACGCCACATGGCTCCTCGTGAGAGAAGAGAACTTCATAAGCAAGTAGGGGAGTTGCTTGAGAAGGGGTTCATAAGGCGAAGTATATCGGAGTGGGGAGCTCCAGTAGTGTTTGCCACGAAGGCGGATGGGTCCCTCAGACTTTGTGTGGATTATAGAGAACTTAATAAGCTCACGAAGAAGAATAGACACCCATTACCGAGGATAGATGATCTCTTTGATCAGTTGGTTGGCGCGTCAGTATTTTCGCAGATGGACTTAGCTACAGGGTTTCATCAGTTAAGAGTGGCGGAGGACAGTATAGAGAAGACTGCTTTCCGGACTCCGGATGGTTTTTATGAGTGGCTAGTGATGCCATTTGGGTTGACAAACGCCCCCGCATACTTTGTTGATCTCATGAGTAGAGTGTTCAGAGAGTATCTGAATAAGTTTGTAGTAGTTTTTGTGGATGACATCTTGGTCTTTTCCAAGAATGAAGAAGAGCATGCCTTACATCTCAAGGAAGTGTTGGAGACTCTTCGAGCGCATAGTCTTAAAGCTAAATTCTCTAAATGCCATTTTTGGAGAAGAGAAGTGCGATTCTTAGGGCATGTGGTCTCTAAGGAAGGGATAGCTGTGGATCCCGCAAAGATAGTATCTATCCAGGATTGGAAAGTTCCTAAAAATGCTACCGAAGTAAGAAGTTTCTTGGGGTTGGCAGGATATTATAGGAAGTTCATCAAAGACTTCGCGAAGATATCAGCCCCATTAACCCGCTTGACGAAAAAGAATCTGGTTTTCTCGTGGGATGTAGATTGTGATGATGCTTTCCGACGGTTAAAGAGAGCTTTGACCACCGCTCCAGTTTTAGTGCTCCCGGATGGGAGTAAGCCGTTTGTTGTTTATACCGATGCTTGTGGAACAGGATTAGGCGCAGTCTTGATGCAGGAGGGAAGGGTAATAGCCTATGGAGGGAGACAATTGAGAGTGCATGAGAAGAATTACCCTACCCATGATCTAGAGTTGGCCGCGATTGTTTTCGCACTTAAGTCTTGGCGCCATTATCTTCTTGGTGAGAGATTCGAGTTGTTCACCGACCATAAATCATTGAAGTACTTATTCTCTCAGAAGGATTTAAACTTAAGACAGCAAAGGTGGATGGAGTTCTTAGCATCCTATGATTTCGAGATAGCGTATACCCCTGGTAAGGGTAACGTGGTGGCAGACGCCTTAAGTAGAAAAAGGCTATCTTTGAGTCCATTGTTCGTGGAACGACGAAGCTTGGAGTTTCTTTCTTTGTTTGACTTCAGACCTTCTGTTGATTTTGTACCTGGTTTGTTGGCATCCTTGGAGGTTAGACCTACTCTTTTGAGACGGATTGGCGAGGCTCAGCGAGACGACCCACAGTTGGTTGTGTTGGTAGAGAAGCTTATAAGAGGGGAGTCGTCCAGCCATTTGGGTAGATACACCATAGATGATAAGGGATGGTTGCATAGAGACGGTAGACTTTGTGTACCGCAAGATGAGGGTTTGAAGAAGGCTATTTTGGATGATGCACATCGTTCAAGAATGACTATTCATCCCGGTGGAGACAAAATGTACCAAGACATGAAGAGAGTTTTCTTCTGGGCCGGTATGAAGAAAGATGTGGCCGAGTATGTGGCTAGATGCTTAGTGTGCCAACAAGTTAAAGTGGAGCAAAGGAAACCCGGTGGGTTTCTACACCCATTGGAAGTTCCACAGTGGAAGTGGGATAGTGTCTCGATGGATTTCATCGACGGGTTACCGAGATCGAGGAAGGGCAATACGGGAATTTGGGTTGTGGTAGACAGACTTACCAAGAGTGCCCATTTTATACCCGTAAAGAGTAAGAGGACCGCTCCATGGCTTGCTTCAGTCTATGTTAGAGAGATTGTTAGATTGCATGGCGTACCATCCAGCATTGTGAGTGATCGAGATCCTATTTTCACTAGTGAGTTTTGGAGAAGTTTGCAAGAGGCGGTAGGGACTCAGTTGTGTTTGAGCACCGCATATCATCCTCAGACGGACGGTCAGACAGAGAGGGTGAACCGTATCTTAGAAGATCTTTTGAGGCTTTGTATCTTGGATTTTGGAGGTACATGGGAAGAACATCTTCCTTTGGTGGAGTTCGCATATAATAACAGCTTTCAGTCCAGTATTGGTATGGCTCCTTTCGAAGCTCTTTATGGAAGGCCTTGTCGATCTCCTACATGTTGGTGGGAATCTACGGATAAGATCTTGCTTGGGCCGGATATGGTTAGAGAGACTTCAGAGAAGATTGATTTAATTCGAAAAAGGATGAAAGCAGCGCAAGATAGACAGAAATCTTATGCGGATCGGAGAAGGACGGATCTTGAGTTTGAGGTTGGGGACATGGTTTTTGTCAAAGTATCTCCATTGAGAAATGTTGTTCGCTTTGGGTCCGTAGGGAAGTTAGCACCGAGATTTGTTGGGCCGTTTCCTATTAAGGAAAGGATTGGACGGATGGCATATAGGGTGGAGTTGCCCGACAGACTTAGTGGTGTTCATGATGTATTCCATGTATCACATTTGAGGAAGTGCTTACATGAGACCGCAGAGGTGGTAGAGCCGAGTTTGCTTAGAGATGTAGAGGTAGAGCGTGACGCGACGATTCGACGAGCTCCTACTCGCATCCTTGGGTCAGAAACTAGGAAGTTGAGGAACAGAGAAGTCCAGCTAGTTAAAGTGCAATGGGGAGATGACGAAAGCAATGCTACTTGGGAGACGGAAGCGAAGATGCGTTCTTTGTATCCATTTCTTTTTGAGAGTATGTCTTTTAACTTCTCCTTTATTGCTTGTCTAGTACTTATCTTATCTTTAGTATATCCTCTCGCTAATACCTATGACCTTTAGATAGGGTAAAACCTATGGTTGAAACATGTGTTTGAAACATGTTATGGTTGATGGATGCATATGGATGCAATTGTTTGCTAGTGGTTGCTCGTGGATGCATATACACACACATTAGGCACTAGATCGGCTCAGTCACTTCATGTTGCATATTGCATAAATGGATGTGGTAGTTAGATTGATGGATGTATCATGGCTGTGTTATCATATGGATGATGCATTTTTGTGTATGGTTGTGCACGCATGTAGAAATTTGTATGTGTCAATAGGGTTTCGCATACATATTGGATGCATGGCACTATCATGGTTTGCATTAAGGAGGTTTACTGTATCAGTAACCGCCTGATTTTCGCATTAGGTAAGTACATATACACACACTTTTGCATATATCCATCCAGCATTTAGAATCTTGTAAGGACAATGATTGCTCGTGGATGATGCTTTGAGTAGATGGATGATTGGATGGTAGGATACGTTCTTCCTAACTTGAAGATTTCGGGGACGAAATCCTTTAAGGAGGGGAGAATGTAACAACCCGTATTTTCAATAACCTGTAATAACATAAATCGAGGCAGAATTTAATTCTAAAATGGGAATCAAGGGAAACGGGCTATGCCATTGCGTTCGTCTCGGAAAAATACGCGAAATAGAGTCCGAGTTTTCGAAAATCGGAGTCCGTATGACCAAGATATGGCCTCGCGAAGTTTCACGAAAATTCCCAAATTAAAGTATACTTAATTAAGTGAAATGGGTTGTGTAGATATATATATATATATATATATATTGATATATATATATATATATATATAATTGAAAATTTAATAAATAAATATGCAAAAATGCTCAAAACAGCGAATTGGGAGAGGGGAATAACCGAACCGGCCGATTTTTGAAGTCGACCCGAGCCCGCTGGGTCGACTAGGGGTTAATCCAGGGTGTTTGGCTGTCAACCCGTGGGCCGATTCGCTCAAGTGCAGATTTTGCATTTGAATGGTTCTCATGGTCCATCTTTAATCTAAAGGCCCTAGATGGTTCCTACACTTGACTTCTTCCCCAAGACATGCTTTGATGGCTTGGATTGAATCTAGGGTTAATCCTATGGCCTAAAACACTTGCCTAATCTATAAATAAGACCCTAACCTACCCTAATTCATTCATAATTAAACCTAGTAACTAAACTATGGCAAAATGCTAGCTCTCATGGCCTCCACTAATTTTATGAAGAGGGTTGCATACTAATCACTCTCTAATCAACTTCTAATCCCTTCTTAGCATCTTAATCTTCTTCATTTGGTGTTCAAAGTTGCTAGTTGTGAGTTTCTATCACTTTGATGATCTTTTGGTAAACTAATTAGATGAGATGTGATGAGATTTATGGTTTTGTATGTGGGTTAATGAGCTTTGAATCATATGATATGATGTTAGCATTAATCTTATGTTTATGCATGTTGAGTATGTAAGCTTATGCAAGTTTAATATGATGTATGTTATGTTTGCATGATGCTAAATATGCAAGTTGTGGGCTATGTAATCATATGCATGTTATGCAAGTTCATGGTAATATGCTATGCAAGTTACATGTATGTAAATATGCAAGTTACATGTTTGTTAATATGCAAGTTACATGTATGTAAATATGCAAGTTACATGTTTGTTAATATGCAAGTTACATGTATGTAAATATGCAAGTTACATGTTTGTTAATATGCAAGTTACATGTTTGTTAATATGCAAGTTACATGTATGTAAATATGCAAGTTACATGTTTCTTTATATGCAAGTTACATGTTTGTTAATATGCGAGTTACATGTATGTAAATATGCAAGTTACATGTTTATTAATATGCAAGTTCATGATGACACATTATGCAAGTCTATAAGCTAATATGCAAGTTTGTTATGCAAAATGAATATGTAAGTTATGTGACATATTATATGCAAGTTATGTGACATGTTATGCAAGTTCATATGCAAGTTATGTGTTTGTTAATATGCAAGATGGCACCTTTGAAACATGTTCATTCATATGCAAGTTGACACCTTTTATATGTGTTATATCATGAACGAAATTACGTGGGAACGATGGGGTAATTAAATGCATAAGTTAATAAGATTGTGTGAAATTAATATAATTATGCATAACACAAAATAAATAAACATAGTATGGGAATTTGCCTATTTGGTTAGGTGTACCCATACTATGTGTTGGGAATTTACCTATTGAGTTAGGTCTACCCCATGGGAATTTACCTATTAAGTTAGGTCTACCCATGTTAAGAAAACTTGATTAATTAGGGATAATTAATATAAAATTATGAGGGTGATTAATTAGGTGTAATTAATTGACTAAGACACGAGGTTGGACTCAGTTGTAGCGTAAAACTGCCCGGACCCAACCGGCTTAACCAGTTGCTACAAATGTTAGCCCAATGTGAGAGGTCTTAGGCACAAACTAAATACGTAATTAATGTAAAGACACGAGGTTAGACTCTGTTATGACATAAGGCTGCCCGGACCCAACCGGCTTAACCAGCGGTCATAAAAGACAGTCTAATGTGAGTGGTCTTTACAAAGGTTACGTTCTTAATTAATTAATTAAGAAACACTTAACCACATTAGCATGTAGAGGGACATGAGGGGTTAAGTGGGTGCCTCGGGTGGCATGAGAAAATCTAGTGGTTGCCTTGGGTGGCAATAGAAAATACGATTAGAATACTTAACCAAAATGGAACATGTAATTAAAACATGATTAAAGGGTTAAGTGGGATATACTAGAAAAAGGGACAAGCTTAGGTGGGTAGCTTGTGGAGGCCCATTTCAACCAGTAACCCATACGTATCTTTGTGGGCTCGACCCATGTCGAGGACGGGACACGCATACTGGGCTTGACTGTAAGAGGCAAACGGGTTAGCGGTGGCAACGCAAGTCCAACGGGCTTCATATGCGTGAGTGGGCCCGGGCTGGTAGGTAAGCCGTTGTTGCATCGAGTAGATATAAGCCGTGCACCTTTAGTTTCATCAGGTTGCCACATTGGGGAATGATACATCCCACGGTGGGGCCAGCACGGGTATCTACGTTAGGGAGCCGATCGAATGGGAAGTAGTGTGTACACCTAGTGGATTGTAGGGCCCCGTGGCGCCTACTTGGTCACCTAGGGGTACGCAGGTACTAATTAGTAAATTTTATAAGTCCTTGGGTGGGATCAACCTTTAAGTTAGGAACGACTGGTGTGGTGCAGTTTAGTAATTTACCTTAGGGAGGGTAGATGCGTCTTTATCCTTTATCTTCGTTTAGTTGACTGCTTAGGGTAGCCATTCATCCCTATATGTTACCGTATATCAGTTTATGTCTTCTCTGGTTACTTTAACGATTGTATTGTTAAAGTTATAGGACTCGCTCAGACTTATGTCTGACCCCGTTGTTTTTATCTTTTTCCCAACCCTCAGGTCCTACGGTGGATCCTAGCAGTAGTGGAGCTTGATCGGATTGCTGTTCCAGTCTTTAGGAGCTTGGATAGATGTAAAGCTCCAGTTATCCAGTTATCTTTTCTTTTGTTTGGCTATTGTATGAGAGTGGGATTATGTACTTCTTTATTTTGATGGATATTGTACTTGACCTTTATTGTGGTTTTATGATGTAACCAGACATGTTTTACTTCCGCTGTTATGAGATGATGTTTTAAAATTTCAAGTACTATTTATATCTGTCTTGTTGTAATTTTTCTGTTCTATATTCACTAAAATACTCCACCGATGCTATGGCATTCCCTTAGTGAGTGATCATAGCGGGAGTGGGGTGTTACAGTAAACCTGCCCGGACCCGCCCGGCAAATCCAGTAGTCACAAATGTCGGCCCAATGTGAGAGGTCCTAGGCCCAAACTAAAGCATAACAGTTGTAAAGACACGAGGTTAGACTCTTTTATGGTGTAAGACTGCCCGGACCCGCCCGGCAAATCCAGCTGCCATAAATGCCAGTCTAATGTGAGAGGTCTTTATGAGGTTATGGCCTTAATGAACTAAGAAATACTTAACCAGATAATCATGTAAGGTGGGACATGGGGGTTAAGTAGGTGCCTTGGGTGGCATGAGGAATCTGGTGGTTGCCTTTAGAGGCATTTGAAATACGATTAGACTTAACCAAACACACATGTAAATGAACATGACTAAGTGGGTTAAGTGGGATGGACTAATGGGGACAAGCTTAGGTGGAATGCTTGTGGTAAATAGTGGGGGCCCATTTCAACCAGTGTCCCAAAACGTATCTTTGTGGGCTCGACCCAAGTCGAGGACGGGACACGCATACTGGGTTTGACTATAAGAGGCCAAAACAGGGAGCGGTGGCAACGCAAGTCCAACGGGTTTCATATGCGTGTGTGGACCCGGGCTGGTAGGTAAGACGTTGTTGCATCGTGTAGGTATAAGTCGTGCATGTCCGTTGTATCAGGTTGCCACTTTAGGGGAGTGATACATCCCACTGTGGGGCCAGCACGGGTATCTACGAGTTAGGGAGCCGATCGAATAATGGGAAGTAGGGTACACCTAGTGGAGATAGGGGCAGGCGGCACCTATGTAGTCAGCTAGGGGTACGTAAAGCCATTGGGAAAGTTTCTAAGTGAAGCTAAGTGGGATGAATCTTTAGGGTGACTGGTGTGGTGCAGTATAGTGTTTATCCTTTAGTATTTAGGAGCGCCTATAACGTTGCCTTTAGCGATTGTCTATGTCCTTAATCTGCTCTTCATAGACATTTTCTTGTTTTCCAACTTATGCCTTAGTCCAGTTATTTTGGTAATAGTATTGTAGAATTATCATATTCACCAGACTTTATGTCTGACCCCCTCTTTTCCATCCTTTTTCTCCCTTCAGGTCCGCAGGTTGGGCCAAGTTCTAGTGGAGTCTAGTTGGATCGCTTATCTTCTGGAAAGCTTGGACTGCTGAAGTAAAGTCCAGCTTGTTATCTTTCTTTTTAATGGCTATTCATGTAATGGGATTATGTACTTGTTTTATCAAGATAGATATTGTACTTGACATTGAATATGGTGTTATGATGTAATCAAACATGTTTTGACTTCTGCTACAATGAAATAAAGTTTTTGAATTTCCAAGTACTATTTTATATCTGTCTTGTTGTAATTTTACTGTTCTATATTCACTTAAAACCTCCATGGAAGTTAATGCATTCCCTTTGTGAGTGACATTAATGGACGTGGGGTGTTACACGTGGTATCAGAGCATAAGGTTACCAGAACAGATAAAAAAAAAATTTAGAAAAATATTTTTTTTTCTAAAGTATTTTTGGAAGAAGTGCTTTCAAAAAAAAAACATGTTATTTAAAGAGAGTTTTTATGAAAAACATAATCCCAAATAGCCATATCCTTATCTTTATCTTTCGAATTCTCCATTTTGAATCTTTCCTTTTTCGTTTCAGCATGGCTGAAGATCTTAATCTCCCAGAAGGTGTGACGATTCCAGGGTGGTTTAGGAGATACTTGGAGGCTAGGGCCACCACTGCAGGCCCAGCGGATACTCCTCCACCCCTAGTTGCACCCATTCCTCCTCCTCCTCCTCGTGTTGACACTTTTGCAAAGACGTGCAAGGAATTTAAGGCTATGGGAGGAAAAACTTTTCAAGGGACTGAGACGTTTGTGGAGGCCAGAGATTGGCTTAAGGAGACTGAGGAATTGTTGGATATCTTTGAAGTGGAAGATGGGAGGAAAGTCCGTTTAGCTGCTTGGTTAATGAAGGGAGAGGCCTCGTTTTGGTGGGAGGTCACTAACGGGGAACGTCCAGTTGATTCATGGGCGGATTTCAGACGAAGGTTTGAGGCAAAGTTTCTTTCAAGGGCAGAGGAGAACTTAAATATGGAAAAATTCCTGGCACTAAAGCAAGGGAGCTCATCAGTAAAGGAATATGTCAATAAATTTAATCAGTTAGCAAGTTTTGGCTTGGAGTTGGTGAACACGCCAAAGAAGATAGCTTTGAGGTTCGTTAGAGGCTTGAATGAACCGTTGCAAGGGTTGGCTATGACCCACATCCCTATGGGAGCCACCTTTGAAAAGCTAGTAGAAATGGCACTTATGCATGAGGATAAGGCAGTTGAAAAGAAAGGGGATCAGAAGAAACCCCAACAGCAAAATAAGAAGGGTGGTAAAAACAATAATGGCAAAGGGAAGAAGAAATGCTTCAATTGTGGGACGCCTGGCCATCTCAGTAAAGATTGTAGAAAGAAAAAGAAGACTGGTTGTTTTCATTGTGGAGATGCGGGACATTTAGTGAAGGACTGTCCAAAGAAGGGGCAGAGGGCAGGGTCTACCTCGGGAGGACAGGTGCAGGCTCTTATGGCACCAGGGCAGGCAAGGGGGCAAGTTCAGGCTATTGCGGCCCCACCGCTGCAAGAAAGAGGTAGAACAATTTCTGTTGAAAGCTTAATTTTTCTGTTTGATCATCCTTTCCGTACCTTATTCGATTCTGGCGCATCTCATTCGTTTATCTCTGCATCATTAGTTGAATCACTGCACTTGAACACCAGTTTAGTAGAGGATCCCTTGGTCGTTTCAAATCCAATTGGGGGTTCGGCTCATTTGACCATGATATGTTTGGATTTGAAAATCTCTATACTTAGCGTTGAATTTAGATGTGATGCTTATGTATTGGGCTTCACGGGCTATGGGCTAATTTTAGGAATGGATTGGTTGTCTAGAAATAGGGCCATTCTTGATTGTGAAAGGAGAGTAGTTAGGCTTGTGACTCGCCTTGGTAATGCTCTCGACATCTTTTGTAATCCCATAAATTCCGTTATGCTAAGTTATCTTGAATCGCTTGACGCGTCTGTAGAGAACCTGCGATCGGTAGAAGTGGTCCGGGAATATCCGGATGTGTTTGAGGAGGTGAAGGGCTTACCTCCAAAGCGGGAGATAGACTTTCGAATTTATCTTGTGGATAATGCTAAACCCGTATCTTTGCCAGTGCGCCACATGGCTCCTCGTGAAAGGAGGGAACTCAATAAGCAAGTAAAGGAGTTGCTTGAGAAGGGGTTCATAAGACGTAGTATATCGGAGTGGGGTGCTCCAGTAGTTTTTGCCACAAAGGCGGATGGGTCTCTTAGACTTTGTATGGACTATAGAGAACTAAACAAGCTTACTAAAAAGAACCGACCCCCACTGCCGAGGATTGACGATCTCTTTGATCAGTTAGTTGGCGCCTCAGTGTTTTCGCAGTTGGACTTAGCCACTGGCTTTCATCAACTGAGAGTGGCTGAGGATAGTATAGATAAGACTGCTTTTAGGACTCCTGACGGATTCTATGAATGGCTAGTGATGCCCTTTGGTTTGACAAACGCCCCTGCATATTTTGTTGATTTGATGAGTAGGGTGTTTAGGGAATACCTTAACAAATTCGTGGTAGTCTTTGTGGATGACATCTTAGTCTTTTCTAAGAATAAAGAAGAGCACTCCCTACATCTTAGGGAAGTGTTGGAAACCCTTCGAGCGCATAACCTTAAGGCAAAATTTTCTAAGTGTCACTTCTGGAGGAAGGAAGTACGGTTCTTAGGGCACGTGGTTTCCAAAGAAGGGATAGCAGTGGATCCCGCAAAGGTGGTGGCCATCCAAGATTGGAAGGTCCCTAAAAATGCAACCGAAGTAAGAAGTTTCTTGGGGTTGGCTGGCTATTATAGGAAGTTTATCAAAGACTTCGCAAAAATATCAGCTCCATTAACACGGTTAACGAAGAAGAACCTGGTTTTTACGTGGGACAAAGATTGCGATGATGCGTTCCAACGATTAAAGAGAGCCTTAACTTCAGCCCCAGTCTTAGTGCTGCCAGACGGGAATAAACCGTTTACCATCTATACTGATGCTTGTGGGACGGGACTTGGCGCGGTCCTCATGCAAGAGGGAAGAGTAATAGCCTATGGTGGAAGGCAGTTGAGGGTTCATGAAAAGAATTACCCCACGCATGACTTAGAGCTAGCCGCAATTGTTTTCGCGCTTAAGTCTTGGCGTCACTATCTTCTTGGTGAGAAATTCGAACTGTTCACTGACCACAAATCATTAAAATACTTATTCTCTCAGAAGGATTTGAATTTAAGGCAGCAACGGTGGATGGAATTCTTAGCCTCCTACGATTTTGAAATAGCATATACCCCGGGCAAGGGTAACGTGGTGGCAGACGCCTTAAGTAGGAAAAGGTTGTCCTTGAGTCCGTTGTTTGTTGAACGACAAAGCTTAGAATTCATCTCTATGTTTGACTTTAGACCCTCCGTTGACTTAGTACCCGGTCTGTTAGCATCCTTGGAGGTTAGACCTACACTTCTAGGACGGGTTGGTGAGGCACAGCGAGACGACCCACAGTTGGTTGAGATAGTAGAAAAGCTCAAAGGGGGGGAGTCGTCAAGCCATCTTCGTAGGTATACCCTAGACGATAAGGGTTGGTTACGAAGGGATAATAGACTTTGTGTACCACAAGACGAAGACTTAAGGAAGGCCATTCTTGATGATGCTCATCGCTCAAAAATGACCATTCATCCCGGCGGGGATAAGATGTACAAAGATATGAAGCGGGTTTTCTTTTGGGCCGGTATGAAAAAGGATGTGGCCGAGTACGTCGCTAGATGCTTGGTGTGCCAACGAGTTAAAGCAGAACAAAAGAAACCCGGTGGGTTGCTTCACCCATTAGAAGTTCCACTATGGAAATGGGAAAGCATCTCAATGGATTTTGTGGATGGATTACCAAGATCAAGGAAGGGTAACACGGGGATTTGGGTTATAGTAGATAGACTTACTAAAAGCGCCCATTTTATTCCCGTGAAAAGTAAGAGGACTGCTCCGTGGTTGGCTTCTGTACACATTAAGGAGATAGTTCGTTTGCACGGTATTCCTTCTAGTATAGTAAGCGACCGTGACCCCATCTTTACTAGCGAATTTTGGAAGAGTTTACAAGAGGTGGTAGGGACTCAGCTATGTTTGAGCACCGCATATCATCCTCAGACAGACGGCCAGACCGAGAGGGTGAATCGCATTCTAGAGGATCTTTTAAGGCTTTGTATCCTAGACTTTGGGGGTACATGGGAAGAGCACCTTCCGTTAGTAGAATTCGCATATAATAATAGCTTTCAGTCTAGTATTGGCATGGCACCTTTCGAAGCTCTTTATGGAAGGCCTTGCCGTTCGCCTACATGTTGGTGGGAATCTACCGATAAAATCCTACTTGGGCCCGATATGGTTAGGGAAACCTCGGAGAAGATTGAGTTGATTCGAAGGAGGATGAAAGCAGCACAAGATAGGCAAAAATCGTATGCTGATAAGAGGAGGACAGATCTTGAGTTTGACATTGGGGACATGGTTTTTATCAAAGTATCTCCGTTACAGAATGTTGTTCGCTTTGGGTCCGTGGGGAAATTAGCACCAAGGTTTGTAGGGCCATTTCCTGTAAAAAAAACAGGATTGGGAAGATGGCATATAGGGTGGAGTTGCCTGAGAAACTTAGTGGAGTACACGACGTATTCCATGTATCACATTTGAGGAAGTGTTTGCATAAGACCGCGGAGGTGGTAGAGCCGAGCTTGCTTAAAGAGGTGGAAATAGAGCGTGATGCAACAATTAGACGAGCTCCTACATGCATTCTTGGGTCGGAGATCAAAAAGTTGAGGAATCGAGAGGTCAGACTGGTTAAAGTGCAATGGGGAGATGATGAGAGCAACGCAACTTGGGAGACAGAAGAGAAGATGGGTTCGTTGTACCCTTTTCTTTTCGAGGGTATGTCTTTTAATTTCTCCTTTATCGCTTAGCTTATCTTATCTTATCTTTAGTATGTCCTCTCATTAGTATCTTTGACCTTTAGTTAGGATAATCCTATGGTTGAAACATGTGTTTGAGACATGTTATTTATGATGGATGCAAAATGGATGCAAGTGTTTGCTAGTGGTTGCTCGTGGATGCATATATACACACACTTTAGGCACTAGATCGGCTCAGTCACTTCATATTGCATATTGCATATATATGGATGTATTTAGTATAATGGATGTATAATGGTTGTACCATCATATGGATGCTGCATTCGGTTGAATGGGTGTGCACGCATATAGAAGTAGTATGTAAGCAATTAGGATCTTTTGCATACATAATGGATTCATGACACTTACATAATTTGCATTAAGGAGGTCAACTGAATCAGTAGACCGCCTGATTTCGCATTAGGTAAGGAAATGTACACACACTTGCATATGATCATAAAGCATTAGAAGTCTTTTAAGGACAATGGATGCCTGTGTATGATGGATGAGTAGATGGACGTTTGGATGGTAGGATATACATTCTTCCAGACTTGAAGATTTCGGGGACGAAATCCTAAAAGGAGGGGAGAATGTAACACCCCGAATTTTCTATTAACACTAAAGTTGCTAAAATAATAATAAGTGTGTAGAAGAGGGGATGTATCTAATATGAATATAAAGATATTAATAAGTATGTAAGAGAGGGGATGTATCTAATATGAATATAAAAATATTAATAAGTGTGTAAGAGAGGGGATGTATCTAATATGAATATAAAAATATTAATAAGTGTGTGAGAGAGGGGATGTATCTAATATATATATAAAAACAATAATAAGTAAAGGGGGATGTATCTAATATGTACATTGTAGAAAATATATATATATATATATTTATGACATGAATAGAAGTTTATTAATATGCTGAGTGTTTGCTGAGTCACTTCTGACTCATTGCTGAGTCAACAAGATAAACCCCATCTTGTCTGAACGGCTGCGGTTATTTCTAGGTTAAATCTAATGGCCTAAATGAATTCTAAAATCTATAAATAAGTGGGTAGACCCTAGACCTAAATCACTTGTAAAATTAGAGAAGCTACCGTCATGCTGCTGCCATGGAGTTCAGCATAGCCGTCACAAACTAAGAAGAGGAAGCCTAATCATCTACAACTAAATCTACACAAATCAAATCAAAAGATCTCTCTTTCTCTAATTCTTTTCTTTTGTTGGTGAGTATGATGATTCTCACAAGACTATTACAAACTAATTTGACTCAGTTATGAATGGATCACAAGAAAGTGATGTGATTTGTAATTGTAAATTCTATATATTGTGGATCTCTTATTATGTTATTATGTTGTCGTATGATGTAAATTATATATGCTATGTCATGCTATGTTGTAAATTCTCTTATGCTATGTCGTGCTATGTTGAGAATCATGTCAAGCTATGTTATACTATCATACTATGCCATGTTATAAATCATGCTATATTATGTTGAAAAATCATGATGTTGTTGGATCATGCTTAAAGTTATGTTTTTTTTTCTTAATTTAAATGGATCTTGTTTATGGGAATTTGCCTATTAGGTTAGGTGTACCCATAAACTTGAAACTATAATTAAATAAAACTTGATTATGGGAATTTGCCTATTGAGTTAGGTGTACCCATATAAAACCATGTTGTTAAAAAATTAGATGATGTTGATTCACACATGTTCACATGTAAGTTTATGAAAATTGATTGAGATTATATTAGGTGAATTTTGAACAAGTTGACACCTTTAGGTCCATGACATGTATAATCTATGCAAGTTGGACATATGCAAGTTTCACCCCTTATTATGATTCATTTGGTCACATATACATGTTGTTATTATGATAATCTCTTTTATGCTATGAGTTAGGCTATTCGAGTCTAACATATATTTTGTGAATAAACGTTCAAACGTGGGGTAGGGGTAATATTAGGAATTAATAAATTGGGTGCAATTTTGTAAGATTTTGCATACCATGAATGAATGTCCATAATTGAGTCAATTATGGTCATTGTTAAAAATTGGAAGTAATTAATAATTCAAGTAGGGAATTATTAAAATTGGGGGGAAAGTGGATTATTATTAATAATCAATGCTTAGGACACGAGGTTGGACCCGTTTGTGATGTAAACCTGCCCGGACCCGCCCGGCAAATCCAGTAGTCACAAATGTCGGCCCAATGTGAGAGGTCCTAGGCCCAAACTAAAGCATAACAGTTGTAAAGACACGAGGTTAGACTCTTTTATGGTGTAAGACTGCCCGGACCCGCCCGGCAAATCCAGCTGCCATAAATTCCAGTCTAATGTGAGAGGTCTTTATGAGGTTATGGCCTTAATGAACTAAGAAATACTTAACCAGATAATCATGTAAGGTGGGACATGGGGGTTAAGTAGGTGCCTTGGGTGGCATGAGGAATCTGGTGGTTGCCTTTAGAGGCATTTGAAATACGATTAGACTTAACCAAACACACATGTAAATGAACATGACTAAGTGGGTTAAGTGGGATGGACTAATGGGGACAAGCTTAGGTGGAATGCTTGTGGTAAATAGTGGGGGCCCATTTCAACCAGTATCCCAAAACGTATCTTTGTGGGCTCGACCCAAGTCGAGGACGGGACACGCATACTGGGTTTGACTATAAGAGGCCAAAACAGGGAGCGGTGACAACGCAAGTCCAACGGGTTTCATATGCGTGTGTGGACCCGGGCTGGTAGGTAAGACGTTGTTGCATCGTGTAGGTATAAGCCGTGCATGTCCGTTGTATCAGGTTGCCACTTTAGGGGAGTGATACATCCCACTGTGGGGCCAGCACGGGTATCTACGAGTTAGGGAGCCGATCGAATAATGGGAAGTAGGGTACACCTAGTGGAGATAGGGGCAGGCGGCACCTATGTAGTCAGCTAGGGGTACGTAAAGCCATTGGGAAAGTTTCTAAGTGAAGCTAAGTGGGATGAATCTTTAGGGTGACTGGTGTGGTGCAGTATAGTGTTTATCCTTTAGTATTTAGGAGCGCCTATAACGTTGCCTTTAGCGATTGTCTATGTCCTTAATCTGCTCTTCATAGACATTTTCTTGTTTTCCAGCTTATGCCTTAGTCCAGTTATTTTGGTAATAGTATTGTAGAATTATCATATTCACCAGACTTTATGTCTGACCCCCTCTTTTCCATCCTTTTTCTCCCTTCAGGTCCGCAGGTTGGGCCAAGTTCTAGTGGAGTCTAGTTGGATCGCTTATCTTCTGGAAAGCTTGGACTGCTGAAGTAAAGTCCAGCTTGTTATCTTTCTTTTTAATGGCTATTCATGTAATGGGATTATGTACTTGTTTTATCAAGATAGATATTGTACTTGACATTGAATATGGTGTTATGATGTAATCAAACATGTTTTGACTTCTGCTACAATGAAATAAAGTTTTTGAATTTCCAAGTACTATTTTATATCTGTCTTGTTGTAATTTTACTGTTCTATATTCACTTAAAACCTCCATGGAAGTTAATGCATTCCCTTTGTGAGTGACATTAATGGACGTGGGGTGTTACAGGTGTGCATGTCATAATGATGGCAAACAATCAAGCATAGCATCCATCCTCACATCTCTCACTCAGTGCTTAAAGCATACGATATTCACCATTTTGATCACCCAACATTCCTTGCTACGATCACTTTGCCCCCAAGAAGTCATAAATGGCTTCACTGCACTGATAACATAGCCACAAATCCTTTGCTATGTCCACTTTGCCCCCATGGAGTCACAAGAACCCCACTGCACTGGCTCATAGCCTTATCAATCCTTACTATGTTCACTTTGCCCCATGGAGTCACAAGTACCCCACTGCACTAGCTCATAGTCTTACTACGCATCACCTTGCCCCTCGGATCATAATGACCCTACTGCACTGATAACGTAGTCTTGCTACCATCACTTTGCCCCTCGGGTCATAATGACCCTACTGCACTGATAAGTAGCCATTACTCATTCTTGGTGGTGAATCGAAGTTATGAACGTCGGTAACTCCTTAGCACACGTCCCGCAGCAAAGTCCAACCATGAAGTGAACTCATTGGTTCCCAACTGGTTCTGGGATCCTGAGCTCTAACTTCCCCTATTGGACTACCTTTGCATCTCGGGTTATTGGTCAATACTGGGTCGGGTCGGGTTCTTCCTCAAGTTATCGGTTCGGGTCGGTGTTCTTCATCCGTTCGGGTCGGGTCCCCCTTCTGGTGCGGTTCGGGTCGGCGTTCCTCTGGGTTCGGGTCAGATGCTTCTCTTCGGGTCGGGTCGGATGCTTCCTTTCGGGTTGGGTCGGGTGTCCTTCTGGTTCGTGTTTTCGATCCGTCTTCATGCTCCCTCCATATGCCCTTATCCGATCCGCTTCCGTGTTCCTGCTTTGATTCGTCTTCGTGCTTCCGATCCGATCCGTCCTCCTCGATCTGATCCGTCTTCCTCTATCCGATCCGATCCCAGTTCAGCTAGCGTGGCCTTCCTTTTTGCCACTTTTCCCAAGTGTTGGGTTCCGATCCGATCGGATTCTTTGCTCAGTTCTACATATCCGATCCGAGCCCCCTTATCCGATCGGATCCGAACTCTGCACTGTTTTCTAAAACTGTTCCAGCAAGTGTTTACGCCATTCGACGACGTTTTCGACCATTCTAACTATTGGAATCAATCAAAAAGCATTTCATACAGTCATAGCAACATGCATAATCAACCACAAACATCATTCACATCAATATCATAGGTTAAAATGGATCAAACATACCCAAATCCCATATTTTCCCCTTAAGCATGTTTAGGTGAAACTAATGATAGGATTAGCAAAACTTAACCAAATTAACCCAAATTCATATCAGAGGTCTAAAACATCATTTAGGAATTTATGAACATTTTTCCCGAATTTTACCATGCTTAAATTCGCTAATTAGCACTAATCACCCTTAACTAGCCATAATTAGTGTAAAACTATGCAAATCACTCACCTTAGCCACAAAATAAACTAAGATCTAAAATGATTCTCTGATTTGATGTGAATCTCAATGCCAACAGCAGCTCCTATGTTGATTTGGTGAAGATCTTCCTTGATTAGGGGTTGCTAAGCCAAATCCTTAACCAAAAGATGATTTGGAGGTGATTTAGAGGTTAGAGACCATTTTTAGGGATCCTTGGTGATAAGTGGAGGCTAGAAAACTAAAATGGAATGATTCTCCATCTCATTTCAGCCCTCCCATAACCCTAATCCCGAAATGGGTTATGGGCCTACTCGCTAATCACCCGATTTGGCCCGGTTAAGTAGTTTTTCACCCTCCAAACCTTGTTTCAGCCATATCTCCCAAACGGTATGTCCGTTTGGCTAATTTGACCACTCTGCGTAAAGGTAAACCATCAAACGAATCAAATGGAAGTGGTTTCAAGTCAGAATTCCTTTCCAATCAAAAGTTATGGCCAAAACAGTACCAACTAGGGGCAAAATGGTCATTTAAAAATCGGCAAAAATCATGAACATGGGAAATGACTCTAATAGATCTTTCCCAAAGTTATATGACCATAGGACTTCATACGGGAAAGAAATAAATATTCTACAATCCTATGATGTGTAGAATACGGGTCATTACAGGGGTGATGATGGGGAGGAGGTCGGCTTGGGGTTTACGTTGGTGGCGTCGAAGCAGTTATACGGTGATCGAGGTGATGGTTGGGGTCGGACCTGGGAGTGTGTGGTCGAAGTCGCGAAGGAGAGTTGAGCGTCGAACTGGGTGTGGGGGTGGTCATCAGGTGCGGATTTGGACGAGGAACGTTATGGTGGTGGTTGCGCCGGAGTTTGGTGACCGGAGTGACGATGGTGGGAGGTCAAACGATCAGTCAAAGGTTTGGGAAATGGGTATTTTCGGTTACTGGAAGCCACGAAGTGTTTTGGGGAGATGGTATTATAAAAGGTGGATAGGCTCAGAGTAGTTGGGCCAAGGGAGAACCAAAGGGGTGAGGCCCATTTCTCTAAAATAAAATCAAAGGGGTTTAATTTATTTTGTTTATAAACTTGTAAATTGAATCTCTATTACATACATTATCAGAATTTCGAATGGTTGGATCTTATGGGATCGTAGGGACAGACACTACACAATGGAACTGACTGGAAGTGGATTGGAGCTCGTATGAATTTATGGCGAAATAAATTGGTTGATCCAAATCAAACCACAGTTTATCGTTCTTTAATGATGAACTGCGAAAGTGAGTAAAACTCACCAACTCTGAACAGTTATATTTTTATAACGTGTTCTTAGAACTGATAATTATATGTCGATTGCTGTGTGTTGATTTGGTTGATTGAACTGCTAGTCAGTTAGTTGAAATTATATATATATATATATATTTAGACCATTATATATATATATATATGTACATTGATGTTGCTTATCAGAACATTTCATACTGAAATGAAGTAGATGTTAATTATATGGTTTAACATCTATGATGCAGGGAAACAGGTTGGAGGGACCCAACTGGGTTCCTCAATATTTATAATACTGTTCTGTTCATATATTGTAATATATGATGTGATATATAATCTGTTGTCGATTATGTGTGTTTGGACGGTATTGGTCATCGTGATTTGATATGTTGAATACCATAACATACCAAAATGTTGAAAAGGGAATTTTCAAAATGAATATTGAAAATAGATTATTTATAAAATCAAAGGATTTTATAAAAGAGATAATATTTATAAAATTAAAGAAGATTTTATAAAAGGAATTATTTATTAATGGAATATTTATAAATAGAAATTTATTTATAAATGGATTATTTATAAATAGGAAGTACTTAGAAATAAAATCTTAAAGGAGATATTTGCAAACGCTTTGCAAATAGATTATAAAGGAAATATTTGCAAACCATTTGCAAATAGAATAAATAGAAAAGGAAATATTTGCTAACCATTTGCAAATAGAATGAATATAAAAAAAGGAATTATTTGTAAACCATTTACAAATAGGATTGAAAATGGAATATTTGTAGAACATTTACAAATAGAATTGAAAAGGGAATATTTAGAAATTAAATAGGGTTAAAAAAGGAAATTTGTTTATAACAGAATAGGATGTTATAAAAAGGAAACCGTTATAAAAAGGAAAACGTTATAAAAAGGAAACCGTTATAAAAAGGAAAACGTTATTAAAAGCAAATCTGTGTAAGTGGGGAAAACGTTATTAAAAGAACATTCATAAAGTGAAGAACCGTTACTAAAACTAAATCTTTATAAATGAATAAACGTTGTTAAAAGGATTTATTTTTAAATGGATAAACATTATAAAAAGGAGTTAATCAAATATGATATTCTAAAGAAGTTAATCGAATATCGTATTCGAAAGTTTGTAAATCGAATATGTTATTCGAAAGGTGTTAGTCGAGTCGAGTTAGTTGAATAGAGTTAACCAGTTAGGGTTAAACCGACATAATTAACCAGTTAGAGTTAAACCGATAGAGTTAACCAGTTAGAGTTAATCCGATAAAGTTAACCAGTTAGAGGTAATCGATAGAGTTAATCAGTTAGAGTTAACCAATTAGAGTTAATCCAAATGAGATGCCATTTAGCACGACTTCTAGCGAAATTCGCAGGGCTGCAGATAGCCTAAGGCGGTCGGATGTTTCCTGAGGGAATCAGGCGTAATCATTGTGGTCGCTGCGATCTAGAGTCAAGCGAATGGAGTTAAATCGAATATTAGCTATTCGAAGTAAAGTTAAAATAGACATAGTTATTCGAATATAAGTTAATCAAATATTAGTTATTCGATAGGAGGTAATCAAGTTAAGTTAAATAAGTCGAGTTAATTAAGTTAAATTAGTCAAGATGAGTTAATCAAACCGAGTAATCCAAATGAGTAAATCCAAAGGAGTTAGTCGAATATTAGTTATTCGAATAGATTTAAAGGAGTATCAGATATAGTTTATTAGAACAGAGTTAAAGGAAAGGGTATCGATTAGCTTAATCGAAAGGAGTTATCGATTAGTTTAATCGAAAGGAGTTATCGATTAGTACAAACGAAAGGAGTTATCGATTTTAGTTTAATCGAAAGGAGTTATCGATTTATAATTAAATCGAAAGGAGTAATCGAATATAAGTTATTCGAAGAGGAGTAATCGAATATAAGTTATTAGAAGTAAGTTAATCGAATATTAGTTGTTCGAAGAGAGTTAATCGGCGAATTTGATTATATCGATTCGGGAAAGTACTATTACTTTTCGGTTTTTAAATCAAGATTTATTTATTTGTAAATAAATTAGAGTAGGTTAATTATTCAAAGTAAGAAATAAAAAGTTAGATGTTAAGTTAGA
Source organism: Allium sativum (assembly GCA_030737875.1). Classification (NCBI taxonomy): domain Eukaryota; kingdom Viridiplantae; phylum Streptophyta; class Magnoliopsida; order Asparagales; family Amaryllidaceae; genus Allium; species Allium sativum. The sequence goes on from CM060920.1 coordinate 10,888,307, forward strand.
TATTTCAGAAGTGGGGTTTATAACGTTAGCGTTATAATCAATGTTTTCAATAAAGAAGTGGATTCGTAAGTAGAATCCGAGAGTTACATAAGAAAGTTTGTTAAAGATTTAAAAGATAAACTTTGACTATTTCGAAGTTAAAACGTAGTTCAGTTAAGGTCTGAGAGGTAATTATACCCCAACTTGATTGACTTCCTTCTTAACTAAGGAATGGTAAGGTTTGGCAGTGAAGGAGTTTTGGAAAAGTTTTCCAAATGAGAATCAGAAATGTTTTCTGATAATAGAAAATAAGAATTTAGAATATTTGGAAACAGAAGATAAGTAAATAAATGAACAAAGGAGATACATGTTAAATGATGATTGATCGATATAATTTCCATCTGGAAATAATATCGTTGTTTGCACACGAGTTTTTCTTTGATAGTTAAATCACAGACTATCAATGTTTGACCATTTTACGTTGTTAATATGGAGAGACCGGTTGGATTATTATCCGAAGAACCACTCCGTATTGGCGTAAGCATTGCGAATCAAGTATGTTGAATATATTGAAGACGGAGTAAAGTGCAAGGGCTATTGTATAATTCTTAGATAACGATTGCCTAAGATAGATGTACTGAACAGTGCCTTCGGTTTGTCCAGTCCCAGGACAACTTGTATGGACGAATGTCTGACAGAGTATTCCTAACGAATCATATATGTTGATTTCTTCAATGTATTACGTTTGGTGGCGGAGGAATTCGTTTCTCTTATCTTCATACCTGTGGTACCATTAAGGAAATCGATAATGATTTTGTGGGTATGACGATGTGGTATTCCAAGTAAATAAAGATATGATATGTAAAAAGATAAGCGTAGCTTCTAGCCTCACATCCGGTAAATGACAAAAATCGGGTAGGCAACATGGCTAAGTCGGTTGATCCGAAGTAGGGTGTATAATCACCTATCTAGAGAATATTCATTTGCTTCTCAAAATATATCAATGTTGTCCCATATATATACGGGAACGGTTGTTGATCCCAACTGTTGGTGATAAACATTCGATACACTCAAGCGAAATGAGTGGTCGGTCATGTGTGGCTGAGTTGCAAGATGTTCTTGTCGAACTCCAGTGTATCATTCCTGGAGTACACTGATCGGAAGGTGGTTACATACCTTGTTATAGTTGGAAATCAAATCATCCAATAAGCACCTGCGGTTTATGATTATACATTATATATGTATAATGTGAGATGCATGCGTTTCTGCTGGATAGATATCTATTTGTACCTAGACATTGTTATAATATCAGAAGGATATTGTTTACAAGGTTGTTTGGATTCTCATAAGGGAAAAACCCGTTCCGTTATACGGCGTGGTCATATGAGATATCGTTTACTTGTTCAAACTGTTTTAAACTGTTTTACTCATACCAGTCCCATGACTGACCCGGAGTTTATTTGGTTTTGTTTTCCCTAAACTCTTGGGTGCCCAATTTTGTACGGGCAGTCAAGTAGTCGGGATTTACAGATACTTGAAGAGCTGGAGCAGGAGGCTTCAAGATTTTATAGCTATTGTTTTTCCGTTGTGTTGTAAGTGCTGCATTCTGATAAGTCCTATTGTATATATAACTATTTGTATTTCAAAATTTATGTTATATTTTATTCGTTATGTTGTGAGATTCGTGTTTACTCTAATGATGATGTTCTTCTTCTTCTTCTATTCTATAAGTTCTATCTTACCTTTCCTCACCCTCTGTTTTCTTTATTTTAGTTTCCTGGTTTCCAGTTTAATTTGGGGTCGGACTTGTGTTTTTGGTCAGCTCAAATTGGACCGGATTTTGGGGTCACTACAATGAAAGGGTAATACGAAGTCCTGAGCATTGTTATTACGGCACTCGACTAGTCGCGACTAGTCGCGACTAGTCGTCGGCTAGTCGAGGTTGAAGCCTCGACGTGAAACGTCTACTTGCCAAACATCGACTGAAACTCAAACCGGAACCCTAAATCGTTCTAGACTGCTCGATTTGGGTTTTGGAGGTCGTTCTGGACTGCTCGATTTGGGTTGGAATTGATCGAACTCAAATCGTAACCCTAAATCGAAGCCTCGATGTCGATTTGGAACCCTAAAATGATGAATTCGAACTTGGTCTGCACTGGAAGTCTCGATTTGAGCTTTGGAAGTCGTCCTGGACTGCTTGATTTGGGTTTGAAGTGATCTACTTACGTATTAGTGAGTTTTGGAAGTCGTTCTGCTCTGGACTACTAAAAAAATTGGGTTGGAAAAGCAGCTGCTGATTACTTATGTATTAGCGAGCAATCTACAACTTGGGTTGGAAGTCGATCTGCACTAGAAGTCCCAATATACCCAAGTGATCCATATGTATTAGTTTGAAATTTCAGATTATATATGTATATATTTATTTATTAACTAGTCCGACTAGTCTACGACTAGTCCACTAGTCGACTAATTGGACCTCTATCGACTCGACTCGACTTACCACCGTGATAACCATGGTCCTGAGTCTAGGACGCTATTTGTCGAGTACTCTGATTCATGTGATGTAGGCTAGTATAACAGTGTCCGAGTCTAGGCGTTAACCGCGAGTACTGGGATGATGTGCAAAAGTTTGTGAGCCCATGATTGATCTTTCGTACCATGAACCATCATGTTGGAAACCCATTCTCCACTACAAGCCTTTAAGATTTCAGTTGTATAGTCTACTGGTTATCGGTAGGAATATGTCAACATAATGAGATGGGGCATTATGCTGGCTAAGATTGATACGTTGGTGTGCGCTTGCATTGTGTGATGTGGGACGAGCCTTATTGTTCTTTCATTGTGTGATGTGTGATGTGGGACGAGCCTTATTGATTATCATATAGACAAAACTCGCCCATTGGTGTGCGCTTGTATTGCGTGATGTGGGACGAGCCTTATGATAGCTTCATTTTCTAAAAAGCATTGCGAATTTTATGCATTGGTATTCATAAGAGAAAAACTCATTCTGTGTAATATGGCATGGTCTTATGATTTACCTCACTTTAAAATAAACATAAAAGACAACTGTTTTAGTTCTCACATCAGTCTCATAACTGACTTGGACTTTATTGTTCTTTTACCTAAACTTTGGGTGTCCATAATTTTCCACACGGGTAGCTAGTGGTTTTGGTTTCCAGATTTAGTTTTGAAGTCAGTTAGAGCAGGATTCATGGTTGAAGCTGGAGCTATATCTTGGATCATTATTCTTCCGCTGAAAGTTTTCACGTTTATTTCCGTTGTTATTCCGTTGTACTCTGATGATCATTGTAACTCTAATGTAAAAATATTGTTATATCAATAAAAGTTTCATTTTGTTTATGTTCAGATGTGTTATTATCCTCGGCGATGCAGATTCCAACTTTTGAATCTACGGCATTTGAATACCCAGATGTATTAAGTGCCGATTTTCGAAGGTTGAAAATTCAGGTCAAAACAGTTTAAGTTGAAGTGTTCTTTCATATCATTGGATGTATACTTATGAATCTCCAGGTGAAGTTCAAATCCATACTTAGACAATTATTGATGTCCCTTGAGCAAGGTTCTAAATTTCGACCGATACGTCGGAATTCCGACTGTTTCAATCTGGTTTCGACAATGACCAGGCCGGAATTTCAGAAAAATGTTCCTCTTTAAATAAAGAAAAAAAGTTATGAAGTTCGCACTGCAAAGTCATTAAAAAATTGAAAATAATACATATTTTATAAATAAAAACCAAATTGTCTTTTCTTCTTACAACTATTTAATAAATCTGAAGTAGTGAGAGCAACGATGGTCATCAAATCGAGACAGTAGGTCTTCGACTTGGATCTCGACTCTAATCTTTAGTTTGCAACATTTTTCATCTCTAATTCGAACCAAAAGTTTGAGTGAATCAGGGCAAGTTAGGAAATTGAAATGAAGGATGCTTGGTTTGGAAGAGATGGTAATTGAATAACTGGATCGAGCTTCAAAGAGAATTGATATTTGCTTAATTACACTAAGCTAAGTTTTAGATAACTAGGTCGGACTGGTTGTGGTTGTCAATTGAATTAAACATATACTTTGTAAAAAATCCATATATTGAATGAAATACTAGTTAATAATGGTATATTATTTAAATAAATTTAGACCATTAAAGTATAGAATCAGTATAAACAATGTTTTACGTTTTATTAATAGATATTTATTGATAAATTTATAGAAAATTTACTGGGATTCCTAAGTTGAAATTAAAGCACAATCTATAGAATTTTCGAAACAGAACCAAAAATTCCAATTTTTTCTACGACCGGAACCGATCGAAAAAGGTAAATGCAAACCTTGCATTTGAGTGAATCTACTTGATCACAGCTTCATATTTGTACTGTACTTGAGTTTTGAGTCAATCATTTCTCTGGGCTTCTTGCCTTGATGATTGAGAAATCCATATATCCAAATTTGATTTGTAGAAATCCTGCAAAAAAGGCAGGTTAATAGCATGCTAAATCATTTCGCATACCGAATAACATAGCTATAAACCACCTTGCGGATGAATTACACCAGAGCCTCCTATTTGGTTTTTCATTTATTCAGATTTAGTCATTTTTTTAGTTTGCATTAGCATATTACCGAATTCTTTTCTCGCCTGAATTATTACATTAATTATATTCCTACTAAAAAAATACCCAAAACATGTAATTAATCAATAATAAAAATAAATAGTAATTATATTCTGTGAGACAACTATGGGACCTAATTCAACTTAACGTCTTTCCTTAAGTATCAGTGCCAGTACAAAGGAAGATCGGTTCCAATACCTTTTCAATTGTTAATGTTTATAAGAAACTAATCAATATTAATGAAACTTTTCCATGGTCTACTAAGATTTGGAAGATGCATGGACCGATGAAAAACAACTTTCTTCTACGGAATGTTAATGCTAGGGTCGTTCAAAAAAAAAAAAAATTGTTCAGTATGCACCTCATTCCAAATGTGTGCTATGTGATAATGCTACTGAAAAGACCATCTATTTTCGTATGTCTATATTCTTATGTGCTCTAGACTTATATCCTTGCATAAGCATCCTACATGCAGTTCAATTAAGTGGTATATCATTTTCAGTGCAACCAGATGGAGAACCCCCAAGGCAACAATTCTACTGATGATGTTAAAGAGGTTCATCACAATTATTTGGAGTGAAATGAATAACCAGATTTCCAACATGAAGGTCGATGTGAGACATATCAAATTTTATGTTGTCGGATTATTCGAGACATATAAAAAAGTGGTGGAGATCTGAGAACCGTGACAAGGGCTGACATAGGCTAGTTATGTTATTTTTTTGTATTTTCTGGATCATTTTTGTTTTCATGATTTATGGTTATATTTATCTTTCTTTTGCTCAACATATTGGAGATGGGGTCCTTTAGACCTTTTAACTTAAAAAAATAGTAACTAGTTTCAAATATATTAATCATATATATCTTTTGGTTCTAAGATGCCCCATCGATGTTTAAAGAATACAGATCAACTTCAAAACTGAATTTATTATGATGGTAAGAGAAAATTTTGAAATTTCATACCTTTAATATAGTAAAACCAAAATCAATTATCTTTATTAATGGTTGTCTTGTAAGCGCAAACTTTTGATTCAACCGCAAACTTCCCAAAATGCCCATATATATAACTTTTTAGCTTTAAAATGCTATTTCGTACGATTTTCCCCATAAACTGGAAGATAAATTTCCTCACAGTTGTATTAGATACCTTCAAACAAATGTCCTCAAACATCTCTTGAAAATCATATATAATAACTACATTTTCTACACAAATTCAAATTGTCTTTCATTCAGTAATAACAAATTTTAAAATTACTTGCAAACATGATCTAATAAATTTCTGTTGTAAAATCGCACTTTGTAATTAATAGTACCAAGGTTGTCACGATGCCAAGTCGAGCCACTACCGTCTAGAAGATTAGCCGACAAACCACCCGACTAGCCGTGACTAGTCAACAGGTCTTTTATATACATATATTTATTAGAACTAAATATATAATATAATTATATATAATTATAAATTTATAATAAGTTCAAATTCAACAAAGATAACATAATAACAGGTTCAAATTCAACAAATATCCATAATTGTAACACCCTATGTCCGTTAATGTCACTCACAAAGGGAATGCATTAACTTTTCATGAAGCATTGTAAGTAAACAGAACAAAATATTACAAGACAGATTCGTAAAGTAGTACTTGAAAATTTTAAAACTTCATTGCAACGGAAAACAGAAATATGTTTGGTTACATTTTTCAAAACCACAATACCAAAACCCAAGTAGAACAAATATCAGTCTTGTACAAAAGCCTTCGGAGTACGTAATTTTAAAAACCATAATCCCCAATAGAGATTGCCATAAAAAGCTAGAATTAAAGCCAATCCATACTTCAAGAACTTCAAGCCGAGAGAAATCCGAATCAAGCTTCAGTGTTTCCTCTCTGAGAACCTAGGGGGAAAACGGAAAGAAAGGAGGCGAAAACAAACGAGGTCAGACGTAAAGCCTGGCGAGTCCAGTGACTTTCAGCATATGAACAGATAATAATTATCATGACATGTAAACAAAGCTGGATGGGAGATAGTAGTAACAGAAATAGCAGGTATATACTTAAGTTAAACAGAAGAAACAGAATGACGTAGACCAGCTATGCTTCTTACTTATATCTTACTTCTCTGCACTAATACTAGAATAACAGGATTAGGTGTTACCCTAATGTTTAAACTGAAACAGAAACGGAGATAGAATGATCTCTAGAACAGAATGCTAGTAATGGGCATTTACCACCCCAATAGAGACAGACGGTACAGAAACAGAATGCTAGTAATGGGCCTTTACCACCCCAACTAATGGACCTTTACTACCCCAACAGAGACAGACGGTATAGAAATAGAATCAGAGATGGAAATAGAATTATCCTTATGGAAAGAGAACGTTAGAATTAGGTGTACACTAGTAATGGGCCTTTACCACCCTAACAGACGGTACCACACAGAAACAGATAGCTATTGCACCCCAACAGAAACAGACGGCACCCCAATAAAATTAGACAGAACTAGGTGTACCTTAAATCCTACCCCAAGCGATCGACTCCCCAATACATAAATACCTTGTGTTGGCCCCACAGTAGGGTGTATCACTCCCTAAAGTGGCAACCTACGAAGAGACACAGACCTATTTACAGATGTCACGGCGTCTTAACTTCCTCAGAGAAGACCGGATCCAAGCACGCACATAACCCGGTTGGAACGCGCCATCAACACCCCTCGCTATTATCAGAATGAACCTCTTATATTTAGTTCAGTAAGCATGCCCGGACCCCTACCTAGTACTGGGTCATAGTTTTGATACCAGAAAGGGTAACTGACTAATATGGGTCCCACACAACAGATGACACAAGTAATTACCCCTCCTAACCTTGTGTCCCCAGACTAACAGATTTCAGATTTCATATTAACCAGTTCTCAGATCAGACATACAGGTTAACAAGTTTACAGGCTAACAGATCAGATGTATGGATTGATAGTCTTACAGATGGTTTCACCTAACACGTTTTATGCATCATTTTTATCTTTGATCAGCATTCATTAATTATTAATGCACAGACCTCTCACATTAGGTCGATAGCTTGTGGCCGTTGGATGTGCTGGGTGGTTCTGGGCAGACTTCTGCCACAAGCCGGACCTAACCTCGTGTCTAAGAATCTTTTAGTTATGCCTAAGACCTCTCACATTAGACTGACGGTTTGCGGTTGCTGGTTAGGCCGGTTGGTTCCGGGCAGACTTCTACCACAAATTGAGTCTAACCTCGTGTCTCGGCATGTTTATCTTAGCCAATGTATTCATTCACAGATTATGCCAATATCAGACTAATTATATCAATTTAACAAATTACACTTCTTTACAAGTTACTGTAGATTTCTAAAAGTTCCATTAACATGTTTTGCTCAATCTTAGATCGAGCATACGGATTACATACCCAAATCACAATTTTTAGTTTCAACAAATTTAGCAGATTAGGCAATTTAACAGATTTAAACGTCTCTTAAAGTTCCATTGACATATCTTGCCTAATCAAAAATTAAGCCTATAAACTACATGCCTAAATTATGGTCATAATTCTCAATATAACATGTATCCCAAATTTTAGTCAAATTGTACAATATAGATTATTCTCCAGTCACTATCCACAATACAAACTATGCCAAACTATAGCCTTTGATTTCAGTGCATGTCAATTACACAAAAATCCCGATTTAGGCGTATTCACAACTAGTTATCCTTATTTTAATATAGCTTTTTCAGGCCTAAGTCACATATCCTTTTCTTCTAAGTCATGGATCGTTATATAAAATATGCCCAAATCTAGATCTTAAATTACAACATCTCAAAATCAGATCAAGAATTATAACATGCATTATGTCCCCAAATTACAAGTCATATGTTATCATATAATAATTCTACTTCTTCCAAATCATAAATCGTCCTATATAGTATGCCTAGAACTAGATTTTAAATTACAACATATGTTGTGTTCTAAAATCAGTCACAAATCAATTATGTCCCATTATGCATCATTCAATATTTTCCCCAAATTTAGCGTTCGTGCGTTCATCTCTTATGAGATTTGGCTCAGGCTCATGGTAGGCTGGCTACAAAAACAGAAAGGAAGAAGGGAGGATGAGACACAAAATAGTTACAATAATACTAATGAGATAGATCTATACAGAAAAACATATCTGATAAACAGGAATATGCATAATCTCGGATTCAGATCTATAACAATGTCAAGATCAAAATTAAATTTCATATCTGAAAATAACTGTACTCACCTTAGTTGGATTCTAAAAGAAGTAGGTGTAGTTGTTCTCTTTTAATCCTATTCAGATTGGAAGAAGAAGAAGCACTAGTTCTAGCTTAGCTTTCAGCATAGTAGAGATGCCCTTGATTTTGTGTGGAGAAAACAATAGGTCTAGGGGTGTTTATATAGTGTAGAAGCCAAGGAATCAAGTGCACAAAACAGTCCAGGTGCCGAAATCGTGACCTGGCCCGAAATGACTGGGTAGGTCGACCCCTAGGTCGACTTTCCTTAGGGGAGGTCGACCCACAGGTCGACCCCTAAGTCGACCTCCCTTGAGGGAGGTCGACTCCCTGGTCAACCTGCCTGCCTGGGCGGGAATTTTCCAGCCCAGCCCACTTCTGCGATTTTGAAAGTTTTTGAATTCTATTTGGGCTAGTTTATTTTATTATTTAATTTATGAATTTCCTTGAATCTTCTTAAGGCCATAACTTCTTCATATGGTGTCCGATTTACGCAAACTTGGACTATATTCCAAGCAGAATTCCGAGATGAACGCAATGGCATAACCTGTTTCCCTTAATTCTTCTTCTAAAATTAAGTGTTATTAAATCTGTTAATTTAATATTCCGAAAATACGTTGTGCTACATTCTCCCTTCTTTAAAGGATTTCGTCCCCGAAATCTCTAAGTTAAGGAGAATGCATATCCTACCATCCAACATCCATCTACTCAACCATCAATCACAGGCATCCATTGTCCTTAGTAAATTTCTAATGTTGTATGAACATATGCAAAAGTGTGTATATATGTCCCTTGTCTAATGCAAAAATCAGGCGGTCTACCATTATGTTGACTTCCTTAATGCGAATTATGTTAGTGCCATGAGTCCAATTATGTATGCAAGCTATCCTATTTGATACATATCATTTCTATATGTGTGTGCAACCATTCATCCAAATGCAACATCCATGTGATGAGTCAATCATTTTGCATCCACAAAAATTGAAAATGCACACACACCCATATGCAGTATGAGAGTGTTTTTGAGCCGATCTAGTGCCTAGTGTGTGTATATACATCCATGAGCAACCACTAGTAACCACTTGCATCTACTTGCAACCATCAAACATAACATGTCTCAAACACATGTTTACACCCATTAGTTTCTACCTAAAGGTCGAAGACTCGATCGATAGGATACAGCCGAGTGATAGAAGCAAGTACAATTAAAACAAAAGCTTTATTCCCATTAGTCATAGGTTAAGAGAATAATTCCCTAAGTATCAACCCCGAAGACCGAAATCAACATCAGATTGACACTCAGAGAATTACTCCCATTAAACAATGTCAAAACTGGAAATCTACTTCATGCTTCGAGTAAAACCCCTAACCTTATCAAAAATATCCAGGTACTTACAGACTACTGGTACAGATCAGATTATTAAATGATTCTTAAGAAACTAAGCATGAGAAAGCCTAACCATATCTACAAAACCCAAAATGTATGCGTCAAAGTCAACTTAACGCCTAACACAGATCCCCTTAAACCCCAACCTATCACAAACAGATGAGTCGTAACCCTTATGGGGTTTGAGACTGTAGCGGGATCAGAAACAAGACTAGTATTAAAGTGCAGAGACTTAACTACAGAATCAAAATGTCAGAATCAGAAAGAGTTCTACTTAGTAACCAGATATGGAAGTTGAACCTTCTCAGAAATTTTCCTACCTCTATCCTGTCTGCCAGCCCCAAGAGCATTCACCTACCCTCCAGAAGTAGGTCCTATCCTCTGTCCTTGCCCTCGTTTCTTCGGGCAGTCCCTAGTGAAGTGTCCCATCTCACCACAGTTGAAGCAAGTGCCCTTCCTCTTTCTGAAATCCTTGTTCAGATGAGTCAAGCTTCCACAAGTAAAGCACTTTTTCTTCTTCTTATCCTCAGACTTTTCATCCTTCTTTTGTGTTTACTTTTTGGGCCACGCTTTCTTGTTCTGTGGTCCTTCGAGCTTTTCTTCTTTCTTCTCACCTTTGGCTTCCTCTTTATGCATCAACACCATGTCAACCAATTTCTCGAAGGTAGCCCCCATAGGAATGTGGGACATCGCCAATCCATGTAATAGCTAATTCAAACCTTTAGCAAATCTCAGTGCCTTCTTATGCGGTGTATTTATCAAATCTAAGCCGAATCTTGCTAACTGATTAAATTTGTTGACGTATTCCCTCACCGACAAACTTCCTTGCTTCAAAGCCAAGAATCTCTCCATGTATAAACTCTCTTCCGCTCGTGAAAGGAATTTCAACTCAAACCTCCGTCTGAAATCCATCCAAGTTTCCACTGCACGTTCTCCATTCGTAACCTCCCCCCAAAATGAGGCTTCGTCCTTAAGTAACCATACAGCCAACTGTATCTTCTGCCTATCGTCCACTTCGAAGATAACGAACAAATCTTCTGTTTCCTTGAGCCAGTTTCTTGCTTCCACAAATGATTCAGTCCCATTAAAGTTCTTTCTGCCCATAGCTCGGAAGTCTCTACATGTCTTCGAGAAAGCATTCACACGTGGAGGAGGAGGAAGGGGAGGAGAAGGAGCATCTGCTGGGCCTGCGGCATTAGCCCTTGCCTCCGGACACCTTCTGAACCAGCCTGGTATCTGTACGCCCTCGGGTATTTCGGGTTGATCAGCCATGCTGAAAGGAAAAAGGGAAAGATTCAAAATGGAGCATTCGAAAGATAGATATATGGCTATTCGGGATTATGTTTTTCATAAAAACTTTTCTTTTAAAATTACTCACTTTAAGACATGTTTTTGAAAATTCTTCTTTCCTAAAATGCTTTTGAAAACAGTTTTCAAAATCTTTTAACTGTTCTGGCAACCTTCATCTCTGATACCAAGTGTAACACCCCAAGTCCGTTAATGTCACTCACAAAGGGAATGCATTAACTTTTCATGAAGCATTATAAGTAAACAGAACAAAATATTACAAGACAAATACGTAAAGTAGTACATGAAAATTTTAAAACTTCATTGCAACGGAAAACAGAAATTTGTTTGGTTACATTTTTTAAAACCACAATACCAAAACCCAAGTACAACAAATATCAGTCTTGTACAAAAGCCTTCGGAGTACATAATTTTAAAAACCATAATCCCCAACAGAGATTGCCATAAAAAGCTAGAATCAATGCCAAGCCATACTTCAAGCACTTCAAGCCAAGAGAAATCCGAATCAAGCTTCAGTGTTTCCTCCCTGAGAACCTGGGAGGAAAACGGAAAGAAAGGAGGCAAAAACAAACGAGGTCAGACGTAAAGTCTGGCGAGTCCAGTGACTTTCAGCACATGAACATATAATAATTATCATGACATGTAAATAAAGCTGGATGGGAGATAGTAGTAACAGAAATAGCAGGTATACTTAAGTTAAACAGAAAAAACTTAATGATATAGATCAGCTATGCTTCTTACTTATATCTTACTTCTCTGTACTAATACTAGAATAACAGGATTAGGTGTTACCCTAATAGTTAAACTGAAACAGAAACGGAGACAGAATGATCTCTAAAACAGAATGCTAGTAGTGGGCCTTTACCACCCCAATAGAGACAGACGGTACAGAAACAGAATGCTAGTAATGGGTGTAACAACCCGAATTTTTACAACACGTTAAATCAAGAATCAAGGCAGGATTTAATTTTAAATTCTGAATCAAGTAAAACGGGCTATGCCATTGCGTTCGTCTCGGAAAAATACGCGAAATAGAGTCCGAGTTTTCGAGAATCGGAGTCCGTATGACCCGTTAAAGGCCCAAAGAAGATTTCTGAAAAATTTGAATTTCGGAAACAGTTTTGGAAAGCAGATCTGGAGCTAGGCGGGAAGTTTCCCCGCCTAGGCCATGTCGACAGGGCTGTCGACAGGCCTGTCGACTTGGGCCCAGACCAAGTCGACAGCCCTGTCGACTTGCCTGTCGACAGGGGGTGGCCGGGGCAAGCTGCCTGGTGCACCTGCTTGGCTCACCTGGTCTTGTTCTTGGGCTGGTTCTGGAAGCTTCCGAGATCTGATGGTCCTAATCTATCCTAGGGTTAATCTAAGGGCCTAAAACTATCCTAATCTCTATAAAAACACCCCTAAGCCCCCCCTAAACCCTCATAACTCACCCTCTCCACGAAGTGCTGCCCAAATGCAAGGTGATCATGGCCTCCATCTCAAATCCCTAGAGCCTATGCATTCAAATCGGGTTCAAATCAAAGGATGCAAGCTTGCTACACCAAATAGAGGCCAAATCAACATTTCTATGCGAGTTTTGTGATGGTTCTTCATCAAAGGAGCCACCTTTCTTCGTCATAATGATGCATGATCCCTTTCCTAAGCCTTGCCTAGGTAAGTTCTAGCTACTTTTAGATGGAACGGTAGTTTTGATAATGACATGGGATAAAATGAGGCTAAACATGATTATGCGAACTTATATGAACCTTACCTCGCCCCTTGTGTTCATGGTTATGATTTTAGGCCATGTGAGTGACTTAATCATGCCTCTCATGCTATGCATAGCCTAGTTTAACTTGCAAGTTTGGATCTTTATGCATGAAATGCTAGCATAAACCTTTAGGAACCACTTATGTGTGAAACATTGGCTAAGACAAGATTTTGGGGCTTATGCATGTTTATGAACCCAAGCCCCTTATGTTATCATGCAAGTTTGTGGCCAAATCCTTTATGAGATTATGCATGCTTATGGCCAATCCCCTCTTTTAAGTTGTGCATGTTTATGGCCAAACTCTTTTTGATAATATGCATGTTGTGGCCGAATTCCCTTGTGACATTTTGTGTGTTTATGGCCAAAACCCTTTTTATGACACTATGCATGTTCGAGGCCAATTTGTAGTCATAGTATTCCTACTATGTTGACTCGTCTATACTTACGTTGGAAACACGTTTTGGGGTTAGGTTAGACGAGCGTGAATATACATGAGAAACTTAACTTGAAGTTCCATGAAATATGATGTGAAACATGATTTGGGTCAAATGGGTATAACATGACAACATGCAACATTGAATATAGCATGTAAGTTAACATGTAAATATGCATAATCATAAGCTTGGGAATTTACCTATTAAGTTAGGTCTACCCATTGGGAATTTACCTATTAAGTTAGGTCTACCCAATTGCTTGAAAACTTGACTATGAACATGACACTAGACTAAACATGAAAGTGGCCAACTCGAGGTTGGGTTGAGTTTGCAACGTAAAACTACCCGGAACCGACCGGCCTAACTAGTAGTTGCAAACAATAGGACTCAATGTGAGAAGTTGGTCATGTTGTGCTTGAACCCGAGGTTAGACCAAGTTGTGGTGTAAATCTACTCGGACCCGCCCGGTTTAACTAGTAACCACAACAAAGTCTAATGTGAGAGGTTGGGGTGCATTAAATAATTAATGCCACATAGTAGGGTTAAGTTAATTTGATTAATGAGGCTTAACCAAATATGACATGGACAAATGGGTTAAGTAATTTAATTAGGCTAATGATACTTAACAAAACATGACAGGGTTGGGTAGGTTAAGTAACTTGATTTGTCTAACGACACTTGACCATTTTTATACGACGAGGGGACGGGATTAAGTTAACCAACACTTAATCAATCCAATACGATAACTTGATAAGGTTAAGTAAATTTTCTTATTGACACTTAACCGTATAATACAGTTAATGGATGAGGTTAAGATTAGACTTAACTAATCTAAACATGGTAATCGGATGGGGTTAAGTTAGCCTAGACTTAATTAATCCAACTTGGTAATTTAATGGGGTTAAGATAAACACTTAACTAATTTAACACGATGATTTGATGAGGTTAAGTTAACCTATACTTAACCAATCTAACGTAAAAACATGATAAGGCTAAGTCACGAATCGTTTCGAATACGCTTGACCGATTTGACTCGGTAATTTGATAGGGTCAAATTAATATATATACTTAACCAATCTAAAATGATAATTAGACGAGGTTAAGTCATGGATTGCTTGATATACTTAACCAACTTGACACATGGTCTGTAGGGTTAAGTCTTGGACTCGGACACTTAGCCAGTTTCGACATGTTTTGTAGACGGGTTAAGTTGTGAACTTAAGTGACACTTAACCCATTAGATAAACCCTAATTCGGAGGATTAGGTAAATAACCATAGTTAACAAGGATAATGGAAATAAGGCTAAGTGGTAAACCTTAGTTAAGGGAAACTAAGTAATAATTCTTAGTCAAAGACATTTGGACCACTTCTGAGATAGATTAGTAACCCGATACGTTAGGTCAACATTTAAGTATGCGTGTAGGAGCAGGCTATCTGATTTGGATAAAGGCTCCAACGAACTGGGTAACGAAGCAGCGGCTTCGGGGAACGTGAGGATATTCTTGGGATCCCTCTGTGAGCTGCCAGGTCATTATACTAGGCTCACGAGAGGTTGAGGTCTGCGGTAGAAGAACCAAGAATATGCCTTGGTTGCTATGCAAGCGACCTAAAGACTGGGGTGGATAGCAGTGAGCCGGCGAATACATAAGATGCCCGAGATAGCAAGTTCGTCGATCATCTACCATCTTGAGTCAAGCGTGTACGTACGGAAAGGCAGGGAACACCCAACAGACCATAATTGCTATCTAATTATGGGTGAGGTAGGCCGTAGGATGTGGGCTGGCCGGAGTGTAGTTCTCATGCAAGATTTTCTCTTGTGTTGCCTTTCACTAGTTGAGGGAGGGGT
Source organism: Allium sativum (assembly GCA_030737875.1). NCBI lineage: Eukaryota > Viridiplantae > Streptophyta > Magnoliopsida > Asparagales > Amaryllidaceae > Allium > Allium sativum. The sequence continues at coordinate 10,903,891 of CM060920.1, forward strand.
CTCGTGGGACCATAGCCACGTGTAGAAAAGCAGACCTTAGTATCTGCATCGGCAGATAAATCTAAAGCTCCCGACCGAGTCCTGTATTTCTTGTTTTGCCCTGTGACAGGACTCGGATGGCACGATGTGATACATGTGCATACAGTTATAGAAAAACGATTCACGGTGATTGCGTGGGAAAAAGGGCGCGGTTGAGGGTTAGCGTAATCCCTAGTGGCCTAGGTGGTTTAACCCAAACCAAAATACGAAAGCGTGCAATAGGTAAGCGTAATCCCTAGTGGTGCTAGGTGGCGTAAGTCCTAGTAGTTCAAACGATGATTCATATGGAAGAGCCTAGCTAGAACAAGGGTGACAGTCCAAACGATTTCTAGGATAATACGACATGAGGAAGCCCGTACGAGGTACGGCAAAGGACTGAACTTATATACATGGAAAGAAACATATGATTTGAATAACCTATATATGCGATATATTAGGTTGACATGGACCATTACACGACTTTGAGTAAGGGACATTCATGGTTAACACATAACAAGGCTGGGATACTAGTACGGAGGGTGCAGAGCAAATATACATGTTAGATCTAAAATACATAATAGATACCGTGGGATGATAGACGGGGCAGATACCTTGGGATAATGTACTCGATAGAAATCTGACGATGTGATACCTTGACTTATCATAACACCGTAGTTTATCATGATACCTTAGTTTACCTTGCCACAATAGTTAAACCGGCTAGCCCGGTTTAGTTTATCTATCTTGTAGTTATCCTTATGTTTACTTTCAGTTTATGCATGTCATGTTACCTTTACCTGTTTTTATACTGGAAGTAGATAGGACTTACTCAGTCTTTTTGACTGACCCGTTTTGTTTCGCCTCTTTCCTTCCGTTTCCCCCCCCCAGGTTACAGGGAGGAAACAATGCAGTTTAGTTCGGACTTCTTCTGCTTGAAGGTCATCATGGATGGCTTGGACTTCTCTTGGCTATGGCTACTTTACTGTTTTTACTTGGGGAATAACTTATTAAAAAGTCTTTATGCTTCTTTACTATTGCAAGACAGGTTTTGTTGTACTCTGATGTAAAAGGCTTTAGACCTTATTTATTCATGTTATGAAAGTTTGATTTTACTTCCGCTATTTTATATGTTCTGTCTTGTGATATTTCTGTGCATGTTTACCAATAATGCCCCTCTAAAGCTAGTGCATTCCTTTGCGAGTGACCCTAGCGGAGGTGGGGTGTTACATTGGTATCAGAGCAGAAGGTTACCAGACTGGGCAAAAGTTTTTAAAGACCTTCTGAAAACTATTTGAAAATCGTTTATAAAGAAGCATTTTTCAAGAAAATTTTCTTTTAAAAAGAAAAAGGCTATTCCCCAAAGGCCATTAGCATTATCCTTGTTTCCTTGATTGAATCTCTTTTCCTTTCTTTCCTCCATCTGTAGTCACAGTGGTTTTGACTGCGACTAGTCTTTCTAGCTGCGTATGTGTTTCCCGTACGATGGAGGTGGTTCTCGAGAGACCGTTGCAGAGTTATGCATGAAAGGATAGTGAGAACAAGGATAAAGGATACGAGCTCAGGGATAAGCAACATGTTGGTATGGCTGAGTCCTAAAAGGAGGGAGAAAGATGAACAATGAAACCCATGACGAGAGAGTACCTTTGGCATGGTGAAACGGGACGGATAGTTAAGTATCATGGAACAGGGACAAGATCATTCGGAGGGCAATAGTATGCTCTCATTTCTAGGATACCTCAGAAGGAGGGTAACGATCTTGTTAAAGGTTTAGCTTTTCTTCTCTATCATCCTGTCGGGACTTTGTTTTGATCACCGCATCTTTTAAGTCCGCTTCGATAGTTGAGTCTCTGCACCTTAGTACTAGCGTAGTAGAGGATCCCGTTTTTGTCTCAAGTCCTATTGGAAGATTGGTCCATTTACTCATGGCTTGTTTGGATTTGAGAATGTCTATATCAAGTGTTGAGCTTGGAAATAATGCTTATGTTTATAAGTTGTGGATGGATTCTAGGGATGAAGTGGTTATCCAGTAAGGGGTGCCACTCTCGATTTCAGAAGAAGGGTAGTTAGACTCTTGGCTTGTTTTGGTAATACCCTTGAAGTATCGCGTAACCTTTTGGGTTCTGTCATGATTAGTTACTTAGAATCCCTAGAAGCCTTTGTTGGAAATTAGAAACCCGATCGAATGGTGTTCGCTAATAAGACGGATGGTTTACTTCGATTATGTATGGGCTATGGGAATTACCCTAGTAAGTGCGCACGGTAACTTGTTTACTTTCAAGAGAAAGTTTTTCTACGTGGAATACCTTATGGTACAAGGTCCAGGATTCACTAGTGAATTTTGAGGGCTCGCATGGAATAATGTGTATGCAGTCCTGTTTGCGCCAAGTATTCTAGAAGGAGAATAAGTGCAAGTGGAACGAGAGGCGACGAGGAAATGAGTTCCAACTCATGATATGGAAACAGGAAATAAGAAGCTGCGAAATCGTGAAGAAAAAGGGGCGGTCAAGGCACGATGGAACTAAGCTCAAGGTAATGCGACTCAAGAGACTGAAGACTAAATACGTGCATGATATCTCTTTTGGGAATATATCCTCGATCCCTGTTTTTCTGTTGAGCTTGCTTGTAGGCTATCTTTTATGGATATCCTCTCGGTCCTGTCTCTGTTACAAACCCCGTACGGAGTTTGTTTTGTTTATCTTCTCGACCCTGTTTCAGGGAATCTTAGGTAGAACCCTGTGGATGTAAACATGTATTTGAAACATGTTATGGTTGATATGGTTGCAAATGGTTGCAAGTGGTTGCTCGTGGATGCGCGAATTTACGTTAGACAGTAGCTCGACTCGGTCACATTTCATATTGCATATGCACGAGTATTTGTTTATGGATGAAATTGAATGTGTTATCATGCGGATATTGCATATGGTTGAATGTTTGTGCACGCATATAGTGTATATGATTAGGACTATTTGCATACATGATGGATTCATAGCACTAAACATGTTTTTGCATTCAAAAGATTTTCAGGCCTGATCATTAGCATTAGCTAAGGAACATGTACACACACGTTTTGCATATATTCATATGGCATTAGAAATCATCTAAGGACAATGGTTGCTTGTGGATGATGTTTTGAGTAGATGGATGATGGATGGTAGGATATGTTCTTCCTAACTTGGAGATTTCGGGGACGAAATCCTAAAAGATGGGGAGAATGTAACAACCCGAATTTTTACAACACGTTAAATCAAGAATCAAGGCAGGATTTAATTTTAAATTCTGAATCAAGTAAAACGGGCTATGCCATTGCGTTCGTCTCGGAAAAATACGCGAAATAGAGTCCGAGTTTTCGAGAATCGGAGTCCGTATGACCCGTTAAAGGCCCAAAGAAGATTTCTGACAAATTTGAATTTCGGAAACAGTTTTGGAAAGCAGATCTGGAGCTAGGCGGGAAGTTTCCCCGCCTAGGCCATGTCGACAGGGCTGTCGACAGGCCTGTCGACTTGCCTGTCGACAGGGGGTGGCCGGGGCAAGCTTCCTGGTGCACCTGCTTGGCTCACCTGGTCTTGTTCTTGGGCTGGTTCTGGAAGCTTCCGAGATCTGATGGTCCTAATCTATCCTAGGGTTAATCTAAGGGCCTAAAACTATCCTAATCTCTATAAAAACACCCCTAAGCCCCCCCTAAACCCTCATAACTCACCCTCTCCACGAAGTGCTGCCCAAATGCAAGGTGATCATGGCCTCCATCTCAAATCCCTAGAGCCTATGCATTCAAATCGGGTTCAAATCAAAGGATGCAAGCTTGCTACACCAAATAGAGGCCAAATCAACATTTCTATGCGAGTTTTGTGATGGTTCTTCATCAAAGGAGCAACCTTTCTTCGTCATAATGATGCATGATCCCTTTTCTAAGCCTTGCCTAGGTAAGTTCTAGCTACTTTTAGATGGAACGGTAGTTTTGATAATGACATGGGATAAAATGAGGCTAAACATGATTATGCGAACTTATATGAACCTTACCTCGCCCCTTGTGTTCATGGTTATGATTTTAGGCCATGTGAGTGACTTAATCATGCCTCTCATGCTATGCATAGCCTAGTTTAACTTGCAAGTTTGGATCTTTATGCATGAAATGCTAGCATAAACCTTTAGGAACCACTTATGTGTGAAACATTGGCTAAGACAAGATTTTGGGGCTTATGCATGTTTATGAACCCAAGCCCCTTATGTTATCATGCAAGTTTGTGGCCAAATCCTTTATGAGATTATGCATGCTTATGGCCAATCCCCTCTTTTAAGTTGTGCATGTTTATGGCCAAACTCTTTTTGATAATATGCATGTTGTGGCCGAATTCCCTTGTGACATTTTGTGTGTTTATGGCCAAAACCCTTTTTATGACACTATGCATGTTCGAGGCCAATTTGTAGTCATAGTATTCCTACTATGTTGACTCGTCTATACTTACGTTGGAAACACGTTTTGGGGTTAGGTTAGACGAGCGTGAATATACATGAGAAACTTAACTTGAAGTTCCATGAAATATGATGTGAAACATGATTTGGGTCAAATGGGTATAACATGACAACATGCAACATTGAATATAGCATGTAAGTTAACATGTAAATATGCATAATCATAAGCTTGGGAATTTACCTATTAAGTTAGGTCTACCCATTGGGAATTTACCTATTAAGTTAGGTCTACCCAATTGCTTGAAAACTTGACTATGAACATGACACTAGACTAAACATGAAAGTGGCCAACTCGAGGTTGGGTTGAGTTTGCAACGTAAAACTACCCGGAACCGACCGGCCTAACTAGTAGTTGCAAACAATAGGACTCAATGTGAGAAGTTGGTCATGTTGTGCTTGAACCCGAGGTTAGACCAAGTTGTGGTGTAAATCTACCCGGACCCGCCCGGCTTAACTAGTAACCACAACAAAGTCTAATGTGAGAGGTTGGGGTGCATTAAATAATTAATGCCACATAGTAGGGTTAAGTTAATTTGATTAATGAGGCTTAACCAAATATGACATGGACAAATGGGTTAAGTAATTTGATTAGGCTAATGATACTTAACAAAACATGACAGGGTTGGGTAGGTTAAGTAACTTGATTTGTCTAACGACACTTGACCATTTTTATACGACGAGGGGACGGGATTAAGTTAACCAACACTTAATCAATCCAATACGATAACTTGATAAGGTTAAGTAAATTTTCTTATTGACACTTAACCGTATAATACAGTTAATGGATGAGGTTAAGATTAGACTTAACTAATCTAAACATGGTAATCGGATGGGGTTAAGTTAGCCTAGACTTAATTAATCCAACTTGGTAATTTAATGGGGTTAAGATAAACACTTAACTAATTTAACACGATGATTTGATGAGGTTAAGTTAACCTATACTTAACCAATCTAACGTAAAAACATGATAAGGCTAAGTCACGAATCGTTTCGAATACGCTTGACCGATTTGACTCGGTAATTTGATAGGGTCAAATTAATATATATACTTAACCAATCTAAAATGATAATTAGACGAGGTTAAGTCATGGATTGCTTGATATACTTAACCAACTTGACACATGGTCTGTAGGGTTAAGTCTTGGACTCGGACACTTAGCCAGTTTCGACATGTTTTGTAGACGGGTTAAGTTGTGAACTTAAGTGACACTTAACCCATTAGATAAACCCTAATTCGGAGGATTAGGTAAATAACCATAGTTAACAAGGATAATGGAAATAAGGCTAAGTGGTAAACCTTAGTTAAGGGAAACTAAGTAATAATTCTTAGTCAAAGACATTTGGACCACTTCTGAGATAGATTAGTAACCCGATACGTTAGGTCAACATTTAAGTATGCGTGTAGGAGCAGGCTATCTGATTTAGATAAAGGCTCCAACGAACTGGGTAACGAAGCAGCGGCTTCGGGGAACGTGAGGATATTCTTGGGATCCCTCTGTGAGCTGCCAGGTCATTATACTAGGCTCACGAGAGGTTGAGGTCTGCGGTAGAAGAACCAAGAATATGCCTTGGTTGCTATGCGAGCGACCTAAAGACTGGGGTGGATAGCAGTGAGCCGGCGAATACATAAGATGCCCGAGATAGCAAGTTCGTCGATCATCTACCATCTTGAGTCAAGCGTGTACGTACGGAAAGGCAGGGAACACCCAACAGACCATAATTGCTATCTAATTATGGGTGAGGTAGGCCGTAGGATGTGGGCTGGCCGGAGTGTAGTTCTCATGCAAGATTTTCTCTTGTGTTGCCTTTCACTAGTTGAGGGAGGGGTCTCGTGGGACCATAGCCACGTGTAGAAAAGCAGACCTTAGTATCTGCATCGGCAGATAAATCTAAAGCTCCCGACCGAGTCCTGTATTTCTTGTTTTGCCCTGTGACAGGACTCGGATGGCACGATGTGATACATGTGCATACAGTTATAGAAAAACGATTCACGGTGATTGCGTGGGAAAAAGGGCGCGGTTGAGGGTTAGCGTAATCCCTAGTGGCCTAGGTGGTTTAACCCAAACCAAAATACGAAAGCGTGCAATAGGTAAGCGTAATCCCTAGTGGTGTTAGGTGGCGTAAGTCCTAGTAGTTCAAACGATGATTCATATGGAAGAGCCTAGCTAGAACAAGGGTGACAGTCCAAACGATTTCTAGGATAATACGACATGAGGAAGCCCGTACGAGGTACGGCAAAGGACTGAACTTATATACATGGAAAGAAACATATGATTTGAATAACCTATATATGCGATATATTAGGTTGACATGGACCATTACACGACTTTGAGTAAGGGACATTCATGGTTAACACATAACAAGGCTGGGATACTAGTACGGAGGGTGCAGAGCAAATATACATGTTAGATCTAAAATACATAATAGATACCGTGGGATGATAGACGGGGCAGATACCTTGGGATAATGTACTCGATAGAAATCTGACGATGTGATACCTTGACTTATCATAACACCGTAGTTTATCATGATACCTTAGTTTACCTTGCCACAATAGTTAAACCGGCTAGCCCGGTTTAGTTTATCTATCTTGTAGTTATCCTTATGTTTACTTTCAGTTTATGCATGTCATGTTACCTTTACCTGTTTTTATACTGGAAGTAGATAGGACTTACTCAGTCTTTTTGACTGACCCGTTTTGTTTCGCCTCTTTCCTTCCGTTTCCCCCCCCCCCCAGGTTACAGGGAGGAAACAATGCAGTTTAGTTCGGACTTCTTCTGCTTGAAGGTCATCATGGATGGCTTGGACTTCTCTTGGCTATGGCTACTTTACTGTTTTTACTTGGGGAATAACTTATTAAAAAGTCTTTATGCTTCTTTACTATTGCAAGACAGGTTTTGTTGTACTCTGATGTAAAAGGCTTTAGACCTTATTTATTCATGTTATGAAAGTTTGATTTTACTTCCGCTATTTTATATGTTCTGTCTTGTGATATTTCTGTGCATGTTTACCAATAATGCCCCTCTAAAGCTAGTGCATTCCTTTGCGAGTGACCCTAGCGGAGGTGGGGTGTTACAATGGGCCTTTACCACCCCAACTAATGGACCTTTACTACCCTAACAGAGACAGACGGTACAGAAACAGAATTAGAGATGGAAACAGAATAATCCTTACGGAAACAGAATGTTCGAATTAGGTGTACACTAGTAGTGGGCCTTTACGACCCCAACAGATGGTACCACGCAGAAACAGACAGGTATTACACCCCAAAAGAAACAGACGGTACCCCAACAGAATTAGACAGAACTTGCTGCACCCTAAATCCTACCCCAAGCGATCGGCTCCCTAATACATAAATACCCTGTGCCGGCCCCACAGTAGGGTGTATCACTCCCTAAAGTGGCAACCTACGGAGAGACACAGACCTATTTATAGATGTCACGGCGTCTTAACTTCCTCAGAGCAGACCGGATCCATGCACGCACATGACCCGATTGGAACGCGCCATCAACACCCCTCGCCATTATTAGAATGAACCTCTTATAATTAGTTCAGTAAGCATGCCCGGACCCCTACCTAGTATTGGGTCATAGTTTTGATACCAGAAAGGGTCACTGACTAATATGGGTCCCACACAACAGATGACACAAGTAATTACCCCTCCTAACCTTGTGTCCCCAGACTAACAGATTTCAGATTTCAAATTAACTAGTTCTCAGATCAGACATATAGGTTAACAAGTTTACAGACTAACAGATCAGATGTACGGATTAACAGTCTTACAGAAGGTTTTACCTAACACGTTTTAGGCATCATTTTTGTCTTTGATCAGCATTCATTAATTATTAATGCACAGACCTCTAACATTAGGTCGATAGCTTGTGGCCGTTGGATGTGCCAGGCGGTTCCGGGCAGACTTCTGCCACAAGCCAGACCTAACCTCGTGTCTAAGCATCTTTTAGTTATGCCTACGACCTCTCACATTAGACTGACGGTTTGCAGTTGCTGGTTAGGCCGGTTGGTTCCGGGAAGACTTCTACCGCAAACTGAGTCTAACCTCATGTCTCGGCATGTTTATCTTAGCCAATGTATTCATTCACAGATTATGCCAATATCAGACTAATTATATCAATTTAACAGATTACACCTCTTTACAAGTTGCTGTAGATTTCTAAAAGTTCCATTAACATGTTTTGTTCAATCTTAGATTGAGCCTACGGATTACATACCCAAATTACAATTTTTAGTTTCAACAGATTTAGCAGATTAGGAAATTTAACAGATTTAAACATCTCTTGAAGCTCCATTGACATATCTTGCCTAATCATAAATTAAGCCTATAAATCTACATGCCCAAATTATGGTCATAATTCTCAATATAACATGTATCCCAAATTTTAGTCAAATTGTACAGTACAGATTATTCTCCAGTCACTATCCATAATACAAACTATGCCAAATTATAGCCTTTGATTTTAGTGCATTCCAATTACCCAAAAATCTCGATTTAGCGTATTTACAACTAGTTATCCCTATTTTAATATAGGTTTTTCAGGCCTAAGTCACATATCCTTTTCTTCCAAGTCATAAATCTTTATATAAAATATGCCCAAATCTAGATCTTAAATTACAACATCTCAAAATTAGATCAAGAATTATAACATGCATTATGTCCCCAAATTACAAGTCATATGTTATCATATGATAATTCTCCTTCTTCCAAATCATAAATCATCCTATATAGTATGCCTAGATCTAGATCTTAAATTACAACATATGTTTTGTTCTCAAATTAGTCACAAATCAGTTATGTCCCATTATGCATCATTCAATATTTTCCCCAAATTTATCGTTCGTGCGTTCATCCCTTATGAGATTTGGCTCAGGCTCATGGTAGCCTGGCCATAAACAGAAAGGAAGAAGGGAGGATGAGACACAGAATAGTTACAACAATATTAATAAGATAGATCTGTACAGAAAAACAGATCTGATAAACAGGAATATGCATAATCTCATATTCAGATATATAATAATGTCAAGATCATAATTAAATTTCATATCTGAAAATAACTGTACTCACCTTGGTTGGATTCTAAAAGAAGTAGGTGTAATTGTTCTCTTTTAATCCTTTTCAGATTGGAAGAAGAAGAAGCACTAGTTCTAGCTTAGGTTTCAGCAGAGTAGAGACGCCATTGATTTTGTGTAGAGAAAACAATAGGTCTAGGTGTGTTTATATAGTGTAGAAGCCAAGGAGTCAAGTGCAGAAAACAGTCCAAGTGCCGAAATCGTGATCTGGCCTGAAATGACTGGGTAGGTCGACCCCCAGGTCGACCCCTAGGTCGACCTCTTGGTCGACCTCCCTTAAGGGAGGCCGAATCCCTGGTCGACCTACCTGCCTGGGCAGGAATTTTCCCGCCTAGCCCAGTTATGCGATTTTGAAAGTTTTTGAATTCTATTTGGGCTGGTTTATTTTATTATTTAATTTCTGAATTTCCTTGAATCTTCTTAAGGCCATAAGTTCTTTATACTGTGTTCGATTTACGCAAACTTGGACTCTATTCCAAGCAGAATTCCGAGACGAATGCAATGGTGTAACCTATTTCCCTTAATTCTTCTTCTAAAAATTAAGTGTTATTAAATCTGTTAATTTAATATTCAGAAAATACGGGGTGCCACAAAAATAGATCATAAAACGAGTATGAACTCAAGCAAAATTATCTACCTCAATATCATCTCCATTTCCTTCTTCAACATTGGCATTGCTTAGATCGGGTAATGGTACACCATAATCATCCTCTACTTCTTCATCATCAAGAGGAATAGCTTCTTCATCCGAGTCTTCATCAACTAATCCAAATCTCGAACTAGTGTTACGACGAGTGTAGACCAACATCTCACTAGTAGAACCTGGTAGCAACGAGGTGCTGGGAGGAGCCAAAGAGGAGCAGCGGCGAGGAGCCGCGACGAGGTGCAAGGAGAAGCAATTAGGCTTTTTTTTCTATCGATGTTATTGATCTCGTCTGGTACAAATATCGATCTCGTCTTGGGTTTTATCGATGTCGATCAGAGATATTAGGGTTTTTGGGCCGGCTTAAGCCCACACTCGTCGAATTGAACAAGTCAACTGTCGTCGAACTTGATCGACTGACTAGTCGACTTGTCGTTGACTAATCGTTGACTTGTCGACGTGATAGCAGTAAATAGTACAAAATTAAAATTATTTAAAAAAGATACTGCAATTTAGAAATAAATATTTAAACTAACAACGCGTATTTTTGACTGAAAAATATAACTAAACATTCATGCAAATCATTTCGTCTTAAGTATATTAAACATATATGGTTTGTAAAAAACAATTCACATGCAGAACATATGACATAATAATCTGGAAACATATGTCGTAACGTTCGTTATTAATTGCCCTATTGTTTTGTTTCAAAACCTATGGCCAACAATTTTTTCAATTTTTGAAAAACACCTTGTCCAAACTGGTTAGGACACTTGGACATGATACAAGAGGTTATGGGTTTGATTTCCATTTTCGGGGTCCAACCCACATTTCATGTAGTACGTTATATTACCTAAAACTAATGTGTAACCCGTGCGTGACACACGATAATATTGTTAAAATAATATTTGTTATTTTAGTTTTAAAATGAGAATTTTGTTATGTAATATATGATAAATTTTGATGTGAAATACATAAAATACTAATTAAAATTCTAACTACTTTTTGTTTGTAATTTATAATCCATAGCTTACACAAACAATATGTATGTATATTTGAGAAAAAATAACTATTTTATTTAATATAGATATATATATATGTTGAAATTGATGTATGTTAGTAATTTATACGACGAATTAGCAAATACTGTTTAACAGAATTTGTTTAAATAAGTTAAACGTAAAATTACGAAGTTAGATTAAATATTTAGCATAGCAGGAAGAATTGAAGAAAAAAATTGCAAAAAAATGTATAAATTAATTATGGAGTTATTGATGTTCAAAAAATTTATGATGTAATACATGTTAAATTCTTGATATAAATAAATCATAACATATTCACAAACTAACTTTGTCATTATTGTTGATATACATTGTTCTTGTTATGTGATTTATACATCTTTATAGTTGCATGAAAAACTTTTTTTTTAATATGAATATACATAGTAAAATTGGCGTATATTTTTAAGAGCTATTAGAAAACTGAATTAAACACTCTCTAAGATTATTTAAATAATTAGAATGTTAGATTCCATGAGTAGTTTAAACATATGCACTGAAATAAAATATCATGAAAGAATTGAGAAGTTCAGCAAATAATTGTAGAAATGCTAAAATGTAGGCATTTAAAGCGAAAATTGTTTTCTTCAATTTATGATAAATTTATTGAGATAAGTGTACAATATATTATTTTATTATTATTATTTATTATATTATCTAAACTGTATTGCTTATTTAACTTATATTTGAAAGAATTTTCTTGGTCGTTTTTGTTGATATGAACATAGTTTACATTTCAAAACAACACATTTAGCATTAATTAGATGAATTAACAACAATTTATTGATTGAATTCATTTGTTAAATTTAAAATCACATAATTATTTTAAACATATTGACTTAAATTTACAATGTCAAGTGATATTGTGTAGTGTTTTTTAAATAATTAAATAAGTTTTAAAATGTGAGCGTTTGACATCAATATTACAATGCAATACACGATAAATATATTTACATAAATGATTTCACCTTTGAACTTGTGATAGTTATTTATGTGTATAATTTGTGTTATGTTATTAATATATTCATATATTTGATTTTTTTTCATTTTTGCCAATATGAATATAGTTAATCTTGATGTGATTTATTAAGCGAATCAGTGAACAAAAGTTTGCTAAAGTTATTTAAATATTTTTAATATTTTGTAATTAATTATAAAATGGTATTAAATGTAAAACGTAAGAAAAGAATTGAGAGAGACTTAAATGATTATTGAAAATTTAAAATGTAGGTATTTGAAACCCAAAAACACATTTTTGTCATTTTTTAGCATTTAAAAAAAATATTAGTTAGTTAAATTTATTTAAATTACTTAAATCTTGTGTTTTGTAACTAATATTAATATCGGACTTAAATATAAAATGTTAGCAGCTAACTACTAATAAATAATTGTACAAACTTTGAAATGTCTATATCAAAACGTAAAATGATAGAAGAAGTAAAATAATGTGAGAGAAATAGTAAGTGTAAAGTGAGAAACTAATTTAAGAGTAAAATATCTAAAGAGAATTAAGGAGGAGAGAAAACTCCTAGAATAAGGAGAGCACTTTAAAAGGTTCTGTTTTACTATTGTTTAATAGATTTGTATATAAAGTATCCATTTAAAAAAAAAACTTTCAATCTAGTATATGAAAAAAAAATACTACTCTAATCCTACTACGGTAACTTAGGGAAAAAAATTTATAAGGACCAATTAATTAAAAAAATTATCTTAAAGGACAAGCCACTAATAATTTACCCACAAGGACAGTAAATAGGCCAGCCCAACATAACCCCTATTTTATTAAGTTCTTTTTGTCATTTCCATCTTTTCACGGAAAACCTAATCGTTGACCGCCTTTTCCGAGAAGCCCTAGCCGCCTCCGACGATCAACTTCCACCACGTCACTGGCCGCCTCTTCCATCAAACCCTAATCGCCTCCGATAAACAACTTCCACCACGTCCCTTATCCTTCGCCGTCTTGCCAACACTCGTTGTCGCTACATTCTTCTTCTTCTTCATTAATCGTCTATCTCGTCCATATCTCAGTCTTCTCATCGATCTTCAACGCAAATTCTTTTCCTTGAATATTTTTTTGTAAAAACATAAAAGCAGTTTTTAGGTATCATTTTTATATTTTTCTAGGTATCATTTTTTTTATTTACCACTGTTTTATATTCGTTTGGTGTGTTTTTAATGTCGTATTTATTTTGTAGTTGTATTGTTGCATTATCTATGTATTACAGTCGAAATTATTTCATTACAATCAACCAAACTGTAATGTAACATTTCTTTACATTAGTTTTAGTTTTAAAATAGTGCAGAAGTTTTTAGGTATCATTTTGCTATTTTTTTAGGTATCAGTTTTCTTGTATTAATAGTGTTTTGCCGTTTTGTTTATAGTTTTGGTGCTATTTTACTTTTGTTCTTGTACTGCTGCATCGATTTTGCTACTCAGACGAATTTATTTCATTTTAATCAATCAAATTGTGATTCAAACATTTTATGTATTACTTTTGTCATTAAATATTATAATAGTTTTTAGGTATCAGTTTTATATTTTTTTAGGTATTAGTTTTTCAGTATTAACTGTGTTACAGATTTTAGGTATCAGTTTACTATTTTTTTAGGTATCATTTTTCCTGTTTTAACTATGTAATGTTTTTTTTTTCATGTGATTTTAGGTTTTCAGTTCGGTATCATTGTTGATATCAGTTTTATAACAAAGCAAGTATCAGTTTTTATCATTTTATTTCTTTAAAATACTTGTGTCTCGGATTTTTGGTGAAATTCAGTTGTAAAACATATGATGTTTTGTGTAACTTCAATATATTTTGTGTAACTTCAATATTATATTTGATGTAATACAGAATACAAAGTTGATGCACAAAATGCAAGTACAAAATTAACACAGCACCAAAATCATATGTTTCCTGTATTAACACAACACCTAGGATAAATTATTGTCTAGAATAGTGTTGTATGTAACTAGATTGTGTTTGAAAACCATGTTTTTTATTTCAGTTTTATATGTAAACAGTTTAAAATGTTTTGCAAATCAGTAATGACTATTATGTACATGTTGATGTATTGAACACTAGTCTTGATTATGTATATGTTCATGGATGGAATGATTTTAATGTTGGCGAGTTGGATGGTAAATTAATGATATCAAATTTTGTCAGTATTGATACTCTGAAAGTCATGCAGAAATGAATTTTTCAACAACTGATACCTAAAAGAAAGTAATACTGATACTTATAGAATCCAAAAAGTATAAAAAAAGAAAACTGATACCTACCTAATCCTAAAAATGATACCTAAATATTAAGAGAGAAAAAATAGAAAAAAACTGATACCTACTGCAGTATAAAAATGATAATTAAAAACTAATACCCATAAGCTGAGAACATTAATAAAACTAAAACTGATAGCGACCAATATATGAAATTGCTACCTAAAAAGTGCAAGCATGAAAATAACACAAAACTGATACCTATAGAGGCATATAACTGATACCCAGTAGCTAAAACAAAACAAATAGCATATTAAAGTGATACATAAAAGAGGTTAAAACTGATACTCAAAATGCAAGTCTCATACAAGTGTTCATAACAACATGATATCATCATCTTACCAACAACACGTCAATTTAAAAATAAAATATAAACACAATAAGCTATGAAGAATTTTTATTAAAAATATAAAACATTATGGACATTTCCAATGTATCAAACACCAATTTTCTAACGTATACAAGTACTATGGATTTTTCACCATAATTGAAGATTTGGTTCTTTGGAGAGAAATATACTGAGTGCCATTGAAGACTAAAACTAGGGTAGGAACATTTAGAGAGGAGCGTAGTATATAGAGGAGATCCAACACTTTTCTATTTTCCCCTATAAGGTAGTCATGTTTTTTTGTATTCTCATATGAAACAAATATTTGAAAATACATGTATTCCCTAAAACAAATGCAATTAAAATCAGTTTTTGTTATTGCAAGCTTGACAATTGCGATTGTTATGACCATAATCGTTGCACACTCCACTTCTATTTTGCTTGTTTTGAAATTATGCAAATCCTCCTTTTCTTTTTGATGACGGCCTCCCAGCTCCACGTCTTTCCTTCAAATGAGTTGAAAACCAAAATACGATCTAAGTACATTATTTTCCTACACAATCTAAGTACATAGAACACTGCTCCCCATTCTAAGCAAGCATTCATGCATTTACTTTTACTTGTACGCAATCCAGTCTTGAATTCAAGTAAACTCCAGCAAAATGCAGAATCTGCAAGTATTTCATACACAATCAAAACTTATACCAACATAATATTGGAAATTCAACTAGAAAATATAAAACTGATACCCAAAAAAATATAAAAATGATACCTAAAAACTGCTATGATGTAAATTCATGTTGAAAATATAAAACTGATACCTAAAAAAATATAAAAATGATACCCAAAAACTGCTATGATGTAAATTCATATTGAAAATATAAAACTGATACCTAAAAAAATATAAAAATGATAACTAAAAACTGCTATGATGTAAATTCATGTTGAAAATATAAAACTGATACCTAAAAAAATGTAAAAATGATACCTTAAAACTGCTATGATGTAAATTCAACTAGAATATATAAAACTCACACCTTAAAAAATATAAAAATGATACCTTAAATCTGCTATAATATTTAATAACAAAAGTAAAATAGAAAATGCTTACTTTCCACTTTGATTGATTAAAATGACATAATTTCATTTGAGTTGAATATATAATGCAACATTGCAAATACAAAACTGATATAACATCAAAATTATAAGGACAAAAGCATAACACTGTTAATTCAGAAAAATTAATACTTTCAAAATTAGGAAACTGATACCTAAAAATTGCTGCTAAATTCACAATCACAAAAAGTATTTTCCGTCGCTCAGTTTCATGCGTGGTTTCCATCTTCTTCCTCGATTTTTTGTCGTGCATGAAATCAGATTGCACAAACAATTTCTGAATCCGATTTGCGCGAGGAACAAATCATCGGTAATCTAGTCAACGAAATCCCAAATCAATACGCTCGAGAGTGATTTTGCGATCTGAGTCAAAAGAAAAAAACACGCTGGAGATTTTAGGGTTTTCGAGATCGAGAGAAACGCGCTGGAGATTTTAGGGTTTTCGATCGAGAGAAACGCACTGGAGATTTTAGGGTTTTTAATCGAGAGAAGCGCGATATACGAATGATGAAGAAAATAAATCAAAGCACGTGTAATAAAAAAGAATTAGTATATTGTTCTTGTGAATAAAATTTTAGTGGGCTGTCCTTATGGATAAAAAAGCCCTAAAATTTGTCCTTGTGGTCATTTTCTTGATTTACTTATTTGATTAACTTATTTTGGCTACAATATAATTTCTCAATCCATAAAGTGCAATCTCCAATACGATGAACTACCAATCAAATTCATGCAAATTTTTACAAGTCATGAATGATCATAAAGATCAACATATTGACATTACATCCCTCAATCAAATATCATCCCGAAAAGTTGCCTTTTCAAAATCAGATTCTAAAAATTCAGGAATAAAATCAAAGTCATTTGATGAGTCATCCTTACCCTGTGGAGTAGCCTCATATTCATCCATAAAATGTTTACTTCCAAAATCAAAGTCATTTGATGAGTCAAGCATTTGTGCATTTGTTGATCGTGTTGGGCAGCTTCACTTGATCCATCCATGATTTGTTGGTTTGTAAATTAAAATTTAAGAATTCCAGGTCAAAATCAATCTCAGTGCCATTCAACGAGTGCATTATTTGATGTTGCTGCTGCACTGCTTCAGATCCGCCCATAACACATTATTGCTTTCAAAATTGAAATCCAGAATTTCAGAAGCGAAATTAATTTGATTAACGGCCGAACCATTTGAAGAGTTAACGGTTTGCTGGTCATGCTGGATAGCTTCTGATTCACCCATAAGGTTGTTGCTTTTAAAATTGAAATTCAAAATTTCAGAATGAAATCCAGAATTGATGTCTACACCATTTGATGAATCAACTAATTGATGATCATGCCAAGCAACTTCAGGTGCTTCATTGATACCTAATAATTTAGTTTAAGTTAATGTACTATTGAATTTTTTTATCATCAATTTTTTTACATTACTTTTGTTTATGTTAGATAAAAATAAAATAAAATAAAATAATACTCCAACATGCAATTAATCAATAATATATAGTTATTAACAGAATAATTATATTTTCCTCCTCGTTTTCAAATATATCCAAGTACAAATTTGTATGTAGCTCTAACATAAGAAACAGTGATATCAGTTATTAGTAATTGTCCTGTTGTTCTATTTGACGGCCAGTGCCTAGCAATTCTATCATTTTTTTATATGAAAGTATTATTTAATTTTTGCTACTGTACTTTACTACAGTAATTTGTCTATTTGACTTATTTATTTCAGTTATGGTATAATTTCATAATCCATAATTATATCTTACATACAATGAACTATCACATTTATATAAATTTACGAAAACAAACTAATGAATGATCATAAAGATCAGCATTTTGATATCACATCCCGCCATTGCCAGTCTCATCAAACATTATCTAGAAAAGTGGCCTTTCCAAAATCAAATTCAAAAGATTCAGGAACAAAATCGAAGTCATTGGTGTGTCATTCTTACATTGCGGGGCAGCTTCAGATCCATCCATGAAATTATTGCCTTTATTATCAAAATCAAAATCAACATCAAAGCCATTTGATGTCTCAAGCATTTGTTGATCATGTTGGGCAGGTCATAACTTGTTATGTTAATTCTTTAGGTAAAAAAAATTATTCCATACATTGCAAATTAGAGCCATTTTCCAAAAATTAATAAGTTAAGTTATGCTTGTTTGTTATACGGTAGAGTTGAAAAATGCAAGCTAGCGCATCCAAAAAATGATGTTTGTGCAGTGTCTTTACAAACTATAAACATGCATTGGCTGGATAGGGAAACATTTAAGTTCTGCTATTTGTTAAAGCTTCACTGATAAGCAATTTTTTAAATCTTCGATTTCGGTCACGTTTCATTCCGAAATTTTTTGAGATCTAGTCTCGTATCGGGTGAGATCTCGAACGAGATAAACGTATATCGGTGTTCATCTCGGAATTGTGTCTCGGACCTTAAAATACATCTCGGAACGATCTCGAATTGCAAGATTCTTTCAATATTGGTATACACTTAAGGATGCAGCTAAAGGTTTAAATGTTAACTACAAAAATAAATTAACTTACTTAATATTCATCGAGAGCGCATTGGTTGTTAATTATTTACAACTTGAAAATCCATCCAGACTATAAGTACTAAGCAGTAATAGAAAATATTTTTTCTAAACTTTCACAGTTAGACTTCATATTGAATGTTAATAAATAGAAAGTCTGAACTTTATATTAGTAGACAACAAGCCCTGGATTTTGTATTAATATCAACAAGTTATATTTTTATTAATAAATAACAAGTCAATCTTTTTACTGTTAACTAGCAGGTCAGAAAGTTCAACATATTAGTTATATAGAAAACGATGACCTGCTAATTATTCTTGATATTGGTTTATAGTTAAGCAAACAAACATACTCTTTATATAAAAAGATGATTGTTAAATTCATTGCTCAGTTTCTTTTAACAGAGCATATATAAATAATGAAAAAAATTTAACCAGACAAATATCACTGATATCATTCTTTAAAACACAAATACATATTTCTACAAATTTGGATTTAGAATTTTTTTTGCAAAAAGAAAAGAAAAATACAAATAAATGAAATTGGCAGTATTCATGATTTTAGAACTAGAAATTACAAAAAAAAGAAAAAAAATATAAAATAAAGATATATATTTCAGAAAAGAAGCCCAACCAATACAAAATAAAGATTTGAAAATTAAATTCGCAGTCCACTTGTTTATTGAAATAAAGCATGAATCTTACCAAACAAGACATACCAAGCCCAACCCAGTTAAAAATGTGAAATTCGAAAAATACATTATTTCAGCCGAGATCTCGTAAATTGATCTCGGCCGAGATCTCGTCCGTGATTTGAATATCTCGCCCGATATTTAGTTAAACCGAAATATATCTGATTTTTCTTGTTTCGAATCGCTTAACCTTGAAAACGAAATCTCGACCGAGATTTTCGAGATCTAAAAACTTGCTGATAAGTTAATTGGTAATTATTATTTCGTTGAACATGCTCGAAAATGCAAGAGAATAAAATTAGATTGTAACAATTAACCCAAAACCCACAGAGTCATATTATAATATCACTACCAAATACTATTTCTTATGTTGGTATTTTTATAAATTTACATCTAGTAATCTTTATAAAATGCGTGTATACTGATTTAATTTACAATTAATTTGTGCCTTCTCTAACACAACAAATTCAGTTGCAAGAAATAACATAAGTATGTTACTTCTTCCTTGCACCATACTTAGTCGCTTGTTATGTCATTTAGCTTTAGTATATCTGCAGTTTTCACAAATTTAAATATCAACCAGTTCAACACATTTTCATATCCGTACCTCTTTTCAAATAATATCTACATAATTCTTTTGGTTTATACATGAGAAATCGGTGAATGTCAACTTTGTTGAATTATTTCTGTTACTTTTTCTCAACTATGAACTGTGAGGATCAAAGTCGGCCCTGGCCCAGTGCTGCCGAGGCGATTGCACGGGCTAGCAAACACAAGAGGCAGTAAAAAGAAGCTAGTTTGCAGAAGTGCAAAAGGAAAAAACAACGAAGGCGGAAGAAACGTTCGCGCAAGGAAGAAGATTAGCATGCGCACAACCGAATTGCAAAATGAAGGACCGGATTGCGACGCTAAGAAGAAGAATCCGCGAGATCTCAACTCTGAAATTGGTAACCATACTTTCTAAATTGCCTTATTTTAGTTTAATTTTTCGTTATTATTTCAGCGTACAAGATAGAGTGTGGATGTGATAAAAGATCTTAAAAATAGGAATTTGTAAATCGTGGGTTGATTATGGTGTGAGTATGGCTATTGAGGTGAAGAAATGCTTGAGCAAGCAGACTTCGTCGGAATTACAAATTCAATAGATTTAGGATTTAAATATTCCTATAATCAATTTGTTTCAAGATCTGGCTTTCACTCTGTATTCCAGCAAACAATGTTAAAATATCCCTTGATCTTTACATTTAATTGGCGTAGCAGGTTTATAATATAAAATATTCCTATAGTCAATTTTTGCATTATAGTTGTGTTAATTTTGTTTACATAGTTGAATTGTTAGCTTACAATAGAAGTACTTAGTTTTCAAATGTCAACTATACGTTACAAGTATGAATATTAGTTAGAGCATCTCCAATAGAGCTCCAATTCCTACCCTGAATTCAGAATTGAAGGAAAAAGGATACTATGAACTGTAACATTCAGCCAAATATTACGGGATCAATCCTTAATTCTAAATTGGCCTCAGGCGCCTATTTTTTCGACACGCAACAATTTTGTAGACAAAAATAGGCGCTTCATGTAATAGCAATTCGGATTGAACGCTATTTTTCTCCCACGCTGAAAAAAAATCAACGTGCAACCATTCGGAAAAATTCCACTTTTTCTCCGTAATCTTACGGATCGTAATATTCAAGGTCTGAATACCGTTGGAGATGCTCTTAGTATCATTGTACAAAAGTTTATAATAGGGCATCATTTGATAGATCGCGCACCGGGCATAATAATTCTCAGGACTGGCTCTGGTGAGGATTGACCTTCTGTACATAATATAATAAAATGTACCGAATAGTTATATAATTTTTGTAGTATAACATTTAATTTGAATATGTCTGTGTATAAGTATAAGTAGATGTATATGACACAAACACACAAACACGTGTGTGTGTGTGTGTGTGTGCGCGCATGCATGTACGCACATGTATGTGTTTGTATGTTTAAGTATGCATAAGAACAACACAAAAACTAAGTAACTAAAGTACAGAAAAGCCATTTTATCTAACTATATAATACTCCCTCCAGTTCTTATTATAGGACGTTTTGTGAAGTTTTTTGTTTTTCAAAATATAAGACGTTTTTAACCATAATAAATTGTACCTACTTTATTGACTTGCCATGAAATTCTTTTATTGGCTCATGTGAGTAGGCGATTCCTTAGGAAACCCCAACAACCACTTTTTTGTACTTGGAAATAGAGAAAGTAATTTAACTTTGCATGAAAAAAGGAGCCAACTCACCAAAAAGAACCATTTGATTTTTTTTTTAATTCCCGTACAAATCTCTAAAAACGACTTATATTATGAACCAGATGGAGTATAAAGTAGCAGCATTATGTAAATAATCATCAAATTACTGTCAATCTCATGTTTGCAGCAAATATATTGGGAGATTGAATAAAAAAAATTCGTTGGACATCAACGTACATGCAAAATAATTGAAATCTGGCGACACTATAACATTCACTTGTAACCTTTAAATCAGTTAACAAAGCCCCACCATGCAGTATGAATTTTTTCCAAGTGAATTTTAATTTTCATAAATAGTTCCATATGATATTGATTCATAAACGAACATCGTGTTTTAGTAGTCTGAAGTATAATTTTGAAGAAGGTTAACAGTTCATATGAGGGCTGAAACATAATTAAGTGAGTTCTTCTAAGAAAAGGCAATAACAGTACTAATAATAGGTATGACTTATTTAAAACCCCGATTTAGTGAACTTATTGAGACACTTGGTCATAGTTATCGTATTTTTTGGCTCATGAAGTGGGAAGATAACTATTTGAACCTTAAAAAAACCATGAAAACTGATAAACACATTCAAAGCATCATTGACTTACGGACCAACAAAATCAATGAGAGTTGGTTATTTGTAAAAAAAGTAGTGTTGTGGGTAGAAATTCATTCAAATATGACATCCTCACACATAACATTAAAATCGACAAACAAGAAAAAGTAAAAGTAGAAATAACTTATTGGTACAGCATTTACGGAATTAAACCATCTAGTTCAAGCGTAAGAACACACATGAATATCATCTATCTCAATCACAAGGAATATGCTAAACTGTTGGATGTCGAAACATGGACGGGAAACAGATCTACATTGAATCACCAACCGAGAGTAGAAAGATGAGGATAGTGGTCAGATAAAATGATGGGTGACATTCATATGAAGACCGTGTCAATAACTCCCAGCTTTGGTTTCTCATTTCCTATATAAGTAAATAGATAGATAGATTTCAGCCTGCTAGTATAGAATTATGTCGCTAATGTTATACATATGTAATTACGCATAAAAGCTATACCTAAAAATTGATGTGCAGTAGAGGAAACTAAGAGTGACATATAGTCTAAAAACTAAAAATGATACTCCAGAAAAGTTATACCTGAGTTGTACAGCTGCCTTAAAAACCAAAATGATATCTGAGAAAAGTTCGATTAGAAAGATTTAAGACCCAAGATGCAGCACTACCCCTACTTGCTCGTCCTATAGCTTGACCGTGGATTCTAGGATGCTATCAGCCTATCAATTTGGAGATGGAGCTACAATTATTCTTGAAGTTTTTTTAAACAGCCAAACACATAAGAAGAATTGAGTTTTGCGCTCATATGAACAAATATACCAGCGTATCGCAGCTTGAAGATCACCGAGAAATTGCAGTAAATGTTTTAATCACACACGTAATTTTGAAACCATAAATGATTGACAAATTATTGCTATATGTGGAAGTAAAGTGAAGTACTTTTGACAAATGGTAACTAAAAGGAATCAACGATAATAATAAATTTGACTTTACAATGGTTAAGATGTGTTTAAAACTTCAGTGAAACAAAAGAGAGGATATATGGAATCGAATTTTTTTTTAACCATATTTGTGGTCATCCATAAATTGAAAAATGGTCCAATTTTGAAGTTCTCTAGTCTTGAATGGAAAAAAGACCGCATGAAGCATTTATCTTTTTAGGTCTTTCATTGAAGTTCCCATAATTACTGATACAAAAACAGAACATCAGCCAAACCGATTGCATTTCCAATAACGGAAGTAAGATTGACAATGTAACCAGATGAAAAATAGTTTAGGGATGAACTGAAATGAAAATATTAACTGATTTCACACCATTTCTATATCAACTCAAAGAATATGAGAACAGGAAATCTGCTTATTATAACTCGGCGAAAAAAATGTTCACTAATATCCCACATGTATAGAAAAATTAGAAATATAAATGTTTGAAGATCGATGGCAGTATCAATTTGTATGTGCTTTTGTATGAATCAAGCATGGTGCTTCATATATTATATGATGCAATTGAAATCAGTCAGACTGAAATTTTGGTATATGGGGAACAATGGTACTATTTGTGTACGGATGATTTTATATTCATATTATTATAGTAATTTAATCAAATCCCCCTTGCAGCTTGAATATACATGTGAATAATGGCTAAAATTACAGCTGTAAAACAACTAATTACATTAACTAAAAATTAAAAATAAAGATCTATTATGAGTATCTTTAGTCTTAAGAATGAATGCAAATCCAAGTAAAACTTCTCAGAACTCCCAAATAGATTGTGGTTCCAATAATGGAAGTAAGACTGACAATGTAATCAAATGACAAACAGTTCGGGGAAGAACTGAAATGAAAATACTAACTGATTTGCCACAATTCGTATATCAAGTCAAAGAATATGATAACATGAAATTGGCTTAATATAACTGGGTGAGAAAAAAAGTTCACTGATATCGTACGTGCATAGAAAAAGCAGAATGTAAATGTCTTAAAATTGATGGCTTTTTTTCAGATTAGTTTGTGCTAACTGTTCCATTTTATCACTTAAAATTGATGGCAGTATCAATATGTATGTGCTTTTGTATGAATCAAGCTTAGTGCTTCATATATTATATGTTTCAATCGAAAATCAGTGAGATAGAAATATTGGTTTTATGGCAAACAACGGTACTATTTGTCTATGGAGGTTTTTTATATGTGTATGTTATAGTAATGTACTCAAATCCCCCTTTTAGCTTCAATGCATATGATATGAATGGCTTATATTACAGCTGTGAGACAATCGTTTACATTAAGTAAAAATTAAAATTAAATATCTGTTATCAGTATCTTTGGTATTAAGAATGAATGCAATTCAAAGTTAACTTCTCAGAATTCTGAGCACTCTAGTTGAATAGTACTTAAAAAGCTAGTTTACGAAATTAGATCTGTAATTGAATCCATTCTTATAAGAAAGTTAAGAAACATAAATATTATTTGATTCATACGACCAACGATTTTACAAATTGCATCAGTACTAACATCATTCAGAGAATAGACGATAAATAAATATTATTAAGCATACTCGGAAGACGGTTGTCAGCAATTGCAGGAATATGGTATTTCGGAATAGGAAGGATGGAAAAAATTATCGGACAAACCAATACAGAGCAGAAATCAATACAGATGAAGATTAAGTGATTCGAGGGTACCTATCACTGTTGTTATCAAAGCATTAAATTCAAGGATTTCAGATCAAGGTGAGGAGTGGGGAGAAGAAGAGAAACAAAGGAGAGGATCCTGAAATTTTTACGGTGAGATAATCGAAGAACTTACGGTAAAAGGACGCACGGTAGAGTGGGTATGTTACGGAGGACAACCGGGAAGTGGGGCAATGCGATGGAATTGGTGAACAGTTTAGGGATGATTAGGGAAAATCATGAAATTATTGTCCATCGACGGGTTGAAGGGTACGACGGTGGAAGTGAAGTCGGTGGAGAGCAGTTAAGGGGGGTGAGTGCATCGACCAGGAACAGTTAAGGAACGGCAGTTTACAACGGGAAAATTGAAAAAAATAGGAAGGGAAAAGGGAGGAGTGAGTAAAAAGGCGCAATGTTTGTGGAAGTGACACGTGCACTGTGGTTCTTCCTTTCCTATTTAAGTAATAGATTTGCAAACTTATCGTTGAAGAGGATGTTAAAATGTATATTGCTTTTTTTTAGTTACTATCAAATCCAATTTATTTTGAATGTTTACAAATGTCAAATATCGGGTTGATGCACTCAAAATTACGAATCACATGCCAACATAGCTATTGTTACTGGGCACCAAAATATTTGCACTAGACAATGCAATTATTAACATGATCATAAATTTCATTGTGCTGCGACACTAAATACAACCAACAAACACAATCAAACATGTTCCTTACTTAAACTTTATGATATATTCAAACGATATTTCCACAAAGAGATCTACTAGTGTAGCATGTGTAGATACTTGCAGCGGAAAATATTTGCACTAAAAATCAACTAGAAAGTAAAAAAAAACAAAACAGGAGAGATCAGCAAAGTATTTATTCTTCAGTACAAGATTAAGACCAAATTCCTGCATAATAAATCAAATTCACGTAAATTCATCAAATAATGCTCAAACCTGCAAGTGGCTAGACACTTCTTTTCCAGTTAGGCCTTCAACATTCATTATGCCCATTATGCTTTTGGAATTTGCATCTGCGCATATAGACATTTGTAGGGTATTAAACAGTCTACATTACTGTTAGTTAAAGTACATATTTAGCTATATCGAAGTTTTGGTGACATATGGGATTGAAAGAAACAAATATAAATGTTTCTCAGTGGTGCTCTCTCTGATGCTAAACAAGTGTATTTAGATAATTTAAGGTAGAAAATTCCAAAATTAAAAATTTGATCAATTTGTAGTATAATATATAAAGTGACAATATATTCTTACCAACTCCAAGCGGTGAAACTGCTACTAGAAACCTTACATGAAGCTTTTCGTCCCAATGCAAACGGGTCTTTGAATTCTTATTAGAATCCAAATCATCAGCAGACCTGGTATTGCTTGTACAATCAACTCTACCTTTTCTCAGTGTAGTCAATAGCAAATAGCGCAAGACTTGCGCTATGCGTTATAGCGCGCGCTATAATGTTTTTTTTTACACATCTACACGAATTATCATACATAACTGAAATTTAATGTTTTTGTTGGAGATTTTGTGCCATATCTAAGACGTTTGAGCCTCCAAATGCAATGCTAACGTACTTCATGCATATGTTATCTTTGTTTAATGTTAAATGTAATTATGTTAGAGAAAAATTAATAATTTCATATCGTACATTCAAAATTATTGATGGATATAACATATTTATGTCTTATACAATTTGAAATTTATTCTTAAATTAATGACTTGTGATGAAATTTATTCTGTTTGTGAGTTATGATGAGATTCTACCAAAAAAATGCATGAAAAATACAATTCACATAAAATATAAAAGATCTCAGAAAAAAATTAACACAGGAAAAATGCATGAAAAGTAAAATTCACATATAATATGAAAGCATGCATGTTCATATAGAAAGTAAAAAATAGTTTTTTTCTTTTAAAAAAAAATCTCAGCAAAAGGTTAACATAGGAAAAAAGCACAAAACAAAACCTATATGCTCAAAATATCTCCAAATATATATATATATTGTTATGTAATTTGTGTGTATAGTGGAGAAGTTCAAATGTCCCACATGATAGAAGAAGATGGAAATTGAAAGTATATATTGTTTTGTCCAATATGATAAACAAATTGAGTAAAGCCCATAAATAAGAGATGGGCTAACTAATTGGGCTTACATTTAAATAGTCATAGATAGGCACTTGGGCACTTGGGGCATCCTGGGGCTTGACTGTTCGTACGAAGACGCTTCGGTCCAGACTTCGAATTTTATTTTTTTAAATTCGAATACGCGACAGTTGCATCTTTCTGAACAGACGTGCCTTTTCCCAAACGATATCATCTTCTCTATAAAATGCGGCTCTCTCCGCACAGTCAAAAAATGTACTGATCTCTTCTCCTCTCTCACAAGATATCTCGAGCCTTGTTGTATCCTGCGAACAAATTTCCTGTGCTACGGAAATATTGTTTTCGGACAGTGTTTAACACGCCTCAAGGCTTTCAATCATTCTTTATTTCCATCCTCTCTGTGATCCAATGTCCAATTTCAAATTCACGGAAAGGAATCCATCAGGCTTGACAGGTTTGATGGGACAAACTATACTAGGTGGCAAGACAGAATGACATGGCTTCTGCTATCTTTGAATCTTCACTATTTGCTCGATCCTTCACTGCAACCAATTGCAGATCCTAAGCCTGCCGACTCTGAGGAAGTTAAAAAGAAAATTGCGGCAGACAAAGCGAAGCGTGAGACGGATGAAAAGCTATGCAGGGGCTATATTCTCAACGCCCTCATCGACAGGCTGTATGATGTGTACCGAAATTATAAGACGCCAAAAGAGGTATGGTCTGCTCTTGAGTCTAAATACAAACACATGAAGAAAGGTACCGATCGTTTTCTTGCCTTAAAATATTTTGAATTTAAGTTTGTTGATAACATACCAATCATGGATCAAATCCGTGAATTGAAGATTCTGGTTTCCCAAATGAGAGGACTGCAGATTACTATTCCTGATGCTCTCCAAGTTGGAGCAATTCTGTCAAAACTTCCTCCCGCTTGGAATGATTACAGAAGGAAAATTCTTTATTCATCAGATAGTTTCTCTATTGACAAGTTCTTGACTCACTTGCAAATTGAAAGTGAAAATCGTGTCAGAGATGAGTCGATCTTAGGATCGAAAGTTCATCACATTTCTTCCAAAGAACCAACTTCTGGAAATTCAAACAATAGTTTGAAACCTAACAAGAAAGATTTCAAGAATAAATCTAAGAATCGGCCTTGTTTTTATTGTGGCATTAAAGGACATCTTATCAAAGATTGTCGATTCAAGGCAAAGGCAGAAAAGAACTCCAAATCTGGTTTTGGAAATAATAAAGCAAATGTTGTGGAAGATGCTGGACAAGAATTTGTTGCGATGATCACAGAATTTCATATGGCCTCTGTGGCAAAATCTGCAGATTGGTGGCTTGATTCTGGCGCTACCGTACATGTGTGCAATGATAAGAATTTTTTCAAGTCCTATAATGAATTGAAAGAGCCTGAAGAAGTCCTCATGGGAAATCATGCTTCGGCTAAGGTTATAGGCAAGGGAAGTGTGGAATTGAAGTTTACTTCTGGCCAAAAACTCACCCTTGTCAATGTTCTCCATGTTCCGGACTTGAGAAAGAACTTAGTTTCTGCATATCTTTTATGCAAGAAGGGATTTAAAGTTGTTCTAGAATCTGATAAAGTTATTGTATCTAAGAATGGAGTATTCGTAGGAAAGGGATACTCATGTGATGGTATGTTTAAGTTGTCAATTGATAAAATTGCTACTGTTGCTTATGTTGTTGATTCTCCTAGTTCTTTATGGCATGCTAGATTAGGACATTTAAATTTTAATTGCTTAAAGTATATGTCGAAACATGGCTATATTAACTATTATGTTAACGATTTCAGAAAATGTAAAATTTGTGTTGAAGCCAAGATGACTAAAAAACCATTTTTAAAGTTGAAAGAAATAGTGATTTGCTAGAACTTGTGCATTCCGATATTTGTGAATTGAATGGTCAACTAACAAGAGGAGGAAAGCGATATTTTATCACTTTCATTGACGACCATACAAGATACACTTATGTATACTTGTTGAAAACCAAGGATGAAGCATTTGACAAATTCAAAGAATTTAAATCTGAAGTTCAAAATCAGAAAGAAAAAAGAATTAAAGTACTTCGAAGTGATAGAGGAGGTGAATATTTTTCAGATATCTTCAATCAGTTTTGTGAGGATAATGGAATTATTCACCAACGAACAGCCCCATACACACCCCAACAAAATGGGGTGGCTGAAAGAAAAAATAGATCCTTGGTAGATATGGTTAATTCAATGCTTATGAATGCAAAATTACCGTTTTACTTGTGGGGTGAAGCTTTGTTGACAGCATGTCATATTTATAATAAAGTGCCTTTTAAGAAATTTGGGGCTTCACCTTATGAACTTTGGAATAATGGAAGAAAACCTAACTTAAATTATTTTAAAGTATGGGGGTGTTTAACATTTTACAAAGTCCAAGATCCCCATAAGACAAAGTTAGGACCAAGGGGTATTAAAAGTGTATTCGTTGGCTATGCACAAAACTCAAAAGCATATAGATTACTGGATTTACAATCCAATGTGATAGTGGAATCCATACATGTGGAATTCTTTGAAGATAAATTTCTACATAGCACAGTTGAGTCTATAGAAGAAGAAACTTCTAAAAACATTGGTGGAGGAAAAAGAGTACATAGTGAACCAAGTGAGCCTAGGAGAAGTCAGCGTGCTAGAAAAGAAAAACACTTGAGTTCTGCTTTCATTTCCTCTGATTCAATTACTTTTTTGGTTGAGGCTACTAGATCAAAAGTAATAGAAGTTACACCTATGGTACTCACTATTAATGACAATCCTAAAACATTTAAAGAAGCTATGACTTCACGAGATTCTGCCTTTTGGCAAGAAGCAATAAATGATGAGATGGATTCTATACTATCCAACAAGACTTGGGTTTTAGTAGATCTTCCACCCGGTTCAAAGGCAATCGGGTGTAAATGGGTGTTTCGAAAGAAATATAGAACAGATGGTTCTATAAAAACTTACAAAGCAAGACTAGTAGCAAAAGGCTTTAGACAAAAAGAAGGCATAGATTATTTTGATACCTATGCTCCAGTTGCAAGAACCACATCCATAAGAGTTCTGTTTGCGTTGGCATCTGTATATAAACTGTACATTCATCAGATGGATGTTAAAACGGCTTTTTTGAATGGTGACTTAACCGAGGAAGTATATATGGAACAGTCTGAAGGTTTTGTCCTACCAGGAAATGAGAACAAAGTATGCAAATTAGTCAAGTCATTATATGGCTTAAAGCAAGCTCCAAAGCAATGGCATAAGAAGTTTGATGAGGCAATTTTGGCAAATGGTTTTGGGCATAGTAATGCTGATAAATGTGTTTATTGTAAGAAAACCAATGATTACATAGTGATATTATGTTTATATGTTGATGACATGATAATTGCTAGTAACAACATGAAAGGAATTATCGATACCAAAAAGTATCTAACTTCAGTTTTTAAAATGAAAGACCTTAATGAGGTAGATACAATATTGGGAATCAAAGTTGAAAAACATGAAAAAGGATATGCCTTGAACCAAACCCATTATATTGAAAAAATACTTGATAAGTTCAAACATCTTAATATCAAAGATGCTAGTACTCCAGTTGATTCTAGTGTGAAAATACAAGAAAATAAAGGTCGAATCATTGCTCAACTGGAATATGCCAGTGTCATTGGATGTCTTATGTATGTCACATATTGCCAAGGCCAGATATAGCTTTTGCTGTTAACATGATGTCAAGATTTACGTCTAAACCTAGCATACATCATTGGAAAGCAATTAATAGGATCCTTGGATATCTCAAAAGAACAAAAGAATTGAAATTAGTTTATGCTGATTATCCAAGTGTGCTAGAAGGGTATTGCGATGCAAGTTGGATGTCTAGTACTAATGAGAGCTTATCAACGTCTGGATGGATATTCTCATTAGGGGGAGGAGCCATAAGTTGGGCATCTAAGAAACAAACATGTATAGCACATTCAACTATGGAATCAGAATTCATAGCTCTTGGCGCCGCAGCTAAGGAAGCAGAATGGTTACGAGACTTGTTATTAGACATTGAATTATGGCCACACTCGTTATCTGCTATTTCTATTTACTGTGACAGTTCAGCAACATTGTCTAGAGCATATAGTGATGTTTACAATGGAAAATCTAGACATATTAGTTTAAGACATACGTTTGTGAGAGATTTAATTACTAAGGGGGTGATCACCATCATATATGTAAAATCCGGCGAAAACTTAGCGGATCCTCTCACAAAAGCACTTGCTAGAGACTTAGTGCAAAGTACAACAAAAATTATGGGACTTAAAATCCTAAGCGCCGATGACGGGAACCCAACTTCAGACTAATATGTTAGTTTTCAAGTTAAATGGGTAACAACAAGTTATTGATAAGCGCTTAAAAGAACTAGCACAGTTCCATATATGATTTATTGATCATGGCTAGTTTGTGAGTAAATGTATAATGCAGAGTTTGCATTTATTAGGTTTTACAAATTTGAACATAGAAGTGGTGCCGCTTCAATAAATGTATGTGTTACATTTGTAAATGTTCATGAATTCAGGATTAGCACATGGCCGTATATAATAGTGCTAAGGTTGTGTTGAGAATCTTGTGAGATCTAGTGGATAAACTTGTCTGTGTCATCCTTTCGGTTTTACGATAAGAGTTGTGGTTCAATCTTTTACAGACACCTACAACTTCGTTAAAACTTTTACTAATGTGCACTAATTAAAGGTCCAAATCGAAAGATACCTTTTTGTATGGATAACGTTTATCCAAAGAAAAAAAATTATCATACACAAATTAGTGGGGGAATTTTATGTAATTTGTGTGTATAGTGGAGAAGTTCAAATGTCCCACATGATAGAAGAAGATGGAAATTGAAAGTATATATTGTTTTGTCCAATATGATAAACAAATTGAGTAAAGCCCATAAATAAGAGATGGGCTAACTAATTGGGCTTACATTTAAATAGTCATAGATAGGCACTTGGGCACTTGGGGCATCCTGGGGCTTGACTGTTCGTACGAAGACGCTTCGGTCCAGACTTCGAATTTTATTTTTTTAAATTCGAATACGCGACAGTTGCATCTTTCTGAACAGACGTGCCTTTTCCCAAACGATATCATCTTCTCTATAAAATGCGGCTCTCTCCGCACAGTCAAAAAATGTACTGATCTCTTCTCCTTCTCTCTCACAAGATATCTCGAGCCTTGTTGTATCCTGCAAACAAATTTCCTGTGCTACGGAAATATTGTTTTCGGACAGTGTTTAACACGCCTCAAGGCTTTCAATCATTCTTTATTTCCATCCTCTCTGTTACTTTAACATATATATATATATATATATATATATATTCTGAAACTATATGTTCAAAAAGAAACTTGTATGTCCATCAAGAAAGTAGATGAACGAGGGGAAATATCTCAAAAACAAAGACATGGATACAACAAAAAGGATTACTTGAGACTCCATTATTTTGTTCCTAAATAAAAGATTTTGTCTCTAATTTGTATTTGAGACGCATTTAGGACAAATAATTTTGTCTTTAAAATTTGGTGTCTAAATAAATAGTAACAAAAAATATCCGTCTCAAAAATACTAAAGACTTCAGTTATGGTCTCAAGTCCGTCTCTGGAGCAGAAACCAATTAGATACAATTTTATGGGTCTCTGATATAACACTTGAGACCATGTAAAGTGTCTGAAATCAGTCACACACACTATTAAGCAAATAAAACATATTCTACTAAAATATAGTGTTCAATGTAACTCGGGAGTAGTGGTTCAACAAATAATACAATGTTGTTATTAAACAGCTGACATAAGAACTGCAACATACAGTTACTATTATACGGTCTTTCAAGATCAACACAAATCAACGAAAAAGCAAAATATAGTACCAAGTTCAACTTACAGATAGATAATAAACAAATTTCTATGTAGAGTAAGGAATATCCTTGTTACTGGTAGAAGAACAAAATACAAAGCACCCACTACACAGAATAAACAAAATATCATGCTTCATTACATCCACTATATTTAGCACACAATATGTGTGAAAATAATTCAAAAAATAAGCTAGAATAAAAGGTTAAAACCTAGGTCATAGTTTCCAAGTTAATCTCATACTGATGTACGAAGGCATAACAACTGCACCGTTGTTTATCAACTGCGAACCGATTCGGAATTAGAAGGCCCGTTTGCTCCCACCATTTGAAGTACGATTCATCGCAGGCATAGCCCTCTGAGCAAATTCAATTAAACGCCTACGCTGACCATCATCCGTGCGAGGCAAGCTCGCTCTCAGTAATTCACGTAAAATCGCCTGTGCAATCTCCCTTCCAATAACAGAAGCAGACCTAGCTAGTGTTCAAACTTAGCAACACAGTACTTGGTGAAAACGCTAAAGAAGGCGTTGCACGACTGTTGCCACATCCTCACAACATGGTGCTGTAATTAATCAGTCAAAAGCTCACTCGCTGTATCAAAAATGTTTTCACAACAACAGTTGCAGAGTCTCTAGCTAAGTTTCCAATAGGCCTGAGAGGCGGTTGCTCTGAAGAGCAAACCACGGCAGCAAGGCATAATTGATAGGCTACTATTAAATCCAATTGATTAACATAAAAAGAATGTAATACGCTAGCTTTCAAGGTGCTGCTAGGCTCATTTATAAATCTTATGACCCAAATGACAAATGGAAATACTCACGAATAGTTTTCTAATCCATCATGAATGGTTTTATAATCCAATAGAAAATTAAGTTCCTCCTAAAACAAAAACTATCAAAATCAGAAATATTGTGATTGCGATTGGATATTACAAATTAAAATCATATCTAATAAATTAAATTGGGGGGTAACTAACCTTTTTCACCCTTTTATCAATCTTTTGTCCATGCCGACTAATCTCAGGATTAATCGAGGAAGTTTCTCTGTAGGCCAAATGAGGTAGGGAAGAAGACGCCAGATAACTGAGAGGACGAGAGAGATCTATCGTAAATAGCAATGAGGAGTAAGTGGAGAAAGTGGGTTTAATTTTATTTAATGTAATTTAACTACTAATAATTGAGCGGTCTAGATTAAATATGATAGAAAGTAGGGATCGAAGGATAAATGGATACACACTAGAGACCCAAGGTATGTCTCTACTTTTACTGCTTGAGACAACATAGTTTTGTCTCTAGTTTGTTCACTTCTAGAGACAAATTTTTAATTAGTCTCTGGATTTTGTCTTAAATGTGATCTTTTCTTGTAGTGGATAGTTTTAAAATTCGGATCTGGAGAAGGAGAAAACAAAAGTAAAGCCAATCACGAAATCAAATGAATAAAGAATAAACAAACTAATTGAAGTCAGCTTCAGCTTTTCTAGCAGTAGAAATTGATTTGAAGAAGAAAGTAATTTTGTCTTAAGTTGGAAGTTGATTCACTTGTTACGTTATTGTCTAAATAGGAAACAAAATGGACCTCTTACGTTATTATTCAAATTAAATGGCCGACCGGGCTTCTTTACACACTCTCCAAACCTTAAAAAGAGAAAAGAAAAATAGCGCGCTATTTATCGCTATGCGCTATGTTGCGCTATGAATAGCGCGCTATTTCTGCACTATAAGGGACCCGTGCGCTATAACAAGTAGAATAGCGCAACCTATGCGCTATTTGGCGCTATAGCGATCGCTATGATAACACAGCCTTTTCCATTTCGGTGCTTTTTTGATTCGTTTCTTTTAACACTGAATCTCAATTCTTTCATCCATACAAATTCTAAGTTATTGACAGTGACTGGCTTTACAATGTGACAACATGCTCCAAAAAATAGAGCTATCATCATAACATGTTGCTGCATTATTGCAAAATTGAGTATTAAAACAATCTACAGTAACTTATATTACAAAAAAGTAAAGAGACTTTCCAAAATTTCCTAAGTAACTAATTGCTTACTGGTTATCCCAACAGATTTTATATCCAGTTACCTTATGTAAATGAACTATGCCATGATAAAAAAGGCTAAAATGCAAGAAATCATTTTAAGCTTAGCCCAGGAAAACCCAAAATTGCAATTTTTTTTAGTTGTTACATTTTATTAATAGATTATGATGCATGGATAATCTATTGAAAGAAGAATCCATTATAACTTACTTGTTATAGGGATGTTCATTTTTCTGGCTATAGTTTCAAGCAGATCGAAGCCATGCATATTGATACAATCAAGATCCATGATGACAAGATCATACTCTCCCTTTCTCTCATAAAGAACATGTAAAACATCCACTGTATTCTGAAATGACTCCACTGATAATAAAACATAATGTCAGTTATATATACATTTCAGTAAATTACCTTATGATATTCAATATCCAGTATAAGGTGAAATGATACACACATGTACTAGCCATTTCTATCTAGCGTTTTGCAATGGCTAGTCTTGAATAAAGTTAAAAGATATGCCAGTATTGCACATATACTGAAGAGTTACTAAGTAGTATCAATATGGATAATTTAAATATCTTTTTTTTCTTTTCATTTCTTTTTTGTTATAACCATTCTTTCTACTTTTTTCTTTCTTTCGTTTTTATAACTGCACAATCAGGTAGAAAGCACCAAAAATTATTTTTAAAAATAAAATGTTGAAAATATATCAAATTTAGAATTTTCTAGTTCTCTCATCTAAATTGGTATTGTAGACGGTTAGACCTGTTTTCACCAAAAAATGGCTTAAACACCAATGGTACTAGAGTTGTATACAACAACAACAACAACAAAGCCATATATCCCAAACAAGTTGGGGTTGGCTAGATATGGAACCCAAATTTAAGGTAAAATAACTAATAATAATATATAAAAAGAGTTTAAAATAACCAAACAGATTAAAGTAAAAAGGTTCAATAAAAGTGAAATAAAGTCTTAAAAAAAATTATAATTAAAATAATTATACAGATCTAAAAATAATAATAATTAATATATATATATATATTAAAAAAAATCCTAAGGTTCTGGTACATGGATTGCCAACTTCCATGCACTTCTATCTACCACAAGCTCTTCAGATATACTCCAATTTCTTAGATCTCTCTTTATTATCTCTTCCCATGTCATTTTAGGTCGACCTCTACCTCTCTTTGGGCCTTCGGCACGACCTATAACTCCAACGTGCACAGGTGCATCGCGTGGTCTACGTTGGATATGTCCAAACCATCTCAAGCGGTGTTGGACTAACTTCTCTTCAATAGGTGCAACTCCAAGTTTTTCCCGAATATCCTCATTTCTAATCCGATCTCGTCTGGTATGCCCACAGCTCCAACGCAGCATCCGCATCTCTGCTACACTTATCTTCTGCACGTGTTGCCTCTTAGTAGGCCAACATTCTGCACCATATAACATTGTAGGCCTGATTGCTGTCCTATTGAACTTTCCTTTAAGCTTCTGAGGAATCTTCCTATCACAGAGAATGCCAGATGCTAGCCGCCATTTCACCCATCCTGCTTGAATTCTAAAACTAACATCCTTATCAATCTCTCCATCAAACTGCTACGTAGATCCTAAGTATCGAAACGATTCCTTCTTGGGTACTACACTACCAGCCAGGGTGACCTCTCCGTCATATGACCTAGCACCACTAAACTCACACTTCATATACTCAGTTTTAGTTCTGCTAAGCCTGAAACCCTTTGATTCCAAGGTCTCCCTCCACAACTCCAGTTGTCTATTGACCCCTATTCTACTTTCATCAATCAGCACAACATCATCGGCAAAGAGCATACACCAAGGGATCTCCTTTTGTATATCTTTCGTGATTTCATCAATCACTAATGCAAAAATATAGGGGCTCAAAGCCGAACCTTGATGTAACCCTATGTTAATTGGGAAGTCTCTGGTCTCACCATCGCATGCCCTTACACTAGTCACAACCTCTCGTACATATCCTTGATAAGGGTAATATACTTTGATGGCACTCTCTTCCTTTCTAGCACCCACCACATAACCTTCCTCGGCACTCTGTCATAAGCGTTCTCCAAGTCAATAAAAACCATATGAAGATCTTTCTTCTGTTCCCTGTATCTCTCCATAAGTTGCCTAACCAAGAAAATCGCCTCGGTGGTTGACCTTCCAGGCATAAAACCAAATTGATTCCTAGATACACTTGTCAACCTCCTCAAACGTTGCTCGCAAACTCTCTCCCAAAGCTTCATTGTATGACTCATAAGCTTAATTCCTCTATAGTTTGTGCAACTTTGAATATCTCCTTTATTCTTGAAGATTGGAACTAAAATGCTTCTCCTCCACTCATCTGGCATTTTGTTTGATTTGAAAATATTATTAAACAACTTAGTTAGCCAGGTTATCCCTGCATCTCCAAAACATCTCCACACCTCAATAGGAATGTCATCAGGACCTACCGACTTGCCTGATTTCATCCGTTTCAACGCCCCTTTTACCTCAGCTTCTAGAAATCTCCGCACAAAATGTCTATTGGTGTTGTCGGCAAAGTCTTCCAAGTCGGTCGGGGAGCTATTACTTTCTTCGTTGAAAAGCTTATCAAAGAATTCTCTACACCTATTCTTTATATCATCATCATTCACCAAAAGTACTAGAGCTGTATACGGTAGGAAAATAAATGGAGCCGTACTTAATAACAATTGAAAGTAAAAATGCGAATAAGGAAAAACAGAGACAAGATTTAAAGTGGTTCAGCCTTGTGCCAGGCCTACATCCACTATGAAGATTACTTGCTTTCTTAAAATGGAGATTACAAAATACATCAACTCTTTTTTTCATACATCTCTGTATTCACTCAGCATACTCTCATTCATACATGTCAAACCTGGGATTTTATGAGAAAATGGTAGAGTTTGAAGAGGAGAAGGACGGATGAATGATTGAGAAGGAGGATGTCTTTGATTTTCCGATTACAAGGTTGTACTGGACGCCATGGCCAAATTGGTGATGGACCTTTGAATGGAGAAGATGGTCCAAATGTTTAAGGAATGATTGAAGATAGAATTTAGCAGCACTTCCTGGTTTTTAAGATTCCATCCCCTTTATGTTGGCAGCCATGGCCTATTTATAGGTGAGCCTCCTCGGGGAAGTGAACTGAAGCTCATATATACAAGTGACGGATTGTTTCAGCCGATAATTACCAAAATGTCATTGTCTGGTTGTTGCCAGCTGTCTGTAGTTGTATCCAGCTGTCATGCCCAAGCGACTTTATAGGAGTGAGTGTTTTGAGTAGTCAAGTGGGTGACTTTAGCTAGTGTTCATCGGGCGTGGCTATATTCGGTAATTGGTGAGAAATTATCTGATTCGATTGATTGTGAAATGAGCGGGTGACTAGGATTGTACTTGTGGTCGAACAACTCTGGAGTGGAGCGCGGGACTGGGATCAATTCTTCTTTGTGTTTTGCTCAACTGATTTCCTCGATTTAAGAATGTGCGACCTTCTCTAATTTGGACGCTCTTAGCAGGTTGCTCAAGGATATTCATTCTTTACTGCCTTTTCACCGCACCACTTCTCAGTATGGCTATACTATGTGGTCGCTCCTGCTCATTTTAAGTGGATGACTCGTCTTTTTTCGCTGTTTGAGCAGCTTTGTTCTAATACGAACGACCGACCTTTGCTTCCGTGACCGGATCACGATTTGCATCTGGCTTTGGTTTGGGACATGGGCATATAAAAACGATGTGAGCGCTTGCTTTGTAGTTCTATCCCAGGCTCGGTCCTTTAAAGGATAAACATCTGAATCTTGTTCTGTATGGTTGCCTCCTATTCTTTGTGAGTCGCTTAAGTGCCTTGGACAACAATATGCATGACCGACCCTGATGGCGCTCGTTCTGTAGTTTCTGCTCAGATTTTGTAGCTTATTGTGCATATGGTTTTTTAGGGATCAACACTCGCCCCTCGGAGCTTGTAACTTTTTGGCAGAGAGTTACCGGCTTCGACATGATTGATCGCAAATCGTTTGGTAGGTTTAATCTGACTCATTGAAGGGTCATTCGTGCAAAACTTAAGATTGTTCCGGTGTAGTGGATTGATATCGTCCCTTTCCGTGAGCGAGACGCCTGACATATCTTTTCATTGTTGCATACGGCTGAATTGTGGGATGATAGCTGGGTCTTGATAGGACACTTATATGTGCAATCGAGCACTGAGTTGACGTGGCGAGAATGCTCTGGATGTATGTCCTTTAATCTTCCCTCTTATTTACTTTTAACGTTCTTTATTTTACCTCTTCTCCTCGAATTTTTTTTCTTTTCGACTGTAACCGTGCTCTTCGAGAATTTTACCAGGTAATTCACATTTTTCATTCTTGTTTAGACCCTTCTTCAAAAATCTATTTTTCCTTATCATCTTGCTTAGTGCTTGCAGTAACACCTGCTCAATCAAAGCAATTCTTCCTTGGACCTGAAGCAACATGATTTTTTTGGGTGAGTTTTTTTCTTCATTTTGCTTCATTTTGTCTGAACAGTGGTATACCTCCAAGCTAAGACGTATTAAGTGTAGTCTGACTGTCATAAGTATGAATTGGGATCCTGGTAGTAGTCAGGTTTAGTCTAGCGAAGATACCATTTCTGTAATTATCTTGAAGAATCTGAATCACCTGGTGACTTTTGAAATCTTGATGTTGGTATTGCTTATAAGTTGTTCGATATAATACCCCAGGCTTCTCTAGGTGAAATGTTTATGTTCACGTCTGAGTCTGGTTGGGCTGTCCTTGGTCATTTACGATTATTGTTTAAGTCCATATTGATTTTCCTTTTCTTCCTCTTTTTCTTTAAAATAGGCCGCCCAAGGATGACATTCTTTATGTCAAAGAGACTAAAGAAGAAATCGATGGGAAAGGCTGGTAGCAAAAAGAAGCTCCAAGGTAAAAAAGAACTTGGGTGCAAATGATACGCAAAGCCATAATTCATTGGATGAGCTCCCTGTCCCAGATGTTCAGATTGCCCCTGATCAACTTTCATTGGCTTCTCCGTCCGTTACTTTAAACCATGCTAAATTTCAAACGACTTTTCTGAGTCCTCTTTGTGCTCCCGATCCTTGTCATCCCGAACTTGTTGAGCGATTCGAGGGTTGGTGCCCAGTTGGTACATATTCTGGTGTGTACATAGACCCATTCGATCGATGGATTGTTGCAGGAAAAATGGATGACATGAAAGATTGCATATTAACTGAATTTAATCAGTTGGAGACGCGTCCGAACCTAGTTGAGAACCTTATCATAGAGGTCAGGGATTACATTGTAAAGCAGTTGGGTGCTTGGCATACTCTTGTTATAGATCTTCAGAAGTCTAATAAAGAGAATGTCGAGCGAATCTATGCTTTGGAAAAAGACAGGCTCGAGCTCGTCAAGGCCCTTGAATCCCGGGAGAAGATCATTGCCTCCCTTATCTGAATGTTGTGGCTTTTTAGCTTTATCTTTTATTATTTCCTTTGTTACTTTAAGATGATACATTTAGTCTGTCTTGTATATGCGGGTGCCAGCCTCGCCTATTATCGTACGTTCATGTTGGTGACTTTTATGGCCTGTTTTGGACCTTAGTGTGCTGTGTTTTTTTTTTACCCAGCCACCTTTACGTTGGTGTATCGCACGCTGCACTTTTATTTTAATTTGCATGTTTGGTCGGGCGCTTTGTTAATCGCGCGGCTACACCCGATTTATGTTTTTTTATTATTGTTATCGGTTTGTCTTAATGATTCGTTATTTACCGTAGGTTATTATGTGCTTGTTTGTATACTCATAAGCGTGTTTGTTAATATTTTTTTATTAAGTTGTATTCAACTCCGTGCCTGACTGACTTGGTGAACCAAGCCCTTCAGAGACTGGTTTTGAATACGTGCCCCTTGGGGAGGTCTTGGGTTATAAGTTTTCGACCCACTCTAGGCCTTGTTTGATATGATTTTTTTTTCTTTTCAAAAAAGGTCTAGAACGGATACCCCCTTGCGGCTAGGATTTCTGTTACCCCCTTGCGGCTACGATTTATGATTGCGCTGGTCTTTCCTGCATGTTTGTTGGTCCTTCCGATACTAGGATTGGGTTTACAGCCTAGTTTTTTTTTTGGTTGCATTGCCCCTAGAAGACGGACACTAATCCTTGTTACCGAATTTGGTTTCGATTTTAAGGAGTTCGTCTCCTGCACCTGACAAGGCGCCTCTTCGAGACTAGCAATTTTTATCCGTGGGATAGATTTGGTAATATTCTTGCATCTCTACCGAAGTCTGATGTCGATCCCTTGAATGGATGTTTGCTAAGAGTTCGGCATATTTCACAATGAGAAGTGCAGCCCTCTGACTCATCATTTGTCTTAGAACAGGTTATTCTCTTGAGGCGATGCGCCTATTCGTTCTATTTGATTTTGCCTGATGTTTGTGGTTTTCAAGCCGCATTGCTTAAGATGTGCTTTGAGATTCTTTCCATCACAGTTTAGCTGTATATGATCAATTGCTTCTATCATGCCTACAATCCAAGAGATCGGTTTTTAGCATGAACTGATAAGTATGTTACTCAGGAAAGCACATAACTAAATTTTGATGCGCAAGGTTTTTGTAAGTAAACCATTGCTAAGCATTTGCATGAATATAGCAAGTAACAAAACAGGGTACAACGATTTAAGTAATAAGATAAAAACAAAGTAGTAAAGCAAAGTAGTCGGGGTTCTTGTCCAAAACTCCATAATCAGGCCACAAGTTACTGATCCTTAAGCAAGCGTTGGTTTCGGATTGGTTTGGGTCTTTTTCTTTAAATCTTGTTGCTCTTTGTTCACGGAGAGCTGGAACAATATTCATGGCCTTGTACGTATTGTTGCAAATGGTTTTTCTTGATTAGTCCCTCGATTAACGACTTCAAATGCCTGTAGTCGTTGGTACCGTGTCCTGACTGTTTATGGAATTGACAAAACCTTTCTGATTTCATAGCACCTGTTGACATGCCTTTTTGTCAAAGCAGTTACACGTCAGATATTTAGTAAGCAACGCGCTCAAGCTTCAGAAAGCACAAAGCAGTTGGGTCGAAGTCGCGTCGCAAACACATGGAAACCCGAAGCCTCTATCAGATGGCCCCTGTCGGGCCCAATGGACTCTTGGTTAAGACATCATCCGAGCCGAAGGCGAGCCGTCCAGCGGGTCCGGGAGCAGCGCCGGTAGGGGTCCGGGGCCCCACAGTCCCGGCGGCGATCGACCTAACCGGTTAGGTCGAAACTATGGGCATCGCTCGATTCATCCGATTTCCGCCAACAAGTGTGTTGCCCAGAATTACCGGATCAGCTCGAAGTCAAGATTCAGCCAGAGACTCCAGCGAACCTCACCGCTCCTCTAAAAATGTTCCCCAAACCACTCGGATGGACCTCGCACCTCTCAAACAGGATTTTCGTACCCCCGAGAGGTGCAAAATTCCGCACCCTCGAGGTGCGAAATTTCGCACCCCTAGGGGAGGTACGAAATTCCTGCATATGGCCTTGTTGAGGTGCAAAAATGGCTCTGGTGGGTCCCGCTGCTCACCTACTCCCACCTAACCTCCTTCCTATAAATACCTCAAACTTTGGCCTTCATTTGGATCCTTCTCCCTTGGAATTTTTGGACCTTGAGAGCTCCAAACACTCATTAATGGCTTCCAACACCTCCACCATGGCCATGGGAGATGAGATAAATAATTAGAGCTTGACATGCATGTTTTGCTTCTACACTTGGAGACTAGCAAGCCTTGCTACACCGCCTCTAGACCTCTTGGACATTAAAGCCTACCTTGCCTATAGTTGACCAAGTCAACTCATTTCAACGAAGAAGAAGGACAATTCGGTCAAAGTTCATAATACATAAAGCTTTGTACACAAATATTGTAACATCTTTTGTAATCGATCAAAGATATGATGGATGAGAATTATAAAGTGGACGTAGGCATTAGTGCCGAACCACTATAAAAGCTGTGTCTCCTTGCATTTACATTACTTATTCTGATAATTGTTTACACTCACACATTGGGTGTTGGCGTGCGGACAATTTTGCTCGTCAACAACAACATCTTTGACCTGCCTTTGTTCCAAGACCGGATATCTCTCGATGTCCTTAGTTGCCATGAAGATATTTCCAATAGTATCATTAAGAGGAGTGAACTCGAAGTTCTTGAAAAAGCGTAGTTTCTTTTTAGTCCGGCTGTCTTTCCATTCGTTGCTCCTTTTCTGACTATCAGAGCTACTTTGTGCATTACCTTTCTTCTTTATCTGTCCATATGCTGAATTTTCTTCAATACTCATGTATTTTTCAGCTTTATTGAGTAATTGTTCGAGTGTACTTGGTTTCTTCTTCTTGATCCACCGTCCTAATCCGATCTCTCTGTATATGGCCCCTTTCAAAGCCATCAGGACTAGACGATGCTCGAAATTTCCGACTTCAGCCACTGCCATATCAAAGCAAGTGAGAAAAGCTTTGATGGACTCTCCTAGTCTTTGTCGCAGTTCACTTAGCTCCACAACATCCCAAACTTTGGGTGCGTGGAGTTTGAATTGCTTACCGAATAGTTTAGCCAGGGTAGTGAAGTCGTCCACAGATTTCGGCGGTAGCTTTGTGAACCATAGGTAAGTCACCCCTTCTAGATTAGTCGGGAAATATAAGCACTTGATTTCGTCGGTAGAGCATGCCCATTCATATACTGGTCATATTTGCACAGTAATATATTAGGGTCG
This sequence comes from Allium sativum, assembly GCA_030737875.1. Taxonomy (NCBI): domain Eukaryota; kingdom Viridiplantae; phylum Streptophyta; class Magnoliopsida; order Asparagales; family Amaryllidaceae; genus Allium; species Allium sativum. The sequence goes on from CM060920.1 coordinate 10,947,446, forward strand.
CTTGTCCCATTATAGGACTGCAACGTTGGAGGTTCGAATTTCTGAGGATATACAGTCTTCTTAATCCTTTCGGTAAGTGGGGTTTTAGTTGGAAAGGATTCCCATTCTTTTCGATCATCCTTCTTTTATAGACTTTCCTCCATAATTGCACGTGTCATTCCTAAAATTTATTTCCTCTCACTTCTTTGATCCATGGACTAAGCGCTCTCTTCCTTGCCAACTTCTGGTCTAGGTGTATAATTGTGATCTGGAGTCGAGGAATTTGGGCATTCTTCTGGGAGGACTCTCCCTCCGGCGGTGGAGCTGTCTAACCGCTCCGAGATTGTGTCATCGAAGTAGTCACGCACATATGCTTTGTTCTTTCCATGATCCCAATTGACGTATGCAACTTCCTGGATGGAATTTTCCTATTTCGAGCTCGAAGCAGAGGATTATGTCTTAGACCCGTGACTTGTTTGAGTGAATGGAGAACAAGTGGCCCTTAGCGTGGCTTTTGCGATGGCGGCTTGAATAGTGAGTATTGACTCGAGTTTCTTCATCATTGCATTGTTCGCAATAGTTATTTAACTCGTTAATCCTATCATTGCTTCTTCCAACTCTTTCCTGGTTACGGTTTCTTCAATTCCAGGTAGTTCTCCTGCCCCGGAAGGGGTAGTAGGCGATGTGATGATATTAACACTGTTGATGAGGCTGTTGACTTCATCAGTGACTTCCCTCAGCAAGTCCATGATTCCATGCACAGTTTTCTCAAAGAATCTCATCGAACCTTATTAGGGAGAGATGTAAACACGGCCCCACGGTGGGCGCCAAATGTTTTCACCAAAAAATGGCTTAAACACCAATGGTACTAGAGTTGTACTTCACCGACATGGTAGGAAACTAAATAGAGCCGCACTTAATAACAATTGAAAGTAAAAATGCGAATTAGGAAAAATAGAGACAAGATTTAGAGTGGTTTAGCCTTGTGCCAGGCCTACATCCACTATGAAGATTACTTGCATTCTTAAAATGGAGATTACAAAATACATCAACTCTTTTTTTTCATACATCTCTGTATTCACTCAACATACTCTCATTCATACATGTCAATCCTGAGATTTTTTGAGAAAATGGTAGAGTTTGAGGAGGAGAAGGACGAATAAATGATTGAGAAGGAGGATGTCTTTGATTTTCCGATTACAAGAATGTACAGGACGCCATGGCCAAATTGGTGATGGACCTTTGAATGGAGAAGATGGTCCAAATGTTTAAGGAACGATTGAAGATAGAATTTAGCAACACTTCCTGGTTTTTAAGATTCCATCCCCTTTATGTTGGCAGCCATGGCCTATTTATAGGTGAGCCTCCTCGGAGAAGTGAGCTGAAGTTCGTATATGCAAGTGACGGATTGTTTCAGCCGATAATTACCAACATGCCACTGTCTGGTTGTTGCCAGCTATCTGTAGTTGTATCCAACTGTCATGCGCGAGTGACTTTATAGGAGCGAGTGTTTTAAGTAGTCAAGTGGGTGACTTTAGTTAGTGTTCATCGGGCGTGGCTATATTCGATAAATGGTGAGCGTTTATGTAACGTCCCAGGATTTTGAACATTTATTTAGAATATTTAAATCGGTTTTAAATATCGATGTTGTAATGTTAATGGATATTATATTGAATTTAATAAGTTTTGGTATTTTATTTAATAAGTTATCGGTAGTATTTTATAAGCTATTGATCAAATCATTTTTCCACTTGTACATGCCTCGCTTGTACTTATGAACGCAAATATTTAACACTTGGATAATAGTAGATGTCATAACACACAAAGCGATACATGATTGTTTTACGGTGAATGTATATTTCCAAGTATACAAAGTGATCAATATATATATATATATATATATATATATATGCAATAGGAGATACAACAATCTATAGTAGCTAATAATATAGAGAAGACTAAACTCAAGAGAAATTTCCAACTAAACTTGTTCAAAAACAAGGCAAGTACCAAGTTCAAATAAAAGGGACAAAGGACAAATGAAGTATATATAAGAAAGAATAATAATCAATCAACATAATTTCAATGTTCAATCAGACCACATGGCACGTACATTATTAGTCACTATTTATTCTATAGATATTCAAATATAGCTTACACCTATGAGATTGAATTCATATAAGTTATGTCCCTCTCAACAACTAATACGTATCAGAAGAGAATATTGAAGCCAAGAAAAATCATCTAACAAAAATCTTATTCAATACCAAGCAAATTATCGAAGCACATACAGTAGAAAAAGAGAATAAAAGTATAACTAGATAGGAACAGATACTCTTGTACAAAATCTGTTGCCAACATACATCTACACACTTTAGTACTGATATGAATCCACCTCTCACAAAACCATTTAATAACAAAGCTGAGTAGTCAATCAAATAAATAAAGAAGAACTAAGACAATATCTACGCACATGAATCTACTACACTCTACACTGTAGAAATGAAACCACACACGGACTCAGCAAATGTCGAAATCAAATCACCTGCAAGCCTATACACCTCTCTAGTACATGTTTGCTTCAACCAATTTCCACTATCACTTTTGCTGATGAACGACATTAGCTGAAGTAGACAACTCATGCAGTGTTAAGTTGAAAATCTTTCGGATGGGGGTGCACAGCTACCAAATGCTAGAGCACATGCTATCACCACATTGCTAGACACGCACAACTAGTATTACCTATGTATGTGCTCATCAAATTTCCTATCAACCCAGTACTGCTGCCGTCCTCAAGCCTTCTCACATCAATGGACATACATAGCAGCTACATGAAGAGAAAGAACATAGCCTTGCAGACCTACCAAGCTAGAAACCTTGGGTGCCAAGGAATTTACGCATATAAATTCCACTGCATAGCAGTGCTTTTCCCAAACAAAACCACTTCGCAACTCATTCATTCGAGACCAGGACGTACCCAAAAGAATTCACACATGTAGTAACAAACATTCAAACTCTTTCTTCCCACAAATTTCTCCATCAACTCACGAATTCACATAAGATTCAACAGCGAAAATATAAGAAGAAAAGGAGATCTGTGCTGACCTATTTTAGTTGAATTCGAAGTATCGTTGGTCACCAAATCATGCTGAAAGGCGCCGCCTTTGTGGTCGAGCTGGGGTCAGACGGTAGGGCTAGTGGTGATGGGGTTCGAGCCAGGGAAGGAGCTGCTTTAGGCGCTTGAATTAAAAGCGTTTGGCGGATCTCCGATTGCCATAGAAGAAGGCGGCGTTGGGATTTTCTTTTGGCAGAGTGGTAATCGGATTTGGACAAGGTCAAATAGAAGAATAGTGGGGATTAAAGAGGGAGCGGCTGTGTTCTTGTAAGTGGGAAAGGGATTTTAACGTGAATGGTTTGGGCCTTAAGGTAGTCGGCTGACAATACAAAGAGGACCAAATCCCAATTAACAAATGCAAATGGCCTGATAAGGTAATGGTCTACCAACGTTTATGTACAAACAATTAGTGTAAAGTAGGATTCCACTAATTTTAATTCTAAGTTGTTATTAATTATAATATTTAAAATCCTAACAGGGGTTAAACGGGGTGGACAGGGTCCTGAAAGTTGCAAGGTAGGAACCGACGAAAAAACTGAATAAAGGAGAAGAGCTATGATGATTTAAAACCAAGTAATTATTTTGTTGATTCAAATACATTTAGAATTTTTTTAAATTAAAGTTATTTTTAAATGCTAACAAAGTATTCATGTCTTATCAGAATTGGTCGTTTCCAAGTAAACTGGAACTGTATCAAGGAGAACGACGTTATGGAAATTGAATCGGACGAGTGGGAATTCATCAGGAACGAACTGTGTATACACCGCAGATCAGGTGAGTTAATCTCACTCAGTTACCCACTTATAAATGATTATAAGTCGGGCTTATCGTTTGTCTGTTATGGCTGTTAATTATTGGTAGTTGATGGTTGTTTGAATGCGTGTTAAAATTAATTATATCCATTATTTAAATTAAACGGTCGTTTAATTTAAATGAAATGACATCATTATTTTTAACGATGATTTCCAAACAAGGTAACTTACCTTGTTGATTACGTTTATTATAATATAAACGTATTTAAATTAAATTGGGTGCTTGGATTACTATTGGTTGACCGTTATCAGTTAGATTGATTATTTATCTGTATATGATCATGACATGAAACTGGGGAACCCATACGATTGGCTTTTAGAATTGGTTGTTGATTGTGAAACCCAAATTCAACCCTGGTTTGGTTATTAACCAATTGTGATGTTGGTTGGGAAATTCATAGCGGGTGGCCAAATTACAAACTATTTTATTTAGTTCGATTTACCGCCAAGTGAATCGATAATAATGAAGTTATAGTTTATAACTGAATATAGATCTTTCAATTTTTTTTTAAATAAAGTTAAAAAGAAAATAAACCATATATATATCGTTTGCTTTATTATTGAATTTCAAAGGAAGTATGAACGGATTTACATTTAAACCAAATTTGATACATGAAGTTATAAAGTGTTTTTAAACGAACATGGTAAGCTTACAATAGATGTTCTTAATATTTTAAAACAAATCGATATGGGAAAAGGGCTTTATATCAAACCAGAGAAGTGTAAATAAGTGGTGGATAAGAAGATGGAGAGTAAGCGTTAAGTTGTAACTTAACGTTGAGGGTAATAGATGAGATTGAAATGCGATTTCCAAAGGGAAATGATTTAAAGAATTAGGAAAAAAGATTTCTATAATTGTTAAAATGTTTTGTAATATGATATGAAGAAAATCCAGATGATGGACAAAGAGTTTTAAAGAAGTTAAAGTTTAAAAAGTTAATGTGTATTAATCGTTTACTAGATCAAGGAATTTAGTAATAACCATATATTTAAAAGAGGAGATTTCAAAAAAGCAAGACGTTTTATAAAACCGTATTTTAATACGATAGTGAAGTGATATCAAAATGAATATGGGTTTTTGAATTACGATTCATATTTATCTTACGATAAGAACGTTGTTGATCAAGGGCTGAGAGGTAATTAAAATACCCCAACTTGAACGACTTCGGGATTGTCGAAAGATGGTATGAATTGTGATAGTGGAGAGGTTAAAGCAGGTTAATTTGGAAACTAATAATGAATCGTTATTTGAAGAATTTCGATATATGATGGGATTCCAAAATAAAAGGAAATAAAGAAGACGTGAGAGTATGAAATGGTATTTTCGTAGTAATGGAATAAAAGCGACTTTTGTAACAATTGTTTTACAATGGTAAGTAAATTGACCTCGTAATTATAGAGGGTAAGAATCATGGTGGAAAATGTTTTAAAGGATAATAACGAGGAATTGGATAAGGTTTAAAGTATTTCTTTTAAGTATTTCAATCAAATGATTCGAGAATATTTATATATTAAACTAATAGATTATCTTTGGTATTACAAATAATATATTATTTTAATGGCCAAGTGATGTTATGGAATAAACCGATGGATTTATTTTATTTTTATGATTGTTTATTTTGATAGTTAAATAACAGACTATCAAAATCAAGCCCAATGCGCTATTGGTACGGAAAGACCGGGATCGAATTTAAATTCGAAAACCATTCCGAATCAGCAAATACGTGAAGATGCCAATTGAAGATGGAGCAATTGAAGACCATAGATCTTCATAAGCGGAAGGGCTACTTGATAAATTTCTCTGATGTTGCAACCAGAGAAATTTTGATAGTAATTTTGTCATGGTTGAAATCTATGGATTGCAAGGACTACTCGCTACTGATCCATAGGGTGATTCCGAGGATGCAGTAGGAGCGTGCCTTTGGTTCATCCTGTTCCTGGATGACTTGTATGGACGAATGTCTGACAAAGTATTTCCAAAGGACCACGTACGTTGATTTCTTCAAACGTATCATAGTCGGTTAGCTCCCAACTAGGGTATTTTTGTGGACGCCAATTAGTGATATCTGATGGATCTGACGATGTGGCATTCAAAGTAAACGGTGATCAGATGTTCAAAAAGGTAATTCAAACCTCAAGCCTCATCAACCGGGAAATGAAAAAAATCGGGCAGGCAGCATGGCTATGTGGATCGCTCCCATTAGGGTGTATAATCACATATCTAGAGAAATTCCTTTTGCTTCTTTAATCTATCGATGCTGTCCCTTTTCGGGAAAGGGTGGTTTGAGCCCAACCGTTGCTGATATACATTCGATACACTCAAGCGGAATGAGTGGTCGATCATGTGTGGGCCGGGTTGCAAGACGTTCTTGTTGAACCCAGTGTATTCGCCTCTAGAGATACACGATCGGCAGGTGGTCCCATACCTTGTCATAGTTGGAATCCATTCTCCAATAAGCGCCCACGGTTTTGTTTGTATACTATATACGTGGAGCGTAAGATGCAAGTGTTCTGCTAGATTCTATTTATTTGTATTTAGACACTATTATAATATCAGACAAGATATGATTTCAAAACTATTTTGGGTTATAATATGGTAAAAATCGTCTGTGTTTATGTGTGGGCTGGTCTTACTATTATCTTTTTTCTTTCAAAGGGACTTTTGAACTTAAAAATCAAGATGGTTGTTATATAAACTTTGAGAGATTTTCTCACTCTGGTTCACCAGACTGACCCGGTATTTGTAATGCTCGGGTTAGACCGGGTTGTACAGGTTCAGGTTGTTGGATAATACGAAGTTGAGAAGACGGGCTGGAGGAGTTCGGACGTATGATATTATCTATTATTTTCCGCTGTGTGATGTATATGAGGATAGATTATTATAACTGTCCAGATGTGTGATAGACTCTGATGATTGTAAGTATATTTTCAAGCTCTCAATAAAGATTTATTTGTATATTATATTCCGCTGCGATGTGAGACTCTGTGTCGTGTTGGATCTTCTTCTTCTTCTTCTATTCTAATGTTTCTTTCTTTCTTATCTCATCCTCTAAATTCTTTCAAATAACAATCTGGTGGGCTCGATACTTGAGTTTTGGCAAGTAATGTGGTATTATATATTATTGTCGAAATTCGGGCGTCGGATCCCTACCGGGTCGTTACAGTGGTATCAGAGCTATTGGTTTAGTAATAACCTTGGCTCTGTGGCGTGAATCGATAGAGATGGGGTTAATAATGCCCTAGATCGAGTTGAGTGTATATATATGAGAGCGTATTTGTATATTTTATATAAAAATGTTTTGTATTGAGTTGTTGATCGGTTTAAGTGTTGAAAAGCATTGGATTGGGAAAGTACACAATATTGTTTTGTGAATAGGGTAAATGATACAATTTTACCCAAGTTATATTTTCATTGAAAAAAAATAATTTTATTAAATTATTGAGGCATTATGGTTTGATTGATTTATTTAAGTGGAATTCAAATGGAGATTTGAATTTGAATGGTTAATATAACCAAATTTTCACATGTATAGTGTGAAAGGGAATTTTAGTATGAAGGTGAAAATCAGATTATAAGATAAGTTAAAATATAATAAATTGGAGTGATGGTGGTTGGAATAGAATCAGAATAAGGATTAAAAAATAAAATGATTGAAATCATTTAAGAAATTGGACATGGAATGAGACTTATACTGGTGGAGTAAATGTTAACGTTGAATATAAATTCAATTTACTTGGTTAGATTGATTGTGTATTGGTTGTTATTTGTATATCAGACTGGTTGAAATGAACTCATCGATAGCTTAAATGAAGAAGTTGAATGGATGGAAAATTAATTTCCAGTATAATGAAATTTGAATTTAGAAAATATATTGGGTTGTGACGTTTTCTTACCTTAGCAATTTCGGGGACGAAATTATTTTAAGGGGGAAGAATGTAACGTCCCAGGATTTTGAACATTTATTTAGAATATTTAAATCGGTTTTAAATATCGATGTTGTACTGTTAATGGATATTATATTGAATTTAATAATTTTTGGTATTTTATTTAATAAGTTATCGGTATTATTTTATAAGCTATTGATCAAATCATTTTTCCACTTGTACATGCCTCGCTTGTACTTATGAACGCAAATATTTAACACTTGGATAATAGTAGACGTCATAACACACAAAGCGATACATGATTGCTTTACGGTGAATGTATATTTCCAAGTGTACAAAGTGATCAAATATATATATATATATATATATATATATATATATATATATATATATATATATATATATATATATATATATGCAACAGGAGATACAACAATCTAAAGTAGCTAATAATATAGAGAAGACTAAACTCAAGAGAAATTTCCAATCAAACTTGTTTAAAAACAAGGCAAGTACCAAGTTCAAATAAAAGGGACAAAGGACATATGAAGTATATATAAGAAAGAATAATAATCAATCAACATAATTTCAATGTTCAAGCAGACCACATGGCACGTACATTATTAGTTACTATTTATTCTATAGCTATTCAAATATAGCTTACACCTATGAGACTGAATTCATATAAGTTATATCCCTCTCAACAACTAATACGTATCATAAGAGAATATTGAAGCCAAGAAAAATCATCCAACAAAAATCTTATTCAATACCAAGCAAAGTATCGAAGCACATACAGTAGAAAAAGAGAATAAAAATATAACTAGATAGGAACAGATACTCCTGTACAAAATATGTTGCCAACATACATCTACACACTTTAGTACTAGTATGAATCCACCTCTCACAAAAACCATTTAATAAAAAAACTGAGTAGTCAATCAAATAAATAAAGAAGAACTAAGACAATATCTGCGCACATGAATCTACTACACTCTACACTGTAGAAATGAAACCACACACGGACTCAGCAAATGTCAAAATCAAATCACCTGCAAGCCTATACACCTCTCTAGTACATGTTTGCTTCAACCAATTTCCACTATCACTTTTTTTGATGAACGACAGTAGCTGAAGTAGACAACTCATGCAATGTTAAGTTGAAAATCTTTCGGATGGGGGTGCACAGCTACCAAATGCTAGAGCACATGCTATCACCACATTGCTAGACACGCACAGCTAGTATTACCTATGTATGTGCTCATCAAATTTCCCATCAACCCAGCACTGCTGCCGTCCTCAAGCCTTCTCACATCAATGGACATACATAGCAGCTACATGAAGAGAAAGAACATAGCCTTGCAGACCTACCAAGCTAGAAACCTTAGGTGCCAAGGAATTTACGCATATAAATACCACTGCATAGCAGTGTTTTCCCAAACAAAACCACTTCGCAACTCATTCATTCGAGACCAGGACGTACCCAAAAGAATTCACGCATGTAGTAACAAACATTCAAACTCTTTCTTCCCACAAATTTCCCCATCAACTCACGAATTCACATAAGATTCAACAGCGAAAATATAAGAAGAAAAGGAGATCTACGCTGACCTATTTTAGTTGAATTCCAAGTACCATTGGTCACCAAATCACGCTGAAAGGCGCCGCCTTTGTGATCGAGCTGGGATCAGACGGTAGGGCCGGCGGTGATGGGGTTCGAGTCGGGGAAGGAGCTGCTTCAGGCGCTTGAATTGAAAGCATTTGGCAGATCTCCGATCGCCATAGAAGAAGGCGGCGTTGGGATTTTCTTTTGGCAGAGTGTAATCGGATTTGGACGAGGTCAAATAGAAGAACAGTGGGGATTAAAGAGGGAGGCGGCTGTGTTCTTGTAAGTGGGAAAGGGATTTTAACGTGAATGGTTTGGGCCTTAAGGTAGTGGGCTGACAATACAAAGAGGACCAAATCCCAATTAACAAATGCAAATGGCCTGATAAGGTAATGGTCTACCAACATTTATGTACAAACATTTAGGGTAAAGTAGGAGTTCACTAATTTTAATTCTAAGCTGTTATTAATTATAATATTAAAATCCTGACAGGGGTTAAACGGTGTGGACAGGGTCCTGAAAGTTGCAAGGTAGGAACCGACGAAAACACTAAATAAAGGAATCGAGCTATGATGATTTAAAACCAAGTAATTATTTTGTTAATTCAAATAAATTTAGAATTTTTTTTAAATTAAAGTTATTTTTAAATGCTAACAACATAATCATGTCTCGTCAGAATCGGCTGTTTCCAAGTAAACTGGAATTGTATCAAGGAGAACGACGTTATGGAAATTGAATCGGACGAGTGGGAATTCATCTGGAACGAACTGTGTATACACTGCAGATTTGGTGAGTTAATCTCACTCAATTTCCCACTTATAAATGATTATAAGTCGGGCTTATCATTTGTCTGTTATGACTGTTAATTATTGGTTGTTGATGGTTGTTTGAATGCGTGTTAAAATTAATTATATCCATTATTTAAATTAAACGGACGTTTAATTTAAATGAAATGACATCGTTATTTTTAACGACGATTTCCAAACAAGGTAACTTACCTTGTTGGTTACGTTTATTATAATATAAACGTATTTAAATTAAATTGGGTGCTTGGATTACTATTGGTTGACCGTTATCAGTTAGATTGATTATTTATCTGTATATGATCATGACATGAAACTGGGGAACCCATACGATTGGCTTTTAGAATTGGTTGTTGATTGTGGAACCCAAATTCAACCCTTGTTTGATTATTAACCAATTGTAATGCTGGTTGGGAAATTCATAGCGGATGGCCAAATTACAAACTGTTTTATTCAGTTCGATGTACCGTCAAGTGAATCGATAATAATGAAGTTATAGTTTATAACTGAATATAGATCTTTCAATATTTTTTTTAAATAAAGTTAAAAAGAAAATAAACCATATATATTGTTTGCTTTATTATTGAATTTCAAAGGAAGTATGAACGGACTTACATTTAAACCAAATTTGATACATGAAGCTATAAAGTGTTTTTAAACGAATATGGTAAGCTTACAATAGATGTTCTTAATATTTTAAAAGAAATCGAGGTGGGAAAAGGGCTTTATATTAAACTAGAGAAGTGTAAATAAGTGGTGGATAAGAAGATGGAGAGTAAGCGTTAAGTTGTAACTTAACGTTAAGGGTAATAGATGAGATTGAAATGCGATTTTCCAAGGGAAATGATTTAAAGAATTAGGAAAAAGGATTTCTATAATTTGGTAAAATGTTTTGTAATATGATTTGAAGAAAATCCAGATGATGGACAAAGAGTTTTAAAGAAGTTAAAGTTTAAAAAGTTAATGTGTATTAATCATTTACTAGATCATGGAATTTAGTAATAATCATATATTTAAAAGAGGAGATTTCAAAAAAGCAAGACGTTTTATAAAACCGTATTTTAATACAATAGTGAAGTGATATCAAAATGAATATGGGTTTTGGAATTACGATTCATATTTATCTTACAATAAGAACGTTGTTGATCAAGGTATGAGAGATAATTAAAATACCCCAACTTGAACGACTTCGGGATTGTCGAAGGATGGTATGAATTATGATAGTGGAGAGGTTAAAGCAGGTTAATTTGGAAAATAATAATGAATCGTTATTTGAAGAATTTCGATATATGATTGGATTCCAAAATAAAAGGAAATAAAGAAGACGTGAGAGTATGAAATGGTATTTTCGTAGTAATGGAATAAAAGCGACTTTTGTAACGATTGTTTTATAATGGTAAGTAAATTGACCTCGTAATTATAGAGGGTAAGAATCGTGGTGGAAAGTGTTTTAAAGGATAATAACGAGGAATTGGATAAGATTTAAAGTATTTCTTTTAAGTATTTCAATCAAATGATTCGAGAATATTTATATATTAAACTAATAGATTATTTTTGGCATTACAAATAATATATTATTTTAATGGCCAAGTGATGTTATGGAATAAACCGATGTATTTATTTTATTTTTATGATTGTTTATTTTGATAGTTAAATAACCGACTATCAAAATCATGCCCAATGCGCTGTTGGTACGGAAAGACCGAGATCGAATTTATATTCGAAAACCATTCCGAATCAGCAAATACGTGAAGATGCCAATTGAAGATGGAGCAATTGAAGACCGTGGATCTTCATAAGCGGAAGGGCTACTTGATAAATTTCTCTGATGTTGCAACCAGAGAAATTTTGATAGTAATTTTGTCATGGTTGAAATCTATGGATTGCAAGGACTACTCGCTACTGATCCATAGGGTGATTCCGAGGATGCAGTAGGAGGGTGCCTTCGGTTCATCCTGTTCCTGGATGACTTGTATGGACGAATGTCTGACAAAGTATTTCCAACGGACCACGTACGTTGATTTCTTCAAACGTATCATAGTCGGTTAGCTCCCAACTAGGGTATTTTTGTGGACGTCAATTAGTGATATCTGATGGATCTGACGATGTGGCATTCAAAGTAAATGGCGATCAGATGTTCAAAAAGGTAATTCAAACCTCAAGCCTCATCAACTGGGAAATGAAAAAAAATCGGGCAGGCAGCATGGCTATGTGGGTCGCTCCCATTAGGGTGTATAATCACCTATCTAGAGAAATTCCTTTTGCTTCTTTAATCTATCGATGCTGCCATTTCATCAAAGACAACATCTCTTGAGATAATGAGTTGATCATTTTTGGGATTTAATAGCCGATATCCCTTCGACTCTTCGCTGTAACCAACAAAGACAAGTTTCTCTCCTTTCTTCTCAAATTTGTCTTTGTTTGGGTTCTGGTTCAATGCATTTGCTACACTTTCATGTGGTCTACTTGGGGCTTTCTTTTATGCCAGGCTTCAAATGGTGTCATATTTCTAACAGCTTTAGTTGGCGAACGATTCAATATATATACAGCCGTGTTGACAGCTTCAGCCCATAATTTCTTTGGCATGGATTTTCCTTCCAGCATGCTTCGAGCCATTTCTACAATTGTTCGATTTTTCCTTTCTACGACGCCGTTTTGCTGCGGTGTATATCGCACAGTAAGCTGCCTTGCAATCCCTTCTTTCTTGCAATGATTCATGAATTCGCTGTAAATGAACTCTCCTCCACGATCAGTTCGAAGAGTTTTTATTAAGTGTCCGCTTTGGCGTTCTACAAGAGCTTTAAACCGTAGGAAACTTGAGAAAGCTTCTGATTTTTCACTTAAAAAATAAATCCACATCATACGAGTGTAATCATCAACAAAAAGAATGAAATATCTCTTGTTATTTAGTGAAAGAGTCCTTGTAGGACCAAAAATATCAGCATGTATCAACTCCAAAGGAGCTTTTGCTCTCCATGTAGTTTTCGGAAAAGGAAATCTATGCATCTTGCCAAAAATACAACCTTCACACACTTTATTTTCCTTTATAATGATAGGAAGACCAATGACCATATTCTTTGATTTCGGCAAATGCAACCCCTTGTTGCTTAAGTGGCCATATCTTAAATGCCATAAATGAGACACATTAGAATTTTCAGATTTGAATGCACAATTCTCATTTAGAGACATAAGTAGGCGGAAAATTTTATTTGGAGCTATGTCAATATTTGCCATTGTTAAATTACTTTTCTTATCAATGATCTTGCAAGAATTATTATCAAAATTCACCGCATAACCTTTTTGAACAAGTTGTCCCACACTTAAGAGATTTTGAGCTAAATTTGGCACGTAAAGCACATCATGAATAAATTTTTTACCTTTTTTAGTGTGGACTGCAATGGTTCCCTTTCCTTCAACTTTTTGCGCCTTTCCATCTCCAAGCTTTATTTCTGATGAAAAATTTTCATCAAGTTCTACAAAAAGGTCTTTGTTGCCGGTCATGTGATTGACGCAACCACTGCCAATATACCAACCATCTTGTGATCCATTTTCAGCAGATAAACAAGAGTAGAATACCCGCTCTTCATTTTCTTCACTTGTAAAATTTTCTTTGTTCTTCTCTTTTTTATTTTGAAACCAACAATCTCTTTGGGAACGATTAGGAATTCGACATCTCAGGCATTTGAAGTGACAATTTTCAGAATTATGATTTGATTTATTGCAAATAATGCAATAAGTGGCAGAATTACCTTGAATTTTCTGCTGTTCTCGTCTTTGTTCTCCTTTGCCTTGATAATTTCTTTCGTTGCCCTTTCTTTGATTTTGATTTTGCTTCTGAAATGAGCCCTTCTTTGAGTTGTAATAACTTCGTTTCTTTTCTGAAAAACTGAGGTTGGATTGGAATGCTTGCTCCAATGAATTTGCTGATGTTCTATTAATTCTTTGTTCATGAGCTTGAAGTGAACTCATTAGCTCATGTGTTGACATCTTGCCAAGGTCCTTTGATTCCTCTATTTCAGCGACGCAATGATCGAACTTCGGAGGAAGGCATCTCAATATCTTCTCTACCACCTTCTTTTCTTGAATGCTATCTCCAAGGCATTGAATTTGATTTACAATTTCAGAGACTCTGGAGAAGAAATCTCTGATATTTTCAGATTCCTTCATTTGCAGGTTGTCAAAATCTCTCCATAAAGATTGAATTTTAATGGAGATAACTTTGTCATTGCCTCGAAATTCTTTTTGTAAAACTTCCCATGCATCTTTTGCTTTTCTTTTATTGAAAATTCTTGGATAGATAGTTTTACTCACTCCTTGTTTGATATACCGAAGTGCAGTGGCATCTTTCTTTTGATTTTCTTTGTACAAGTTCTCTTTTGCAGCCGTCCATCTTGTAGGATCTCCATCTACAGGTGGCTCCGGATAATCTCAGATTCCTTCATTTGCAGGTTGTCAAAATCTCTCCATAAAGATTGAAGTTTAATGGAGATAACTTTGTCATTGCCTCGAAATTCTTTTTGCAAAACTTCCCATGCATCTTTTGCTTTTCTTTTATTGAAAATTCTTGGATAGACAGTTTTACTCACTCCTTGTTTGATATACCGAAGTGCAGTGGCATCTTTCTTTTGATTTTCTTTGTACAACTTCTCTTGTGTAGCCGTCCATCTTGTAGAATCTCCATCTGCGGGTGGCTCCGGATAATCTTTTTCGATGACATCCCATAAATCATGAGAGATGAAGAAGTCCATCATCTCACTGCTCCAATAGTCATAATGCTCGCCTTCGAATATTGACACTTCGCTTGGAGAGTACTTGAACATTGTAGGGATTACTGCCATTGTTTTTTTTTTTGAGTGACTGATTAATGCTGTTGATATGGCTCTGATACCAAATTTGTTAGACATAGCAGAGTAATTATGTGGAGGGATAGATAAAAGATTGAATTTTTTTTTTTGATGCTTCATTTCATTACATGAGATACAATTGTCTTTTATAATACAATGAGTTCTCTGGAATATTCCAGATAATGCATTATCTAGAATTGTCTCATATGACATACATAGAAATTCCTTATTCTTAAATTATTCCTACATTCATACCAAAGCATATTTGTAAATGCATTAATTGTTTCCTAATAAAATTACAAATTAACTTTTAACAGAACTTGCAGCGAGATGATTAGGTCTAAACTTTGCAGGTTCAGGTCGGGGTTCGTTACTACGGCGGCGATGGGTAGGGAGGCTAAGCAACGGTGTCCGGCAGTGCATGAGTTCGATGTGGACATATTCAGAACGAAATGAACGCGAGAATTGTTTATGGATAAATTTTATCTTGTGCATTTCCAATTTGAACTCGGTAATTGTAATTTGGTTGGTTAACCCTTTTTTATGAAAATAATTTTATTTTATTTTTAATTAAATTTATGTTTTAATTTATTTATTTTAATTTTTTTTCCCACCACACACGACAACCACGTGACCCACAAGGCGCTGACGCACGAAAGACTACTGCATGGAAGAGCATCTTTGGAACTTATTTTTTTATTTGGCAAGTTATTAGAATGATGTCTTTTTAATTTGGAGTCAACTCAACAAATTTTTGTATTCAAATAGAATTTGCCTTTATTTTATGGATTAAAAAATAATCTAATTCAACTTTAGGCCTGAATTAAAGATTAATTAGACAAATATTTTTTCTTAAAGGATCGACTATTTGGACACAATTTGATGATAAAAATGGTGAGACAGAAGATTTGAAACGCTGGATTTTCTTGTTTTTTTATGAAAGAGGGAATTAATGGGACAGTCCAATGTCAAGTACTCATTGAGTCACCAATTGTATCATCGTATGATTTTTAAACCAAATTGTGTTCAATTAGACTTTTACGATTTTTAAGCTAATAGGCAAATAGTTTTTTTTCTCCTTTTTTGGGATATTAACCAGACAAAAAAAGATGATACACATACAAAGTTAATGAAAGAACCAACATTCATTTTTGAGTTGCACCTAATTTACGTTTTGTAGGAAAAATCATACATTTAGATCTATCATGTCACTAGTTATATTTTTTGTGTATATGTTTACGTCAAAAGTTGGCACAAACACCTAAGAGAACTAAAATTAAGAAATCGTAAAAAGACGAACTAAATAGTAAAAAAGCAGTACAAATAAGAACACAACGAATTATAGTGGTTCAACATTGAATGACCTACGTTCACCTCAGATATTTTATCACTTTATTATTGACTGTATGAGTTTATAAGTTTTGCATCGATAGGGATCCAGAGCTTACGAAATACACAAGTAAAAAATAAGCCAAAAGATTCAGTTCCCTCTAAGACAACTTTTATTTATAGATGCAGCTCGATCAAAAATATCTTCGAAAAAGCCAGAGGCTGAAGGCGAAGTCAAAGGGAGTCTATTCCATATTGGCACTAACACGAGTATAGGTACAGGGAAGCGATCCCTTTGGTGACTCCACTTCATTGTCATGGTGATGGTTTCAGTAGTTGTGACGACCGCCCATAACTTCTGCACTTAACAAGAGAAATAATGCACTGAAAGATGTGTCAGGCAGTTATGAACGATCATCAAGGTATGAAACACAATCGGAACCTGTCGTATAACTCACAGCGCAAAGAAAAAATATAATAGAACATATACTACAGGAAATAATAGTGAAGCATATTTGAGCTGAAAAACTCCAAACTTTCATAACAACTAGAAAGTATATCCGAACACCAAGATTACAACATATATGTCTGTACAAATTTGCCTCACTGCAACACTTAGAATAAAACAACAAACAGCGGAAAAACAGATACTATATAGTAGAAAAGATGATACGCCAGTCTCCTGCTCGCCATCGAACTGCAACATCGTGCTCACCACGATATCACCTGTCACATGTCACTTAGTCTACCCATCCAAAAATCGGATGAACAACCCAAGGTAATAAGAAGTAAACATAAAACATTAAGTCAGACAACAGTCTTAGTGAGCGATAAAACAACTATCTAACATCATCAATAAAGTATATGAGAATATGCAGATAAACAACTAATCTACCCATAACACCAAAGAAGAGCTCAACTTCATCTCCCCCACATCGGACAGTGATAGCCTTTACAACAAGCATTTCAACCATACATCCATGGAAA
The DNA here is from genome assembly GCA_030737875.1 of Allium sativum. Lineage (NCBI taxonomy): Eukaryota > Viridiplantae > Streptophyta > Magnoliopsida > Asparagales > Amaryllidaceae > Allium > Allium sativum. Next base: position 10,964,806 of record CM060920.1, read on the forward strand.
CCAGAACAACCATTCACTCATAGCAATCAGAATTAACGAAACAATAACAATCATGACAACCAATTATATATCTCACGTAAACCGTCCTAATCGAGCTCAACACCCCTCAAGCACAAGCCCCAGAGGCCTAAACCAATATCATACAAGGATCCAAGAAACGCCTCCTTCAACGTCAGACAATCTACGTGAGATGGTACAAACAAAACATCCAACCTTTATGACTAACTCTGGTTGTCACCGCCAATGCTACTTTGAAATCATCGTTAATCGTATGACTGACAATGACACGCCATCAACTGTCAAGAGCCAATGGTAAACCCCGGTTCTAGCTAAACCTCCGTACGCCATATATTTAGGCATGTTCGACCTGCCCAGGGTACTCGACCATACGACGAAATCGTGAAACCCCTGCTTTTAGTCCGCTAGAACCTACGACAACGATAATTCCTTAGCCTTCGGTATCTCTAGTCGTCATCGACAATGACCATCCAACCATTATCAACAAACTCAGAACACCCTTTGTGTTGTCATCACATTCGTTGCATTACGACGGTCAACGAACACATCACTATAGCAATGACCAATCCCTGTAGCAATGGATGATCCTTGTAGCAATGGCTGATCCCTGTAGCAATGGCCGATACCTGTAAAAATGTCTGACCGATCCATCCCTGTAGCAATTCCTGACCGATCCATCCATGTAGCAGTTTCCGGCCGATCCATCCTTATAGCAATTTCCGGCCGATCCATCCCTGTAGCAATGTTCGGCTGATCCATCCCTATAGCAGTTTCCGGCCGATCCATAAACATTGTAGCGTCTAATCCGTAAACACTGTAGTGTCGATCCATAAACACTATAGCGCCGATCCATCTCCTAATTTGATCAAGACTTCGCCAAACGACTATATCGTTGAAATCAACTCACCTAATTCATCCAATTCAGCCACAAACATGTTGTGAAATCACTAACAACTTGAAAATGACAAGTATCATCAATAATTATGTAAAATTCACCAAAATCATGATAAATGAATAATTGATCAAAACAAGGAATTAAACTTGCATAAACATATGAAATTATATGGAAATTACCGGTTTTAAGTAGCTAAATTAGATCCTATGGTGATTCTTATGAAAATAGACTTACCATGATGTAGATCTAGGTGAGGACACTTGAAAATGATGAAATTATGATCAAACAACTCATACACTTGATTGAATCCGCTTGAGAGATGCATATCACTCAAGTCTTCAAACAAGTCTAAAACACGATGAATCACGATTCCGAACAGCGAAGAATTTGCTATAAACTCTTTGATTTGATGGACTCTCTCTCTCTTCAACTGATGTAAATCTAGCTTCAAACGATGTAGATATTCAATTCTCTTATGTAGATCTCGAATTTTAATGGTGGAAAGGTGTATTTGCTTGAGCAAGGAGAATCATTAGCTCAATCAAATGAGAAAATGGAGAAAGTAAACTATTCTCCATGCCCCCTACCCCCTATTTATAGCCTTCCACCAACCCCTAATGGGCCTCTCCAAATCAACCCATTATGTCTCTAAAAACCTAAATAGCAAACTGTGAAATACAAAAATAGCGATTCCTCCCAAACTGTTGGGCCAAATCTTTAATGTGACCACTCTACAGAAATGTCACCATCAATTCCTTTCCAATGAGACTAATCTCAGCATCTGATTCAATCCGAGTCAAAAGTTATGCCCTGTACAAGACTGATAGGGAAAAATGATCACAAACAAAATTGGTAAAATTATGGACATGTCTCACATCTCCGTAAACAACATTTTAAAATATGATAATGATCCAACCCTCAGGAAGTAAAATAAAAATATTTTACGATCCTCCGATACGTAAAATGCGGGCTGTTACATTCTCCCCCTCCCCCTTTTAGGAATTTCTCCCCCGAAATCCCAAGCAAACACAAGCAACTAAAACAATTCTATATGCCTATCACTCATGAGCAACCAATTTTATCATTCAAACTTGCAGTCATCAAACCATGCATCCATAGCCTTATCCTAGCATGTGGAATTCTAATAATAATAACCATATCATAAGTTACAATGATGTAATGATGACACGATATCAATGGGTCATACCGACGAAGAGTTCTGGATGGTCCGCCTTCATCTTCTCTTCCGTCTCCCACGTACAATCGTCATCATCCTCACTCTACTGTACCTTGACTAACTTAAAGGTCTTTCTCCTAAGCTGTTTCGTGTAATTCTCCACAACACGAAGCGGCTTACGAGGTCTCGTAACTACGGTCTCTACTTCTAGGTCTTCGTACTGCTCTGAAGATACCACTACATTCGAATCATGCACGCACATCCATAGAAAAGATACAAGGGAAAGACTATGTACACTTGACATCTTCTCTGGTAACTCCAATCTATATGCGAGCTTTCCAATTCGCTTGATTATCGAAAACGGTCCAACAAATCTTAGATCTAACTTCCCTTTATTTCTGAACCGAACCACATGCTTCAACGGCGAAATCTTTACGAAAACCATGTCGCCAACGTCAAATTCCAAATCATTTCGACGCTTATTGGCGTAACTCTTCTGACGATATTGGGCTGCCTTCATTCGTTGTCAAACGATCTCGATACAATCTGATGTCTCTCTAATCATCTCTAGCCCAAGTATTAACTTATCTCCAGTTTCTAACCAACATGTCGGAGAATTACACGGCCTACCATACAATGCCTCATATGGTGCCATCCCAATGCTCGACTGGTAGCTATAATTATACGCAAACTCAACTAGATGTAGATGGTCTTCCCATGACCCCCCCAAATCCAACACACAAGCTCTTAGGAGATCTTCCAAAACTCGGTTGACCCTCTCGGCCTGACCATTAGTTTGGGGATGATAACCCGTACTCAAACACAACTCGGTTCGCAAAGTCTCTTGCAAACTCTTCCAAAATCCACTTGTGAACAATGGATCTCGTTCACTCACTATGCTCTTCGGGATACCATAGGATCGAACTATCCATTTTATATAAATCTCATCCAACTTCGACGTTGTCCTAGTTGATTTGACAGGAATGAACCTTGCACTTTTGGCCAAACGATCCACGATGACCCAAATTCCTTCGTTTTCGGCCCTAGTTCTTGGTAGTCATCGATAAAATCCATCGATATCTGCTCCCACTTACATATAGGAACTTTTAATGGCTGTAGCAAACCACTCGGATTCTTCTGTTCAGCTTTCACCAACTGACAATTCATACACTTGGAAATGAACTTTCCAGTATCTCTCTTCATCCCTTCCCAGTAATAGGCTCGCTTCATGTCCTTATACATCTTATTGCCGCCGGGATGAATCGTTAACTTCGAGTGATGAAATTCCCTCAGAACCTCATCTCTCAATCCATCAATATCAGGAACAACCAGTCGTCCTTGCTTTCGAAGCCAACCTTCTCAATCGACCACAAACTCTTTATTCTCTGGTTCCAACTTCTGGATAAACTTGACAAGCTTTGCATCTCGCTTTTGGCATTCGCCAATTCTTTTGATAAGAGTAGGTCTTATCGATAAGTTTGCCAACATTTCAGGTTCCAACTCACACCTTGGCCTGAAATCAAATCCTGCCAAATAATCTAGGCTCTTCCATTCTGAAAACATCGCTCCCAAACTTGCGTGTCTTCAACTCAATGCATCTTCCACTGCGTTGTCTTTGCCAGGAGTATAGGCTATATCAAAATCATATGATGCCAGAAACTCTAACCACCTTTGCTGTCGAAGATTCAAATCCTTTTGGAAGAAAAAATACTTTAAAGACTTGTGATCCGTAAACAGCTCGAATTGAACCCCCAATAGGTAATGTCTCCACATCTTTAGAGCAAACACAATCACAGCCAACTCCAAATCATGAGTTGGATAATTCCTTTCGTGCGACTTCAGTTGTCGACTCGCGTATGCCACAACCTTATCCTTCTGCATCAGTACTGCTCCAAGCCTAGTACCACATGCATCGGTGTATACCACTATTTCCTCATTCCCACTTGGAATCGTCAAAATAGGAGCACACGTCAATCTCTCCTTTATGATTCTGAAATATTGCTCACACTTCGCATCTCATGTGAACACTTGGTTCTTCTTCGTTAATCCTGTTAATGAAGCAGCTATCTTGGAGAAATTCTTGATAGACCATCGGTAATAACCTCCCAATCCAAGGAAACTTCTTACGTCCGTTGCATTCTTAGGTCCATCCCTGTTCTGAATTGCTGCCAGTTTAGCGGGATCAACCGCTATACCATTTCCAGAAACTACATGACCTAAGAATCTCACTTCGCTCTTCCAGAAGTGACACTTCGAAAACTTAGCCTTCAGCTGATGCTTTCGCAAGATTTCCAAAACAACCCTAAAGTGTGTCTTGTTCTCTTCCTCGTTCTGAGAGTAAACCAGAATATCATCCACGAACACAAGCACGAACTTGTTCAACTGATCTCTGAAAACCCTATTCATAAGATCAACGAAGTATGCTAGCGCGTTAGTCAACCCAAATGGCATTACCAACCAATCGAAGAAATCAGATGGTGTCCTAAAATGTGTACCCAAATGAACATGCTAAAATAATCATGCCAAGCCACAAGTAATCAATTCAATGCTCGAATTGTTATAGGTAGAAAAACAATGCATGGAGCCTTAAATGCTCACAGTAAAAGATTTCGAATATGCAAATTATGGTCAAGGAAATTCATTTATATGTTTCTAGAAAATAGCAAGTGCAAATCAAGTGTTCTAAAGATTTCCAGTTTTCGAATGAGCAAATTTGACAAGATTGAAATGCACGTGTTCAAGCAATTCTAAAATTCATTTGAAGATTTCTCGAAATAAATCAATACGCAAACAATTTTGGCCAGTTCCATTTTTCCAAACATCGATTTGTTGATTACAGGGAAATTTCATTTATATAAAGTCTTATTAAAAACAATCAATTGTTTCCATAAAATCATCAAGGGATACACGGTTTTTTATCAACAAATCACGCAAGAGAAAAAATCACACAGCAATTAGGCCAAAGCAATTCAAGGAAATCAGAGAGTGGATTAAGGGTTTCTATACCTTATTTATACATCAGATTCATCATCGACATGGGTATCGAAATCAAACAACAAAAATTCTGAAGAAAACAATCTTAAATCAAAATTACTCACACGGATTTCAATAACAAGGGCCAAATTAGATCGACAAGCAAAGCAGCAAGGATTTGAAGCTTTAGAGAATAAAATCCCAGAACAGCCTAAATCATGATTTGATTTGAATGCAGCAAAAAACCCTAGTTTATTTTGGGTCGGCCGACATTGAAGAATAAAGAGAAGCCAACGTGTCTGAGTAAAAAAGGAAAGATGTCGGCTATTTTTTATTTGGAGGGGAAGTTTCTTATTTCTTTTGTATTTGATTCACAGTTTTCTAGTTTATCTGTAAAACTAGAGTTTACTAGCTATAGGTTTTATAGTTAGGATTTATGAGTTACAGGTTTGTAATTTGGGTTAAATTTGATTTTGGGGATAAAGAAGTCCAGGGTTTTAAGCATAGGATTAGAGCAGGAGCAGGATTTGCGAATTTATAGGGTTTTGTAAGCAAGATCTGTTTTAATACCTAATAGAAATCCTGGGGATGCACCATAGGCAGGGTTTGCCGAAGTTGGGTAAAATCCGTGTTCATTTATTTTCTGCATTTATTTTCTCTGTTGCAATATGTTTGTGATATTTTTTAATATCTTGTAAAACTCCAGTAAACCTTATTCACCCCCTCCCCCCTCTAGGGGTAATCTAAATCCAACAAGTTGTATCAGAGCAGGTATTTTATTAACTCTAGAGTCATGGTGTTCCCTTATTGTTAATCCAGTGAGAGTCAGTCCAGTCATATTCCAACTATTTTTAATGGTATAGATTTTTTAGATTAGAAATTAGTAATGGAATCTTATTTAAAATCTGCTATCAAACGTTGGAATATTATTATAAATAGATATGATATGGTAGACACCTGAAAACAATATATGAATTATTACTTCATACGAATGATCCGTTTTAATTAATCCATTTCCTAGATCTATAGTTTCTTCCCTAGATTTATGATTCAGAAGGCCTAAATCTAGAACAAAATTTTCTATAGAATTTGAGGATAAAGAAAAGTGGCAGGGATTTCGCCCATTCAGAAAAAATGAGTTTGGAGGCAGCCCAGCACGTTTATTTTTATAAAGCTAAAAACAGTGTTGTTGGTTAGATCGAAAATAGGCAAAATCCGTATGCCAAAAAGCCACCCTTACTCGGTGTTATTCCGTATTTGGGTCGATTAGGACATTGAGCGGTCAACCTATATGTCAACCCGACCCATACAGGTCTAAAGGCGTGGTCGACGCTTCTTTTTGTTTTATGGTTTAATTCTATTTACTATTTCATAACATTATGTTTATATAACATTAAATTTTTATTTAGTTCTCATTTATTTCTTTGTTTATTTCCATTCATATCATGCATTAGTTTTTCAAATTCAAATGCATATTTATTTCTTGAAGTCTTACGCACGTATACTTATAAAATAAATATAAATACACATGCGTTTACACATATAATTATTTCTTCGACACTGAATGTGACATTGCACCTCGAGACCCACACTGACAAAGACTATCAAGAGTAATACCATCTGCTAGTGCAGAGAATAAGGTTGTTTGAGAGCGACCATCCGTAAGCTTTCATTTAGAAGAGCATCATATATGTCGATTGGGTGCTCCAAAAAACTATCTTAAGTGGACCAACATACCCGATTTAGGTTTAATACAAAACTACATTAGCGAAGGATCTATCCAAAACAATACATCATATAATACTATCATAGAACAGCAAACACAAATATATAATGACACAGAAAAAGTGCAACACATAAGAGTTACATGAGTGATCAGTTCCTTTGAAACATATATACGATGACACAACAGAATATATACATCAGAGTACACAAATAGAATTACCCAAACATGTACTAACATCCAAAAAGATAACATGTACTAAAATTGCCCAATTCCTATACCACACATTCGCACTTATTGGTTTACAACAAAGTTAGTTAATTCCACACTAATTTAGCTTCAATCGAACAAGTGCAGAATTAACTGATATGGCAAATTTACACATCTCATACCACGTGGTCTATTATATCGCTTTAATCGCTTTCTCGTTCTCTTAAAGAGTGCAAAAATGTGCGTTTTTATAGGAAATACTTATTTCGAAAAAATAAGTTTTAAAACGATTTTTGAAAACATTTGAAAATTATTTCCTTTAAAATTTCCTTATAGTATAGATATTATTTATATGTATAATAGCTGTGGAAAGACTTCTATTTTTATAAATTGATTTATGAAATATTTGTTTCAAATTTTGATTTTCGAACTAAAATTGTTTTATAAATCTATTTATAAATATATGCACAAAATCGGCAAAAATTCTATAGAAACTTCACAGAATAGAAATACACAAAACTCCCAAAAAACCTCCAATATTTGGGAATAGCCTTTTTAAACAGCTCATAAATTGCAGGTTAGTTACATGAAATGCAGTAGAAGCCCAGAAGTAAAACACAAGATCAGGCATGCTCAAAATAAAAATGGTTCAGAGGTCGACCTAAAAATGCTATAGGTCAACCCTAACGTCGACCTACCTTGCCCATGTTGGTCTCTGGTTGGTCTAAACTACAAGATATTTTTGTTCCCTGTGGCTCCCTGATTATTTGTTTCCTGTGGCTCCCTGTGACAGAAAAATGGCACAGCTCCTGCGCCTATTTAGAAAAAACAAGTTTGAAGGTGAGCGCTACCTGTTTATTTATAGGGACTCAAAACTGTGACGTTCATTTGATTGAAAATGAATAAAATCCGTACGTTAAAAAGCCACCCTCACGCGATTTTATTTTGCATTTGGGTCGACCTAGGTAGCTGGGCGGTCGACTTGTAGGTTGATCCGACCCATACGAGTCCAAACGCGTGGCGAACACATCTTTTTGTTTCGAGCTTTAATCCTATTTATTACATTATAATGTTAACTAATTGTTTAATTTTCGTTCATTTTTTGATTTATTTCCATTGATATGGTGGAGTAGTTTTTCAAATGGGGTGCCAAACTTGAGTCCGAGTTTGTTAACACCACTTTTTGTGGTGTCACCAAACACTCAGTGTTGATTGGTGGAAATCAAGGAGTTCCGTATGGGGTTCCCTGATATCCATTAATCAGTGAATAGTGTTATGCTGACACCACAAAAAGTGGTGTTAACAAACTATTACACATCAAACTTGATTTAATTGTACAATCAATACCTATCGAGATTAAACTTCTTGTCTTATTAGGGCAAAGATCTCAACTTTTTCTTTTTCCTTGTGAAAGAACCAATGGAATGCAGAGGAATGGATAGATGATAGCATGCAGAATCAATCAAAAGAGTTAATAATGGAGGACATGGAGTGTGCGTGGTGTGTAGAGCTTCATGGATTTAATTATGAGATAAATGGTCAATTTTAAGCAGAGCAGATGCACAGCAGTAACAATAGTTATTTGTTTGACTTTGTTGAATATAAAGGTACCACCAGGCTACGAACATCTTTATTATTATTATTATAACATGCAGTTGGAAAAAAAGAGTTCGTTGAATTGGGTCCCCTACACAATAATAACTTCGTTTTAAAGCTCCGAATAACTTTCCTCACTAAGAAAGTTGGCAACACCGCACTGCGTAACATCATCATTGGGTTTCACCGAAAATATCTAATTGGTTGATGCCAACTTTTTCACTTTAAATATTCCGATTTATGAACTTTAAGGACGTCAACGTTTAAAGCTAGATAATCATTTGAAGTTCGAAGAGGATAAGAGCATCCCAACGCAAGGTTGGTTGGGGATGAACCGACCCCCAATGGGGGTCGGCACGTCTCTTCTGGGTTGCCTTGGCAACCCCCAAGGTTGGCAAGGCAACCCAGCGGGTTGCTTTAAAAAGTAACCTGTTGAAATATTTTTATAAAACGGTGTGTTTGGTTAATGACGAACTTTATATTTATATTGAATGCTTTATTTTTCTCCTCCATCGCATCTGTGAATGAAGTCGGTTTTGTTCACTCCTACTTTAAAAATTAAATAATTTTGAGTTCTGGAATAAAAATTATGTAATGTTAAAGACTTAGTTTTGTTAATACTAGTATAAAACGCATGTACATGAATCTGCTATCCAAATATGTTTATATTTTATTTAATGAAAAAATAAACAAAGAAATATATAGGGCAAGTGTATAATTTGTGGTTATCATAATGATTATTTCAAGTTGGTTTATTGATTGTAACAATGACAAATGAATAGTAAAGTTTCGTCGATTGATAGTCATGAGGGGATGATGGTAAATATCGTTTAGGAAAACCAGTAAATATGCAACAAAAACTATTGCAAATATGTTATAGAAAAATTTGCGAAGATTTTACAAAACAAACTATGTCAATTATACAACAGAAAATAATTTACAAAAACTGTGTCGATTTATATTTTTGAAATCGTTTGAAAATAGTTTGCAAAAACTGTGTTTGCTTATGTAACAGAAATGTGCAAAAAAAATGCAAAAACATGTTTACATAGATTTTGCAAAAAACTATTATAAAGATTTGGAATATGCACAACTTCATTTTATCTGTCCGAGTCCAGAATTCTCTTTTTTATTGAAATAATATTGCTCCTACTATGGTGTAGAAAGTTGATGAGTAACTGTTTCCTAATGTAAAACGGACCTACTCTATGCACTAGGATTTATATAGGCTAACAAACTCAATAGAATAATTAAGAACAGAGTTTAACAGGGAAGAAGAAGGGCAGATTGCAGAAGAGAAAAACGAAATTTCTGTTCTTTCTACCTCATCCTATATATAGGTGTTTGAATGTCGGTTTAACGATTGTAACGCTTTGAAATGTTGCTTTGGCCAAGTGATGCCATAGTTTTATTACCGTTTCCATCTAATTTTTATTTTATTTTTAAAGAAAAGGGTACTTATATTACAATCAAAAAGTCACAAGAGATTCCAGCTCGAACAAATACAAATACTATAAAACAAATACTATACAAATACAAGATACTAATTCCAGCTCGAACAAAATGCAAATCACGTTACCAACAGATATACCAACAAGATAATACAAGCTAGAACCCCTGAAAACCTGAAAACGAAAACACAAGAAAAGCTTCAAAGACACACTCCACCCAACCAAAACAAATCTCCATAAAATCCATCTAACAAGAACTACTGCTAACTAATACAGAAGCACCACCAAAGCCCACGAAAAAGATTAACCAAATAAAAAGCTACTACACCACAAAAAGCACTAGCTCAATCTACTTGCAAGAACTAACACCAAACCCGTATGAGCACCTTCTGACCATTGCAGAAGCTTCATCTGAAACAGGATAAACAAACACCAGCAATATGCAACAATCCATGCCAAGAAATCTCACAAACCAAAAGGAAACAAAAACATGCAACCATTCTCACCAAAACCAAACACTTCAAAACAAAAAAAGAACAGGCGAAAAAAGGAGGAAAACAGAAGCACATTTTTTATATATACCTCCACTTATAATTCCTCCAGCAGAAGTACCACCATCCACCTTTGCCTTCTTAACCTTTGACATTGTTTGAATTTGAGACATCAGTTTCACCCACTTCGGATTTGTTCCAACTAGTGGGTCATCTGTGATTATTTTATTTCCTTATTTGGACTTACTATTTTTTATCTTTGATCTTCTCCAATTGACACTATTAGATGAAGTATCAGATTCATCTATCACTACTTCCTTATTAGCACCATCTTTATTAACTTGCGTACCAGTAGTATTATCACTCAATACCATGTCATCATCCTTATCTTTCATATTAACATCTTCAAAAAATTTACCCACTGCATTGCATTGAAAAATCTCATGATTAACTCCATCCCTTTGACCTGATTATCCTCTTTATATCCTTCAAGTAAACTAAACTTATTAACATTAGCAACTGAATTTACCTTATCATTTCCACTTTTATATCTTGAAGTACATTCCTTATCTTTGCAGACTTTAACAGAAGCATCCATAATATCCAGTTGCATGTCATTCCCACCACTTGCACTACAATTCTTCAACTATTGACTGAAAGATATGTCTTTATCATCAGATTTGCTCTGGTGTATACTATGTGTACCTACAACTTCATTTACAAACTTGTCTTGACTAGCCATAACATCATATATTTCCATTCCATAAGCTAAATTAGAGTTATGCTTAGGAATCCACATTTTAGATGACTTACAAAGAGTAGAAGAGTGACTAAATGCCCTACAATATGAACATGCAACTGGGGTCCATTCATATTGTATTTTTTTCCAAACCACTTGACAATTTTCGTATTTAATGGGTATCGTTTCTAAAAATTTAAATCAATATTCAGCTCAACCAATACCCTTGCAAATGAAACATGATATATACCTTCTGTATTGTTGTCCAACCATAAAGGATAACCTAATAAAGAAGCTATCCTACTAATAGCCTCTACTGACAAAAAATCTAAGTCAAATATTGGGTAATCTAATCCAAACTGTGTTGGTATTAAGAGATTCACAGATTAGTCTCATTCCAGGTTGCCATTTTCTCATAAAAACTAACTTTTGTTTAAAAATAAGGCCCAGCAGCTAAGATTTTATTGCAATCTTCTACTAATTCACACTTGAGAATGAAAAAATGGAAAATAGTTGATAGTTACCTTTCAGTCCCCAATTTCTGTCTATGTAGTCTTTCATGAAATTATAGTACAATTAACTACCATAGACATAGAAAACTATGGAATTCGTCCATTTTTCTCTAGCTTTAACAAAGAGATTATCACTAATAACCGCAAATCTAATTTTGCCTTGAACCAAGGTCTCATAATACTTTAATTGAATAGCATTAGGATCTATATTATTCTCTTTAACTTCTTTGATCCAGGATTACGCTTGAGAAAAACAAACCTTGGAGTTACTTACCTGCTCCTCAGAAGCCAGATCTGGAAATTCTTGCATCAAGTCTAACTTTGCAGTTCTAAGAAAAGCTTGAAAAGATAATCCTAAACGATCTGCATGTAGCTGCACAGGGTAAGAATCAGGAGGAATTTGTGATCGTCGATCCGAATCAATAAAATAATTTGACTTTGGCAGAGATTTGGAATTAAGATGAGATGAGGTTTCCATTTCCATTTAAGTTTAAACGTAAAAAACTGTTTGGTATTCGAATTAACAAAGTCAACTACCAACTGTCATTGTCGTCTGACAATTACAAAGTGCCTCTAATACGTCTCAAACATGCACTCGCCCATGCCGCGGATATGGGTGCGGGTGCGGACTCGGGCTCAGACACGAATACGGGCGTGCGCATGCGGTGTGGTGCTTTGCATCACCGGCTAAGATGACTTTTTCTTTTATGTGTCTCTCGTCTTATGCGAACTATAACAATGTCCTCATATTAGTATATAACTATATAATATTTATTGCACACTAGGATGTGAGATTAAACATATTCCAAGACATCTAATAATCACTCATTTCCAACAATCCCCCACAAGAATGAGTATTAGCTGATTTGTTCTTAATTCAATGAAATATTATTGTATTGTTTAAAGTAGCATAATGGCCTTAAATTTTCCTAGTAATTATCTATTTTGACTTACTATCGAAAAAGTAGACATGTTTGTCCTTGAACTGTAAGCTTTTTGTGTATTTGATTCATAGATAACACACAATAATATTTATTATCTTCCTTGGTTCTTTGTTTGTGTTCTTTTTTCCCGTGAATACCAGTTTGGTCTCATGAGTATTTAGAGAATTTTTTTAGCCCTTAGTAATTCTCCTTGAAGTGACGCCTTCACACTCAAGCAGGTGATTATATAAAGTGTATCCCGTAGTTGTAACAACCCGTGTTTCGATAACGTGTTAAGACAAGAATCAAGGTAGAATTTAATTTTAAATTCTGAATCAAGGAAAACGGGCTGGGCCATTGCGTTCCTCTCGGAAAAATACGCGAAATAGAGTCCGAGTTTTCGAAAATCGGAGTCCGTATGACCAAGTTATGGCCCGTCAAAGTTTTCAGAAAATTCAAGTTTGAAAACAGATTCGAAATTCAAACCGGGGGGCAAGGCTGGAAAATTCCCGCCCAGGCCAGGGGTGTCGACTGCCCAGTCGACACCACCACACCCCAAGTCGACTGGGGTGTCGACTTGGGTGTCGACACCACCCCATTTTGGGGTCTGGTCGGCCTGGTGCACCTGTTGGCTCCTCTGGTCATGTTTTTGGGCCTGGTTCAAAATTTGAGGGTTCAGATTCTTCCTAGGGTTGATCTAAGGGTCTAAACTAACCTAATCTTCTATATAAGCACCCAAAACCTAACCCTAAATCCTCATTATTCAATCCTACAACTAAGCTATGCCAAAATTTCTAATGATCATGACCTCCACTCAAAACCCTAGCCTCCATCCTCTTGTCATAAATTCTATCTTCGTTCACATGAGAGATTACATGATCATATGAGTGTATGAGAGTTTCTATGTTCATATGAGAGCTTCTAAACTATATTTCAAGGCAAATCTTCATCAAAGCAAGGATCTTTCTTATTATTTTCTCAAGGGTTTTATTGGAGCTTATTGATTTGGGGTTTTTGCTAGTGTGGCTTCGTCTCAATCTTTTTACATATTGATTTGTGCCCTCATAGCATTGTAAGCCCCCTCCTACTCTTAGATATTAACTATGAAGTTAAATGTTCATGTTGCAAGTTTCGGTTTGAACTTAAGTATGATTCATGCTTTGAAACTATCATGTTATGCATAGATTTATCTTATGCATGTTTGTAAAGTTATCATCTTGATTTTGTGGGCTAAAAGCTATAAGCTTTATGTGGGATGTTGCATTATGCAACATGAGAACTCTCATATCCCTTAAGTTAACTTGCATATAATGCTATATGCGGACTCCTAGTCATCTTTCTATGTCATCTATCACCTTGATTCACCTATGTGCTAAGTTAGGGGTTATGCATGTTTTTGAGGCTTGATAATGTAACATGCAAGTTAATGAACACATTATGCCTCATATGCCACCATGTCTAACTTGTGGCCTTATACCCCCTTTTTGTCATGCCTTTGCCAAGCTCCTTCTTGAAATCCATTATACGTTATTGCGAATGTATATGCGAGCTTAAAAGCGTTGGGGTTACGTTGGGGATAAACTTTAATGACATGAAATATGATTTGGGTAAATTGGTATAAACATGACAACATGTAATTTTGGCTATGAACATGGAACTTGAAAACTAGACATGTATGGGTTGTAAGTGTAATATGACACTAGACTAAACATGAAAGTGGCCAACTCGAGGTTGGGTTGAGTTTGTAGCATAAATCTACCCGGACACGCCCGGCTTGACTAGTGGCTACAAACAATAGGATCCAATGTGAGAAGTTGGTCATGACGCGCTTAAGACCCGAGGTTAGACTAGGTTGTGGTGTAAAACTACCCGGGCCCGCCCGGCTTAACTAGTAACCACAACAAGGTCTAATGTGAGAGGTTGAGAGTGCATTAAGTAAATTAATGCCACATGATAAGGTTAAGTAAAGTTGACTAATGACACTTAACCGATATGACACGAATGAGAAGGTTAAGTGGGACCGGGCTTGATTTCTTAATGACACTTAACCATACAAGACAATTAGGAGATGGGGTTAAGTAACTTACACTTAACTAATCCGACTTGGTAATTAGATGGGGTTAAATAACTTAGACTTAACTAATCTAAACACGGTAATTAGATGGGGCTAAGTAACCTTCACTTAACTAATCTAAGCACGGTAATTCGATGGGGTTAAGTTAAACACTTAACCTATCTAAACTTGGTAATTTAATGAGGTTAAGTAGCCAATACTTAACCAACTTAACAGGACAATTTAATGGGTATAAGTAACTTATACTTAACCAATTATACATGATGATTTGATGAGGTTAAGCAACCATACTTAACCAATCTAATATGAGAGCTTGATAGGGTTAAGTCACGAGACCGTTTGAATATACTTAACCATTATAATACGATTAGTGGATGGGGTTAAGCTAACATATACTTAACCAATCCGACTCGATAATCCGATGAGGTTAAGATAATCTATGCTTAACCAATCTAACACGATAACCTGATAGGGTTAAGATAAACAAATACTTAACCAAATTGACTTGATGATTGAATAGGGTTAAGTCATGAGCTTCTTGGTATACTTAACCAACTTGTAGGGCTAGGACTTGGACTTGAATACTGCCAAATCTTGACATGATTCGTAGGGAGGTTAAGTCATGAACTTAAATGACAATACTTAACCCATTAGACAAAACCTAGTTCAGGGGACTAGGTGGAAGACAGGGGTCCACAAGGATAACGGGAAAGGAGACTAAGTGGTAAACCTTAGTTTGGGAAACTAAGTAATAATTCTTAGTCAAGGGATTTGGACCAGTTCACAGATAGATGAGTAACCCGATACGGTAGGTCATCGCTTAAAACACGAGGAGGAGCCAATTATCTGTAACAACCCGAAAATCTGTGCTAGTTTAAAATTTTTATTTCGGCAATTTTAGCGAATTTTGAATATTTAAAATGAATCATTTTAAATAAAAACGAAGGAAAATTTATTTTGGAATTGAAATTCGACGTATATATTATATACGTCGTCGTTAGAATATAAATATTTATATATAATTATAAATAGAATTGAAAATGGCGCGGTAGTTCGATAATTTGATTTCAAACTTCAACTGAATGTACCGGGTGCAAAACAATCCAGATTTTAGTGAAACCAAAAACATTAGGACCTAATTGATGATATCTTTACAATGAATCCGAAAAATCAAAATTTCATAGCGGGAATCAAAAGATATGACCAGTTGAAAATTCTGAATAGTCGCTATGGAATTCAAGCCCTTAAAAATGGGAATTTTGCAAATGACCTCAGATTTCGACGAAACCAGTTTTGTTGGGTCCGTGATGTCAAGTTATTGTTAGATTCCAAATTTCATAATATTTCGAATCAATATGTGAGCGTGGCAAAGGAAAACGCATTTGACCAGTTTCAGTTGATTTTAATCAACTGGAAAATGGCCATTTTTCCAATGACCTCGGAATTCGACGAAACTAGTTTTGTTAGGACCGTATCGTCAATACGAAGCGAGAAAATATTTTTCTGGAATTTTTCTAGTTAGTATGTGGCCCCAGTAAATTGAAATGCGCGTTCAAATTTAATATATAGAGTTATATGTTGAATTTGACGGAAACTGATCGAAACAGTCGAATCATCCTACGAAACATATCCCATTGTGTTCGGAACATTTAGGGTTTGGAAAAATAAAATAATTAAATAAAAAAAACCCCTTTCCCTTCTCCTTAACCAGGCCCCCCCGATATTTTCAATTAAGTTTTCGAAAAAAAAAATGCGAGTTCACCAAATCGATGGCGGCCATCGCCTGGCCCACCGCCGCCCAGGCCATCTCCGCCGAGTCCACCTCCCCCCCCCTCGCGTCATCTGCCTCACTCCTCCTCTACGAACCCGACTCCCCACACGCGACCTCGTCCGCCGCCATCGCCTTCAGCAGAGCCCCCCCCCCCCCACCACCGCAACCACCTGCCGCCGTTCCCTTCTCCCTCCTCCTTCTCTCACCCTGTCCGATTTGAAGGTCAGCGCCCTAGGGAGGAAACCCGCACCCACCTGAAGCCGCCTCTGCCAAGTCCTGCCGCCGCCAGTGAAGCCGCCATCCCCTCCGACGATGCGCCAGCAACCACGATTCGGCTTCTACAGTAAAATAGTGAGTGTTATTTTAGTTAATTGAGTTTATTTATATATTTTATTTAGTTATAAATCTGAAATTATAAAAGCATAGTTTCTTTTTAAATATATATAGCACGGCATTAAAAATGTTACATTTTTATGAAGTAGCGTTATAGATATAAAAATACGATTTTTATATTTTTAAAAGTAATAAAAATATGATTTTTATATTTTTAAAGTATTAAAAATATAATCTTTACTATATAGAGGTAATAAAAATATGATTTTTATATTTTTAAAGTATTAAAAATATAATCTTTACTATATAGAAGTAGTAAAAATATGATTTTTGTTTATATAGAGAATTAAAAATATCAGCTTTATATATGTAGCAAAATAAAAATGTGATTTTTATAGTGATGAAGTCTATATTTTTGAAAAGGTGAAGTCTATATTTTTGAATGGCGAAATCTATATTTTTTGAAATGGAATTTTTATCTATATGACATCGCAATATAAAAATGTGATTTTTATATATTGAACATCGATGTAAAAATATGATTTTTATATATTGAACATCGATGTAAAAATATGATTTTTATATATTGAACATCGATGTAAAAATATGATTTTTATATATTGAACATCGAAGTAAAAATATGATTTTTATATATTGAACATCGATGTAAAAACATGATTTTTATATATTGAACATCGAAGTAAAAATATGATTTTTATATATTGGACATCGAAGTAAAAATTCGATTTTTACATATGTAGAGAATACGGGCAAAGAAAGTGACAAGAATGCGATAACGACGAAGACTTCTGCAAAAGAAGAGTCAAGATGATTGGATAGCTATCGATGAGAATTTCTCACCTTTCACTTTCTTTTTCTAGTTATATATATATACTAGGATGCAGACGGTGCTTAGTAGCACCCGACACAATCGTCCACAGACCATGGACTTGTTTGTTTGATTGCAAAAATTAGTTAGATTATTTGATTGAAATTGAATTGTGTGGTGAAATGAATTGATTTGATGATGTGTGAATGGCGTGGGCCTTCACTGGACCGGGGATAAGGCTAGGCCTCGTCCCGTTTCTAGTATCGTGCCGTTATGCCGCCGAAATTTTCTAAAATGATTTAGAAAAATAAAAATATCATTTTATTGTGTAAATGAATAATAGAAATTCATATGTTAAAATAAAATATTTTATCGTTAAAAATATAATTTTTAACGTGAAAGTGAATGAATAGATATTTATAGACAAATCGGCCGATTTGTTTATATGCACTGATTTGACTGATATTGATTGGGTCGATAAATTTTACACATCGCCCAACTACACGAATAAAATTTGTGTTTGATTGTTTGAAACCCCACATGGGTGTTGGGATGAAATATGAAGTTCACTCATCCTGATTGATTAAACATGTCAATCGATTGATTGACAGACTGTTATAAGCATTAGATATCTATAATTGATGCTTATACAGTGTAGTGCACTTTGGGTGATGGTTGATTATTTTTCAATGCTATTATATACATGTGTTGTATGAAAATCCATATAATTAATTTTATATGGTGATTGATTGGGCCTCATTCCAATTTAGAGAATAAAGAATATTATAAAATAAAGGTTCATGTGTTGACTGTACTCATCCGTTGAGATTAGTCATGTGTTGAACGAAATAATTTAACAATAATAGTCACACGTGGACTGTACTCATTCGTTGAGATTAGTCGTGTGTTGACAAAAATAAATATTCATTTGTTGAATAGAATAAAGGAATATATGAAGCCGTGTTGATTAGATTAACGCCATTTTGACGTGAACGATATTTATATCGATTTTATAACGATTTCGAAATGAATTGAATATATAACGATTTCGAAATGAATTGAATATATAACGATTTCGAAATGAATTGAATATATAACGATTTCAAAATGAATTGAATATATAACGATTTCGAAATGAATTGAATATATAACGATTTCGAAATGAATTGAATATATAACGATTTCGAAATGAATATATAACGATTTCGAAATGAATTGAATATATAACGATTTCGAAATGAATTGAATATATAACGATTTCGAAAGGAAATGAATTGAAAACGATTTCGAAAGGAAATGAATTGAAAACGATTTCGAAATGAATTGAATTGAAAACGATTTCGAAATAAATTGAATTGAAAACGAATTCAAATTGAATTGAAAGCGAATTGAAATGAATTCAAATTGAATTGAAATTTGAATTGAATAGAAATGAATTTTAAACAAATTTATAAAGAAGAATTCAATTTTGATTTGAATTGAAATGGAAGTTGAAATTGCTTTTGAAACGAATTTTAAAACTATTTATATAATTCGTTTTAAATAGAAATCGACGAAATATATATTATATATATTATATATATATAATATAATGGCATGAATAGAACGCGCCGCGCCGCGGCAGTTCGTGAATTTCAATCATTTATTTCAAACGGACATTACGGGAGATCCGACCGTCGGATTCTCCTAAAATCGGAACCGTTGGGTTCGTATCGAAAAGAGCTTTCTAACGAATGTTAGAAATTTGAAATCTAACGGTTGCATTTGGAGATACGTCCAAATCAAATTCGAAAAAGGTCGTTGTAAGTGCAGTTCGATGGCCGTTGATGGAAATCGACTGCACGGGCCTTGATAAAATTATTAAAAATAGTAATAATTTGTGTAAAATCATAAGAAATGATTTGGGAAAAATTGGGATGAAAAACTCCATATTTGAAAAGATAAAAATAGATTTTTATCGAAATGAACTAGTTTTGAACTAGAATTATAATTCTATTTATTTTTAAATAAATAAATTGAATTTAAAAAGGGTTTTAAAAATAACCAGGATTTCCAATGATTGCATTGGAGTGGATTTGAATCGAAATTGTCTTCGGAATATTTCGATGTTGGAATTCGTGATTATACAGGTGTTGTTATGGAACTTTGAAAGATGTATATTTATATCGTTATTTCCAATACGACATTTTTTAATCGTAGAATTTGATATTGAATATAAGCCGATATATTTTCTATTCGGAGCCTTGTATTGAAGATCAAATGTGATTTGGGTTTGTCGTGAATGGTGTCTTCATTAACCCTGTTCTTGAAAGCAGTTGAGAAAAGATTAAATCTTTTTATTTAGATTTAATGAAGTGTACCAATTAAATGATATTTAATGGGAACTGAATTGGTATTGATTTTTGGGTTTATCGTGAACAGTGTTTTAAATAACACTTGTTCTTTAACCCGATAATTAATGGAATTGATTTTTGGGTTTATCGTGAACAATGTTTTAAATAACACTTGTTCTTTAACCCGATAATTAATGGAATTGATTTTTGGGTTTATCGTGAACAGTGTTTTAAATAACACTTGTTCTTTAACCCGATAATTAATGGAATATGATTTTTGGGTTTATCGTGAACAGTGTTTTAAATAACACTTGTTCTTTAACCCGATAATTAATGGAATGTGATTTTGGGTTTGTCGCGAACCGTGTTTTTAAATGACACTGATTCTTTAACCCAGTCGAAGATTAAAACTAAGTCGAGTTTTAATGAATCTTTAATTAGATTGAAATGATCGAAAATGGAGTACCACCAGTTTTGCTCCAGGCGATAGTTAAATCTTTAATTAGATTTGAACTTGAAATGGTAATTGAATTTACCGATAACACCGTGGTGTTAGATATGAAGTATAACCAGTTTTACTTCATGGGATGAATAGGTTGGGATTGGGAAATTGAAACAAATGATTACTTCGGTAAGGTTCGCTAAACCCGACTAGTTTGAATTGATATTCAAAAATAGATTAAAGAATAAATTCAAGAAATTTATCTTGGATAAAATTAATGGGAACCTTTCCCTATGAATGTGAAATTTAGAAACTAACTGTCGGTTAGCTAAGCAGAATGGTTTTCTGGATATTGATCTGATGTTGGTTTCGGCCTTCGGGGTTAATATTTGGGGAATTATTCTCTTGATTAATTTACGGTTAGTGACTGATGAATTGGAATGAGGCGTATGTTGTGTTTGTGTAACACTTATTTAAAATATACGCGAGTTATTCGGAAAGACCGAGTTTATCCCATTCTGAATAACTGATACGACGATAAGTCGAAGATGAAGACGATGGTCGAAGACCGGAAGTCTTCATGTCATTTGGGTGATTACTGATGATCTTGATTGGGATGTACACCCAAGAAGATAGAAACAGTTGGTGATCGTCCAGACGTGCTTGGAGATCGAAGGATATGCGGGGTACTAGGTGCCTCCGGTTTCGTTCAGACCCAGAACGGACTTGTAAATGGACTGTGTGTCTGACATTGGATTTTAGTCCGTGTGATTGATCTCTATTAAATATATATCTGTTTGGCGGCGGAGAATTTATTCTCTTGCATAACGCCCTTCTCTGAGATGTACGAGCTCAGGGGTTATATATTGATGGATATCAAGCGCATGGAGTGAATTGCCTGTGTGGCATACCTAAGTGGCAATTGATCGAGGCTTCTGTTGAAAAGCAAAGTCTTGTGGTGATGATCAAAGCATGGCCTTTGTGGCGTAGCTTTGTGTAACGTTTACTTCGCGTGTTTCCCACCTGGTATGAACCAAAAACGGGAGAGGACATCAGGGAGGGCATGCGTTTCTTTCTAGTTAGAAGTGGCGTCAGTGGTTTTACACGCCCTGACGAGTTTGACTTATGTGGTTGTTGCTGTTGTGAGGCGCCTCGGATTGATCGGTCGTTCTCGAACCGATGGAGTCATTTAGTTGGCTCATTTACGCCCCAAAGGGCGGAGAAACGTATTGTTCAGGCACTATAATCCACATCGGTGGACCGGCCCTATCGCTCCAAGGGGCAGTTGCGGCTGCTCCGGAGACATGGGCTAGATTGTCTCGAAGACGGTGAGGACGATCCCTGGCCTCGGTTCATAGATGGAAACCCAATTTCCAAATACGTGACATTTGCGGTTTTATTTGTAGAGCCTAGTATGGCGACATGATATATGGTACCCATGCCGCCTATGATTGATACTTATGATTTGAAGTTGTTTTATACACTACACTTATAATAGTATCAAATGATTTGTTTTAAACGTATCAAGCATTCTTTGGCTGTTATAAGGGAAAACCCTATCCCCCGGCTTGCGTTGCATTGTGTGATAGGACCTGGGTCTTATAACAGCTTCATTTTTCTTTATTTAGCATTGCGCTGTTTGTTTTATGCACTGGTATTCTTGGGAGGAAACCCGTTCCGTGTTATACGGCGTGGTCCCTTGATTTACCTAACTTTTAAAATAAAGAATAATAACTGTTTTAGTTCTCACGCCAGTCACATGACTGACCTGGAGTTTATTGTTTTAACCTAAACTCTGGGTGCCCTTAGTTTGACACGGGCAGCTAGTAGTTTTGGTTTTGCACATTTATATTCACAGGATCCTGGTTTACAGCTGGAACGATATCCGGAAAGCTTTGTATCCGTATATCTCCTTCTAGTTGTGTATTGTATTATTTTCCACTGCGATGTATTTAAATGTAATTTAAATCTCTGATATTTCTGTATAATATTCATTTATACTCTGTATATTCTTGTATCTGATGCACTGTTGTAATATACAATGAAATGTTCTTTTGTATGCGTTTTGTTGTGGTTTGTTCTCGAACTATCCGCGCTTTCCTTTACGGGGAAGTCACGGGTTTTCACAGTTGGTATCAGAGCTTTGGTTTACAAAGCTCAGAGAACAGGACACATTAGAACCGTACGAAAGAATTCATCAGATATTGGATTAGTAATATCCAATGGGAACGACTCGTTAGAGATAGGATTAGTGGTATCCTAGAACGAGTGTGAAGAGTATATTTTTAAAAGTAAAAACAAAATTTTGTTTTGAAAATTTTAATCAACTATTCGTATTTGATTATTTATTTCATATTGATTAGGACAATCGAGTATATAAAGATTTCGCATATACGTGTCATGAACGTATAGTCGAAGTTTTAATATATTGGGTAGATATAGAATCACATTCTAGTTGCCCGGGGATGATTCTGATAATGCTGCAGCGTTACCAGTATTTATTTTCGAGTGACGAAGGTGTGATATCTATATATTTCCATCAGGCTGGTGTGAGAACCAAAACTTATATAGTTAGAACACATTGTTGTGAATTGGCATCAAAAACATGATTTTCTGTATATGTATCAAATTTATGAATTTGAAACTCTAATTCACTAATTGATTGATGTTTGTGTTGATTGTTTATTTGTTTGGTAATTTTGAACCATTTTGTATTGAAATTTGATCGCATTTGCTTGCATATACATGTACTTACATTGAACAGGTCATAGCAAGGAGGCTAGAGCCAGAGAATAAAATTTGTTTGCCCAACAAATAGGTACATGTTTACTACATAATTTACTGTTTTGTTTGAGTGATGATGATTTTATGAGCCTATTGGCTAGCCGCTTGGCTTTTTCTTTTTCTTTTTGAGATCTAAAGGACCGGGGAAGCTATTTGAGATTTCCCGATGGTCCCATTGCAGGGGAGGTTATGGCGAAATTTTTCGAAAATTTAGGGTGTTAGCCAAATTTTTGAAGAATTTGAAAATTCTCAGAAACTGAAAAGTTGGAGAATGGAAGCCGGATCGAACGTAGAGTTGATTAATCAAACCACTTTCGACTTTGTTCCTTTTCGGGGACGAAAAGTTTTAAGTGGGGGAGATTGTAACAACCCGAAAATCTGGGCCAGTTTAAAATTTTTATTTCGGCAATTTTAGCGAATTCTGAATATTTAAAATGAATCATTTTAAATAAAAACGAAGGAAAATTTATTTTGGAATTGAAATTCGACGTATATATTATATACGTAGTCGTTAGAATATAAATATTTATATATAATTATAAATAGAATTGAAAATGGCGCGGTAGTTCGATAATTCGATTTCAAACTTCAATTGAATGTACTGGGTGCAAAACAATCCGGATTTTAGTGAAACCAAAAACATTAGGACCTAATTGATGATATCTTTCCAACGAATCCGAAAAATCAAAATTTCATAGCGGGAATCAAAAGATATGACCAGTTGAAAATTCTGAATAGTCGCTATGGAATTCAAGCCCTTAAAAATGGGAATTTTGCAAATGACCTCGGATTTCGACGAAACCAATTTTGTTGGGTCCGTGATGTCAAGTTATTGCTAGATTCCAAATTTCATAATTTTTCGAATCAATATGTGAGCGTGGCAAAGGAAAACGCATTTGACCAGTTTCAGTTGATTTTAATCAACTGGAAAATGGCCATTTTTCCAATGACCTCGGAATTCGACGAAACTAGTTTTGTTAGGACCGTATCGTCAATACGAAGCTAGAAAATATTTTTCTGGAATTTTTCTAGTTAGTATGTGGCCCCAGTAAATTGAAATGCGCGTTCAAATTTAATATATAGAGTTATATGTTGAATTTGGCGGAAACTGATCGAAACAGTCGAATCATCCTACGAACATATCCCATTGTGTTCGGAATGGGGGTAATTAGCTAGGGGCGACAGTCGTTGGGCCTCGATAGGTGTTCGAATTAAAAGTCAACATTTAGGGTTTGGAAAAATAAAATAATTAAATAAAAAAAACCCCTTTCCCTTCTCCTTAACCAGCCCCCCCCCCCCCCCCCGATATTTTCAATTAAGTTTTCAAAAAAAAAAAACGCGAGTTCACCAAATCGATGGCGGCCATCGCCTGGCCCACCGCCGCCCAGGCCATCTCCGCCGAGTCCACCTCCCCCCCTCGCGTCATCTGCCTCGCTCCTTCTCCTCTACGAACCCGACTCCCCACACGCGACCTCGTCCGCCGCCATCGCCTTCAGCAGAGCCCCCCACCACCGCAACCACCTGCCGCTGTTCCCTTCTCCCTCCTCCTTCTCTCACCCTGTCCGATTTGAAGGTCAGCGCCCTAAGGAGGAAACCCGCACCCACCTGAAGCCGCCTCTGCCAAGTCCTGCCGCCGCCAGTGAAGCCGCCATCCCCTCCGACGATGCGCCAACAACCACGATTCGGCTTCTACAGTAAAATAGTGAGTGTTATTTTAGTTAATTGAGTTTATTTATATATTTTATTTAGTTATAAATCTGAAATTATAAAAGCATAGTTTCTTTTTTAATATATATAGCACGACATTAAAAATGTTATCTTTTTATGAAGTAGCGTTGTAGATATAAAAATACGATTTTTATATTTTTAAAAGTAATAAAAATATGATTTTTATATTTTTAAAGTATTAAAAATATAATCTTTACTATATAGAGGTAATAAAAATATGATTTTTATATTTTTAAAGTATTAAAAATATAATCTTTACTATATAGAAGTAGTAAAAATATGATTTTTGTTTATATAGAGAATTAAAAATATCAGCTTTATATATGTAGCAAAATAAAAATGTGATTTTTATAGTGATGAAGTCTATATTTTTGAAAAGGTGAAGTCTATATTTTTGAATAGGCGAAATCTATATTTTTTGAAATGGAATTTTTATCTATATGACATCGCAATAAAAAAATGTGATTTTTATATATTGAACATCGATGTAAAAATATGTTTTTTATATATTGAACATCGATGTAAAAATATGATTTTTATATATTGAACATCGATGTAAAAATATGATTTTTATATATTGAACATCGAAGTAAAAATATGATTTTTATATATTGAACATCGATGTAAAAACATGATTTTTATATATTGAACATCGAAGTAAAAATATGATTTTTATATATGGGACATCGAAGTAAAAATTCGATTTTTACATATGTAGAGAATACGGGCAAAGAAAGTGACAAGAATGCGATAACGACGAAGACTTCTGCAAAAGAAGAGTCAAGATGATTGGATAGCTATCGGTGAGAATTTCTCACCTTTCACTTTCTTTTTCTAGTTATATATATATACTAGGATGCAGACGGTGCTTAGTAGCACCCGACACAATCGTCCACAGACCATGGACTTGTTTGTTTGATTGCAAAAATTAGTTAGATTATTTGATTGAAATTGAATTGTGTGGTGAAATGAATTGATTTGATGATGTGTGAATGGCGTGGGCCTTCACTGGACCGGGGATAAGGCTAGGCCTCGTCCCGTTTCTAGTATCGTGCCGTTATGCCGCCGAAATTTTCTAAAATGAGTTAGAAAAATAAAAATATCATTTTATTGTGTAAATGAATAATAGAAATTCATATGTTAAAATAAAATATTTTATCGTTAAAAATATAATTTTTAACGTGAAAGTGAATAAATAGATATTTATAGACAAATCGGCCGATTTGTTTATATGCACTGATTTGACTGATATTGATTGGGTCGATAAATTTTACACATCGCCCAACTACACGAATAAAATTTGTGTTTGATTGTTTGAAACCCCACATGGGTGTTGGGATGATATATGAAGTTCACTCATCCTGATTGATTAAATATGTCGATCGATTGATTGACAGACTGTTATAAGCGTTAGATATCTATAATTGATGCTTATACAGTGTAGTGCACTTTGGGTGATGGTTGATTATTTTTCAATGCTATTATATACATGTGTTGTATGAAAATCCATATAATTAATTTTATATGGTGATTGATTGGGCCTCATTCCAATTTAGAGAATAAAGAATATTATAAAATAAAGGTTCATGTGTTGACTGTACTCATCCGTTGAGATTAGTCATGTGTTGAACGAAATAATTTAACAATAATAGTCACACGTGGACAGTACTCATTCGTTGAGATTAGTCGTGTGTTGACAAAAATAAATATTCATTTGTTGAATAGAATAAAGGAATATATGAAGCCGTGTTGATTAGATTAACGCCATTTTGACGTGAACGATATTTATATCGATTTTATAACGATTTCGAAATGAATTGAATATATAACGATTTCGAAATGAATTGAATATATAACGATTTCGAAATGAATTGAATATATAACGATTTCAAAATGAATTGAATATATAACGATTTCGAAATGAATTGAATATATAACGATTTCGAAATGAATTGAATATATAACGATTTCGAAATGAATTGAATATATAACGATTTCGAAATGAATTGAATATATAACGATTTCGAAATGAATTGAATATATAACGATTTCGAAATGAATTGAATATATAACGATTTCGAAAGGAAATGAATTGAAAACGATTTCGAAAGGAAATGAATTGAAAACGATTTCGAAATGAATTGAATTGAAAACGATTTCGAAATAAATTGAATTGAAAAGGAATTCAAATTGAATTGAAAGCGAATTGAAATGAATTCAAATTGAATTGAAATTTGAATTGAATAGAAATGAATTTTAAACAAATTTATAAAGAAGAATTCAATTTTGATTTGAATTGAAACGGAAGTTGAAATTGCTTTTGAAACGAATTTTAAAACTATTTATATAATTCATTTTAAATAGAAATCGACGAAATATATATATTATATATATATATATATAATATAATGGCCTGAATAGAACGCGCCGCGCCGCGGCATTTCGTGAATTTCGATCATTTATTTCAAACGGACATTACGGGAGATCCGACTGTCGGATTCTCCTAAAATCAGAACCGTTGGGTTCGTATCGAAAAGAGCTTTCTAACGAATGTTAGAAATTTGAAATCTAACGGTTGGATTTGGAGATACGTCCAAATCAAATTCGAAAAAGGTCGCTGT
The DNA here is from genome assembly GCA_030737875.1 of Allium sativum. Lineage (NCBI taxonomy): Eukaryota > Viridiplantae > Streptophyta > Magnoliopsida > Asparagales > Amaryllidaceae > Allium > Allium sativum. Next base: position 10,992,429 of record CM060920.1, read on the forward strand.
AAGTGCAGTTCGATGGCCGTTGATGGAAATCGACTGTACGGGCCTTGATAAAATTATTAAAAATAGTAATAATTTGTGTAAAATCATAAGAAATGATTTGGGAAAAATTGGGATGAAAAACTCCATATTTGAAAAGATAAAAATAGATTTTTATCGAAATGAACTAGTTTTGAACTAGAATTATAATTCTATTTATTTTTAAATAAATAAATTGAATTTAAAAAGGGTTTTAAAAATAACCAGGATTTCCAATGATTGCATTGGAGTGGATTTGAATCGAAATTGTCTTCGGAATATTTCGATGTTGGAATTCGTGATTATACAGGTGTTGTTATGGAACTTTGAAAGATATATATTTATATCGTTATTTCCAATACGACATTTGTTAATCGTAGAATTTGATATTGAATATAAGCCGATATATTTTCTATTCGGAGCCTTGTATTGAAGATCAAATGTGATTTGGGTTTGTCGTGAATGGTGTCTTCATTAACCCTGTTCTTGAACCCAGTTGAGAAAAGATTAAATCTTTTTATTTAGATTTAATGAAGTGTACCAATTAAATGATATTTAATGGGAACTGAATTGGTATTGATTTTTGGGTTTATCGTGAACAGTGTTTTAAATAACACTTGTTCTTTAACCCGATAATTAATGAATTGATTTTTGGGTTTATCGTGAACAGTGTTTTAAATAACACTTGTTCTTTAACCCGATAATTAATGGAATTGATTTTTGGGTTTATCGTGAACAGTGTTTTAAATAACGCTTGTTCTTTAACCCGATAATTAATGGAATATGATTTTTGGGTTTATCGTGAACAGTGTTTTAAATAACACTTGTTCTTTAACCCGATAATTAATGGAATGTGATTTTGGGTTTGTCGCGAACCGTGTTTTTAAATGACACTGATTCTTTAACCCAGTCGAAGATTAAAACTAAGTTGAGTTTTAATGAATCTTTAATTAGATTGAAATGATCGAAAATGGAGTACCACCAGTTTTGCTCCAGGCGATAGTTAAATCTTTAATTAGATTTGAACGTGAAACGGTAATTGAATTTACCGATAACACCGTGGTGTTAGATATGAAGTATAACCAGTTTTACTTCATGGGATGAATAGGTTGGGATTGGGAAATTGAAACAAATGATTACTTCGGTAAGGTTCGCTAATCCCGACTAGTTTGAATTGATATTCAAAAATAGATTAAAGAATAAATTCAAGAAATTTATCTTGGATAAAATTAATGGGAACCTTTCCCTATGAATGTGAAATTTAGAAACTAACTGTCGGTTAGCTAAGCAGAATGGTTTTCTGGATATTGATCTGATGTTGGTTTCGGCCTTCGAGATTAATATTTGGGGAATTATTCTCTTGATTAATTTACGGTTAGTGACTGATGAATTGGAATGAGGCGTATGTTGTGTTTGTGTAACACTTATTTAAAATATACGCGAGTTATTCGGAAAGACCGGGTTTATCCCATTCTGAATAACTGATACGACGATAAGTCGAAGATGAAGACGATGGTCGAAGACCGGAAGTCTTCACGTCGTTTGGGTGATTACTGATGATCTTGATTGGGCTGTACACCCAAGAAGATAGAAACAGTTGGTGATCGTCCAGACGTGCTTGGAGATCGAAGGATATGCGGGGTACTAGGTGCCTCCGGTTTCGTTCAGACCCAGAATGGACTTGTAAATGGACTGTGTGTCTGACATTGGATTTTAGTCCGTGTGATTGATCTCTATTAAATATATATCTGTTTGGCGGCGGAGAATTTATTCTCTTGCTTAACGCCCTTCTCTGAGACGTACGAGCTCAGGGGTTATATATTGATGGATATCAAGCGCATGGAGTGAATTGCCTGTGTGGCATACCTAAGTGGCAATTGATTGAGGCTTCTGTTGAAAAGCAAAGTCTTGTGGTGATGATCAAAGCACGGCCTTTGTGGCGTAGCTTTGTGTAACGTTTACTTCGCGTGTTTCCCACCCGGTATGAACCAAAAACGGGAGAGGACCTCAGGGAGGGCATGCGTTTCTTTCTAGTTAGAAGTGGCGTCAGTGGTTTTACACGCCCTGACGAGTTTGACTTATGTGGTTGTTGCTGTTGCGAGACGCCTCGGATTGATCGGTCGTTCTCGAGCCGATGGAGTCATTTAGTTGGCTCATTTACGCCCCAAAGGGCGGAGAAACGTATTGTTCAGGCACTATAATCCACATCGGTGGACCGGCCCTGTCGCTCCAAGGGGCAGTTGCGGCTGCTCCGGAGACATGGGCTAGATTGTCTCGAAGACGGTGAGGACGATCCCTGGCCTCGGTTCATAGATGGAAACCCAATTTCCAAATACGTGACATTTGCGGTTTTATTTGTAGAGCCTAGTATGGCGACATGATATATGGTACCCATGCCGCCTATGATTGATACTTATGATTTGAAGTTGTTTTATACACTACACTTATAATAGTATCAAATGATTTGTTTTAAACGTATCAAGCATTCTTTGGCTATTATAAGGGAAAACCCTATCCCCCGGCTTGCGTTGCATTGTGTGATAGGACCTGGGTCTTATAACAGCTTCATTTTTCTTTATTTAGCATTGCGCTGTTTGTTTTATGCACTGGTATTCTTGGGAGGAAACCCGTTCCGTGTTATACGGCGTGGTCCCTTGATTTACCTAACTTTTAAAATAAAGAATAATAACTGTTTTAGTTCTCACGCCAGTCACATGACTGACCTGGAGTTTATTGTTTTAACCTAAACTCTGGGTGCCCTTATTTTGACACGGGCAGCTAGTAGTTTTGGTTTTGCAGATTTATATTCACAGGATCCTGGTTTACAGCTGGAACGATATCCGGAAAGCTTTGTATCCGTATATCTCCTTCTAGTTGTGTATTGTATTATTTTCCGCTGCGATGTATTTAAATGTAATTTAAATCTCTGATATTTCTGTATAATATTCATTTATACTCTGTATATTCTTGTATCTGATGCATTGCTGTAATATACAATGAAATGTTCTTTTGTATGCGTTTTGTTGTGGTTTGTTCTCGAACTATCCGCGCTTTCCTTTACGGGGAAGTCACGGGTTTTCACATTATCTGACTTAGATAAAGGCTCCAACGAACCGGGTGACGAAGCGGTAGCTTCGGGTGACGTGAGGGTACTCTTGGTATCCCTCTGTGAGGTGGCAGATGGTCCATGAAACCCGGCCTCACAGGGGTTAAGGTCTGCGGTAGAAGAGCCAAGAGTATGCCTTGGTTGCTATGCGAGCGACCTAAAGACTGGGATGGATTGGCGTGGAGTCGACGATACTTGATTTTGCCCTGGATAGCACGTCGCCGACTACCTACCATCTTTAGTCAATCGCGTATGAACGGAAAGGCAGAGAACCCCCAACAGACCATGTTCTTGCTATCGAGTCATGGGTGAGGTTGGCCCATAGGAAAGTGGGGCTATAGTGGGGTCGGGATGTGGTTCTCATACATGATTTTTCTTGGATTGCCTTTCAGTAGTTGAGGGAGGGGTCACGTGGGACCATAGCCACGGGTACAAAAATAGACCTTGATATCTGCATCAGCAGACGACTTAAAGATCCCAACCGAGTCCCGTATTTCTTGATTTGCCCTGGCACGGAACTCGGATGGCACATTGAGGAACATGTGCGTCTAGACATGGAAAACGATTCACGATACATACGTGGGATAAAGGGCGCGGTTGACGGGTGGCATAATCCCTAGTGGCCCTAGGTGGCCTGAACCCTAACCGAGACACAGAAACGTTCATTAGGTAGCATAATCCCTAGTGGTCCTAGGTGGCATAAATCCTAAGTGAACACGCGATAGTTCATGGTAAGGAAACATAACTAGATCAAGGGTAGCAGTCCAAAATAACCTCAAGGATAAAATGGTACTATGTTGAAGTGGTATAGATTTACATAAGAAAGCCTGTACGGCCTACGGCAAAGGACTGAACTTATGCATGGAAAGAATCATACGAATCAGGAAACCTACATATACGATATATTAGGATGACATGAACCATTACATGACATTGGGCAAGAGACATTCATAGTTAACACATGACGCGGGCCGGGATACTAGTACGGGAGGTGCAGAGCGAATATACATGATAGATACCTTATGATATTGTACTTGATAGAAACCTGACTTATCTTGACACCGTAGTTTATCATGACACACTTGTTTATCTTGGTACAGTAGTTCATCCTGTTATTTTGGTTTAGCTTATCTATCTTGTCATCATACTTATGTCCATCTCAGTTCCTCATGCCAGTTAACTTTACTAGTTTATATACTGATAGTAGATAGGGCTTACCAGTCTTTATGACTGACCCTGTTTTGTTTCGCCTCTTTGTCTTCCGTTTCCCCCCCAGGTTACAAGGAGGAAATGCTATTGTTAGTTCGGACTTCTTCTGTTTGAAGGTCATCATGTATGGCTTGGACTTTTCTTGGCTATGGCTACTTTACTGTTTCACTTGAGGAATAATTTATGAAAAGGTTTCATGCTTCTTTACTATTGCAAGACAGGTTTTGATGTATTCTGATGTAAAAGGCTTTAGACCTTATTTTATAAGGTAATGAAATTTGTTTTACTTCCGCTGTTTTATATATATGTTCTGTCTTGTAATATTTCTGTGCATGTTTACCTCGATAATGCTTCACCAAACCTAGTGCATTCCCTTTGTGAGTGACCCTAGCGGAGGTGGGGTGTTACATTTGGTATCAGAGCAGAAGGTTACCAGACTGGGCAAAAGTTTTTAAAACCTTCTGAATTTTTTTTTTTGAGAAACCGTTTACAAAGAAGCATTTTTCAAGAAAAGTTTATAAAGGCTATTCCCCAAAAGCCATTAGCACTATCCTTTGTTTCCTTGATCGAATCTCTTTTCCTTTCTTTCCTCCATCTGTAGTCACAGTAGTTTTAACTGTGACTAATCCTTGTCTAGCTACGTAAGTGTTTTCCCGTGCGATGGAGGAAGTTCTCGAGAGACCTGTCACCGAAGTTATAAGAAGGGATAATAAGAGCAAGGATAAAGGACACGAGCTTAAGAATAAGCAACTTGTTGGTATGGCTTGATCCACAAAGGAAGATAAGGACAAGATCAGCTAGAGGGCAATTGTATGCTCTCATTTCTAGCATACCTAAGAGGAAAGATACCGTTTCTGTTAAAGGCTTAGCCTTTCTTTTCTATCATCCCGTCCAGACTTTGTATTGATCATCGCATCATTTAAGTCTGCCTCGATAGTTATGTCTCTGCACCTTAGTACTGGCATGGTAGAAGATCCCACTTTTGACCCAAAAATCTGGTTGGAGAGTCGGTCCATTTATTCATGACTTGTTTGGAATTGAGAGTGTAAATGTCAAGTGTTGAGATTAGAAGCAATACTTCTATTATTGAGCTATGGATGGATTCTAGGGATGAAGTGGTTATCCAGTAAGGGATGCCATTCTCGGCTTTGAAAGGAGGGTAGTTAAACTCTTAGCTTGCCTTGGTAATACCCTCGAAGTCTCGTGTAACCTTTTGGGTTCTGTCATGGTTAGTTACCTAGAATCTCTTGATGCATTTATCGGAAATCTCTGATCCGATCGAGTAACGTTCGCCACTAAGGCGGATGGTTCATTCCGCTTAAGCATGGGTTATAGGAATCACCCTAGTAAGTGCACGTGGTAACATGGATTGGCATTGGTAAACGAGATCCAGAATTCACTAGTGAATTTTGGAAAGCTTGCATGAGTACGCAGATATGGTTGAGCCAAGTATACTAGGTAAAGAATAAGTGGAAGTGAAACAAGAAGCAACCGTGAAATGAGTCCCGACTCATACCTTTGAAGTAGGAATCAAGGAGCTACGAAATCACGAAGTCAAAGGTGGTCAAGGCACGATGGAATTAAACTCAAGGAAATGCGGCTTAGACGCGCACATCATGTCTCTTTTTAAGAGTATATCGTTGATCCCTGGTTCTCCTGTAGAGCTTGCTTGCATGCTATCGCTTGGTGGATATCCTCTCGGTCCTATTTCTGTTGCAAACCCCGTAAGGAGTTTGTCTTGTTTATCTTCTCGATCCTACCTTGGGAACCTTAGGTAGAACTCTATGGATGTAAACATGTATTTGAAACATGTTATGATTGATATGGTTGCAAATGGTTGCAAGTGGTTGCTCGTGGATGCGCGAATACACATTAGATACTAGATTGACGCGGTCACATTTCATGTTGCATATGCATATTTACGCTTGTGTATAGATTAAATTGAACGTGTTTGCCATGTGGATGTCGCATATGAATGAATGATTGTGCACACATATAGTGTTTATATGACTAGGACTATTTGCATGCATGTTGGATTCATGGCCCTAAACATATTTTGCATTTATAAGATCACTCAGGCCTGATCATTTGCATTAGATAAGTACATACACACACACCTTCTGCATGTATTCATACAGCATTAGAAATCGTCTAAGGACAATGGTTGCTTGTGGATGATGTTTTGAGTAGATAGATAATGGATGGTAGGATATGTTCTTCCTAACTTGGAGATTTCGGGGACAAAATCCTTAAAGGAGGGGAGAATGTAACAACCCGTGTTTCGATAACGTGTTAAGACAAGAATCAAGGCAGAATTTAATTTTAAATTCTGAATCAAGGGAAACGGGCTGTGCCATTGCGTTCGTCTCAGAAAATACGCGAAATAGAGTCCGAGTTTTCGAAAATCGGAGTCCGTATGACCAAGTTATGGCCTGTCAAAGTTTTCAGAAAATTCAAGTTCGAAAACAGATTCGAAATTCAAACCGGGGGGCAAGGCGGGAAAATTCCCGCCCAGGCCAGGTGTGTCGACTGCCCAATCGACACCACCACACCCCAAGTCGACTGGGGTGTCGACTTAGGTGTCGACACCACCCCATTTTGGGGTCTGGTCGGCCTGGTGCACCTGTTGGCTCCCCTGGTCATGTTTTTGGGCCTTGTTCGAAATTTGAGGGTTCAGATTCTTCCTAGGGTTGATCTAAGGGTCTAAACTAACCTAATCTTCTATATATGCACCCAAAACCTAACCCTAAATCCTCATTATTCAATCCTACAACTAAACTATGCCAAAATTTCTAATGATCATGGCCTCCACTCAAAACCCTAGCCTCCATCCTCTTGTCATAAATTCTATCTTCATTCACATGAGAGATTACTTGATCATATGAGTGTATGAGAGTTTCTATGTTCATATGAGAGCTTCTAAACTTGATTTCAAGGCAAATCTTCATCAAAGCTAGGATCTTTCTTATTATTTTCTCAAGGGTTTTATTGGAGCTTATTGATTTGGGGTTTTTGCTAGTGTGGCTTCGTCTCAATCTTTTTACATATTGATTTGTGCCCTCATAGCATTGTAAGCCCCCTCCTACTCTTAGATATTAACTATGAAGTTAAATGTTCATGTTGCAAGTTTGGGTTTGAACTTAAGTATGATTCATGCTTTGAAACTATCATGTTATGCATAGATTTATCTTATGCATGTTTGTAAAGTTATCATCTTGATTTTGTGGGCTAAAAGCTATAAGCTTTATGTGGGATGTTGCATTATGCAACATGAGAACTCTCATATCCCTTAAGTTAACTTGCATATAATGCTATATGAGGACTCCTAGTCATCTTTCTATGTCATCTATCACCTTGATTCACCTATGTGCTAAGTTAGGGTTATGCATGTTTTTGAGGCTTGATAATGTAACATGCAAGTTAATGAACACATTTATGCCTCATATGCCACCATGTCTAACTTGTGGCCTTATACCCCCTTTTTGTCATGCCTTTGCCAAGCTCCTTCTTGAAATCCATTATACGTTGTTGCGAATGTATATGCGAGCTTTAAAGCGTTGGGGTTACGTTGGGGATAAACTTTAATGACATGAAACATGATTTGGGTAAATTGGTATAAACATGACAACATGTAATTTTGGCTATGAACATGAAACTTGAAAACTAGACATGTATGGGTTGTAAGTGTAATATGACACTAGACTAAACATGAAAGTGGCCAACTCGAGGTTGGGTTGAGTTTGTAGCATAAATCTACCCGGACCCGCCCGGCTTGACTAGTGGCTACAAACAATAGGATCCAATGTGAGAAGTTGGTCATGTCGTGCTTAAGACCCGAGGTTAGACTAGGTTGTGGTGTAAAACTACCCGGGCCCGCCCGGCTTAACTAGTAACCACAACAAGGTCTAATGTGAGAGGTTGAGAGTGCATTAAGTAAATTAATGCCACATGATAAGGTTAAGTAAAGTTGACTAATGACACTTAACCGATATGACACGAATGGGAAGGTTAAGTGGGACTGGGCTTGATTTCTTAATGACACTTAACCATACAAGACAATTAGGAGATGGGGTTAAGTAACTTACACTTAACTAATCCGACTTGGTAATTAGATGGGGTTAAGTAACTTAGACTTAACTAATCTAAACACGGTAATTAGATGGGGCTAAGTAACCTTCACTTAACTAATCTAAGCACGGTAATTCGATGGGGTTAAGTTACACACTTAACCAATCTAAACTTGGTAATTTAATGAGGTTAAGTAGCCAATACTTAACCAACTTAACAGGATAATTTAATGGGTATAAGTAACTTATACTTAACCAATTATACATGATGATTTGATGAGGTTAAGCAACCATACTTAACCAATCTAATATGAGAGCTTGATAGGGTTAAGTCACGAGACCGTTTGAATATACTTAACCATTATAATACGATTAGTGGATGGGGTTAAGCTAACATATACTTAACCAATCCGACTCGATAATCCGATGAGGTTAAGATAATCTATGCTTAACCAATCTAACACGATAACCTGATAGGGTTAAGATAAACAAATACTTAACCAAATTGACTTGATGATTGAATAGGGTTAAGTCATGAGCTTCTTGGTATACTTAACCAACTTGTAGGGATAGGACTTGGACTTGAATACTTTGCCAAATCTTGACATGATTCGTAGGGAGGTTAAGTCATGAACTTAAATGACAATTCTTAACCCATTAGACAAAACCCTAGTTCAGGGGACTAGGTGGAAGACAGGGGTCCACAAGTATAACGGGAAAGGAGACTAAGTGGTAAACCTTAGTTTGGGAAACTAAGTAATAATTCTTAGTCAAGGGATTTGGACCAGTTCACAGATAGATGAGTAACCTGATACGGTAGGTCATCGCTTAAAACACGAGGAGGAGCCAATTATCTGACTTAGATAAAGGCTCCAACGAACCGGGTGACGAAGCGGTAGCTTCGGGGGACGTGAGGGTACTCTTGGTATCCCTCTGTGAGGTGGCAGATGGTTCATGAAACCCGGCCTCACAGGGGTTAAGGTCTGCGGTAGAAGAGCCAAGAGTATGCCTTGGTTGCTATGCGAGCGACCTAAAGACTGGGATGGATTGGCGTGGAGTCGACGATACTTGATTTTGCCCTGGATAGCACGTCGCCGACTACCTACCATCTTTAGTCAATCGCGTATGAACGGAAAGGCAGAGAACCCCCAACAGACCATGTTCTTGCTATCGAGTCATGGGTGAGGTTGGCCCATAGGAAAGTGGGGCTATAGTGGGGTCGGGATGTGGTTCTCATACATGATTTTTCTTGGATTGCCTTTCAGTAGTTGAGGGAGGGGTCACGTGGGACCATAGCCACGGGTACAAAAATAGACCTTGATATCTGCATCAGCAGACGACTTAAAGATCCCGACCGAGTCCCGTATTTCTTGATTTGCCCTGGCATGGAACTCGGATGGCACATTGAGGAACATGTGCGTCTAGACATGGAAAACGATTCACGATACATACGCGGGATAAAGGGCGCGGTTGACGGGTGGCATAATCCCTAGTGGCCCTAGGTGGCCTGAACCCTAACCGAGACACAGAAACGTTCATTAGGTAGCATAATCCCTAGTGGTCCTAGGTGGCATAAATCCTAAGTGAACACGCGATAGTTCATGGTAAGGAAACATAACTAGATCAAGGGTAGCAGTCCAAAATAACCTCAAGGATAAAATGGTACTATGTTGAAGTGGTATAGATTTACATAAGAAAGCCTGTATGGCCTACGGCAAAGGACTGAACTTATGCATGGAAAGAATCATACGAATCAGGAAACCTACATATACGATATATTAGGATGACATGGACCATTACATGACATTGGGCAAGAGACATTCATAGTTAACACATGACGCGGGCCGGGATACTAGTACGGGAGGTGCAGAGCGAATATACATGATAGATACCTTGCGATATTGTACTTGATAGAAACCTGACGATGTGATACCTTGACTTATCTTGACACCGTAGTTTATCATGACACACTTGTTTATCTTGGTACAGTAGTTCATCCTGTTATTTTGGTTTAGCTTATCTATCTTGTCATCATACTTATGTCCATCTCAGTTCCTCATGCCAGTTAACTTTACTAGTTTATACACTGATAGTAGATAGGGCTTACCAGTCTTTATGACTGACCCCGTTTTGTTTCGCCTCTTTGTCTTCCGTTTCCCCCCAGGTTACAGGGAGGAAATGCTATTGTTAGTTCGGACTTCTTCTGTTTGAAGGTCATCATGTATGGCTTGGACTTTTCTTGGCTATGGCTACTTTACTGTTTCACTTGGGGAATAATTTATGAAAAGGTTTCATGCTTCTTTACTATTGCAAGACAGGTTTTGATGTATTCTGATGTAAAAGGCTTTAGACCTTATTTTATAAGCTAATGAAATTTGTTTTACTTCCGCTGTTTTATATATATGTTCTGTCTTGTAATATTTCTGTGCATGTTTACCTCGATAATGCTTCACCAAACCTAGTGCATTCCATTTGTGAGTGACCCTAGCGGAGGTGGGGTGTTACAGTAGTGCACCAATTGGTTCTCTTTTTAGGCAAGTATAGACACCATCAAAAGCTAAGCTTACCCTATCCTCTAACGGTTCGTGCACTGTCAAATCGTAGGAATGGTTTGAATGTTAATAGTGCTGATAAGTTTGTCCTGAACTTAGTTGTCCCTTTGAACCTAGATCTTGGGTGCAACGACCCAACTTTTCCATATCATTCAAACTGACATTTAGTCACACATGTCCAACTCAAATGGAAAATGACAACGGATAGTTATGAGAAAGAAGTTAGATAGTGAGGAAAATAAAGAAAGAAATATTAGAATAGAAGAGAAAGAAGAAAATATCAACACTACAGAATCAGAATAGACAAAAATCTCAAAGTGTAACAAATAAAATAAAATATATCAATACACTTTATGCAAAGAGGAAATTGTGTGTGTGTGTGTGTATATATATATATACACTACAACCTGAGAGTACACAAACAATTAGACTATAAAATCTGATTTATAATACACACATAATGGAAAATAAATTTATACTAGAAAATACGAGAATATGTCCCAGCTCTAGATCTTCCCCTGAAGCTTCAAGAAAATCCTAATGCGACCATGAAAATGCACTCGGTCTGACCAAGTCCATTTTGCGAAAAGCAAAATCACAAGGATTGTTAGTCTCGAAGATTTACAGTGATAAATTCCTAATATAAACAACTTGCTTAACTTTAGAACCTTTAAAAGAATGGAACTCTCATAGGACATGACCACACATAAACATGACATATGTTTTTTCCTTACGATAACCAAATCACTATTTATATAAAAATCCAATGATTGTAATAATGTCTATCAATCCACAAATAAATAAAAATACAGCCGGAAAGCTTGCATCTCACTTTCCAACATAGTTGGTGTACATCCAAAAATGTACAACTCATATTGGAGTTTGTATTTCCAACAAAAAAATATATGGGACCACCTCCCGATCAGTGTTCTCTAAAGTGGAAACATTGGGGTTCAACAAGAATATCTTGCAACCCGTCCACACATGACCGACCACTCATTCAACTTGAGTGTACCAGATATATTATCAACCACCGTTATGATCAACAACCATTTACCATAAGCATACATATGCGAAAGAATAAGAAACAAATGAATTTTGTCAAGATAGTGACAATACATCCTAATGGAAATGATCCACATAGCCATGCGGCCCGCTCGATTTCTGTCGTTTCCTGGTGGATGAGGCTTGAGGTCACGATTACTGAAACACCCCACCTCCGCCAGGGTCACTCGCAAAGGAATGCACTAGCTTTGGAGGGGCATTATTGGTAAACATGCATAATGATATAGCAAGGCAGGACATGACATATATATATATATAAACAGAGTAAGTAAATAAAACAGCGGAAGATTTAAAAACCATTTCAAAACACAAGTCTGGTACATCAAAATGTCAATTTCCCAAAATTACAAGTCTAGATAAATACATCATCTGATAAACTGAAATACATAAGTGCTATCCCCAAATAAGAGTGATAAACCATAGAGGCTCAAGTCCAAAGCATACTTGAGCTATCCAAGGAAGCAGCTAGAATCCAAGCTAGGCTCCAGTATTCCCTCCCTGAGAACCTAGGGGGGGGGGGGGGAAACGGAAGAAAAGAGGCGAAACAAAACGGGTCAGTCAAAAAGACTGAGTAAGCCCTGCTACGATCAGTCTATAAACTAATAAAGTTAACATCATGATGGAAACTGAGATGATCATAGATAACAACATACTGGCATGATAAATCAACTACAAGACAGATAGAGGTGTCATCGCATAAAACAAGGTTAAGTTTTGCACCACGGTGTACTAGCAAACCAACGTAACAGGTATTGATCCCTTAGCCCAAACTTTGGCCCAATAACATGAAGTGACCTTAATAAAAGGTCCAGCCACGGTCTAGTCGATCGGCTCCCTATAAACCTAACACGTCAAGTGTTGGTGTCCATATGGCCCACATATGGTTGTAGATAGTCTGTGCTGGGTCCCCCTTTGGGTGTATCAAGCCCTCGGGTGTCAACCCCGGACACTTAAGCAATAATGCACAGCCCTAACCTACTGGTACCCGTGCCTCGAGTTTGTCCAACATCGGACTACGTGCACGTCCGTAGCCCGCCGGACCCGCACCGCTGTACCACTCGGCCATCGCCCTTTGGTCGCTTACATCAGTCCAGTAATCGTGCCCCGCCCTAGCCTAGCCTCTAGGGTTGTGAATGATACCAAACTGGGATTACTGCTGGAACAGACCACGTTGCTAGGGTTTCTAAGAGGGTTAAGTGTGATTTAATCCTTCACTAATCCTGGATTAAACTGGTTAAGTGTGGCTTAACCCCATTCTAATCCCTTGAACTTCCAAATGGATTAAACTAATTAAGTGCACCCAACGGTTCATAACTTAACCACATTCTAATCCCTCGAATCCCCAAATTGGTTAAGTATTAGTGGACCCTGACTTAACCCTAATCATGAGGCATTAATTAATTTAATGCACCTTAACCTCTCACATTAGACCTTGTTGTGGTTACTAGTTAGGCCGGGCGGGTCCGGGTAGCTTTACACCACAACTTGGTCTAACCTCGGGTCTTGGCACCCCATGACCAACTTCTCACATTGGGTCCTATTGTTTGTAGCCACTAGTTAAGCCGGTCGGTTCCGGGTAGAATTACGCTACAAACTCAACCCAACCTCGAGTTGGCCATACTTATGTTTTCTAAGTGTCATGTCCACTTTATTTCAAAACATAATCAACAATTACTTGGGTAGACCTAACTTAATAGGTAAATTCCCAAGGGGTAGACCTAACTTAATAGGTAAATTCCCAATCTTATATTTTCATGTATTTTAAGTTTACCCCAAAACCCCCAACGTCATTCTATCGCTTACATATTCGTGGTAACGCATAAAGGATAGGAAGAGGGAACTTGGCACAACATACATGATAAACTTGCACAACAATCATGCATAACATGTTAGACTTGCATAACTTAGCATAGTGATCTTGCATATTACCATAAACATACATAACATGTTAAACTTGCATAACTTAGCATAGTGAACTTGCATATTACCTTAATCATGCATAACTTGTCAAACATGCACAACTTGTCATTTTAAACTTGCATAAATATGCACAACTTGTCAAAACATGCACAACTTGTCAAAACATGCACAACTTGTCATTTTAAACTTGCATAAACATGCACAACTTGTCAAAACATGCACAACTTGTCAAAACATGCACAACTTGTCATTTTAAACTTGCGTAAATATGCATAACTCAATAAACATACAAATCATGGCTTAGCAAACTTGCATCAACATGCATAACTTAATAAACATACAAACCATGGCTTAACAAACTTGCATAAACATGCATAACTTGCCAAAACATGCACAACTTGTCAAAACATTCAAATCATGGCTTAGCAAACTTGCATAAACATGCATAACTTATAAATCTTGCAAATCATGGCTTAGTATACATGCATAACTTAATAGATTTGCAAATCATGGCTTAGTACCCTTGCATAACATGCACAACTCAATAAACATACATAAACCCCAACTTTCATCACACATTAACTTTATAGTTTCTAAATGAGGGTAAGAGGGCTTACAATGTTTATGCGGACTCAAATGAGTATAACAAATGCAAGAAACCCCTTATGCAACCAATTACAACCCCCAAATGCAAGCAATCTTGATCAAAACTCCTCTTTTATGGTGCCAATTGAAAAACAAGCCTTTAATGCAAGCTAAGGAGGATCATACAAGCCTAAATATGCTTGTATGCATGGAAAATCACTTAGGAATTAAATTAGGATTTGTATGAAGAGGGTGGAGGCCATGAGAGTTTGGATTTTGGCATAGTTTTGTTGCTAGAATGATTAATGAGGCTTTAGGGTAGGATTAGGAGCTTATTTATAGAAGATTAGAGTGATTTAGACCATAGGATTAACCCTAGGATAGTTTTGGCCCGTCAGATCTCGGAACTCTCTAGAACCAAGCCACCCAATCAAGCCCAAATCAGAAATGGTGCACCAGGCTAGACTGCCTGGGCACCCCCTGTCGACAGGGCTGTCGACAGGGCAGTCGACATGCCTAGACCCCTGTCGACATGGGGTCCTGGGCGGGATTTTCCCGCCTTGGCCCAGCTGGCCCAAACCCATGTTTTTTTTCAAATTTAAATCTGTTTTACTTGGAAATTTTCTGCAAACTTCAACGGGCCTTAACTGGGTCATACGGACTCCGATTTTCGAAAACTCGGATTCTATTTCGCGTATTTTTCCGAGACGGACACAATGGCATAGCCCGTTTCCCTTGATTCCCATTTTATAATTTAATTCTGCCTCAATTTATGTTATAACAGATTATTAAAAATACGGGTTGTTACATTCTCCCCTCCTTAAAGGATTTCGTCCCCGAAATCTTCAAGTTAGGAAGAACGTATCCTACCATCCAATCATCCATCTACTCAAAGCATCATCCACGAGCAATCATTGTCCTTACAAGATTCTAAATGCTGGATGAACATATGCAAAAGTGTGTGTATATGTACTTACCTAATGCAAAAATCAGGCGGTTACTGATACAGTAAACCTCCTTAATGCATATGTATGTAAATCAGGCGGTTACTGATACAGTAAACCTCCTTAATGCATATGTATGTCAGTGAAATGAATCCATATGTATGCAAATTCCTAACATAATGTATAATATCTACATGCGTGCTCAATCATACATCCATATGCAACATCCATGTGATAGCATACGAATTTCATCCAAGAATAAGCATAAACACTCATGCGCATGCAATATGAGGAGTGTGTGAGCCGATCTAGTGCCTAATCGTGTATAATGCATCCACGAGCAACCACTTGCAAACACTTGCAACCACTTGCAACCATCAAATATAACATGTTTCAAACACATGTTTCATCCAAAGGGTTTCTACCTAAGAACCTCATGACAAGATAAAACACGATAAACTAGATAAACTCCTTTTTGGATTACAAGAAATCCATTCAAACTTTGACATATAGTACTAACCGATGAGTCTTAACCCCCTTATGGAGTTTACAACAGAAATAAGATCGAGAATGGGACCGAGAGGATATATACAAAAGATAACTTGCAAGCAAGCTCCACAGGAAAACAAGGATCAAAGATGCACTCTTAAAAAGAGATATGATGCGCGTACCTAGTCTTCATTCTTCTTAGTTACGTTTCCTTGAGCTTAACTCTACTGTGCTTTGACTATCTTTCACTTCATGATTCCTTGGCTTCCTAACTCCTATTTCCCAAATTCGAGTTGGAACGCATTTCATTATCGCCTCTCGTCTTTCTTTTCCACTTATTCTTCCTTCTGTATACTTGGCTTAAACATAATTATAACCTCATGATTCGTGCAAGCTCTCCAAAATCCACTAGTGAATCCTGGATCTCGTCTACTTACTATAAAGTATTCCATGCAGCAGAACTTCCCTTGAAAATACCAATCCGCGTTGCCAATTGCCCCTTATAAACGCGATTTTCTATAACTCAGGCTTAATCGAAATGAACCATCCGCCTATGAGTGATAGGCCATACCTAGATTCAGTTGCCTACCCATGGCTTCCTATAGGCTATTTCCAAACTGGCCAACTTCTTGAGGGTAAACCGTTGCTAACCATGATGCAGTCCTTTCGCTCTTTACCGGACTGGAATGAGCACTCTTCGTGAGTCTACCTATTATGACCCATATACCCGTATTCCCTTTCTTTGATCTAGGTAGTCTATCCACATAATCTATCGAGATGTTTTCACACTTCCCTTGCGAAACCTCCAATAGAGGTAATGGCCCACTGGGCTTCTATGACTTGGCCTTAACTTGGTGGCACAACATGCATCCCGAGACCAACTCGGCCACCTCCTCGAGTGATGTGCATCTGTAAGAACCTTCTTTACCAAGTCTTCCACTCGAGGAACACATAATCTCTCATCGTGCCTTAGTCATCCCTTGTCATCTATAATATATCTAACGAGGTGACTTAACATCTCGCCTCGAATCAACTGGTCCATGCTCTTGACTAATTGCGGATCTTCTTCCTGCGAAACCCCCTTCTTGATCCAGAAGAGTAAGTCTACGCTCCGGGAATGCTAACTAACTAGCCAAACTGAGGAGGCTTCTTACTTCAATTGCCCTCCTCAGAATCCACCGCTAAGCCTTTCTTAGGAACTATGTGCCCAAGAAATCCAACTTCTTTCCTCCAAAGTGACATTTGGAGAACTTGACCTTCCACTGGTGGCTCTAAGCGTATCCATCTCCTTCTCGAGATGTCTAGCATGCTCTTCCTCGTTGTTTTTGAGGAGATAAAAATATCGTCTTCGACGACCCTGACAAACTTGTTCAAGGACTTCCTAAACACCCTACCCATCAAGTTCACGTAATATGCGGGTGTATTAGTCAAACCAAATAGCATGACTAGCCATTCTAAAACCCATCCAGAGTCCTAAACGCAGTCTTGTCAATTCCATCCTCAGCCATCCTAAGCTGATGGAATCCGGTAGCTAGATCAAAAGAAAACGGATGCTCCTACAAGCTGATCAAACAAATCATTGATCCTTGGTAACGGTTATCTATTCTTCTCACGAAGATCAACACACAAGCGAAGCAAACCGTCCACATCAGTAATGAATGCTACTGGAGCACCCTACTCGAAAATGCCTCGTCTCAGGAAGTTCTTTTCAAGCAACTCCTTGACTTGCTTTCTTAATTCTCACCTCGTGAGGTCATATGCCTGACCGGCCACGAAACTGGCTTGGTATCGCCAACCAGATAATGCGGAAATCTATCCCACGTCTAGGGATAACCCCTTTTTCCCAAGATATCAGGATATTCTCGGACCACCCTCCCAGATTGCAAACTATCGATAGACGAGTTGAGGGATTCAAGATAACATAACATGACGGGACCCCTAGGGTTGCTAGAAATTTCTAAGGGTACGGCTGAGGCGAGTCATGAGCCTCACAACCCTATATACAAAAACCCAGAATGGCTCCAAAATAGGACAACCATTCCATGCCCAAAGCCAACCCATATCCCCCGGAACCGAGAATATAAACATCCCACGAGAATTCTATACTCAAGAAATTTTTTTTCAAATCCACCCAGACCACAGACAGGCGGGTAGAACCCCCAATTGGATTTGAAACACAGACGGGATCCTCAATTAGGCTAGTACTTAGGTGCAAACTTTCAACTAGATCAGATGAAATAAAACTATGCGATGTGCCAGAATTAAACAAAGTACGAGCAGAAAATGTAAACAAGATTTTCAACAGAAACACTACCTCTATCATGAGCTGGAAGAACGATGTTGAGGGGATGAATTCGCCCTCCAGATAGTCCTGTACACCGAGTCTGACCTTGCCTTTGTTTCCTCGGGCAATCCCTGCTGAGATGTCCAAACTCACCACAAATGAAGCATTCGCCCCGCTTTCTCTTTTCCTTCTTCCTACATTCCCTGGCTATATGTCCAACTTTACCACAGAAGTTACATTTCATACTCTTGCCCCGTTTCCTGGAATTTACTCTTTTGCCTTGAGACTCATTTGCCTTGACCTCTTTCTTATCATTGCTACCTTCTTCTTGAAGTAGGGCCAAATTCACTAAACTCTCGAAAGTCGCCCCCAAGGGTATATGAGACAGGGCCAAATCATGTAATGGCTCGTTTAATCCTAGAGCAAAGTGTAGGGCCTTCTTCTGAGCTGTATTAACCAAGTCTATATCGTCCTGAGCCAGTTGATTAAACTTATCTATGTATTCCCTAATAGTCATGTCCCCTTGCCTCAGTGATAAGAATCTCAGTCCAAACCTTCCTCTAAAGTCATCCCAAGTCTCAATTGGCCTGGTCGCGGTGGTGACTACCCACCAACGTGCAGCTTCTTCCTTTAGCAACCATACTGCTAATAAAACCTTCCTGCGGTCACCTATATCAAAGGTGGCTAAAAGATCTTCGGTCTCTTTCAACCAATTCCTTGCTTCTACAAAAGTCTCTGTTCCAAAGAAATTCTTGCAACCCATCGCCTTAAAATCTTGGCAAATCTCTGCGAAGTCAGTTTGAGGATGCTGAGGGGAAGGAGGAAGAAGAACATTAGCTATGGGAGGTGGAGGAGGAACAGCGGCCTCGACTGGAAGGACATCTTTAGAGACACCCGGGACCGGTGCCGTGACTTCCAAGTACCGACGAAACCAATCGGGTATTGTTACTCCTTCGGGCAAGATGAGATTGTCAGACATGCTGGAAACGAAAAGAAAAGAGTTTAAACGAGGAGTCAAAGGATAGTGCTAATGGCTTTTGGGGAATAGCCTTTTAAAACAACTAGACTTTTCTTTGGAAAATACTTTATACTTGGTTTCGAAAATAGTTTTTCAAAAGTTTTTAAAACCTTTTTATCCCTTCTCGTAAACCATAGGCTCTGATACCAAATGAAACACCCCACCTCCGCCAGGGTCACTCGCAAAGGAATGCACTAGCTTTGGAGGGGCATTATTGGTAAACATGCATAATGATATAGCAAGGCAGGACATGACATATATATATATATATATAAACAGAGTAAGTAAATAAAACAGCGGAAGATTTAAAAACCATTTCAAAACACAAGTCTGGTACATCAAAATGTCAATTTCCCAAAATTACAAGTCTAGATAAATACATCATCTGATAAACTGAAATACATAAGTGCTATCCCCAAATAAGAGTGATAAACCATAGCGGCTCAAGTCCAAAGCATACTTGAGCTATCCAAGGAAGCAGCTAGAATCCAAGCTAGGCTCCAGTATTCCCTCCCTGAGAACCTGGGGGGGGGGGGGGGGAAACGGAAGAAAAGAGGCGAAACAAAACGGGTCAGTCAAAAAGACTGAGTAAGCCCTGCTACGATCAGTCTATAAACTAATAAAGTTAACATCATGATGGAAACTGAGATGATCATAGATAACAACATACTGGCATGATAAATCAACTACAAGACAGATAGAGGTGTCATCGCATAAAACAAGGTTAAGTTTTGCACCACGGTGTACTAGCAAACCAACGTAACAGGTATTGATCCCTTAGCCCAAACTTTGGCCCAATAACATGAAGTGACCTTAATAAAAGGTCCAGCCACGGTCTAGTCGATCGGCTCCCTATAAACCTAACACGTCAAGTGTTGGTGTCCATATGGCCCACATATGGTTGTAGATAGTCTGTGCTGGGTCCCCCTTTGGGTGTATCAAGCCCTCGGGTGTCAACCCCGGACACTTAAGCAATAATGCACAGCCCTAACCTACTGGTACCCGTGCCTCGAGTTTGTCCAACATCGGACTACGTGCACGTCCGTAGCCCGCCGGACCCGCACCGCTGTACCACTCGGCCATCGCCCTTTGGTCGCTTACATCAGTCCAGTAATCGTGCCCCGCCCTAGCCTAGCCTCTAGGGTTGTGAATGATACCAAACTGGGATTACTGCTGGAACAGACCACGTTGCTAGGGTTTCTAAGAGGGTTAAGTGTGATTTAACCCTTCACTAATCCTGGATTAAACTGGTTAAGTGTGGCTTAACCCCATTCTAATCCCTTGAACTTCCAAATGGATTAAACTAATTAA
This sequence comes from Allium sativum, assembly GCA_030737875.1. NCBI lineage: Eukaryota > Viridiplantae > Streptophyta > Magnoliopsida > Asparagales > Amaryllidaceae > Allium > Allium sativum. The sequence continues at coordinate 11,012,994 of CM060920.1, forward strand.
GTGCACCCAACGGTTCATAACTTAACCACATTCTAATCCCTCGAATCCCCAAATTGGTTAAGTATTAGTGGACCCTGACTTAACCCTAATCATGAGGCATTAATTAATTTAATGCACCTTAACCTCTCACATTAGACCTTGTTGTGGTTACTAGTTAGGCCGGGCGGGTCCGGGTAGCTTTACACCACAACTTGGTCTAACCTCGGGTCTTGGCACCCCATGACCAACTTCTCACATTGGGTCCTATTGTTTGTAGCCACTAGTTAAGCCGGTCGGTTCCGGGTAGAATTACGCTACAAACTCAACCCAACCTCGAGTTGGCCATACTTATGTTTTCTAAGTGTCATGTCCACTTTATTTCAAAACATAATCAACAATTACTTGGGTAGACCTAACTTAATAGGTAAATTCCCAAGGGGTAGACCTAACTTAATAGGTAAATTCCCAATCTTATATTTTCATGTATTTTAAGTTTACCCCAAAACCCCCAACGTCATTCTATCGCTTACATATTCGTGGTAACGCATAAAGGATAGGAAGAGGGAACTTGGCACAACATACATGATAAACTTGCACAACAATCATGCATAACATGTTAGACTTGCATAACTTAGCATAGTGATCTTGCATATTACCATAAACATGCATAACATGTTAAACTTGCATAACTTAGCATAGTGAACTTGCATATTACCTTAATCATGCATAACTTGTCAAACATGCACAACTTGTCATTTTAAACTTGCATAAATATGCACAACTTGTCAAAACATGCACAACTTGTCAAAACATGCACAACTTGTCATTTTAAACTTGCATAAACATGCACAACTTGTCAAAACATGCACAACTTGTCAAAACATGCACAACTTGTCATTTTAAACTTGCGTAAATATGCATAACTCAATAAACATACAAATCATGGCTTAGCAAACTTGCATCAACATGCATAACTTAATAAACATACAAACCATGGCTTAACAAACTTGCATAAACATGCATAACTTGCCAAAACATGCACAACTTGTCAAAACATTCAAATCATGGCTTAGCAAACTTGCATAAACATGCATAACTTATAAATCTTGCAAATCATGGCTTAGTATACATGCATAACTTAATAGATTTGCAAATCATGGCTTAGTACCCTTGCATAACATGCACAACTCAATAAACATACATAAACCCCAACTTTCATCACACATTAACTTTATAGTTTCTAAATGAGGGTAAGAGGGCTTACAATGTTTATGCGGACTCAAATGAGTATAACAAATGCAAGAAACCCCTTATGCAACCAATTACAACCCCCAAATGCAAGCAATCTTGATCAAAACTCCTCTTTTATGGTGCCAATTGAAAAACAAGCCTTTAATGCAAGCTAAGGAGGATCATACAAGCCTAAATATGCTTGTATGCATGGAAAATCACTTAGGAATTAAATTAGGATTTGTATGAAGAGGGTGGAGGCCATGAGAGTTTGGATTTTGGCATAGTTTTGTTGCTAGAATGATTAATGAGGCTTTAGGGTAGGATTAGGAGCTTATTTATAGAAGATTAGAGTGATTTAGACCATAGGATTAACCCTAGGATAGTTTTGGCCCGTCAGATCTCGGAACTCTCTAGAACCAAGCCACCCAATCAAGCCCAAATCAGAAATGGTGCACCAGGCTAGACTGCCTGGGCACCCCCTGTCGACAGGGCTGTCGACAGGGCAGTCGACATGCCTAGACCCCTGTCGACAGGCCTGTCGACATGGGGTCCTGGGCGGGATTTTTCCCGCCTTGGCCCAGCTGGCCCAAACCCATGTTTTTTTTCAAATTTAAATCTGTTTTACTTGGAAATTTTCTGCAAACTTCAACGGGCCTTAACTGGGTCATACGGACTCCGATTTTCGAAAACTCGGATTCTATTTCGCGTATTTTTCCGAGACGGACGCAATGGCATAGCCCGTTTCCCTTGATTCCCATTTTATAATTTAATTCTGCCTCAATTTATGTTATAACAGATTATTAAAAATACGGGTTGTTACAATTACCTTTTCAGAACATCACATCAATCTTTAAATGCCACATTGTTAGATTCATCAAATCACTAATTTATTTGCACAAATATACTTTGCATGTTAAGCTAAAGCAAGTTACCTTCTCCGCTACCACACTTAGTACATTCGTAAAAATCAACGTACGTGATTTTAGGAAATACTCGGTTAGGCATTCGTCCATACCAGTTTATTCTGAGACTGAATGAAACCGAAGATACCTCAAAACTAGAGGTTTATTGCCGCGAGTTTAATCTTGGTAATTACCCAGAGACATCAGCGAGTAAACCTCTTTGTTCGAAGATTTATGTCTTTAAATCATTTCGTAAGGATCCCTGCAGTGTTAGTTCTCGAATGCAAAGTTGGTTCGAACCGGTTTTGGGTCTAGTTCCCATCTCGGTTTCTTCGACTTAACACGTCATAAGTCCAAAAACAATGTTTATTGATAGTCGGATTTTTTTTAACTATCGACTCAAAAACAGTACATATCAGCAGCTCAGGCCTTTTTATGTCAAAATCATTTACTAAAATCCTTTATCGATTCTTAAAAATTGATTTTAATTACTTTTCTTGATAAAACTCCCTTGTTTCCATTACTTTGAAAACAATAACCAATACTTATCTCCTTAAAATAACATATTTAGTAAACTCCCTCTCTATTTAATTTACTTCAAAAATATTGCTATATATTCACAAAAAACCCCTTTTCATTTCCTTTATTTTAGAAACATCTCTTTATATATTCTCAAAACCTCTTTCTGTTTCCTTTACTTTGGAAATATCACTATATATTCTTACCCAAATGGTATGAGTCTAGTTACCATTCTTACAAAGGGGCTAAATGATGTCATTCGACATATTGTTTATAATATAACACAAACGATTTTAATTAACTTCAAAACTTCACCGAGTAAGGCTTATAATAACGTTTATGGAAATAGTAATTAAATTTCCATATTCACTTTTGTTTCCAAACCGATTTAATCTCTTATTTTTATTTTCTTAAAAGCCACAGCCATTTACTTATTCCTTGAAATAAGTGTATTCACAAAACTGGACTATTTTCATGATTTAGAAAATAGTGTCATTTACTTAATCAAATGGTATAATAAAAATCACACTTTATATTTGGGCCAACCAATGTTAAATAATACATTGTTTAACCTAAAACCCAAGAGTTTCATTATATTTCAAAAACTAGCAAATAGCATTACAATATTATTTCACTTATGGAAATAGTAAATTATTATTCATATCTTTACCATTACAAAGTAATATCATCCTCAAATAATCCTGAAGTCATTCGAGTTGAGGTATTCTATTTACCTCTCAGACCTTGACCGACAACGTTCTTATCTTAAGATAAATTACAGTTTGTAATCTCAAAATTGATATTAATTATAATATCATCTAAAATATCATTAACTATTCCATTTAAACATGATTTTAAATATCATTTCTAACATTTGGAAAAATCCATTTCCAATTATATCTCCTTTACTTAATTCATTTATTACGTAAAAACTTTACCAAAATTCCCTTTTAACCTTAACCTGTTTCAATTTAATTTATTTACAACTCGGATTTATTTCACAAATCCTTTATCCATTTTCATTTCATGTATCCATTAAATCACCTTCCGATCGTCTTTGAACTTCTCTTTCCAATACAAATCATTTTACATAATTTTATTATTACGTAACACTTGTTTAAAATTAGCGCTTAAGCTTCACACCTCCTTTTTTAAACCTTGTTTATAAACTTGGGCTTAATATAAAACCATTTTAACATATTCCCTTGCATTCTTGTAAAGTTCCTTTTTATCTCGACTCTTTTTACTTAATTCAAATAATAAGTAAAACATTTATTTTAAGCTATCGCATTAGCATAAGATCTCTTTTATAAACTTCATTTATAAAACTCGGATTTTATTATAAAATCTATTCATAAATTTCTTTCAAAATTTAATTAGATTCCATTACAAACTCGACTACTCTCTTAGATGAATTTCATATTAAAAGTAATCATTTTAATTATTATTGACTAAAATAATAATTAAATTCATCATTAACTACCATATAAATAGTTAACCCCTTTATTAGCTAAAAATGGAATAGTTTATTTATTTATTTAAAAAGGTTATTAAAATAATAATTAACTTTATTAAAAAAATTCAACTCGATAATTTTCTTTAAATACCTTAATTAGAAGATTAACACTTATTACATTTAAATAATTCACGTATCAAAACTATTTCTATTAGATTAGCTGAAAATCCAATTATTCTAATAACCAATTCTAGTTAAACAGATGAATTAATCAACTTGAAAACATCATTTAACTGGTTAACTGATTCTAACTAATCCTTCACCTTCAATTAATTAATAATATAATTAATTTGAGATAATCTCGCTTAGTTGTTTTCTCAAAAACAATTATCTCAAATCATTAACCCTTTGGTTAATTTCCAACTTACTTGCTTATAACATTTATCAAAACATAAGAAATTGCTATATAAATCATTTAAAACATTTTATAAAACCTATTATAAATATTTATTTATAAAAACTTATATTTTAATGTAACTTATCAAATATAATTGAAAATCTTGCTTCATTTATAAAAATAATTTTTATAACTTGAACTACGTCAATTCGCCTAATGGCAAATCAACGTCTTATAATGTTAGATTTTAGGTCGTTTGTTATCAATCACTTAATCAATATTGCTTATTGATTAATATCATATCAATGTTGAATTTTAATTCAACAATCAACATCCAATCAGGATTTAACGTTACTTGAGATAAACCAATCATATATAAATAATATGAAAACCAGTAACATACGATTATTTGAGGAATTCAGTTGGATCCCTCTACCCTGTTTTTCCCAGCATCACAGCTCATAATATCAATTAATAATGCATATGAGATAGATTATTTAATCTAATGCATTTAAAATAACTGAAATATAAATAACGTCAATTATCAACCAAACAAACATTTTTAACCAAACAACAATCATTCAAACACCCAAACATCCAATTTACACTAATAACAATAAATTATAATTATATGAATTTTATCACATCATAGAATTCCAGAAAGAGTGAGAGTTAACTCACAATTTATTTCAATAAACGATTTCAGATCTTTTTATATGATTTTAAACTAGCGTTTAAAGTCATATAAAATTCCAACTAGCTCAAAAACATTCCGAATTCAGAAGCGTCGCCTTCGTCCATACGATCCCATCGAAGCTTGTTTCGTTGAATTCTGATAATGTATGAAATAAATATTCATGTTACAAGTTTAACATGACTAAAATATATTAAATAACTTAATTACGATAATTAATTAGTTAATCACCGTCATTAACTTAAATTAACAAAACCTTCTTTCCCATTGCTTAGAAAACCCTCTCCCTCCTAAAACACATTTCCATAGTTTAATCTTCCATCTCGTTCTCCCCCTTTACACCACCAATCCACTTCCCGATTTCACCAACAAGCTCACCATCACGCGAGCTTCCTACTGGTCCCGGAAACACCTAACTCGAAGTCCTCCATCCCCATCGCGACTCAACCCAACAACGCACTGTCCAAAAAAAAAAGAATGATGATTTTTGCCATCGAAGTTCTTGGAAAACACACCATCGGTGCGCCTCATACCCCAGAACCCCATGTCGCCCTAAACTTCGCCTATCCCGTCTTCTAATTCTGATTGAAGCTAACCCTAAATTGTTGTTCGAAATTTTGAACTTCGTTAGCATTCTCGCACTAATTAAAACGGGTACCATCTTGAAGCTGTTGATAATAGGAGGCCAATGAATTTCATTTTAATATTTTTAGTGGAGGAATTAATTTTATATGATTATTCGAAACTACGATTTTCATTTCTTAAAGAAATTAGGGATGCGGCTGCTTTCGTTTCGACCACGGAGAACAGAATGAGGGATTTAGACTGTAAGCGATACTATACAGGGTAACGAAATTATTATTTTATTCGATTTTATGGAATATAAAATCCTATCGCCCTGTTTGATTGATGTTTCTTTATCCGTGCAATTACATAAAGAATCCAATTGCAATGAAAATGGACATACTACTATAGTTTGACATTCAGGACCCAACGAAATTTGTTTCATCGGAATTTGAGTACGTTTGAAAAAATAACACTATTTTGAATATTCTGGACACGGTTGAACTGGTTTTGTCAAATTTTGAGATCATTTGGAAAACTTCCTTTTTAATTTCAGAACATAAATCGATATGCATTATACTGGAACGATCAAAAAATAACTCCAATTGACCTGAAACTGGAAATCTTACAATGATTAACCATTATGGATTTTATAAAATTAGTTTCGCTGAAATCCGAGGTCATTTGAAAGTTTATTATTCTTAAATTCCATATTAAATCGATATAATATAACCATTTTCAAAATAATCAAATCTATTGATAATAAATTATTATTATCATATATATTCAAATAGAATTTATATAGTTTCACAATAAACTAATTCAAATTTTAAACTCGGTATTTTTATTTTCAAGTTAAATCGATATTCAATTTTATTAAAAACCCTTTTATATTGTTTAATAAATTGTTATAGTTCATAAATGATTCTATAACGACTTTTTGATAATTTGATTTGGACATAGCTCAAAATCTACAAGGGAAATCTCAATTTTCCTTTTCCATTAGGAAACTATAATCCAATAGATCTGAAAGATTCTTGTTTCAAAGAATTCCAACTTATATTGGATCATGTTTATCCAATTGAAGTTCAAGTCGGAAAACTATGAACTACTGCGACGCTGCGAGCTCGTTTTTAAATTCATTATACATTCAAATGTCATTTTTAATTAATAAATTCCTTATACAAATCTTTTTATATTTCTAATACAACACTTAAAAAAATTTAAATGTTCAAAATTAACGATTAAAAATTTGGGTCGTTACATTCTTTCCCCCTTAAAAAAATTTCATCCTTGAAATTACTAAGGCAGAAAAAATGGTACAAACCCATTAACTTTTCAAAATCTACTTAGTTAAAATCTTCCATTCTACTTTCTTAGCTTTTAGTTTCAACTAATCTAATTAGTTTCAATTAAAAACACCATTTAATATCTGTTAACAAAAAATTTCAAAATTTTGGAAATTTTCTAACACCTTAAATTTTCGAAAAATTTCTGTAGAATCTCCCCTGTACGGTGGGACTTTCGCAATATGACAAAAGAAATAAATATACATACATCGACTCACACGGTAACCAATTCATATACCAATTTTTATATGTTGTGTAGGGACGCATTATATGAGCGTTATTAAGTTTGCTCAAATTGCATAGTTCTAGGAAGTGATTACTCAAAATGAATTGTCTATATAGGGTAAGACTTCAAATCCGATTTTCAGGTTTAGTTAACGTGGTGCAGTAGGTGTTAAATAATGTAAAATTTGTGTTACTTTGATGTTACATGGTCTAATTAACTTAACATGACCATGCTTACCCTTATTGGGTGATGGCTAGGTAAAAACCTAAACCTAAACTCAAATGCTAAATTTCGAGTTGGAGAGAAGAAAACGAGTACAATGCCTATTATTCTCTCTCTACCACTTCTATTCTTCTTCTATGAAACTAACCTGAGAGAAAATAGAAACTACCTCCCCCAATTTGCTAGATCCAAACTATTTTAAAACTAAAATCAAGAGGGAAGCTTGCTAAAAAATTGTTCTAACAGGTAATCAAACATAAATCAGTAATTTATCTCCCAATTCCTTAAATTTTGATAAAATATTTTTGTTGTAAGTTTATTTTTTCCCTACATGTCCATTCTCTTGATTCCTACAAGTGTTTAAAGCCTTCTTGAGGCCAAAAGAAGCCATTTTGCAAGCTAAATTAGAATAAATTATTGCTAATCCATTCAAGGTGGGTAACGAACTCACACATCTAGTAAACATGGCTACATATCTTGGATTCGTGGTTTTCTATTGCTTAAACAAGTTTGAATTTCGATGTTTACAATGTGTGTGTGTGTGTGTGTATATATATATATATCTTGAGTCCATCTTTGAGTGCTTGTTAATCCTTTGTTTTACCGCATATTCATGCCTGAATATTTTGGATCATAGTGCGTGTTTTGTTCTTTACACTTGCTTAAAATTGTGCCTAAGTTTAACCAAAAATCATGCTGAAATTTGGTTCAAAAGGTATTTCAAATTCACTTTACCCATTCATTCATTCATTTAATGTGAATAGATCACATAATTTTCAATTAATATCTTGCACTTAATCCAAATTTATTTTAATTTGTTTTTTTTCCATTTTTTTGGAAAGCCATACGGTTTTTAGGTAACCGCAAACATCTTTTTATTATTACTAATAATAAAAAATACAGTATAATACACGTGATTGTAGTTAGCAATCAGCAATTCAGTTTTTAAGGCGGACTGTCCACCGCCTACGGCATTTATTGTGGGCCGTACATACTATCTAAACTAGATTACAGCACAGGAGCTAGTGCAGACGCTAGATTACTATAATTTCATTCATACTCCACACAGAGAGACGGTATATTGCATATATAACTTACACAATGTAACAACCCGGAAATTCTGAGCCAATTAAATTTTTTTATTTTGGCTAATTTAACGGATTTAGAATATTTAAAATGGTTTATTTTAAAAAATAACGATGAAAATCCTATTTACGACGAAGTTAGAATGAATAAATTTAAATAAATTATATAACGAGCCTGAAATGGCGCGGTAGTTTGAAAATTCGATTTCTAATTTCAAATGAATATACAGAATTCGTTATAAGTCAGAATTGAACGAAACAAGAAATATTTGAATCTGTATAACTGTATCTTTCTAACGAAGTTAAGAAACTGAGATTTCACTTTATAAATGATAAGATATGTCCAGTTTAAAATTCAGAAAAGTCGTTGTGGAATTTATATATATTTTAATATATATAAAGGCCTTAAAAATGGCCGTTTTGCAAACGACCTATGTTTTCGACGAAACTAGTTTTGTTGGGACCGTATCGTCCCAACATAGCTAGGTTTATTTTTCTAGAATTTTTAGAATCAATATGTGAGTATGGCACACTCAAACGTGTTTAACCAGTTTCAGTCAATTTTAATCGACTGGAAAATGGCCATTTTTTAAACGGTCTCAGAATTCGACGAAATTAGTTTTGCTAGGACCGTATCGTCAACACGAAGCTAGAAATAATTTTTCTGGTATTTTTAGAGTCAGTATGCGGCCCCGATAAATTAGAATATACGTTAAAATCAATATTGACCGTTCTATTTATTTATATTTGAATTTTGGTGAAAACTGCTCGAAACGGTCGAATTGGCTCACGAAACATATGCCATTGAGTTCGGAATGGGGGTAATTAGCTAGGGGCGATAGTCGTTGGGTCTCGTTTGAAGATCGAATGAAAAAGTTACTTTTATGGAATGAAATAAAATAAATAAATATAAAACTATTTGCAAATACCCCCTCCCCTTTCATACACGTTCAAACCCGTTGACCCCCCCTTTTCCTCAGTACAGATCAAAATCGAACCCAGAATAAAAAAAAGGGAGGCGCACGATCGTGCAACCCCCCTGGCCATCGCCGTTGACCACCATCGCCCCAGAGCCCGGCGCCGCACCTCCCCTTCCATCCCCCTTCTCCTCTGCCTCTCCATTTGCCCCCCTTGGAAAACTGCACCCAAGCCACCATGAAGCAACCATGCCCAACCCCATACCACCGCCACCTATTCACCTCCGCCGACCACCACTCGAAGCCGCCACCGACGCACCAGCGAGCCCCCCTCCCCAACGCTGCAAGTTTTTTTTTATTTGTTTTATTTTTATTTTCTTTCTTTTCTCTCTTTTTAAATTATAAATAAAAACTGATTTTGTTTAGAAATAAAACTGATTTATATTTTTATATTATTTAGAAGTTAGGATTTTATTAGTAGAAAGCTATGATTTTTCATTAAAGAAAGATTAGGCTTTTAAATATAAAAAGATAGGATTTTTAATGATAATAGGCTATGATTTTTATTTGTTCAAGTTATGATTTTTATTAAGCTAGAAGGTTTGATTTTTACTTCGAAAAAGAAGTAATTTTTATAACGTAAAAGATGTGAATTTGAATTATAGAAAGGTTGATTTTTTTTATAACGTGAAAGGCTGGATTTTATAAAGGATAAGATTTCATTTTTATTATACGAACATCACCATATAAATATGATTTTTATATTGAAAGTGAAAAAATAAAAATGTGATTTTTATTTATGTATGAATAGTATAAAAATGTGATCTTTACTAGGAAGTAGACAAAATAAAAATGTGATTTTTATTTATGTATGAGGAGTATAAAAATGTGATCTTTACTAGGAAGTAGACAAAATAAAAATGTGATTTTTATTATTTTAGTCGAGGTATAAAAATATAATCTTTATATAAAAAGTAGCGTTGTTAAAAATATTTTTTTTTTAACATATACCGCATGAAACAGATCTCGTTAGAAGCACGGTGAATATTTCCTACATATGAAGAGTCGTGGCATTTGGTTTAGCTTATCGGTGAGAACTTCTCACTCAAATTTATTTTCTAGTTAAATATAAACTAGGATGCAGACGGTGTTTAGTAGCACCCGACACGCGTCGTCCACAGACCATGTACGACTTGTTTGTTTGTTTGATTGTTTGGTGGTTGATTTATTTGTTTGGTTTGGTTTGAAAAATAAAATGAAATGATGTAATTTGGTTTGGGTATGGCGTGGGCCATTATTAGACTAGGGACAAGGTTAGGCCTTATCCCGTTTCTAGTATCGCGTCGTTATGCCGCCGAAATTTTCTGAAATATGTTAGAAAAAGAAAAATATCATTTTTATTAGATAAATGAATAAAATGAATATTCATTTACAAATCAAAATGATTTGTTAATGTACACCCATTTGACTGATATGGATTGGGACGATAAATTCTACACATCGCCCTACTGCACAAATAATATTCAGTATTTGTTGGTTGAAACCCCACACGAGTGTTAGGATGAAATTTGACGTACACTAGTCCTAATTGTTTAGTTGTATGTCGATCGATAGGTTGGCAGGCTGATGTAAGCGTTAATTATTTATAATTAATGCTTATGCAGTTGTGTGGTGCACTCTGAATGATGGTTGATTATTTATCATTGTTGTGAGATACATGTGTTGTGTGAAATCCATATGGATCACTTTATATGGTATTTGGTTGTGTCTGATTCCAATTCAGAACTAAAGAATATTTTTAAATAAAGAATATATTTAAATAACGAATATTTTTAAATAAGAATATTTTAAAATAATATTCTGTAAAGGATTAAAATCAGATTTTGATGTCCGATTTTGGATGGACACGAAATATTGAAATATATATATACAGCCGTGTTGATTAGAGATGCGCCATTTTGACGCGAACGATATTTATATCGATTTTATTCATTTTTATAATGAATATCGAAAAGGAAGTGATTTCAAAATATAACGTTTTGAAAATATTATCATTTATATATTAATGATATGAAATATTCAATTTTGATTTGAAATTGAATATGAAGTTGAAAATCGTTTTTAAAATGAATTTAAAACGATTTATAAAATACGTTTTGAATTGAAATCGATGAAATATATATAATATATATATTATATATATAATGGCCTGAATAGAACGCGTCGTGCCGCGGCAGTTCGCGAATTTCGACCATTAACTTCGAATTGACGTTACGGGAGATTTGACCGTCGGATTCTCCTAAAACCAGGACCGTTGGGTTCGTATCGAAAAGAGCTTTCCAAAAAATATTAGAAATTTGAAATCTAATAGTTGGATTTGGAATTATGTCCAAATCAAATTTGAAAAAGTTCGCCGTAAGTGCAGTTCGATGACCGTATGTGGAAATCGACTGTACGGGCCTCGATAAAATTATTAAAAATACTAATAATTTGTGTAAAATCATAATAAAAGATTTATGAAGAATTGAGATGAAAAATTCCACGTTTGCAAAGATAAAAATATATTCTTATCAAAATGAACAAGTTATTAACTAGAATTATAATCCATTATTTTTAAATAAATAAAAGGGATTGTGAATGGTTTTGATATAACCAGAATTTCCAATATATATATTGGAATGGATTTGAATCTAAATTATCTTCGAAATATTTCGATATTGGATTCCGTGATTATACAGATATTGTGGAGGAATTTGGAAGATATATATATATATATATATATCGTTATTCCAATACGATATTGGTTGATTTCAGAATTTGATATTGAATATAAGCCAATATATTTTCTATTCAGAGCCTTGTATTTAATATCAAATGGGATTTTGGATTTATCGTGAATGGTGTTTTAAATAACACTTGTTCTTTAACCCGGTTAAGAATGGAATGAGATTATGGGTTTATCGTGAACCGTGTTTTAAATGACATGAGTTCTTTAACCCAGTTAAAGATAAGATTAATTTCTTAACTTGGAATAATCATTAATAATGATTTTTGAGATTAAAGCTGAACTAGAGTTTTAATGAATCTTTAATTAGATTGAAAAGTGAAAGTGATAATTAAAATTATCAATTGAAGAAAATGATCGAGAATGGAGTACAACCAGTTTTGCTCCAAGCGATAGTTAAATCTTTAATTAGATTTGAACGTGAAATGGTAATTAATTTTACCGATAACACCGTGGTGTTAGATATGGAGTATCACCAGTTTTGCTCCATAGGATGAATAGGTTGGGATTGGGAAATTAAACAAATGATTACTTCGGTAAGGTGCGCTAATCCCGACTAGTTTGGATAAACCTTAATAAGGTTTAAAATGTGAAAAGAATATTCGAATAAAATAATATTCTGAATTGGAATGAGGCGTATGTTGTGTTTGTGTAACACATGTTTATTATATACGCTAGTTATACGAAATGACCGGGTTAATCCCATTCTGAATAACTGATACGACGATATGTCGAAGATGAAGACGGTGGTTGAAGACCGGAGGTCTTCACGTCGTTTGGACGATTCCTGATGATCTTGTTTGAGATGTACACCCAAGAGGAGGGAAAACGTTGGTGATCGTCCAGACATACTTGGAGATCGATGGATATGCGAGGTACAAGGTGCCTCCAGTTTCGTTCAGACCCAGAAAGGACTTGTAAATGGATAGTGTGTCCGACGTTGTATTCCTTTATATTGTATTCGGTGATATCAGCTAAATATATATCTGTTTGGTGGTAGAGAATTTATTCTCTTGCTATACACCGTTCTCTGAGACGTACTAGCCTAGAGGTTATATATTGGCAGAAATCAGTGGTACGGTATGGACTGACAATGTGGCATGCTGAGTTGCATGGATCAAGGCTTTTGTTGAAAAGCAAAGTCTTGTGGTTGATGACCAAAGCACGGCCTGTGTGGCATTGCTTTGTGTATAGCATTAATTTGCGAGCCTCACACCCGGTATGAACCAGAAACGGGAGAGGACATCAGGTAGGACATGCATTTTTTTCTAGTTAGGAGTGGCGTCAGTGCTTAAACTGGCTGACGAGTTTGACTCATGTGGATGATGGATTTTGAGGCACCACGGTTATATCGGTTTCGGCCGATGCATTCTGGTCGGCAGACGAATTACGCCCCATAGGGTGGGGAAACGCATGATTCAGGCATAATAATCCACCTGTGTGGACCGGCCCTGGCGATCCAAGGGGCAGTTGCGGCTGTTCCTGAGACACGGGCTAGAGCGTCTCGAAACGGTGAGGATGATCCCTAGCCTCGGTTCATACCATAAATGGTAATCCAACTTCCAATACGACATTGTGCGGTTTTGATTATAAACCTATATTTGGCGACATGATATATGGTACCCATGCCGTCTATGATTGATATTATGATTGAAATTGTTTTTGACACTATACACTTATAAAAATATCAAAGTGATTTCTTTTCAACGTATCAAGCATTATTTGGCTATTATAAGGAAAAACCCTATCCTCCGGCTTGTGTTGCATTGTGTGATGGGACCTGGGTCTTATAATAGCTTCATTGTTCTTTATTTAGCATTGCGCTGTTTGTTTTATGCACTGGTATTCTTGGGAGGAAACCCGTTCTGTGTTATACGGCATGGTCCCTTGATTACCTAACTTTAAAATAAAGATTAATAACTGTTTTAGTTCTCACACCAGTCACATGACTGACTTGGAGTTTATTGTTTTAACCTAAACTCTGGGTGCCTTTATTTTCCATACGGGCAGCTAGTAGTTTTGGTTTTGCAGATTTATATTCACAGGATCCTGGTTTATAGCTGAAGTGATATTCGGAAAGCTCTGTATCCGTGTATTTCTTTCAGTTATGTTTTGTATTAATTTTCCACTATAGTAATGTATTTAAATCTCTGATAACTATCAACTGTGTAATATTTATTAATACTCTGTATATTCTTTTATTCTGATGGAATTGTTGTAATAAACAATGAAATGTTCTTCTGTTTGTGTTCCGATGCATCTTGTACTCAAGGCAATCCGTGCTTTCCTTCACGGGGAAGTTCGGGCTCTCATAGTTAGTATCAGAGCTTTGGTTTACAGAGCTCGAGAACAAGACACATTAGAACCTAATGAAAGAATTCATCAGAGATTGGATTAGTAATTTCCAATAACACTGACTCGTTAGAGATGGGATCGGTAGTATACTAGAACGAGTGTGAAGAGTGTTTTTTTAAAATAAATTGAAAATACTTTGTTTTGAAAATTTAAAACTTATCATACGTATTTGATTATTTAATTTATCTTGAATTTGGACAGTTTAGTATATAAAGATTTTGCATATACGTCTGATCCACGTGTATACGAAGTTTTAATATACTAGATAGATACAGAATCACACTTTAGTCGCCCGGAGATGGTCCTGATGATCGGTATACCATCATCAAAATGTGTGTTCGAGTTTCGAAGGTGGGATATCTATATATTTCCATAGACTGGTGTGAGAACCAAAACTAGATAGGGCTAATTGTTGTGAATTGGCATCAAAAACATGATTTTCCGTGTATATATCAAAATTATGAATTTGAGACGATAATCAACTAATTGATTGATGTTTGTGTTATATGATTATTCTTATAAAACCAATATGAACATGAATAGTTAAATTAGCCAAATTGAGTCAAATTTGAACTGAATTGAAAATTGGTTGTGTTTGCATATATGTACATGTATATGTATATTGAACAGGTCATAGCAAGGATGATAAAAAAGAGGAATAAAATTTTTTGCTCGACAAATAGGTACATGTTTATTGTATTTCTTGGGGTTTTGATGATTTTATGAGCCGATTGGCTTTTTATTTTTCTTTTCGAAATCAAAGGGCCTGCGTGGCGGTTTGGGGATTTTCTCGATGCTCCCAGTGCAGGGGAGGTTATGGCCAAATTTTTCGAAAACTTAGGGTGTTAGCCAAAATTTTGAAATATTTGAAAAGTTCTTAGAAACTGAAAAGTTGAAGAACTTAAGCCATAACGAAAATAATGAAAGTTGAGTTGATTATTAAACAACTTTCAACTTCGTTCCTTTTCGAGGACGAAAAGATTTTAAGTAGGGGAGACTGTAACAACCCGGAAATTCTGAGCCAATTTAAAAATTTTATTTTGGCTAATTTAACGGATTTAGAATATTTAAAATGGTTTGTTTTAAATAATAACGATGGAAATCCTATTTGCGACGAAGTTAGAATGAATAAATTTAAATAAATTATATAACGAGCCTAAAATGGTGCGGTATTTTGAAAATTCGATTTCTAATTTCAAATGAATATACATAATTCGTTATAAGTCAGAATTGAACAAAACAAGAAATATTTGAATCTGTATAGCTGTATCTTTCTAACAAAATTAAGAAACTGAGATTTCACTTTATAAATGATAAGATATGTCCAGTTTAAAATTCAGAAAAGTCGCTGTGGAATTTATATATATTTTAATATATATAAAGGACTTAAAAATAGTAGTTTTGCAAACGACCTCTGTTTTCGACGAAACCAGTTTTGTTGGGACCGTATCGTCCCAACATAGCTAGGTTTATTTTTCTAGAATTTTTAGAATTAATATGTGAGCGTGGCACACTTAAACGTGTTTGACCAGTTTTAGTCAATTTTAATCGACTGAAAAATGGCCATTTTTTAAACGGTCTCAGAATTCGACGAAATTTGTTTTTTTAAGACCGTATCGTCAACACGAAGCTAGAAATAATTTTTTTGGAATTTTTAGAGTCAGTATGTGGCCCCGATAAATTAAAATATACGTTAAAATCAATATTGACCCTTCTATTTATTTATATTTGAATTTTGGTGGAAACTGGTCGAAACGGTCGAATTGGCTCATGTAACATATGCCATTGAGTTCGGAATGGGGGTAATTAGCTAGCGGCGACAGTCGTTGGGTCTCGTTTGGAGATCGAATGAAAAAGTTACTTTTATGGAATGAAATAAAATAAATAAATATAAAACTATTTGCAAATACCCCCTCCCCTTTCATACACGTTCAAACCCGTTGACCCCCCCTTTTCCTCAGTACAGATCGAAATCGAACCCAGAATAAAATTAAAAAAAGAAAGAAAGGGAGGCACATGATCGCGCAACCCCCCTGGCCATATCCGTTGACCGCCATCGCCCCGGAGCCCGGCGCCGCACCTCCCCTCCCATCCCCCTTCTCCTCCGCCTCTCCGTTCGCCCCTCCCCCCTTGGAAAACCGCACCCAAGCCACCACGAAGCAGCCACACCCAGCCCCATACCACCGCCACCTATTCACCTCCGCCGACCACCAATCGGAGCCGCCACCGATGCACCAGCGAGCCCCTCCCTCCCCAACACTGTAAGTTTTTTTTTATTTTTTTTACTTTTTTTATTTTTATTTTCTTTCTTTTCCCTCTTTTTAAATTATAAATAAAAACTGATTTTTTTTAGAAATAAAACTGATTTTTATTTTTATTTTATTTAGAAGTTAGGATTTTATTAGTAGAAAGCTATGATTTTTCATTAAAGAAAGATTAGGCTTTTAAATATAAAAAGATAGGATTTTTAATGATAATAGGCTATGATTTTTATTTGTTTGAGTTATGATTTTTATTAAGCTAAAAGGTTTTATTTTTACTTTGAAAAAGAAGTGATTTTTATAATGTAAAAGATGTGATTTTGAATTATAGAAAGTTTTTTTTTATAACGTGAAAGGATGGATTTTATAAAGGTAAAGATTTCATTTTTATTATATGAACATCACCATATAAATATGATTTTTATATTGAAAGTTAACAAATAAAAATGTGATTTTTATTTATGTATGAAGAGCATAAAAATGTCATCTTTACTACGAAGTAGACAAAATAAAATTGTGATTTTTATTTATGTATGAAGAGTATAAAAATGTGATCTTTACTAGGAAGTAGACAAAATAAAAATGTGATTTTTATTATTTTAGTAGTGGTATAAAAATATAATCTTTATATAAAAAGTAGCATTGTTAAAAATATTTTTTTTAGCATATACCGCGTGAAACAGATCTCGTTAGAAGCACGGTGAAGATTTCCTACATATGAAGTGTCATGGCGTTTAGTTTAGCTTATCGATGAGAACTTCACACTCAAATTTATTTTCTAGTTAAATATATACTAGAATGCAGACGGTGTTTAGTAGCACCCGACACCCGTCGTCCACAGACCATGGACGACTTGTTTGTTTATTTGATTGTTTTGTGGTTGATTTATTTGTTTGGCTTGGTTTGAAAAATAAAACGAAGTGATGTAATTTGGTTTGGGTATGGCGTGGGCCATTATTAGACTGAGGACAAGGCTAGGCCTTATCCCGTTTCTAGTATCGCGCCATTATGCCGCCGAAATTTTCTGAAATATGTTAGAAAAAGAAAACTATCATTTTTATTAGATAAATGAATAAAATAAATATTCATTTACAAATCAAAACGATTTGTTAATGTACACCCATTTGACTGATATGGATTAGGACGATAAATTCTACACATCGCCCAACTGAACAAATAATATTCAGTATTTGTTGGTTGAAATCCCACACGGGTGTTGGGATGAAATTTGACGTACACTAGTCCCAATTGTTTAGTTGTATGTCGATCGATAGGTTGACAGGCTGATGTAAGCGTTAATTATTTATAATTAATGCTTATGCAGTTGTGTGGTGCACTCTGGATGATGGTTGATTATTTATCATTGTTGTGATATACATGTGTTGTGTGAAATCCATATGAATCACTTTATATGGTATTTGGTTGTGTCTGATTCCAATTCAGAACTGAAGAATATTTTTAAATAAAAAATATTTTCAAATAACGAATATTTTAAAATAATATTCTGTAAAGGATTAAAATCTAGTTTTGATGTCCGATTTTGGATGGACACGAAATATTAAAATATATATAGCCGTGTTGATTAGAGATGCGCCATTTTGACGCGAACGATATTTATATCGATTTTATTCGTTTTTATAATGAATATCGTAAAGGAAGTGATTTCAAAATATAACGTTTTGAAAATATTATCATTTATATACTAATGATATGGAATATTCAATTTTGATTCGAAATTGAATATGAAGTTGAAAATCGTTTTTAAAACGAATTTAAAATGATTTATAAAATACGTTTTGGATTGAAATCGACGAAATATATATAATATATATATTATATACATTTAATGGCCTGAATAAAACGCGTCGCGCCATGATAGTTCGCGAATTTCGACCATTGACTTCGAATTGACATTACGGGAGATCCGACCGTCGGATTCTCCTGAAACCGAGACCGTTGGGTTCGTATCGAAAAGAGCTTTCCAACGAATATTAGAAATTTGAAATATAACGGTTGAATTTGGATTTATGTCCAAATCAAATTTGTAAAAGGTCGCCGTAAGTGCAGTTCGATGACCGTATATGGAAATCGACTGTACGGGCCTTGATAAAATTATTAAAAATATTAATAATTTGTGTAAAATCATAATAAAATATTTATGAAGATTAAGATGAAAAATTCCACGTTTGGAAAGATAAAAATATATTTTTATCAAAATGAACAAGTTATTAACTAGAATTATAATCCATTATTTTTGAACAAATAAAAGGGATTGTGAATGGTTTTGATATAACCAGAATTTCCAATGTATAAATTGGAATGGATTTGAATCGAAATTATCTTTGGAATATTTTGATATTGGATTCCGTGATTATACGGATATTATGGAGGAATTTGGAAGATATATATATATTGTTATTCCAATATGATATTGGTTGATTTCAGAATTTGATATTGAATATAAGCTGATATATTTTCTATTCAGAGCCTTGTATTTAATATCAAATGGGATTTTTGGTTTATCGTGAACGGTGTTTTAAATAACACTTGTTCTTTAACCCGATTAAGAATGGAATGAGATTATGGGTTTATCATGAACCGTGTTTTAAATGACATGAGTTCTTTAACCTAGTTAAAGATAAGATTAATTTCTTAACTTGGAATAATCATTAATAATGATTTTTGAGATTAAAACTGAACTAGAGTTTTAATGAATCTTTAAGTAGATTGAAAAGTGAAAGTGATAATTAAAATTATCAATTCAAGAAAATGATCGAGAATGGAGTACCACCAGTTTTGCTCCAAGCGATTGTTAAATCTTTAATTAGATTTGAACGTGAAATGG
Source organism: Allium sativum (assembly GCA_030737875.1). NCBI lineage: Eukaryota > Viridiplantae > Streptophyta > Magnoliopsida > Asparagales > Amaryllidaceae > Allium > Allium sativum. Next base: position 11,032,783 of record CM060920.1, read on the forward strand.
TAATTAATTTTACCGATAACACCGTGGTGTTAGATATGGAGTATCACCAGTTTTGCTCCATGGGATCAATAGGTTGGGATTGGGAAATTAAACAAACGATTACTTCGGTAAGGTGCGCTAATCCCGACTAGTTTGGATAAACCTTAATAAGGTTTAAAATGTGAAAAGAATATTCGAATAAAATAATATTTTGGATTGAAATGAGGCGTATGTTGTGTTTGCGTAACACATGTTTATTATATACGCGAGTTATTCAGAATGACCAGTTTAATCCCATTCTGAATAACTGATACGACGATATGTCAAAGATGAAGACGGTGGTTGAAGATCGGAGGTCTTCACATCATTTGGACGATTCCTGATGATCTTGATTGGGCTGTACACCCAAGAGGAGGGAATACGTTGGTGATCATCCAGACGTACTTGGAGATCGATGGATATGCGAGGTACAAGGTGCCTCCGGTTTCGTTCAGACCCAGAACGGACTTGTAAATGGATAGTGTGTTCGACGTTGTATTCCTTTATATTGTATTCGGTGATCTCTGCTAAATATATATCTGTTTGGTGGCAGAGAAGTTATTCTATTGCTATACACCCTTCTCTGAGACGTACGAGCCTAGAGGTTATATATTGGCAGAAATCAGTGGTACAGTATGGACTGATAATGTGGCATGCTGAGTTGGATGGATCAAGGCTTTTGTTGAAAAGCAAAGTATTGTGGTTGATGATCAAAGCACGGCCTGTGTGGCATAGCTTTGTGTATAGCGTTAATTCGCGAGCCTCACACCCAGTATGAACCAGAAACGGGAGAGGACATCAGGGAGGACATGCTTTTTCTTCTAGTTAGGTGTGGCGCCAGTGCTTAAACTGGCTGACTAGTTTGACTCATGTGGATGATGGATTTTGAGGCGCCTCGGTTATATCGGTTTCGGCCAATGCATTCTGGTCGGCAGACGGACCATACTTACGCCCCATAGGGCGGGAAAACACATGATTCAGGCATAATAATCCACCTTGTGTGGACCGGCCCTGACGATCCAAGGGGCAGTTTCGGCTGTTCCTGAGACACGGGTTAGAGTGTCTCGAAGCGGTGAGGACGATCCCTAGCCTCGGTTCATATCATAAATGGTAATCCAACTTCCAATACGACATTGTGCGGTTTTGATTGTAAACCTATATTTGGCGACATGATATATGGTACCCATGCCGTCTATGATTGATATTATGATTGAAATTGTTTTTGACACTATACACTTATAATAATATCAAAGTGATTTCTTATCAACGTATCAAGCATTATTTGGCTATTATAAGGAAAAACCCTATCCTCCGGCTTGTGTTGCATTGTGTGATGGGACCTGGGTCTTATAATAGCTTCATTGTTCTTTATTTAGCATTGCGCTGTTTGTTTTATGCACTGGTATTCTTGGGAGGAAACCCGTTCCGTGTTATACGGCGTGGTCCCTTGATTTACCTAACTTTAAAATAAATATTAATACCTTTTTTAGTTCTCACACCAGTCATATGACTGACCTGGAGTTTATTGTTTTAACCTAAACTCTGGGTGCCCTTATTTTCCGCACTGGCAGCTATTAGTTTTGATTTTGCAAATTTATATTCACAGGATCCTGATTTATATCTGAAGTGATATTCGGAAAGCTCTGTATCCGTGTATTGCTTTCAGTTATGTTTTGTATTATTTTTCCGCTGTAGTAATGTATTTAAATCTCTGATAATTATCAACTGTGTAATATTTATTCACACTCTGTATATTCTTGTATTCTGATGGAATTGTTGTAGTAAACAATGAAATGTTCTTCTGTTTGTGTTCTGATGCATCTTGTACTCAAGACATTCCGTGCTTTCCTTCATAGGGAAGTTCGGGTTCTCACACACACTTGCATAGAGACTGTTGGAGTACATAAAAAAGATGTGACCACTCAGCTACACAGCAATTTCCTTGAGCTCCACACCTCAACAATGTAGCTCGAATTACCAAGACAACATGGCAGAGCAAAGCTATCCCTACAAATGGTGAAAAGGCAATACCCGAGAATGGCAGTAAAACCAAACCATGATAGAGAAAAATTTACCATCAACATACATAACTATAATGCAAAATTCTTGACGTAGAAAAGGGCATAGCATAGACAGGAAAATACACCAGCATGACAATAACTAAATTCAATGCATTAAACATCTCGTGCATAGTTATTGACCAAAGTGATGACCCATTCATACTAACTCTAAACAAATCAAGGATCTTGCAGATACAGTGTCATAGCATGAGAAGATCTGAGCATGAAGAAACCAAAAGAAGCAAACCAAACACCTGCTCCAAAACACCACTTCTCAACCGACAGGGTCAAACTACCAACAAGACGAACCACGACAATCATTGAATACCCTAAAAGTCGATAAGTCCTATCCCAGACCGAGATCGGGACGCATAAACAAATAAACCATTAGGAGTTGCTGCTTACCCTGGTCCTCCGTGTTAGTGCCGAACCCCCAACCATTGCCAAAACCAATTTATTTATTTCTCATGGGTTCACACAATTTTATTTGCTTTGGTTTATATCAAATGACAATCCAATTCATATCATTTAATTATGAATCATTTCAAAAGTTCATTTGGCCAAGTTTCCATCTTATTTGCAACGAAATTTTGGTTTTATGGATTTATAAACCAATATGTAAAGTTTTGAATGATTTCCATTCAATATCTTACATTCAATTCACAATCAATCAACACTCATCCAAATTGATCTTAAATCAATTTTTTCACTTTCAATTTGCAAGCTACGCAATTTTAATTTTCTTAGAGTCTCTCCATTTCATTTAACTTAAGTTAAATTTTAATCCATTTGATTCACTTATCCCATTTCAATCCATTTAACTTTCACAAGTTAAATTTAAATTCAAAATTCAAATCCCCGTCTTTTATTTCAAATTCTTTTAACAATATAAATACATGCAGATATTTGTAACTGTTTGCACCTTCAAAAAAATTGAATTCTAAAACTTGTTTTTCTCAAACAAATTTCCATTAGAAATTAACTATAGTAGCAATCCGTCATTTAGAAACTCGAAAATGAATATTGATAATGCTGCAGTCCATTATCAGAATTATTCGATTGAAGCGAGTTCAGTGTTCAATTACTCCCAAAATAAAAAAGATTCTTATTCATTCTTTCAAAGTAATGTCATATTACTTCATAATATTTCAAAAAATATTTTAGAAACATCCATGGTTTTAAATTCTCAGTTTTGGGTAATAATTCAATTTTGGATCATCTCCTTTGTATAGTCCATTCTTATACAAATTTGATTTGGTTATATATACCCATCACAATATTATAATCTCATTTAATTATAAGCACCCAATCACATCAATAATTTCAGAGAAATATTCATCTATATTAACATATAATTTTGGGTAAAATTTTTTCATTTACCCACTTAAAAACAATATTATGCTGAATTTCTCTATAAAAGAGTTTAGAAACACCTTTCGATACAGTTGTACATTCTGTATCGACCAGAATTCGTAAACCAATCAACACAATATAAATAATTTTTATAATACTAACAAGTATGCTCTCTCTCTCATATATATATATATATATATACATATATATATGCATAAAAATTCAAACTCAATCTAGGGTATTACTAACCCCATCTCTATTGAGTTACGCCATAGAGCCAAGGTTATTACTAACCTTCAGCTTTGATACCACTTGTGACGACCCGACTTTTCTATACGTTTAAGCTGACATTTAATCACATATGTCCAACTCAAATGGCATAGGGCATTGAATAGTTATGAGAAAGAAGTTAGAGGGCGAGGAAAAGAAAGAAATAAATATTTGAATAGAAGAAAAAGAATAAAACATCAACACTATAGAATCAGAGTAGACAAGAATCTCACAACAGAATAAATAAAGTAAAGTATATCAATAGTCTTTACACAAAAGAAAACTATATATATATATATATATATATATATATATATGATACAACCTCACAGTACACAAATAATCAGATTATAAAATCTGATTAATGCAACATATACATCATAAATAAATTATACTAGAAAATACGGCAATACGTCTTGGCTCCAGCTCCTCTCCTAAAGCTCTAAGTAAATCCTAATGAAACCTGGAAAATGCACTCGGCCTGACCGAGCCTATTTTGCGAAAAGCAAAATCACACTGATTGTCAGTTTGGAAGACTTTCAGTGATAATTCACAATACAAACAACTTGCTTAACTTTAGAAAATCCTCTTAAAAATTGGAACTCTTGTAAGACAAGACCACATATAAACTTGTTTTTACCTTACAATAACCAAATAACTTTTTATATCAAAGTCCAATGATATTATAATAATGTCTATCAATCCTTAAATAAATAAGAATATAGTCGGAAGCTTGCATCTCACTTTCCAACATAGTTGGTATACATCTGAAACATATGGCTCGTATTGGAGTTTGGATTACCAACATGACAAGGTATGGGACCACCTTCCGATTAGTGTCTCTAGTAAGGAAACACTGGGGTTCAACAAGAACATATTGCAACCCGACCACATATGACCGTCCACTTAATCATTTACAAAAACCCTTTATCGATTCTTAAAAATCGATTTCGTTTACTTTTTTTTCGAGAAAACTACTCTGTTTCTATTACTTTGTAAACAATAACCAGTACTTATCTCCTTAGAATAATGTATTCACCAAACTCCCTCTCAATTTTCTTAACTTCGAAAATATTGCTATATATTCACAAAACCCCCTTTTCATTTCCTTTATTTTAGAAACATCTCTTTATATATTCTCAGAACCTCTTTGTATTTCCTTTACTTTGGAAATGTCATTATATATTCTTACCCAAATGGTATGAATCTAGTTACCATTCTTCTATAGGGCCTAAATGATGTCATTCGACATGTTGTTTATAATATAACTCAAATGGTTTTAATTAACTTCAAAACTTTTCCAAATAAGACTTACAATAATGTTTATGGAAATAGTAATTGAATTTTCATATTTACTTCCGTTTCCAAACTGGTTTAGTCTCTTATTTTTATTTTCTCAAAAACAATACCCATTTACTTAATCCCTGAAATAAGTGTATTCACAAAATTGTACTATTTTCATGCTTTAGAAAATAACTTTATTTACCTAATCAAAACTTTAGAAAATATGTGGGCTAAACAATGCTAAATAATACTTTGTTTAACCTAAAATCAAATAGTTTCATTATATTTCAACACCTTACAAATAACATTGCAATATCATTTCTCTTATGGTAAAATAAATTATTCTCGACATCTTTACCATAACAAACTAATATCATCCTCGGATAATTCCGAATTCGTACAAGTTAGGGTTTTTTATTTACCTCTCAAACCTTGATCGATAACGTTCTTATCTTAAGATAAATAAAAGTGTGTAATCTCAAAACTGATATTAATTACAATATCATCTAAAATTTCATTTTCTACTCCATTTAAATATATTTTAAAATATATTTTCTTACATTTAGAAAATCTATTTCCAATTCAATCTCCTTTACTTAATTCGTTTATTAAGTAAAAACTTTACCAAAACTCCCTTTCAACCTTTACCCATTTCAGTATAATTTATTTACAATTTGAATTTATTTCACAAATCCTTTATCAAATTCTTTTACATCAATCCATTAGATCACCTTTTGATCATCTTTAAATTCTCTTTCCAATAGAAATCATTTTACTTAGTTTCATTATTAAGTAACAACTATTAAAATTAGCGTTTAGCTTCACCCCTTTTCTTCTAAACTTTGTTTATACACTTGGGCTTAATATAATACCCTTTTAACATATTCCTTTGCATTCTTGAAAACTTCCTTTTCATCTCGATTCTTTTTACATAATTCAAATATTAAGTAAAACATTTATTCTAAGCTATCGCATTAGCTTAAGATCACTTTTATAAACTTTGTTTATAAAACTCGGATTTTATTATAAAATTTGTTTATAATTTCCTTTAAAATTCAACAGGATTTCATTAAAAACTCGATTGCTCTCTTAAATGAATTTCATTTAAAAAATAATCACTTTAATTATTATTGATTGAAATAATAACTAACTTCATCATTAACTATCATAGAAGCAGTTAACCTCTTTATTAACTAAAAATAGAATAGATAATTCATTTAAAAAGGTTATTAAAATAATAATTAAATTTAGCAAAAATATACAGCTCGATTAGTTTCTTTAAATACCGTTAATTAGAAGAAAAATAAATTCTAACAAAATTTAATTACATTTAAATAATTCATATCATTTACCAAAACTATTTCTATTAGATTAATTGAAAATCTAATTAATCTAATTACCAATTCTAGTTAAAAGTTGACTTAGTCAACTTGAAAACATCAATTAACTTGCTAACTGATTCCAATTAACCCTTCGACTTCAATTAATTAAAATATAATTAATGTAAGATAATCTCACTTAATATTTTTTCTCAAAAACACTTATCCTAAGTCATTAACCCTCTGGTTAATTTCCAATTTTCTTGCTTATAAAATTTATCAAAACATAAAAACTACAATATAAATCATTTAAAAATATTTTATAAAATCAATTATAAACAATTATTTATAAAATTTCTACATTTATATAACTTATCAAATATAACTGAAATTCTTTCTTCTGTTATAAAAATAAATTTTATAACTTAAACTACGTCAATTCGCCTAAAGGCAAATCTGCGTCCTAAAACGATGGGTTTTAGGTCATCTACTGCCGATCACATAATCAATACTGTTTACTGATTAATATCATATCATTGTTGAATTCTAATTCAACGATCAACATACAAACAGGATTTAACGTTACTTGAGATAAACAATTCATATATAAATAATATGAAATCAAGTAATATACTACTGTTTTTCCCTACATCACAACTCGTATTATCATTTAATAATGCATAAGATATAGATTATTTTAACCTAATGTATTTAAGATAACTGAAATATAATTATCGTCAATTGTCAGCTAAACAACCATTTTCAACCAAACAACCATCATTCAAACACCCAAACATTCAATTTATACTAATAACGATAAATTATAATTATACAAATTTTATCACATCATAGAATTCTAGAAAGATTGTGAGTTAACTCACAATTTATTTCGATTGACGATTTCAGATCGTTTTACCTAATTTCAAACTAGCGTTTAAAGTAAGACAAAATTCTAGCTAGCTCCAAAACATTCTGAACCAGTTTGAACGCGTAGCCTTCGTCCATATGATCCCAACGAATCTTGTTTCGCTGAATTCTGATGACGTATGAAATAAATATTCACGTTGCAAGTTTAACATGACTAAAATATATTAAATAACTTAAATTATGGTAATTAATTAGTTAATCGCCATCATTAACTTAAATTAATGGTCTAAACCTTCTTCCCTGTTGCTCAGAAAACTCGCTTCCTCCTAAAACCTGTTTCCACGATTTAATCTTCCATCTCGTTCTCCTCCTTTACACCACCAATCCACTTCCCGATTTCACCAATAAGCTCACCGTCACACGATCTTCCTCCCATCCCGGAAACCCTCAACTCGAAGTCCCCCTTCCCAATTGCGACTCAATCCAGCTACGCATTATCCAAAAAAAAGAGCGATGATTTTTGTCACAGAAGTTCGTGGAAAACCCACCATCGATGCGCCTCGTACCCTAGAACCTCATGCCCTCCACAACTCCGCATATCCCCTCTTCAAATTCCGACCGAAGCTAACCCTAAGTTGCTATTTGAAATTTCAAACATCTACAAACATCGTCGTACTAATTATAATGGGTACCATCTTGAAGCTCTTGATAATATGTAACCACCCAATTTTCGGACTAATTTTATAATCTATAACAGATAGATTATGCTGATGATTTAAATAATTAAGACTTGTATATCTGCAGAATATTAGAATTAAATTAAATTAAATAGAATTTATGTATTGTAAAATATTAGGAGAAATTCCAAGAATATATTTATATTTGATGGTTTAAAATTCTGTAACAATGTACATATGTATATAAACAAGTAATTATTATTTTATCATTTTTATTGTATTTTTATTTTAAAACTCATGTGAATATAAATTTACTTAAGTATAATAGTAGATTTACTTCACATAATTAAATCTGGATTTTTCTTGAAAGATAAAATAAGAGTTTACTTATGTAAAATGCGATTTCTTCAATAGTAAGGAAAACAAAAGAAAACTACTCATTAAAGCAATATATTCAATTAAAATGGATAATGTTTATAGGATCAAATCCATTCAAGTTAGAATAATTATTTTAAAGATCATGCGTGTGTGTGTATGTGTATATATATATATATATATATATATATATATATATATATATATATATTAACTTGTTATTTATATATATTAATATGTAAATAGACAAGAATTTGATGCCTGACATCTTTGTTTGCATTTTTAAAACTTACATGTAAATATAAGTACTCTAAGTAGACAATGAAACATCTTTAAGGTAACATTTCATTTTTACTTCACTTGTAAGCATAGAAGGATCTCGCTGTATATCCAAAGGAGTACATACATTTAGATATTTCAGGAAGCTAGGATGTGGTCACTGTTGGATTTGATTCTTGCTTAGATGTTAAGCACGATTTGTATAAATGTATAAGGCATACATACATACATACATATATACATATATATATATATATATGTGTGTATATATATATATATATATATATATATATATATATAGAATAGGCGCATGCAAGTTTACATTAGTTAAGAGCAAAGTTCAGAGAGGACGCACATCGCATATCACTTCATAAATAAGCTACATACTATATTTGTCCTATCACCCTTACATGCCAGCCTAAGACTATCAAAATCCATTTAATTTGTCATTTTATTTGGCTGCCAAGTTTGATCAGAAAATGTATAAAGTACACACACATATACATAGTAAACGCCAAGCACATGGGTGATTGTTTCTCTTTAAGGCAAGTTTGAAAATATCTAAGGGAATTTTACATCGCAACATCATCTCATAGCTGCTACATACCTATGTATATAGTATATGCAGCATCACGTATGAAGATATTGGTGATAGATTACAAACATATCACTATCACCTAGTATTGTTGATGCACCTCCACTCCTTGAGACCTACCTTACTTAAAGCCTGTGCAATTCTTCTATAAATACACAGAAAAATCTACACCAGAGCACACGCAAGTTCACTTGAAAATAAATAAAAATTATGAAAAGAAACTGAAAATGGAAATGGCCAAGAGTCAAAAAGCAAAACCGGAAATGGCCGTAACTTAAATTGCAGACCAAAACAGAGGGGAGAATATGAATATATCCAAGACAAGAGCTATAATAGAAGGTGAGTAAACACTCTTAATACCATTACTGTTTGTATGAATGCTTAAATAAATTCAAACCATATGAATGATGATATGCAATCACTGTACTGAAGTCAATTGTTTAGAAGTTTTAAACTCTGGAAATAGTTAGATGCTGGGAAGAAATAGATTAGAACAGAGGATGGAGAGCAAAATAGTAGCAGTTTATAGGTAAGGAAACACCTGACATTTCTTTGTTGTTTCATAGTTGTTCTCAGTGTATTCAAATGACATGGAATTTGCTGAAATTAACAAGAATTATAGTAAGAACAAATAAATCGAGAACAAGATAAAAGGGATTTCATCCTAAAGCCTGGAAAGAATAACAAAGAATATTGACATATATCCCTATTCGGTAACTATAGTTCAAATGCTTATAAGGGTATCCCATTCTCAAAGCATCGAATAAATTGATAAAACAATCAGATTGACATATATTATTGGTGCATACTGACGCTGGGGTAGGTACTTGCCACCAAGATTGTAAAAAAATAAAAAAAATGCTAGGCAGATATCGGAACTTGAAGTTTTGAGTAACTCATTTATTTTGGATGAAATTTTAATGTTTTATTTAGTGTCAATTTACATAAGCTGAAAATTTGGGAATTTTGGATGTGCTTAGAAGTAGCGAAGGAAGCAAGACCGCTTAAAAATTAAAAATAAGCACAATGATACTTATCTGTGATAATGAACATATTTCAATTCTTACAATAAGGGTCCGTTTGATTTTGAACGGGAAGAGTTATTTGGAAGGGGAATATGAAAGGGGTATTTGAAGGGGAATTATTACGTACGGGGAATGTGTTTTTTTTACGAAAGGAGCAAATTGAAAGGGGCAAAATTAATATTTTATTAATTATTTTTATGTGTTATATTTGTATGGGTATGCATAAAAAGGGTGAAAAAATAGCTGTTGGCTTGCGTCGGACGCGGCGTCGGACACGGCGTCGGACGCGGCGTCGGACACGGCGTCGGACGTGTCGCCGCGTCGTACGCGTCGCCGCGTCGGACGCGAAAGCTAACTTTTGAACCGTTCGGTTAAAAGGGGCAAATGGTGTGGACCTCTCATTGACGCGTCGTAAATGTCCGACGCGTCCGACGCGGACGCGAATATTAACATGCCAGTTGGAAAATCAAACGCTACCTAAGACGGTAAACCTTGTCAGGTGGGCCTAAGCGAATTGCGTGGCAATAAAAACCTAAGCTGGGTTAATAATGATTTTTTTAACAGTGTTTGCACAAAGGAAAACTATCATATGGTTCTTGAACACTGCTTTCACCTCATAAAGAGGCAACTCCAGGATGTTCACGATAGGAAGATGGCTTGATATCAGATCTAGACTTCTTGCTATAGACTTTTTTATGCATGTAGCTATTTGATGTAGGATATACATGAATGTAGATAAACATATAATCTTAGGAATCTAAATTATCATGGTAATTTGAAGCATGAACGCTACAGTGAAAACTAAATACCATGGAACTAAAATAGTAAATTATCCGTTTAACTCAGGATTGCCTCAAGCCAATTATTTGTGTATGTAGACAAACGTATATACTCCCATGTTAGAATAGATCCTAACTTATACACTCGTATGGACTTCTCCAGGTTTAAGCATGCATCATCATCTTCACATCACCATTTGCCAGTATTCCCCGCCCTCTGTTCTCTTCTCATCTGCCCTCGCGCTACCTTATCCTACTCACTTCTTCCTCCTCATTTAACAAAATTTATCCCACTCCATGTCGAGTATTTGGGACTGAAGCGGTACCAGAGAGTAATGGTTCAAAGAAAGATGAACAAGCTAACGGCGAAGGCAGTGGATTTTTAGCGGAAAACGGAGTTTCTTGACAAGAAGTTGACGTATTTGGTTTGGATCGTATAATGTACTGTTTAGTACATGTGGCACGGTCTAACCATTATCTTTCCTATCAACACAAAACAGTAGGCGCAGAGGAAGACAAGGGAATAGAAATAGATGAGGCGGAATCTGGGCGCTTTAATGATGAAGTAGAATTGGTAGGAGTGGAACTTGAGCAAGGATCGGTGCAGACGTGTATTTACAGATGCCAAACGTTGTGTGTAACTATCTGAGATAATGATGTGTCAGAGGGACATTTAAGTGGTGCCAATATATGAGCTTGACAGAAGAATAAAGTTGATAAAGAGAGGAGCTGATAGAGAATGAACACGGTTAAGTGGTTAGCAGTTCTGTTTTCGGTCATGTACAGCGTCGCATAAGGTGTGGGAAGTCGTGCAACGCGCTTAGGTGGCTGTTCCTGCATATGATAATTAAAACAAGTAGTCGAGAGAATATCATATTGTTGTGTGGTCCTAAAACATAGACGTCGGTCGGTTTAACAAGAGCAGCTGGCTCGAGTACAGAAGTGTAATGTCCCGGTTTTTAAGATAACCTTTGTTCAATAATAAATATCGATTTTTAATAAGATAATCAAAATAAATTTTGATTTGTAAACAAATTTAAACAATTATAAAGATGTATACGGGAATAAAAACATGTATATAAGTATATTTGGAATTTTGTTTGACATAAGAAACATAATATAAGTTGCAACAAAAACCTTGAACATACACATGAAAATATAATAACATATATAGGATAATGGATGAAATACACTTAGGGGTTTAACTAACTATAACCAGTGAAGATAATTAGGAAAATAGATAACAATTTTATACACTTAAAAACATAAGTCATAATAAAAATATTTATGTGTATTGCCAAAAATAGAAATAAACTTTAGTTTAGAAACAACCATAGACAACAAAAAGGGAAACACATCATCATAGCAAACAAAAATATTCAAGAGTGGTTAAACACAAACATATATAGAAGTCCACATAACATTGAACATAACGTGTTTGGTAAATTGCCTCAGTAAAATAACAAAGGGTAAATACATGTGACAACAAACAAAAGAAGAAGCCAAAGTCAATATCCTTAATGAGATTTAACCTTGAATAGTATAGCTAAAGTAGGCTTAAACCATCACCCAAAACCCTCAGTATCAACTTGCTAATATAAAATTCTTCTTAGCAAAATATCAAGTAAACAAACCATTTTCTATTGCAAATAAAATCTGAGGAAATATGACCATTCAGCAAGTATTTAATGAAGTATGGTTTGTATGGGTCATGCTTCTAGGAGGAAAATATAGGACAAGAGAATTGGTCAAAAATCTAATTAAACAACTCATTTTTCCATGCATTGTTTTTCGAAAAGCAAATCGTATAGGGTTAGAAAAGAGGTAAGTGTAATAAATTAGTATACTGTAACCTTATATTGAGTAAGATCAAAATCCCTAAAATAAGGAGATAAGGGAATTGTTTATTCTGGAAACTTGGCTATATATATCACTGGAGAACCATGCATCTTACACACACACCAAAATACACTGAGTTTGATTTAGCAGGAAAGGAAAGCTTGAAGGTGAGTGAACTTATTCTTCTTATGTTTTTTTCTAGTAATAATAAAATATATATAGACATGTTGGAATACTGTCCGTATAAGTAAACTTCTTGATTGAAAATGCAAGCATATGGGTGCCATTATTATGTTTATTTGATTACTTGAAACATACTAGAAAATATGAAATGACAAAACTTGGAAATGAAAACCATTTTATGACATAGTGAACAAAAAGGGTAGTGAATACATATTACAGTGAGTAGACTAACCTTGTAAAATCTTTATTTTAGAGTGTTGTGTCCACTTATAAGTTAATTGCCAGTATTTGTATGAACTATGTAACTGTTAAAATACTAAGATCTGAAAATAGTCCATTATGATTAACTTTCCCGGAAATAAAACTTTCCTTTTACATTCTCTATACCAGTAATCATATAGATTTAGCTATATTTATATATTTCATTAGAAAGATCAGATTGTTTTGTTTAGATTAGGATCAGTGGTGTAGATTTAGAACTGTGTAAACACCCTGCTTATGAACACAAGAACACCCTATTTCTTAGAGAAGAATTGTAACGGCCCGAAAAGTTCAGATCCTGATTATCGATACTAATACATATCCTGTATCACATATCGACTAATCAAACATCAAAAATTAACAGGTCGTTAATAGAAGGAAGTTAGAGGATGAGAAATAGAAATAAAGAAAGTTAGAGTAGAAGAAAAAGAAGAACTGAACACAACAGAATCAGAGTATAAAAAATCTCATAGCGGAACTGAATAAAATATATTATATAACATCTTGAAATACAAAATTGTATTTACTTACATACATCATCAGAGTACAACTCATACACAACACAACGGAAATAAACTCGATATATCTAATGTCGAAGACCCTGCTCTAAGCTCCTTCAAGTGAATTTGTAACATCATGAAACCACTTGACTGCCCGTACAAAATTGGGCACCCAAGAGTTTTGGGTAAACGCAGAAAAATAAACTCTGGGTCAGTCATGAGTCTGGTGTGAGTAAACGATTTTAAATAGCTTGATTTTAAAGTTCAAAATTCTTTTCGAAAGAAAGGATAAACGTAAGCCAAATCCACACGTAAATACGGATGGTTTTTACCTTACGATAACCCAAAACATTTTTGAAATCATATATATCATCTGATATTATGATAGTGTTCAAATACAAATAAATATCAATCTAGCAGAACACTTGCATCTCACGCTCTACATATATAGTATACAATTAGAACTGCAGGCGCTTATTGGAGATTGGATTCCGACTATGACATGGTATGGAACCACCTGCCGATAGTGTATCTCTAGAGGCAAATACACTGGGTTCTACAATGAACGTCTTGCAACTCGGCCCACACATGACCGACCACTCACTACGCTTGAGTGTATAAAATGTATAACACCAACGGTTGGGATCAGCAACCGTTTCCCGAAAGGGACAGCATCAATATATTAAAGAAGCAAATGGAATTTCTCTAGATAGGTGATTATACACCCTAATGGGAGCGACCCACATAGCCATGCTGCCCGCCCGATTTTTGTCATTTCCCATTTGATGAGGCTTGAGGTTAGAATTCACCATTAGAACATCTGGTCACCGTTTACTTTGAGTGCCACATTATCAGATCCGTCGAATCACTAATTGACGTCCACAAAAATACTCTGCAGTTGACAAAAGTACGTTTGTAAAAATCAATGTACGTAATTCTTAAGAAATACTCTGTCAGACATTCGTCCATGCAAGTCATCCAAGAACAGGATGAACCGAAGGTACTCTCGTACTGCATCCAATATTGGAATCACCCCATGGATCAGTAGCGGATAGTCCTTACAAATCCAAAGATTTCAATCACGACAGAATCACAAGTCAGAATAACTCTGGTGGACCAGCCTAAAGAAATTCAACAAGTAGTTCTTCCGATCATGAAAATCTACAGCCTTCGAATTCTTTCAATCATATAATCGTCCTTGTAGGTTAGTTAAGAATCGTAAAGTTAGTTCGAAGTGGTTTTGGGTTCAGTTCCCATCCTGGTCTCTTCGAACTAATGCGTAGGGAATATTATTCATATTTAAACAGTAGTTTATACAAATTATTTTATAATTAATATATTTGTCATGGCCTGTTTTTTCACATTAATTAGCTCGTACAAGTTTAAATTCTACTTTTTAGAATAGTAATTAATATCAGGCGATTAAAATAAAATAAAACGCGTCAGCATTTTATTACTTAGATTGATCATTTCATAGCATAACAGATGATTTGCGGCAATCATTTATCACAATAATAACCATCACACATAATTAGACATTCAATTTCAAACTAAATAACGGTTTGAAATATTCGATCTCAGTGACAATTAATTTTGCACAATATTATTTCAATTCTTTGGAAATAAAATAATTGATGTTATGTTAAACTTCTATTTTGTTTTTAATAGAATGTATATGCATAAATTAGAAATTCGGACTTAAATACTCAACAGATTCCCGATCCTTTCTTCTTGTTGTTTGCTTATTTATGTATTTATTTTTAACTTCTATTTAATTTGGACTCATTTAGATTTGATTAAATAAAAGATCTTAACATGCCAAATATGTCCCAAGCTTGCGTAGCCAAAATATTCCTTGTCGACTTCCTTCAACACATCTCCTTCCCCTCCTCTTCATTTACATGTGAAAATAATAATAAATGTTTTAATTTAAAACTTAAGGATTTAACAAACATTTTATTTATTTAGTTTTATTTATATATAAACCATAGGCCCAACTTGGCCCATTTTCATGATCTTCTTCCACCATTTCTCCCTGTACCAAACTTTCTTTTCCTCTTTATTTAAGCTAAAGATGTTTAGTTTAAATTCTATAATCTAAAAACAACCAATTTCTTTTTATTAATAGCCAGCCCAATATTTAAACATTTGGATTCAATTTTTCAGGCCCATACAAACACCCATCCCCTTATATCTTCTGTTGGACCTGGAAGCTTCAACAAAAACAATGTTTCGATCTGAATTTAAACAGTGTTTTGATCTATACATTAACCTGCCCTGTTTTTCCTCTTGCCATGCCAATTGATCGAAACGCTAGTGTCAACTCGAGTTTGGTAAACAAGATCCTGGATGCACACTGCTACGATCAACCCTTCTTCACCTACCCATGCTACCCTTTCTTCTCCAATTGTTCTTAGCTGTCCTTCCTTACTTCCTATACACCATGCACTGTGCACCTACACATCTCCCCCTCGACCACATCCATGCTCCGATCACCTGCCACAAACTCCACTACCGCTTCTAAAGCCACTCCTGCCATCCAAAACTCGACCCAATACCCAGATCAAGATCCGATGCTTTAGACCCAAACTCCAACCAAAACACCTCCAACTTAAATGCTTCTTACCACCACCACAAACCACTGGCCATATCCATACTTCGGTCATAGGTAGGTGACAACCCATCGGTCGTGATCCCTGCACTGCGATCGCCCGTACCGCTACCTAGGCGGCGCAGTTCGCCGCTAAACCAACCCACACAAAAACCGTCATGGCCCAATATTTAAATCAAATTCACATAATTAACTTGTTTAAAAATTCATGTTATAATTTTCCCTTACACTCCGATCTACCCTCTTCCTTCTGCTCCGGCGCCACCACCCATAACCACACCCGTTACCTGAATTTGGTCGAATACCCAATTCTGATCGAACCAAATTTTCTCACTCCATAGGCTATTAAAAATCATAATTTTTATATTGAAATTCTTGTATTTACCATACGATTCTATTCATATATCTGGATTTCCATATTGTGACATTTGAAGGATTGGGCTTTTTCACCCCTTTTTCTATCAACTGGTAGTTTATAGTGAAATATATCATAGTTTGAATTTAAACAATTTGAGGCCATTCATTAGACAAACATAAACAATTTTTGTGTTGCTCTCTATTCCTATAACAGATCTCAATTAGAATTAATGCTTTTTGAGTTAAGAGGATATGAATAAATCTCTTCTATCAACACACATGTTTTAAAATGGCTTAAAATGGATTTTAGTGATTTAAAATGGCTATTCCTATAACAGACATGTTTTAAAATGGCTATTCCTATAACAGACATGTTTTAAAATGGCTATTCCTGATTTAAAACAAACATGACTAACATGTAATATATTAACTAAAAGGGAACATATGTTTGAACAACTAGACATCCAACTGTGCAAAGATTTTTAAGGGAGTAAGTCCTATTAGGAAACTTAGTTTGGTTAAATTAGTCTTTTTGTTTATGCATGTGTTTGTTTTATGTTAAATAAGCCCTGGTTTGTAGGGTGTAGTTTTTGATTTGTTCTTTCCCTATAAATTAGCCACGTAACCTGTACTAGTGGTTGCACATTTTATTTTGTTTGTAATGGCTTTGTATAAGCCTTCTTTGAGTTGATGAATAAATAAGCTTGATAGCTAATAGTATATCGTTCTTTCTCAGCTCCAAGAGTGGAATCAGAGCCACTTAACAAGGCTTGATCCTTTTTCTTAAAAAAAAAAAAACAGAGTGAGAAGAGAGATGGCTGAAGGAAACAATTTTTTAAGCATTCCAAAGTTCGATGGCGATTACGATCACTGGTCGATGTTAATGGAAAACTTGTTGTGATCAAAGGAGTTCTGGAGCATTATCGAGAATGGTTACACTGAGCCTGCTGCTACAGAAGTGCTAACTGCTACACAATGCAAATCCTTGGAGGATCAGAAGCTAAAGGATTTAAAAGCAAAAAATTACATATTCCAATCAATTGATAAATCTATTTTGAAGACCATCATTCAAAAGGATACCTCCAAACAATTGTGGGACTCGATGAAGAGAAAATATCAAGGGAGCATTCGAGTTAAACGAGCTCAACTTCAGACACTCCATAGAGAATTTGAACTTCTAGAAATGAAAATTGGTGAGTCTATGAATGATTACTTCTCTAGAGTAATGGTTGTAGCAAATGATATGAGAAATGCTGGAGAAAACATGCAAGATGTGAAAATAGTTGAAAAAAATCCTGCGTACTCTTACAGAAAGGTTCAACTATATTGTGTGCTCTATTGAAGAATCAAAAGATATTGATAGTCTTTCAGTGGATGAGTTGCAGAGCTCATTATTGGTCTATGAACAGAAATTTTGGAAAAATTGCATGGAAGATCAAGTTTTGAAAGTCACGGAAGGAGAAAAGCATGAAACAAAGGAAGAAGACAGATTTGTTGAAAGAGGCAAAGGACGTGGAAATTTCAGAGGAAGGGGAAGGGGTCGAGGAAGAGCCTTTAACAAACACATGGTGGAATGCTATAACTGCCATAAATTGGGTCATTTTCAATCTAAATGTCCTAGTCGTGCCCATTATGCTAAGCTAGAAGAAGATCAAGAAATGTTACTCATGTCTTACATTGAGAAACACAATTCTAAGCGAGAAGACATGTGGTTCTTGGATTCAGGTTGTAGTAACCACATGAGTGGAGACATGAAATGGTTCATTGAGCTTGATGAGTCTTTCAAGCACTCTGTAAAGTTAGGAAACAACTCAGAGATGGCGGTCATGGGAAAAGGAAATATTAGAATGCATGTTGAAGGTAGAACTCATGTTATCACTAAGGTATTTTATATTCCCGATCTAAAAAACATTTTGCTTAGTATTGGGCAGCTTCAGGAGAAAAGTTTATCAATTTTGATTTAGCATAATGTTTGTAAAGTTTATCATCCAATAAAGGGGTTGATTATGTAGACAAATATGTCTGCGAACAGAATGTTTATGTTGTTTGCTTCTATGCCTATGAATGCTCAAAGTTCAACGTGCTCCCAAACATCATCAAATGACTTAACAAATCTATAGCATCAGAGATTTGGCCATCTTAACATGAAAGGGCTGTGGACATTGGCATATAGAAATATGGTCAGAGGCTTACCAATTTTGAAGGCCAGCACCAAGTTATGCACTCATTGTGTAGTAGGGAAGCAAAATCGTGATCCTTTTCCCAAGAAAACTTCCTAGAGGGCTTCTAGACCGTTGCAACTAGTGCGCTCCGACATTTGTGGCCCGATTACTCCAGAATCTAATAGCCATAAAAGGTACATAATCACATTTATTGATGATTTTAGTCGAAAAATGTGGACATATCTCTTACATGATAAATCAGAAGCGTTCGCTGTATTTAAACATTTTAAAAGCATGGTAGAAAAGGAGATAGGGAATTATATTTGTTGTCTGCATACTGATCGAGGTGGAGAGTTTACTTCATCCGAGTTCAATAATTTTTGTAGTTCAAATGGGATGGTTAGGCAACTCACTGCAGCTTACTCGCCACAGCAAAATGGAGTCGCAGAGAGAAGAAATCGGACCTTAATGAACATGGTACGTTGTATGTTAGCTACCAGCGAGGTTCCTAAAGAATACTGGCCAGAAGCAGTAAATTGGGCAGTGCATGTGCTCAATAAATGTCCTACATCAGCAATACAAGATAAAACACCTTAGGAAGCATGGAGTGGAATCAAACCATCGGTGGATTACTTCAGAGTATTCGGATGTATAGGACATGTTCACATACCTGAAATCAAAAGGAAAAAACTTGATGATAAAAGCTTCAAATGTGTTTCCCTAGGGGTAAGCGAAAAATCTAAAGCGTTTTGAATGTATAATCCGGTGTCCCAAAAGATCGTTATAAGTCGAGATGTGGCTTTTGAAGAAGAAGAAAAATGGAACTGTGATAAATTAAGCAAAGAAGCTGATGGTGATGTTCTTAAATTGGGAAATGAAGAAGAAACTGAGGATAAAGAAGACAATGGAGGAAACAGTACTACTCAGTCAACAACTACTAATATGAGAAGTCCAACTCAAGGGAGGACAAGAAAAGTACCAGCATGGATGGAGGATTATGTGAGTGGGGAAGGTTTGTCAGAAGAAGAAAATGAAATGCAGCAACTTGCTATGTTCACATCAAGCGATCCAACAACTTTCGAAGAGGCTGCTAAAAGTCAAACATGGAGAGCAGCTATGGATCAAGAAATTCAAGCTATCGAGAAGAATGATACGTGGGAACTAACTGAACTGCCCAAAGGAGCAAAAAGAATTGGTGTTAAATGGGTTTTTAAGACCAAGAACAAGAAAGGAGAAGTGGATAAATGCAAGGCCCGACTCGTAGCAAAGGGATATACACAACAAGCTGGCATTGATTACACTGAAGTGTTTGCCCCTGTAGCACGTTGGGACACCATTCGACTAATACTTGCACTTGCGGCTAATCAAGGTTGGAAGGTGTACCAACTTGATGTCAAAAGTGCATTTCTACATGGTGAGATCAGTGAGGAAGTATTTGTGGAACAGCCACAGGGTTATGAGGTTAAAGGTGAAGAAAGCAAAGTATACAAGTTAAAGAAAGCACTGTACGGGCTTAAACAAGCTCCACGAGCTTGGTTTAGTAAGATCGATTCCTATTTTGTCAATGAGGGGTTTGAAAGATGCTTAAGTGATTACACACTTTTTACAAAAAGGAGCAAAAATGCAGGTATTCTTATAGTAAGTTTGTATGTAGACGATCTTATTTTTACAGGAAGCAGTGAGAAAATGTTTGTGAAGTTCAAACGTTCGATGATGGAGGAGTTTGACATGTCTGATCTCGGGTGCATGAAGTGTTTTCTTGGAGTAGAGGTGGTGCAAAATTCTGTTGGGATTTTCATAAACCAAAAGAAATATGCAAATCATGTACTTGAAAGATTCAAAATGGAGAATAGTATACCAGTAAAGAATCCAATTGTTCCAGGATGTAGACTTGCTAAAGATGATGTTGGACCAAAAGTTGATGCCGCCACTTACAAGCAAATGGTGGGTTGCCTCATGTACTTGACTGTAACCAGACCAGATCTTATGTATGTAGTGAGTTTGATATCTCGCTTCATGGAGGCACTGGCCGTGATACATCAACAAGCAGTGAAAAGAGTGTTTCGATATTTGAAGGGGACAGCTGAACTTGGAATACTTTACAAGAAAGGAGAAGAAAAATCAAGTGCATACTCAGACAGCGACTATGCTGGTGATGTTGATGGTCGTTGAAGCACCTCAGGTTATGTTTTTACAATGAACTCAGGAGCAGTAGCATGGAGTTCTAAGAAGAAACTGGTTGTATCACTTTCAACCACCGAAGCAGAGTCCATTGCTGCTGTTGCTTGTGCTTATCAAAGTGTGTGGATGCAGCGAGTACTCAAAAAACTTGGGCTAAACAGGTGTAAGTGCACCATATTCCGTGATAACAATTCAACCATCAAACTCTCAAAGAATCCAGTTATGCATGGTAGAAGTAAGCATATCGATATACGATTCCATTTTCTTCGAGATTTAGTTAATGATGGAGTAGTGGAGCTGGTGCATTGTGGCTCAAAGGATCAATTGGCTAACATCATGACAAAACCTTTGAAGTTGGAACTGTTCTTGAAGATGAGAGAGAGGCTCGGTGTGTGCAGTGCTAAAGAGTAAACTGGTTGTATGAATACAACTCAGTTTAAGGGAGGAGTTGTTAGGAAACTTGGTTAGGTTGAATTAGTCATTTTGTTTACTCATGTGTTTGTTTTATGTTAAGTAAGCCCTAGTCTGTAGGGTGTAGTTTTTGATTTGTTCTTTCCCTATAAATTAGCCACGTAACCTGTAAGAATAAACAAGCTTGATAGCTAATAGTATATTGTTCTTTCTCAACTCCAACATGTTCTGCAAAAATTACACAAATGCGAAAGCGATACAAAAGGAGGATCTAGCTTGTCGATTAATTATCAATCACGAACTCAATAAAAATAATCACCAAACAAAAGAACAAAAATAGAAGAGGAGAAGAAGGCACGAAAGATTTAACGTGGTTCGGATATAAATATCCTACGTCTACGGAGACCTAACAACTTCTTTATTTCTTTACTTCAAGAGGATGTTACAAAATTGAGAAGAATTACAACAAAACCTCAATACCAATTCTCACCCTATAATAAATACAAAAAATAGGGATTTATTGAGTAATAATATGGAGAGATATATTTTCTTGTGATGATACAAAAGTGAGCAAATAGCTTCATATAAATATAGGAAGAATGGAGAATTCTAGAAGATAAGGATGAAGATGGTTAGGAATTTCCTTTATTTGATTCACCGCAAATCTTGTGCATTTATTTTGTTTCCTCCTAAATAAATTCTTGATTGATTCTCTAAATCAATTAATTGTTTCCTATATTTGGCTTGATTATGGGAACAATTAATGCCTATCTCACCTCACCAATTCTAATTGATACTTTAAATCAATTGCCTTCTCCATATTAATTTGTTTCCCATAATTGACTTGATTTAGAAACAAATAATGCCTTCTCATTAATATATTTTAATCGCCCAAATTTAACACTCCACCTCGATTAAATATATTCATCAATCACCAAAAATCAACAAAATTGTTGGGTCTACACCATCAAGCTCAATGCGAACTACTTTGGGCAATATTGCCCAAACAGAGCTTCCAAACCTTTCCCAAGCATAAGAAAGATAGAAAATACCAAAAATTCTTCAACAAATCCGATGAAGGAGACAAACTTGTAGATACTGAAATTTGAGAGACCAATGGGGACATCATAGCGCGCTTCACCTTCTCCTATTTATATTGAGTGAGGACATACTCAATATTATCTACTTCAACCTTCTTCTCAAGAATTTTACTCGACTTCACCAAGTCTACCATATCAAACTCAACACTAAGCTCCGCAACATTCAAAGCATAAGATGAATAATCATCATTACAAATATGCTTACCAATAGGGCCAACTGAACTAAAAGGCCTTAACTGCGACTGAGCTCCACCTAGAGTCTGAACCTCTGAAATCTTCTCATCAACCATGGTACCATCGGAAATACCACTTTCTCTCTGAATATGGAAACAATCTGATGACTCCAAATGTGTTTGGGAATTTTGTGTCCTCCTAATGTCATCACTTGATAGAGGCTCCACCTTCAATAAAGACCTCTCCTCAAATATCGCATGCCTGCTAGTCACAATTCTCTTAGTTGTTTTGCACCACAATCTATACTTCTTCATTCCTTCTCCATAGCCTAACAAAATGTGCTTGCTTCCTCTAGGCTTTAGCTTATCATGTCTCTCATCTTCTAAATAAGCTGATCAACCAAACACTTTAAGGAACGAATAATCAACAGACTCTCTTTTCCATACTTCTTCTGAGATCTTCATATCTATGGCAATAGAAGGTGTACGGTTGATGAGAAATACTACCATAGATATCGCTTCTGCCCAAAATCCCTCTTTTAGACCCGCAGTCAGTCTCAAGCTCATAGCCCTTTCCCAAAAAATCCGACACATGCTCTCCGCCACTTCAAAAGAACGTGACTTCGTAGAAAAATCTCTAAGTACATGCTCGGACGCACAATAGTTAGTGAATTCTTGTGACGCAAATTCACTACTATTGCCAACTCTTAGAACTTGCAGCCGCTTCCCTGACTTCTTTTCAACTAAGGTCTTCCACTTCTGAAATTGGGCAAATATTTCGGATCTAGTCTTCATGAAATAGACCCAAACCATACGCGAGAAATCATCCACAAATATGACGAAGAAACTGGCTCCACCTAAAGATGCAATTGGGGTGGGTCCCTACATATAAGAATGAACATACTCTAGAAACTCTGTAGCTCTAGGTCTTCCAGCATCAAATGTGACATGCTTCTTCTTTCCAAAGGAACAATCTTCACAAGAGCTAGGCTTTAATTGAGAATCAACAACAATTAACCTACGCTTCTTCAACACTTCCAGGCTCTCCTCAACAACATGACCTAAATGAAAGTGCCACAACTGAGCAGAATCTTCAGTACTAGAATCAGTATGAATAACTGAATCTCCCAAGACTGTCTCTCCACGAAGCATATAAATATCATCGACTCGCACCCCTTTCATCACAACCATGGAACCCTTCGCCACTCTTAAATTCTCTCCATCTATTATTATCTTCATACCAAGCCTACTCAAAGCTCCAACTGACAACAAACTTTTATGCAACATTGGAACATGTCTAACATCCGTGATAGTCATAACAACACCATCATGCATCTTAAACCTCACACTTCCAACGCCCGCAACATGACAAGATGTGCCATTCTCCAAATGAACTGCTCCACCATCAATCTTCTCATAACTGACAAAACAGCTCCTATCTGGCGTCATATGAAAAAAGGCTCCAGAATCAATCACCCAACTTGTACTCTCTAAAGGTGAAATGCTAGCTGAAAATAATGATGTATCACTATCACATCTATCTGCATCTGATCTAACTGCTGCCTGAATTGAAGTTTTCTCTTTCTTCTCTTTCTTCTTTCTCAGGGTTGAACAATTTCGTATGAAATGTCCCTTCTTCTTACAATAATAGCAAGCACCTCTTCTAGAACCCAAGAAATGGGATCTATGCATATGTCCTCCAAGGTGCTGCTGCATCTTTTCTCTTCCTCTAAGTGAATGAAGTTGTTGCTAAAGAACACCATCATCAGTCTTCACTTTGACCTTCCATGTCCCAAAAACTTCTCTTCTAACAAATTTGAAGATGCCATAATTTTTCATGCAACTTCTAAAAGAATTAGCCATTGGTAACTAATCTAGAACAAGACAGCTAGCTCTGATACCAAACTGTTGTGCAAAAATTACACAAATGCGGAAGCAATACAAAAGGAGGATCTAGCTTGTCGATTAATTATCAATCACTAACTCTATAAAAATAATCACCAAACAAAAGAACAAAAATAAAAGAGGAGAAGAAGGCACAAAAGATTTAACATTGTTCAGATATAAATATCCTACGTCCATGGAGACCCAACAACTTCTTTATTTCTTTACTTCAAGAGGAGGTTACAAAATTGAGAAGAATTACAACAAAACCTCAATACTAATTTTCACCCTATAATAAATACATAAAATAGGGATCTATTGAGTAATAATATGGAGAGATATATTTTCTTGTGATGATACAAAAGTGAGCAAATAGCTTCATATAAATATAGGAAGAATGGAGAATTCTAGAAGATAAGGATGAAGATGGTTAAGAATTTCCTTTATTTGATTCACCGCAAATCTTGTGCATTTATTTTGTTTCCTCCTAAATAAATTCTTGATTGATTCTCCAAATTAATTAATTGTTTCCCATATTTGGCTTGATTATGGGAACAATTAATGCATCTCTCACCTCACCAATTCTTGACTGATTCTTTAAATAAATTTCCTTCTCCATATTAATTTGTTTCCCATAATTGACTTGATTTAGAAACAAATAATGCCTTCTCATTAATATATTTTAATCGCCCAAATTTAACACTCCGCCTCCATTAAATATATTCATCAATCACCAAAAATCAACGAAATTGTTGGGTCTACACCATCAAGCTCAATGTGGACTTCTTTGGGCAATATTGCCCAAATAGAGCTTCCAAATCTTTCCCAAGCATAAGAAAGATAGAAAATACCAAAAATTCTTCAATAAATCCGATGAAGGAGACAAACTTGTAGATACTGAAATTTGAGAGACCAATGGTGACATCGTAGCGCGCTTCACCTTCTCCAATTTATATTAAGTGAGGACATACTCAATATTATCTACTTCAACCTCCTTCTCAAGAATTTTACTCGACTTCACTAAGTCTACCTTATAAAACTCAACACCAAGCTCTGCAACATTCAAAGCATAAGATGAATAATCATCATTACAAATATGCTTGCCAATAGGGCCAACTGAACTAAAAGGCCTTAACTGCGACTGAGCTCCACCTAGAGTATGAACCTCTGAAATCTTCTCATCAACCACGGTACCATCGGAAATACCACTTTCTCTCTAAATATGGAAACAATCTGATGACTCCAAATGTGTTTGGGAATTTTGTGTCCTCCTAATGTCATCACTTGATAGAGGCTCCACCTTCAATAAAGACCTCTCATCAAATATCGCATGTCTGCTTGTCACAATTCTCTTAGTTGTTTTGCACCACAATCTATACTTCTTCATTCCTTCTCCATAGCCTAACAAAATGTGCTTGCTTCCTCTAGGCTTCAGCTTATCATGTCTCTCATCTTCTAAATAAGCTGAACAACCAAACACTTTAAGGAAGGAATAATCAACAAGCTCTCTTTTCCATACTTCTTCTGGGATCTTCATATCTATGGCAATAGAAGGTGTACGGTTGATGAGAAATACTGCCATAGATATCGCTTTTGCCCAAAATCCCTCTTCTAGACCCGCAGTCAGTCTCAAGCTCATAGCTCTTTCCCAAAATATACGACACATGCTCTCCGATACTTCAAAAGAACGTGACTTCGTAGAAAAATCTCTAAGTACATGCTCAGACGCATAATAGTTAGTGAATTCTTATAACGCAAATTCACTACTATTTCCAACTCTAAGAACTTGCAGCCGCTTTCCTGACTTCTTTTCAACTAAGGTCCTCCACTTCTGAAATTGGGCAAATATTTCGGATATAGTCTTCATGAAATAGACCCAAACCATACGCAAGAAATCATCCACAAATATGACGAAGAAACTGGCTCCACCTAAAGATGCAATTGGGGTGGGTCCCCACATATAAGAATGAACATACTCTAGAAACTCTGTAGCTCTAGGTCTTCCAACATCAAATGTGACATTCTTCTTCTTTCCAAAGGAACAATCTTCGCAAGAGCTAGGCTTTAATTGAGAATCAACAATAATTAACCTACGCTTCTTCAATACTTCCAGGCTCTCCTCATCAGCATGACCTAAATGAAAGTGCCACAACTGAGCAGAATCTGCAGTACTAGAATCGATATGAATAACTGAATCTCCCAAGACTGCCTCTCCACGAAGCATATAAATATCATCGACTCACACCCCTTTCATCACTACCATGGAACCCTTCGCCACTCTTAAATTCTCTCCATCTATTATTATCTTCATACCAAGCCTACTCAAAGCTCCAACTAACAACAAACTTTTATGCAGCATCAAAACATGTCTAACATCTGTGATAGTGCTAACAACACCATCATGCATCTTAAACCTCACACTTCCAACGCCCGCAACATGACAAGATGTTCCATTCTCCAAATGAACTGCTCCGCCATCAATCTTCTCATAACTGACAAAACAGCTCCTATCTGGCGTCATATGAAAAGAGGCTCCAGAATCAATCACCCAACTTGTAATCTCTAAAGGTGAAATGCTAGCTGAAAATAATGATGTATCACTATCACATCTATCTGCATCTGATCTAACTGCTGCCTGAATTGAAGCTTTCTCTTTCTTCTCTTTCTTCTTTCTCAGGGTTGAACAATTTTGTATGAAATGTCCCATCTTCTTACAATAATAGCAAGCACCTCTTCTAGAACCCAAGAAATGTGATCTATGCATATGTCCTCCAAGACGCTGCTGCATCTTTTCTCTTCCTCTAAGTGAATGAAGTTGTTGCTAAAGAACACCATCATCAGTCTTCACTTTGACCTTCCATGTCCCAAAAACTTCTCTTCTAACAAATTTGGTGATGCCATAATTTTTCATCTAACTTCTAAAAGAACTAGCCATTGGTAACTAATCTAGAACAAGACATCTAGCTCTGATACCAAACTATTGTGCAAAAATTACACAAATGCGGAAGCGATACAAAAGGAGGATCTAGCTTGTCGATTAATTATCAATCACTAACTCAATAAAAATAATCACCAAACAAAAGAACAAAAATAGAAGAGGAGAAGAAGGCACAAAAGATTTAACGTGGTTCAGATATAAATATCCTACGTCCACGGAGACCCAACAACTTCTTTATTTCTTTACTTCAAGAGGAGGTTACAAAATTGAGAAGAATTACAACAAAACCTCAATACTAATTCTCACCCTATAATAAATACAGAAAATAGGGATCTATTGAGTAATAATATGGAGAGATATATTTTCTTGTGATGATACAAAAGTGAGCAAATAGCTTCATATAAATATAGGAAGAATGGAGAATTCTAGAAGCTAGGATGAAGATGGTTAGGAATTTCCTTTATTTGATTCACCGCAAATCTTGTGCATTTATTTTGTTTCCTCCTAAATAAATTCTTGATTGATTCTCCAAATCAATTAATTGTTTCCCATATTTGGCTTGATTATGGGAACAATTAATGCCTCTCTCACCTCACCAATTCTTGATTGATTCTTTAAATCAATTGCCTTCTCCATATTAATTTGTTTCCCATAATTGACTTGATTTAGAAACAAATAATGCCTTCTCATTAATATATTTTAATCGCCCAAATTTAACACAACAAGTCCTGTAGTTCTCAACATTTTATACTGTGTTTTTATATTTTTTTCTTATTCAAACCATATTTTTTTAAGCCAACTGTACAGAATTTAAATCCTATGAACAACTTCAATACATGAACCAGACATTTATGGATATATAGCAACCCATATACAGTTCGAGTCCACTTACATCTGAAAGCAAACATCAAAGTTTTTTAGGTTGTTTACACACCTATATACTATTATGTTTTGCCACTTATTTCCAGGTTTATTCACACTATTTCCGATCCTCACCAATAATAGCATACATCAGATGTATGCCTGTACCTATATATATGCTTGAATCACAAAAGAAATATTCATCGATTTGTATACGATAGAAGTAGGAGGAGTTTACTCACAGAATTGCTACTGCTGTATTTATTCACTGGCGCCATGTTATGTTGTTCCATATCTTGCTTTAAATTTTCCAGGTCCTGCTTCATGATTTCTTCTCTCCTTCAGGCCTTGATTGCAGTTGAGTTTGTTCAAGTCTTTTTCATTGTTTATTACAGCTTTCTACACGGTCTAGTTTCATTGTTTTTCCTCTTTTGTTTCACATTGTTTGTTTCTCTACACTAATTCATTCTCTGTTTTCTACCATTTTGATTTTCAATTTTTTCTCTCTATTTTCATTTTTTTTACAATGTATTGGTGTGAGTTTGTGTATGCCCTCCTACATGTATTTATAGATGCATATATAGGCTTAACTCGGGTAGGCTTTTAAGTTATGCAGGGTATGGTTTGCAGTAACTTTAAAGAGGTGTGATATTTGATTGAAGGAAAGTTTGCAATGGGTCTTTATCCTACTACCTCATGGCTACATGTCTAGCTGTGTATTGATGCATACATATCTATTTGCAGTGCTAGGTGCTAATGTTTTGTTCTCTTTATAATAAGGCTTAAGTGATTGATAGTGTAGGCTGGCTCTACATGATGGTGAGATACTATACTTTGCAGCTATGAAATAGGTGTGTGTTGGATGGCTTGTTTGATGTGAAGGGTGTATGCAGTAGTTTTGAAAAAGATGTATGACATACACTTCTTTAAATGCTTCTAGACTTGATCCTAAGCAAACACTCCATACATGTGCTTGCTGCAAATATGCACATGTATATGTGCAGTATATATACACAAAAAGTCCACCCTTAGTTCCTAGGTCCCATGCAAAAATCAAATCATAGATGTCCACGTACTAGCTGTGAAATTATGTACATATGCATGTCGATTAGAATTGTCAAGTTGCTAGGTTCTAGTTGTACATCAATGGACATATGTATGTCCATTATATATTTATACATGAAGTGAATAAATTATGTTTTCAAGTAGATTTTAATCCAAATTTACTTGAGTTTAAAGAACAAGTTTTATTGTAAACAAACTTGCCAAAACATTAAACAAGTCAGAATGTACACTTATGATTTTTAGAATAAAAATTATAAATGATTTTTACATTATCAATATTCTCAGATTAAATGAATAACATGCATTAACGAGTATCTTCATTTGTTTTTCCTTACCTATGAAGTAATTTAATACACAAATGAGTTAAAACAAATTAGAAGATAAAACAAATTGATGAAACATAATTTACCTCTTTTTTCTATACATATATATACATTTATAAATGATTTTAAATTATCAATGTATATATGGAATTATCCTAGTATTTTCCAGATATAAACCTTATTTATTTAATTAAATCCAATTACCAGTATAATTTATAATTTATAGATTATAGAACTCGTCCGAAAACTGGGTCGTTACAAGAATTGTCCAAAATCCGCACATTATATTTACTTGAATGGAAGGAACTAATGCCTACTTTAAGTAATACATATTTCAGTAACATAAATCTAGGAATAACACTATAATGAAAATGTATGAACAAAGGAAAACCAGAACTATATGGTTCTCTGTAAACCAACTTACAACATGAAAATGCAACAACCCAGAATCATGTTTTACGTGTATAAATTGGATTGTGGTAGAAAACAATGATTTTTAGTCTTAGTTTCAAGATTTTTAAGTTAGTGGTTGCGGTGATATTAAGGGATGAACGAAAATGGCATTTTGGTCAAGATCCGGTGATCGAAGCCACCGGAATCCATGGCGTGAGGAGGGAAGCGACATTTAGGATAGAGGGTCATAGGAAAAATAGTAAAACATTTTTCTATTGCGTAGATTTCCTATACAAGGTGAAGATAGGGTTTTTCTTTGAACTTCGATATAACCAAGTTCACGGTGAAACTGCTCCTACACGACGGCGATGGAAAGCTGTGCATCGGGGGGGGGGGGGGTGGATCTGGAGGTTGTAGGCTTGGCGTGGGAGAAGTTGGAGATACCCTTTAGGTCGGAGGAGGTGGCAATGGATGGTTTCTTGGATGAAACCCAGATCGACAATGGGGTTTGAAATAGTGAAAACACTATAGGGGACGGGATGGCCAGATCGGAGATGCGAACCAAGGTCAGGAGGTGACAAGCAACTAGGATGGGTGATCGGGGAAGGTAGGTAGTGGAACGATTGTCTGTGCACATACACATATGCACAGGCCATGACAGGGTAAAATAGGAGGAAGAAAACGAAGTGATTGGGAAATGGTTTTAGTGATCATCATATGTTTTCCCTTGAAAAACTCATGATGGGCACGACAAACGCTGAAGTTGTACTTGGTACTTGGCACGATGACTTGGTTCTTGGCAAATGGGAATTTGGTACTTTGGCTGGAGCATGAGAATTTGAAGTGATCGAGCGTGCGCGGCATGTGGATTTGGAGTATGGCAAGTGGTACTTTGGTAGTATGGTATTGAGAAGGTGGCACTTGGTTGGAGCATGGAATTTGGCTTGGATCAAGCATGCACGGCATGGTGTGGCAAGGTGGTACCATGGCAAATGAAGATTTTGTACTTGGCAAAGGATTTTAGGGCCGGGTTTAAATTAAATCAAGATTTAAAATGAAAATAGAAAATCAAATAAAAATAAAGGAAGAAAAATAAAAATAAATAAAAAGAGATTTTTATTTTATATGACCAAAAAGAAACCAAATATAGTAGGCAAGTGGAAGGAAAGACAGTAGTAGAAAATCAAACGTGGTAGCTTGGCTTTAGAAGTTCAACGAGTTTAAAAATAAAAGCAAAAAGAAAATAATAAAATATAAAATAGAAAGCAGTATACATTAAGTTATTTATGATTATTCAGATATAAAAAGATAATTTACATAGTTTAACAAAGGTATAAAATGTCGTATGAACAAGCTGACATTTTAGAGTAAAATACCGTGTGCGACGCACACACTAAAGTTGTTCATTTATAAAAGATAGTCAAAATGTCCTGATTTAGACAATGTGGACATATACCATTCTGTTTGGTTGAAGCTTGTAAAATAAAGGGTATATAAAATGAATTATATTTAATCTAGTTCATTTTAGGCTGATAACTAATTATTTAAAGAAATGTTTAAGATCTAGTGAATATTGAAAACAGTTCTTAAATATCCACTGAGAGTTAAAGACATTCCGTAAATCGTTTCGAAGAGGCCGGGATTATATTCCACTTCGATTTGAATTATACCCCGCATGTCAGAAATATTGAAGATAATTAAAAACGGAGATTTGCAAGGGCTATTTTGTTTTACAGAATAGTGCCTTCTGTTTGTCCAGTTCCAGGACAACTTGTATGGTCGGTTGTCTGACAACGTATATCTATCAGATCTTACACATCGACCTTTCGGAAGTATATTATGTTGGTAGCGGAAGAATTCGATTCTCTTAGCTTTATGCCCGTAATGTATTTGGGAAAATAAATTGTGTGACAGATATGACGGTGTGACATCCAAAGTAATTGAAGAAGTGATCTGTCAAAAGAACAGAAATAACCTCAAGCCTCACAATTAGGAAATGACAGAAATCGGGCTGACAACATGGCTAGGTGGGTCATTCCCAAGAAGGGTGTAGTGTCACTAATCTAGAGAAAATCCTTATTTGTTCTTCTTTCAATTCTGTATCTCCCGGGAATTTTGGTAAGAACGCAATAAAAGCCATAAGGTGACAATATATTCGATACACTCAAGTTAAATGAGTGGTCGGTCATGTATGGCCGGGTTACAAGATGTTCTTGTTGAACTCCAATGTATCCCCTCTAGTGTACACCGACCGGGCAGGTGGTCCCATACCTTGTCTGTTGGAATCCAATCTCCAATAAGAGCCTGCGGTTTTCTATCTTATATTTTATATGGAGCGTGAGATGCAAGCGTTCCGCTAGATGAAGTTAAAATCTTTTCTCGAAAGGAGATAACCCGTTCTCGTTTCCAATCTGTTTTAAAATTTGTTTACTCGCACCAGTCCCCCGACTGACCCAGAGTTTATTTTCTGTATTTTCCTAAACTCTTGGGTACTTATAACACTTGTTATGGGTAGACAAGTGATCCAGGTGACTAATGGAATCCTTTGAAGTATTGTGGAGTACAAGGCCAAGAACCCGTCTAGTAGCTATATCTATCTCTAAGTATCTAGTTTGAATATCTGTATTAACTAGTATAATGATGTATTATGATGGCAATTTACTATGATGTTGTACTATGATGTATCAAACCCTGCTATGTAATATATTATGTATTTTGTGAAATTCCGCTATGAGATTCTGATGTTTGTTTAGTCTATTCTCTATCTATTTCTATTCTTTAATAATGACATGACTTCTGAGGTCATCAAAAGTCGTGGCCATTACAGTTGGTATTAGAGCATATGGTTTACCGAATACCTAATCTCAGGGTGTGTTGAGAGAGCATATTTTGAAAATTAAACTATAAAGTAAATTATATGCTTTGTTTAAGTCAGCTAGAGTTATCGACTTAGGTCACCTTTAAGTAAATCTTTCGATTAAGTTTGATTAACAGACTATTGTATTTAGAAAGTTGAAAATGAATTCTCATGGAAGAAGAGGCCGAGGAGCGAGTGGGACGACCACAACAACCAATGGGCATACCGTGACTCCAAATCCAGCTGATATTTCAGAAGTAGTCCCAACTCAGACTCAGCCAAACTTTGCTATGATCTATAAGAATTACACCACTCTGGGAGGAAAGACCTTTAAGGGTATTGAATCACTGATTGAAGTCGAAGCATGGATAAGGTCATGTGGAAAGATATTTAAGGGTCTGAAATTGGACGATGAGAATAAGCGACTTTTAGCTTCGTGGCATCTGGAGGAAGCCGCAACAATCTGGTGGGACGCCCAAACTGCTAATACTCCTGAGTAATAATTTACTTGGGAAATGTTCAAAGAAGCCTTTGAAGCACAGTACCTGCCCTCCACTAGAAAGACGAGGATGTACCGACATTTCATCGACTTGAAGCAGGAAAGCATGACTGTTACTGAATACGAGAACAAGTTCAATGCACTCTCAAGTTTTGGACCGGAGTTGATCAACACTCCATTGAAGAAAAATGAGATGTTTGTAGCTTGCCTGAAGGATAATCTATAAGGCAGGATGATGGGACATTTGAAGGATCTGTTTGTTGAACTAGTAGACTTAGCACTTAGGTATGAAGCTTTAGAAGCTAGGAAACCAGCAGAAAAGGCTCAGACTGGAGAAGTCAGTAGAGAGAAACCCCGGAAGAGGAAATTCAATCCAAATTGGGAGAACAACGAAAAAGGAAATACAAGAGAAGAGAAGTATGAAAATTGTTCCAAGAATAAGAGATGTCACAACTGCAAACAAAAAGGACATATCGCTAGATTTTGTAAGGAGACAAATGAAAAGGAACCAAACAACCCCAGTAGCAACATAAGCCTCAGCAACAGCAAAATCAAAGGAATGATACGAAGGTAAAGAATCTTTGTTTCAACTGCCATCAGCCTGGACACATGGTCAAGGATTTCCCACTGATGAAGAAGGCACCACAGACTAAAGTTTATGCTATTAGGAATGAGCCGTCAACTTCTGGGGACATGAAAGGAAAAGTAATCGTGAAAGATACCTTAAACTTTAATTAGAAGAGTTAAAATAATTAGGGTCAGCCTCAGGATAAGTTAAATAATATTGAATTAAATTTAGAATACCATCCAGAAAAGAAAAAAAATTGATCCTTCCCGGTAATAAAGATCAGACTTGAGTTATAAGTTGGGTATGAACTCATGTTAGTTAAGTAAACTGATTTTATAATAAGATCAGAATTTTGGATTCCAGAAATTAAGATAACTAATTCTAAATATATAAGTAGTCTAACCAGAAGGGAAGGTAAATAGTTACGGATGTGTATTAATTTGACTTTAGTTAAAACTAAAATCTACACGTGACTCTTTAATTTCGGGGACAAAATTCTTTTAAGGGGGGTGGATTGTAATGTCCCAGTTTTTAAGATAACCTTTGTTCAATAATAAATATTGATTTTTAATAAGATAATCAAAATAAAATTTGATTTGTAAACAAACTTAAACAACTATAAAGATGTATATGGGAATAAAAACATGTATATAAATATATATGGAATTTTGTTTAACATTAGAAACATAATATAAGTTGCAACAAAAACCTTGAACATACACATGAAAATATAACAACATATATGGGATAATGGATGAAATACCCTTAGTGGTTTAACTAACTATAACCAGTGAAGATAATTAGGAAAATAGACAACAAGTTCATATACTTAAAAACATAAGTCATAATATATATATTTATGTGTATTGCTAAAAATAGAAATAAACTTTAGTTTAGAAACAACCATAGACAACAAAAAGGGAAACACATCATCATAGCAAACAAAAGTATTTAAGAGTGGTCAAACACAAACATATATGGACGTCCACATAACATTGAACATAATGTGTTTGGTAAATTGCCTCATTAAGATAACAAAGGGTAAATACATGTGACAACAAACAAAAGAAGAAGCCAAAGTCAATATCCTTAATGAGATTTAACCTTGAATAGTATAGCTAAAGTAGGCTTAAACCATCACCCAAATACCCTCAGTATCGACTTGCTAGTATAGAATTCTTCTTAGCAAAATATCAAGTAAACAAACGATTTTATATTGCAAATAAAATCTGAGGAAATATGACCATTCGACAAGCATTTAATGAAGTATGGTTTGTATGGGTCATGCTTCTAGAAGGAAAACATAGGACAAGAGGATTGGTCAAAAATCTAATTAAACAACTCATTTTTCCATGCATTGATTTCCGGAAAGCAAATCGTATAGGATTAGAAAAGAGGTAAGTCTAATAAAATAGTATACTGTAACCTTATATTGAGGAAGACCAAAATCCCTAAAATAAAGAGATAAGGGAATTGTTTATTCTGGAAACTTAGCTATATATATCATTGGAGAACCATAAATCTTTCATACACCAAAATAAACTAAGTTTGATTTAGCAGGAAAGGAAAGCTTGAAGGTGAGTGAACTTATCCTTCTTCTGTTTTTTTTCTAGTAATACTAAAATATATATAGACATGTTGGAATACTGTCTATTGAGTAAACTTCTTGACGGAAAATGCAAGTATATGGGTGCCATTACTATGTTTATTTGATTACTTGAAACATACTAGAAAATATGAAATGACATAACCTAGAAATGAAAACCATTTTATGACATAGTGAACAAAAAGGGTAGTGAATACATATTACAGTGAGTAAACTAACCTTGAAAAATCTTTATTTTAGAGTGTTGTGTCCACTTACAGGTTAAATGCTAGTATTTGTATGAACTATTTAAGTAACATACTGTTAAAATACTAAGATCTGAAAATAGTCCATTATGATTAACTTACCCGGAAATAAAACTTTCCTTTTACATTCTCTATACTAGTAATCATATGGATTTAGCTATATTTATATATTTCATTAGAATGATCATATTGTTCTGTTTAGATTAGGATCAGTGGTGTAGATTTAGAACTGTGTAAACACCCTGCTTATGAACACAAGAACACCCTGTTTCCCAGAGATGAATTATTCAAAATCCCCACATTATATTTACTTGAATGGAAGGAACTAATTCCTACTTTAAGTAATACATATTTCAGTAACATAAACCTAGGAATAACATTATAATGAAAATGTGTATGGACAAAGGAAAACCAAAACTATATGGTTCTCTGTAAACCAACTTACAACATGAAATTGCAACAACCCGGAATCAAGTTTTATGTGTATAAATGGGATTGTGGTAGAAAACAATGATTTTTAGTCTTAGTTTCAAGATTTTTAAGTTAGTGGTTGCGGTGATATTAAGGGATGAACGAAAATGGCATTTTGGTCGAGATCCGGCGATCGAAGCCACCGGAATCCATGGCGTGAGGAGGGAAGCGATGTTTAGGATAGAGGATCATAGGGAAAATAGTAAAACATTTTTCTATTGCGTAGATTTCGTATATGAGGTGAAAATAGGGTTTTTCTTTGAACTTCGATGTAACTAAGTTCTCGGAGAAACTGCTCCTACACGATGGCAATGGAAAGCTGTGCACCGAAGGGGGGTTCGGAGCTGGAGGTTGTAGGCTTGGCATGGGTGAAGTTGGAGATACCCTAGTGGTCGGAGGATGTGGCAATGGATGGTTTCTTGGATGAAACCCAGATCGACAATGGGGTTTGAAATAGTGAAAACACTACAGGGGACAGCATGACCAGATCGGAGATGCGAACCAAGGTCAGGAGGTGACCAACAACTAGGATGGGTGATAGGGGAAGGTAGGTAATGGCACGATTGTTTATGCACGTGCACAAATGCACATGCCATGAGAGGGTAAAACAAGAGGAAGAAGATGAAGTGATCGAGCAAATGGTTTTAGTCATCATCATATGTTTTCCCTTGAAAAACTCATGATGGGCACGGCAAACGCTGAAGCGGTACTTGGTACTTGGTACTTGGCACGATGACTTGGTACTTGGCAAATGGGAATTTGTTACTTTGTCTAGAGCATGAGAATTTGAAGTGATCGGGCGTGCGCGGCATGTGGGTTTGGAGTATGGAAAGTGGTACTTTGGTAGTATGGTAATGGGAAGGTGGCACTTGGCTGGAGCATGGAATCTGGCCTGGATCAAGTATGCACGGCATGGTGTGGCAAGGTGGTACCTTGGCAAATGAAGATTTGGTACTTGGCAAAGGATTTTAGGGCCGAGTTAAAATTAAATCAAGTTTTAAAATGAAAATAGAAAATCAAATTAAAAAAAGATAACTAAAAATAAATAAAAAGAAATTTTTATTTTATATGACCAAAAAGAAACCAAATATAGTGGGCAGGTGGAAGGAAAGATAGTAGCAGAAAATCAAACCTAGTAGCTTGGCTTTTGATGTTCAACGACTTTAAAAATAAAAGCAAAAAGGAATAATAAAATATAAAATAGAAAGTAGTATAAATTAAGTTTTTTATGATTATTTAGAAATAAAAAGATAATTTACACAGTTTAACAAAGGAATTAAATGTCGTATGAACAAGCTGACATTTTAGGGTAAAATACCGTGTGCGACGCACACGTTTAAGTTGTTCATTTATAAAAGATAGTCAAAACGTCCGGATTTAAACAATGCGGACATATACCATTCTATTTGGTTGAAGCTCGTAAAATAAAGGGTATGTAAAATGAATTATATTTAATCCAGTTCATTTTAGGATGATAACTAATTATTTAAAGAAATGTTTAAGATCAAGTGAATATTGAAAACAGTTCTTAAATATCGACTGATAGTTAAAGACATTCCGTAAATCGTTTCGAAGAGGCCGGAATTATATTCCACTTCGATTCGAATTATACGCTGCGTGCCAGATATATTGAAGATAATTGAAGACGAAGATATGCAAGGGCTATTTTGTTTTACAGAATAGTTCCTTCGGTTTGTACAGTCCTAGGACAACTTGTATGGTCGGGTGTCTAACAACATATATCTATCAGATCTTACACATCGACCTTTCGGAAGTATATTATTTTGGTGGTGGAGGAATTCGTTTCTCTTAGCTTTATGCCTGTAATGTATTTGGGAAAATAAATTGTG
This sequence comes from Allium sativum, assembly GCA_030737875.1. Lineage (NCBI taxonomy): Eukaryota > Viridiplantae > Streptophyta > Magnoliopsida > Asparagales > Amaryllidaceae > Allium > Allium sativum. Next base: position 11,071,022 of record CM060920.1, read on the forward strand.
AGTTCTGACAGATATGACGGTGTGATATCCAAAGTGATTGAAGAAGTGATCTGTCAAAAGAACGGAAATAACCTCAAGCCTCACAACCAGGAAATGACAGAAATCGGGCAGGCAACATGGCTAGGTGGGTCATTCCCAAGCAGGGTGTATTGTCACCAATCTAAAGAAAATCCTTATTTGTTCTTCTTTCAATTCTGTATCTCCCGGGAATTATGGCAGGCGCGCAATAAAAGTCATAGGGTGACAATATATTCGATACACTCAAGTTAAATGAGTGGTCGTTCATGTGTGGCCGGGTTACAAGATGTTCTTGTTGAACTCCAGTGTATCCCCTCTAGAGTACACAGATCGGGCAGGTGGTCCCATACCTTGTCTGTTGGAATCCAATCTCCAATAAGAGCCCGCGGTTTTCGATCTTATATTATATATGGAGCGTGAGATGCAAGCGTTCCGCTAGATGGTTATTTATTTGATATGAACTTTTATATTATCAGATGATTTTGATATCAAAAATGTTTTGGGATATAGTAAGGTAAAAACCGTCCATGTATATGTGTGGGCTGGTCTTACTATTATCATTTCTTCCGAAGGGCTTTCTAAAGTTAAAAATCTGTTATTGTAAGGAGATAACCCGTTCTTGTTTCCAATCTGTTTTAAAATTTGTTTACTCACACCAGTCCCCCGACTGACCCAGAGTTTATTTTCTGTGTTTTCCTAAACTCTTGGGTACTTATAACACTTGTTATAGGTAGACAAGTGATCCAGGTGACTAATGGAATCCTTTGAAGTATTGTGGAGTATAAGACCAAGAACCCGTCTAGTAGCTATATCTATCTCTAAGTATCTAGTTTGAATATTTGTATTTACTAGTATGATGATGTATTATAATGGTAATGTACTATGATGTTGTACTATGATGTATCAAACCCTGCTATGTAATATATTATGTATTTTGTGAAATTTCGCTATGAGATTCTGATGTTTGTTTAGTCTATTCCCTATCTATTTCTATTCTTTAATAATGACACGACTTCCGAGATCATCGAAAGTCGCGACCATTACAAGAAGTCACAAGAAAATGGTTTCCACTGGGTTTGAGTGGGATAGTTTGTTCATCACAGCATCAAGTTGAGTTCAACATTGACTATGTCCAGTTTGTTCATCACGTTGTACTCCGGAGTTACATATTTAGATCCAGTTGAAGTCTAAATGCTTCAACATTTGCACTGCCGTTTCAGAATAGGTTAAGGTGTATGCATCCAAACTCCCCAAAGATAAGTTCGGCTTCCTTAAATTTTCAGCTTCGATGATTTCACTCTTAAGTAGTTATTTACAGACTGCCATTGTCCTGGTAGAGTTTGGGTGAATGAACAGGGTGTTCGCTAAAATATTGGCAACATTTGCTTAGGAAATCAATGCATAACCTTGTACATATGCATCTTTGGATGTAGAATGTAACAAGAAAGCCTAATCGCATGAAAGTGAATTCAAAAGTGTAGATGCAAACATGGGATTCAACAAGGATTAACAGAGATGTGTGATGAAAATACGGCTTTAATAGGTGTAATGGAATTGCAGTAACTGGCACAACTTTTAAATATAATAAAACGGACAGTTTTTCTTTATGAGACAAATGCCTAAACATTGAGACATGAAAACAGAGACAAAGAAAGGTAGTACTTTGAATATATATTTTCGGATCATTGAAATAATAAAAGACAAGTAGTAAGTAGAGATGTAAGGCAAACAAAACAGAACTTGCAAATGACAAAAATGAAACAAATAAAATAACTTATACCTGAGTTTGGCCAGGGAGTGGAAAGAAGGATCAGATGATGTAGTTGGTGTATCTCGTGCGGAAACTGGGCCATCCTGTAACAACCCAAATTTTCAGAACCAATTTAAATTTTTTATTTTAGCTATTTTAATGGATTTTGAATATTTAAAATGATCTAATTTAAATAATAACGATTAAAAATTTATTTTAATTGAAGTTAGAATGAATAAATTTATTTTAATTATAAAACGAGCCTGAAATGGCGCGGTAGTTTGAAATTTCGATTTTAAATTTCAAATGAATGTACAAGATTCAATACAAATCTGATTTCAGTAAGACCAGAAATATTTGAATCTGTTTAGTTATATCTTTCTAACGAATGTGAAAAATTTAGATTTCATAATATAAATTAAAAGTTATATCCGGTTTAAAATTTAAAATAGTCGCTATGGCATTTAATTATATTTTATGTAATATATAACCCTTAAAAATAGCCATTTTGCAAATGACCTCCGTTTTCGACGAAACCACTTTTGTTGGATCTGTGATGTCAAATTATTGCTAGATTCCAAATTCCATAATTTTTGAAATTAATATGTGAGCATGACGAAAGAAAACGTGTTTGGTCAATTTTAGTTGAAATGGATCGACCAGAAAATGGCCATTTTTCAAACGGTCACCAAATTCGATGAAATTAGTTTTATTAGGACCGTATCTTCAAAAAATAACTAGAAATAATTTTTCTGGATTTTTTGGAGTCAGTACGCGGCCTCGGTAAATTGAAATGTACGTTCAAATTTAATATATATTGGTTTATATTTTAATTTGGATAAAAACTGTCAGAAACAGTCGAATTGGCTTACGAAACATAAATTGTGTCCGTAATGGGGGTAATTAGCTAGGGGCCACAGTCGTTGGGTTTGATTTGGAGTTCGTATGTAAAATTCTCATTTTCCAAATTAAATAATAATTTGAAATAAATTTTAATATAAATACCGGCCAATCAAAAATTTTATAACCCTAATTCTTTAATTTCATGGCCAACGCCTGCTGAAGCCGTCTTCCCCAAATTGAACGGCTCCAAACTTCCCCAATTTGAACGCTCCGATCTCCTCCCCCATGCAGCTTCTGGTCAACCACCCAACGACAAATTGGTTCGACTATAGGAGCTCTGTCAACCGCTGGAGGCGTCTGAACCCCGGTGACCCTGTTCGCCTCAGGAGAGATCAGGAAAGCGATGGGTATTTTGGGGGATTGTGGGCTCATCGATGGGAGATTGGAGCTGGAACAGGTCAGAATCGGGGCAGCGTGGAGAGGCGCTGAAGGGGGCCCACTGATCGGAGGCCGATGGCCTAGGGCATCGCCGGCGACGGTTTGAAGGGGGAAGCGATTTCTGAAACGGTGTGGTGGAAGGTAACGTTTTAAACGTTATTAAAATCGTTATTAAATTTAATTAATTAAATAGTTAATTTCCTTAATAACGTATTGTTTGTTTAAACTTCGTGAGGCCATATCTTTTGCATACGAGCTCGGAATCATGCGAAACTGGATCCACTGTGATCGTGGAGTCGAGAGCTTCGCAACAAGACTAACTGGGACCAATTTGGAGCTCATTAGAAATTTGGGCAATTTCAAATTCGAGCGATACCAGAATCGCCAGTTAAAGACTGACGGAGTGGATCCCAATGTGAGAACTCCTTCTCACTCTAATTATTTTACAGTTAAATATATATACTAGGTTGCAGACGGGGCTTAGAAGCCCCCGACACTATTTATTGTACAAACCATGGTTGTTTGTTTGGATTGTATTGTGGAAATTTGGATTTTCATGGATTGATATTGTTGTATATAAAAATTATTTATATAAATATATATAAAATTATCATGAAATGAAATTAGATTAAATATTCATTTAAAATCGGACGACTTGTTTATTTACACCCATTTAACTGATATAGATTAGGATGATAAATTTTACACATCGATATTTGCTAGTTGAAACCCCACACGGGTATTGGGATGATATTTGACGTACACTAATCCCAATTGTTTAGTTGTATGTCAAGCGATCGGTCGACAGATTGTTGTAAGCGTTAATTATTTATGTTTAATGCTTATGCAGTTGTGTGATGCACTCTGGATGATGGTTGATTGTGTATGATTATTGTTATGTACATGTGTTGTATTAAATCCATATAAATAACATTATATGGTAATTGGCTGTGTCTGATTCCAATTTAGGGATAACGAATGTTTTAAAATAACGAATATTTTAAAATAATATTCGGTAAAGGATTAAAATATGAATTTGATGTCCGATTTTGGATGGACACGAAAATATTGAAGTATGTGAAGCCGAGTTGATAAGATTTGCGCCATTTTAACGCGAACGATATTTATATTGATTTTTTTCATTTTTATAATGAATATCAAAAAGGAAATTATTTCAAAATCTGATATTTTGAAATTTTTATCATTTAAATATTATAATGATAAGGAGTATTCAATTTTGATTTTAAAATTTATAACGACATGAACTTCCCCGTGAAGGAAAGCACGGATTGCTCTGAGGATAAGACGAATCAAAACACAAACAGAAGAACATTTCATTGCTTATTACAAACAATTCCATCAGAATACAAGAATATACAGAGTATGAATAAATATAACACATTATAAAATATCAGAGATTAAAAAACATTACGGCAGCGGAAAAATAATACAAAACGCAACTGAAGAAGATATACGGATACAGAGCTTTCCGAATACCATTCCAACTGTAAACCAGGATCCTGTGAATATAAATTTGCAAAACCAAAACTACTAGCTGCCCGTGTGGAAAATAGGGGCACCCATAGTATAGGTTAAAACAATAAACTCTAGGTCAGTCATGTGATTGATGTGAGAACTAAAACAGTTATTAAATCTGATTTTAAAGTTAGATAAATCAAGGGATTGTGCCGTATAACATGAAACGAGTTTCCCCCCAAGAATACCAGTGCATAAAACATACAACGCAATGCTAAATAAAGAACAATGAAGCTATTATAAGACCCAGGTCCCATCACACAATGCAGCGCAAGCCGGGGGATAGGGTTTTTCCTTATAATGGCCAAAGAATGTTTGATACGCTAGATTTCATCTTTTATTCTTACTATAAGTAAAGAAAACAACTTCAAATATAATTGTATCAATCATAGGCGGCATGGGTACCATATATCATGTCGCCATAGTAGTTCTACAATTAAAACCGCAAATTGTCTCTTTTGGAAGTTGGATTTCCATCCATGAACCGAGGAAAAAGATAGTCCTCACCGTTTCGAGACTCTCTAGCCCGAGCCATAGGAACAGAACGCATCGTCCCTTAGGAGCCACAGGGCCGGTCCACACAGAGTGGATTAAACTTAAACCCTGAACAATACGTCTCCCCGCCCTGTGGGGCGTAAATGAGACAAATGACTCCATCGACCCCGGATCGACCGATATAACCGAGGCGCCTCGCATTCCAACAACCACATAAGTCAAACTCGTCAGGATTTGTAAACCACTGACGCCACTTCTAGCTAAAAGGAAACGCATGTCCTCCCTGGATCCTCTCCCGTTTCTGGTTCATACCAGGGTGTGAGGCTCATGAATTAACGCTACACAAAGCGACGCTATATTAAAGATATACTTTGATCGTCAACCACAAGACTTTGCTCTTCAACAAAAGCCTTGATCATTTGCCACTCAGGCATGCCACATAGGCAATTCACGTCGTGCGACTGATGTCTATTGATATACAACCTATGATCCTGTATGTTTCAGAGAAGGGTGTAGTGAGAGAATAAATTCTCCTTCACCAAGCAGATGTATATTTAATAGAGATCGTTCAGCATAGAATGAAATCCAATGTTAGACACACACTCCATTTACAAGTCTGTTCTGAGTCTGAACGAAACTGGAGGCACCTTATTCCTCCCCCATATGTCTAATACAGGGGAGAGGCCCTCGCATATCCGTCGATCTCCAAGTATGTCTGGACGATCACCACTTATTATATCTTTTTGGGTGTACGGCCCAATTAAGACATCAGTAATTATCCAAACGATGTGAAGACCTCCGGTGTTCAACCACCGTCTTCATCTTCGACATATCGTCGTATCAGTTACTCAGAATGGGTTAAACCCGGCTTTTCTGAATAACTCACGTATATAATAAATAAGTGTTACACAAACACAACATATCTCATTCCAATCCAGAATATTACTTTATTCAAATATTCTTTTCACAATTTTTAAACCATATTAAGGTTTATCCAAACTAGTCGGGATTAGCGAACCTTACCGAAGTAATCATTTATTATATTTTCCAATCCCAACCTATTCATCCCACGGAGCGAAACTGGTAATACTCCATATCTAACACACCACAGTGTTATCGGTGAATATTAATTACCGTTTTATGTTCAAATCTAATTAATGATTTAGCTATCGCTTGGAGCAAAACTGGTGATACTCCATTTCCGATCCTTTCCTAAATTTGATAATTTAAATTATCACATTCATATTTCAATCTAATTAAAGATTCATTAAAACTCTAATTCAGTTTTAATCTTCCCAAAAATCAATATTTATGATTATATAACTTGGGAAATCATATCCTGTCATTAACTAGGTTAAAGAACCAATGTCATTTAAAACATGGTTCACGATAAACCCAAAATCACATTCCATTCTATCAGTCTCTTACCGTAAATTAGCAAGAGAACAATTCCTTAAATATTAATCTCGAAGACCGAAACCAACATCAGAACAATACCCAGGAAACCATTGAACTTAGCTGATCACTAGTTAGTTTCTAATTTTCACACGGGGTTTAAGAACAGTGTTAGTGAAGACACCGTTCATAAAAAACCCGGAATCCCATTTGATATTAAATACAAGGCTCTGAATAGAAAATATATCGGCTCATATTCAATATCAAATTCTGAAATAAACAAATATCGTATTGGGATGACGATATATATATATCTTTCAAATTCCTCCACTATGTTTGTATAATCACGGAATCCAATATCGAAATATTCCGAAGATAATTTCAATCCAAATCCATTCCAATTCATATATTGAAAATTCTGGTTATTTTAAAACCATTTCCTCAATCCAATTTATTTATTTAAAAATATTGGATTAATTTTCTAGTTAATAACTAGATCATTTCGATAAAATTATATTTTTATCTTTTCAAATATGAAAATTTTCATCCCAGTTCTTTCTAAATCGTTTATTATGATTTTACACAAATTATTAATATTTTTAATAATTTTATCAAGGCTCGTACAATCGATTTTCGTATACGGTCATCGAACTGCACTTACAACGACCTTTTCCAAATTTGATTTGGACATAATTCCAAATCCAACCATTAGATTTCAAATCTCTAATATCTGTTGGAAAGCTCTTTTCGATATGAACCCAACGATTCCTACTTTAGGAGAATCCGACGGTCGGATCTCCCGTAACGTCAATTCAAAGTCAATGGTCGAAATTCGCAAACTGCCGCGGTGCTTTCTATTCAGGCCATTAAATATATATATATATATATATTATATTTCGTTGATTTCCTTTTTAAAACGTATTTTATCAATCGTTTTAACTTCGTTTTAAAAATGATTTCAACTTCATATTCAATTTCAAATCAAAAATGAATATTCCATATCATTAAAATATAAATGATAATATTTTTAAAATATTATATTTTGAAATCACTTCTTTTTCTCTATTCATTATAAACAATGAATAAAATCGATATAAATATCGTTCACGTCAAAATGGCGCATATCTAATTAACACGGCTTTTATTCAACACATGAATATTGTTAAATATTTTATTCAACACACGAATATTTTATATGGTTTATACCTTCAATAAAAATGATATTTTTTAATGTTTAATTATTTTTTATTCAACACATGAGCGTTTTATTCAACACATGAATATTTATTTTATTTAACACATGAGCATTTTATTAAACACATGAATATTTATTTTATTCAACACACGAATATTTATTTTATTCAACACATGAATATTTTCTTATTCAACACATGAATATTTTATATTTATTCAACACATGAATATTTATTCCTTTTTTGAATATTATTTTAAAATATTCTTTATCTACCAAATTGGAATGAGGCCCAATCAAATACCATATAATGTCACTTATATGGATTCCATACAACACATGCATATAATAACCATGATAAACAATCAACCAGCATCCGTAGTGCGTTACAAAACTACATAAGCATTAATTGTAAATAGTTAACGCTTGCGGCAGCCTGTTAGCCAATAGATCGACATATAACTAAACAATTGGGATAAGTGTACGTCAAATATCATCCCAACACCCGTGTGGGGTTTCAACCAACAAATACTGAATATTACTTGTGCTGTTGGACGATGTGTAAAATTTGTCGTCCCAAACCATATCAGTCAAATGGGTGTATAAACAAATCGTCTGATTTGTAAATGAATATTTATTTTATTCATATACACATTAAAAATTATATTTTTAACAATAAAATATGTTATTCAACATATGAATATTCTATTCAGTTCATTTATACAATACAGATGATATCTTTATTTTTCTAACTTATTTTAGAAAATTTTGGCGGCATAACGGCGCGATACTAGAACTGGGATAAGGTCTAGCCTTATCCCTCGCCTCATAATGGCGTATGTCATACACAAACCAAATCTAATCTACTCATATCGCTCATCAAACCAAATTCAACCAAATTATTCCAATCAACCAAATATACAAGTCGTCCATGGTCTGTGGACGACGGGGAGCAGTTCATATATGCAGTTATAAAATAAATAACTGTATTAGAAATTTGAGTGAGGAGTTCTCACTTTGGGTTTCCACTCCTCCATTCTTTATATCTAAATTTCAGAACAATCTGGATTTGTCTGCAATGCCAACGCAGCCTTCTCTACGCTGTTCATATTAAAAATCACATTTTTATTTCAACACTATAAAAATCACAATTTTATTTCAACGTTAGATATATAATAAAATCCGAATTTTATTTCGCTACAAATATAAAAATCATATTTTTATATTCTCTATTATATAAAAATTCTATTTTTATAAATCTAACTTCATAATAAAGATCATATCTTTATCAACGTTCTATATATATAAAAATCATATTTTTACAATTTCTCTTTCAACATAAAATTCACATCTTTATCGCTACTCAACATAGATAAAAATCCTATTTTTATCTTCTCTACATATATAAAAAATCATATTTTGATAACGATGTTTATATAATAAAAATCATATTTTTATCTTCATAAAAATATTTCAAACAAACGATAAAAATCATATTTTTATTTCGTTACTTCATATATAAAAATTATATTTTTATATCGATATTCTAATAACAAAAATCATATTTTAATAATTCAAAATCACTCCTTTATATAAAAAAATTACTTCTTTATGTAAATAAAAATCACTCCTTTATGTATTTAATATACGAATAAAAATCGAATATTTACATGTTTTATATACGAAGAAAAATCGAATCTTTATATGTTTTATATATGAAGAAAAATAAAATCTTTATATGTTTTATATACGAAGAAAAATCGAATCTAAAGCTTACATCGATTGGTTCGGTGGAGGTTCAGCAGCCCTCTCCGTGGGAGCTCGCGGTCATCGTCATCATGTTGGGTGCTACGCTGTTCGTCGGAGGTGGAGGAGGAGGGGTTCGCAGTTTTTCAGAGGAGAGGCCCCACAGCAACGCTGAGGTGGCGGGGCGGTGCGCAGGGGGTCGTGGACGGCGCTGGTGGTCGGCGGCGGTGTTCAGGTGGCCAGGGCGTGCCGGTTAAGGGTTAACGCGAGGAGGAGGTATGGGGAACTGAGGTGGCATCGTCAGGATAGGTCGAGGCCATAGGTGGCGGAGGGATGTTGTGCGACGGCGGGCTGGGTGTCAGGCGAGGTCCGACGATGGGCAATCGGAGGTGGCGACGGGGATTTGAGGGCAAGCAGGTTTCCCCTTTTTTTTTTAATTTATTTAACTGTTGACTTGAATGAGTGAAAGAGGGGAGGGAGATTAGATTATATAATTTAATATTTTATTTTTATTTTATTATCTAAAAAGTTACTTTAAAATTTTGAACTCCTTTTTGAGCCAACCGACCATCGCCCCTTTCTAAATACCCTCATTCCGAACATAATGGGATATGTCACGTAACCCAATTCGGCTGTAACGATCTGTTTCCTTTTAAATTAAAATATAAATCATTATATATTCAGTTTAAACGTGCATTTCAATTTATTGGGGTCACATACGGACTCTGAAAATTTCAAAAAAATTATTTCTAGCTTCGTATTGACGATACAGTCCTAACAAAACAAATTTTGTCAAATTTGAAGACCGTTTGAAAAATGGTCATTTTCCAGTCGATTAAATTCAAACTAAATTTGCCAAACACGTTTTCTTTTACCACGCTCACATATTGATTCAGAAAATTATGCAAATTGGAATCTAGTAATAATTTGACATCCCGGATCCAACAAGAGTGGTATCGTCGAAAACGAAGGTCATTTGCAAAATTTCCATTTTTAAGGGCTTTATATATATATATATAATATATAAATTCCACAACGACTTTTCTGGATTTTAAACTGAACATATCTCTCAATCTATAAAAGGAAATCTCTGTTTCTTACATCCGTTAGAAAGATATTGTTAAACAGATTCAAATATTTCTTGCTTTGTTCAATTCTGAGTTATATTGAATTCTGTATTTTCATTTGAAATTTGAAATCGAATTTTCGAACTACCACGCCATTTCAGGCTCGTTATATATTTAAAATAAAATTATTCGTTTTAACTTCATCGAAAATAAATTTTCCATTGTTATTATTTAAAATAAATCATTTTAAATATTCAAATTCCATTAAAATAGCCAAAATAAAATTTTTAAATTGGTTATGATTTTCCTGGTTGTTACAATCTCCCCCACTTAAATCTTTTCGTCCTCGAAAAGTAACGGAGCTGAAAGTTGTTTAACTAACCAACTCAACTTTCATTATTTTCATTACGGCTTAAGTTCTTCAACTTTTCAGTTTCTAAGAACTTTTCAAAATTTTCAAACATTTGGCTAACACCCTAAATTTTTGGATTTTTTGGCCATAACCTCCTTTGTACGGGGAGCACCGGGAAAATCCCCAAACCGTCACACAGGCCTCTCATCTCAAAAAGAAAAAGAAAAAGCCGATCGGCTCATAAAATCATCAACACCTAAGAAATTAGTGAACATGTACCTATTTGTCGAGCATACAATTTTATTCCTCTTCTCTAGCCTCCTTACTATGACCTGTTCAAGGTATATACATGTACATGTATGCAATTCCAACTAATTTTCAATATTCGACACAATTCGGTTATATGTGCCATTTATTCACATAATGGTTTTATGGGTTAACAAATAATCATACAACACAACCATCAATCAATTAGTTGATTATCGTTTTAAATTTATAATTTTGATATATATACAGAAAATCATGTTTTTGAGCCAATTCACAACAACTAACCCTATCTAGTTTTGGTTCTCACACCAGTCAATTGGAAATATATAGAAATCTCACTTTTGAAACTCGAATGTAAACACTGATGATGGGATCCCAATCATCAGTATCATCTCCGGGCGACTAGAGTGTGATTCTATATCTATCTGGTATATTTGAGGCTTCGAATACACGCTAGCTAGGCGTATACGCAAAATCTCTATATATACTCGTTCGTCCAAAATCAATATAAAAATAATATTCACATACGTATAACAAGATTAAAATTTTAAAAACAAAATTTGTTTTCATTTTATTTTAAAAACAACACTCTTTCGACTCATTTTAGGATACTACTGATCCGATCTCTAACGAGTCACTCTCATTGGATATTACTAATCCAATCTCGGATGAATTCTTTCGTTTGGTTCTAATGGGTCTTGTTCTCGAGCGCTGTAAACCAAAGCTCTGATACCTCTTTATAACGACCCGAACTTCCCCGTGAAGGAAAGCACGGATTGCTTTGAGGACAAGACGAATCCGAACACAAACAAAAGAACATTTCATGGCTTATTACAAACAATTCCATCAGAATACAAGAATATACAGAGTATGAATAAATATTACACATTATAAAATATCATAGATTTAAATACAATACTGCAGCGGAAAAATAATACAAAACACAACTGAAGAAGATATATGGATACAAAGCTTTCCGAATATCATTCCAGCTGTAAACCAGGATCCTGTGAATATAAATCTGCCAAACCAAAACTACTAGCTGCCCGTGTGGAAAATAGGGGAACCCAGAGTTCAAGTTAAAACAATAAACTCCAGGTCAGTCATGTGACTGGTGTGAGAACTAAAACAGTTATTAAATCTGATTTTAAAGTTAGATAAATCAAGAGACCACGCCGTATAACACGGAACGGGTTTCCTCCCAAGAATACCAGTGCATAAAACAAACAGCGCAATGTTAAATAAAGAACAATGAATCTATTATAAGACACAAGTCCCATCACACAATGCAACGCAAGCCGGAGGATAGTGTTTTACCTTATAACAGCCAATGAATGCTTGATACGCTAAATTTCATCTTTTGTTATTACTATAAGTTAAGAAAACAACTTCAAATATAAATGTATCAATCATAGGCGGCATGAGTACCATATATCATGTAGCCATACTAGTTCTACAATTAAAACCGCAAAATGTCGTATTTGGAAGTTGGATTTCCATCTATGAAACGAGGCAAAAGATAGTTGTAACGTCCTAGTAATTTCGCCAATTGAAATGTGAAATTAACTGAAGATTTAATTATTAATGATCATTTTTATATTAATACTGAAGTTAAAAATTTAAATTCAAGTATATTGTTTGTGTATGAATTGAATTTTTGTTGAGTATTTGAATCGGAATTGGAATTCAACTAGAAAAATATGAACGGTTGAATCTTAAAATAAAACTTAAATAAATTTGGAATTTTTATTTGTTGAAATATACCGAGAAATGGCCTAGATATATGTGTAAAGGAATCTAAATTTAACGTTTCAAATTCAAAAACAAACATAGTCATTTTGTGTGGACAAACGAGATAAAGTCAGTAAGCCGATAAATAAAAATAACATTTTTATACAAACAAAATCAGAACTCAACCAAAGAAATTTGATTGAATTCAGAATATCGAGGCGTGATGGAACGCAAAATTTCATCACGATTAGAGTTGGTTTGTGGCAGTTCAAAAATAAAACGTCAACAAATTTTGCGGTAGAAGATTTAAGGAACTGTAAATAAAAAAATAAAGTAAATAAATAAATAAAATAAAACGTTGGTTCCTTCCTATGCACATATCGGTTCCTTGGCTCCCACAAATACTTGGTACCCACGGGTTCTGCTTTTATAAATCACACTCTTTCCTCCAATTCATTCAACGAGCAAAATCACGTTTTTCCCTTTTCGATTGATAATGGCTGATTCCCTTTTTCTCTAACCCAACTCGAAATAATTATTCCCAGTTCGAAGAGAAATCGTGAGCATCCAAATCGAGGCCACATGGTGATGCCAACTGCTTCCCTAGTGAGACCGAAGCTCCAAAATCAAAGCCAGAAGCCACCACAAATCGTCGAGGACCCTCGCCTCCTCCACTCTTCGTTTTGGTTTAAGGAAATACTGCTGTATGGTGAGTTAACACTCATGATTAATCATAAGTTCAAGCAGATAAAACTCGATTTTTAAACCAAGTATAATAGTTGATTTTCGGTGTGTTGGTTGTCCCATGCTTACCATCGAATAGGTTGCTATTGGTTGTGCTTGTGAGTTTTATACTCACGAATTCCTGTGTTCAAGGATTTAACTTCCTTATGACTGAAATATAAGCGTTGGTGGTTTTTGTTTGATTTGTTCATGTTATGTTGGCAAAGGTTGTCGCCGCCTGTGTTGCTGTTGCATTTATGTGTTTGTTTCACCCTCAATTTCCTGTAAAGTTTTTATCTTATGCCATGTGCATGCTACATACAGGTTATTCCATATGAATTTGGTACACACGCTTATGTATTGTAATGATGTATGTTTGTATACACAAATATATGTATATAAGTTTTGTGTTTGTAAAACTGTAATGTTTTCACGACATCGGCCACCCGTTTTACTACATTAATGTTGGAAACAAAACCAAAGTGTACTGGTATAGTTAAAACAAGAGCTAAATTATAAACAGTCATATAAGTTGTTCATGATGGATTTTCCTTTAATTTTAAAAGCAATGTTGAATTTCTGATTTTTTGTCAAAATGAATATTATGGCATTCTGAATTATTCATATGAATTATTTTACTTTAATTATTCATGCTGAATTGTTAAAAACAATATTGAGTTGTTGATTTTATATTGTTGTTAAAGCAATACCTACACCTAATTGACTTGTCTGAAGTTTGCGTATAATGTATATAAATAAGTATATTGTTTTAAAAGAAGAGTGGCTGTAACATTCTAACCACATATATTTAAAAAAAAAACAGATGCCTGCTCTTTTTAAAAATGTTCCTGAAACACAGTTCCACTTGGCTGAACATGCATATGTGACTGTTAACTTTCATATGGGTTTATACCCCTTTGTTACCTGATGTACATATAGATAACCCTTGTATATTTGGTTTAAAATTTGAAGTAATAAAAATAGCCTGTTGCATACTTCTGCCCTGGTACCGTACTTCTTACATTGATTTTTTTATTTTATATGTGAGTTGCTATATTGGTCTTTACTATATGTTAAGAACTGGAACCTAGCAGTACTTGTTTCTCACTTTGGTAAATAAAGCACACCCATGCCTGTTGTAACTCGCATCTTATCATGCTATGGACCTATATGCTATACAATTGAAGCCTATACTTATACTATTTGGTTAAAACCTAAAAACCCTCAGTTTTGATACCTTGTTCATATATACATATTGGGTAATGTAATGGGAAATATACACACATATATTATTTGGCTTTGATTTTCGTGACATAGTGACCATATATCACTCATGTTACGTGCTCCATCGATTCTGCACCCCTTGATGCACCTAACCTGTTTCATTTTATTTCCTGGTTGCTGCACCGGTGTATTCATATCTTATACATATGTCCACATGTATCACCATATATATATACCAGTATTTGAGTTTTGGTTGAACTGTTAAGTAATTTGTATGTGAGATTTAAGATTGAAATGGCTAACCCATCATGCTGTCTTGTATAAGAAAAATAAGCACATGTTAGGCACCCTACTTAGCTTTTAAATGCTACTAAAAAAATTGAATACCAAGATTTTTCCCATCCCATATCTGCACTGTGTGACTGTTTCATACATTTCGGTACTTATATGGCACCCTGCGTATACGTATGTATACTTATGTCCATGATAATTGAATGTGTTTTCCCTTAAATCATGTGTGCTATTCTGGCATGTCAAGACCAATAAACTTTCGATAGTCAAGTAGTTTGCAGCCTGAGGAAGAATATTATTAGCAACTGAATTATGGGATTGAAGAAAAAAAATTATAACATTTTTATACAAATATTATGCAAAATATATTACCATGAAAAATTGCATTGAGTAGCTTACCAAAATATGTTTGCTCCAACTGTTACATTCTTGCTTAAATATATGCTTGTTGGTTGTGATTCTGTTATTGCATCATACGGAAATGTAAACCAGGTTACCTGAATTATATACATGCATATACTTGTTAAATCACATATTGGTAATGACTGCCACCTGTATTCCCCTTTGTTGCGCCATTTGTATGCTACTACATGCACTTGAGTTGCTTTGTTTGTGTTGAACATTTCTTTGTATTATAACCCCCTGTAGTACATTTTTATGGGCTGTGGTGACCTTCTGCACGTGTTATTCAGATGCTCTAACCATGTTTTTTTCTTACCTAAACATGCAAGTTGCATATACGGTCTCATACACTATTGTGCATTTCTTGTTTCTTCTAAGCATGATTTTGTACACATGTGGTGGAGGATGCATATGTGTATATATATACTATCGTATATATACATACATATCATTGGCATATGTGTATACATAAATATACATGCTGCTCGGATTTGTTTATTTCGAGTTGTGAGGTTATATTTCAGCAGTTTCTCATAGGATTTTTCGATGTACTCGAAGTTAAATATATCTGTTAGGATGAACCGTTATATTCCAGTTTCTATTGAAGTTAATTTACTTGAACTATGATTAATCCTGACTCGAGTGTTTTATGTTTTTGCATGGAACGCTCGGGTCAGACCCGAGCATTACAAATTTAATGATTACAGCTTGGGATTCGAAGATTGGCAAAGTTGGGGATTCCAGGGGACGCGCACTCTGAAGATATTTGAAACAGTAAAATTTTCTTTTGTATTCAATTGTATTTCCATTCCGCTGTATAGAGTAAATATTTTGATTAATATATAAAAGTTTATTTTGTTGTTCAATACACTGTTATTTATTTATTCTGTATTTTCTGTGTTAATTCTGTCTTTTTAAACTCTGTAAGCTAAATACGCTTCGTCAATTTGGACATTTTAAGTTAGTTTAAATACCGATTTGAAGCGGTCAAAAAGGCAGGACGTTACTAGTGGTATCAGAGCTTTGGTTTATTCAAAGCTTAGCTTATCGAGTTTAAATGAGTAGGATCGACACTAGAAAATTGAATTTTGAAAATAAAAAGGTTTCGAAATATGAATTTTGAAAATGTAAATGATTTCAAAATAGATTTTGAAGAAGAAAAATGTATTTTGGAAAAATTATTTTTGATACTATCATTTTGAAACTAATACAACGGGAAAAGTATTTTAAGATTTAAATTTTTTTTCGGAATCCCCAGCCTTCAGAAGTCTTCGAATCTAGGTTTGCGAGAATTGTTCATCGATAAGATCCCCTTGGATTTGAATCTTAAATCCACCATCGAATGGTATCCAAGAAAGATAAGTATAAGAGAATCGACGGATTAAATTCTCTAATCATGGATTTTAGCAATAAAAGATAACTGAAATTTATTGGAATTAAGAATTCAATTAGAAATTTGACTGATAAAAGGGGAAATTTGAAATTGCTTCAAAAATGAAGCGATGAATTTTATCTCGATATAAATGAATGATAATAAAATCAAGAATGTTATATTTGGAATTCGATTATGTTAAATTGTATTACTAACTGGGCAAGATAAATTATGATTGGTTCAAACCAATAAGGTATAATCAAATATATGAATTCGATAGCAAGATATAAACTTATTAATTAATAAACGATAAGCGAATGGTTAACGAGAGTTTTAAATTATGAGAATCGTAAATGAAGTTAAGCAAGATATGAATGAAGATTTTAAAGAGATATGAACGTATATGAATCAAAAGTTAATTTGATGTGACGAGTCCAAATTCGTATAAAAATGGATAATATTTACTTTTTGGAAGTAAATAACATTGGAAAGCGAAAATGTTGAAATGGAATTGAAGATAAAGGAAATGGAGTGGACTAGTATGATAAATTTATTCTGAAGTTCAGAATATAAATTAAATAAGTTTTTTCCGAAGTTCGGAATATATTATCGAATAAGAAATTATTCGAAATGAGGTTATGCATGGAAGTTGATTATGTGGAATTTCAGGAAAATATTATTTACTTTCCGTTTTAAAAATTAAAATTAAAATTAACATATTATAAAATTGGTTATGCATTCACAATAACGAATAGAATATAATTTAAAGTTAAATACCTTGAAGGCATGAATTATTATTATAAAAGAAATAAATTTTTAACTTGAATTCGAAAGTTACGAAAATGAATGTTTTGTTGGTGTTCAAAGTTGAGAATTTTATATGTTTCAAGGTTAATAATGTTGTTCAGTTAAGGTTTAAGAGGTAATTATACCCCAACTTGATTGACTTCATTATTAACTAAGAAATGGTTAAGATTCGGTAGCAAGAGTGGTTAAGTGAAGTAAGTAAATGAATGCTAGCAGTTAAGCGAAAAATAGCAGTGTTTTATTTAATAACTGTTTAATTCAAATAACGAATATAAAAATGTTCTCCCTGAGAATAAGGTATATTTAATGGAAGATAGAGATTTACAAATATATATATATTTATATATATATAAGTGTTTTCCAGTGGTAATAAGAAATTTTGTAAAACTATGGGAAATAAATATGATAACTGGAAATGTTTTTCAAAAAGACCGTGGGAGGCAAATGGGGCTTTGATAAGCCCGAATGGCAGGAACAGAAGAACAAAAGGCTGCACGTCGAGAACGAAGGGCGGCAGAACATAAAGTGGATTCGAAAACTGAATTCGAGAGTTGCGTAAGAATTGATTGGATAGAAAATTAAGAGATGAAATTAAGGAAATTGAAAATTGATTGTAGATTAGTTAAGTTGAATAATTTCCTGAGTGTTGGTCTGATGTTGGTTTCGGCCTTCGGGATTGATACTTAGGGAGTTACTCGCTTGCTAATTGACGGTGAAAGGATGTTAATGTGGGAGAGTGATAATGCGAGGATGGGAAATGTGTTATAAGAATGAAAATAATATAAAGAAAATTTAGGAAAAGATAATGGTATGAGCAGATTTGTTGAAGATTGTAAAATTTCGGAAATTACGATAAATGAGGATGATGAATACCATGGAGACGGTTATGCAAGAAGACAATCATCAATGATTATAGGCCCCAACAAATAAATTGATAAAAAAAAATTTTGGAATCTCTATTTTTAGAAGAGAAAATGATTTTATAGAAGGGTTGTCAAATTTAAAGCGATCATATAATCGCATTAATGATATCAGCCCATAAATTGGTAAAGAAACGATGGTTTGAAAATGGAAACCATATAGGTCTATTCTCGTCTTCCATGCGAATGGAATAAAAAATAATAATCATGATTTTGAAGGCGTTTCATCGCTAAAAGACTTGAAAAGGAATGTATTCCATTCAACCAAATAAATGATTGGCCATTAACGGAGATGAAAAGATGTATTTTAAATGAAGTTAGAGTGTGAGATAAATTGCATATCAGCCTAAACGGCAATTAAGAAGTTCGTTTGATTTGATTAGGGAATTCAGTTTTGGAATATTTTGAAATTGAATTCAGTTGTTTTGAAAATCAATACTAGTAATGTATACAAATATTTTCAAATAAAAATTGTGGAGAAAAACCATTTTAGTAGCTTTACTGCTTATTTGTTTTGGTATAAAACAAATTTATTTTGAAATATAGTCTGATTTACATATATAGTTTTAATTTTAAACATTTCAAACAAAATCCGGAATTTGATTATCAAGTTGGGTTGAATGGCAATCCAATATATCGAGATAATGGATTTGAACATCTTAAGTGATGTTTGGTGGGAATAATTGAATTCGCGATTTCCAATTACTGAATTGGAAAGTAAATTGTCGATTATGGGATAATTAAATCTTTGTCAATAAAGGTTTGAGTTTAAATTAAAATGAATTGATCAACTAAAAATGAAAACATGAAAAAAAAGGGATTTAAATTGTAATTGAATTTGAATTCGAGTTTATTAATACAAGGATGTACGAAATCTAATAGTTAATAGATTTGAAGGAAAAAGTTAAATCGGCAAGGTTAGAATTAAGTAATGAACTTGATAATTGGAAATTGGAAGAGAATTTGGTTTGTAACAAATAAATTCAGAAATATTTGAACTGATTAAGAGATCAAAACTGAGATTTTGAAATTAGAACGGAATTTGAGGCTACTCTATTTTAGCCAATGGGCATACAAGTTTCTGGAACTCATATGAAAGAAAAAAATGTAAGAATATGGTGATTTTGAAACCACTGGATTGGAAGGAAGGCGAATTGAAATAAAATCTTATATAACAAAATTTATATAAGAATAAGATGTTTGAGGAGATGATTCAAAAAGAAAATTTTATGTATGATTTATGAAGAGCATGGAATGACATACTAGATGTAAATAGTATTATATGTTTTCGAAGCAAAATAAGGAAAGTATCATCCTTATCCTTTGAATTTCGAGCTCAGTGAGATGTGCTGTTGGTGGTAGTAGGTTGTCCGGACATAAAACTCGAGTTGTCATTGTTCCTTGAAGAACATGACCGTGTAGCGTAATTCGCAGGGCTGTAGATGGCCTACGGCGGTCAGATGTTTCTTGGGGGAACCAAGCGTAACCATTGTGTCTGCTGCGATCTACAGTCGTGATAATGGCGTAATCCGCAGAGCTGTGAAAGCTTACGGGTATGGATGTTTCCTGGGGGAACCAGGCGTAACCATTGTGTACCCGCGGTCCACATGGCATATCTACAAGTGAAAGAGACGTAACCACTAGAGTTACTAAAGGTAGAATGGAGCCATGCGGTGGTTGAGATATCTTAGTGATGTGGAGCCACCTGTTTGATGCAGCACTGTGACTTCGTGACTTGATTCGTATTCGTGACGTGAATTGTCCTTGTGACTTGATTGATCCTCATGTCTTGATCTATTTTGATGATTTGTTTCCATAACCCTGAGATAGAGCAGTCAACGCTCATTGATCTCCGATTTTCTTATAATTCTTAAATATCTTCCGTTGATCTGTCCATGATGAAATTCGCAGGGAAGTGATTTCCTACGGATACGGATGATTTTTGGGGGTTCTTGACGAAACCATTGTGTATCTGCGATTCATGGACAATCAACATATCAATATCACATCGGTACTTTCCGTATCTATTTTCAAAGGAATTTTTGAAATATTTTCACCGGGACTTGAAACAAGAATATTTAGTACTTAGAGATTTTAGTCGTGCGCTTGGCCAGCGTATGACTAACATCTGTGAGAAAGACAATATACTTGTCAAACTTTTAGTTATCAAGTATTTACAAATCAATAATTTTAAATTTAGAATGTACTTGACTTATTTTTGAAGTAGTTTTGGAATAATAGTAAAAATATTTTCTAAACGAATTTTGTGTATTATGAAAGATTTTGGATTTTTGGAAAATTTCAAGTTTCAATTTATAAATTGTCGACTTGAAAAGAAGATGCTATTTAAGCTCTTCGGTGAGTGATGGAAAAGACATAATAAATTGAATATAAGGAGATTGGGTTGAGGGTTGCTAGGCCTAGACCCATTACAACTGCAACGATGGATAAGAAACATTTACAAATGATGTTTATAATGGAATTTGGAATAGTTTGAGATGTATAAATCCAACTTATGTAGAAATTGAAATTTGACGAGATTGGTTTTAAAAAGAAATTATATGGATTGAATCTCATAGAAGATTAGATAGAATAAGAAATTGGGAGATATCTCAAGAAAATTTGAAATAGAAATTTATTTAGCTATAAAAGGCATGGAAATAAATAAAACCTGAGTCGGAAAATAAAGAAAATCGTGTTTGATCAAAAAAATTGATCTCTAACTATAGGAAAAGGGAATTTGATTTTTCGATTTAATTGAATGTGATGGATAAACAAGAAAGTTCGATGACTTAAATATCAATATTTAAATTAGTTATGAGGAAATTACACATGAATGTGAAAATTTGAACTCTATATTGGTATAACTCTAACGATCTTTCCTTTTCGAGAACGAAAAGTTTTAAAGGGGGAAAGATTGTAACGTCCAAGAAATTTCGCCAACTGAAATGTGAAATTAACTGAAGATTTAATTATTTATGATCGTTTTTATATTAATACTAGAGTTAAAAAATTTAAATCAAGTATATTATTTGTGTACGAATTGAATTTTCGTTGAGTATTTGAATCAGATTTGGAATTCAACTAGAAAAATATGAACGGTTGAATTTGAAAATAAAACTTAAAAAAATTGGAATTTTTAATTGTTGAAATATATCGAGAAGTGGCCTAGATATATGTGTAAAGGAATCTAACTTTAACGTTTCAAATTTGGAAACAAACATAGTCATTTTGTGTGGACAAACAAGATAAAGTCAGTAAGCCGATAAAAAAAACATCTTTATACAAACAAAGTTGGAACTAGACCAAAGAAATTTGATTGAATTCAGAATATCGAGGCGTGATGGTACGTAAAATTTCATCAGGATTAGAGTTGGTTTGTGGCAGTTCAAAAATAAACGTCAACAAATTTTGCGGTAGAAGATTTAAAGAACCGTAAATAAATAAATAAAGTGAATAAAATAAAACGTTGGTTCCTTCCTACGCACACTATCGATTCCTTGGCTCCTACGAATACTTGGTACCCATGGATTTTGCTTTTATAAATCACGCTCTTTCCTCTAATTCATTCAACGAGCAAAATCACGTTTTGCCCTTTTCGATTGATAATGGCCGATTCCCTTTTTCTCAAACCCTACTCAAAATCATTGTTCCCAATTCGAAGAGAAATCGTGAGCACCTAAATCGAGGCCACGCGGTGACGCCAACTGCTTCCCTAGCGAGACCAAAGCTCCAAAATCAAAGCCAGAAGCCACCACAAATCGTCGAGGACCCTCGCCTCCTCCACTCTTCGTTTTGGTTTAAGGAAATACGGCCGTATGGTGAGTTATCACTCATGATTAATCATAAGTTTAAGCAGATAAAACTCGATTTTTAAACCAAGTATAATAGTTGATTTTCGGTGTGTTGGTTGTCCCATGCTTACTATCGAATAAATTGCTATTGGTTGTGCTTGTGAGTTTTATACTCACGAATTACTGTGTTCAATGATTTAACTTCCTTAGGACTGAAATATAAGGGTTGGTGGTTTTTGTTTGATTTGTTCGTGTTATGCTGGCAAAGGTTGTCGCCGCCTGTGTTGCTGTTGCATTTATGTGTTTGTTGCACCCTCAAATTCCTGTAAAGTTGTTATCTTATGCCATGTGCATGCTACATACAGGTCATTCCATATGAATTTGGTACACACGCTTATGTATTGTAATGATATATGTTTGTATACACAAGTATATGTATATATGTTTTATGTTTGTAAAACTGTAATGTTTTCACGACATCAGCCACCCGTTTTACTACATTAACGTTGGAAACAAAACCATAAGTGCACTGGTACTGTTAAAACAAGAGCTAAATTATAAGCAGTCATATAAGTTATTCATGATGGATTCTCCTTTAATTTTAAAAGCAATGTTGAATTTCTGATTTTTTGTCAAAATGAATGTTATGGCATTCTGAATTATTCATATGAATTATTTTACTTTAATTATTCATGCTGAATTGTTAAAAACAATACTGAGTTGTTGATTTTATATTGTTGTTAAAGCAATACCTGCACCTAATTGACCTGTCTGAAGTTTGCGTATAATGTATATAAATAAGTATATTGTTTTAAAAGAAGAGTGGCCGTAACATTCTAGCCACATATATTTAAAAATAAAATAAAAAAAATCAGATGCATGCTTTTTTTAAAAATGTACCTGGAACACAGTTCCACTTGGCTGAACTTGCATATGTGACTGTTAACTTTCATATGGGTTTATACCCCTTTATTACCTGATCTACATATAGATAACCCTTGTATATTTGGTTTGAAATTTGAAGTAGTAAAAATAGCCTGTTGCATAATTCTTACCTGGTTCCATACTTCTTACTTTGATTTTTTTATTTTATATGTGAGTTGCTATATTGGTCTTTACTATATGTTAAGAACTGGAACATAGCAGTACTTGTTTCTCACTTTAGTAACTAAAGCACACCCATGCCTGTTGTAACTCGCATCTTATCATGCTATGGACCTATGTGCTGTACAATTGAAGCCTATACTTATACTGTTGGGTTAAAACCTGAAAACCCTCAGTTTTGATACCTTGTTCATATATACATATTGGGTAATGTAATGGGAAATACACACACATATATTATTTGTCTATGATTTTCGTGACATAGTGACCATATATCACTCATGTTATGTGCTCTATCGGTTCTGCACCCCTTGATGCACCTAACCGGTTTCATTTTATTTCCTAGTTGCTGCACCAAGGTATTCATATCTTATACATATGTCCACATGTATCACTATGTGTATACATATATACCAGTATTTGAGTTTCTGTTGAACTGATAAGTAATTTTTATGTGAGATTTAAGATTGAAATGGCTAACCCATCATGTTGTCTTGTATAAGAAAAATAAGCACATGTTGGGCACCCTACTTAGCTTTTAAATGCTACTAAAGAAAATTTTAATACCAAGATTTTTCCCATCCCATATCTGCACTGTGTGACTGTTTCATACATTTCGGTACTTATATAGCACCCTGCGTATACGTATGTATACTGGTATGTCCATGATAATTGAATGTGTTTTCCCTTAAATCATGTGTGCTAGTCTGGCATGTAAAGACCAGTAAACTTTCGATAGTCAAGTAGTTTTCAGCCCGAGGAAGAATATTATTAGCAACTGAATTATGGGATTGAAGAAAAAAAATATAACATTTTTATTCAAATATTATGCATAATATATTATCATGAAAAATTGCATTGAGTAGCTAACCAAAATATGTTTGCTCCAACTGTTACATTCTTGCTTAAATATATGTTTGCTGGTTGTGATTCTGTTATTGCATCATACGGAAATGAAAACCAGGCTACCTGAATTATATACATGCATATACTTGTTAAATCACACATTGGTAATGACTGCCACCTGTGTTCCCCTTTGTTGCGCCACTTTTATGCTACTAAATGAACCTGAGTTGCCTTGTTTGTGTTGAACATTTCTTTGTATTATAACCCACTGTAGTACATTTTTATGGCCTGTGGTGACTTTTTGCACGTGTTATTCAGATGCTCTAATAATGTTTTTTTCCTACTTGAACATGCAAGTTGCATATACGGTCTCATGCACTGCTGTGCATTTCTTGTTTCTTCTAAGCATGATTTTGTATACATGTGGTGGAGGATGCATATGTGTATATACATACTATCGTATATATACATACGTATCATTGGCATACGTGTATACATAAATAAACATGCTGCCCGGATTTGTTTATTTCGAGTTGTGAGGCTATATTTCAGCAGTTTCTCATAGGATTTTTGATGTACTCGAAGTTAAATATATCTGTTAGGATGAACCGTTATATTCCAGTTTCTATTGAAGTTAATTTTCTTGAACTATGATTAATCCTGACTCGAGTGTTTTATGTTTTTGCACAGAACGCTCGGGTCAGACCCGAGCATTACAAATTTAATGATTACAGCTTGGGATTTAAAGATTGGCAAAGCTGGGGATTCCAAGGGACGCGCACTCTGAAGATTTTTAGAACAGTAATTTTTTTTTGTATTCAACTGTATTTCCATTCCGCTGTATAGAGCAAAATTTTTGATCAATATATAAAAGTTTATGTCGCTGTTCAATACACTGTTATTTATTTATTCTGTATTTTATATGTTAATTCTGTCTTTTTAAACTCTGTAAGCTTAAATATGCTCCGTCAATTTGGACGTTTTAAGTTGGTTTAAATATCGATTTGAAGCTGTCAAAAAGGCTGGACGTTACAATAGTCCTCACCGCTTCGGAACTCTCTAGCCCGAGCCTTTGGAACAGAACGCATTGTCCCTTAGGAGCCACAGGGCCGGTCCACACGGAGTGGATTAAACTTAAACCCTGAACAATACATCTCCCCGTCCTATGGGGCGTAAATGAGCCAAATTACTCCATTGGCCCCGGATCGACCAATATAACCGAGGCGCCTCGCATTCCAACAACTACATAAGTCAAACTCGTCAGGGCTTGTAAACCACTGACGCCACTTCTAGCTAGAAGGAAATGCATGTCCTCACTAGATCCTCTCCCGTTTCTGGTTCATACCTGGGAGTGAGGCTCGCGAATTAACGCTACACAAAGCGGCGCTATATTAAAGCTATGCTTTGATCATCAACCACAAGACTTTGCTTTTCAACAAAAGCCTTGATCATTTTCCAGTCAGGCATGCCACACTGGCAATTCACACCATGCGACTGATGTCTATTGATATACAACCTCTGATTCCGTACGTTTCAGAGAAGGGTGAATTAAGAGAATAAATTCTCCTTCACAAGGCAGATGTATATTTAATAGAGATCGATTAGCACAGAATAAAATCCAATGTCAGACACACTGTCCATTTACAAGTCCGTTCTAGGTCTGAACGAAACTGGAGGCACCTTATTCCTCCTCCATATGTCCAATACAGGGGAGAGGCCCTCGCATATCCATCGATCTTCAAATATGTATGGACGATCACCACTTATTACCTCATCTAGGGACTACGACCCAATTAAGACATAAGTAATCATCCAAACGATGTGAAGACCTCTGGTCTTCAACCACCGTCTTCATCTTCGACATATCGTCGTATCAGTTACTCAGAATGGGTTAAACCCGGCCTTTTTGATTAACTCGCGTATATAATAAATAAGTGTTACACAAACACCACATACGCCTCATTCCAATCCATAATATTATTTTATTCAAATATTATTTTCACAATTTTTAAACCATATTAAGGTTTATCCAAACTAGTTGGGATTAGCGAACCTTACCCGAAGTAATCATTTATTATATTTCCCAATCCCAACCTATTCATCCCATGGAGAAAAACTGGTAATACTCCATATCTAACACCACAGTGTTATCGGTAAATATTAATAACCATTTTACGTTCAAATCTAATTAAAGATTTAACTATCGCTTGGAGCAAAACTGGTGATACTCCATTTCCGATCCTTTCTTGAATTTGATAATTTAAATTATCACATTCATATTTCAATCTAATTAAAGATTCATTAAAATTCTAATTCAGTTTTAATCTTCCCAAAAATCAATATTTATGATTATATAACTTGGTAAATCATATCCTGTCCTTAAATGGTTAAAGAACCAATGTCATTTAAAACACGGTTCACGATAAACCCAAAATCACATTCCATTCTATCAGTCTCTAACCACAAATTAGCAAGAGAATAATTCCCTAAATATTAATCCCTAAGGCCGAAACCGACATCAGATCAATACCTAGGAAACCATTCAACTTAGCTGATCTCCAGTTAGTTTCTAATATTCACACGGGGTTTAAGAACAGTGTTAGTGAAGACACCATTCACGACAAACCCAGAATTCCATTTGATATTAAATACAAGGCTCTGAATTGAAAATATATCGGCTTATATTCAATATCAAATTCCGAAATCAACAAATATCGTATTGGAATAACGATATATATATATCTTTCAAATTCTTCCACTATGTCCGTATAATCACGGAATCTAATATCAAAATATTCCGAAGATAATTTCGATTCAAATCCATTCCAATTCATATATTGGAAATTATGGTTATTTTAAAACCATTTCCTCAATCCAATTTATTTATTTAAAAATATTGGATTAATTTTCTAGTTAATAACTAGTTCATTCCGATAAAAATATATTTTTATCTTTTCAAATATGGAATTTTTCATCCCAGTTCTTTCTAAATCATTTATTATGATTTTACGCAAATTACTAATATTTTTAATAATTTTATCAAGGCTCGTACGGTCGATTTCCATACACGGTCATCGAACTGCACTTACAGCGACCTTTTCCAAATTTGATTTGGACATAATTCCTAATCCAACCCAACGGTTCCGGTTTTAAGAGAATCCGACGGTTGGATCTCCCATAACGTCAATTCAAAGTCAATGGTCGAAATTTACGAACTGCCGCGGCGCGGCGCGTTCTATTCAGGCCATTAAATATAATATATATATATATATTATATATATTTCATTGATTTCCTTTTTAAGACGTATTTTATAAACCGTTTTAACTTCGTTTTAAAAATGATTTCAACTTCATATTCAGTTTCAAATCAAAATTGAATATTGCATGTCATTAAAATATAAATGATAATATTTTAAAAACATTATATTTTGAAATCACTTCTTTTTCGCTATTCATTATAAATAATGAATAAAATCGATATAAATATTGTTCGCGTCAAAATGGCGCATATCTAATTAACACGGCTTTTATTCAACACATGAATATTGTTTAAATATTTTATTCAACACACGAATATTTTATATGGTTTATACCTTCAATAAAAATGATATTTTTAATGTTTAATAAATTTTATTCAACACTTAAGCATTTTATTCAACACATGAATATTTATTAAATTCAACACATGAATTTTTATTTTATTCAACACATGAATATTTTCTTATTCAAAACATGAATATTTTATATTTATTCAACACACGAATATTTATTCCTTTTCTGAATATTAATTTAAAATATTCTTTATCTTCCAAATTGGAATGAGGCCCAATCAAATACCATATAATGTCACTTATATGGACTCCATATAACACATGCATATAATAACCATGATAAACAATCAACCATCATCCATAGTGCATTACACAACTGCATAAGCATTAGTTGTAAATAGTTAACGCTTACGACATCCTGTCAACCAATAGATCGACATACAAATAAACAATTGGGATTAGTGTACGTCAAATATCATCCCAACGACTGTGTGGGGTTTCAACCAACAAATACTAAATATTATTTGTGCAGTTGGGCAACGGGTAAAATTTATCATCCCAATCCATATCAGTCAAATGAGTGTACATAAACAAATCATCTGATTTGTAAATGAATATTTATTTCATTCATATATACGTTAAAAATTATATTTTTAACGATAAAATATGTTATTCAACATATGAATATTCTATTTAGTTCATTTATACAATACAAGTGATATCTTTATTTTTCTAACTTATTTTAGAAAATTTTGGTGGCATAACGGCGTGATACTAGAACCGGGATAAGGTCTAGCCTTATCCCTCGCCTCATAATGGCGCACATCATACACAAATCAAATCTAATCTACTCATATCACACATCAAACCAAATTCAACCAAATCAATCCAATCAACCAAACATACAAGTCGTCCATGGTCTGTGGACGACAGGGAGCAGTTCATATATGCAGTTATAAAATAAATAACTATATTAGAAATTTGAGTGAGGAGTTCTCACTTTGTGATTCCACTCCTCCATTCTTTATATCTGAATTTCAGAACAGTCTGGATTTGTCTGCAATGCCAACGCAGCCTTCTCTACGCTGTTCATATTAAAAATCACATTTTTATTTCAACGCTAGATATATAATAAAAATCAGATTTTTATTTCGCTACATATATAAAAATCAAATTTTTATATTCTCTATTATATAAAAATTCTATTTTTATAAATCTAACTTCATAATAAAGATCATATCTTTATCAACGTTCTATATATATATATATAAATCATATTTTCACAATTTCTCTTTCAACATAAAAATCACATCTTTATCGCTACTCAACATAGATAAAAATCATATTTTTATCTTCTCTACATATATAAAAGTCATATTTTGATAACGATGTTTATATTATAAAAATCATATTTTTATCTTCATAAAAATATTTCAAACATATGATAAAAATCATATTTTTATTTCGCTACTTCATATATAAAAATTATATTTTTTTATATTGATATTCTAATAACAAAAATCATATTTTGATAATTCAAAATCACTCCTTTATATAAAAAAATTACTTCTTTATGTAAATAAAAATCACTCCTTTATGTATTTAATATACGAATAAAAATCGAATATTTACATGTTTTATATACGAAGAAAAATCGAATCTTTATATGTTTTATATACGAAGAAAAATCGAATCTTTACATGTTTTATATATGAAGAAAAATTGAATCTTAAGCTTACATCGATTGGTTCGATGGAGGTTCAGTAGCCGTCTCGGTCGGAGCTCGCGGTCATCGTCGTCGTGTTGGGTGCTGCACGGTTCGTCGGAGGTGAAGGAGGAGGGGTTCGCAGTTTTTCAGAGGAGGGGGGCCCATAGCAATGCTGATGTGGCGGGGCGGTGCGCAGGGGGTCGGGGACGACACTGGTGGTCGGCGGCGGTGTTCAGGTGGCCAGGGCGTGTCGGTTTAGGGTTTATGTGAGGAGGAGGAACGGGGAATTGAGGTTGCGTCGTCGGGGTAGGTCGAGGCCAGAGGTGGCAGAGGGATGTTGTGCGACGGCGGGCTGGGTGTCAGGCGAGGTCCGGCGATGGGCAATCAGAGGTGGCGACGAGGATTTAGGGGCAAGCGGGGTTTTTCCCCTTTTTTTAAAAATTTATTTACCCGTTGACTTGAACGAGTGAGAGAGGGGGGTTAGATATATAATTTAATATTTTATTTTTATTTTATTCTTTAAAAAGTTACTTTAAAAATTCAAACTCCTTTTTGAGCGCACCGACTGTCGCCCCGTGCTAAATACCCCCATTCCGAACACAATGGGATATATCTCGTTATCCAATTCGGCTGTTACGATCAGTTTCCTTTTAAATTAAAATATAAATCATTATATATTTAGTTTAAATGTGCATTTCAATTTACTGGGGTCACATACGGACTCTGAAAATTCCAGAAAAATTATTTCTATCTTCTTATTGACGATATGGTCCTAACAAAACTAATTTCGTCAAATTTGAAGACCGGTTGAAAAATGGTCATTTTCCAGTCGATTAAATTCAAACTGAAATTGCCAAACACATTTTCTTTTGCCATGCTCACATATTGATTCAGAAAATTATGCAAATTTGAATCTAGCAATAATTTGACATCCCGGATCCAACAAAATTGGTTTCATCGAAAACGAAGGTCATTTGCAAAATTTCCATTTTTAAGGTCTTTATATATATATAATATATATAAATTCCACAAAGACTTTTATGAATTTTAAACTGAACATATCTCTCAATCTATAAAACAAAATCTCGGTTTCTTACCTCCTTTAGAAAGATATTGTTAAACAGATTCAAATATTTCTTGTTTCGTTCAATTCTGAGTTATATTGAATTCTGTACATTCATTTGAAATTTGAAATCGAATTTTCGAACTACCGCGCCATTTCAGGCTCATTATATATTTAAAATAAAATTATTCGTTTTAACTTCATTGAAAATAAATTTTCCATCGTTATTATTTAAAATAAATCATTTTAAAAATTCAAATTCCATTCAAATAGCCAAAATGAAAATTTTAAATTGGTTCTGATTTTCCGGGTTGTTACAAAATTGAAGTGAAAGTGGGAATCGATTTTACAACGAATTTATAAAATACATTTTGAGCGAAATATATATTATATATATTACATATATAATATAATGGCCTGAATAGAACACGCCGCGCCGCGACCATTCGCGAATTTCGACCATTGACTTTGTATTGACCCTACGGGGGATCCGACCGTCAGATTCTCCTAAATCGGAACCGTTGGGTTCGTATTGAAAAGAGCTTTCCAACAAATAGAAGAGATTTGAAATCTAATGGTTGGATTTGGAATTATGTCCAAATCAAATTTGGAAAAGGTCGTTGTAAGTGCAGTTCGATGACCGTTTATGGAAATCGACAGAAAGGGCCTTAATAAAATTATTAAAAATATTAATAATTTGTGTAAAATCATAATAAATGATTTGAAAAGAATTTGGAGGAAAAATTCCACGTTTGAAAAGATAAAAATATTTTTTTTTGTCGAAATGAACTAGTTATTAACTAGAATTATAATCCAATTGTTTTTGAATAAATAAATTGGATTGAGAATGGGTTTTAATATAACCAGAATTTCCAATATATGAATTGGAATGGATTTTAATGGAAATCATCTTCGGAATATTTTGATGTGGGATTCTTCGATTATACGGATATTGTTGAGGAATTTGGAAGATATATATAAATATATATATACCGTTATTCCCAAAACGATATTTGTTGGTTTCAGAATTTGATATTGAATATAAGCCGATATAATTTCTATTCAGAGCCTTGTATTTAATATTAAATTGGATTTTGGGTTTGTCGTACATTGTTCTTACACCCAGTTGAGAAAAGAATAAATCATTTAATTAAGATTTAGGGAAGTTTTCCAATTAATTAATAATTAATTGGAATTGAATAAAAGAATTGGATTTTGGGTTTGCCATGAATGGTGTCTTCAATAACACTGTTCTTAAACACCGTGTGAAAGGAACAAATATTTTAATTAAGATTATTTGAGTTTCCAGTTATATTTAGTAATTGGAAAAAATTGGACTATGAATTGGGTTTATCGTGAACTGTGTTTTTAACGACATTTGTTCTTTAACCCAATTAACAGTGAAATGTGATTTGGAATTTATAAATCTTTTAATTAAGATTAAGGGAATTTTCCAAAGAAAAGTTTTCCAATTTAATAAAATAAATTTGAATGGAATGGAATTCGATTCGGTAATAATCGAAGTGAACTTCTATGAAGGATGACTGTTACAATATATGGAATTTAAAAGGCTTTTCCATTATTCCATTAATATTATTGGTTGGATATGGAAGTTTATATCAATTATACATATGATCTGTTTTCCGTGAAGATTCCATAATTAATGGAATGTGATTTTGGGTTTATCGTGAACTATATTTTAAATGGCATTGGTTCTTTAACCAAGTTAAGGACATAATTTATTTCCTAAATCTGAATAATCATTATATAATGATTTTTGGAGATTAAAACTAAGTGGAGTTTTAATGAATCTTTAATTAGATTGAAATGTGAATGTGATAATTTAAATTATCAAATTTGTGAAATGATCGAGAATGGAGTATCACCAGTTTTTCTCCAAGCGATAGTTAAATATTTAATTAGATTTGAACGTAAAGTGGTAATTAATTTTACCGATAACACCGTGGTGTTAGATATGAAGTATTACCGGTTTTGCTCTATGGGATGAATAGGTTAGGATTGGAAAATAAAACAAATGATTACTTCGATAAGGTTCGCTAATCCCGACTAGTTTGGAACCTTAATTTGGTTTGCATTGTGAAAAGAATATTTGAAGAAAAGAATACTCTGGATTAAAATGAGGCATATGTTGTGTTTGTGTAGCACTTATTTATTAGATATGCGAGTTATTCGAAAAGACCAGGCTTATACCCATTCTGAATAACTGATTCGACGATTAATCGACGATGAAGACGGTGGTTGAAGACCGGAGTTCTTCACGTCGTTTGGATGATTACTGTGTCTTGATTGGGCTGTACACCCAAGACAAGGTAATCAGTGGTGATCGTCCAAACATACTTGGAGATCGACTGAATATGCAAGGACCTCTCTCAGGTATTGCACATATAGGATGAGGAATAAGGTGCCTCCAGTTTCGTTCGGTCTTAGAACGAACTTGTAAATGGATGCGTGTCTGACATTGGATTTTATTCTTTGTGATTGATTTCTATTAAATATTTATCTGTTTGGTGGCGGAGAATTTATTCTCTTGCTTTACACCCTTCTCTAGGATGTACGAGCTCAGAGGTTATATATCTATAGACATCAGTCACATGGCATGAATTGCCTGTGTGGCATGCTGAGATGCAAATGATAAAGGATTTTATTGAAAAGCAGAGCCTTGTGGTTGATGATCAAAGCACGGCTTTAAATAGCATAGCTTTGTGTATAGTGTTAATTCACGAGCTTCACACCCCGATATGAACCAGAAATGGGTTGAAGGACAGGAGGGAGGACATGTGTTTCTTTCTAGCTAGAAGTGGTGTCATGGTATGGTGCCCAAACATTTTTACTTATGTGGTTCTTAGAAAGCGAGATACCTTGGATATATCGGTCACTACGGGGTCGATGGATGATATGGTCGACATACTGGCCATTATGCCCCATAGGGCGGGAAAACGTATTGTTCAGGGATTACTAATCCACTAAGTGTGGACCGGTCCTGTATTTTCCTAGGTGCAGTTGCGGCCGTAGCCTGAGACATGGTAGGCTAGATTGTCTCGAATTCGGTAAGGACGATCCCTTGCCTTGGATCATGATGGAAATCCAACTTCCAATACGTTACTTTGCGGTTTTAATTGTAGAACTAGTATGGCGATATGATATATGGTACCCATGTCGTCTATGATTGATACATTTATATTTGAAGTTGATTTCTTCACTTACAGTAATAATAAAAGATGAAATTTCACGTACCAAGCATTATTTGGCTATTATAAGGTAAAACTCTATCCTCCGGCTTGCGTTGCATTGTGTAAGTCTTATAATAGCTTCATTATATTTAATTAGCATTGCGCTGTTTGTTTTATGCGCTGGTATTCTTGGGGTTAAACCCGTTCCGTGTTAAACGGCGTGGTGCCTTGTTTTACCCAAATTTAAAGTAAAGATTAATAATTGTTTTAGTTCTCACACCAGTCCCACGACTGACCTGGAGTTTATTGTTTTTACTTAAACTCTGGGTGCCCCTATTCTCCACACGAGCAGCTTGTAGTTTTGGTTTTGCAGATTTCTTTATACAAGATCCTGGATTTACAGCTGGAGCTATATTCAGAACACTCTGTATCCGTGTATTTCTTTCAGTTGTGTTATGTATTATTTTTCCATTGCTTGGTGGTTTAAAACTCTGACATATTTTTGTTGTATATTATTTATTCATACTCTGTTATATTCTTGCACTCTGATGTAATTGTTGTAACAGCAATGAAATGTTCTATTGTTTGTGTTCTGATTTTTCGTGTTCTCAACTCAATCCGGGCTTTCCCGTAAGCGCGAGTTTTGGGTCGTTTCAGTTTGGTATCAGAGATTTGGTTTACAGAGCTCGAGAATAGGACACATTTGAACCAAACGAAAGAATTCATCGGAGATTAGATCAGTAATATCCAATAAGAACGACTCGTTAGAGATAGGGCTAGTAGTACCCTAGAATTAGTTTGAAGATTGTTATTTTTTTAAATAAAAATGAAAACAAATTTTGTTTTGAAAATTTAAACTTTATTATACGTATTCGAATACTTTATTTTAAATTGATTTTGGACATCAGGTATACAGATATTTTAATATACGTCTGATCCACGTGTATTCGAAGTCTTAAATATACTGGATGGATATAGAATCACACTCTATTCGTCCGGACATGATTCTGATGATGACAGCTACATCATTAGTATTTATATTCGAGTTTCGAAAGTGGGATGTATATATATTTCCAATTGACTGGTGTGAGAACCAAAATATAGTTAGAATATATTGTTTGTGATTTGGTACTAAAAGTATGATTTTTAAGTATACATAATAAAGATATACATTTGAAAGGTTAGCCCACTAATTGATTGATGATTGTGATGTTTGATTATTAGTTTAACCAATAAAATTATTGATACCAATATAGGAATGAAAGGTAATTTAGCCAAATTGAATCAAATATTGAACTGAATTGGAAATTGATTGGAATTGCATATATGTACATGTATATATAATTAAAAGGTCATAGCATGGAAGCTAAGAAGAGGAATAAAATTGTATGCTCGACAAATAGGTACATGTTTACTATTTTCTTGGGTTTGATGATTTTGTGAGCCGATTGGCAAGCCGCTTGGCTTTTTCATTTTCTTTTGGATTGATGAGGGCCATATGAGGCAAGTTGCGGTTTTAAAGGTCTCCCCTTACAAAGGAGGTTATGGCGAAATTTTTCGAAAAATAAGGGTGTTAGCCAAATTTTTGAAGAATTTGAAAATTCTAAGAAACTGAAAAGTTGAAGAATGAAAGCCAGAATGAAAGTTGAGTGGGTTAGTTAAACAACTTTCAGCTCCGTTCCTTTTCGAGGACGAAAAGATTTTAAGTGGGAGAGATTGTAACAACCCGGATTTTCAGAACTAATTTAAAAATTTTATTTTAGCTATTTTAATGGATTTTGAATATTTAAAATGATTTATTTTAAATAACAACGATTAAAAATTTATTTTTATTAAAGTTAGAACATATAGATTTATTTTAATTATAAAACGAGCTTGAAATGGCGTGGTAGTTTGAAAGTTTGATTTTAAATTTCAAATGAATGTACAGGATTCAATATAAATCGGATTTTAGTAAAACCAGAAATATTTGAATCTGTTTAGTTATATCTTTCTAACAAATGTGAAAATTTTAAATTTCATAATATAAATTAAAAGTTATGTCCAGTTTAAAATTTAAAATAGTTGCTTTGGAATTTAATTATATTTTATACAATATATAGCCGTTAAAAATAGCCATTTTGCAAACGACCTCCGTTTTCGACGAAATCACTTTTGTTGGATCTCGAATGTCAAATTATTGCTAGATTCCAAATTTCATAATTTTGGAATTAATATGTGAGCGCGGAGAAAGAAAACGTGTTTGGTCACTTTCAGTTGAATTAGATCGACCAATAAATGGCCATTTTTCAAACGGTCTCCAAATTCGATGAAATTAGTTTTTTTAGAACCGTATCGTCAAAACATAACTAGAAAAGTCAGTAGGTGGCCCCGGTAAATTGAAATGTACGTTCAAATTTAATATATACTGATTTATATTTTAATTTCGATAAAAACTGTCAGAAACAGTCGAATTGGCTTACAAAACATATCCCATTGTCTCCGGAATGGGGGTAATTAGCTAGGGGAGACAGTCGTTGGGTTTGATTTAGAGTTTGTATGTAAAATTCTCATTTTTTGAATTAAAAATTAATTTAAAATAAAATTTAATATAAATATCGTCCAATCAAAATTTTTATAACCCTAATTCATTAATTTCATGGTCAACGCCTGCTGAAGCCATCTTCCCCAAATTTAATGGCTCCAAACTTCCCCAATTTGAACGCTCTGATCTCCTCCCCCACGCAGCTTCTAGTCAACCACCCAACGACAAATTGGTTCGACTATGGGAGCTCTGTCCACTGCTGGAGGCGCCAGAACCCCGGTGGCTCTGTTCGCCTCCGGAGAGCTCAGGAAGGCGATGGGTATTTTGGGGGATTGCGGGATCGTCGATGGGAGATAGGGCTGGAACAGGTCAGAATCGGGGCGGCGTGGAGAGGCGCTGAAGGGGCCCCCACTGATCAGAGGCTGATGGCTTAGGGTGTCGCCGGCGACGGTTTGAAGGGGGAAGCGATTTATGAAATGGTTTGGAGGAAGGTAACGTTTTAAACGTTGTTAAAAGCGTTATTTATTTTAATTAATCAAATAATTAATTTCCTTAATAACATATTGTTTGTTTAAACTTCGAGAGGCCATATCTTTTGCATACGAGCTCGGAATCGCGCAAAACTAGATCCGCTGTGATCGTGGAGTCGAGAGCTTCACAACAAGACTAACTGAGACCAATTTGGAGCTCATTAGAAATTTGGGCAATTTTAATTTCGAATGGTACCAGAATCGCCAGTTAAAGACTGACGGAGTGGATCCCAATGTGAGAACTCCTTCCCACTCTAATTATTTTACAGTTAAATATATACTAATTTGCAGATGGGGCTTAGAAGCCCCCGACACTATTTATTGTACAAACCATGGTTGTTTGTTTGGATTGTATTGTGGAAATTTGGATTGTCATGGATTAATACTGTTGTATATAAAAATTATTTATATAAAATATATACAAAATTATCATGAAATGAAATTAGAATAAATATTCATTTAAAATCGGATGATTTGTTTATGTACACCTATTTAACTGATATTGATTGGGACGATAAATTTTACACATCGCCCAACTACACAAATAATATCCAGTATTTGTTGGTTGAAACCCCACACCGGTATTGGGATGATATTTGACGTACACTAATCCCAATTGTTTAGTTGTATGTCAATTGATTGGTTGACAGACGGTTGTAAGCGTTAATTATTTATATTTAATGCTTATGCAGTTGTGTGATGCACTCTAGATGATGTTTGACTGTGTATGATTATTGTTGTGTACATGTGTTGTATGAAATCCATATAAATAACATTATATGGTAATTGACTATGTCTTATTCCAATTCAAGAATAACGAATATTTTAAAATAATATTCGGTAAAGGATTAAAATATGAATTTAATGTTCGATTTTGGATGGATACGAAAATATTGAAGTATGTGAAGCCGAGTTGATTAGATTTGCGCCATTTTAATGCAAATGATATTTATATCGATTTTATTCATTTTTATAATGAATATCGAAAAGAAAATTATTTCATAATCTAATATTTTGAAAATATAATCATTTAAATATTACAATGATAAGGAGTATTCAATTTTGATTTAAAAATTGAAGTGAAAGTGGGAATCGATTTTAAAACGAATTTATAAAATACGTTTTGAGCGAAATATATATTATATATATACAATGGCCTGAAAAGAACGCGCCGCACCGCGACCGTTCACGAATTTCGACCATGTACTTCGAATTGACATTATGGGAGATCCGACTGTCGGATTCTCCTAAAACCGGAACCGTTGGGTTCTTATATAAAAGAACTTTCCAACGAATATAAGAGATTTGAAATCTAACGGTTGGATATGGAATTATGTCCAAATCAAATTTGGAAAAGGTCGTTGTAAGTGCAGTTCGATGACCGTTTATGGAAATCGACTAAAAGGGCTGTAATAAAATTATTAAAAATATTAGTAATTTGTGTAAAATCATAATAAATGATTTGGAAAGAGTTTGGATGAAAAATTCCATGTTTGAAAAGACAAAAATATATTTTTGCCGAAATGAACTGGTTATTAACTAGAATTATAATCCAATTGTTTTAAATAAATTGGATTGAGAATGGGTTTTAATATAACTAGAGTTTCCAATATATGAATTGGAATGGATTTGAATGGAAGTCATCTTCGGAATATTTCGATGTGGGATTCCATGATTGTACAGATATTTTTGAGGAATTTGGAAGATATATACATATATATATATCATTATTCCCAAAACGATATTTGTTTGTTTTAGAATTTGACATTAAATATAAGCCGATATAATTTCTATTCAGAGCCTTATATTTAATACTAAATTGGATTTTGGGTTTGTCATGAACGGTGTCCTAAATAACATTATTCTTAAACCTAGTTGAGAAAGGAATAAATCTTTTAACTAAGATTTAGGGTAGTTTTCCAATTAATTAATATTTAATTGGAATTGAATAAAAGAATTGGATTTTGGGTTTATCGTGAATGGTGTCTTCAATAACACTGTTCTTAAACCCCGTGTGAATGGAATAAATCTTTTAATTAAGATTATTTAAATTTCCAGTTATATTTAGTAATTGGAATAAATTGGAATGTGAATTGGGTTTATCGTGAACTGTGTTTTTAACGACATTTGTTCTTTAACCCAATTAACAGTGAAATGTGATTTGGAATTTATAAATCTTTTAACTAATATTAAGGGAATTTTCAAAAGAAAAGTTTTCTAATTTAATAAAATAAATTGGAATGGAATGGAATTCGATTTGGTAATAATCGAAGTGAACTTCTGTGGAGGAAGACTGTTACTATATATGGAATTTAAAAGGCTTTGCCGTTATTCCATTTATATTATGTTGGATATGGAAGTTTATATCGACTATATATATTGATATATTTTCCGTGAAGATTCCATAATTAATGAAATGTGATTTTGGGTTTATCGTGAACTGTGTTTCAAATGACATTGGTTCTTTAACCAAGTTAAGGACATGATTTATTTCCTAAATTTGAATAATCATTATATAATGATTTTTGGAGATTAAAACTAAGTGGAGTTTTAATGAATCTTTAATTAGATTGAAATGTGAATGTGATAATTTAAATTATCAAATTTGTGAAATGATCGAGAATGGAGTATCACCAGTTTTGCTCTAAGCGATAGTTAAATCTTTAATTAGATTTGAACGTAAAGTGGTAATTAATTTTACCGATAACACCATGGTGTTAGATATGGAGTATTACCAGTTTTGATCCTTGGGATAAATAGGTTGGGATTGGAAAATAAAACAAATGATTACTTCGATAAGGTTCGCTAATCCCAACTAGTTTGGAACCTTAATTTGGTTTGCATTGTGAAATGAATATTTGAAGAAAAGAATATTCTGGATTAGAATGAGGTATATGTTGTGTTTGTGTAGCACTTGTTTATTAGATATGCGAGTTATTTGGAAAGACCGGGTTTATACCCATTCTGAACAACTGATTCGACGATAATTCAACGATGAAGACGGTGGTTGAAGACCAGAGTTCTTCACATCGTTTGGAGGATTACTGATGTCTTGATTGGGCTGTACACCCAAGACAAGGTAACAAGTGGTGATCGTCCAGACGTACTTGGAGATCGACCGGATATGCGAGGACCTCTCTCCTGTATTGGACATATGGGATGAGGAATAAGGTGCCTCCGGTTTCGTTCAGACCCAGAAAGAAATTGTAAGTGGATGTGTATCTGACATTGGATTTTATTCTGTGTGATTGATTTCTATTAAATATATATGTTTGGTGGTGGAGAATTTATTCTCTTGCTTAACACCCTTCTCTTAGACATACGTGCTCAGAGGTTATATATCGGTAGAAATCAGTCACATGGCATGAACTACCTGTGTAGCATGCTGAGATGCAAATGATAAATGCTTTTGTTGAAAAGCAGAGCCTTGTAGTTGATGATCAAAGCACGACTTTAAATAGTATAGCTTTGTGTATAGCGTTAATTCGCGAGCTTCACACCCCGGTATGAACCAGAAACGGGTTGAAGGATGACAGGGAGGACATGCGTTTCTTTCAAGCTTGGAGTGGTGTCGTGGTATGGAGCTCAGACATTTTTACTTATGTGGTTGTTGGAAAGCTAGGTACCTCGGATATATCGGTTACTACGGGGCCGATGGATGATATGGTTGACATACTGACCATTACGCCCCATTGGGCGGGGAAACGTATTGTTCAGGGATTACTAATCCACTAAGTGTGGACCAGCCCTGCATTTTCCTAGGTGCAGTTGCGGCTGTAACCTGAGACATGGTAGTTTAGATTGTCTCGAATTCGGTAAGGACGATCCCTTGCCTTGGTTCATGATGGAAATCCAACTTCCAATACATGACTTTGCGGTTTTAATTGTAGAATTAATATGGAGACATGATATATGGTACCCATACCGTCTACGATTGATATATTTATATTTGAAGTTGATTTCTTCACTTATAGTAATAATAAAAGAATAAATTTTGCATACCAAGCATTATTTGGCTATTATAAGGTAAAACTCTATCCTTCGGCTTGCGTTGCGTTGTGTGATGGGACCTGAGTCTTATAATAGCTTCATTTTCTTTAATTAGCATTGCGCTGTTTGTTTTATGCACTGGTATTCTTGGGGTTAAACGCGTCCCGTGCTATATGGCAAGATCCCTTGTTTTACCCAACTTTAAAGTAAAGATTAATAACAGTTTTAGTTCTCACACCAGTCCCATGACTGACCTGGAGTTTATTGTTTTAACCTAAACTCTGGGTGCCCCTATTTTCCACACGGCCAACTAGTAGTTTTGGTTTTGCAGATTTCTTTATGCAGGATCCTGGATTTACAGCTGGAGCTATATTCGGAACGCTCTGTATCCGTGTATTTCTTTCAATTGTGTTATGTATTATTTTTCCGCTGCTTGGTAATTTAAATCTCTGACATTTTTCTGATGTATATTATTTATTCATACTCTGTTATATTCTTGCACTCTGATGTAATTGTTGTAACAGCAATGAATGTTCTATTGTTTGTGTTCTAATTTGTCGTGTTCTCAACTCAATCCGGGCTTTCCCGTAAGGGTGAGTTTCGGGTTGTTTCACATTTTGTGCAATTGGACGTCGGGTCTGGAGAGGGTAGGAAAGAGTGATATGTTGTTTTAGATTTTTTAGTTCCTTTGAACGTTAAATAAAAAGAAAGAAGGGTTGTGATTGGCATATTGGTTGTTGGTTGCTGTTTCAAATTGCTGGGCTTTGAACTTGAAGAAATAAATAAATGTTTATTTAAATTCTAAGTTGAAAATTGAAACTAATATATAAAATAAATAATAGAAGGTATCAGGAGACTAACTATGTCGTAATTGCAAAATAAACGTTGCCGTCTAACTTTAAAATCGTATCTACGGTATTTATATTTACATATATATAATCTATTGAATATATTAAACATTTAAATAAATTGATTTATTTATTCCAAAGAATTGGAATAATATTATGTGAATTAAATTATTATCCAAAAATTTCAAACTGTTAATAAATTGAAATTAAACATCAAATCGTTGTTGACTGGTATTTTTGTTAATCAATTATTATGCTATGAAGTGATTAATCAAGATTTGTTGAAACAAAACGTTGATACGTTTTATTTTATTTTGATTACCTTGTATTAAGTATTGTTCTTAAATTAGAATTAAAACTTGTGTAAGCTAATTAATTTTCCGTGGAAATATTACAAAATAATTTTACTCATCTACACTATTTAAATTTGATAGTTAAAACATCGACTTTTAAATAATATTCCCTACGGGTTAATTCGAAAAGACCGAGATGAGAACTGGACCCAAAACCACCTCGAACTGGCTTTACGTAAACAAACTGGCCGGTATACTTATACAAATGGTGAAATTGAAGACCGTAGATCTTTATGAGCGAAAGAATGACTTGTTTAAATTCTCTGGTGGCCGCCAGAGTTATTATAACTTGTAATTCTTTCACGACTGGAATCTTCGGATTTGCAAGGACTATTGGCTACTAATCCATGGGGTGATTCCTATATTCGATGCAGTAGGAAAGTACCTTCGTTTCATCCTATTCCTGGATGACTTGTATGGATGAATGTCCGACAAAGTATTTCCTAAAAACCACGTACGTTGACTTTTACAAATATACTGAGTTTGTGGCAAAGAAGAGCACTTCTTTTACATCTAGAGTTTATTAGTAGACGTCAACTAATGATTTGACGGATTTGACAATGTTGCATTCAAAGTAAATGGTGGTCAGATGTTCTAAAGGTAAATTCTAACCTCAAGCCTCACCAACCGGGAAAATGACAAAAATCGGGCAGGCAGCAAGGCTATGTGGGTCGCTCCTATTAGGGTGTGTAATCGCCTATCTAGAGAAATTTCACTTCCTTCTTTAATCTATTTGATGCTCTCCTTTTCGGGAAATGGTTGTTGATCCCAACCGTTGGTGATATACATTCGATACACTCAAGCGAAATGAGTAGTCGGTCATGTGTGGTCGGGTTGCTAGACGTTCTTGTTGAACTCAGTGTGTTCCCCTCTAGAGATACACTATCGGCAGGTGGTTCCATACCTTATCATACTCGGAATCCAATCTCTAATAAGCGCCCGCGGTTTTGATTATATAATGTATATGTGGAGCGTGAGATGCAAGCGTTTCGCTAGATTGCTATTTATTTGTATTTAAACACTATTATAATATCAAAATAAGTTATGATTTCAAAAATGTTTTGGATTATTGTAAGGTAAAAACTATCCGTGTTTATGTGTGGATTGGTCTTACGATTATCTTTTATTTCAAAATGATTTTTGAACGTTAAATCAATCTGTTTTAAATCGTTTACTCACACCAGTCCCATGACTGACTAGAGTTTATTTTTCTATGTTTTCCCTAAACTCTTGGGTGCCC
This sequence comes from Allium sativum, assembly GCA_030737875.1. Classification (NCBI taxonomy): domain Eukaryota; kingdom Viridiplantae; phylum Streptophyta; class Magnoliopsida; order Asparagales; family Amaryllidaceae; genus Allium; species Allium sativum. The sequence continues at coordinate 11,114,333 of CM060920.1, forward strand.
AAATTTGTACGGGCAGTCAAGCGGTTTCAGGATTTTACAGATTCACTTGGAGGAGCTTGGAGCAGGAGGCTACAACGCTAGATATATAGAGTTTATTTCTGCTGTGTTATATATGAATTGTACTTTGATGATGTATGTAAGTATAAATACAGTTTTGTATTTCATGTTATATAATATATTTTACTCAGTTCCGCTGTGAGATTCGTTATACTCTAATTTTGTTGTGTTTAGCTCTTCTTATTCTTCTATGCTAACTTTCTTTCTTTCTATTTCTTACCCTCTAACTTCTTTCTTTAACGATCTGTTAATTTCTGATGGTTGGTTAGTCGATATGTGATACATGAAACGTATTAGTTTCGATAGTCAAGATCAAAACTTTTCGGGTCATTATATAATAGATGGTCAATGAATTTAGTTTTATGATTTTTAGAGGAGGAATTAATTTTATATGATTTTTCGAAACTACGAATTTCATTTCTAAAAGAAATTAGGTATGCGGTTGCTTTTGTTTTGAACATGAAGAACAAAATGAGTGATTTAGACGGTAAGCGATATTATATAGAGTAACGATATTATTATTTTTATTCGATTTTATGGAATATAAAATCCTATCGCCATTTTCGATTGATGTTTCTTTATCCGTATGATCACATACGAAATCTAATTGCAATGAAAATGAACATACTACTATAGTTTGACATTCCAGGCCCAACGAAACTTGTTTAGTCAAAATCCGATTGCATTTGCAAAAATATCACTATTTTGAATATTAAATTTGTTTGTTGATTTACATTTTAATTCCTTACGCCCTCATAACAACTCCAATTTGTAGGAAACTTAAAATCTTAAAATCACTTAATACTGGACATGATAGAAATGGTTTCGTCAAATTTGACATGGTTTGAAAAACTTCTTTTTTAATTTCATAATCTAAAGCAATACGCATTTATATTGCGCACGATCACAAAATAACCCTAATTGACCTGAAACTGGAAATCTTACAGTAGTTAATCATTACAAATTTTATAAAATCTGTTCGATGAAATCCAAGCTCGTTTAAAAGTTGAATATTCTTAAATTCCATATTAAATCGATAAAATATAATCGTTTTCAAAATAATCAAATCTATTGATAATAAATTATTATTATCATATATATTCAAATAGAATTTCTATAGCTTCACAATAAAATAATTCAGATTTTAAACTAGATATTTTCATTAACAAGTTAAATCGATATTCAGATTTATTAAAAACCCTTATATTTTATTTAATAAATCGTTATTGTTTATAAACTATTCTATAGTGACTTTTTTAAATTTTGATTTGGACATAACTCAAAATCTACAAGGTGAAATCCCTATCATAAAACTATGAACTATTGCGATGCTGCGAGCTCGTTTTTAATTTAGTTATAAATTATACATTCAAACTTCATACTAAATTAATAAATTCCTTATAAAAATCCTTTTATATTTCCAATACAACATTTAAAATAAATTTAAATGTTGAAAATTAGCGGTTAAATATCTCGGTCATTACATTGGGCTCTCCAGTCTACTGTCTGAGGTTTCCATTAAGGAAAACTGTTAATTTGTAGGCCTTAGCCTCTTTCCTATCGATAAGGTATGAATTCCTCTCTTGGAAAATTTTTTGTTAGTGGATCTGCTATGTTATCTTTTAATCTTACGTAATTTATAGTGTCAACTACATTAAAGAGAAGCTATCTTATAGTTTTGCGTCTATGATCAATATGTCAAGACTTTTCATTACAAAGTTTGTTGTTTCCTCTACCAATAGCAGGTATGCTACCACAATGTATACTTATCGACGATACCGGTTTTTCCCAGTTTGGAATATCTTCTAAGAATCATCGAATCCATTTAGCTTCTTCCCCGGCTTTGTCTAACGCAATGAACTATGATTCCATTGTAGATCTTGCTATACAAGTTTGTTTGGAAGATTTCAAAAATATTGCCCCTATTAGCCAATGAGAACACATATCCACTAGTAAATTTTGTGTCTATCGACCTAGTGATCCAATTTGCATTGCAATATCCTACTACCACAGATGGATATCTTGAATAAAGGAGTTCGTAATTCTGCTTATATTTTAGATATCCTAGTACTCGAATAATTGCTTTTGAGTGATTCCTTTCTATTTTCTCGTATACAGGTTAAATTGGCTTACTACATATGCTATGTTTGGTCTAGTACAGTTCATAACGTACATAATATTGCCTAGTATATGAGAATACTCAAGCTAATAGATTCTATCACCTTTATTTTTTTTTATCCAATTTTAATTTAAGTCTACAGGTGATTTTGCAACAATTATATTATGTTGCTTAAATTTTCTAATATTTTCTCATTGTAATGTGATTGAGATAATACATATCCTCGTAAGATATTATGTATTCTTATACCAAGAATTACATCAACGATTCCAATATCTTTCATATAAAATCTGGCGAAAAGCATATTCTTTGTTGATGTTATTACATCTTTATCGCTTCCTAGTATGAGTATATCATCAACATATAGACACACAATCACATATAATTTATTTGTAATTTTGGTATAAACTCGTTTGTCACATTCGTTTATATGAAATCCACTTGATGTCAATTTTTCGTCAGACTTTTCATGCCACTGTTTTGGTGCTTGTTTAAGCCCACATAACAATTTCGCTAGTTTTCGTACTTTTTTGAAATCATCATTTAGAAACGTTGTTTTAACATCCATTTGATCTATTTTCAATTGTAGTACTAATGCAATTATGTTACTCCCTACCCCGAGACCCACATTAATAAAGAACATTAACATGTAATGTTGTCTACTAATGCAGAGAATAGGTGTGGTTGAAGGCGACCATCCATGAATCTTATATTAAATAATCATTAAGAGTGTCGATAAGTATATTTCTTTACCTTTCTCGTGGCTCGACACCATTGATCTTCATTCAATACAATCCTATGGTGGCTCTACGTATATTTATAACAAACATAACTAATCAACGTATAATAAATTTCAATATAGTCAGCCTAGCACATATACTGACACATACATAATACATTATAAGTACAGTGTTAGACTTGTGGAAGACCTCCACAATATACAACAAGTCAAAATCGCATACGATACCAAACCAGAATACATGGACCGACATAGATATCTGTAATCAAAATAGCTAAAACTGCAAATCCCAAAACAAAAGGATCCATGGCGGCTAGGATAACATATTTACGGCTGCTAAAAGAGTACCTTAAAATCTCATCCTAACCCGAGCATTAACACGCACGGGGAAGTCTAGTTAATACTGACTAGTAGCATAGATGATGATAATAACAAAGAATAAGAAGTATAACTCTTCATTTAGAAGAGTTAGATGAATAACATCAAGGGAGTTCTAACTGTACTATGTACTTTCTAGAAGCTAAGTACATATGACGCCATACATAATACCCAAATCCACTAGATTACCAAAATCGTTAAAATCACCAGAATCAACATAAACCCCAGAAAACCAAAACACCCAATTATTAGATCTAAACACCAGATTAGCATGCCGAAGCACTTCTTGCATGTGCTAATACACTAGATTGGCTCAAGGCCGTAACAATACTAATATTCTAAGGTACCGTACGATATGACCGAGTAGATCATTTCACACCGGAACAACATCTCGACATCTTGACCCAAGGGTCTACTAAATTGACCCAAAGGCCTAGTACTAGTAATAACACCAGAATGTGTCACTGACTCACGCATAGTAATCCAAATAGTGGTAACTGTGTGTCTCATACCACATGTTCTCAATACTGGTTCACCAATGGCTCATCAATTCCACATATAAAACATTAGAACACCTGATATATAGAAATATCAAATCACCAAAGACATCAAATCATTAGAAAACGCAGAGTCAATACCATAAAAAGGCATCAACTTCATATTAAAAAATCGTAAATCAACATCACTGAATCAATAAACAACAACTTAAATTGGATGAAACTAGGATTAACTAATTATATATACCACCATGTCCCATACCATGGGATATACGGTATCGTTTAATTCCCATTACATCATCTTGAAGGGTGCAGAACGGTGTGGTTTTTACATAGAAAATACTTGATTTTCTTTTGTAACTGGTTTTATAAAAAAATATTGAAAGCCATTTGTTTTCTTTCAAAAATTTATATATTTTGAAAATTAAATTTTATTATCGTTTTGTGGTTGTTTATTTAAAACCAAAATTATAAACTTATTTGGGCCTTACATGTAACGACCCAGGGAAATGGCGACCTTGGTTATCCGATATACAACACATATCGAACAATCAAGAGTCGAAATTACCGGACGGTTAATGAAAGAAATTAGAGGGTGAGAATAGATAAGATAGAAATTTAGAACAGAAGAAGAAGAAGACAACAACATCATCAGAGTAACACGAATCTCACAGCGGAACGAATAAAATATAATATACAACATAACTTGAAATCAAAAACAGTATGTGTATATAACAACATTTTCAGAGTACAGCACTTACAACACAGCGGAATAAACGATAGCTATATAAATCCTAAAGCCTCCTGCTCCAAGATCTCAAAGTATATCTGTAAAATCCTGACTAATTGACTGCCCGTACAAATTTGGGCACCTAAGAGTTTAGGGAAAACAAAACAAAATAAAACTCTGGGTCAGTCATGGGACTGTTGTGATTAAACTCAAATCATTTGGTTTAACTTTTCAAAATCCTTTTCAAAAGAAAAGATAATCGTAAGACCGATCCACACATAAACACGGATGGCTTTTACCTTACGATAACCCAAATCACTTTTGGAAATCATATCTTATCTGATATTATAATAGTGTCTTATCACAAGTAAATAAAATCCAGTAGAACGCTTGCATCTCACGCTCTACATATATAGTATACAAATCAAACTCGCAAGAACTTATTAGAGATTGGATTCCGACTTGACAAGGTATGGGACCACCTGCCGATAGTGTATCTCTAGAGGCGAATACACTTGGTTCAACAAGAACATCTTGCAACCCGGCCCTCACATGACCGACCACTCATTTCGCTTGAGTGTATCGAATGTATATCACCAACGGTTGGGATCAGCAACCGTCTCCCGAATGGAACATCATCAATAGATTAAAGAAGCAATTGGAATTTCTCTAGATAGGTGATTATACACCCTACTTCGGAGCGGCTGACTTAGCCATGCTGCTTGCCCGATTTTTGTCATTTCCCGGTTGATGAGGCTAGAGGCTACGCTTATCTCTGACAGATCATTCACTTTGAATGCCACATTGTCATACCCGCCAAATCACAAATTGATTTCCCAAAAAATACCACGGGTATACAGCTAAGAGAAACGAATTCCTCCGCCACCAAACGTAAGTACGTTTGAAGAGATCAACTTACGCGATCTATTGAATATACTCTGTCAGACACTCGCCCATTCACGTTTGTCCTGGGACTGAACAAACCGAAGGCACTATTCTGTAAACAGGATAGCCCTTGCACTTTACTCTATCTTCAATATATTCAGCATACTTGATTCGCAACGCTTATGCTAATATGGAGTGGTTCTCTGGATAATAATCCAACCGGTCTCTCCATATTAACAACGTTAAATGGTCAAAAACTTTGATAGTCGGTGATTTAACTATCAAATGAAAACATGTCTGTGTGAAAACAACAATATTATTTCCAGATGGAAAATCTATCGATCAATCATCAATCATCATTTACTTTTAAATCAAATTATCATAAATTTATTTTTTTCCTTATTACTGTTTCCCTATATTTCTTATTTACTATATTTAGAAAATATACGTTATTAACAATAGAAAACATTTCCATTTCTGGTTTTTTATATTCAGAAAAACATTTCTGATTCTCATTTGGAAAACATTTCCAAATCTCCTTCATTTGGTTTTAAACAGATGTTTGAATAAACATCGCTATGCCAACATAAACCATTACACTCTTTAACTAAATTCACTTAACCACTTTCACTCACAAACCTTATCCACTTCTTAGTTAAAAACGAAGTCAATCAAGTTGGGGTATAATTACCTCTCAGACCTTAACTGAACGACATTTCTAACTTCGAAATAGACAAAGTTCACCTTTTTAAACTTTAACACTTCCTTGTGAACTCTCAGATTTTATTTACAAATCTTCTCCTTACACAAAACTCATTTATTTTAACAATGGTGTTATAATTCCCTACATCCGAAATATAATAACTTTAATATATAACTTTTCTTACTTAACTTAAATAAGTAAATAAATAACTTAATAAATAAATAAATCTTGATTTAAAAGCCACAAAGTATAAAATACTTTCCTTCATTCGATATAATCGAATTCCAGTATATAATTATTTCTCGCATAATCTCTATTTGATTACTCCTTTTCGAATAAACTATATTCGATTTAACTCCATTCACTCGACTCTAGATCGCAGCGATCACAATGGTTACGCCTGATTCCCTCAAGAAACATCCGACCACCTTAGGCTATCTACAGCCCTGCGAATTACGCTAGCAGTCGTGCTAAATGAAAACTTATCCTTAAATAACTATATTTGTTTTTAACTCTATCTGATTAACTCTATTCAATTTACTCTAATCAATTAACTCTATTTGATTAACTCTTACTGATCAACCCTAGCTGATTAACTCTAGTTGATTAACTCTTTGAATAACTCCTTTGAATTTTCTCCTTTGAATAATTCCTTTGGAATAATTTCTTTGAATTACCTCCTTTGAATTAATTCCTTTTCTATTTGTTTAATCAACAAATAACTATTCCCCTTTTCATTTATATTTGTGAATGTTTTATACTTATTCCCTATCCAATCCTATTTGTAAATGGTTTATAAATATTTCCTTTTTCTATTTATTCTATTTGCCAATAGCTTGCAAATATTTTCCTTATTCTTTGATTTCACAAATATTTCCTTTATATTTGATTTCACAAATATTTTCCTTTATATTTGATTTCACAAATATTTCTCCCCTATATTTCTTTGATTTTATAAAATGATTTCTTTTATAAAATCCCTTTTCCTTTCATATGTAAAATCCTTTGATTTTATATAAATAAATCAATTTTCGAAAATAAACTTTTGAAAATTCTCTTTTTCTCTTCTCAATATCACATACAGTATAAAAATACCAAATCAAAAGGTTCGATCATCATCCAAACTTACAGGATCAACAACAGATGATATAACACATCATATATCAGAATATATGAAAAACGATAAATAAATGTTGAGGAATCCAGTGGGATTCCTCCGACCTGTTTCCCTGCATCCACAGATGTTACACAATATAATACACATCAATTTCATTTCAATATGAAATATTCTGATAAACAGAATCAATACTGGTTAACGATGTATATATATAACTATATCGATATTTTCAATCAACTGACTAGCAGTTCAAGCAAACCGCCAACACACAGCAATTCAACCAATATTTATCAGTTCTAAAAATACTTTATAATAATATAGATTGATCAGAGTTAGTGAGATTTACTCACATTGGACGGTTTATCATTGAATAACGATATTTGCTCATTGATTTGGTTCAGGCGTTTATTTTCACCATAAATCCAAACGAGCTCCAATCCACTCTCGGTCAGTTCCATTGGGTAGTTCTTGTCCATACGGTCCCAACGCAACTTACGGTTCGTCAATCTGATTACGTGTGATCAAGATATTCACTTTCAAAGTTTAAAAACAATTAAATTAATTAACCATTTTGGCCTCACCCCCATTTTCTCGGCCCAAACCCATTTGTACTGGCCCAAACGTCTCTCTTCCTCAAAACCATCGGCCGTGAGCTTTAGACCCGTTCCTCCTCCATTTCCAAAGTTCGGCTCCACCCATCTTCCTATTCCCTCCACTACAAAACAAACCGACACCACCATCAATCTTCATTTCAGAATCTCTATCAACACATACCAATTGTGTTCAACTCGAACCCTCAATCCATTTGCGTCTCTCGACTCGCAGCCATGATACCCAGTAAAAGTGCCGATGCTTTTTATTAGATTAAAATCCCAGAAAAACACAAATGAAGCCAATCGATCTACTGAGTTCAGATTCGAACTCGAAATGATGTAAAATCCATTGTATTTCCCTTAGCGACTAACCCTAGGTATTCGATGAAGTTTCTGGACACCACCAAACAGCGTCGCACCCTAATCTTAGCACACCAGATTGAAGAGAATGACAAGGGGACTGCAAATATATAAATTACAAGATTTAAAGAGTTTTCCATGATTTTATTTTGATTTTAGGAGTTGGATTTTCACTGTTTATTCTTGTTGGAGGTGGCGGCGCAATTTTTATCAGGGAGAAAAGGGTTTCTAGGGTTAGAAGAGATAAACGGTATTTATAGGATGAAAAAAATATTTTTTTATTCGAGTTTTTATATTTATTTTAAGCTATCGCTGCTTGTATACGCTGTTTAAAAATCACCTTGAGCACATACATTGCCCAAAAATCACGAAAATTGACATGCAGCTAGAGTTTGACATTACGGGCCCAACAAAATTAGTTTCGTCGAATTCCGACTCCGTTTGCTCACACAACGTATTTTTAAAGGTCAAAATTTGACTATTTTTCACTCTAAATATCCGTACGGCCACATACGGACTCTAAAAATCACGAAACTTGAAAACTAACAATAATTTGACATTGCGGACCCAACAAAATTAGTTTCGTTGAAAACGGAGTTCGTTTGCAAAACTGGCTATTTTTAAAGCCCAAAATAGCCCTTTTAAATGAATAAAAATATTTAAAAACATTTAAATTTAATACTTAAAAATAAATATTATCGTATATATTCACATACGATATACCACAGCTCAAAAATATCATGTCAGAGTATATAATTCAATATTCAAACTCCAGTATAAAATTGATATTCAATTTATATTGAAAATCCATTTATAACGTAAATAAAGCGTTGCAAATTATAAAGGAATTCCACAACGACTATTTTAAAATTTTATTTGGACATAAAACAAAATCTACACGACGAAATCTCGATTTTTCTCCTCCACTAGAAAAATATACTCCACCAGCTCCACGCGTTTCTTGTTTCACAGAAATCCGGCCTAAAACGGACCCCGTAATCCCAATTGAAGTTCAAATCATCAAATAGCGACCTGCCGCGCCATTCCGAGCTCGATTATAATTATAATATAAATTATACATTCAAATGGCATTTATAAATATATTCGTCAATATAATCCAATATAAACTGAATTATATATATTTTATATAGCATATTCACACAACATTGTGAATTCCACTATTTCTGACTATTTCAGAAATAAATATATTATTCTATTATTTAATCTAATTAAATATTCCATATAATTAAATTAAACAACCTTATATTCTCTACTTCACTATATAACCAATTAAATAAATTAAATATTATATAGCTGAAAATACGGGTCGTTACATTCTTCCCCCCTTAAAATAATTTCGTCCTCGAAATTGCTAAGGTAGAAAAATGAACCTTATAACTAGGTTAAAATTATTTGTTTACTCTGGTTTCACTAAACCAATTTATTTTAATTTATTTTAATTTATTTCTTAATTTATTTCTATAAACGAAAATTTTCAAAAATTCTAAAAAATTTCTAACACTTGAAATTTATGAAATTTTTTGCCAGCATCTCCTTTGCACTGGTCAATATCTCAAACTCCAACTCACCTCTCTAGTCCTTCTTCAACCCAAAAGAAAATCAAACAGCCAAGCGGCTTGCCAAACAGGCTCATAAATCTCATCAACTCATAAGAATATAAATGTGTACCTTTTTGTCGGGTATTCAACTCTGCTATCAATTTAGCATATACCAATATCATCCCAATCAAACTCCAATCACTTTTATCTCCAACACAACCATTCGCTTATCCAAGCCAAATTCCAATCTCAATTCAAAAATCTTACTCAATAATTCATTTCTGTCCCAAATTATCCCCAATACAGTCCAATTCTACTTGATAACATTCTATTTCAATTCAATTCAATTTTCACTGAACTAGTTTCAATTCAATTTCAATTTTGCTTTCACAAATTTCTATTTTATTTGTGTTTATTTCAAATAATCTTTACCTGGCAGTTTCAAATAGCTTCACCTTCTCAAAAATCAAATATCCTTTTTTGGAATTTCGAAACAACTTGTTTTCTCAAAACAATTCAAAAACAAAATCTTTGGTAGTAATCTGTCACTTACAAACTCGAAAATGAACACCGATGATGTCCGGATCAACAACAAATCTATTTTCCAGTTACCGAAGTGAGTTCAATACTATTTCACTTTCAAAACCATTTCTAAAAACTTTCATTTTGAAATCCATTTCAAAATATCCCATTCAATGCTTGTAACAAATTTAAAATCTCCCAGGATTTTAAAATTCACATATATTTAACCCAGATTCATTTACACACAATTTTCCACATTTCCAGGGTTGTTATTTAAATTCTGATTTAAATTTCAGATTTAATTCACCTGATTTCATATATTTCACTTATATGAATTTTGATTGGTTATTTACATAACCATTTCACATTTCATAATCTTATTCGATTATAATAACAACCAACACATCCAACATACTATAATAATTCAAATTTATATATATATATATATATATTGCTTTTATCAAAATATAATTTGGGTAAAATTATTTCATTTGCCCTTTTTTCAAAACATATCGTGTTGACCCATCGTATTCGAGTGTTTATAAGCTCCTATCGATACAGTGGATCAAACTGATCGACCAGAACTCATAAACAACTCAACCAACAAATCTCCACAATATAAAATCATTTTATATCAAATTACAAATACGTTCACTCGTATATATATACTCAAACTCAATCTAGGGTATTACTAACCTTGTCTCTACTGGGTCACGCCACCGAGCCAAGGTAATTCTTAACCTGGCTCTGATACCAACTGTAACGACCCGGGAAATGGTGACCTTGGTTATCCGATATACAACACATATCGAACAATCAAGAATCGAAATTACCGGATGGTTAATGAAAGAAATTAGAGGGTGAGAATAGATAAGATAGAAATTTAGAATAGAAGAAGAAGAAGGCAACAACAACAACATCAGAGTAACACGAATCTCATAGAGGAACGAATAAAATATTATATACAACATAACTTGAAATCAAAAACAGTATGTGTATATAACAACATTTTTAGAGTACAGCACTTACAACACAGCGGAATAAACGATAGCTATATAAATCCTGAAGCCTCCTCCTCCAAGCTCTCAAAGTATATCTGTAAAATCCTGACTACTTGACTGCCCATACAAATTTGGGCACCCAAGAGTTTAGGGAAAACAAAACAAAATAAAACTCTAGGTCAGTCATGGGACTGGTGTGAGTAAACTCAAATCATTTGGTTTAACTTTTCAAAATCCTTTTCAAAAGAAAAGATAATCGTAAGACCGATCCACACATAAACACGGATGGCTTTTACCTTACGATAACCCAAATCACTTTTGGAAATCATATCTTATCTGATATTATAATAGTGTCTAATCACAAGTAAATAAAATCTAGTAGAACGCTTGCATCTCACGCTCTACATATATATTATACAAATCAAACTCGCAGGCACTTATTGGAGATTGGATTCCGACTTGACAAGGTATGGGACCACCTGCCGATAGTGTATCTCTAGAGGCGAATACACTGGGTTCAACAAGAACATCTTGCAACCCGTCCCTTACATGACCGACCACTCATTTCGCTTGAGTGTATCGAATGTATATCACCAATGGTTGGGATCAGCAGCCGTCTCCCGAATGGGACAGCATCGATAGATTAAAGAAGCAATTGGAATTTCTCTAGATAGGTAATTATACACCCTACTTCGGAGCGACCAACAAATATTATCCCAATAACCGTGTGGGGTTTCAACCAACAAATATTGATTATTATTTGTGCGCTTGGGAGATGTGTAAAATTTATCGTCATAATCAATATCAGTTAAATAGGTGTACATAAACAAATTGTCCGATTTGTAAATGAATATTTATTTCAATTTCTTTTTATAAAAAATTTATATATCTTTTATATAAATAATTTATACATTTTTAGTTTCAGAAAAAATCGGCATTATAATGGCGTGATATAAGAACCGTAATAATGTCTAGCATTATCCCTCTCCTAATACTGGCTCGCACCATACATCGCAATCAATCAATCCAATCATTCCACAATACAATCAATTTTTTCACAACATAATCATGTCACACAAATCATTCGTGGTTTAACAGTAAGTAGTGACAGGAGATACTAAGCCCCATTTACAGCCTATTATATAATTACATAACAAAAATAGTTGAGTGAGAAAGAATTATCACTTTGGATTCCACTCCGTCTGTGTTTATTTCTGATTTCAGTACAGTTTGGACTTGAATTTGCCTGAAATTCCAACTTGCTCCAAATTGGACCCAGTCAGTTTTATTGTGAAGCTCGCGACTCCACTATCGCAACGGATCATGTTTTATACGATTTGGAGTTCGTATGGACAAGATATTAAGTTGTGAAGTTCAAATACACAATTAAATAATTAATTAAATAATTTGAACCTAATTAACCTCTAAATTTGGGTTCACCGTCATTCACCATCATTTGGAGCCCACCGCCGCCGCCTGAAGCCTTGCACCGCCTGCCGGACACCACCACCGGCTTCCCCGATCCGAGACGCCCCTCTACCTTAAAACCGCGCCTCCATTCAACGTCGTTGATTTGAATTTGGCCAGAGACCCAAATATGCTTCGTCGCCAAATGCTCCCATGCCGCTGCACCTGATGATCGTGAACCACCAAGGTTCTGACCGCCTCGCCAAGACCTATCGATCGTCTTCAGGGACCCCCGGCTATCTCGGCCTGTAGCACCTTCTATAAGGTGAAATATAGTCGGAGCGATATAGGTGGCGGCTCAGAGTAAATGGGCTAGGGTTTTGTGAGAGAGGGGTATTTATATAAAATATATATTATTATTTTATTCCATTATTTGTTTTATTATGAAAATTTGTATTCGAACTCCAAGTCAAACCCAACGACTATCGCCCCAAGCTTAATACCCCCATTCCGGACGCATTGGGATATGTTTCGTAAGCCAATTCGACCGTTTCGATCATTTTTTATATTAAAATGTAAATCAATATATTGATTTTTAAACGTAAATTTTAATTTACGGGGGCCACATATTAACTCCAAAAATTACAGAAAAATTATATCTAGCTATGTTTTGATGATATGGTCCTAACATAACAAATTTCGTCGAATTTGGAGATCGTTTGAAAAAAGGCCATTTTTCCAGTCGATTAAATTCAAATTGAAATTTCAAAACACAATTAAATTCACTGCGCTCGTATATTAATTCCAAAAATTATGAAAATTTGAACCTGAATATAATTTGACATTCCGGATCCAACAAAAGTGATTTCATCGAAAACGGAGGTCGTTTTCAAAATGGCTATTTTTAAGGGCTTTAGTTAATTTAAAATATGTATAAATTCCATAGCGACTATTTTAAATTTTAAACTGGACATAACTTTTAATATTTATTACGAAGTCTGAATTTTTCACATTCGTTAGAAAGATATAATTAAATAAATTCCAACATTTCTTGGTTTACTAAAATCCGATTTATATTGAATTCTGTATGTTCATTTGAAATTTAAAATCGAATTTTCAAACTACCGCGCCATTTCAAACTCCTTTTATAATTAAATTAAATGTATATTTTATAACTTCGATTTAAATAAATTTTTAATCGTAATTATTTAAAATAAACCATTTTAAATGATCAAAATTCATTAAAATAGCTAAAATAAAAGGTTCAAAAATTCCGTGTCGTTGCAGATACACTCTTCGATATGTACTACAACAAGATCACCGCAAAAGACGTCTGGGATTCATTGAATGCAAAGTATCTTATGGAAGACGCAACTAGTAAGAAATTTCTAGCTACTACATTTTTTAATTATAAAATGACTGATGATCGTTTAGTTGTAGAACAATTCAATGATATCATGCATATACTTAACCAATTCAATCAACAAAACTTAAACATTGATGAGGAAATTAAGGTCTCATCGATAATCGCTAAATTACCCCCTTCTTGGAAAGATCAGAGGAAAGTACTAAAACATAAGAAGGAGGATATGAATCAAGATAGCCTTGCATAGTATTTGCAGGTTGAACAACAATTGAGGTAGAAAGATGCTCAAGATGAAATAGTGTTGATACATCAAAAGTCCATATGGCGGAAGAAAAGAAAGCAAACAATGCTTCGAATAACTCTTCTAATAAGAAGAGGAAAGGGCAGAACAACAATAATTCCCAGAACAAGAAAAGCAAAATTGGTTGCTACTTTTGTGGTAAACTAGGATATTTCAAAAGGGATTATCGCTTCTAGAAAAACAAGCAGCAATCTGAAAAAGAAAAGTTTGCAGCAGTCATATCAGAAGTGATTATGATTGAACATGACAATTCATGGTGGATCGATTCTGGTGCTACTAAGCATGTCTGCATAGACAAGAATCAGTTCAAGAAACTAAAACCAACCAAGGATGAAGAATACCTATACATGGGAAATTCAAAAAAGGTGGAGGTCAAAGGGAAGGGGATCGTGGATTGATAATTCACATCCGGAAAAGTTCTGACATTGAATGATGTATATTATGTACCTGAAATTAGGAAGAATCTTGTTTCGGGAAGTCTTTTTAATAAGTTTGGTTTCAAACAAGTATTTGAGTCAAAAGAATATGTGTTGACCGATGGCAGTGTGTTTGTAGGAAATGGGTACATGTGATGGTATGTTTAAACTGAATGTTGATATTCATAAAAGTATGAATTCTGCTTATATTGTTGACTCATTTTTCATTATGGCACAATAGATTAGGACATGTTAATCATTAATGTATGCTTGATATGATATCGATGAATCTGATTCCCAAACACCAAAATGATATTGTAACACCCCACCTCTGCCAAGGTAACTCTTGCAAGTACATTGGCTTCGGAGGGGCGTTTAAACAAGGTAAACATGCACGCAGATATCACAAGACAGAACATATAAGTAAAACAGAGTAGTAAAGCAGCGGATAAAACTAACATTTCAAAACCAGAGTTAAGTTACAACAAAGTACTTGGTCATTATTTTCCAACAAACAAGAGTCTAGATAAAACATAAACTGAAGAACTGAAATACATAAAGTACTATCCCCAAAATGAAGTGATAAACCATAGCTAGCTCAATGTCCAAAACCGTACATGAGCAAATCCAGTAAGCAAGCTGAAAAGATCCAAGCTAAGCTCCAATGTTCCCACCCTGAGAACCTGAGGGGGAGGGGGGAAACGGAAGAAAAGAGGCGAAAGAAAACAGGTCAGTCAAAAAGACTGGTAAGCCCTACTACTATCAGTCTATGAACTAGTAAAGTTAACTGGCATGAGAAGCTGAGCTGAACATAAGGATAACAACATACTGGCATGATGATCAACTAACAAGATAGATAAAGATGTCATCGCATAATCGAGGTTAAGTTTTGCACCACGGTTGTACTAGCATTCTAACATGTCAAGTAAAACAAGAATCGATCCCTTGGCCCACGCTTGGCCCAATATCACGAGGTGACCTAAATCAAGGTCCAACTACACGGTCTAGTCGATCGCCTCCCTACAAGCCTAACTCGTCAAGTGTCGGTGTCATACGGCCCAAACATGCAATGTAGCTAACTGCGCTAGGTCCACCCCAGGGTGTATCAAGTCCTAGGGTGTAGACCTCGGACACCAATCAAGTATGCACAGTCTAGATCTACTGGTACCCGTGCCTGATTTTCCAACTCCGGACCATGTGCACGACCATAGTCCGCCTAGACCCACACCGGCGTACCTACTCAGCCGTCGTTTTGGTCGCTTAAATGTCAGCCCAGTAATCATGCCCCACCCTAGCCTAGTCCCTAGGGTCTTATGATACTATCAAGAGGGTTACTGCTGTAAAGGACCACGCCACTAGGGTTTCTCAACAGGTTAAATGTGGTTAACCCGATCCAAACGTGGATTAAATTGGTTAAGTGTACCCAAGGTTCATGACTTAACCCCGATTAACCCATCAAGCCCAAATTGGTTAAGTATTAAGTGGACCATGACTTAACCCTAATCAGGAGGCATTCATTAACTTAATGTGCTTTTAACCTCTCACATTAGACCCTGTTGTGGTTACTAGTTAAGCCGAGCGGGTCCGGGTAGCTTTACACCACAACTTGGTCTAACCTCGTGTTCGAGCACAACATGACCAACTTCTCACATTGGGTCCTATTGTTTGTAGCCACTAGTTAAGCCGGGCGGGTCCGGGTAGAATTATGCTACAAACTCAACCCAACCTTGAGTTGGCCACACTCATCTTTTCTAAGTGTCATGTCCATTATGTTTCCAAAACATAATTACATATCACGTCATGTTATAAAAACCATGTTCTTGTCATAATGTTACCCAACCCCAAAGTAATCCCATCGTTTACATAATCGCAACAACGCATAAAGGATAAAATAGGGAACTTGGCATAATCATGACAAAAAGGTGTTGAAGCCACAAGTTTAACATGGTGGTATATGAAATGTACATATGTTCGTATACTTGCATATTGCATTATTAGGCTTCAAAAGCATGCATAAAACCAAACTTAGCATATAAGTGATACATGGTAATAAATGACATGTAGAAGTTGCTAGAAGTTCGCATTTAGCCTCACATGCAAGTTATCATAAGGGATATGATAACTTCCATGTTGCCAAAATGCAACCTTTAACATAAAGCTTGAAGCTTTAAGCTCACAAACTCAAGTTTAACATGCATAACATGATAACATGATCAACCCAAACTTGCATAACATGATAACATGTGTCAACTTGCATAATGATCAACCAAACTTGCATATAATGATCAACCAAACTTGCATATCATGATGATCAACCAAACTTGCATAACATGATAACATGATCAACCCAAACTTGCATAACATGATCAACCCAAACTTGCATGACATGATAACATGATCAACCCAAACTTGCATCATTCATTTAACTTTAGAGTTCCAAAAATGAAAGTAGAAAAGGGCTTACAATGCTATGAAGACACAAATGAATAGTTATTAAAAGATTGAGACGAAGCCCTTATGCAATCACCCAAATATGCAAGCTCCAAATGAAAAACCCTTGAGCCAAATCAATAAAAATCCTTGCTTTGAAATAGAAATGTTGCATCTTGACTTGAATGCAAACTAAGAACACTCATACAAGCTTGAAAACACTTGTATGCACTCAAAATCTCTCATATAAATTAACTTAGAAATTTTAGCATGAGAGTGGAGGCAATGAGAGGAACAAATTTGACATAGTTTAGTTTTAGGATTGAATAATAGTGATTTAGGCTAGGCTTAGGGGTCTTTTTATAGAAGATTAGGATAGTATTAGCCATAGGATTAACCCTAGATTCAATCCAAGCCATCAAATCCCATCACAAGCCTCCAAAACAGGTCAAAACAGCCAAAACAGGTGCACCAGGTTGCCTGGGCCGACCAGGCAGGTCGACTCCCAGGTCGACCCTGGGGTCGACTCCCCAGTCGACCTGGGGGTGGGGGAGGTCGGCTCCCCAGTCGACCCCCAGGTCGACCCCCTGGGTCTGGCGGGAATTTTCCTACCACTCTGATTTTCTGAAATTTGAAATCTGTTTTGAATTTGAATTTTTCGTGAAACTTCGCGAGGCCATATCTTGGTCATACGGACTCCGATTTTCGAAAACTCGGACTCTATTTCGCGTATTTTTCCGAGACGAACGCAATGGCATAGCCTGTTTCCCTTGATTTAGATTTTACTGTTTAATTCTGCCTTGATTTGTGTTATAACATGTTATTCAAAAATACGGGTTGTTACATTCTCCCCTCCTTAAAGGATTTCGTCCCCGAAATCTCCAAGTTAGGAAGAACGTATCCTACCATCCATCATCCATCTACTCAAAACATCATCCACGTGCAGTCATTGTCCTTAAAGGATTCTAAATGCTGTATGCTCATATGCAAAGGTGTGTGTATATGTACTTATCTAATGCGAAAATCAGGAGGTTACTGATTCAGTAAACCCCCTTAATGCAAAACATGTTAGTGAAATGCGTCCATATGTATGCAAATTCCTAACATAATTTATAATCTCTACATGAGTGCACATAGCATTCATCCATATGCAACATCCACGTGATAGCATAACAAGTTTCATCCATGAATAAGTATAAGCACTCATGCATATGCAACATGAAAATGTGTGAGCCGATCTTAGTGCCTAATGTGTATCATGCATCCACGAGTATCCACGTGCAAACACTTGCAACCACTTGCAACCATCAAGCATAACATGTTTCAAATACATGTTTCATCCAAAGGGTTTCTACCTAAGGTTCTCATAACATGATTAACGAGATAACTAGATAAACAAGATAAACATGGATAGCAAAAGAGAGATGTATTAATTAGGAAGAGAATGTACCCTAAAAAAGGAATGGATAAAGCCCACGCATCTTCTCCTCGGTTTCCCAAGTTGCGTCTTCCTCGGCTTCACCCCACTGAACTTTCACCAACTTGACCTCTCGATTCCTTAACTTCCTAATCTCTGACCCAAGGATGCGGGTAGGAGCTCGTCGAATAGTCGCATCACGCTCTACCTCCACTTCTCTAAGCAAGCTCGGCTCTACCACCTCTGCGGTCTCATGAAGGCACTTCCTCAAATGTGACACATGGAATACATCATGTACCCCACTAAGTCTCTCGGGTAGATCCACTCTATATGCCATCCGTCCAATCCTTTCCTTAATGGGAAACGGTCCTACAAACCTTGGAGCTAACTTCCCAACGGACCCAAAGCGGACAACATTCCGTAATGGGGATACTTTGACAAAGACCATGTCCCCAACATCAAACTCCAGATCCGTTCTCCTCTTATCCGCGTAAGATTTCTGCCTGTCTTGTGCTTCTTTCATCCTTCATTGAATCAAATCAATCTTCTCCCAAGTCTCTCTAACCATATCAGGCCCAAGCAAGATCTTATCCGTAGATTCCCACCAACATGTAGGTGATCGGCAAGGCCTTCCATAAAGAGCTTCGAAAGGAGCCATACCAATACTAGACTGAAAGCTGTTATTATATGCGAACTCCACCAATGGAAGATGCTCTTCCCATGTACCTCCAAAATCCAAGATACAAAGCCTCAAAAGGTCTTCTAGAACACGATTCACCCTCTCGGTCTGGTCGTCCGTCTGAGGATGATATGCGGTGCTCAAACACAACTGAGTCCCCACTGCTTCTTGCAAACTCTTCCAAAACTCGCTAGTGAAGATAGGATCTCGATCACTCACTATGCTAGAAGGTACCCGATGCAATCGAACTATCTCTCGAAGATAAACTGAAGCTAGCCATGGAGCAGTCCTCTTGCTCTTCACGGGTATGACATGGGCGCTTTTAGTAAGTCTGTCTACCACAACCCAAATTCCCGTATTACCCTTCCTCGATCTCGGTAACCCATCAATAAAATCAATCGAGACGCTATCCCACTTCCATTGCGGAACTCCCAATGGGTGAAGCAACCCGCCGGGTTTCTTTTGCTCCGCTTTCACTTGTTGGCACACCAAGCATCTAGCGACATACTCGGCCACATCTTTCTTCATACCAGCCCAAAAGAAAACTCGCTTCATGTCTTGGTACATCTTGCCCCCACCGAGATGAATGGTCATCCTAGAACGGTGTGCATCATCAAGAATAGCCTTCCTCAACTCCTCATTTTGCGGTACACAAAGTCTACTGTCTCTACGCAAGCACCCCCTATAGTCTAGGGTGTACCTACTCAAATGGCTGGACGACTCCCCCTTATGAGCCTCTCTACCAACTCAACCAACTGTGGGTCGTCCCGTTGTGCCTCACCAATCTGTCGCAAAAGAGTAGGCCTGACCTCCAAGGATGCTATCAAACCGGGTATATAGTCAACGGAAGGTCTGAAATCAAACATCGAGATAAACTCCAAGCTTGGTTGTTCCACGAACAATGGACTCAAGGACAACCTTTTTCTACTCAAGGCGTCTGCCACTACGTTACCCTTGCCAGGGGTATACGCTATCTCGAAATCATAGGATGCTAAGAACTCCATCCTCCTTTGTTGTCTCAAGTTCAAATCCTTCTGAGAAAACAAGTACTTCAATGATTTGTGGTCGGTGAACAATTCGAACCTCTCTCCCAGAAGGTAATGGCGCCAAATCTTAAACGCAAAAACAATAGCGGCCAACTCTAAATCATGGGTAGGATAATTTTTCTCATGCGCACTCAGCTGCCTTCCACCGTAGGCTATTACCCTTCCCTCTTGCATTAAGACTGCGCCCAGTCCTGTCCCACAAGCATCGTTATAGAAAACAAATGGCTTACTCCCATCTGGCAATACTAAGACTGAAGCTGTGGTTAAAGCTCTCTTTAACCGTCGGAACGCGTCATCACAATCTACATCCCATGCGAAGACTAGATTGTTCTTTGTCAAGCGAGTTAATGGGGCTGATATCTTCGCGAAGTCCTTGATAAACTTCCTATAATAGCCAGCCAACCCCAAGAAACTCCTCACCTCGGTAGCATTCTTCGGAACCTTCCAATCCTGAATGGATACTACCTTCGCGGGATCCACAGATATCCCTTCCTTGGAGACCACGTGCCCCAAGAATCGCACTTCCTTCCTCCAGAAGTGACATTTAGAGAATTTAGTCTTAAGGCTATGCGCTCGAAGAGTCTCCAACACTTCCCTAAGATGTAGGGCATGCTCTTCCTCACTCTTAGAAAATACTAAGATGTCATCAACAAAGACAACTACGAACTTGTTAAGGAACTCCCTGAACACCCTACTCATCAAGTCTACGAAGTAGGCGGGTGCATTAGTCAATCCGAATGGCATGACAAGCCATTCAAAGAATCCATCTGGAGTCCTAAACGCAGTTTTATCAATGCTATCCTTAGCTACTCTAAGCTGATGGAATCCACTGGCTAGATCGAGCTGAGAGAGAACAGAAGCACCTATAAGCTGGTCAAAGAGATCATCAATTCTCAGTAACGGGTGCCTATTCTTCTTTGTCAGTTTGTTCAACTCTCGATAATCAACACATAGACGAAGCGAACCATCCGCCTTAGTAGCGAATACCACCGGAGCACCCCATTCAGAAATGCTTCGCCTAATAAAATTCTTCTCAAGCAACTCCTTGATCTGCTTACTGAGCTCCCTTCTTTCACGAGGGGCCATGTGCCTAACGGGCAATGATACTGGCTTGGCATTATCAACTAGATAAATGCGGAAATCTATCTCTCGTTTAGGGGGTAACCCCGTAAATTCTTCAAAGACATCAGGATAGTCTCGGACCACCCTTACTGATTGCAGATCATCGATGGACGAGTCGAGAGATTCAAGATAACATAACATGACGGGACCTCTAGGGTTACAAGAAATTTCTAGGGTATTACCGAGGCGAGTCATGAGCCTCACCACCCTATGCTCACAATCGAGGATGGCTCCATAACTGGACAACCAATCCATGCCCAAGATCAACCCATATCCCGTGAATCCGAGAACATAAGCATTACATGTGAATTCTACGACCAAGATAGAAATCTTCAAATCCACACAAATCATAGATAAATGGGCGGAACCCCCAATTGGATTTGAAACACAAACGGGATCCTCAACTAGGCTAGTACTTTGGTGCAAACTTTCAACAATGTCAGAAGAAATAAAACTATGCGATGCACCAGAATCAAATAAGGTGCGAACTGGATAATTAGAAATATAAACAAGACTTTCTACAGAAATACTACCTCGGTCCTGAACTGGTGCAACAGTGAGAGCATGCACTTGCCCTCCAGAAGGTCTTGCACGCTGATTCAACCCTTGCTTCTTGGGGCAATCCTTGCTAAAATGTCCGGCCTCTCCACAATGAAAGCATCTGCCCAACTTCCTCTTCTTCTTCCTACAGTCTTTAGCTATGTGCCCAACAATCCCACAGTAGTTGCATTTTCTTGGATCCTTTGCCTTGGCCTTGTTGCCCTTGTTGTTCTTGTTGTTCTGATTGCTCTGATTTCCTCCCCACTTGGAGTCTGTCTTCTTGGCTTGAGTCTCGTTAGGCTTGACTTCTTTCTTATTGTCTCCTTGAAGCAATGCCATGTCTACTAGTCCCTCAAAAGTGGCCCCCATGGGTATATGAGATAGGGCGAAACCTTGTAATGGCTCGTTCAACCCTCGTGCAAAGCGTAAAGCCTTCTTCTGGGGAGTATTAATCATATCCAAACCGAATCGGGCGAGCTGATTAAACTCATTCACATACTCCCTCACTGTCATGTCCCCTTGCTTCAATGATATAAACTTCTCCAATTGCAGATTCGCCTCAGCTGATGATAGAAACTTAAGCCCAAATCTTGTCCTAAAGTCGGCCCAAGTCTCTATAGGCCTCGTAGCATTGGTGACCTCCCACCAATAAGCAGCTTCTTCTTTTAATAACCATGCTGCCAATAAAACCTTCCTATGATCTTGTACATCGAAGATGGTGAAGAGATCTTCAGTTTCTTTCAACCAATTTCGTGCCTCCACAAAAGTCTCCGTCCCTATGAAATTCTTGCCACCCATCGCCTTAAAGTCCTTACAAATCTTAGCGAAATCTACTTGCGGATTCTGAGAAGGGGGAGGAGGAGGAACCTCAGTTATATTGGGGGTATTTGCTGGGCCCACATCGTTGGCCCTAGCTTCCAAGTACCTCCGGAACCATCCGGGAATGGTCACTCCCTCGGGAAGGTTAAGATCGGCCATACTAAAAAAGAAAAAGATAGATTCAGAACGAGGAAATGAAGGATAGTGCTATGGCTTTTAGGGAATAGCCTTTTTAAAATAACTAGACTTCTCTTGGAAAATACTTAATTGGTTTTGAAAATAGTTTTTCAAAAGGTAAAAAAACACTTTTGCTCAAATCTTGTAAACCTTATGCTCTGATACCAAATGTAACACCCCACCTCTGCCAAGGTAACTCTTGCAAGTACATTGGCTTCGGAGGGGCGTTTAAACAAGGAAAACATGCATGCAGATATCACAAGACAGAACATATAAGTAAAATAGAGTAGTAAAGCAGCGGATAAAACTAACATTTCAAAACCAGAGTTAAGTTACAACAAAATACTTGGTCATTATTTTCCAACAAACAAGAGTCTAGATAAAACATAAACTGAAGAACTGAAATACATAAAGTACTATCCCCAAAATGAAGTGATAAACCATAGCTAGCTCATTGTCCAAAACCGTACATGAGCAAATCCAGTAAGCAAGCTGAAAAGATCCAAGCTAAGCTCCAATGTTCCCACCCTGAGAACCTGAGAGGGGGGAAACGGAAGAAAAGAGGCGAAAGAAAACAGGTCAGTCAAAAAGACTGGTAAGCCCTACTACTATCAGTCTATGAACTAGTAAAGTTAACTGGCATGAGAAGCTGAGATGAACATAAGGATAACAACATACTGGCATGATGATCAACTAACAAGATAGATAAAGATGTCATCGCATAATCGAGGTTAAGTTTTGCACCACGGTTGTACTAGCATTCTAACATGTCAAGTAAAACCAGAATCGATCCCTTGGCCCACGCTTGGCCCAATATCACGAGGTGACCTAAATCAAGGTCCAACTACACGGTCTAGTCGATCGGCTCCCTACAAGCCTAACTCGTCAAGTGTCGGTGTCATACGGCCCAAACATGCAATGTAGCTAACTGCGCTAGGTCCACCCCAGGGTGTATCAAGTCCTAGGGTGTAGACCTCGGACACCAATCAAGTATGCACAGTCTAGATCTACTGGTACCCGTGCCTGATTTTCCAACTCCGGACGATGTGCACGACCATAGTCCGCCTAGACCCACACCGGCGTACCTACTCAGCCGTCGTTTTGGTCGCTTACATGTCAGCCCAGTAATCGTGCCCCACCCTAGCCTAGTCCCTAGGGTCTTATGATACTATCAAGAGGGTTACTGCTGTAAAGGACCACGCCACTAGGGTTTCTCAACAGGTTAAATGTGGTTAACCCGATCCAAACGTGGATTAAATTGGTTAAGTGTACCCAAGGTTCATGACTTAACCCCGATTAACCCATCAAGCCCAAATTGGTTAAGTATTAAGTGGACCATGACTTAACCCTAATCAGGAGGCATTCATTAACTTAATGTGCTTTTAACCTCTCACATTAGACCCTGTTGTGGTTACTAGTTAAGCCGAGCGGGTCCGGGTAGCTTTACACCACAACTTGGTCTAACCTCGTGTTCGAGCACAACATGACCAACTTCTTACATTGGGTCCTATTGTTTGTAGCCACTAGTTAAGCCGGGCGGGTCTGGGTAGAATTATGCTACAAACTCAACCCAACCTTGAGTTGGCCACACTCATCTTTTCTAAGTGTCATGTCCATTATGTTTCCAAAACATAATTACATATCACGTCATGTTATAAAAACCATGTTCTTGTCATAATGTTACCCAACCCCAAAGTAATCCCATCGTTTACATAATCGCAACAACGCATAAAGGATAAAATAGGGAACTTGGCATAATCATGACAAAAAGGTGTTGAAGCCACAAGTTTAACATGGTGGTATATGAAATGTACATATGTTCGTATACTTGCATATTGCATTATTAGGCTTCAAAAGCATGCATAAAACCAAACTTAGCATATAAGTGATACATGGTAATAAATGACATGTAGAAGTTGCTAGAAGTTCGCATTTAGCCTCACATGCAAGTTATCATAAGGGATATGATAACTTCCATGTTGCCAAAATGCAACCTTTAACATAAAGCTTGAAGCTTTAAGCTCACAAACTCAAGTTTAACATGCATAACATGATAACATGATCAACCCAAACTTGCATAACATGATAACATGTGTCAACTTGCATAATGATCAACCAAACTTGCATATAATGATCAACCAAACTTGCATATCATGATGATCAACCAAACTTGCATAACATGATAACATGGTCAACCCAAACTTGCATAACATGATAACATGATCAACCCAAACTTGCATAACATGATAACATGATCAACCCAAACTTGCATGACATGATAACATGATCAACCCAAACTTGCATCATTCATTTAACTTTAGAGTTCCAAAAATGAAAGTAGAAAAGGGCTTACAATGCTATGAAGACACAAATGAATAGTTATTAAAAGATTGAGACGAAGCCCTTATGCACACCCAAATATGCAAGCTCCAAATGAAAAACCCTTGAGCCAAATCAATAAAAATCCTTGCTTTGAAATAGAAATGTTGCAACTTGACTTGAATGCAAACTAAGAACACTCATACAAGCTTGAAAACACTTGTATGCACTCAAAATCTCTCATATAAATTAACTTAGAAATTTTAGCATGAGAGTGGAGGCCATGAGAGGAACAAATTTGACATAGTTTAGTTGTAGGATTGAATAATAGTGATTTAGGCTAGGCTTTGGGGTCTTTTTATAGAAGATTACGATAGTATTAGCCATAGGATTAACCCTAGATTCAATCCAAGCCATCAAATCCCATCACAAGCCTCCAAAACAGGTCAAAATAGCCAAAACAGGTGCACCAGGTTGCCTGGGCCGACCAGGAAGGTCGACTCCCAGGTCGACCATGGGGTCGACTCCCCAGTCGACCTGGGGGGGGGAGGTCGACTCCCCAGTCGACCCCCATGTCGACCCCCTGGGTCTGGCGGGAATTTTCCCGCCACTCTGATTTTCTGAAATTTGAAATCTGTTTTGAATTTGAATTTTTCGTGAAACTTCGCGAGGCCATATCTTGGTCATACGGACTCCGATTTTTGAAAACTCGGACTCTATTTCGCGTATTTTCCGAGACGAACGCAATGGCACAGCCCGTTTCCCTTGATTCAGATTTTACAGTTTAATTCTGCCTTGATTTGTGTTATAACATGTTATTCAAAAATACGGGTTGTTACAGATATGCTAGATAAGTGTAGGATATGTTCATTAACCAAGATCACTAGAAAACCTTTTCCTAATAAAGTGGAACAAAATTGTTACAACTAATTTATAGTGATGTATGTGATATGCATAGTACTCCTACTAGAGGTGGAAAGAAATATTTTGTCACATTTATAGATGATTATTCAAATATTGTTATGTTTACCTTATGCATGCTAAAAGTGAAGTGTTAAACTCATTCATGACTTATAAAACAGAAGTAGAAAATCAGTGTGATGCTAAAATAAAAACAATTAGATCTGATAGGGGAGGCGAATATCAATTTCCAGAATATTGTGAATCAGGAATTATACATGAAACATCTATTGCTTATACTCCACAACAAAATGGAGTGGTGGAAAGGAAAAATAGAACCCTTACCGAAATGGTAAATGCAAGTTGTGTAATTCTGGACTGAATACTAGTTTCTGGAGAGAAGCTTTACTTATTGCATGTTATATTCTTAGTAGAATACCTCATAAGAAAAGTAAAATTACTCCTTATGAACTTTGGACGAAAAGAAAACCAAATCATGATTATTATCGAGTTTGGGGATGTTGAGAAATTGTCCGATTACCTGAACCAAAAATAAGAAAATTGGGACAAAAGGCTATTGAGTGCATATTCTTAGGATATTCTCAACACAGCAAAGGATATAGGTTTCTAGTAGTTGAATCTAATAGCTCTATAGATGTAAATACAGTAATATAATCAAGGGATGTAGTGTTTTATGAGAATAGATTTACTTATATTCAGAATAAATCGATTCATGAAACGGTGGAGGGCAATACACCTATTAATGAAATGGTGGAGGTTAATGAACCAACTGCTGAACCTGCAGAAAACACTTATGGAAATATTGATGAAAATGGAGATTCTCTTAGGAGAAGTAAACGAAGAAGGATAGAAAAATCTTTCGGACCAGATTTCGTCACATATTTGGTTGAAGGATCTAGAAATAACATGGAGCATCAATTAATGATATGTGCAAACACAGAATCTGATCCTTTAACATATAATGAGGCAATGAAATCTCAAAATTCATCATTTTGGAAAGAAGCCATAAATGATGAAATGGATTCTATTATGGGAAATAAAACTGGTAGATTTAGCTCTTGGTACTAAACCAATAGGATATAAATGGATATTTAAGAAAAAGTTAAAAGCAGATGGCACAATCGAATAATTTAAAGCAAGATTAGTTGCCAAAGGATTCACATAGGAAGAAGGAATAGATTATTTTGATACATATGCCCCTATAGCAAGAATTTCAACTGTTAGGACTTTAGTTGTATTAGCTTCTATATATAATTTTAAAATTCATCAAATGGATGTCATGACTGTATTTCTAAATAGAGAACTTGATGAAGAGATATATATGTCTCAACTAGAAGGCTTTGTAATGCCTGGACAAGAACATAAAGTACGTAAACTTATCAAATCACTTTATGGTCTTAAACAAGCACCAAAGCAATGGCATGAAAAGTTTGATAAAACTATTGTATCTAATGGCTTTAGGATCTGTGAATCTGAAAAATGTGTTTATAGCAAGTTTCATTTAGGTATAGGTGTCATTATATGCCTTTACGTAGATGATATGCTTATTTGGAATGGATACTTCGAGTATTGAAGAAACTCAAAGATAGCTATCTTCATGCTTTGACATGAAAGATATGGGAGTTGCTGAAATTATTCTTGGAATAAGAGTCATGAAAACAAAAGATGGGTTATCAATTACCCAACCTCATTACATTGAGAAAATTATGAAAAGGTTCAATCTATTCGATTGTAAACCTATGTCTACTCTGTTTGATCCAAATATGCATTTATACACTAATACCGGAAGAGCTATAGAACAATTGGAATATGCTAGAGTTATTGGAAGTTTGATGTATGCAATGACATGCATACAACCAGATATTGCCTATGCTGTTAGCAAAATGAGTAGATATACTAGTAACCCTAGTCATATCCACTAGAATGCAATACATAGAATTTTAAAGTATTTAAAAGGTACCATAAATTATGGTATACATTACAACGATTATCCGAGTGTAATAGAAGGATACATAGATGCCAGTTAGAACATTGGAAGTGAAGATAATAAGTCAACTAGTGGATGGATATTCACTCTTGGTAGGGGAGTAATATCCTGCGCTTCAAAGAAACAAACGTGTATTGCTGATTCGACCATGGTTGCTGAGTTTATAGCACTGGCTTCTGGTAGTAAAGAAGCGGAATGGTTAAGGAATTTATTATTAGAAATTCATGTATGGTCAAAACCTATGCCACCAATGTATGTGTATTGTATAGTCAATCTACATTGTCACAAGCATATAACCAAGTTTATAATGGTAAATCTAGACATATTGGTCTAAGGCACAGTTTGGTTAGGAAAATGCTCACTGAAGGGGTAATTACCATAGATTTTGTGAGATCTAGCCAGAATTTGTTAGATCCATTTACTAAAGGACTTGCAAGGAACTTAGTGATAAAAATATCACAGGGAATGGGTTTAAAGCCTATACAATACAATCGCCAATGAAAGAAACTCAACATAATAAAGAAATTTGTTATCTTGAGTTCAAAGAGCAAAAGTACTTCATACATTTGTGGTTGGAAGCACTATAATATTTAGTCTAAAAAACTAAATTTTATCATACATTCCAAGGAAAAGTGCTTGATACTTATAATGACAAAGAGAGGATGTTCTGATTAGAACTTAATAGGTTTATAACAGGTATACTGTTGAGGTGTGTGTTATAAGGCACTTCTGATAAACCTACATATATGAATACAACGAAGGTGGTGCCGCCTTCTGCGAGATTTTGGCTTGATCTCTAAGGGCATTTCATGAAAGAAGATACAGAAACAAGGCCAATCCACGGGTCGGGAAAACATACTATCTGGAAATATGAAAATGAGTATGTGATAATCAAATCTGGTAGATCATATAGGATCGATGGTTCAATGCTTAGTCAACCACTCCATCTTGATATACTTTGATGGGTTTTCACTTTGTATAGATTCAAGTCTATAAGACATCTATACTTATGCCCAACATTTCCTGCATATAAATGACAAGAGGAATTTATTTAAAATTTGGTGGAGGATTGTTAGAGGAAATTTGAAATAAATGGAAGAAGGAAAGAACAAAAGGGAAATTTTGACTTGTCCCACATCATGAAATATAACATAGTATGCAATTATATATGTAAAAGTATGATGTGTTATATCAAAAGTAAGAGGAGGAGAGATAAGGCAAGAACATGGCCTACATTACATTGGCATGATAATATTTAAACGGTCAAAAGATGGACCTTGGGCCTTGGGGCTCTTAGGGTGTAACAACCCGGAAAATCAGAACTAATTGAATTTTTTTATTTTAGCGATTTTAATGAATTTTGATTATTTAAAATGAATTATTTTAAATAATAACGACCAAAAATTTAGTCTCGACGAAGTTAGAATGAATAAATTTATTTTAATTACATTACGAGCCTGAAATTGCGCGGCAGTTTGAAAATTCGATTTCAATTTTCAAATGAATATACAGAATTCATTATAAGTCGAAATCGGACGAAACAAGAAATATTTGAATCTAATTAACTATATCTTTCTAACGAGAGTAAGAAACTGAGATTCCACTTTATAAGTTGCAAGTTATGGCTAAATTAAAATTCAGAAAAGTCGTGAAATTTATATATATTTTAATATATATAAGGCCCTTAAAAATGGAAATTTTGCAAACGACCTCCGTTTTTCGACAAAACAACTTTTGTTGGATCCGGGACGTCAAATAATTGCTAGATTCCAAAATTCATAATTTTTGGAATTAATATGTGAGCGTGGCAAAGGAAAACGTGTTTTGAAAGTTTAAGTTAATTTGAATCGACTGAAAAATGGACGTTTTTCAAACGGTCTCCAAATTCGACGAAACTAGTTTTGTTAGGACGGTATCGTCAATACGAAGCTGGAAATAATTTTTTTGGAATTTTTAGAATCAGTATGTGGCCCCAGTAAATTAAAACGTACGTTAAAATCAAGTTTGACTATTATATTAATTTATATTTTAGATTTAACGGAAACTGGTCATAACTGTCGAATTGGCTTACGGGACATATCCCATTGCGTTCGGAATGGGGGTAATTAGTTATAAACTACAGTCGTTGGGTCTCGTTTGGGGTTCAAAAGAAATGTCAACATTTTTGGAAAATAAATTATATAAAAATTTTGGTCAACCCCCTTGTTCCCTTAGCCCCCCTTATTCTCCTTCCCGTCAGATTTAAAGGAATAAAAAGAAAAAAAAACCACGAACGATCGAACTCGACGCCCAGCCGATCGCCGGCGCCTCCGCCGTTGGCGCTGGCCTCCGACCCCCCTCCCTCCAGCGTTCGACGACGCTAGTTCTCCCCTCATCCTTGCGACGGCGGCCACGACTGCAAGCCCTAAACCCCCCAATCCCGAAACCCTAGGAACCGCCAGTCGTCCCCCTTGCCTACCACGACCGGCAAACCACCCCACTACCTCCACGACCCCCTAGTTCGACGATGATCACCCCCCTCCTCTGAAAATGCAATGTGAGTTTTTATTTAATTTTCTTATTACTTTTTTTACATGGATTATAAACTCTGATTTTTATAATATAGACTTGAGTATAAAAAATTTGATTTTTTTGTATATAATATAATAATTCATAAAGATCTGATTTTTAATGTGTACAACCTTGAGTAAAGGTTTGATTTTTATAAAGAAAAAAATTGATCTTTGTTTATATGTAAATCATATAAAGAAAGGATTTTTTTATTATATGAAAATACGATTTTTATATGTTTAGATATGAAATAAAAATATAAAGCATTTTTAATATAAAGCATTTTTAAAAGTAGAAAGATGAGATTTCTAATAGCGAAAAGATTAGATTTTTAAAAGCGAAAAGATTTGATTTTTAACAATATAAAGTTATGGTTTTTATTAAAATAAAAATATGAACTTTATTATCTATGGAGCAAAATGAAAATATGAACTTTATTTTATATGGAGTGTAACAACCCGTATTCTACGCATCTAGGATCGTAGAATATTTATTTCTTTTTCGTATGAAGTCGTATGGTCATGTAACTTTGGGAAACGACTATTGGGGTCAATTCCCATGTTCATGATTTTTGCCGAATTTTAAATGACCGTTTTGCCGCTAGTTTATCTTGTTTTGCCTATAACTTTTGATTGGTAAAGAATTTCGACCTGAAACCACTTCCATTGGATTCGGATGATGGTTTAGAATTCCGTAGAGTGGTCATAATAGTCAAACGGACTTACCGTTTAGGAGATATGGCTGAATTAAGGTTTAAAGGGTTAAAAACAGCTAATTGGACTTAACCGGGTAATTAGCAGCTAGGCCCAATGGGGGATTTCGGGATTAGAGCTATTTAGGGGCTGCTAGGGTTAGGATTTCGGTTTTTATTCACTTTTCCAGCCACCTCAAACATTTTAGAAGCTCTAACAATGGCCTCCAACATCTAAAAACACCCAAATTACCTTCTAATCACTTTCTAATCGAAGATTAAGCAAAACTACATCAAATCAAGGCAAATCAACATCAAATTTGGAACATAGTTGTTGGAATACATAGAGATTGGATCTATATCAGAGATTATTTCAGATTTAAAGTTTAATTGTGGCAAAGGTGAGTGATTTGCTTAGTTTTTCACTAATTATGGCTAATTAGAGTAATTAGCGAAGATTAGCGAAAATATAACTCAGAAAAATCTCGAAAAATTCCTAAAGTTCTAAAACATCATTTTATGCCTCTGATATGAATTTGGGTTGATTTGGACTAATTTTGTTAATCCCGGAATTTAGGGGATTAAGGGGTAATTAGTTATAATTAGCGAAATTATGCATTATAAAAATCTGGCAAAATACTTATAAATTTCGAAATATTATTTTAGACCTCTGTTAAAAAATTTGGCTAATTTGGTTAAGTTTTACTAATCCTATCGTTAGTTGTTCTTAAACATGCTTAAGGGGGAAATATGGGTTTTTGGGTATGTTTGATCTATTTTACATGCTATGATTGTTGTTTTGCTGTTTGTGGATGTTGCTACATGTTCTATGATTGTATGGTATGCTTTGTGATTGATTAGAAAAGTTAGATTGGTCAGAAACGCCGTCGAATGGCGTAAAACAATCGCTGGAAAGAAGTGCAGGAAATCATACAGGACCGGATCGGATCGCATGAAGGGAGTCACGAACCGACCCGATCGCATGCCGTCTCCACAAGTCAACCACACTTCATGAACTGCTCCACTTTGAAGACCACGAAACAGAAGACCACGACTCGATCCGGTGAAGGGATCACGACCCGAACCAGTGGGGAACTCACGAATCGCCACGCCCTGATGGAGGATCACGATCCAGAGAAGGAGCTTGTCACGGGTCGACCTGGAGGGGAGTACACGATCCAAAGCCGATGATGACCACAAGCTGGTGACTGCGATCCGCGAACCGATGGAGGAGAAGCACGATTCGAACCGAGAGGTTGATGTCGGCGACCTGAAGCAAAGTGAAGAAAAGAAATGAAGACCGATCCGGATGGAGAAAATGATGACCAAAACCCGAGATGCAAAGGTAGTCCAAACGGAAGTTAGAGCTCAGGATCCAGATGGGAACCAATGAGTTCACTTCATGATTGGGCTTTGCTGCGGGACGTGTGCAAAGGGGTTCTCGATGTCTATAGCTTTGACTCACCACTGAAAGACGGATTATTGGCTGTGTTATCAGTGCAGTGGAGCCGTCATGACTCCATGGGGCAGAGTGATCATAGCAAAGTATTGGGTGATCAAAGCAGTGGATATCGTATGCTTTATGCACTGAGTGAGAGATGTGAGGATGGTTGCTATGCTTGATTGTTTGACATCACCATGACATACACACCCCTCCCCCGTATCTTTACACCTTATGTTTAGTGGCACCTTAGAGTATTGTACAGTATGTAGTGCTAACAATTTGATTGCAGGTCCAGGTTCAGGTATGATTAGATTATACCCATTATTGTTCTGTTTTGTTTAGCTGCTTATCGCTCACACCAGACTTTTGTCTGACCCAGAGTTTTATGTCTCTTCTTATTACTCTGGGTGCTCACACGAGCAGACTAGAGACAAGTTAGGTGGTATGCACGAGTAGCTGATCCGGAGACGAGCAGGAGGCTTCCACGTATGATACTTATAGATATTCTCCCTGTGTTGTTGAAGATCACTGCTTGGGCATTAGTGGTGTATCTTCTGTTTTAGCTTTTTTTGCTTTAGAGATAGTTTTAAAGTTGTAATAAGCTGCATTTGGATTTCCGCTACTCTGATGATGATGTTGAGACTGGTTTTAGTTTTTCGCTTATGCACTGTCTCGCCTGTTTTATGTCAAAGTTATATTATTATTATATTTTATTTCATGCGCTGTGAGACATTCTATAGGTTCTTTGTAAGTTTTTCTCTTCTTTCCTTTCTTTAGCGACCGTCCCGTGCTAGTTGGACATGTGTACAGCGCACTATCGGGGGAAATGTCGGCCGGTGCGGGGCGGGTCGTTACATTTGGTATCAAAGCTCTAGGTTGCATAGTTAACCTAGGGAAGTCATCAGGGAGATATATTATACGTATATGAGAGCGCGTATTTGTGATTATTTTGATTTTTCAAAACTGGTTTTCAAAGTTATGTAGATATATATATATACTATTAGTATATAAGGAAGTAGTCGCACTGCACTGGCACCACTGAAGAGATAGTTAACCGTTTCTCTTTACAGAAAAGACGATGAGCCAAAACTGGAGGAATACGGGGCCAAGGGCTAATGATAGGAACGCCCCTGATATGAGGACGATGTTCACTGATTTTATGAGGGAGATGCTTAGGGATGTTCAGAGAGCAGCTCCCAATGCTGTTCATGGTGGTGGTGCAGAGGTGCAAGCGCCTAGGACCGATTTCGCCAGGCTAAATAAGGATTATACTAGTCTTGGTGGTAAGCTGTTCCACGGAACAGAGTCCGCTACAGATGTTCAGGATTGTCTTGATAGTTGTGAGCGCATCTTTGAAGACTTGGTGATCGAGGATGCAATGAAGAGGAAGCTAGCATCACGTCAGCTACAAGGACGAGCTATGAATTGGTGGAATGCTATTAAGGCAGCTACTCCTGAGGATCAAGTTACTTGGGATCAGTTTAAGACTCGCTTTTGTGATAAGTTTATTCCAGCTGCTCATAAATTAGAATTGTTTAGGAAGTTCTTGGAGCTTAAGCAGAATGGTAGGGCAGTTTCGAAGTATGTTGCTGAATTCGATACCATATCGAAATATGGATTATCCCTTATAGATACAGCCGAGAAGAAGAACGAGAAGTTCATAACTGGTTTAGATGGGTACTTGGGGGAAAGGCTTATAAACCACATCGATGAGACGTTTGAATCGATTGTGGGAAAGGCGTTAAGGTCAGAGAGTCTTTACCCTAAGCCAAAGACTGAGATTGCTATCGCATCTGCAGAGGAACCGAAGCCGCAAGCAGGCGGTGGAGGCAAGAATAATTCCCAGAATAAGAGGAAACAAGATCAAACCATGGATAGTCAGAGTAAGAAGAATAAGAAAGATGGCGAGTGCTTTAGTTGCAGCAAGAAGGGCCACTATGCAAGAGATTGTCGAGAAAGGCCTGGGGAAACGAAGTGCTTTAATTGCGACCAGGAGGGACATCACAAGAATGAATGTCCACAACCTCCTAGGGAGAAGCAGATCGTGAAAGCATATGCTATCAACGCTATTCCTTCTTCGTCGAATGCCCCAACTACGGCGCAGAAGGAAAAAGGTGTCATTATTCAAGGTATGCTTTCTATTTAAGATATCCATGTTCTAGATTTGTTTGATAACGGGACTTCCCATTCCTTCGTATCTAGTGACCTGGTAGATAGGTTAGAATTGGAACCCGAGATAGTCGATAGACCTTTAGTAGTGACAAGCCTGATAGGTGGTTTTACTAACCTTAATATGACTTGTTATAATTTGGTCTTATCGTGTCATGGATGTATGTTTGTTGTGATTGCTTTATTTCGAGCTTTACTAGGTTTGGCTTGATTTTGGGAGCTGATTGACTCTAAAGGTTTAGAGTGGTAGTAGATTTTGAAGAGTCTTTGACGACCATTAGAGTTGATAATGGACGAGAGCTGGTATTGGATCGCCTACCTTGTGATGCAGATGATAATGAGAGTTAGAGAAGCAAATGTACATTGGATGTACAGTAGTTTGGTCGGGACTTGGTCATGCGATCGATGATAGTTTCAAGCAAGATTGGCAAGGATAGCCAGAGTCAGTTATGGATGCTTGAGTGTGTGGATGTTTTGCTCATATCATCTCACGTATATTTTCCGAAATCGGAGGAGATGTTCCTTGGGTGCTTGTCTGATATTGGTTTAGGCCTTTGGGGCTTGTGCTCGGGGAATGTCGAGGTCGACTAGGATGGTTTGTGTGGGAGATAAGTAGTTGTTGTGATTTTCATTGGATGATATGTTGGTTTGCTTGAGGAGTGATGGGCAGCTGTGACATTGTCAGGCTATTCGATGGTATGGACTGCCCAAGTTAGACTCGATAGGGTTATGAGATGACTCAAGTGGGACTCGAGATAGATGCAAAATAATGGATTGTTTAGGATCCTATGTTGACGTTATTTCTGAAGGAATAGGATGTGTTCGATGATCATGGAAGATGCAACGAAGGTTAGGACGATTCAAGTTGGACTTGAACTCGTAAAAGAAAATAGGTGTTCGTTGGTCTTGGAGCTGCAACGAATAGGGAGACGACTCACGTTGGACTAGAGTTTATATGTAATAGATACTCAAAACTGGGTCTGAGTTTATGGGTAATAGATTGACTCGAGTTGGACTCGAGAAGGCTGCAAGGAATTGGATTGGCTCGGGTTGGACTCGAGAGGGCAGCAAGGTAATGGATAGACTTGGGTGGGACTCGAGTGTTTCAGGCGGACTAAAAGCAGGGGTATCTGGGGACGCCCGTTACCTTGGATCCGTTGGACGTGATCTAGTTATCCTTGGAGGATAAACGTGCGTTGGACGTACGGTAGTCCGTTTGGAGGCTGGGCTTCCATTAGTTATTGATGTTGGTTGGACAAGACATACAAGTATCAATGTAT
Source organism: Allium sativum (assembly GCA_030737875.1). Taxonomy (NCBI): domain Eukaryota; kingdom Viridiplantae; phylum Streptophyta; class Magnoliopsida; order Asparagales; family Amaryllidaceae; genus Allium; species Allium sativum. Next base: position 11,150,674 of record CM060920.1, read on the forward strand.
TCACGGCTTTAGCAGGTGATAGATAGGATTTGTTTGATAGATGCTATGGTTGCTATGTTTGTTCCTACCTTTCTTCTCTTGAGTAGACTATCACCTGTAGGATCCTGGTGAATGAAATTAGGATAAGTTTGTTGATCATGGTGATATGACGGGCATAAGATACTTTACGTTAGACTTGAAGTATGTTTGGGCATTGTGGAGCATTCGTTGATCTCGGAGATTCAGCGGATATAGGAGCTTCAAGTTGGACTTGGACTCATAGGTAGAGTACCTAGATTCATTGGATGAGTCTAGTTCACCTTTGGAAGGTGAATGTACGTTGGACGTGCAGTACAGATATGGGTAGGGTACCAAGATTCATTAGATGGATCTAGTTCACCTTTAGAAGGTGGATGTACGTTAGACGTACAGTACGGGTATAGGTGCAGTGCCTAGGGTCATTGGATGGATCTAGTTTGCCTCTAGGAGGTGAATATACTGTTTGCGAACAAATTATACAATTATAAACAACTGTAAAATTCGTTCGTCTTTCCTAAACAACAAGGATCGTTGTAGAGGGTGTCGAACTCTGGGACCAAAAATATTTTAATTAATAAATCCAATCAAGTTATCCCTAACTTTTGATTAGTTTAAAACAAAGAAAATAGCAAAATTAAATAAAAAAAAGAGTTTTAACAATAAGTGAAAGCAATTAGGGGATAATGACATAGATCAGATTCATAATCATCAATAGCCAAAAGATTAACCAAATCTAATACATGTTTCTGTCACAAACATGAATCGACGATAATAGGTTTTTAGAAACAAATATGTAAATAACGACAAGCATAGCCTATGCAGGAGCTCAGCTCTACAACCATAGACTATCAGGACAGATTCACTAATTAATTTCTAAAACCCTAAAATTAGATCTAGATCTGATAAACATTAGATCGAACACGAATATATCCTGTGAAGGAGCATAGCTCTTAAACGACACAAAATATGAAGGTTCAGATCTAACCCTTAATTCAGATCCAGATCTACATGTATACAGTCCTCATTTTTTGGCTATGTGATTCATATAGAATCATACTATCAGCGTCATCACCCCCTAATCAAAGGTTATTAGCTAGACATAGCTAAAGAAGAAGAAAATAAAAAGAAAATAACAGACATGAACATAAATAAAATGCAAATAAAAACTAAATAGAAGAGAGAAAGAAGAGTTTTATTCCAAGCAGAGGATTACAGAATAAAACTAAGTGTGTTTTACAATGAATGAGATACAAGGTATTTATAGCTGATATGACAAAGGCTAGCTAGCTAATTACATAATGTGGGACTAAAGAAATAACCCAAATAACACATAAGCCAGTGTGAACGCAACATGAGTAAGAGGCCTTCCTAATGAGCTAATGTGAATGCAGTTTGAGTCTTTATTGAGCCAAATCTTCTTAACTGAAATATAATTGCAACCGTTCTTCAAGCTTTAGACTCTTCAAGCTTTAGCAATTTTAAACTTCACTCTTTTTAAGCAAATTCTTCATGCTTTATCCATCAAATGCTCTAAATCGTGCTTCTTGTCAACAATCTGAAAATACAGCTATAAATACAAAGTATCAATTATTTTAAAGGGAAAATAAGATAAATAAGCGGATAAAATATACACATTTACGTGTATATCAAATACCCCCACACTTATCTTTTTATTCGTCCTCGAATAAACTAAACTAAGATATGTCACACTTTCGTAGGAAACACGATTGCATTTAGCGTATGCAACAAGCCATTAAACCTCTGGGTGTCCCCAGTAGGACGAGTGTTGTCTCGTGAGGGTTTTCAGCGGATACTACCCACAAAATCCAATGCGTCTTATGTACGCGGATTAATCAAACAATATATTTAAGGTCTTTCACATTCCAAGGATTTCACCTAACTTCAATAATAACGGTTTAGCCCCAAATTGTCCATCCCATAATTAGTGCAAAAATGAACAAAATTTTTCAAGCTGAATCGTAATTCCTTGATAACACTGTAATTGTCTTGAAGGTTAAGAGCGTGGTGTCAACCAAAGTTCTACACATCGACAATGTGCACCCAATCATTTATTCAACCTTTTTTTTTTTTTTTTGAATAATTTTGCACCAATGTAACTGTAATGTATTGGATATGAGTTATGCATAGATGAAGGAAAATTTTGTAAGTTCTAAAAATATTCTAGATAAGAGGGCAAGTGTATTAGTTGAACTTCAGATTACAAAAAATAAAGTAATACTAAGGCACATATGAACATTTTTATTTCCTTTCATCTTGTCTACTACAATCCTCACTTCCAAGTACAGTAGAATGGATGTGGATGGAACGGAATTGAATGCTTTTATAGTCAAGAATGATGAATGACTATTTTATTCAGAGAGACTCTCTCTTTATTTCATTTTTTTTCTATTCTTTTTTTTTCTTCTTTTTTTTTTCTTTCTTTTTTTTTCTTTTTTTTTTCTTTTTCTTTTGCATGATGAATGGAGATGGAATGATGACGTACATTATTTCATTTGATTCCCCCTCTACTACCATCACTTCATGAAAGGAAAGTTTTGTGCCCTAGTTACTCTACTTCTATAATCTTAATTCAACACACAAGTCTGGATTGATGTTATACAAAAAGCTGAAAGGAATGATAAGCAAAGTTTCGTAAGATAGATAACCCATATAAAATAAAATGTGGTATATGGTTATCCTACCTTAAAACAAGTACGGAGTGGGTGGTGTAATATTGGTATAAAAAGTGATGTTTTTGACCTTTAAACAAAGGTTCTTGAGTATACCAATATAAGATAAACTTGTCGAAACATGGATGTAAATCGACTAAAACTTGGGTTTGAATAATGTGGGGTATCGAAGAAGAATGCTACAATGAGTCATTTCTCCTTAATTGGGCCAAGTGGATTTTAGAACTTACGATTTTGAAAATTTGAGTGGAAAAGAAAATATTATGCATGAAAACGAACTCAGAAAATCCAACAAATGTAGGTGCAAAATCATTTTTATTTCTTGATTTTTTTTTTTTGATTATTTTTACTTGCACATTCTAACACGTATAACAAGGGTTGACACGCTTACTCCAGAACACGACTAACGTCTGCACAGTCTCAAGCTAGCATCTTAAAAAGACACATTACGACTCAATGAATAAATAATGTTCATTCCCATCACCCAAAAATTCAACTTATCAAACAAGAACCAAGGTGTTATTTATGAATTTAAGTTAATCCTTGTTCAATGAATGACCTACTTCATAAAATTTGATTGCTGATGTAATGTAAATCCCCCCCACACTCGAGTGTGACTGTGTCCTCACAGTCTTAATCAGACATATCTTAGTGAAAGGGAAAAACAAATATGAGAATATTTACATATGTACAAAAGAGGGTTAGTGCGTCTTACCGAATGTAATGTGGCTCATGGAGGACCATGAGCTCTTCCTCTTGGTTGGGTATTGGTTCCAAGTAAGGTTTAAGGCGTTGACCATTGACCTTAAAGGATGATCCATCAGTTGGATTCTCAATTTCTACCGCACCATACGGAAAAACAGTCCGTACAGTGTAAGGTCCTGTCCATCTAGATTTTAGCTTACCCGGAAATAGATGCAGTTTTGAGTCATACAACAGAACTTTTTGACCTGGCATGAAAGTTTTACGTAAAATAGATTTATCATGAAAAACTTTTGTCTTGTCCTTGTAAATTCGTTCATTTTCATAGGCATCATTTCGAATTTCATCAAGTTCATTAAGTTGAAGCTTCCTATGTTCTCCTGCTTGCTCTAAATCAAGATTCAAAGTTTTTATTGCCCATAACGCCCTATGTTCTAGTTCAACTGGCAAGTGACATGGCTTACCAAAAATCAACCGATAAGGGGACATACCTAAGTTTGTTTTAAAAGCAGTGCGGTAAGCCCAAAGAGCGTCGGTTAACTTTTGGGACCAATCTTTACGATTTCGATTCACAGTTTTCTCAAGGATTTGTTTAATCTGCCTATTCGATACTTCAACCTGCCCACAAGTTTGAGGGTGATAAGGAGTGGATAACTTGTGGGTTATCGAATACTTTCTCATGAGAGCTTCAAAAGAACGATTACAGAAGTGTGTACCATTATCACTGATTATTGTGCGAGGTGTGCCAAACCTAGAAAAGATGTTTTCTTTCAAGAAGCGCACAACAACCTTGTTATCGTTTGTTTTGCATGGTACAGCTTCGACCCATTTGGAAACATAATCAACAGCTAAGAGAATGTAAAGGTTCCCAAAAGAATTAGGGAAGGGTCCCATGAAGTCTATACCCCACACATCAAAAATTTCGACCTCTAGAATGGGGTTTAGGGGCATCATATTCCGTTTAGAAATTTTCCCTAAGAATTGACATCGATCACAAGTTTTGCAAAATTCGTACGCGTCTTTGAAAAGGGTGGGCCAGTAGAAACCCGATTGGAGAACCTTTTCGGCTGTCTTTTTGGGACCGAAGTGACCACCGCATGCTTGGTCATGACAGAAAGAGAGGACACTGTGAATTTCAGTGTCAGGAACACATCTTCGAATGATTTGATCGGGACAATACTTGAAAAGATAGGGGTCATCCCAATAAAAATGTTTCACTTGGGAAAAGAATTTGTGTTTATCCTGCTTAGACCAAAAAGAAGGGGTCTGCTTAGTGACTAAGTAGTTGACAATGTCAGCAAACCAAGGATCAGTGGATAGAGAAAATAGTTGTTCATCAGGGAAATTCTCGTTGATTGGAAGAGAAGAAGAGGGGGCATTTGGAAGACGAGACAAGTGGTCCGCAATAACGTTGTCAGATCCTTTTTTATCCTTAATGGTAAGGTCAAATTCTTGAAGTAGAAGGATCCAATGAATGAGACGGGCCTTAGCATCCTTTTTAGAGAAAAGATACCTGAGTGCGGAATGATCGGTATAAACCGTGATGTGTGAGCCAACTAGATAAGGCCTGAATTTTTCTAGAGCGAAAACAACTGCCAAAAGTTCTTTTTCAGTGGTCGTATAATTAATTTGGGCATCGTTCAAAGTCTTACTCGCATAGTAAATGACGTGAAGAATCTTATCGATACGTTGTCCTAGGACAGCACCAACAGCGAAATTCGAGGCGTCACACATGATTTCAAAAGGCAGCTTCCAGTTGGGAGAGCAGATGATCGGAGCAGAGACAAGTTCATTTTTAAGATGCTCAAAAGATGAAATGCAATCAGAATTGAAGTCGAAAGGAACATCCTTACCAAGAAGATTGGTTAAAGGTCGAGTGATTTTGCTGAAATCTTTTATAAAGCGACGGTAAAAACCAGCATGACCTAAAAAGGACCGGATGTCCTTAACTGATTTGGGAATGGGAAGATTTAAAATAACTTCGATTTTGGCTTTGTCTACTTCAATTCCTTTGTTAGAGATGACATGTCCTAGGACAATGCCATGTTTGACCATGAAGTGACACTTTTCCCAATTAAGCGTTAAGTGTTTATCTTTACAGCGATTAAGAACAAGATCGAGATGATGTAAACACTCAGAGTAAGAATCACCAAATATGGAAAAATCATCCATGAACACTTCCAAAAATCGCTCGATCATATCAGAAAAAATGCTAATCATGCACCTCTGAAAGGTTGCAGGTGCATTACAGAGACCAAAAGGCATACGTCGGTACGCAAATGTACCAAACGGACAAGTGAAAGTGGTTTTCTCTTGGTCCTCGGGAGCGATAGGGATTTGATTATAGCCCGAGTACCCATCAAGGAAATAGTAGTACTCATGACCAGCTAGTCGTTCTAACATTTGATCGATAAATGGCAGAGGGAAATGATCCTTACGTGTTGCCGCGTTAAGTTTCCTATAGTCAATGCAAACACGCCAACCGGTCTGGGTGTGGGTCGGGATAAGCTCGTTAGCTTCATTTTGGATCACGGTAATCCCTGATTTCTTAGGTACGACATGAATCGGACTAACCCATTGACTATCAGAAATCGGGTAGATGATTCCATTGTCAAGGCATTTAAGGATTTCAGCACGAACTGCTTCTTTCATGATAGGGTTTAGTCGACGTTGGGGATCACGAGTGGGTTTGGCATCATCTATAAGGTGGATTCGGTGTTGGACTATCGAAGGACTAATCCCCTTAATATCAGCCATGGACCAACCAATTGCCTCCTTATTTTTCTTAAGAATGGGAAGGAGCAATTGTTCCTGCTCTAAAGTAAGGTCAGAAGCGTTGATGACAGGAAAAGTTTCATTGTCTCCTAAGTAAGTGTACTTAAGATGACTGGGCAACACTTTGAGTTCAGATTTTGGGGACAACTCAACCGAAGAAATTGGTTGAGGGATAGACTCAATTGTGAGTGGCTCGACAGGAATCGAATCAAAGACATTTTCGGGAGTATCTTGAAACAAAGTTTCGTAATCTGATTCAATTTCGTTATTCAGATGGTCAAGCTCAGATTCATTATCGTGGACAGCATGGATTTCAGAAAACTGGTCCACATAAGAGTTAGGAGAGTTTTCAGTTCTGAAGATGTTTAGCTCGACAGTCATGTTACCAAAAGAAAGTTTCATAGACCCATTTCTACAGTTGATGAGAGCATTAGAGGTTGCTAAGAAGGGTCGTCCTAGAATCAAAGGGATTTGGTTTGCAGGATTGCTAACCTGTTGAGTTTCTAAGACAATAAAATCAACTGGAAAGATGAATTCGCCAATTTTGATCAACACATCCTCGATTTCGCCCACAGGTTTCTTAATTGAACGGTCAGCAAGCTGAAGGGTAACCTTGGTGGGTTTCAATTCTCCTAGCCCTAATTGGCGATGGACGGAATATGGAAGCAAGTTAACACTAGCACCTAAGTCTAGCAGGCATCTATCGATTTTCTTGTCCCCGATAGTACATGATATTGTGGGGCAGCCAGGATCTTTGTATTTCACTGGCATTGATTGGGACAAGACTTCGCTTAGAGTTGCCGCTAGAAACACTTTCTTAGGTACATGTGTATGACGTTTTTGAGTGCACATATCTTTTAGAAATTTTGCGTATTGTGGAACTTGTTGTATAATATCTAAAAGAGGAATGTTCACTTTAACTTGCTTAAATATTTCAAGGATTTTTTCTAGCTGATCCGTCTTTTTCCTAGGTCGGAGTCTATGAGGAAATGGAGCAGACAACTCAGTAGGTTGGGCTACTTGAGTTTGAGGATGGTCCTTGTCAGAAATTGGCTCAATGTTTTGATCTGAGTTGGTTGAATTTTCGATAGGGTTTGGAAGATTGTCCGGTAAAGCATTTGGGTTGACCACATGGTTGTCAATCTTTTTGCCGGATCTAAGAGTCGTGACCGCATTCAAGTGACTCACGTTTGAATCTTGAATAATGTGAATTTGGTTGGAGTTAGGATTTTGACGGTTGGGGTTTGGAATGGGTTGACTCGGGAAAGTGCGTCTTTCCCGTTCGCTTACGGAAGTGGCTAACTGACTCATTTGCATTTCAAGTTTAGCGATCGATTGACTCGTGTTTTGCATGTGCGACGTCAATAAATTTTGAAGATTGGTATTTGATTGGAGATTTTGGGTCGTCGCTTTAGTCAATTCTTCGAGAGTTTTCTCAAGTGATGTCAATCGTTTATCATCTTGGGGAATAAAAGATTGTTGCGCTTGATTTTGAGACGGTGGCACAGGGTTTTGGAATTGAGTTTGTTGAAAGGGAGGTTTCGAAGGATTATTCGAAAATGATTGAAAAGGAGGTCGAACCACATTCGAATTTGCATTGTTTTGGGTCCAAGAGAAGTTAGGATGGTTTCTCCAACCTGGATTGTATGTTGGGGAGAATGGGTCGTTCCTAACTTTGTTAAATGCGTTGAGTTGTTCCAATGAATGTGGGCATTGATCGGCTATGTGGTTAGGATCGTTACATTTGTAACATGAGGTCTGAGATGCTTGAGCTTGATTTATTTGCGTTGATGAAAGGACATTATCGAATTTGGATATCATCGCGTCTATTTTTGCTTCCAAGGCTACTGATGATCCTACCGAATGAGCGTTGGTTCGGGAATAAATCGATTTCTCGTTAGATCTTTCCCATTGAGCTGATTTTTCGGCCAAATTTTCGAGAAATTGCCAAGCGGCATTATGATCTTGGGCTAGAAAATTTCCTTGGCACATTGATTCGAGCATGGTTCGAGAGTTATTTTCAAGTCCATCGTATAAAATTTGACAAAGATTCCATTTTTCGAAATTGTGATGTGGACATTTGAATAGAAGCTCTTTAAATCTTTCAAAATATTTTGCAAAGGATTCACCCCCAAATTGACGAAAATTGACGATTTCATTTCGAATTTTGGATGTTTTTTCTAGAGGGTAAAATTTCTTTAGAAAAATGTTCACAAATTCACCCCACGTTCCAATCGTATTTGAAGGCAGACTATACAACCATTTCTCAGCATAATCGGTAAGTGCAAATGGAATTAACCTAAGTTTGATTCCATCATCACTTAATTGTTGAAATTTCATGGTTGCACAAACTTGTTCAAATTTGGTCAAGAAGATATAAGGATCATCACATTCTAAATTGCCGAACTTTGGAAGAGTATTTATGTGATTCGAATGAATTTCAAAGTGGTTACCCGTTGGGGCGGGCAATATGATGCAAGAAGGAATAGAAACCCGATCGGGGAAGTATCTATCCATAAGAGATCGAGGGGGATTTTCTTCAGCCATTGTTAAAGAAATGTTTGTTCGAACTAAACGATTATCCGAAGGATCACGAGTCCAATGACGCATGCACTAGCGAGAAGAATAAGGGAAAAGAAAAGAAAAAAAAACAAATTTGAGAAGCGAATTTTTTTTTTTTTTTAGAGAAAAAGAATTAGTCACAAAAGAATTTTTTTTTTAAATGAACCTAATGCAATTTACAATTTCTAGAATTATATAATGACGGTTTGATTTATTTCAACAAAAGATTTCTCAGCCAGTTAACGGACAGGAGTTATCGGTGCACCAGGAATCACCCTAGCAATGCAGCCGAAGGTTTAAGTACCTTCAGAGGAACAACTGATATAATATTTACGAATCACCGTAATATTTATAAACAGTTATTACTCTGCCGTAGTCTAGACACCGAGAAATAGTCCGTTAGAACTAAACCAAATTGTCAATATATAATGAAGTCCTTAGAAAATAAAAACAAAACTACGATGAATGCGGATTTTTTTTTTTTAATCAGTCGCAGAACAGGCACTTGCAAAAATAAAAAAAAAGAAATTTTACAAGCAAGCCGATGCCCTGTAGAAGATTTTTACAAGCAATGTCTATATTATTTTTTTATTTGCAGCAGCAGGTCCTGTAAAGTTAGAAAATACTCACCTTGATCGGCAGTCCGTCCAGTGCACTTGATTCGCGCTAGCGCGTTCACACCCCACTTGGTGTGCAATCGCTCGACGCGTTTTGAATTCTGCTATTTGCAAATTGCTTGACCGCTGAATTTCTTGATGGATGCTTGAACTCTCCTTCACTTTTGCCTTTTCTTTGCTTTTGAGATTTCTTGAATTCCCGTTTGTTTTTTTTTTAAGAGTAAAAAGAATTAAAATAAACTGAAACTGAAAAAAAAAAATTGAAAACAAAACAAAACTACCAACCCTAATTAACCAAAAGAAAAACAAATGCTCTTTTTATTTTTATTTTTACAAGAAGAAAGAAAATGAAACTAAAACTAAAACAAAAGAGAATCAAGACCAATTCAAAATTGTTAAAAAAAAGAGATGTTTTTTTTTTAAATAAGAGAAGAAGAGTTTTTGTATTAAACAAAAATGGAACCCACACAAAATTCACAATAGTCTACTTGAATGCAACAGGGCCCAGCAATTGAAGCCCACGACAAGCCCTATAAAAAACAAAATTTACCGACCCAATTCACAAAATCCACCGCCTCAGTCTCTCCCTTTTTCTCTTTTCTTTCTGAAGATCAAACCCGAAAAAAATCAATTCGAAATCACGTTGGGTTTTTATTGCTCTAATTGCATCTAAGGTTATCGAAATCAAAGGCGAGTCGCTGATGCTTTGATTATGGTAGGAGCTAGTGATTTTTCTATTTGAATCTGTGAGTTGCCAGTGCTATGGAGGCAGTAGCTCGAGCTGATTTCAGTTCGATTGGGTGGACTGGCCGAGGGTTGTTCGAGCTGGGGCTTCCCGGTTCTTTGAATCGGAGTCAGGTGTTTCAATTGGGTATGTGGTGATTTTAGAAAAGATGATGATGGGCGTGGATTGGAGTTCGCAGAAGGTTGTGTAGATGGGAGTTTTATGAATTGCGAATTGGTGGAGGAGACGTTGATGGTAGGAGTTTGTCGGACAGATAATGAAGGGTCAGTGGAGAGTTGCTTTTGGTGAAAGTGCGTTTTTTGTTGTCTGCGTGTATGGTTTGGCAGATTTGGTTATTGGTACAGGACAATTTGATGAGGGATGGTGAAGACTGAGTTTAGGAAGACTGTCTCGGAGAATGGTTTGATGGTGTGACGAGTGGAGGTTAAAAGGGAGATTTGGATTTGGCTTGCAAGTAGACAGTGGTAAGAAGGTGGAGTTTGGGGTAATCAAACAGGGAATCGGATTGGCAGGTGAACTTGTATTGGCGTTGAGTTTTGTAGAAGTTGTGCTGTATGGGTTTTTTGGAAGGGATGTGGACGTGAATCTGGGGGGTGAAGGTATGTTGTTGTTTTGGTGAAGGGCTGGTTGTATTGGATTGGGAAGGTGATGACAGACTGTGATGGTTTTGAGGGTGATCTTCGCTATTCGAAGGATGTCGGTGAGTGTTGTGACCGTAGTGGTAGAGTGCGTTGAGGTGTAAGTTTTTTTGGAGGGCTTGTAGTGCAGGGTTTAGAAACAGCAGTGTCACTGTTTGGACGATCCGAAGTAATGGTGCGGATGTGGATGTGTGGTGCTTCAAGTAGTTTGTAGTGAGATGTAGAAGATGGTTTGATTGCCTTGGAGCAGTTGAATTGGGGTAGGGTGGTTGATAATTTGAAGGATAGAATTGATGGTCGGGAAAAGTTGGGGTGAACGTGGATTAAGATTGGAAGTGGTATGAACTGGTTAGGGGGATTTGAATGGTTAGGGAAGAAAATGGTTCGGTACTTGTTGGTAGCAGAATGTCTTGGCTTGTGTTCAGGTTAGTGGGTGGTTTTGAAGGTATGGAGGTGGCTGTTTGTGGAAACTGGGATGAAGGAAGTGGTGATTTGGTGATGGACGGGAGAAAACAGCAAGAAGGAGACTAAAAGCAGATGAGAAAGAAAGGAAATCAGAGAAAGATCTTTTTTTTTTATTGTTATAGATAGAAGGAAATAAAGAATGTGTAGAAGAAAAATCGGCAAGAAGTAAATGACAGATAGAGAAAGAAATGGAAAGAAATTGAAAACAAAATCTGACAAACAATATTTTTTTCTCTTATTTGGTAGATTACGGTATCACAGGTCAAATACCAAATCAACTAATGAGAGATTTTTTTTTTCTATCTATACTAGAAAACAAAAAGAAATAAAAATATTTTTGTGTTTTTTTTAATTAAAAAAATTAACCCGAAGGATCTACAAATTTAAAATTATTTTGGTCCCCGGCAACGGCGCCAAAATTTGTTTGCGAACAAATTATACAATTATAAACAACTGTAAAATTCGTTCGTCTTTCCTAAACAACAAGGATCGTTGTAGAGGGTGTCGAACTCTGGGACCAAAAATATTTTAATTAATAAATCCAATCAAGTTATCCCTAACTTTTGATTGGTTGAAAACAAAGAAAATAGCAAAATTAAATAAAAAAAAGAGTTTTAACAATAAGTGAAAGCAATTAGGGGATAATGACATAGATCAGATTCATAATCATCAATAGCCAAAAGATTAACCAAATCTAATACATGTTTCTGTCACAAACATGAATCAACGATAATAGGTTTTTAGAAACAAATATGTAAATAACGACAAGCATAGCCTATGCAGGAGCTCAGCTCTACAGCCATAGACTATCAGGACAGATTCACTAATTAATTTCTAAAACCCTAAAATTAGATCTAGATCTGATAAACATTAGATCGAACACGAATAATCCTGTGAAGGAGCATAGCTCTTAAACGACACAAAATATGAAGGTTCAGATCTAACCCTTAATTCAGATCCAGATCTACATGTATACAGTCCTCATTTTTTGGCTATGTGATTCATATAGAATCATACTATCAGCGTCATCACCCCCTAATCAAAGGGGTTTAGCTAGACATAGCTAAAGAAGAAGAAAATAAAAAGAAAATAACAGACATGAACATAAATAAAATGCAAATAAAAACTAAATAGAAGAGAGAAAGAAGAGTTTTATTCCAAGCATAGGATTACAGAATAAAACTAAATGTGTTTTACAATGAATGAGATACAAGGTATTTATAGCTGATATGACAAAGGCTAGCTAGCTAATTACATAATGTGGGACTAAAGAAATAACCCAAATAACACATAAGCCAGTGTGAACGCAACATGAGTAAGAGGCCTTCCTAATGAGCTAATGTGAATGCAGTTTGAGTCTTTATTGAGCCAAATCTTCTTAACTGAAATATAATTGCAACCGTTCTTCAAGCTTTAGACTCTTCAAGCTTTAGCAATTTTAAACTTCACTCTTTTTAAGCAAATTCTTCATGCTTTATCCATCAAATGCTCTAAATCGTGCTTCTTGTCAACAATCTGAAAATACAGCTATAAATACAAAGTATCAATTATTTTAAAGGGAAAATAAGATAAATAAGCGGATAAAATATACACATTTACGTGTATATCATATACGTTGGACGTGCAGTGCGAATGTAGGCAAGGTTCGGGTTAGACTCGAAAGGATATTTGGAATGTAGTTGGTAATTTAACATATAGGGTTGGACTACCTAAGAAGATGACAGTATGGATGGATGCCGTAGTACCGGACTAGGTGCGGTAGCTGATGCGTTAGGTAGGAGACATGCCAATTTAAAGGCTATGTTTCTACAATGGAAGCAACTAGAGTATATCATGGGGTATGACTTCAAACCTAAGTGTGAATTGGATTCAGAAATGCTAGTAAGCTTGACGATTAGATCGATCTGCATTGAGTGGAATGGTTCCATTTAGAGGAACGATCCTAACCTATTGGAAATCGCTTCTAGGTAAGAGAAGGGAATCGACGGCGAGAGAACGACTGTACTTGGGAAGTAAAGGATGACATAAGAAAGTCGTATCTCAAGCTCTTTATCCCATAAGATCTTAGCGGCAATGATTCTTCCTTTGTTAGTAAACCGCATGCTAGGATTGGCTTATTGTGCTTGTTATGTATGTTTGATTGTTGCAAATGATTGATAGGCATGCGGAATCCTTTTGTATGTTTTGGATTAAGGAATTTCGGGGGCGAAAAATCTTAAGGGGGGAAGAATGTAACAACCCGTATTCTACGCATCTAGGGTCGTAAAATATTTATTTCTTTTTCGTATGAAGTCGTATGGTCATGTAACTTTGGGGAACGACTATTGGGGTCATTTCCCATGTTCATGATTTTTGCCGAAATTTAAATGACCGTTTTGCCCCTAGTTTATCTTGTTTTGCCTATAACTTTTGATTGGTAAAGAATTTCGACCTGAAACCACTTCAATTGGATTCGGATGATGGTTTAGAATTCCGTAGAGTGGTCATAATAGTCAAACGGACTTACCGTTTAGGAGATATGGCTGAATTAAGGTTTAGAGGGTTAAAAACAGCTAATTGGGCTTAACCAACTAATTAGCAGCTAGGCCCAATGGGGGATTTCGGGATTAGAGCTATTTATGGGCTGCTAGGGTTAGGATTTCGGTTTTTATTCACTTTTCCAGCCGCCTCAAACATTTTAGAAGCTCTAACAATGGCCTCCAACATCTAAAAACACCCAAATCACCTTCTAATCACTTTCTAATCGAAGATTAAGCAAAACTACATCAAATCAAGGCAAATCAACATCAAATTTGGAACATAGTTGTTGGAACACATAGAGATTGGATCTATATCAGAGATTATTTCAGATTTACAGTTTAATTGTGGCAAAGGTGAGTGATTTGCTTATTTTTTCACTAATTATGGCTAATTAGAGTAATTAGCGAAGATTAGCGAAAATATAACTCAGAAAAATCACGAAAAACTCCTAAAATTCGAAAACATCATTTTATGCCTCTGATATGAATTTGGATTGATTTGGACTAATTTTGTTAATCCCGGAATTTAGGGGATTAAGGGGTAATTAGTGATAATTAGCGAAATTATGCATTATAAAAATCTGGAAAAATACTTATAAATTTCGAAATATTATTTTAGACCTCTGTTAGAAAATTTGGCTAATTTGGTTAAGTTTTACTAATCCTATCGTTAGTTGTTCTTAAACATGCTTAAGGGGAAAATATGGGTTTTTGGGTATGTTTGATCTATTTTACATGCTATGATTGTTGTTTTGTTGTTTGTGGATGTTGCTACATGTTCTATGATTGTATGGTATGCTTTGTGATTGATTAGAAAAGTTAGATTGGTCAAAAACGCCGTCGAATGGCTTAAAACAGTCGCTGGAAAGAAGTGCAGGAAATCATACAGGACCGGATCGGATCGCATGAAGGGAGTCACGAACCGACCCGATCGCATGCCGTCTCCACAAGTCAACCACACTTCACGAACTGCTCCACTTTGAAGACCACGAAACAGAAGACCACGACTCGATCCGGTGAAGGGATCACGACCCGAACCAGTGGGGAACTCACGAATCGCCACGCCCTGATGGAGGATCACGATCCAGAGAAGGAGCTTGTCACGAGTCGACCTGGAGGGGAGTACACGATCCGAAGCCGATGATGACCACAAGCTGGTGACTGCGATCCGCGAACTGATGGAGGAGAAGCACGATCCGAACCGAGAGGGGTATGTCGGCGACCTGAAGTAAAGTGAAGAAAAGAAATGAAGACCGATCCGGATGGAGAAAATGATGACCAAAACCCGAGATGCAAAGGTAGTCCAAACGGAAGTTAGAGCTCAGGATCCAGATGGGAACCAATGAGTTCACTTCGTGATTGGGCTTTGCTGCGGGACGTGTGCAAAGGGGTTCTCAACGTCTATAGCTTTGACTCACCACTGAAAGACGGATTATTGGCTATGTTATCAGTGCAGTGGAGCCGTCATGACTCCATGGGGCAGAGTGATCATAGCAAAGTATTGGGTGATCAAAGCAGTGGATATCGTATGCTTTATGCACTGAGTGAGAGATGTGAGGATGGTTGCTATGCTTGATTGTTTGACATCACCATGACATACACACCCCTCCCCCGTATCTTTACACCTTATGTTTAGTGGCACCTTAGAGTATTGTACAGTATGTAGTACTAACACTTTGGTTGCAGGTCCAGGTTCAGGTATGATTAGATTATACATGTTATTGTTCTGTTCTGTTTAGCTTCTTATCGCTCACACCAGACTTTTGTCTTATCCAGAGTTTTATGTCTCTTCTTATTACTCTGGGTGCTCACACGAGTAGACTAGAGACAGGTTAGGTGTTATGCACGAGTAGCTGATCCGGAGACGAGCAGGAGGCTTCCACGTATGATACTTATAGATATTCTCCCTGTGTTGTTGAAGATCACTGCTTGGGCATTAGTGGTGTATCTTCTGTTTTAGCTTTCTTTTGCTTTAGAGACAGTTTTAAAGTTGTAATAAGTTGCATTTGGATTTCCGCTACTCTGATGATGATGTTGAGACTGGTTTTAGTTTTCAGCTTATGCACTGTCTCGCCTGTTTTATGTCAAAGTTATATTATTATTATATTTTATTCCATGCGCTGTGATTCTACAGGTTCTTTGTCAGTTTTTCTCTTCTTTCCTTTCTTTAGCGACCGTCCCGTGCTAGTTGGACATGTGTACAGCGCACTATCGGGGGAAATGTCGGCCGGTGCGGGGCGGTTCGTTACATGGAGCGTGATAAAAATTCGATCTTTATAATATATATAGCAAGATAAAATTGTGATTTTTATATATATAGTAGCGTTGTTAAAAATATGATTTTTAATATAAATTTCATGAAATAGATCTCGTTGAAAACGCGACGAAGATTTTCTACATATGAAGAGTCGTGGCGTTTGGTTTAGCTTCTAGTTGAGAACTTCTCATTAAAATTACTTTTATACTGTTATTTGTTTTATAACTGCATATATGAACTGTTTTCCCGTCGTCCATAGCCCATGGACGACTTGTGTGATTGTTTAATTTGGTTGATTGGATTGTTTGGTTGAATTTGGTTTGGGGAATGAGATGGAATTGATTAGAATGGGTATGTGTATGGCGCGGGCCATGGTTAGACTGGGGATAAGGCTAGACCTTATCCCGTTTCTAGTATCGTGCCGTTATGCTGCTGAAATTTTCTAAAAAGTGTTAGAAAAATTTAGTTGAGTAAAAATATTCTTTTTAGCTTATAGCGGAGATAAATAAAATAGTTATTGGATAGTTAAAACTAAGTTAACACATCCGTATACAAGTCGGACGACTTGTTTATACTGGCCTACTTTTATGATATCGATTGGGGCGATAATTTTTACACATCGCCCAACGGCACAAATAAAATTTGTGTTTGTTGTTTGAAACCCCACACGGGTATCGGGATGATTTTTGACTTAACCTAATCCCAATTGTGGAAGGATATGTCGATCGATAGGTTGACACGCTGTAATAAGCGTTAATTATTTATATTAAGGCTTATACAGTGTAGAAAGCACTTTGGATGATGGTTGATTATTTATTATGCTTGTTCTATACATGTGTGTATGAAATCCATATAACTAACGTTATATGGTAAATGATTGGGTCTGATTCCAGTTCAAAAATAACAAATATTTTTAATAAGGAATACTTTTGAAAAAATATTCAGTAAAGATTAAAATATTAAAATACGTGAAGCTGTATTGATTAAAGTTGCGCAATTTCGCCGCGAACAATATTTATATCGGTTTTATTCATTTTTATAATGAATATCGAAAAGGAAAAGATTTCAAAATCTGAAATTTTGAAAATATTATCATTAAAATATTTTAATGGTAAAGACTATTCGGTTTTGATTTAAAATTGAAGTAAAAGTGGGAATCGTTTTAAAACGAATTAATAAAATACGTTTTGAACGAAATATATATATATATTATATATATATATTACATACATTCATGGTTTGAATAGAACGCGCCGCGGCCGTTCGCGAATTTCGACCATTGACTTCAAATCGATATTACGGGAGATCCGACCGTCGGATTCTCCTAAAACCAGAACCGTTGGATTCGTATCAAAAAGAGCTTTCCAACGAATATAAGAAATTAAAAATCTAGCGGTTTGATTTGGAATTATGTCCAAATCAAATTTGGAAAAGGTCGATGTAAGTGCAGTTCGACGACCGTTTATGGAAATCGACTGTAGGGGTCTTGATAAAATTATTAAAAATATTAATAATTTGTGTAAAATCATAATAAATGATTTGGAAAGAATTGGGATGAAAAATTCCGTATTTGAAAAGATAAAAATATATTTTTATCTAAATGAACTAGTTATGAACTAGAATTATAATCCAATTATTTTTGAATAAATAAATTGGATTGAGAATGGTTTTAAAATAACCAGAATTTCCAATATATGAATTGGAATGGATTTGAATGGAAATCATCTTCGAAATATTTCAATATTAGATTTCGTGATTATACGGGTATTGTTATGGAAATTTGGAAGATATATTTTATATCGTTATTTCCAATACGATATTTATTGGTTTCAGAATTCGATATTGAATATAAGCCGATATAATTTCTACTCAGAGCCTTATATTTAATATCGAATTGGACTTTGGGTTTGTCGTGAACGGTGTCTTCACTAACACTGTTCTTAAACCCAATGGAGTTAAGAAAATTAGAAACTAACTGGAGATTAGCTGAGTTGAATGGTTTCCTGTGTA
Source organism: Allium sativum (assembly GCA_030737875.1). Classification (NCBI taxonomy): domain Eukaryota; kingdom Viridiplantae; phylum Streptophyta; class Magnoliopsida; order Asparagales; family Amaryllidaceae; genus Allium; species Allium sativum. Next base: position 11,168,672 of record CM060920.1, read on the forward strand.
TTGATCTGATGTTGGTTTTGGCCTACGGGATTAATACTTAGGTAATTGTTCTCTTGCTAATTTACGGTTAGAGATTAATGGAATGTGAATTGGGTTTATAGTGAACTGTGTTTTAACGACATTCGTTCTTTAACCTGATTTACAGTGAAATGAGATTTGGAATTTATAAATCTTTTTATTAAGATTTAACGGGAATTTTCCAAAGTAAAGTTTTCCAATTTAATATATTAAATTGGGGTTGAATGGAATTCGATTTGGTAATAATCGAAGTGAGCTTCTGTGGAGGAAGACTGTTAATATATATGGAATTCAAAAGGCTTTGTCGTTATTCCATTTATATTATTAGTCGGATATGGAATTTGACATCGATTATATATTAATATGTTTTCCGTGAAAATTCCATAGTTAATGGAATGAGATTTTGGATTTATCGTGAGCTGTGTTTTAAATGACATTAGTTCTTTAACCCAGTTAAAGATAAGATTAATTTTTTAACTTTGAAAAGTCATTAAGCAATGATTTTTGTGACTAAAACTGAATTTGAGTTTTAATGAATCTTTAATTAGATTGAAAAGTTAATATGATAATTTAAATAATCAAATTCGGGAAATGATCGAGAATGGAGTATCACCATTTTTGCTCCTAGCGATAGTTAAATCTTTAATTAGATTTGAACGTGAAATGGTAATTAAATTTACCGATAACACTGTAGGTGTTAGATATGGAGTATTACAAGTTTTTCTCCACGGGATGAATAGGTTGGGATTGGGAAATGAAATAAAGGATTACTTCGGTAAGGATCGCTAATCCCGACTAGTTTGGAAAACCATAATATGGTTCGAAATGGTATCCAAAGGAAGATTAAAGAATAAATTTAAAAGAATTTGTCTTTGATAAAATTAATGGGAACCTTTCCCTAAGAATGTGAATAGTTGAATAAAAGAATATTCTGAATTGGAATGAGGCGTATGTTGTGTTTTATAGCACTTGTTTGTTATATACGCGAGTTATTCGAAAAGGCCGGGTTTATACCCATTCTGAATAACTGATTCGACGATAAGTCGAAGATGAAGACAGTGGTTGAAGACCGGAGGTCTTCACATCGTTTGGACGATTACTGGTGATGTTGATTGGGCTGTATACCTAAGAGGAGGGAATAAGTTGGTGATCGTCTAGACGTACTTGGAGATCGACGGATATGCAAGGAATAAGGTGCCTCCAGTTTCGTTCAGACCTAGAACAAACTTGTAAATGGACTGTGTGTCTGACATTGGATTTCATTTTGTGTGATTGATAGACATCAGTTGCATAGCGTGAATTGCCTGTGTGGCATGCTAAGATGCAAATGATTAAGGCTTCTGTTGAAAAGCAGAGCCTTGTGGTTGATGATCAAAGCACGGCTTTAATATAGCATAGCTTTGTGTATGGCGTTAATTCGCGAGCCTCACACCCCGGTGTGAACCAGAAACGGGAGAGGACCTCAGGGAGAACATGCGTTTCCTTCTAGCTAAGAGTGGTATCAGTGGTTTTACATATCCTGGCATTTTACTTATGTGGATGATGGATAGCGAGGCGCCTCGGTTATATCGGTCGTACCGAGGCCGATGGTTTGGTCGGATATGACCAGTTTACGCCCCATGGGGCGGGGAAACGCATGTTAAGTCATTTTAATCCACTCTTGCACTTCGAGTGAACCGGCCCTGACGATCCAAGGGTCACTCGAGCTCTGATCCTGAGGCTCGGGCTAGAGAGTCTCGAAGCAGGCTAGGACGATCCCTTGCCTTGGTTCACAGACGGAAATCCAACTTCCAATACGTGACTTTGCGGTTTTGATTGTATAGCCTAGTTTTGGCAACATGATATATGGTACCCATGCCGCCTATGATTGTTACATTTATATTTGAAGTTGTTTTCTTCAATTATAGTAATAATAAAAGATCAAATTTTGCGTATCAACCATTATTTGGCTATTATAAGGTAAAACCCTATCCTCCGGCTTGCGTTGCATTATGTGATGGGACCTGGGTCTTATAATAACATCATTTTTCTTTATTTAGCATTGCGTTGTTTGTTATATGCACTGGTATTCTTGGGAGGAAACCCGTTCCATGTTATACGGCATGGTCCCTTGATTTACCTAACATTAAAATAAAGATTAAAACTGTTTTAGTTCTCACACCAGTCACATGACTGACCTGGAGTTTATTGTTTTAACCTAAACTCTGGGTGTCCTTATTTTCCGCACGGGCAGCTAGTAGTTTTGGTTTTGCAGATTTGTATTCACAGGATTTTGGTTTACCACTAGAGATATATTCGGAAAGCTCTGTATCCGTATATTCTATTCAGTTGTGTTTTGTATTATTTTCCGCTGCATAGTAATTTGTAAATCTCTAATATTTATCAAATGTATATTATTTATTCATACACTGTATATTCTTGTACTCTGATGTAAATTGTTATAATAAGCAATGAAATGTTCTTCTGTTTGTCTTCTGATTTGTCATGTTCTCAATTAAATCCGGGCTTTCCTTTACGGGGAAGTTCGGGTCGTTACGTAGGGTCTCGTGATCAAATGGGCCTTGGAATGTCAATGGGCTTACTGTGTAGCATATCATTTTTGTTTTGCTCGCAGGAATTAAAGTCTGCACGTTTTTACCAATACCAGTCGACTGGTTCCAAACAGACCAGTCGACTGGTCAGGTCTGAGCCAACGAGTTTGTTTGCTTTCAAACGGACAGACATGACTATTTAAAAAGTTACAGTCTTATACTTTGACCAGTCGACTGGCACTACATATATCAGTCGATTGGTACGAACAGCTGCGACTGTTTCTAAAAAAAAGATGCTATTGTTCGAATGGTTGCAATCTTTTTTAATAGAAGCAACCATATCTCCTCACTACTATAAAACCTAGATTACAATTCAGTTTTTAATCACTTGAATTCCAAACTACTTCTTCTACTTTCTACGATTCTCTACATTTTTCTAAATAAACATAGTAATTGAGTTATAGTTCTATAGGCTATAGTTCTAGTATCTTGTCACTACCGCGATCTATTCTACGATAGTGAATCGTCGTGCTTGTGCAAACACGTCGATTAAAGATACTCAGTACATGCTCCATTGTATCTTCGAACAGATTTTCCATTACTCGTGCATACAATATAAGAGGGAAAATATTGTTTTAGGATAGCGATCAACACATCGATCCTGGAAGATTTTAGTTTTCAGAGAATCTGCGACGAATTTAGTCCAACATCATGTTCCCACCCATACCCAACGTTTAACATATTACCATCGATTTCTCATTTTAATTAATCTAAGCCTCATGTTTAATCACTTGACCGTGATTAAACCCCATAACTGAACTACGAAACTCCAAATTATTATTAACATGAATGATTAAGTTAAATATCTACATTAACAATACATCCAACTTAATTATTTACTAGTTTTTTATATATATAACAGCTATTTATAATAGCAAGTACATAATGAAAACCTAAGTTGTTACAAACTTCCCCCTTCATAAAAATTGCGTCCCTGTAATTTCCTTAGGGATAAGTCTACACAATCTACTCTAATCCAACAAAAGAAATGCATGTGCACAATGTGTACGTACCCGAGACACGATATGCAGGAGATAAAGAATTACCCACTCCTAAAGGTGGGAAAAATAAAACTGCGATTCAAAGCTCTAGATAGGCTAGTGGGAAAATAGATAAACACAAGTACCAGTTAAACACCGGCACCGATGTTTTCCCTTAAAAGTGTTTATTCTTCAAAGAAAATACCTAGTGATAGAACAAGAGTTATCTCATCAATAATGTTTAAGCGTAATAATACGGGAAAAGCACTGAATAAGAATATTACAAATTCTTCCTCAAAGATGGGGTGCACACTTGTGCACTTCTGGGAGTAATAAGAAAAGGTCACATAGACATCAAGATTAATAAGCTAGGAGATAGAAAGTGGCTTTTAATGTAGCACCTAGTTTCTATCTCTTACACAAAACTACACTTCACGAAGGAAAATATTAAAGGGAGATAGAATATTATCAAAACTCAAGATATCTCTTCGAGGTTCATGTAGGGTTTAAGGCAAGTCAAAGACCTTTCCCCTGTACAACCAACCAATTTACCATCATAGAAGCTCTACCAAAGAAAACGAGAGTTTAATACACTCATACTTCTTACCATATTCAGTTTCAATAAAGAATATCGATGCAAAATTTCTATGCATAAATTTAGCAAAAGCAACGCTAATATACAATAAATAATCACCTAATATGCGGTAGATTTTACCATAAAGAAGATTCTCTTCACGGGACCCCAAGATCAACAATGCTGCAATAATTGGGTCTATCATACGTAACTTAAAATCTTACACAACAGGCTAAATACTCGAAGAAGGACAAAAGAAAATTAAACTTCCACACTAAAGTTCTTAGAGAGCATGCCAACATTCATGAATGACTAGCGTATCTCCAGCACATCCAATACGAAATTGAACATTCGGAAATCTTACGATTTTCCTATTTAGAGTGGTATAAGAAATGGGTTGATTGGATATAATAGGAAAGGATAATGAAATTCAAAGAAAATCATATGATCCTTCCACAAAAGCGCAAAAGAACACAAATGCTTAGATTGCGCGACTTAGTGTTACGGCTCCAGGCTTACATGGTTGGTTAAAAATACACGCTCAGGGTTCAGTCCCAAAGCATCACAATAGGACAAGAGAACACAAGCATATTATTATTATTATTAATTCACTTTTATTCTGAAACTATTCTCGGTAAAAAAAAAATCTACCGTCTACCAATTACGCCACAAAATTTCATAATTACCAAGTACATGGTTTAAATTTTAAAACATCGATAAATTATTATTCCCTATTTATAAAAATGACAAAATCATTACTCTTTGGTTTACTCAAATCCTTTACTTTCTAAATTACATCATCTCCATTCTAAATCACAAATATATAGTTGTATATATAACTCAAAAATTCATGATTCAATCTACTCTGTACTCCAAAATTCACTAATTCCACTTTAAAATTAAACTACTTGACATTTATATTAAATACACTTTTCAAGATTTCTACTAAAATTAAAATACTTCTTAATTCTTCAAAATTTTAAAATCATTCATTCAATGCTAAATTTTATACCGCTTATTTCTCATGTTAATAATGTTTTATACACTGTTTTGGAATTCCTATCGACCCCAGGCGTCCCTTGTCTCGATGGGATTCTTGAACCACGTCTAGACACATTAACATAGTTATTGACTTAAGTCATTATTCATTTATTATTATCTTTGGTAATGAAATCCCGTAGTAACTCTTATTTATGGACAAACTTATAATTCAAAGCTTCACTTTTTAATACTTTACTAATCACGGAAATGAAGCTTTAAAAATATCCTAGTTATAATTATAAACTAGTGCTTTGCCATAGCAATCGACTAGCTTACACTGCACACTCTGGTTCATTCTTCATTATCCCCAAGAACTATGTTTGAATGTCTTGTACCAGTATTTAATAGGTTCCTATTCATAATGTTGATCAAGAGTATCGATTAGAATCCTTAAAATACTCCACGAGCATTCAAATCACAAGGTCAATTACAAGAATAGGATTAGAGTTTAGTCCCTGAGTGGTGACAGGTAATTACCCAGCAAAATCACCTACCAATAATATTGGTAATAAGTTGTCTAATAAAATAATTAGCCATGGTATTTCTTTAAGATTAAATTTATAAAGGTTATGGATATTCCAAAATTTCCCCTTGTTGGGCGTCGATAAGGAAAACAATCAACAAATTAAGTTCAAGGGATAAAATTACCGCAAAAGATTCAACCGTCTGGGTAGGTGATTAATCTAACAGACCCTGTCATAAAGGAATCAGATTTAAAAGCATGCCTTCAAATTTGAGTAAGTCGTCCCCTACTTAGTCTTTGAAGTCCCACCAGAAATACAACACTCCAGCTCGAAAAGAAAACGAACTGCTCAGACTAATTGGAACATGGATTTTTTTAACGATGTCTTAAACACCAAAGGAAAGTGAAAGTGCTCGATCGATATGGTCTGCACAACTCGAGAATAACATATCACTAAGACTAAAGCATGGAAACTTATATTTTACAACAAATATTTTTAAAATAAAGCACCATGCATCAAAATGGAATATTTAAAACAAAAGGGATACCTTTAGGATAAGATGGACCACTGGAAGCTCATGCCATCCTAAGATTACAAGAACTTATCCATTTTTGCTTCTTAGGACAAAAAGAGACCTCATAACCCTCTTTCTTACAATAGCAGCAGACATAAGGCAATGGACTAGCTCTAGAAAAATGATCGGGTAATCCACAATTAAAACAAATCTTTGTGTCGACTGAGGAAGGTGCTCCCAAAAGACTCTGAACTAGATCCACTTGGTTTCTTTTTCTTATTTTGATGAAAGGACTTATGGAACAGAAACATTTTCTTGCCATGGTTCTTACGAACCTCTACATCATCATCATTATCCTTCTCCTTCTTGATTGCCTTGAGATAGAGAGTGGCATCAACAATATCCTCAAATGTACGCCTAAGTTGCAAAAAAGGGGACTCTTAAGATACTTCTTTAGCTCGTTAACGAACTTAAGATTCTTTTTATAAGTTGCAGAGATGTGCCCCAGACCATACTTTGATAAGGACTTGAAGGTGAAACATACTCAGAGACGGTCGTTTTCTTCTGCCTAAGCTCAAGGAAATGGAAAATAAGAATCTCCTTCTCCAACTCTAGAATAAACTTAAGCTTGAATCGCTCATGGAACTGCTTCCATTCCAAGGAAGCATTGTTAACCTCAATGGTCAACAACTCATACCAGTCAAGAGATCACGCTTGCAGCATACTAGATGCTAAAAGGATTTTAAGATGATAAAAAATCTCCATATATATTAATATGTGCTCACACATACGAACCCAAGCTTGGATTTCCATAACATATTCCAAAACAAAGAACTGTTTACGTCCAAGATAAGGGAAATCGCTACACATACAAGTGAAGACTGACTTGCGTTAAAGCGAAGAGCAAGGTGGAGCAGGAGGTTGAGCGTTCCTAAGAAGCTCTAATAACTGATCGGTAGGCAAGGTAACCTCATCAGGAAGGGAATCACTGGTTGGTCCAACGCTCTTTGTGGGATGTGAGTCCGTGGATGGCCCAACCCCTCCTTCGGGACCTGGACCACTGCTCGGTCCAGAACCCACTTGATGTGTCTTACCCCGACTAGCCATCAACTACAAGATAAGATAGGATATGATCAATATGGGGGTAATATATATTCACGCATTCATATATAAGGAATACTACGGAATTATTCAAAATCACATTCCTAGAAAAATTCCCTTTTCTATACCTACCCCCAAGGCAAAGGAAAAAGATAAAAGCACAATTGAAACAATCTCAATTCAAAGGAAAGGGCACAAGAGTTTGGATGTTCACATTTGTAATGTTTGCTAATATTCTATATTTGTTTGCTTTTTGTTCTAAATCTCAACTCTGATACCAACTGTGATTCCCCACCCCGAGACCCGTATTAGTAAAGAACATTAACATGTAACGTTGCCTACTAATGCAGAGAATAGGGATAGTTGAGGGCGACCATCCATGAGTCTTGTATTAAATAAGCATTAAGAGTATCGATAAGTATATATTTTTTTTCTTTTTTGTGGCTTAACACCATCAATCTTTATTCAATACAATCTTATGGTGGCTTTTCATATATTCTGAACAAAAGCAAATAATTAACATATAACAGATCTTAGAAAAGTCATCCCAGCACGCATACAGACACATACATCATACATTACAAGTACAGTGTCAGACTTGTGGAATATCTTAATTAATACAACAAGTCAAAATCACATACAATACAACATCAAAGTACATGGACCGACATAGATATCTACAATCAAAAAACCTAGAACTGCAAAGCCCAAAACAAAAGTATCCATGGAGGCTACGATAGCATATCTGCAGTTGCTAAAAAAGTACCTGAAAAGCTCAGTCTGACCGACGCATTAACAAACATGGGTCAGTCTAATTAATAGTGAGTAATAGCATAAATAGTAAATAACACAAAATAAGAAGTATAACGCTTCATGTAGAAGAGTTAGATGAATAACATCAAGGGAGATCTAAGTATGTGATGTACTTGCTAGAAGCTAAGTACAACGCCATCCATAAAACCCAAATCCACCAGATTACCAAAATCGTTAAAACCACCAGAAACCCCAGAAAATCAAAACACCAAATTATTAGATCAAAAGACCAGATTGGCATCCCAAAGCACTGTCTACACGTGCTATTACACTAGATTGGATCAAGGACTTACCAGTACTAATATTATAACGTACCTTATGAAATGATCGAGTAGGTAATTTCACACCAGAATAACATCCCAACATCTTGACCTAAAGTCCACCGGATTGATTCGAAGGTCTAGTACAAATAATAACACCAGAATTGTCACCGACTCATGTATAGTAGCCCGAATAGTGGTAACTATGCGTTTTTGACCACACATTCTCACTATTGGTTCACTAACTGCTCAACAATTCCATATATAAGACATCACCGGATAAGCAGAAATACCAAATCACCGGAGGCATCAAATCATTAGAAAATGCCGAGTCAATAGAACAACAAGGCACCAACTTCATTTTAAAACATTGAAAATCATTAGATCACCGAGTCAAAAAACAACAACTTCAATCAAACGATACTGGGATTAACCAATTTCGTATACCACCATGTCCCATACCACGAAATTCACGATATCATTTAATTCCCATTACGTCATCACAAAGGGTGCAGAATAGTGCGGTTTTTATACAGAAAATACTTGATCTTCTTTTATAATTGGTTTTATAAAACAATTAGTGAAAGCTATTTGTTTTCTTTCAAAAATTTATATATTTTGAAAAATAGATTTTTGTACTATCATTTTGAGGTTGTTTACTTAAAGCCAAAATTTTTGGCCTCACAACTATAAGGAAAACAATGGTTATACGTATATGAAGAACTAGTTTGAAAATGTGTATGTCTGCTCAACATTACCGAAACACATCAAAAAAACTCAACGTTTAATTCATATGAATCTCTAAAGTCTGAGATTTGAATAGGAAGTTGAGTGATATTGATTCCTAAACTCATATGGCCTTGAAACCAAGTGCCAAATCACTAGAAAATCGTTCCAAAACAAGAGAATTTGGCACAAAAGGTGTGATGTCAAGCTATAAGGGAAGGGAGAAGCTCCCTGCGCAATTCACTATATGCGAGTCGACCCACATCCAAGATGGGTCGACCCAAGGCCAAAGTGGGTCGACCCACTTTACGGGTTTTGTAATAAGTGGAATCCTAACTAACTTCATACTTTGAGGCAACATCTGCTTGATCAAACAAAGTCAAAATGCTATGAAATTTTGTGCATGCATTCACAGATAACTCGACTACAACAAGAAAAAAGAATCATTCAAAAACTGCAAGTAACGAAAGAGTTATTGTAGCTCAAAGTAGAGCTCTTGCTACGTAACACAACATAAACTTTTTGAATGAAAGCTGCAGGATATTCAACGTATTTTGTACATATTGATTTCAATTAATAAAATTCAACCGTTAACTAGAAGATGTGAGTAAACATTTATCTTAGCAACCAAAAGCAGTGAATTGGCTAGGATTTGCAGTAATAGGAATGTTCAAAGTTGACAAGAACAATTGTATTTGCCTGTAAAAGGATGTAGTGAGACATGCAAAAGAAACCTTTACTGTAAAAATGAGTTCTCAGCAAAATCAAATGAAAATTTGCATTAGTTTAGAGTTTTGATTGTAATACCTGCTGTTAGAGAATCAAAACACTAGAATCTTGAGTTTTGTTGCGACTTTGAGGCGCTAGAATTTGAGAATATGAGGGTTTTCTTATTTTCCCTTTCTTTTGCTCATCGAAGAAAAATGGCTAAGGAAAAATTGAATGTACTTTCATTTTATCTAGATATTTCTATATCTTAGGTAAGTAGTTAGGCCATTAAATGACCAATTAGGCCTAAAGTATCATAATTAATCGCTAATTAGGCTTTTAGGCTACGTCAATAAGAATTTAGCCCACATAACCATGATTTACACCAATTTTATACCATAATCACAACCAACATTCATGTTTCAACAATAAATATTATCAAATAAGTTTATTAACATCATTTTTAAAACATTTTAAAGCTTATTAACTTTTAAACTCTCATTTATAACAAAAATTACAATTTACAACATATTTACACAATTTAGTCAAATATGAACATTTTGTTTACATAAAACACATATTTTCAGAAGTTATACATATATAAGCATTTCACCTGTGCTCGTACAAGATTAACAATTCATGTAACTTGATTATCTCAAACATCTTGATTTTTAACAAAGTAGTTTATTAAAGCATGGAAAAACATGTTTTCCACATTTATTATTAATTTCAATACATTTTTTTACATATGTATATGTATTTTTTTACTCTATTCTTATTATAATTTCATTATTAACTCAAATATTCAGTATTTGAGTTTTTAATCTAAAAACTCATTTTATTAACGCAAAAACGTAATTCTTACGGGATTAACACTATTAATCTTCCATAAACAAATATTTCAACCTTTTATTTCTTTATTATAACAAATGTTAACATTTATTATTAGTTTTAGTTGCCAAATTATGAAATTCCCACCCATACCCAACGTTTCACATATTAATATCGATTTCACATTTTAATTAACCTAAGCCTCATATTTAATCACTTAAGCGTGATTAAACCTCACAACCAAACTACAAAATTCCAAATTATTATTAACATGAATAATTAAGTTAACTACTCAAATTAATAATACATCCAACTTAATTATTAACCAATTATTTAAAATTTTGAGTGTTAATTATTATAGCATGTAACCATCGAAAACCCAGGTTGTTACAAATTGTTATCAGCATTCTAATGGAAGTTATTCGTGTTACAGGTAAATATATGTTGAAGTAGTCTAACCCCTCCTTTTGCCTATAAGCTTATGCCATAAGTTGTGCTTTATATTTATCTATCGAGCCATCAGGTTTTTTTTTTTTTTTAAGATCCATTTATTACCCAGTGCTTTGGATCCTTGAGGTAGATCGACTAACTCCCATGTATGATTATTCATAATGGATTCTATTTCACTATTAGTGGCTTTCTTCTAGTATGGAGCGTCAGAGAAGGACATTACCTGATTATATGTTAGTGGTTCATTTTATAACATTAAGGCATAAAAGTCAGGTCCAAAAGATTTTGAAATCCATTGTCTTTTACTTCTTCTCGGTTCCTCCGATTGTTCATTATTCTCTCGTTGTGAGTTTTCATAACTTTGTCCTTCGTCACTCTTATTTGAATCATAAATTTCTATTTCTATCTGCTTATTATGCTCGATAGATTGTTTTAAAGGATAAATATGCTCGAAAAATCTAGAATTTCTCAACTCAATGATGGTATTCTAATGAATATCATTGATTTAAGACTTATATACTAGGAACTGATATGCAGCACTATTTTGTTCATATCTTACGAAAATACAATCTATCTTTTTGATTCAATGACCTTCTTTGTTTTAGGTACCTTCGTTTTTTCTCTTAAGTATTTGTAGAATGGTGGTCTTTTATTCGGTAGCTTGTGTGGAGACTTTGAAGTTTTCTTTCAAGATACTTTGTTCAAAATGTGATTAGCAAAAAGTATAGCTTCTAACCAAAAGTTATCCAGTAGACCGAAACTTATGAGTAAAGCATTCATCATCTCTTTAAGAGTATGCTTTTTCTGTTCTGCTTCAACATTGGATTGAGGGGAACATGGCGCTATTGTTTGATGGATTATGTCATTTTGCGCACAAAATTCCTCGAATGGAAATTATATTCACCTATCATATCGCTTCTTAATGTTTAATTGATTTTCAGCTTTTGCTTGCATTGTTGAAACATTTCAAATGCCTCATCATTACTTCTCAGTAGGTATACATAGCAATACCTAGTATAGTCGTCTATGAAGGTTATGAAATATCTTTCCCTCTACGCGACTAACACATTTCCAAATCATATACATTTGTACATATTATGTCTAAGGTCTCAATATTTCTTTCGATGTGGTGAAAGGAAGGTCTGATCATTTTTGCCTCAATGCATATTTCATATTTATAACTTGAATTTATTGAAAACTTAGGTATAAATTGTAACAAACTGAAAAATCTGAACCAATATAAAAATTTTATTTTAAATAATTCGAACAGAAATTTGGTCATAATTTAAAAATTCCATTTTTAAATAATATTAAAGCCCTTGAAAATAGCAATTTTGCAAACAACCTCTTTTTTCGATGAAACTACTTTTGTTGGATCCGGGATATCAGTATATTGCTAAGTTTAAATTTCCATAATTTTTGAAGTCAATATGTGAGCGTAGCAATGGAAAATGTATTTGGTTGATTTCAGTCAAATTGGATCGACCAGAAAAGGGCCATTTTTCAAACGGTCTCAGAATTCGACGAAATTAGTTTTGTTGGGACCGTTTCGTCCTAACATAGCTAAATTTATTTTTCTGGAATTTTTAGAGTCAGTATGTGGCCCCGGTAAATTAAAATATACGTTTAAATTCAATAAATATTAAATTATATTTTAATTTGGATAAAAACTAATCAAAACATTAGAATGGACTTACGAAACATATCCCATTGTGTTCGGAATGGGGGTAATTAGCTAGAGGCGTCAGTAGTTGGGTTAGAATCGGGGTTCAAATGAATAACTGACCTTTTGGATAATAAAATAATTAAATATATAATTGGGCCAAGCCTTTCTCCTTAACCCAAGTCAACCCACCCCCTTTTTCTTCTTCCTCATTCACGATCTAAAAAAAACGCACGAAGTCGCCTCTCGTCAGCCACCGCCCGTCGCTCCTCCGCCCTAACCGCGCCGCCGCAGACTTCCACCACCTCAGGCACCCCTCTCTCCTCCCTTACCTCTCTCCTCCTTCTCCAATTGAAGATCCACCGCCCCTAAACCCCTATAACAGCGAAACCCTAGCCTCCTGACGCCTGTCGCCGCCACCTGACTGGACTGTTGAACCCCTCCGACCCCAGAGCCACCCTCTTCGATTGCTACCTCCGCTGTAGGGCCCTCCCCTTCTCAGAAAATTGAAAAAAAGTGAGTTTTTTTCCTTATTTATTTAATATGAAGTAGTTACTTTATTTATATTAGAAAAAAATCAGTTTTTTTTAATAAAAACAGCATAGATTTTATTTTCAGTTTTCAATATAAAGATGTGATTTTTATATATATGATAGCGTATAAAAATTTGATTTTTCTACATATGAATAGCGCATAAAAATTCGATTTTTCTGCATATGAACAGTGTATTAAAGAAAATTGGATTTTTTGTTATTTATATATTGAAGCATGATAAAAATTGGATTTTATCATATGTATGAAAAGATTTTTAACATTATAAAGATACGATTTTTAACATTATAAAGATATGATTTTAAACATTATAAAGATATGATTTTTACAAGATAAAGATATAATTTTTAAAGTTATAAAAATATAATCTTTTATGTACATGTAGTTATATAAAAATATAATCTTTTAAGTACATGTAGTTATATAAAAATATAATCTTTTATGTACATATAACGATATAAAAATATAATCTTTTATGTACATGTAGCGATATAAAAATATAATCTTTTATGTACATGTAGCGATATAAAAATACGATTTTTATATATTTGAAGAAGTGATAAAAATTCTATTTTTATATACATGAATTAGAAATAAAGGTATGATTTTTATTTATACCATAGCATAATAAAAATATGATTTTTATATAATAGAGAATATAAAAATGTGATTTTTATATGTGTGGCGGTATAAAAATATGATTTTTACATAATAGAGAATATAAATGTGATTTTTATATATGTAGCGAATTAAAAATATTATTTTTATATACTAGAAAATATAAAAATGTGATTTTTATATATGTAGCGAATACGGACGACGAAAGTGACAAAAGGCAAGCACGGCGAAGATTTTCTACATATGAAGAGTTGCGACGTTTGGTTTAGCTTCTAGGTGAGAACTTCTCAGACAAATTTATTTTCTAGTTAAATATATATTAGGATGCAGACGAGGCTTAGTAGCTCCTGACACCATCGTCCACAAACCATGAACGACTTGTTTGAGTTGTGATGTGAAATGAACTATTAAAAATATTCATATGTAGAATAAATTGTTTGAATGATAAAATTAACATTTTTATCGTATGAATGAACTATTAAAAATATTCATATTAGAATAAATTGTTTGAACGATAAAATTAACTTTTTTATCGTATGAATGAACTATTAAAAATATTCATGTGTCGAATAAATTCTTTGAACAATAAAATTAACAATTTTATTGTATGTATGAACCATTAAAAATGTTCATGTGTTGAAATAAATATTTGTTTGGTAAAAATATTATTTTTAACATGTATATGAAGTGCTAAAAATAGTCATGTTTAAAGAAAATGTTTAAACAATAAAAATCACATTTTTATTGTATGGATGAACTATATAAAATAGTCATGTGTTGAAATAAATGTTTGATTGTTAAAAATGTTATTTTTAACTTGTATATGAGTCATATAAAATAGACATGCGATGGAAAAATTATGAGATAGGTAAAAATATGATTTTTAGCCTATGTATGCGTTGTATAAAATTTTACAAGCACTGTATAAAACTATACATAATCGTTATATGAATATATATATATATATATATATATATATATATATATAAACGTTATATGAAATTATATATATATAGCGTTGTATGAAATTATATATAGGCGTGGAATGAAATATTCATTAGTTAGTTAAAAATATGATTTTTAACTTATGTATGCGACATATGAAATTCACATGCAATGAAATAATTATGAGTTAGTTTAAAATGAAAATTTTAACTAATTTATGCAATGAAAATAAGGAATATAACATGCAAATAAAACTGAATTGAAAATGGATTGAAATTGCATACATGGACATGCATATGCATTAAACAGGTCATAGTAAGGAGGCTAGAGAAGAGGAATAAAATTGTATGCCCGACAAATAGGTACATATTTACTGTTTTGCTTGGGTTTGATGATTTTATTAGCCGATTGGCTAGCCGCTTGGCTTTTTCTTTTTCTTTTTGAGATGAGAGGGCATGTGTGGTGGTTTGGGGATTTTACCGATGCTTCTCGTACAAAGGAGGTTATGGCGAAATTTTTCAAAAATTTAGGGTGTTAGCCAAATTTCTGAAAGATTAGATAGTTCTTAGAAACTAAAAAGTTGAAGAAATTGAGCTAGAATAGAAATTGGAATTGTTTTAAAACGAATTTATAAACGATTTATAGAATACGTTTTAAAAAGGAAATTGACGATATATATATATATATATATATATATAATATATATATTAAATGGCTTGAATAGAACGCGTCGCGCCGCGACCGTTCGCGAATTTCGACCATTAACTTCAAATTGACGTTACGGGAGATCCGACCATCGGATTCTCCTAAAACTAGAATCGTTGGATTCGTATCGAAAAGAGCATTCCAACGAATATAAGAGATTTGAAATCTAACGGCTGGATTTGGAGATATGTCCAAATCAAATTTGGAAAAGGTCGCTGTAAGTGCAGTTCGATGACCATTTATGGAAATCGACTGAACGGGCCTTGATAAAATTATTAAAAATAGGGAAAAATGGTGTAAAATCATAATAAATGATTTGGAAAGAATTGGGATGAAAAATTCCACATTTGAAAAGATAAAAATATTTTTTTATCGAAATGAACTAGTTATTAACTAGATTTGAAAATGGTTTTAAAATAAGCAGAAATTTCCAATAAATAAATTGGAATGATTTGAAATGGAAATAATCTTCGGGATATTTCGATATTGGATTCCGTTATTATACAGATATTGTAGAGGAATTTGGAAGATATATATATCGTTATTCCAATACGGTATTTGTTGGTTTCAGAATTTGATGTTGAATATAAGCCGATACTATTTTTATTCAGAACCGTATATTTAATGTCAAATTGGATTGATTGATTGTTTGGATTGTGCTCGACCAGTTTATGAGCAGAATATGCTTTTACATTTAGCATTGGGTTGGGTAGAAATATCTGTATGCTAACACCTTGTGAAACACTTCACGATTTGACTATGAGGTGGTTAGCGATGTTGTTTATTTCAAAATTAAAATATGATTTTTGAAATCTGATTTTCTTAAGTGAAAAGAAATGTTTTCCCGATTTTGGACAGGGAATGTTTTATAAAGATGTTTTTATAAAACAGAAAGGATTTCGAGGCCTAAACCCGATATTGTTGAAATGATTTCGAAATGTATTATGGTTTGACATTGTAGTTCATCGCGTATTCTAGTAGTTGCTATTGATGACGTATCTGTTTGGTGGCGGAGAATTTATTCTCTTGCTTAACACCCTTTTTTGAGACGTACAAGCACAAAGGTTATGTGATTAATAGTGACTGATCATATGTGTGAATTGCTGATGTGAAGTACTATAGTTTGAAAGTACTTGTGATTATTATGTTGTGAAATGATTTTACCTACTTTGGGATATAAAATGGTTTAGTGTGTAGCTAAAGATTGGGTGACCCGAGCAACTAAAAGTACTTTGGCTGGATCCAGTGCCTTAGGGTTAGTGGTCAGCGGTGTAGCCTGCTCCATGCGTGGGAGGTGCATATATATATATATATATATATATATATATATATATATATATATATATATATCGAGTTGGTAGGGCGCTTACTGCCCGGTCTGAGGGAATATTCTCGATATTTGGTTGCAAACTTGTTTGTATGCATTGTTATGTTTTGGAATTCATATTTCCAAATATTTATATTTGAGATCCCGAAGTGAAATCTACTTTGATATAAAGCAAGATATGTATTTCAGATGATTTGAAATAAGAATCGGGGATAAAGTCCAAAGGAATAATTTCTTTAAATTGAATTGGATTTGGAAAATCTAAATTTGGGGATTAATGTAAATGGGTAGATTGGGATATTGCATGTTGATTGATGCATAGTAGATCCATATCTCTATTACTAATTGTTGTTTATACACTGGAATTCATGGGGGTAAACCTGTTCCGCGTTAGCGGTGTGGTCCCGTGATTTTCCTTATCATTTATATAAGTTAATTTTAACTTTAGAGTTTCTCACACCAGTCCCTTGACTGACTCGTAGTTTGCTTTTTTCTTGCAAACTCAAGCAAACTCGGGTGCCCTTATTTTCCACAGGGGTAGTCGAGTAGTTTTATTTTGCAGATATATAAGCAGGATTCTGGATTGAAGGTTAAAGATGTGTCCAGGCATTTATAGTCTTCTAATGTGCATTGTATTATGTTTGATGTAAATTAATCTTCCACGGTATTGTATTTATTCGATATACTCTGATATTTCTATACTCTGATGTAACATTATTATGATGTTTATAAAAGTCTTATGTTATTTGTTCTGATGTGTTGTATGCCCAGAGTTAGCGTATCCGGGTTTCGAACGGTCTTGGTGAGTTTAGCGATCGATTAGGTCCGAGCGAAATTCTTATCGTTACATAAATTCTAAGTTTATCAATTTTTGTAATGTATTAAAATCAATGTGACCTAATCTAATAGAAGATTCAGCGATATAAATAGAAGAATCAATTTTATGATCACAATCCTTTGGTATAACAGTCATCGCATTCATTTTAAACAAGTCATTGCTCACATATCATTTTCCTACATAAACTCCATTCTTTGATAAAATAAAATTATCGGAAACAAAAACTAACTTGAAGCCATTCTTGCTAAGAAGTGAGTTAGAAACCAACTTTCGAATGTTTAGGAGATGTAGAACATCATCTAATGTAAGTTCTTTTCCAGATGTCATTTTCAGAATGATTTTGCTTTTTTTCTTCAACTTTTGATGTGGAGGAGTTTCCCATAAACAATTGTTCGTCTTATGTCACAGTTTTGTAGTTTGAAAACATCCACCTGTTGGGTAGATATGTCTTATGGCTCCAGTGTTTGGAAACCATTATTTTGTGTTGCTAGTTAAATTGCTTTTATAAACTAACTGCAGACAAGTTCAGTTCTAAAATGTCATTAGAGAGTTTCTCGCTTTCAGTGATTTTTGTTTGTTCTCTCTTCTGCTTAGGACCTCGACATTCGCTTGTTTTTTGCCCTTTCTACCCCTAGTTATGACAGGACCCATTAAATTTCTTTGGCTTATTTGCATTTGGGTTATTTTCTCATTTAAGCTTGTTATTTTTCTCATCCTCAACCACATTTTGCTTTGCCACTGTTGCATTGGTTGATTTCTTTCCAAATATCCTATTGTCCCCTTCTATGACAACCCAGATTTTTCCGTCATTTGATTTGAATATTTAAACTTGTTTTAAATATTATAAGTGGAATATTAATTGGATTTAATATAGAATTTGTTTATTAAACGATGATTGAACGTATATATTTATATTGAATATAAAACGAACTCGTAACGTCGCGGTAGTTCGAAAAATTGAGTTTAGAACTTCAATTGGATATACAGAATCCGTTTTAAGTCAGAATTCTGTGAAACCAGAAACGTTTGAATCTATTTGATTTTAATTTTCTAATGAAAGAGAAAAATAAAGATTTCAATATATATATATATGGTAAGTTATGCCCAAATCAAAATTTAAAATAGTCGTTGTGAAATCGTTTATAAACGATAATGTTTATTTAATATAATTTAAAAAGGATTTCTATATATAATTTTAATATCATTAAATTCGGGGTTTGAAAAAAAATTCTTATTAACGTTATGCATTTTCTATCCATTATACAAACGATGTCAGTACACAATCTTAAGAGAAAAACTCTACTCATTATTCATTCAAAACCCGATAACGTGTTTCATCAAAATTCCATGCCTAGATATTCAGCTCAAGTCCTTAATTCGTCATCGCTAATATATAATGCATAAATCTACGTGTATACAAGATAATTAAAGTTCGGGACATCAAAAATGAAGCAACTTTTGCCTCTTGTTTTCAGTATAATCTATACTGGTTTTCATAAATCAGTGCTGAATTCCAACGCTACCTATTTAGTTTAGCTGGTAAAAACAACAAACACCATTCTTTAAAATCAACTCGTAGTGCTTATGGAAATAGACCTTCACCCGATGTGTATACTGTATAGTGACTTTTACGTTTGATTATAAATATTACGGCCACTATGTCTTTGTTACACCCCAAAATGTAGTGTGCTCTAAGCTGATTAGATTCATATAAATGTTGGTTGGTGCTTATAATATCGATAATACATAAAATGAGGATGATACAAATGTATAAAATTTGTATGAATAACTTAAATGAAACTTCCATGGCATAAATAACTCCAGTACACAACCGAAGTTACCACCACATTCACTCATTCAAGCTTACGTATTAAAATAATAAATAAGTTATATGGCTACCAATCAATAACCTGGAGAAATGAAACAACGCAACTACCTATTATACTCTGCTTCCTGCCCTATTTTCTACAACTCACGCCACATGCAAATCAAGATCATCCCGGGCTAAGAAAAATTAAACTCATGCCGCTAGGACCTATCTTGTACTAATGGAAGAGACATTGTTCTTTTCTTCTTATCTTCTTCTATATATATGTGACTCTGTTCGATTCTGTCGTGGCCATTTTTCTCTCTTCCCAGTTCTCAGTAAAAGAAAAAAAACTGTAAGCTCATGTCTTCAAAAAATCCTCATCAACTCAAATACTCATCTAAAAATCATGCAACTAATATTGTCGTGATCTTTAAAGAATGCCCTTCGATCTGGGGTATGTTTGGGAAGCTCGGCGTAAGTTTTCTGGAGTTCGACAACTTCACCATAGACGTAGAGTTGGGTTGCGTGGTCAACAAGGGAGGCGATGGGTCGAGTGGAGTATGTCATCGAGTTCATGGAGGAGAGTGGAGCGGATTGCCGAAGTTTAGTGGAAATGTATGAATATAACTGTTTTACAGTGGTTTATAGTTCTTTGCCAAAATGGGAAAATGGGGAGGAGGACCAAGCTCGAAGCCGTGGGCCTAGGATGGTGTAGCTTAAGAAGGCGAAGAGAATGGGATTGGTTTCACGTGTTTTCATGGAGGATTGTGTGAGCAGGAATAGAGGCGAGCTCGGTAAATATTTAGAGCTGCAGGTTTCACCTTTCGAACTACAGGAGGAAGAAGAAAGTATATTGTAGGTGGGCGGGTTGTTTTGACATGGGCCATTAATTTCTTGGTGGGCTATGGGCCACATTTTCTAAAAAAAGGAGGTGTTTAGATGGCAAGCGAAGGTGGGGAACACACATCAGGAGGATGGGCAGAAGTATTTTTGTGCCATGCGAAAATAACATAGGGTTGAGGCCATTATCTTAAAATAAAACTTATGATAATTTGAATTAAAATAGTATAATAACTATTTAATATTTTATCGAAGTCATCTGTTAACAGAATCGAATGCGGCTGGTCACGATGTGACCGAGTGGTCGTAAGCTACGAGATGGAGCTGGTTTGGTCAGCATTGGAGGCAATGGAAATTTTATATTAAACTAAATGCCAGTTTAATTTAGTTAAAACAAGCGTTTTAATCGACGAATAAAACTAAGGTGAGTAAAACTCACTTAGTTATCCCACTTATGTTTATTATAAGTTGGGTTTAATGATTTGTATGCTATGTCTGCAAATTATTAGATGGTTTGATGATTGTTTGAATATATGTTGATTTAAATTAAACATTCATTTAATTAAATCAAACCCAATCCTTATTTTTAACAATTATTTCCAATAGAGGTAACTTACCTCATTGGTTACGTTTATAATAATATAAATGTATTTAAAATTAATTGGATGTGTGAATAGTCTTTGATAGTTGATCAGTAATTATTCATGTTTATTTTATTTTTGTATTATATTGATGATTTTATTTAAAGATAACCTATTTGGATGCAGGAAAAAAACAGGTTGGAGGAATCCAGCTGTATTCCTCAAAAAAAAAATCATATGATATTATATGAACTGTTTAACCAATATGATTGGATTATTGATTTGGTTGTTGGTTGTTGATTGTTGAACCTAAATTCAAAGTTGTTTGTTATTAACCAATGGGTAATATTGGTTGAGGAATTAATTGCAGATGGCCTAAATATTCGTCGTTTTATAAAGATTGATTTACCATTATGTGAATCAATAGAAATGAAGTTATGAAACTTATTTTATAACTGAAGATAGATTTTCAAAATATAATATTTTTGAATGGAAGTTTATAAAAAGGAAATAAGTATTTATTATTATTATTACTTAAAGTTCTTATGCAATTATTAAGTGATTTTATAAAGTTAATTCTTATATTAATAAGATTGACAAGCCTGTGAGCAGATATTAATGTAATGATTAATAACCGAGATGAATTGTTTTTAAGAAACAATTTAAATGATATTATATTGAAATTGATTATTATTTATTTAATGATAATCAAAGTTAATTAGATTATTTCAGTTAATTATATTATTAATTAATTTACATGGAAAGACTGATTGGAAATGATTAAGAATTAATCATATTAGAGGTTACCAAGTTAACCGCGTTAACAAAAATTGATTATTAAATTGGGTTATTAATTAAATGAAAATAATTTATGGTGAAGTAAACCAATTTTTAACTTTGTTTAAAAATGTTGGTATTTGATTATTATTTATTTAAGTGGAAATTTTGGGATTTAAATTGTATTAATGAAAGCTTATGAAACAATAAAGCTATTTATAGTTAAAAAATACTTTAAAGCTATTTTATACTATTAATAATATAAGTTAAGTTTTAAATGGAAGATTAAAGTGAAATTCTTATTGGAATTATTTTTAATAGGATGCTATAAGCTCCAAGATTTTGACGAAGTTATAAAACCCAAGTTTTATTTGAATATATGATTGAAACGAGTTATTAGAAATAGTATAAATGGGATTAAAGCTGAAAATATGAAATAAAAGAATTAGAACCTAACTGGAGATCGATTGAGTTAAATGATTTCAGAGTATTGATCTAATGTTGGTTTCGGCCTTCGGGGTTGATATTTAGGGGATTATTTTCTTACTAGTTTACGGTTAGGGACTGATGAAGGTGTGAAAGGGAAATCGAATTGGAAACCCAAATCTGACTTTAAAGTGGTTAGGCGAGCTAAGTTATTCGGATATGATCTAAATTCTCTATATTAAGTGAGAGATGAGGTTTTATTGCGATGTAACTAAATTAGGTTTGGAATAAACTTATCAGGAGTTTATTTAAAGTTTCTATATAAAATAGAATCAAGGATTGTGTTTATAATGTTTTAAAAGATTATTAAAGTTAATATAAAAAGGTTTTGAAAATATATTTACTTAATATTTAAATTAAGTAAAGAGAGTATGTATTATAAAATATAATTCGAAAGGTTTTTATAAATTGAATAGAAGCGCTGAGTTTAATATTATTTTTGAAAAGAAGCAAAAAGCTGTGTTTTCAAATATTGGAAGATTTAAAGATTTTGATTTAACGAATAGAGAATTAAAAAGGACAAGTGATGCTCTGTAATGATTCATTTTATTTTTATGGTTGTTTATTTTGATAGTTAAATAATCGACTATCAAAATCATGCCTAATGTGTGTTGATACAGAAAGATCGGGATCGAATTTATATTCGAAAACCATTCTGAACCAATGAATACGTAAACGAAAAAGATATCTGATGTTGATCAATACGGAGCAATTGAAGACCGTAAATCTTCATGAACAGGGAAACTATTGTTGAATTTCTCTGGCTGATCCCTGAAGATATTTCGACAGTCATTCTGTCGTAATTGAAATCTACGGATTGCAAGGACTACTCGCTACTGATCTATAGGATGATTCCTAGGATGTGGTAGGAGGGTGCCTTCGGTTTGCCCAGTCCCAGGACAACTTGTATGGATAAGTGTCTGACCGGGTATTTCCAAAACGGTCGTGTACGTTGATTTCTTCAAACGTACCATGGTTGGTAGCGGAGAGGGGCACTTCTTTTGGCTTAACAGCTAGAGTATTCTTATGGACGTCAATTAGTGATTTTCTGACGAATTTTGACAATGTGTTATTCAAAGGTGAAAGGTGGCCAGATGATCTAAAGATAATTATAATCTCAAGCCTCATCAACCGAGAAATGACAAAAATCGGGAAGGCAGCATGACTAAGTGGGTCGCTCAAAATTAGGTTGTATTGTCACCATATAGATAATATTCATTTTATTACTTCTTTACACTTCCGTATCTCTCAGGAACGGTTATGTTGGATCGAACCATATGTGACAATATATTCGGAACATTCAAGCGAAATGAATGGTCGGTCATGTGTGGCCGAGTTGCAAGATGTTATTGTTGAATATCAATGTATCCTCTCTAGAGTACACTGATCGAAAGGTGGTTCCATACTTTGTTATAGTTGGAATCCAATCTCCAATAAGCACCCGTGGTTTTGATTGTATACTATGTATTTGGAGCATGAGATGCAAACATTCTGCTAGATTGCTATTATTTTGATTTACACTATTATAATATCAGAAAATATATGATTTGAAAAATGTTTCGCGTTATCGTAAGATAAAAACCGTTCGTGTTTATCTGTGAATTGGTCTTACGATTATCCTTTTCTTTTGAAAATATTTTGACTTTAAAATCAAGTTGAATGATACCTTAAACTTAGTGAGTTTTCTCACGCTGGTTCACCAAACTGATCTTGGCGTCACTATAAGAAAACTTCACATAGATGGCTAGAAACACCCCACCTCCATTAGGGTCACTCTCAAAGGGAATGCCCTAATTTTGGTGTATATTTATAAGTATAAATCACAGATATACAAGACAGATATAATAACACATATTTTTGAACAGCGGAAAACAACAACTTTTATTTCATTAAAATACGTGTTACACCAACCATACCATAATTGTCATACAATACTTCCAAAAACATAACATCTTCATAACTGTCTTGATTACATTATTTAAAGAAGCATAAAAAAAACATAAATAAACTGCAAAAGTCCCATAATTGCTGTCCAAAGCCATAGTCCAAAACGGAAAAGATCCATGCAATACATTCTTTCTCTTCAAGCTGGATGTGAAATCTGGTCAAGCTGCGGTATTCCCTCCCTGTGGACCTGGGGGGGGGGGGGGGGGGGGAAGGGGAAACGAAAGAAAAGAAGGCGAAAGAAAAGTAGAGTCAGACATAAAGCCTGAGTAAGTCTAGGACTATTCAGTCTATGAATAAAGAGTTGGGTATGATAAGTATAAACTAGAAATGGGAAAGCACCATAAACTTAGTTAAGTTGTCTAGGGTCGAATATACTATCGTACCCCATATTAATCTCTGTACCCATATAAACTAGTTCCCAATAGGCACCCCATAATCATGGTGAAGTGATCCATTTTATGATTATCGGCTCCTACTCGCATAGTTACATGTGTCTTACGGCCCCCGTTGTTGTAGTTACCTATGCTGGTCCCACCATGGGGTGTATCAAGTCCCATGGTGGCGGCCCGACACAATCCTAGAATGCACAGGTATGCTACTGGTGCCCAGTGCCTTATTTTTCTGCGCCGGAGTGTGTGCACGCCCGCACCCTGTTAGAACCTACACTGCTGCACCACCGCCGTCGATTTGACCTCTTACAGTCAGCCCAGTAATCGTGCCCCAACCTGCCTAGTTTTAGGGTATCATGATACCTTGTAGGGTTACTGCTGAAAAGGGTCCCCCGCTACTAGGTTTTCTATTTCTAGCCAACATGCTAAGTTGGTTAAGTGTTTTATAAACCTAACCCCCAAATCAGTCTGTTTAGTTTAGCATGTTCCATTCTGATTAAGTATTAATTTAGTTTACTTAATCCTATCAATCCAGACTCAGCCATAATTGTCTTATTAAAGCCTCAACCTCTCACATTAGACAGGTATTGTTGTGGCTGCCTGTTGCCGGTTAGGTCCGGGCAGTCTTACGCCACAACTCAGTCTAACCTCGGGTCCTTATTGGGCTCCATGTTTAACCACCCACATTGGATAGGTATTGTTGTGACTACTGGACAGCCGGGCGGTTCCGGGCAGGTTTACATCACAACTCAATCCAACCTCGGGTTAAACACATCGTATTTTCTACATTTACATATTTTGTCTCTTTTCTTTTTATATGTAAATATTTGCGGCCCATTATTCAAATTAATCTTTATTGGTTAAAATTTATTTATGCCACTTAATTGCTTTTCAAGATTGTTGGCATGCGTTAAACATGCCAACACATATGTTCTATATTTTAGCCCAAACGTCATTACCACCGTTCTATGCGTTCGCTCCAACGTAAGGTGTGTTGGGTTTAATACTTAAACCCAATTTAGCCAAATGAAAAGGGGAGGCTTATAACATGGTGTTTATAAGGTAACATGAAAAAGGGGAGTGTGAACGCATGAACTTGCAACGAACGATTCTATTAACATAAAGTAGGCAAATGTGAACTTGCAATTGTAACATCATGGCATAACAATACTTAAACATGAATATAATCATGGCATAAACAATACTTAAACATGAATCATTCTATTCATATGATTATGGCATAAATAGTACTTAAACATGAATTATTCTATTCATATGAATATGGCATAAACAATAATTAAACATGAATCATCCTATTCATATGACTATGGCATAAACAATACTTAAACATGAATCATTCTATATGATTATGGCATAAACAATACTTAAACATGGATCATTCTATATGATTATGGCATAAACAATACTTAAACATGAATTACTCTATTCATATGATTATGGCATAAACAATACTTAAACATGAATTATTCTATTCATATGATTATGGCATAAACAATACTTAAACATGAATCATCCTATTCATATGACTATGGCATAAACAATACTTAAACATGAATCATCCTATTCATATGACTATGGCATAAACAATACTTAAACATGAATCATTCTATATGATTATGGCATAAACAATACTTAAACATGAATTATTCTATTCATATGATTATGGCATAAACAATACTTAAACATGAATAATAGGTTCAACTAACCATGTAAACTTGAAATTAAGAATATAACTAAATTAGATACCATTATTATTGGCACATGGTCTTGACTAGAAATATAAGCCTATATCTTTATTTAGGCATAATATAAACTAATCATGTTCATAAAATCACTACATGCTAACAAAAGGTACTTACTTTTGTCACTAATACAAAAGTATGGTTCAAATAGAATTATCCCAACCTAATTCTTATATGAATCATGGTTTTTAATCCATTTATAGAATTATAGCATAAACATACCTAAACTTAAATCATGGTTTTTATTCTATCTATGTAAACTTGCAAGTGGAATGTAATTCTAATGTAACTTATGTGTCACATATATTATCATGTGATTATGATAACAACATAAGCCTAAAAACATGTTTTCAACTAGGCATAATAACAAACATAGTTTAGTCATGTTCATAAAATTAATACAAGTTCTCAAAGATGCTTGCTTTTGTCACTATCACAAAAGCATGATTTTTATACTTGAACTATGATGCCAATTCCTACATAACTTCATATGAATCATAATACTCAAATGGATCAAATTACACTAAAGATGACCATAAGATTATACATCATGTTGGCATAACAATAAATCATATACTTGCATGAATTTCAGATAAACTATTACAACACATAGTTGTTATTTTCAACATGGATCATATACTTGCAATTATCAAATGGGTGATGTAAATAACTACCACAAATATGTAGTTTTCAATATGAATCATATGCTTGCATGAACCCCAATTAAAATTCCACAACATGTGGTTGTCAACATAAACCATATACTTGTATGAATCCAATCGTACACCATAGCATTGCCAAATCGTTTAGAATCAAAATAACATACAAATATAAGTTATTATCGCCACAATTCCATTTCGTTGTTAACTTCCAACGCAAATCGCGTACTTGCAAATATCCAATCGTATACCATAATATTCCCAAATCGTTTAGCATCAAAGAAACATACAAATATAGATTATTATCGCCACAATTCCTTTTCTTACTTTACACAAATCAACACAATTATTTAATTCACATCGGAATAGCACTCTACTTACAACGTATGACGAATCTTCAATTCAGGAATCTGAATTCTGAATTTGGAGATGCTATCCTTTGTTGTAGGCGTTGCTTTGATTTGATTTGACGTTGCTTTAAACTTTGAATTATCTCCTAATTGTCTCTCTATTCCTGACGGCTATCCTTAGTCTCTCCTCAGCAACATGACGGTCTCATCTCCATTTTAGTTTGTATGAATTAGGGTTAGTCTTAGGTCCTTTTTATAGAGTTTGTGAGTTGATTTAGACCGTCGATGAAGCTTGGTTTAATAATAGCCATTCGTTCAAAGGAGAGGCCAATCAGGAGCTGACACCTAGCCCTAGTGACAAGGCAAGGCTCAGAAAATCGACCAAACACAGACCAGGCCAGCCCGGGGGGGCTGGGTTTGACCTGGCTCAGGGGCCAGGTCGACTCCCCAGTCGACCCCCAGGTCGACTCTAGCATCGACCTGCCTGGGGCAGGTCGACACCTAGGTCGACTCCCAGGTCGACCTGGCCTGGCAGGTCGACCCTAAGGTCGACCCCCAGGTCGACCTGGTGGGTTTGGGCCGGAATATTCCCGCCTACTCTGATTGGGCTGAAATTCAAATCTGTTTTCGAAATTCGAATTTTCTGAAACTTCTTCGGGCCATAATTTGGTCATACGGGCTCCGTTTTTCAAAAACTTGGACTCTATTTCGCGTATTTTTCCGAGACGAACGCAACGGCGTATCCCGTTTCCCTTAATACTTTGATTTGGAATTAATTATACTTTAATTTGTGAATTTCACTATTGTAAAATACTTGGGGTGTTACATTCTCCCCCACTTAAAAGGATTTCGTCCCCGAAATCTTCAAGTTTAGGAAGAATGTATATCCTAACATCCAAACATCCACCTACTCATCCATCAAACACGAGCATCCATTGTCCTTAAAAGACTTCTAATGCTTCATGATCATATGCGAAGTGTGTGTACATGTACTTATCTAATGCAAAATCAGTCGGTCTACTGATTCAGTTGACCTCCTTAATGCGAATTATGTAAGTGCCATGAATCCATTATGTATGCAAATCCTCTTATTCATGATTCTACATGAGTGCACAATCATTCAAACAAATGCAACATCCATATGACAACACATTAAAGTTCAACCATATACGAATGCAAACATATATGCATATGCAATATGAAGTGATTGAGCCGATCTAAAACCTAGATTGTGTGTGTATATATGCAACCTCGAGCAACCACTAGCAATCACTTGCAACCACTTGCAATCATCATCCATAACATGTTTCAAATACATGTTTTCATCCAAAGGGTTTCTACCTAAAAGATAGGGTCGAGGAGATATACCTAAAAAGATAGATAAAAGCGCAACTTAAGGAAAAAGAAAAGATCAAAGATGTACCCTCGAAAAGAAAAGGGTAGGCCGCGCGTATTCTAGCTTCAGATTCCCAGGTTGCATCTTTTTCGGCGTCGCTCCACTGCACTTTGACGAGCTTGACTTCGCGGTTGCGTAGCTTCTTAACTTCCGTTCCTAATATGCGGGTTGGAACTGTCCTTACGGTTGCTTCGCGTTCCACTTCAGCTTCTTCTAGGATATTTGGCTCTACCACTTCAGCAGACTCATGTAGACATTTTCGGAGATGTGAAACGTGAAAGACGTTGTGAACTCCGGCCAATTTTTCGGGTAGCTCTAATCTATAGGCCATTTTCCCAATTTTCTCAATAATAGGAAATGGTCCTACCTAAAAGTATAGTCGAATGATAGAAGCAAGTAAAAGCTTTGTGCCCATTAGGCAATGTCAAAACTGGAAATCTATGCCACATATATATTGATTAGGAGAAGAACTCTCTAAGCATCAGCCCCGAATACCGAAATCAACATCAGACTGACACCCAAAGAATTACTCAACCCAACCACTAGATTCTAGGAAACTAAGCATGATGGACTCCTTTTAGGTCACAAGGGAGTCCCTTCCTAAGACCAACCTATAAAACCCAAAAAGTTTAGTCAAACCAACGAACACCCTCAAGCCCCAACATGTGTTACTAACAGATGAGTCATACTCCCTATGGGGTATGCAACAGAAATTGGATTGAGAATGGGACCGAGAGGATTTACACAAAAGATAGCATGCAAGTAAGCTCTACAGGAAGAGAGGGATCAAGCATATACTCTTAAGAAGAGATATGATGCACGAATCTAGTCTTAAATCTTCTAAGTCGCATTTCCTTGAGCGTAACTCCATTATGCTTTGTCCGTCTTTAACTTCACAATTTCATAGCTTCTTAATTCTTGTTTCCAAAATATGAGTTGGAACCTATGTCACTGTTGCCTCTCGTTCCCCTTTCACTTACTCTACTTCTAGTATACTCGGCTCAAACATAACGACGTACTCATGGTTTCATGCAAGCTCTCCAAAATTCACTAGTGAATCTTAGATCTCGTCCACTTACTATTAGGTATTCCACGTAGAAGAACTATCTCTTGGAAATAAATGCCAACCATGTTGCCAAATGTACTTACTAAGGTGATTCTCCACAACTCATGCATAAGCGAAATGAACCTTCTGCCTTAGTGGAGAACACTACTCGATCGGATTACAAATTACCCATAAATGTGTCAAGAGATTCTAGGAAACAAATCATGATAGAACCCTAAAGGTTACCTGCGACTTTGAGGGTATTACCGAGGCAAGTCAAGAGTCTAACTACCCTCTTTTCGAAACCGAGATGGTCACCCTTACTGGATAACCACTCCATCGCTAGAATCAACCAATGGCCCAAAACAAGGGCACTACATTTAAATTCTATGCTTAGAATAGAATTTTTTTTTATCCCGCACAGATCATAGACGAATGAGCTGGGCCCCCAATTGGGTTTGAAACAATTAAGGGGTCCTCTACCATACTAGTTTTTTAGGTGTAGAGATTCTACTAAAGCAGACGAGATAAAGGAGTGTGATGCGCCGGAATCAAATAAAGTGCGAACTTGGTGATCATAAAGATAAACTACACTTTCTACAGAAGTATTTATATCTCGCTGTTGCAGAGGTGGCGCCTCTAGCACACGAACCTGTGCCCCTGTGGTGGATCCAGCCCTCTGCCCCTGTCCTCGTTTCTTTGGGCAGTTCTTAGCCATGTGGCCTATCTCACCGCAAGAAAAACACCCATCATTCATCTTGGCCTTCTTTTTTCGGCAATCTTTTACTAAGTGCCCCACTTTGCCAAAGAATTTACACTTCCTCTTCTCTTGGGACTTGTTGTCTTTCCCTCCCTTCTTAAAGTCTGTCTTCTCAGGGCAGTCTTTGCTGATGTGTCCAGTCTCCCCACAATGAAAACATTCTCCTTGCTTTCTTTTCCTCTTTCTACAATCCTTGGCTATGTGCCCTTCCGTACCTCAAAAATTGCATTTCCTTTTTTCTCGTTTCTTGTTATTACTGTTACGATCCTTTCTTGTTTGACTATTATTCATCTTCCTACTCTGGGACTCTTCCGCTTGCTGGTTTACGTGGAGGAGGAGGAGTGAAAGCGTCAGCAGCTGGGGAGTAAGGTCTCCAGACATGCTGAAACAGAAAGGATAGATTCAAAATGAAGGATAAGAGATAGTACCTATGTCTTTGGGGGGACTTTGCCTTTTAAAATAAAATAATATTTTATCTTTTAAAAATGCTTCTTTAAATTTCTTTTTGAAAAATAAATTTTCAAAACTTTTTATCTTATCTGGTAAACCTATGCTCTGATACCAAGTGAAACACCCCACCTCCGTTAGGGTCACTCTCAAAGGGAATGCCCTAATTTTGGTGGAGGTTTATAAGTATAAATCACAGATATACAAGACAGATATAATAACACATATTTTTGAACAGCGGAAAACAACAACTTTTATTTCATTAAAATACGTGTTACACTAACCATACCATAATTGTCTTACAATACTTCCAAAAACATAACATCTTCATAACTGTCTTGATTACATTATTTAAAGAAGCATAAAGAAAACATAAATAAACTGCAAAAGTCCCATAATTGCTGTCCAAAGCCATAGTCCAACACGGAAAAGATCCATGCAATACATTCTTTCTCTTCAAGCTGGATGTGAAATCTGGTCAAGCTGCGGTATTCCCTCCCTGTGGACCTGGGGGGAAACGAAAGAAAAGAAGGCGAAAGAAAAGTAGAGTCAGACATAAAGCCTGAGTAAGTCTAGGACTATTCAGTCTATGAATAAAGAGTTGGGTATGATAAGTATAAACTAGAAATGGGAAAGCACCATAAACTTAGTTAAGTTGTCTAGGGTCGAATATACTATCGTACCCCATATTAATCTCTGTACCCATATAAAGTAGTTCCCAACAGGCACCCCATAATCAGGGTGAAGTGATCCATTTTATGATGATCAGCTCCTGCTCGCATAGTTACATGTGTCTTACGGCCCCCGTTGTTGTAGTTACCTATGCTGGTCCCACCAAGGGGTGTATCAAGTCCCATGGTGGCGGCCCGACACAATCCTAGAATGCACAGGTATGCTACTGGTGCCCAGTGCCTTATTTTTCTGCGCCGGAGTGTGTGCACGCCCGCACCCTGTTAGAACCTACACTGTTGCACCACCACCGTCGATTTGACCTCTTACAGTCAGCCCAGTAATCGTGCCCCACCCTGCCTAGTTTCAGGGTATCATGATACCTTGTAGGGTTACTGCTGAAAAGGGTCCCCCGCTACTAGGTTTTCTATTTCTAGCCAACATGCTAAGTTGGTTAAGTGTTTTATAAACCTAACCCCCAAATCAGTCTATTTAGTTTAGCATGTTCCATTCTGATTAAGTATTAATTTAGTTTACTTAATCCTATCAATCCAGACTCAGCCTTAATTGTCTTATTAAAGCCTCAACCTCTTACATTAGACAGGTATTGTTGTGGCTGCCTGTTGCCGGTTGGGTCCGGGCAGTCTTACGCCACAACTCAGTCTAACCTCGGGTCCTTATTGGGCTCCATGTTGAACCACCCACATTGGATAGGTATTGTTGTGATTACTGGACAGCCAGGCGGTTCCGGGTAGGTTTACATCACAACTCAATCCAACCTCGGGTTAAATACATCGTATTTTCTACATTTACATATTTTGTCTCTTTTCTTTTTATATGTAAGTATTTGCTGCCCATTATTCAAATTCATCTTTATTGGTTAAAATTTATTTATGCCACTTAATTGCTTTTCAAGATTGTTGGCATGCGTTAAACATGCCAACACATATGTTCTATATTTTAGCCCAAACGTCATTACCCCTGTTCTATGCGTTCGCTCCAATGTAAGGTGTGTTGGGTTTAATACTTAAACCCAATTTAGCCAAATGAAAAGGGGAGGCTTATAACATGGTGTTTATAAGGTAACATGAAAAAGGGGAGTGTGAACGCATGAACTTGCAACGAACGATTCAATTAACATAAAGTAGGCAAATGTGAACTTGCAATTGTAACATCATGGCATAACAATACTTAAACATGAATATAATCATGGCATAAACAATACTTAAACATGAATCATTCTATTCATATGATTATGGCATAAATAGTACTTAAACATGAATTATTCTATTCATATGATTATGGCATAAACAATACATAAACGTGAATCATCCTATTCATATGACTATGGCATAAACAATACATAAACATGAATCATTCTATATGATTATGGCATAAACAATACTTAAACATGGATCATTCTATATGATTATGGCATAAACAATACTTAAACATGAATTACTCTATTCATATGATTATGGCATAAACAATACTTAAACATGAATTATTCTATTCATATGATTATGGCATAAACAATACTTAAACATGAATCATCCTATTCATATGACTATGGCATAAACAATACTTAAACATGAATCATCCTATTCATATGACTATGGCATAAACAATACTTAAACATGAATCATTCTATATGATTATGGCATAAACCATACTTAAACATGAATTATTCTATTCATATGATTATGGCATAAACAATACTTAAACATGAATCATAGGTTCAACTAACCATGTAAACTTGAAATTAAGAATCTAACTAAATTAGATACCATTATTATTGGCACATGGTCTTGACTAGAAATATAAGCCTATATCTTTATTTAGGCATAATATAAACTAATCATGTTCATAAAATAACTACATGCTAACAAAAGGTACTTACTTTTGTCACTAATACAAAAGTATGGTTCAAATAGAATTATCCCAACCTAATTCTTATATGAAACATGGTTTTTAATCCATTTATAGAATTATAGCATAAACATACCTAAACTTAAATCATGGTTTTTATTCTATCTATGTAAACTTGCAAGTGGAATGTAATTCTAATGTAATTCTAATGTAACTTATGTGTCACATATATTATCATGTGATTATGATAACAACATAAGCCTAAAAACATGTTTTCAACTAGGCATAATAACAAACATAGTTTAGTCATGTTCATAAAATTAATACAAGTTCTCAAAGATGCTTGCTTTTGTCACTATCACAAAAGCATGATTTTTATACTTGAACTATGATGCCAATTCCAACATAACTTCATATGAATCATAATACTCAAATGGATCAAATTACACTAAAGATGACCATAAGATTATACATCATATTGGCATAACAAAAAATCATATACTTGCATGAATTTCAGATAAACTATTACAACACATAGTTGTTATTTTCAACATGGATCATATACTTGCAATTATCAAATGGGTGATGTAAATAACTACCACAAATATGTAGTTTTCAATATGAATCATATGCTTGCATGAACCCTAATTAAAATTCCACAACATGTGGTTGTCAACATAAACCATATACTTGTATGAATCCAATCGTACACCATAGCATTGCCAAATCGTTTAGAATCAAAATAACATACAAATATAAGTTATTATCGCCACAATTCCATTTCGTTGTTAACTTCCAACGCAAATCGCGTACTTGCAAATATCCAATCGTATACCATAATATTCCCAAATCGTTTAGCATCAAAGCAACATACAAATATAGATTATTATCGCCACAATTCCTTTTCTTACTTTACACAAATCAACACAATTATTTAATTCACATTGGAATAGCACTCTACTTACAACGTATGACGAATCTTCAATTCAGGAATCTGAATTCTGAATTTGGAGATGCTATCCTTTGTTGTAGGCGTTGCTTTGATTTGATTTGACGTTGCTTTAAACTTTGAATTATCTCCTAATTGTCTCTCTATTCCTGACGGCTATCCTTAGTCTCTCCTCAGCAACATGACGGTCTCATCTCCATTTTAGTTTGTATGAATTAGGGTTAGTCTTAGGTCCTTTTTATAGAGTTTGTGAGTTGATTTAGACCGTCGATGAAGCTTGGTTTAATAATAGCCGTTCGTTCAAAGGAGAGGCCAATCAGGAGCTGACACCTAGCCCTAGTGACAAGGCAAGGCTCAGAAAATTGACCAAACACAGACCAGGCCAGCCAGGGGGGCTGGGTTCGACCTGGCTCAGGGGCCAGGTCGACTCCCCAGTCGACTCCCGGGTCGACTCTAGAGTCAACATGCCTGGGGCAGGTCGACACCTAGGTCGACTCCCAGGTCGACCTGGCCTGGCCGGTCTTGGGTGGGAATTATCCCGCCTACTCTGATTGGGCTGAAATTCAAATCTGTTTTCAAAATTTGAATTTTCTGAAACTTCTTCGGGCCATAATTTGGTCATACGGGCTCCGTTTTTCGAAAACTTGGACTCTATTTCGCGTATTTTTCCGAGACGAATGCAATGGCGTATCCTGTTTCCCTTAATACTTTGATTTGGAATTAACTATACTTTAATTTGTGAATTTCACTATTGTAAAATACTCGGGGTGTTACATGGCTAAAAAATGATGTCTTCGTTTTTCGAGAGCGATGTTGCGATCAGTGATGTCTAAAGTGCCAAACTTTTACATCGGTTAAAAAGCGACGTCGAAGCAGCAATAAGACATCATAAAATAATTAATAAACGATGTATTAACCCTTTTTTGTTTAGTCGCATGAACTGAATGTTGATAATGTCTTATTATAAGTCTTGTATTACTATAAACATATCATGTTAGTAGTACAAAATGACTAATATATCATTTATGGTGGGAATAACTGTTGTAGTATATATATATATATATATATATATATATATATCATTTATATCCAAAAGAAGTGAAGTCTATACACCAAACATATATCAGTTCATTTTAGTTGAAATGATGTCTGTGTGGCGTTTAGACGTCATTTTCCTTTAAAGGAGGGATGTCTTTGTTTGTTTATACACTGTTTTTGTTCTACATAACTGTTGTCAGTAATAATTTTAAACATCAATATTTTTCTTGATATATGATATATATGCCCTACCTTAAAAATGCAATACCAATACCAAAAACAAAAATGTAATGCCAATACCAAAAACAAAAATGAAATTTCAATACCAAAAACAAAAATGTAATATTGACCACAAACGTTAAATAGAAAATATTCTTACATTCCATAAAACCATCCACCACAAACATTAAACAAGCACATGTTCTTACATTCCATAAATCCATCCACCACAGACATTAAACAAGCGCATATTTTTGTTCTACATTACATTCCAGTCAGATTTACAAGTGTTCTTCAACAAACCGAGCGCCTCATTACGCATCTCCTCCAACTGGTCCACACAGTAAGACTTTTGATTCTTCACGTTCCACTGAAAAGTTGATTCATTCGCTAGCTTACCCATTTAGAACGGATATAAAAGGGTGCTAGACAGAAAAGCCCAACCTTCCAACATATGCAGTTTAATTCATTAAAGTATACCAGAATGCTTACTTTCTCAAAAAGATTTTAAGCAATCATGATTATCTTCATAGCCTACCTTTCTCCAGACTATACCATCTTAGATATATTCCTATGTAATAGTAACATAACAATATAAGGATATATGTTGGCCGCAGAACAGGAAAGACAACAAACTAGCATTTGGGTTAGAATATAATAATGTAGTAAGAGAGGGAGAATAGGGGGATTCAACACTAAATCTTATTATTCATCTTGTTCAAGCTTAAATAAATGGTAATTAAAATGTTGTTGCATCCTCTCATTTGCGTAATTTATATAGAACTGCTCAAAGCTATTTTTCTGCAGAATTAAAGAGGTTTATTTTCCAAACAAAATAAATTGTGCAATGGCTATATGCGAACATGGAAAGTGTTTAATATAAGAAAAGGTTGCTTAAAATTTTTATTTGAGTTTATTTTCCAAACAAAATTTCACTGAACTTTCAAATTTTCTATGAAGCTCAAACCAATGGGGAAAAGAAAAGGAAAAATTAACTCTGTTTATGGTTTTCAACAATCTACATCAGTTTTATTTTTTAATACATAAGCATCCCTAGATTATCCACTTCATTAAGAGACAGGTCACATGCAAGTATTGTGTTTTCCATCTTACTTCATATGACATGCAAATTGTGCCTAAATTATAGTCACTAAATTAACATGTCAAAAAAGTAGTTACATCGTGATTAGTGATAGGAAGAAGACAAGGTTAATGAATTGCAGTTACGATATTATTATAATTAATTTCAAAATAAAAATACTAAAATAGCATTTTTACCTAACAGTAGAAAACCTGAGATCCATCCACCAGAACTATCTCTAAGTGCTGGTCTACCATTATAATCAAGAGATCAGTCCCCTATCCATATTTTTCTATCTTCATTAGTATTCTCTGATTGTATTACCTTGTAGAATTTTGTAAAAGATATGAATAAATTATATAACCAAATCAAAAGGTACATAATTGTTTACTGTGCTCTGTATTAATAACAAAATTGCAGTATTTACAATTGATGTAAATATAAAAAAATCAACTAATCTAAACAAAAGAACATGACAACATCCACCTCATAACAATTCAAGGAAACATGATAAACATAACCATTAGAAAATCGTATCTTCGAAATAATACCTTGTGCTCCAGCCCCTGTTATAAATTGTCTATGTGAAGTGAATGTGCACTTGAAACTATTTAAAAATAAGAATAAAAGAACTGAAGCTATAATAGTTTATTCAACACTCACTTCTTGGCTATAACGCATTATTGCAATACTACTGGGTGTATAAGCTTCTTAATGGTTATCCATGAATCCAAGACAGGGGTTTGTAGAAAACATGCATAATAGGAAAGTTTATAGTAATTGTAATCTAATGGTGAAATTTAAACCGATTAATTTACCAGCAGTTGTCACATTTGAAACTAAAATTAAATATGGTCAGGGTAATAGAATTGTTAGGATATGATGTTGAAGGAGTATGTAAATGATACGGTTTATATTTCAATTTATCGACAATATCACTGAGGCGATGCTTGGTTATAAAATGTACTAAGGTTCCAGAAATTATTCAGTGAACCCAAAATGCTACCTGGTGAAAGACTTCTGCTTCAGCAGCTGCTCAATGTCAAATACTCCATTCAAGATAGAAGTTAGTTCTTTCTTAGTTTCGCAATCGACTGCTGCATTCAAGCTGGTATCACGGGTTCCATTTGTCTAGCTATCGCTCTTGGAATTATCCATAATAATACTGCCAGATTCAGGAGCCACATCTAAAGGGTTTTCTAACTGTACGTTTTGACTGAAGCAAAAAAAAAACTAGTGTCATTATTGTGCCAGATTTATATGTATATTTTACTGAAAATAAAGAATCAAAGCAATAAGCATATAGGATACTCAACACAAGATATCAGGAATGAGTGATAATATAATTAACAGTAATATGATACTTACAAATATGTCAAGTTATGTTCACGTCAAACTAATACTTAACAGGCATATGGTAAGATAAACTGTTCTAAAAGAACAAGATATAACCAAGATGACATGTGTTTTAAATGACACTGGTTTTTTCCTTTTAGGGCTTTATAGATTTCAAAATAAATTGGAAGTAGCACATGATGCAATCAATTACGCATGAGTTCTGTTTGAGCATTTAAAACAAATGACGGAAGGAAATGTAAATGGCACATCACATGTGTCAG
The DNA here is from genome assembly GCA_030737875.1 of Allium sativum. NCBI lineage: Eukaryota > Viridiplantae > Streptophyta > Magnoliopsida > Asparagales > Amaryllidaceae > Allium > Allium sativum. The sequence goes on from CM060920.1 coordinate 11,207,085, forward strand.
AAACTTTGAACAGAGCTATAAAGTTGGTTGGTGGGCATTTCTTTATAAGAACAAACATTACATTTCTGTATTATATATAACCTAAAGTTCAATAACGAATACAAATGTAACACCCCACCTAAGTTAAGGTCACTCACAAAGGGAATGCCTTAACTTTGATGGAGCGTTTTAGTAGTCAGAACAGAATATTACAAGACAGATAAGTAGTACTTGAAAAATTATAACTTTATTACAGTAGAAGAAAAAATAAGTTTGGTTACATCTTTCTAAATCACAATATCAAAACTCAAGTACATATATATCAGCCTTGTTCAAAAGCCATCAGAGTACAAAACTTTAAAATCATAATCCCCATAGAAGATGCCATAAAAAGTCAAGCCATACTTTAAGCACTTCAAGTAGAAGAAATCCGGATCAAGCTAGAGTATTCCTTCCTTGAAAACCTGGGGGGAAACGGAAGAAAAGAGGCAAAATAACAAGGGTCAGACAAAAAGTCTGGCAAGTCCAGTGACTTTCAGCTATAAACAGATAATAACATCATGACATGTAAATAAAGCTGGATAAGAGATAACAGTATTAGGAGTAACAGGTATACTTACTTCTTTGCACTAATACTAGTATAACAAGATTAGGTGTTACCCTAATGTCTAAACTGAAACAGAATCGAAACAGAATAATCTATGCAGAAACAGATTGCTAGTAATGGGCCTTCACAACCCCAACAGACAGAAGGTACATAAGTAGATTACTAATAATGGGCCTTTACCACCCCAACAGACAGAAGGTACGGAAACAGAATACTAATAATAGGCCTTTACGACCCAACTAATGGGCCTTTACCACCCCAACAGATAGAAGGTACGGAAACAGAATCAGAAACGGAATCAGAGACAGAAACAGAATAATCCCTACGAAAACAGAATGTTAGAATTAGGTATACACTAGTAATGGGCCTTTACCACCCCAACAGACGGTACCACGCAGAAACAGACAGGTGTTACCACCTAATAGAAACAGACGGTACCAACAGAAACAGACAGAACTAAGTGCATCCTAAATCCCACCCCAAGCGATCGACTCCCTAATACATAAATACCCTGTGTCGGCCCCACATTAGGGTGTATCACTCCCTAAAGTGGCAACCTATTAGCACAGACCTATTTACAGATGTCACGGTGTCTTACATCCTCAGAGCAGACCGGATCCATGCACGCACATGACCCGGTTAGAACACACCATCAACACCCCTCGCCATTATCAGAATGAGCCGCATATAATTAGTTCAGTAAGCGTGCCCGGAGCCTTACATAGCGTGGGTTTAAAGTTTTGATACCAGAAAGGGTTACTGACTAATATGGGTCCCAAACAACAGATGACACCAGTATTTCCCCCTCCAAACCTTGTGTTCCCGGACTAGCAGATTTCATATTAACTTGTTTACAAGTTTCAGACATACAGAAGTTCAGATTTACTAGTTCGCAGATCAGACAATCAAGTTAACAAGTTTTTAGACTAACGGATCAGATGTACAGTTTTAACAGACTTACAGATTGTTTAACTTTGTATTGGGTCTACAGATTCACGAAACGGGTTTGTCAGATTCATCAGTCCAGTTGGTTTAACCCTATCCACCCAACACATTTTTAGACACCACATTCCTTTTAAAATATTAATGCACAGACCTCTCACATTAGGTTGGTAGCTTGTGGCCGCTGGATGTGCCGGGCGATTCCGGGCAGACTTCTGCCACAAGCCAGATCTAACCTCATGTCTAAGCATATTTTAGTTATGGCTACAACCTCCCACATTAAACTGACGGTTTGCGGTTGCTGGTCAAGCCGGTTGGTTCCGAGCAGGCTTCTACCGCAAACGGAGTCTAACCTCATGTCATAGCCAATTTATTCCAGTACAAATTATACAGATATCAGACTAATTATGTCCATTCAATATATTAAACTTCTTTACAGGTTACAGCAGACTAATTAAATTTCCATTAACATGTTTTACTCAATCTTAGATCGAGCCAACGGATTTTTCATACCCAAATTACAATTATTCAGCTTTCAACAGATTTAGCAGATTAGGCGGTTCAACAGATTTAACAGATTTAGGCAACTCAACAGATTTAGCAGGTTAGACAATTCAATTGATTTAGCGGATAACAGTTTTAACAAATTAGGCAATTCAACAGATTAAACAAATAACAGATTTGGCAGATTTAAAAATTTCTTAAAGTTCTATTCACATATCTTGCCTAATCAAAAATTAAGCCTAAACTTACATGCCTAAATCATGGTTATAATTCATAATACAATATATGCTCCAAATTTTTAGTTAAACTTTGCACAGTACAGAATATTCTCTAAAAAGCCCAAATCAAGATATACCATATGGATTATGCCAAATTATAGCCTTTAATGCCAAATATCCAAAATCCAGTTTTAGGCGTATTCACATTAATGGTTATCCTATTTTAATATAGGTCTTTATACCTAAGTTATATACAAAATAATTCTCCTTCTTCCAAATTATAGACTATAATATACATATATAGTATGTCCAGACCTAGATCTTGAATTACAACTTATGTCTTATCTTTAAATTAGTTACAAATCTAGATCTTAAATTACCACATGTACTATACATTCAAATCAATTACATGTTTACAATTAAATTTTACGCCCAAATCCTAAGTCATATGTCCAATATTCTTTATGCCTCAAAACTCAAGTCATATGTTCAATACACTTTATGTTTTAAATACAACATGTCCAATTTATATGCCTCAGATTTATGTTCTAAGTTACAACCTATGTTCTTTCCTCAAATCAGTCACATATCAGTCATGCCCCACTTTTGCATCATACATTGTTTGTCCCAAAAATTTAGCGTCCGTGCGTTAATCTCTTATGAGATTTGGCTCAGGCTCATGGTAGCCTGGCTATAGAACAGAAAGAAGAAAGAGGTACAGAATAGCCACAATAATACAAATAAGGTAGATCCACTGATTACAGAAAAACAGATCTAATAAATAGAATATGTATAATCTCAGATTCAAGCTTATTAACAATGTCAGGATCATGATTAAATTTCATATCGGAAAATAACTGTACTTGCCTTGATTGGATTCTAAAAGAAAGATAGTTGTAGCTGTTCTCTTTTAAATTCTATTCAGACTGGAAGAAGAAGGAGCTCTAATTCTAGTTCAGATTTCAACAGAGCAGCGATGCCATTATTTATTTAAATTAGAATAGAGGCAGAGTATAGGCAGAATGAATTTGGTGTAGAGAATACAATAGGTCTAGGGGTGTTTAAATAGGTTAGAGCTTCACGAATCCGGTCAGAATGGCGTCTAGGTGCAGAAAAATGGATCTGTCTCCAGATCTGGAAAGGGGGGGGGGAGGTCGACCCGCTGGTCGACCTATGTCGACCCCCAGGTCAACCCACTGGTCGACCTATGTCGACCAGGTCGACCCCCAGGTCAACCCGCTGGTCGACCTGGGTACCTAGGTCGACCCCATGGTCGACCTGGGTCCTGGATGGGAATTTTCCCGCCTAGCCTGGGTCTGCGTTTGAATTTTGAAATTTGAATTTTGAACTAAGCAGTTTTAATATATTCCTGAAACTTCTGAAGGCCATAACTTCTTCATACGGAGTCCGATTTGCGCAAACTCGGACTCTATCTCAAGTCGAATTTCGAGACAAACGTCATGGCGTAACCCGTTTCCCTTAGTTCTTTAGTTATAATTTAATTATTCTCTAATTTGTTATTTTTATGTTTATAGAAAATACGGGGTGTTACGTTCTCCCCTCCTTAAAGGATTTCGTCCCCGAAATCTTCAAGTTAAGAAGAATGTGTCCTACCATCCGATCACCCATCTACTCAACCATCATCCACAAGTATCCATTGTCCCTAGAAAATCTCTAATGTTGTATGAACATATGCAAAAGTGTGTGTATATGTTCCTTATCTAATGCAAAGATCAAGCGGTCTACTGATTCAGTTGACCTCCTTAATGCGAATTATGTTAGTGCCATGAGTCCAACATGTATGCAATTTTCCTATTTGATACATGTGATTTCTATATGAGTGACGACCATTCATTCATATGCAACATCCATGTGATGAGTCAACCATTTTGCATCCATAAAAATTGAAAAATGCGCACACATCCATATGTAGTATGAGAGTGTTTTTGAGCCGATCTAGTGCTAGTGTGTGTATATGCATCCACGAGCAACCACTTGCATCCACTTGCAACCATCAAACATAACATGTCTCAAACACATGTTTACACCCATTAGTTTCTACCTAAAGGTCGAAGACTCGATCAATAGGATACAGGCGAGTGATAGAAGCAACGATTAAAACAACAGCTCTGTTTCTATTAGACATCGGTTAAGAAAATAATTCCCTAAGTATCAACCCCGAAGACCGAAACCAACATCAGATTGACACCCAGAGGATTACTCCTATTAATCAATGTCAAACTGGAAATCTACTTCACTCTTCGAGTAAAAAAAACCCTATCCTTTTTAGAAATATTCAGATATTTTTAGACTACAGGTACAGATCAGATTATCAAATGATTCTTAGAAAACTAAGCATGATAAAACCCCACCATATCCCATAAAACTCAGAATGTATGCGTCATAATCACTTTAATGCCCCACACAAATATCCTTAAATCCCAACTTATCACAAACAGATGAGTCGTAACCCCTATGAGGTTTTGAGACTATAGCGGAATCAGAAACAAGACTAGTATTAAAGTGCAGAGTTTTAATTACAGAATCAAAATGCCAGAATCAGAAAGAGTTTTAACTCAAAAATCATATAAGGAAATTGAACCTTCTACAGAAATTCTTCCTATTTTTATCCTATCTACCCACCTCGGGGGTATTCGCCTGCCCCCCAGGAGTAGGACCTATCCTCTGCCCTTGCCCTCGTTTCTTCGGGCAGTCCCTAGTGAAGTGTCCCATCTCACCACAGTTGAAGCAAGTGCCCTTCCTCTTTCTGCAATCCTTGTTCAGATGAGTCAAGCTTCCACAAGTAAAGCACTTTTTCTCCTTTTTATCCTCAGACTTTTCATCCTTCTTCTGTGTTTCCTTTTTGGGCCATGCTTTCTTGTTCTGTGGGCCTTCCTTCTTTCTCTCTTTCTTGCCCTTGTCTTCCTCGTGTAGCAGTGCCATGTCCACGAATCTCTTGTAAGTCGCTCCCATGGGTACATGAGTCATGGCTAGGCTGTGCAATGGCTCGTTCAATCCTTTAACAAAGCAGAGAGCCTTCTTATGTGGAGTGTTAACTAAATCCAGTCCGAACCTAGCCAGTTGGTTGAACTAGTTGACGTATTCCTTGACCGTCATGCTCCCTTGCTTAAGAGATAAGAACTTCTCCACCTGCAGACTTCCCCCAGCTTGTGAGAGGAATCTCATCTCAAATCTCGTCCTGAAATCCTCCCAAGTTTTCAACCGGTCTCTCCGCATGGGTAACCTCCCACTAATAAGAAGCTTCATCTTTGAGCAACCACGCTGCCAACTGTATCTTCTGTCTGTCCTCTACTTCGAAGATGATGAACAAGTCTTCGGTCTCCTTCAACCATTTCCTTGCTTCCACAAAGGATTCAGTTCCATAGAAGTCCTTTCCACCCATAGCCTTGAAGTCTCTACACGTCTTTGCAAAAGCATTTGCACGAGGAGGAGGAGGAACCGCTGCAGCTGGGGGAGGAGGGAGGTCAGCTGGGCCTGCATCATTAGCCCTAGCTTCTAGGTACCTTCTGAACCAGCTAGGTACTGGTACGCCCTCAGGAATGTTAAGATCCCCAGACATGCTGAAACGAAAGAAAAAGGATTCAAAACGGAGAACTGAAAGATAGATATATGGCTTTTGGGGATTATGCTTTTCAAAATAAACTCTACTTTTGAAAATACTTCCTTTTTAAAACATTTTTGAAAATAGTTTTCAAAAACTTTTTATCAAATCTGGTAACCTTCAGCTCTGATACCAAGTGTAACACCCCACCTCAGTTAAGGTCACTCACAAAGGGAATGCCGTAACTTTGATGGAGCGATTTAGTAATCAGAACAGAATATTACAAGATAGATAAGTAGTACTTGAAAAATTATAACTTTATTACAGTAGAAGCATAAATAAGTTTGGTTACATCTTTCTAAATCACAATATCAAAACTCATGTACTTATATATCAGCCTTGTTCAAAAGCCATCAAAGTACAAAACTTTAAAATCATAATCCCCACAGAAGATGCCATAAAAAGTCAAGCCATACTTTAAGCACTTCAAGCAGAAGAAATCCGGATCAAGCTAGAGTATTCCCTCCTTGAAAACCTGGGGGAAAACGGAAGAAAAGAGGTGAAACAACAAGGGTCAGACAAAAAGTCTGGCAAGTCCAGTGACTTTCAGCTATGAACAGATAATAACATCATGACATGTAAATAAAGCTGGATAAGAGAAAACAATATCAGGAGTAACAGGTATACTTACTTCTCTGCACTAATACCAGTATAACAAGATTAGGTGCTACCCTAATGTCTAAACTGAAACACAATCGAAACAGAATAATCTACGCAGAAACAGAATGCTAGTAATGGGCCTTCACAACCCCAACAGACAGAAGGTACAGAAGTAGAATACTAATAATGGGCCTTTACCACCCCAGCGGACAGAAGGTACGGAAACAGAATACTAATAATGGGCCTTTACCACCCAACTAATGGGCCTTTACCACCCAACTAATGGGCCTTTTGTCACCCCAACAGAAAGAAGGTACGGAAACAGAATCGGAAACGGAATCAGAGACAGAAACAAAATAATCCCTATGGAAACAAAATGTTAGAATTAGGTGTACACTAGTAATGGGCCATTACCACCCCAACAGACGGTACCACACAGAAACAGACAGGTGTTACCACCTAACAGAAACAGACGGTACCAACAGAAACAGACAGAACTAAGTGAACCCTAAATCCCACCACAAGCGATCGGCTCCCTAATACGTAAATACCCTGTATCGGCCCCACAGTAGGGTGTATCACTCCCTAAAGTGGCAACCTATTGGCATAGACCTATTTACAGATGTCACGGTGTCTTACATCCTCAGAGAAGACCGGATCCATGCACGCACATGGCCCGGTTGGAACGCACCATCAACACCCCTCGCCATTATCAGAATGTACCACTTAAAATTAGTTCAGTAAGCGTGCCCGGGCCCTTACATAGCGTGGGGTCAAAGTTTTGATACAAGAAAGGGTTACTGACTAATATGGGTCCCAAATAACAAATGACACAAGTATTTCCCCCTCCTAACCATGTGTCCCCAGACTAGCAGATTTCAGATTAACTTGTTTACAAGTTTCAGACATACAGAAGTTCAGATTTACTAGTTCGCAAATCAGACAACCAAGTTAACAAGTTTTCAGACTAACGGATCAGATGTACAGGTTTAATAGACTTACATATTGTCTAACTTTGTATTGGGCCTACAGATTCGCAAAACAGGTTTGTTAGATTAATCAGTCCAGTTGGTTTAACCCTATCCACCCAACACGTTTTTAGACGCCACATTCCTCTTAAAATATTAATGCACAGACCTCTCACATTAGGTCAGTAGCTTGTGGCCGCTGGATGTGCCGGGCGGTTCCGGACAGACTTCTGCCACAAGCCAGACCAAACCTCGTGTCTAAGCATATTTTAGTTATGGCTACGACCTCCCACATTAGACTGACGGTTTGCGGTTGCTGGTTAAGCCGGTTGGTTCCAGGCAGGCTTCTACCGCAAACGGAGTCTAACCTTCTGTCATAGCCAATTATTCCAGTACAAATTATACAGATATTAGACTAATTATGTCCATTTAACAGATTAAACTTCTTTACAGGTTACAGCAGACTAATTAAATTTCCATTAACATGTTTTACTCAATCTTAGATCGAGCCTACGGATTTTTCATACCCAAATTACAATTATTCAGCTTTCAACAGATTTAGCAGATTAGGCGGTTCAACAGATTTAACAGATTTAGGCAACTCAACAGATTTAGCAGGTTAGACAATTCAATTGATTTAGCGGATAACAGTTTTAACAAATTAGGCAATTCAACAGATTAAACAGATAACAGATTTGGCAGATTTAAACATTTCTTAAAGTTCTATTCACATATCTTGCCTAATCATAAATTAAGCCTAAACTTACATGCCTAAATCATGGTCATAATTCATAATACAATATATGCCCCAAATTTTTAGTTAAACTTTGCACAGTACAAAATATTCTCTAAAAAGCCCAAATCAAGATATACCATATGGATTATGCCAAATTATAGCCTTTAATGCCAAATATCCAAAATCCACTTTTAGGCGTATTCGCATTAATGGTTATCCTATTTTAATATAGGTCTTTATACCTAAGTTATATACAAAATAATTCTCCTTCTTCCAAATTACAAACTATAATATATATATATATAGTATGTCCAGACCTAGATCTTGAATTACAACTTATGTCTTATCTTTAAATTAGTTACAAATCTAGATCTTAAATTACCACATATACTATACATCCAAATCAATTACATGTTTACAATTAAATTTTACGCCCAAATCCTAAGTCATATGTCCAATATTCTTTATGCCTCAAAACTCAAGTCATATGTTCAATACACTTTATGTTTTAAATACAACATGTCTAATTTATATGCCTCAGATTTATGTTCTAAGTTACAACCTATGTTCTTTCCTCAAATCAGTCACAGATCAGTCATGCCCATTTACGCATCATTCATTGTTTGTCCCAAAAATTTAGCGTCCGTGTGTTAACCTCTTATGAGACTTGTCTCAGGCTCGTGGTAGCCTGGCTATAGAACAGAAAGAAGAAAGAGGTACAGAATAGCCACAATAATACAAATAAGATAGATCCACTGATTTCAGAAAAACAGATCTAATAAACAGAATATGTATAATCTCAGATTCAAGCTTATTAATAATGTCAGGATCATGATTAAATTTCATATCAGAAAATAACTGTACTTTCCTTGATTGGATTCTAAAAGAAAGATAGTTGTAGCTTTTCTCTTTTAAATTCTATTCAGACTGGAAGAAGAAGGAGCTCTAGTTCTAGTTCAGATTTCAGCAGAGCAGCAACACCATTATTTATTTAAATTAGAATAGAGGCAGAGTATAGGCAGAATGAATTTGGTGTAGAGAAAACAATAGGTCTAGGGGTGTTTAAATAGGTTAGAGCTTCACGAATTCGGTCAGAATGGTGTCCAGGTGCAGAAAAAAGGGATATGTCTGCAGATCTGGAAAAGGGGGGAGGTCGACCCCCTGGTCGACCCGCAGGTCGACCTGGGTCCTGGGCGGGAATTTTCCCGCCCAGCCTGGCTCTGCGTTTGAATTTCGAAATTTGAATTTTGAACTAAGCAGTTTTATTTTAAATATATTCCTGAAACTTCTGAAGGCCATAACTTCTTCATACGGAGTCCAATTTACGCAAACTCGAACTTTATCTCAAGCAGAATTTCGAGACGAACGTAATGGCGTAACCCGTTTCCCTTACTTCTTTAGTTATAATTTAATTATTCTCTGATTTGTTTTTTTTATGTTTACAGAAAATACGGGGTGTTATAATAAAGAATACCTGAATTGAGACAACAGTCTGCTGATCTTGATAGGTGGTGAAAACATGAGATTTCTTGGTTGGGATGTCTGTTCTCTTTGGAATCAATTTAGTCATCACTCCTCCAACGGTTTCGATTCCAAGAGTAAGAGGTGCAACATCCAATAGAAGGATATCTGCATTTCATATGTATACATGTATATAAGACATTGTTCATTTTTCATTAAATGTAGTCGAGTATTATAAAAATTATATATATACCTTTGGTTTCATCACCGCCTTCTTCACTGAGAATGCCACCCTGAACAGCGGCACCATAAGCAACAACTTTTTCGGGGTTCACTCCCTTGTTAGGTTCTTTCCCCTCAAAGAAATCCTTCAATGGTTGTACCTTTTAGATTCTGGTACTTCCACCTACTAGTACTATCTCGTCGATCTGGCTTTTTTGTAAACCGGCATTGCCCATGGATTTCTTCATAGGTCCCATTGTTATTCTGAACAGATTGTTGTTTAGTTCTTCGAACCTGGCTCTAGTTAGTGGTTCGAAGAAGTCAAGGCCATCGTAGATTGATTCGATTTCAACTCGTACTTGATGTTGGTTGCTCAACGCTCTCTTGGCTCATTCGCATTGTCTTCTGAGCTTTTCGAGGCTTGGTTATCCTTGCTGATGTCCTTTCCATGCTTCTTTTTTATGATCTAGAAGAAGTATTCCATCACTCTCTGATCAAAATCCTCACCTGTAAAGTGTTCAATTCATAAGACAACAAATATATTAACTAAGGTATACTTGATCTGCTTACAAACCAGTATGACCAAGGAGAATAAATGTCTTTACCACCCAAATGAGTGCCACCATTTGTAGATAGAACTTCAAAGACTCCATTATCAATAGTCAAGACACTGACATCAAATGTCCCACCACGACGGTCGAAGACAAGGATGTTCATCTTCACTTGGATGTAAGGTTTACCATCCTTGTTCACTATCTTGTATGGTACAAGTTTCATATCTCTCTGAACCTCCTTATCCTCCAAACTTATATATCATAAACATAAGATTAACATTATAGACCTTAGTCTAGTAACTCGAGAGAGAAAATCAGATTGAACACCAATTATATGTTACGTTCGAATAAGTAACTAAAGGTTAGAAAAATAAACCCACTTCCTTCCAATAAGCCTCTTGACATCAAAAATGGTTCTTTCGAAGTTGGCACCAGCTTGATTCTTTGCAGCTTCACCAATAAGTCTTTCACTTTGTGTAAAAGCAACCCATGAAAGAGTGATACCATACCTTGATCGTTAGCTTTAATCTCTACTTCGCTAATAAAATCAATTCGTACTTAAACTTCGCTAATCATAGTACATACGACAATGACAAGGAGAGGATATGTGAGATTTCAATTTGGTTTGGGAAATTTTCGGATTTGATTTGGAGATTTCGATTTGGGGAATGATGGACGGACGATGGAGAAGCGATTTAGATTTGGGGAGAATTTTCGGAAGAAATAAAAATGACGAAGGAACATATTTGATTCACTGAAGAAAAGAGTTGTCGATGACGTGAAAGAGGCTGATTGGAGAGTTTTGATGGTTGCGTATTAGAGAAGTGATCAATAGCTAGATATAGCCAATTATGAGGGGTGTGGATTGACAAAGAGACCTTTAACATCACGCAAGAAGCTGATGTAAATAATGTACAGAAACTGATGTAAATGGTAAGGGGAAAATAATTTGGCTAAGGCGCGACCTGATTTTTCTTTTTTCTTTTTTTCTAAATAGTTTACAAGACATCGCTCCTTTAACAAAATAATGTGCTGTCTGTTTTTTTTATGAGTGTATAAGACATCGCTTCTTCAATAAAACGATGTTTGAGAAACCAACAACATCAATTTTCTTTTTGACAATGTTAAAAATCGTTTTGACATCAACTGAAATTGAAAGCGATGTTAAAATTGTGATGCTTATTCTATTTTTTCTTGTAGTGCATTCGCAATGCTCGGGTCAGACCGAGTTGTACAGGTACAGGTTATCGGATGATGTGAAGTCCAATGACAAGTTGGAGAAGTTCAAACGTATGATATCTAGTATTATTCCGCTGTATGTTGTATGATGTATTCTGATGATTGTAAGTTTTATTACAAGCTCTCAATAAAAATTTATTTCAATATTATATTTTTTTCCACTGCAATGTGAGTCTCTGATTATATGTTGGTTCTTCTTCTTATTCTTATATTCTAATATTTGTTTCTTTCTTTTCTCACCCTTTAATTTCTTTCTTTTAGCTTTTTGGGTTTTCGGTACTTGAGTTTGGACACGAGATGAATTAGTGTCTAAATTCATGTGTCAAAATTTCCTGGGTCGCTACAGTTGGTATCAGAGCAATGGTTTAGTAATAACCAAGGTTTTAAATCTTGGATATCGGTCGCGTTTCATCTCGGGGATTTTAGAGACATGATCTCGTATCGGGGGAGATCTCGGATGAGATGAGTCTAACTCGGGTGTTCGTCTCGGACTTCCATCTCGGGTCTGAAAGTTCATATTGGAACAATCTCGGGGTACATGATATGTTAAAAACTGATATTCATCTTACCTTTCTAGTAACGTCGGAATGCACAGACCAGTTAGTTCATGCAGAGGGAAGTTGAACACGAAGCACGAGAGAAATCTCATAGAGAAGCCTTTCACATTGAACAAAGAAAATCTTACTTCTAATTGCTAAATAATTTCGAATTCGGCCTATTGACAATCTCTTTAAAACGAGAATTCTGTTTCGACAGCGGCCACCAGGCCGACAGGTGGTTTCACCAATCAGTCTGTTATGGGAAGCGAAGGTACACCAGGTGCGTAGCGGGAGGCTCCAATAGACCTGGCGAAAGAGATGGTAGCAAAGTTCTATTTACAAAATGATTTTTATGAATGCTATTAAAAACACAGTAACCTAAACTTGAATTGTAAAATCAGTTTATTATTCTTAATTCACGAAAGATCAACATACTCTAAATCGTACTATGCTTAAAACATAAATATAACACACTGCAAATAGATTAGTGCTTACAACATATGAACCATGAACATGAATTATTGTTAGACATAAAACATAAAAAGATCCAAAACTTTAAAAAGTTCAACATAAGTAGAACATAAGATGCATAATTTCATAGGTAATATTTATGTAAAAGAACACGAATATGAAAATCATAAGCATTGTAGAAAATATATGAACATACAATATGTTCATTTAACATGCAAAATCTAAAATTGCAAGAGATTATCGTGGTTAAATTTGAGTTTTTTAATTATTGTTCTGGTTCAGGCACGAATTTAAACTTTAGCCAGAAAAACGAAGATCTCAGATGATATTCTAGTATATCGTCTCGGTCGATATATCGTTCGATATCGGAATATCTCGGGCGATATATTTGAAAGGAGATTTACAGTGATATTTGCTGTTTCGTTTCGGAAGAAGCCCAAAATGAGATCTCGGAGGAGATCTCAGGCGATATTTTCGAGATCTGAAACAGTGGTAATAACCTTTGCTTTGTGGCGTAACTCGATAGAGATGGGGTTAGCAATACCTTGGATTGAGTTTGTGTGTATATATAAGAGTGCGTATTTGTAGATTTTATATACAAAAGGTTTTGTATTGTGTTGTTTGATCGGTTCAAGCTGAACTGGTAACTGATACAATATTGTTTTGTGAAGAGGGTAAATAAAATAATTTTACCTAAAATATATTTTTATATAGTGTTATAATTTTATTAAATTATTAATATTGATTTGTTGATAGACTTGAATGGGAATTCAAATGAAATTGTAAATTTGAATGGTTTAATAAGGAAATTTAAAATATAGGAGTTGTGAAAGAGAAATTTTAGTTTAAATTTAATGAATCAGAATTTAACTTAAGATAAGTTAAATAAAATGGAATGATTGAGTTATATTGATTATGCATTGTTTGTTTGTTGAATATAAAAATTCATCAACAATTGGATGAACCGGATATTAAGAAAATGAAAATTCCATTATAATGAATTGGAATAGAATCTATATGAAATAAAAAGAAATGATTTAACCTTGTAATGGTTATTTGCATTGTATATTGAGTAAAGTGCAGGTTAGAAGGAGGAAAAACTAATAGTTGCTTTGCTTCGGGTTTAGAGTTTGATTGCTCGACAAATAGGTAAACCTTAATATATTAATTGGGTGTTTGATTTTATACCCCTGAGATAGGTAGCCGCTTAGCTTTTATTTTCTTTTAATTGATGTGAGGCCCGGAATAGTGAATTGTAGTCGTTTGGATCGAACAGTATAGAGGAGGTACTGGCGAATTTTTCGTACATTTTTTAGACTTGAATATTTTTAAATATAATTGCTTTGAAAATAATTGGATTTGGATCCATTACACCATATATGCTAATTAGGCTGTGTTTTTAGCCGTATCTAAAGCAGTTAGCCATGGTAAAAAGCCGTATTAAAAACTAGCGTGTTAAATTATTAGATACGGCTATAAACTGTATCTCACTTGAAGTTACAAATGACACTTAGCCATATCTAAAGTGTAATCAGACACGGCCTTTGACTGTGTGTGTATATATATATATATATGTATGTATGTATGTGTGTGTGTGTGTGTACACATATATATATATACATGTGTGTATATATATATCATATGTGTGTATGTATGTATATATATACATACACACATATATAAACAGAAATTGTAGCACATATTTTTCATAACACAGAGCATATATACCATAAATTATACATAGGAATAACACAATATATATATATATATATGTATGTATATATATATATATACTCAAAGCATTACAAGTTTTGTCATAACACGAACACAATGTATGTACAAACATATACAATAAAATGGAACTGTCAAGGATTTTCATCACATTACGAACTAAAAAAAAAAGAAGGTAAAAACATATCAGTCTAATAAAAATCTAGTCGAGGCCGGGAAGATTGAGCGTGATAGCCAGCCTGAGTTCAAGTTTCATTTTGAAGCAAAACTGAATCGTGACATACAGCCTGCAGGCTGAGTTCCAGCAGCACAAAAGCACCAAAATCTCCAACAAGACTATCTATAAAATACAAGAAACAAATTACAAATACTTCACTGGACAGGAGATCAACATTATAACTCACTGTGACTGAGAAGCAAACATGAATACAGAGATAAAGTGTATGTTGATCTGTGTGTTTGTGTAACGTCCCGTATTTTCAGCGGTATGATATTTAATATATTTTATTATATTGAATATTAAGTTGGAATTATAAATGGATTTATTTTGTTATTAAAACGAAGTTGAATATATATAATGTATAATATAATTAAAACGAACTCGAAACAACGCGGTAGTTCGTAAAATTGATTTTGAACTTCAAATGAATATACATAATCCGTTTTAAGTTGGAATTCTGTGTAACAAGAAACGTTAGGATCGATTTGATTATAAATTTCTAATGGAAGAGAAAAATCGAGATTTCATTGTATAGATTGTAAGATATGTCCAAATCAAAATTTAAAATAGTCGATGTAGAATAGTTTATAAACTATAACGATTATTTAATTATAATTAAATATTGATTTCAAATTTGGACAGGACCTTTGAGGCATAGCTATAATTTAATTTTTAGAATTTTACTGTAAATTTTAATTCGTAAAATAAGCAACTTTTTATTTAGAGTATTTTACACCCTATATCAGCATTTTGGGGTTTCACAATATAAGTTAACCTACCGATATTATTATATTTATGAAATCATGGGGCATTGCTCGACACAAATAGTGTTTTTATTTCTGTTCGTAGCATGGACATGAACAGAACTCTATGTAATACGACCATTCTTTCAAAAACGTGCTGACTCCATTAGTGAAAGGAAATTTCACTACCACTCTGCCATACCCAATCAAATCCAACAGTTGCAAACCATATCGAAGTCTCAGGAAAATCTTGCGAAATCTGGGAAAAAAATCGCTGATAAGGATATGCTATCCTAATTCCGAGTTTGTTCACATTCTTTAAGGAATGTGAACATAACTCTCGGTCCCCATTGGTCGAAATCGGGGGGCCCATGTGGAACCCCCTGATTTCCACCAATCAGAAGAGAGAGTTATGTTCACAATCCTTAAAAGAATGTGAACAAACTACTACAATGCTATCCTTACCCAAAATCTCAAATAAAAGAAATATTCACGGCTGACAAGATATATTATTTTGACCTTCTCTGTTTTATTTGAAACACTGTATGTAATAATGAACATCTTGTTCTTTCCCCAGTGTCTATATATATAGATACCAAACCTTAGGACCATTATTCAAAAATATCTCTGCGCCAATCATTTGTCAATGTTAGAAAGTGACAAAACGAAAAACATACATCCCATACCCTATAAGCAAATCAAATTAATGTTGCCATACCCTATCGCCCACGTCCTAGTTTCCATGAATTGCTCAGTGAAGCGATAAGTATTAAATAAAGATTTAACAAAAATATCTGTGTGGTTCCTTCTATTCGAAGACACTGGCTTATATAAACACCTCTGCTATGTTCCTTCATCAAACAGAACGCCATTTTCAGAAATGAAATAATATAATAAAAATCTCTAATTTCTTTTAGCCTCCAACACTTCTTCTTCTCCTATATATATCAGCTATTCTCGTTCCTGTCAAGCCAACCCTCCGCATTTCATTCTTCAACCAGACTAGCGAGAATGGTTTCTGAAATTCCAAGCTGAGTGGAAACCGCGTGTTAACTTTGACAGTGGGGTGACGGGGCTTCCGAGGCTGTACTGGCGAACCGGCGAAGAGGGGATGGACGGGTTGCCGGCCGGTGGTACCTGATGTTGGAGCCGAGATGGTGATGACAGCAAAGCGGAGCAATGGTGATGGAAAGCCAGTGGAGTGGGTTATTGGCAATAAAAAGAAAAAGAACCCGGTAATTCTATCATCAACCCAACCTAAGTCAAGAAAGCTGATCTTCAAAGATTGAAACTTATACCTTGGATCCAAGACATGTGCTATAAAAATAACCTTGTTAACTACTTCAACATTTCCCCAATACTTGTCATACTTAACTTTCATCAATTTGCCCACATTTTGTAAATTATAATCATCAATGTTGTTATTAGCATTTTCGATTTCATCTTGGATCAATATAATTTCATCAAATATTAAAGAAGAAGTGACGTTTTTAGTTGCACTAAGTTTCAATGTTGTTTCATGAAACCCCTTTAAAAATTAAACCAAAACTCGACCTTTCTCCCAATCATCTTCTTTGGGAGGTCCCATTCTTTTCACTAAATTTTTCTTCTTATCTTTCACCATCTCATTGAAATAAGCTTTAATTGGCTCATCTTCTACACACATCCTTTCAAAAAACTTTCCTAAATTTATAGGCGATATCAAGCATTTTAAATGTGGCATTCCATCTTGTAGGACTATCGAGCGGAACAATAGCCATTTTATCTTTTTTAATCAAATTATAAAAATATCTAAATCTATCCAATCTCTAAGATGACGAATGAATATATTTGACTAAATTTCTAATTCCTTCAACGACTTCATTGTAAAACTTCAATCCATCTTTAACTATTAAGTTTAGAATATGACAAACACATCTCAAATGTAGATACTTACCATTAAGCAATAAAGAATTTGAATATTCCAATCTTCTCTTTATATAACCAATTGCCGTATCATTGGCACTAGCATTATTAATAGTAATCGTAAAGATTTTATCTATTCCCCATTCATTCAAACAATTCTCCAATACTCTTCCAATATCATCACCTTTGTGACTATTGATCTTTGTAAAAGCTACTATTCTTTTATGTAATTTCCAGTCACTATCCATAGAATGTGCGGTGATAACCATATAATTAATGTTTTGGACCGATGTCCATGTATCGGTAGTGATACTTACTCTTCGATCACCTATCACACATTTTAATTTAGTTTTTTCTACTATGAATAAGTCCCAAATGGTTGATGCAATTTTTTTCCTATCGGCTACAGTGAAGCGTGGTTGAAGTTCAACAAGTAATTCTCTAAACCCATCACTTTCTAGCATCCTAAACGATATCTCATTCTTAATAATAAATTTGGCTAATGCAATCATACATTTATTTTGGTTAAAAGAATGTGGAACCAAAGACCCACCTTAGCCTTCTTGAGGTTGGTCTTTCTCCACATTCTTTTTTATATATATTGGAGATTCAGAGCATATGTGAAAAAGATGATACCGTAATCCACTTGTTCCTTGCTTAGCACTAGCCGGACACTCCATTTTGGAATACTTGCATAAAGCAACTGTCTCCATTTCTCCGTTATCATTTTTTCTGACAATTTTCGTCATGTGATCCCACACTAAAAATTTAGATTGCCTTGAAGAACTTTGACGATGCAATTCATTTTGACTTTGGGTAGACAATATTTGCCTTGCATCATTTCCGGCGCTTGAATCGATTGACTACATGGAAAACCTGTAGGCAGTCATTGCAAATAATCAAAAGTTGCAATAAAATAACAACCATTGCAAAAACAATTCAGATTCAAGTTATGTTAACAAAATGACATCCCAGCATGTTAAACAGTCCAAAAACCACTTTCAGACCACATTAGTCACCAACTTTTATTGGCTGCTCTTCATTTAAATTATTGACCTATGATCTTATATTTTAAAAAGATATTAATTACAAAGATCAACCGAAATATAATTACGAAAAATACGTTGAATTTATGAACTTTGAAAATAAAAATACATATACTCAACTTTTTGGAAAAAAATATAAAATATTCAGGCAAGTAAAAAAAAAATCTAATTTTTCTGGATATACCATAAAGTTGTATACTTGTATACTGAAGACGCAGAATATACCCAAAAACAGAACACTAAAAATGTATGCTGTGCTTTCTGAAATCATCAAAAAAAATAATCATGCAAAAGTGCAAATTATGACTATTATGTGCAGGCTTTCATATTTCTGATTTCAAACGAAAAATACAACTACCATATTTTCAAAAATTCCATGTACTCCGCTCATTCCATACACATAGAATTGCATACTTCATATGCTAAGAAAGTTATATATATATATATATATATATATCATGCATTTTCGAAAACATAGAAAATAATGTGCAAAATTTTAACCAGAACTAAAATTGCATCCATACTACATACAAAATGATATATTTTATCTATCGTAGAGCTGCCATACTACATACAAAATGATATGAAAAACTGATCTCAAACCGTATTACATCATAAAGTAATAAACTGTATTACTTGGCAAGGAAGTACCAATCTTAAACTGTATTACATCATAAAGTAATAAACTAATGCAAATAATAGCCTTACATAGTGAATCGTTTGTTCGGTCGACAGATATATGAAAAACTGAAACATAATTTTAAAATTCATTACTAACCGACATTTAGGAATTAACAATAATTTGCAACAATTCAAATGTGTGTCAATTAAAAGCCGGTGTTCACGAGAATCGGTATAGACTCATGCATGACAAAAGAAATATGTGTTTAAAAGTCGGCTCTAAAGGGATGACTACACCTGTGATGTCAGTTGAAGTGTTCATCAATTATTATATTATTGACAAACTGTTTTAATCAAAAAATGATCAAACACCAAATACGATGCTCTAAAGAGTGCGTCGCCCGTTCAGTGGCAAGGTGCTAAGAAAGCACGTTTCCAAATTAGGGGAGAGACACTATAAAAAGCATGTATGAAGAAATGTGAGACCGCAATTCGCAAAAACAAAGCAATAAGAGAGAGGAACACACAATTTTTAGAGTGGTTCGGTCAAACGTGACCTACGTCCACTATGCAAACATTTTCCATTATCACTTTCATGATTCCAAGTACAATGCCATACAAATCTCCCTCAATTTACAATGAATCTCTCATTTCTCCCTCTTTGATGTGAATCGCACTTGAATTAGCTAGTGGATCGGTTAGATCTCCCCAAGTATTGATTGAAATGGATGAAAAGCCTTCAATGCTTCACTTTAGAGGTAGATCTCTTCGATTCCATATCATTTTGATAGTAGATCCAAGTTTCTAGAGAGAATTCAATGGAGACTTGTGTTGCTTAAGTGGAGCTTGAATGGATTTCCATGGATGAAGCTTGAGAATGCCTTGGAGAAATGATTTTAGCAGCCCTCCAGGGTGTTCGAATCTCCCCCCTTAAGTGTGGAGAAAGGGGGCTATTTATAGTTGGAGATAAGGGGTAGTGGCAGTCTTGTAAATATATGGTGTATGGTTGGCGCTTGGTTGGCGATGGGTTGGCGCTCAGTTGGCATCAAATAGGAGCCGAAGCGGTCAGCTTTTGGAGCGATCAGCAGTGAAGAGTGCGGACCGACCAGAAAAGATGCAGGGCAATCACTATTCAAAATGGGGTACATTAATTACACTATTGCCATCCATTCTTCCATATGCTTACTGTGCAAAATGGGGAACATAAATTACAAGATTGCCATCCTTTCTTTTATATCTTTACTGCTCGTTCAAATCAGGGTTGCTCGAGCTCTCCCGCATGGATGCTTGGAACCGATCAGCATGAAACTCCAGCACCGACCGGGGTGAAGTTCCAGCACCGACCAGGGTGTTAATGAACTCGACCGCTCAGTTTTGCTGTTCCTTGATGAAGACAGCTCGCTCCAAAGTACAGCAGAAGTGAACGATCAGGTTGAACGGAGATCGACCGACCAGCATGGAGGCTTTCTGCTCGACCCGAGGGAGGTGATGCTCCTCTCGACCGACCAGGTGTTGCTCCTCTCGACCGACCAGGTGGTGGTGCTTTTCTCGACCGACCAGGTGGTGGTGCTTTTTCCGACCAGTCCAGGTGGTGCTCCTCTCGACCGACCAGGTGATGATGCTTTTCCCGACCAGTCCTTGCTCGACCAAAGGTGCTAGTGACAGACCAGGTGGAGGATGCTTGAACCCAGGTTGGTGAGCTTGTGTTGTTCGACAAAATGCTCAAGTGAGATTTTGGTTGTTAACATTTGCCCCTCGAAGCTTGTATTTTTCGCTTGCGAGAAATGCGGGCTTCGAAATGAACATATTTTATGTTGAGATTCAGTCATAGCATTTTGTTTGCTGTGGCAAATCCTGCTTTGACTCGCTGATTCCAGACGATCCAAGTTTGAACTTGTTGACTGGACTTATATGTTCCGTAGCACCTATTCTGTAGTGAAAACAAGCACTTGCACGGTTTTGGACTTATACGTTGTTATTGATCGTTCACATCAATAACAGGTTAGTTGATCATTAATGAATGATGTATAATAAATTGAATGTCATATCTACGCAGAACTGCTTTACTTAACAGTTATGATTTGTTAAACGCTGTTTGCATAGACATGGTATTCGCGTTTGAATTCACAATGGCGCTTGAGTTCTGAATTGCAGATTTCAAGTTACGCCTTTGTGATGAATTACGTGATCTCATATGACGGTTTACGTTTCATGAAACGTGTACCTGATCGGATCAATACTTTGCTTTGTGCTTCTGATGCCAAGGCGGTTGCGGCCGTTGGATGGATTAGAAGTTTGAATTTAATTGATTAATTTGGGACTTCTACTTGGAGAAGTCATTGCATCTTTCTGCCTTTGCTTTAAAAGGTCTTATGTGGGGTGCCCCCGCTAGGGGAGGACTTTGGGTTTGATGCCCCCGCTAAGGGAGGACTTGGGATTTGATGCCCCCGCTAGGGGAGGACTTTATGTTGGATGCCCCCGCTAAAGGTAGTACTTGGGATTTAATACCCCCGCATGGGGAGGACTTTCGTCGTTGCTCTCACGAAGAGGGGCTAGACTTTTTTATGCCCCCGCATGGGGAGGTCTTTCGCCGTTGCTCTCACGAAGAGGGGCTAGACTTTTTTATGCCCCCGCATGGGGAGGTCTTTCGCCGTTGCTCTCACGAAGAGGGGCTAGACTTTTTTATGCCCCCGCATGGGGAGGTATTTCGCCGTTGCTCTCACGAAGAGAGGCTAGACTTTTTTATGCCCCCGCATATGGAGGTCTTATATTTGAATCCGTGGGACAGACGCCAGTTCCTTTACTGGATGCTTTGGCATGGCAAACGATCTCGATTTAGGAATATGGGCCATAAGTAGTTGCTTGTTCCTTCATGGGTTGTTCAACTTAGTGAGTCACCTCGATGTATCGTGTGGTCAACGCTTGCGGGACCTCGCTAAGGAAGCTGCGACTTATGAAGTCGGCTGTTCCGCTATGGGTCCTCGACCTGGTGAGCCCTCTTGATGTATCGGGTGATCCATGCTTGTGAATTGCACCACATCAGGAGATAGGGACTTAATCAAGCTGTCAGGGATCTGCCCTTTTTTGTGAAGCTTGGAACCCATGAGGTAGACTTTAACAGTCATGTTGGATGTGCTTAGTTGTGATAAGCAATTGCAACCGGATTGAGAAGTCGTGCTCTTTTGGGATTTGCGGGGTTTGCGTCATTCCGTGGAGCGAACATTGGCCTTGTACTGGAGGCAATTGATCATGGCAAGTGTTCATGATTGAGCGCAAGTTGCCCCTTGGAACTTACAACCTGCGGCGTTGATTTTAGATATGCTTGTTGACCTCTCCACCATCTCATCTTTGGCCATCCCTTCTAACCACCCTTCAAGATGGTGTTTTTATGATCACACTTAGATGTGTTGACACTTTGTGCATCCCATGCTTGAATAAGTGTTGTGGAGTTCGCCATAGTGCATCGGGTTTCGAGGAAGCGAGCATTTGTCCTATAACCTGTAATAGAGAATCGTCTTTTAGCAAGTCTTGAATTAACGAAGGTCTTGTAAGTAAGAGATTCACACAAGTATGCGGGACTTTATCCATAGAGATATTGTTCAGTACAACCCTTATGCAATATTACAAGTTTTTTACAAGAAGTTCTGAATGTAACAGAAAGCAAGATGTAAAGTAAAGCAAGTAACAACGCAGTAAGTAAGGAAAGGCGATGATGATCGCTTATTTCGAGTTGTTGAAATGAGATTCCCATCAGCCCTCAGTTGATGATTGGCCTGTTATTGGGTTGACCTAAGAGAGAGCCTTGCCCCTGAGGAGTCTGAGCGGCGTTTGAGGATTGTAGATTCTTGATGTACTGTTGTAGTTTTCCATTCTGAATCATTTCCTCAATTATGCTTTGGAGAATTCTGCATTCATTTGTATCATGACCCGACAGCTTGTGGAGTCGACAGTACTTTCAAGAGTCTAGAGTTTTATGTGTAACCTTGAACTTTGGTGGCTCCGGATAGTGCTCGGTATCCTTGGTGGCAAGGAAAATGTTTTCTATGGTATCATTCAGAGGAGTGAGTTCTGATGGGTTGTAGAAGCGAAACTTCTTGTTTGCCTTGCTATTTTTCCCATCATTGGCTCGTTTCTGCCCCTGGATATCGTGCTGATTAGGCTGGATGTCAGCGCTTTTGGGAGGATCAACAGTCTAATGAAACACAGGATGATCTCCCAGTCTCATATACTCCTCGGCTTTCTTCTGGAACTTTTCTAGCGTGTTCGGCTCCTTCATTTTGATCCATCGACCGAATTCGCTATTCTTGTCTATAGCGCCGATTAGAGATGCTAAGATCATGCGGGGGTCAGGATTCCCTACTTCAGTTAAAGCGGTATTGAACCTGTTGAGGAAAGATTTAACTGACTCTCCAGGATTCTGCTTCATTGATGTGAGGGAGATGACATCCTTAGCTTTTGTGGCCTACAACCTGAAATGCTCTTTGAACTTATGAGTCAAATCATCAAAGTGATCGATGGATTTGGGCGGGAGCCTTGTAAACCATAGCGATGCGACGCTTTCTAGATAGAGCGGGAAGCACAAGCACTTAATCTCATTCGTCGCTTTAGCCACATTCATGTGCCACTCATATCTGTATAGGAAGTGATTTGGATCAGCAGTCCCATCGTATGGAGGCAAGGTGGGATGTGCGAACTTCTTCGGAAGCTCAGCTTTGCGAATTCTCCTGGTGAATGGGTTTCTGCTCGGAGAAAAATCCCATTCCCTTTCGCTATCTTTGCGGGTTAGGCCGTCTTTCATTATCCGTTTCACCACGTCCTCAATGTCCCCTTTCGAGTAGTGTCTCTTGGGAGAGCGGACCTCGATTTCCTTTCCGGATGCTCGATCGCGGTTAGAGTATATGGGTCCTTTTCCTTCAACAAGGGAAGGTGCTTCCCTTTTAGGACTTGCGACTCGCCGGGTATCTCGATTGGAAACGCTTTTGGCTTTCAGCTTGGAAGCATGAATGTCGGCTCCGTTGAACCCTTCAATGTTATCAGTGCGATAATGATCGGAAGTTGATGAATTTGTATTTCCCTCAAGGTTGACATGAGCCTTTTGAGGAGGAGCGGGATTGGCTTGAGCGTTTAGGAGAGCGCTCACTTTATCCATCAAAGTTTGATTAGCATCCACAAGAGTTTTGTTAGCATCCAACAAGGCTTTACTGGAAGCTTCCATCTGTTGGTGTAGATTAGCGACAATGACATCTAGCTCGGCCCTTGTTACTCCAGCTCCGGTTATGGAATTTTGACCAACCTCGAAGCGGTTAGTAAGAGGTGTAGCTTCATTGTTAGCAACATTATTGACGTCGTCGTTGTTGTCGTTTTCTCCAACGGTTTTACTTGCGGTTTTCTTGGAGTTAGCCATTATCTCGGACATGGATTTGACTTTGGAAGATAGCTCGTCGATTGGCCTAGATCTGAGATTTGCAAGATCTATGGTTGAAGCAAGCCTAGATCTTCCGTGCAAAGTTCTTAACCTTGTCGAGTTTGGGAGAAGTGCGAATGCGGCCCCACGGTGGGCGCCTAATGTTTTAATCAAAAAATGATCAAACACCAAATACGATGCTCTAAAGAGTGCGTCGCCCGTTCAGTGGCAAGGTTCTAGGAAAGCACGTTTCCAAATTAGGGGAGAGACACTATAAAAAGCATGTATGAAGAAATGTGAGACCGCAATTCGCAAAAACAAAGCAATAAGAGAGAGGAACACACAATTTTTAGAGTGGTTCGGTCAAACGTGACCTACGTCCACTATGCAAACATTTTCCATTATCACTTTCATGATTCCAAGTACAATGCCATACAAATCTCCCTCAATTTACAATGAATCTCTCATTTCTCCCTCTTTGATGTGAATCGCACTTGAATTAGCTAGTGGATCGGTTAGATCTCCCCAAGTATTGATTGAAATGGATGAAAAGCCTTCAATGCTTCACTTTAGAGGTAGATCTCTTCGATTCCATAGCATTTTGATAGTAGATCCAAGTTTCTAGAGAGAATTCAATGGAGGCTTGTGTTGCTTAAGTGGAGCTTGAATGGACTTCCATGGATGAAGCTTGAGAATGCCTTGGAGAAATGATTTTAGCAGCCCTCCGGGGTGTTCGAATCTCCCCCCTTAAGTGTGGAGAAAGGGGGCTATTTATAGTTGGAGATAAGGGGTAGTGGCAGTCTTGTAAATATATGGTGTATGGTTGGCGCTTGGTTGGCGATGGGTTGGCGCTCAGTTGGCATCAAATAGGAGCCGAAGCGGTCAGCTTTTGGAGCGATCAGCAGTGAAGAGTACGGACCGACCAAAAAAGATGCAGGGCAATCACTATTCAAAATGGGGTACATTAATTACACTATTGCCATCCATTCTTCCATATGCTTACTGTGCAAAATGGGGAACATAAATTACAAGATTGCCATCCTTTCTTTTATATCTTTACTGCTCGTTCAAATCAGGGTTGCTCGAGCTCTCCCGCATGGATGCTTGGAACCGATCAGCATGAAACTCCAGCACCGACCGGGGTGAAGTTCCAGCACCGACCAGGGTGCTAATGAACTCGACCGCTCAGTTTTGTTGTTCCTTGATGAAGACAGCTCGCTCCAAAGTACAGCAGAAGCGAACGATCAGGTTGAACGGAGATCGACCGACCAGCATGGAGGCTTTCTGCTCGACCAGAGGGAGGTGATGCTCCTCTCGACCGACCAGGTGGTGCTCCTCTCGACCGACCAAGTGGTGGTGCTTTTCTCGACCGACCAGGTGGTGGTGCTTTTTCCGACCAGTCCAGGTGGTGCTCCTCTCGACCGACCAGGTGATGATGCTTTTCCCGACCAGTCCTTGCTCGACCAGCGGTGCTAGTGACCGACCAGGTGGAGGATGCTTGAACCCACGTTGGTGAGCTTGTATTGTTCGACAAAATGCTCAAGTGAGATTTTGGTTGTTAACACAAACTAAGATTAACTCGAAATCTTACGGTAAACTAAAATCAATGGATCTCTAAGTGTGATTATATACAATTCATAAGAAATTCAACAGATGGAAAAACATAATGATGCATGTTGCTGGTAGAATTAAATTAATTAAAACTGTGGTATACCCAACAATTATTTTTTGGATTCAATTCTGTTAATCAACAGTCAAAAAAATTATCCAATTCATTCAAATTTTGCATGGAGAAACAAAAATCTTAACATCAATTTTGCACAACTATGCAACCCAACCATCCCTCCATAACTTTGTTCTATCAATCATTTGTTGTCACCTCCCTCTTCAATGATATTGCTTATACTATCATTTCAAACTTCTTCTGATCTGACCAAAATAGACTTTGATTCTGCTAGGAATTTCACAACCCATCCAAAACTTATCTAATGGTCAGAAACGTCAAAACTCCACATTCTTTAAAGTTATAGCTTTCTGAATCAAAATTGGTTATGAAAATATCAATTTTAAGATCCTTGAACGCATAAAACATACTCGAAGCACATTCTTAACAACAAAAACTGCTCGATTGACACCATCACATGCGTAAGGCATGCCAAATTTAACGCCATCAATTATTATTTTATGTCACCATGCAGCGAATAACCAAAAAAAACAAGAATTAACTTAGCAAAAAAATCGAAGTACCTGAAGAAGCGTAGATGGAAAGATTGAAATGGCGAAGGAGAAGAAGCACCGAGTGGAGACGATAAGAAGGCGAAAATGGCGTATAGACGAGAACAACGAAAAGAATTAGGGTTACGATGAGGAAATGAAATTAAAACACGTTTAATTGTTAAGAGTTGAATTAAAATTTAACGCTATTGTTATAGAAATCAAATAGACTATACTAATTAAGGGTTTGGCAGCGAATGGCCTAAACATCACTTTTTGTTTAACGTAATTTGTCGCTAGACGAGTTAACGAGCTTAAGTTATAAAATATATTTTATAACTGGAAACGAGTTTTTAATTATATTCTAAAGGGTAATGAAGTTTTAAAAATAAACGAGGGTTATAAGTTGGTTTTATAAAATGTCACGAAGGGATTATGTGATGTTTAAAAACGTTGGTGAGAGAAATAAACTATAATTAACCTCTAGGTTAATATTTCGAATAATTATATTACAGTAGATAATTAAGAAATATTATTAGATTAATATTATTAATCTAACATGGAAAGGTAATTAGAATCGATTAACGAATTTACCGATAGTTAAAAGTTGACGGAGACAACTGTTTTAATCGCAAGAGTTATTAATAAATATCTGATAAGATTTGTTCAAACAAATCTACTTTTCAATTAACGATTATTATAGTATTGGTTAGTAATTAACCGTTTTCACTTCGATTTATAAAGAAGTAATGATATTTGAGTGAAGTACTTCTTAAGTATAACTTATATAAGAAGAAAATCGAATATGAATTAGGATAGGACTTATATGTTAAGCAAGATGGATTTTTAATTATGAAGTACTATTCATTCTAAGAAAAGACCGTTGTCGATCAAGGTTTGAGAGGCAAATAAAATACCCCAACTTGAACGACTTCATTATTATCGAAGAATAATAGTAATTCGTGACGGAATGGAATTAATGAAAATAGTTGTAAATTTCCATATGAGAGTATTACAACGATAATTGGAAATTTGAAGTATAATTGTAATAATAATTGCGTGATTTTGGAATGCAAGTATTATGGCCAGGAGCTTTAAATATAAATAAAACCATTTGGATTTAGAATAAATAATTTGACCTTTGTTGGGCGCATAAGAATCGATAATTGGTTTTATACCATTTGATTAGGATACAGATATCGAGTTATTCGAACTGAAGGAATGATAAGGCAGGTTTAAAAATGCAAAACGATATTGGTAGGAAATAGAAGAGTACGGAATGTGATAATATTTCCCAGAGAAAAGAAGTAAAAAGGGGATTGGTATATTATTAAGGGATAAGAGAATAGTTAGCAAGATAAGTAATTGAAATCGATTTTAAATCGATGAGACAAATCCCAAGATCGATAAGAGTTTTTAAAGAGTAATGGAAAGGTCTGAGCTGCCAATACAATTAACTACACTGTTTGCGAGATTGATAATTAAAACACCAACTATCAATAAAATATTATTCGACCTTTTTGACGTGTTGTTTTGAAGAGACCGGGATAGGAAATGGACCCAAAACCACTTTGAATCAGCATTACGATTCGAACCTAATTTGCGGAGATGCGTATAAAGATAAGCATTGAAAACCGTAATCTTCACGAGCGAAAGAACTACTTGTTGAATTTCTCTACTGATCCCTAGAGATATTTTGGTAGTGATTCTGTCGTGATTGGAATCTACGGATTGCAAGGACTACTCGCTACTGATTTATAGGGTGATTCCTATGATGCGGTAGGAAGGTACTTTCGGTTCATCCTTTACCTGGATAACGTATGGACGATGTGACATTCAAGGTGAATAGTTCGAAAAGATAAACGTAGCCTCTAGCCTCATCAGCCGGAAAAAAGACAGAAATCGGGCAAGGCAGCATGGCTAGTTGGTTCATCCCCAAGCAGGATGTATTGTCACCAATCTAGAGAACATTCATATTTGTTACTTCATTTCATTTCTGTATCTCCCGGAAAATTCGGTGGTCGCGACAAAAAGCCGAAAGGGAGGCAATATATTCGATACACTCAAGTTAAATAAGTGGTCGGTCATGTGTGGCCGGGTTGCAAGACGTTCTTGTTGAACCCCAGTGTATACCCTCTGGAGTACACTGATCGGAAGGTGAACACATACCTTGTCTAGTTGGAATCCAATCTCCAATAAGCGCCTTGCGGTTTTTGATTATATACTATATACGTTGAGCGTGAGATGCAAGCTACTAGATGGTTATTTATTTGTGATATGATAGACCCTACTATAATATATCACCGTATTTTGATATATCAAAACTGTTTTGGGTTATAGTAAGGTAAAAACCGTCCGTGTTTATGTGTGGGCTGGTCTTACTATTATCTTTTTCTTTCAAAAAGGATTTCCAAAGTTAAACAAGTTGTTTGTTGTGAATATATCACTGAAAGTATTCCAGACTGATCCGGGTGAATTTTGTTTTAAATCAAATGTGCTTGGGTCAGACCGAGTATATTTACAGGTTAGATTTCGCTTGGAGTTTCAGAAGGAGTTGAAGTCGAGACGTACACCCATATATACTGGTACTAGTTTATTCCGCTGTGTGTATTGATTTTATGTATACTCTGATGCTGTAATATATGTATATTTCTTTTGTATAAAGTATTTGATATATTCTATTTTGTTTATTCCGCTGTGAGACTCTGATCTTCTTATTCTTCTATTCTATTAGTTCTATCTTTCCTATCTCATTCTCTAATTTCTTTCTATTAGCTTTCTGGGTTTACGTTACTTGAATTTGGACACGGGTTGTATTAGTATCGAGATTCAAGTGTCAAAAATTTCCGAGTCGCTACAGTTTGTGTACACCGGCAGTCGATCACTGTAAGTGGTTCGGATCGACCAGTCGATCAGCGTGCTTGTGTAATTTCACTGGACACCAATAACAGTGAAGGGCATATCATGTCGATCAGTGTGTTTGTGTAATTTCACGGTAGTCGATCAATGTGTTTGTGTACAAATACTTAAAAACATATTGGTAACAGTGAACTTGCGTAGATAGCCTAGAAACATACCAGCATCTCACATACTTTGTGGTTTAACATGACCTCCAACATCGTCTATAGGAGATCGACATTGTACACATAAATACAGAGAAACTAAAGTAGCATTCGGTTTGATCAATATATACAGAGTAAAAATGAATGAATACACATTGTAAACTGGTTTTGCGATGACCATAGGCTTTTAAATGAAATTAACTATGCATAGGAATGGAAAATTGATAGTCATTATGTTAGCCTACTTTGTGAACTAGGCAACACAAAGTCAAGAAACCAGACATTGAAGGGCATTTTTAATTAGAAGACTTCGGTTCGGATTGGAGAAGGCACTACAATCTAGATTGGATAGCTGCAGTTGTTCGGGTCGGATCAGAGCAACATATCGGTTCGGGTCGGATAGAGCTTTCTGTTCGGATCGGTGAACTGCTGATGAGGAAATTGGTAAGGTATATCTAATCGGATCGGAAGACAACACAATTTCAATCGGATCGGAAAGCCACCTGTTTGCCACGAAAATGGATCGGAGCGGAGCAGATTAGAGAAGAAGAGAGCGTTGCATCCAAGCCAATCCGAGTCGGATCGGATATCCCGATCCGAACCCCTTGTTTGTGCGTCTCCGATCCGAGCCCATATTCCATGTTATTCTCCTGCAAAAGCGCCTGGATATCTGGACCGGTTGTGACCAGTTCCTACTCATAACGTCCGTTCCTTTGATGCGTTGTCAACATAATAATTCATCCGAACCCGAAGATAGTGGGATGGACGACATGTGGCCCCGACCCGGATCAGGTTTCAAGCAAATTCACACCTATAAATACCCCGTCTGGAGACAAAGAGAAGGATCTTTTTTAGGCACTTTGAGAATTCAACTACCTCCATAATCCGAACTCCATTGCTCCCGGAGAATCCAAATCTTCTTTCATTATTTGTTTTAATCTATTGAGTGAATATAAGCGAGTTGTGAGTGAAATCAAGTGACGATTACGTTGTATTTGCAACTGAATCATTGAATATAGTGAAAGATAAGTGGACGTAGGCATTTCTTCGCCGAACCACTATAAATCCTGTGTGTTCATTTTTATTTTTATCTCATCTTATTTGCTTTTAATCAATTTGGGTGTTAGAACCACTTTTGGGTCTAACATTTTGGTGCTTTCACTGAGAATCCTCATCTAAATTCTTTATTTTCCGGGATCTCTTTCTACTTTTTGGACCGTTGAGTTCAAAGAAGTGAATCCTTAAGTTTCTCCGCTTTTTTATATTTGTTGAAGTGATCGTCAAAGACTCATGGCCAAAGGAAAAGGCAAGGAAGTTCAGTCTGTTCGAGGAAATGGAGCTGGCGAAGATCAGCAAAATGCTGTTGTAACAAGGTCTCGGGGGCAGAGTTCAGCAGCAGGAAGGACCAATGCAGGAAATCCGAACCGACTGCAGGGGGAGAGCTCCGATCCGATCCGGGTAGGAGATTCTGAAGCAGTGCATTCCCCCAATCTGAACCGACCCGAGCTGCTTGCCACGTACCGATCCGACCAGGCTCCTCAGCTCCGATCCGGCCTCCTACCTCCGATCCGACCCGATGCTTGGTGAAGCTGGAACCTCTACTCGAGTCCCTACGAATGCTCCAGTTCCAGCCACCAGGGTTGGTGATCAGGTCAATCCATCTGCGCCCATCACTCAAGGAGATTTCTCGCGCTTGCTTGACATGCTTGAGAGCACAAGGGAGGCTATGAAGGTTCACGAGCGAACTAATCTCATGATGCAGGAAAATATGAGACTCATGAGTCGGGAGATTAGTGAACTCCGTCGACAGAGAACTCCATCACCGGTTCATCACACACCAGTTGATCAATCTTCATCTTCCGAGGAAGAGAGGCCCCGTGAACGAAGGCCACTCGAACGACCTCAGAACGTGGAGCAGCTGACATTTGGATCTTTGGGATCTCGTGAGGATATTGCACGAGCATTAGGAAACAATGACCCCACTCGGGGGCAAAGACTCCAGTCTCCTCCTCCCGAGATCGACCGGGAGCGCAGGGAACGGAATCGAGCAGAGGCAGCACGAAGAAGAAGGGCATCTCCTGAACAAGGGCCCAGAAGGAATTCGGATACTAGGGCCAGGGAACCTGAGCGGCCCCTAACTAATGCTGATGTACAGGCAATGGTTCGCCAGATCATGTCCGAGAGCCGGAATTATACAAATGAAGATTATGGCATTGAGCGAAGCCATACTCCCTTCACCGATGATATCCTCGACTTCCAATTTCCTCGACGCTTTAACTTGCCACAGATGGACAAATACAACGGAAGGACTGATCCGGGACAGCATTTAATGCGGTACTCATGGCTCATGAATGCTGCTGCTGCCCCTGATGAAGTGAAGTGCAAAGCGTTCCCAATCTACTTAGAAGATGTGGCATTGTTCTGGTTTACCCGACTTCCTCCTCGTTCGATTTCAAATTACAAGGAACTAAGCGAGCGTTTCATGAACCAGTTCCGTCTCCATACCCGAAAGTCCAAAAGTGTTATTGAATTATCGAGAATTAAACAGGCACCAGGAGAGTCTTTGAGGGCATATCTTGACCGTTTTAATCAAGCTGTGACTGAGGTCAGTGACCCACACGAGCCCACTATCCTGATGGCATTGAAGGAAGGAGTTGATCCTGAATCTGAGTTTGGAGATTACCTTTCTGGGAAAACACCTTCCACAAGGGAGATATTCTACGAAAAAGCCGATATTTATTTAAGACGAGAGGAGGCCAGGGCAAACCGAAAGAGAAAGTCTGAGACGGCTTCAAAGGAGAATGTGCAGAGTAATATCGCCGTGAAGCAGTCTGGGGAAAGTTCTGGCAAGGTTGAAGTAAATGTAGGAAACAAGGGTGGAAACAGCAATGCTGGAAGCGGGGGTAACAACAACAATAATCGTAATCCAAACGGTAGCAGAAGAAACAGAAATAGGGGAAGTGATCCTAACAAAAGACCCCGGTTCCGGAACTACGAGAATTATACACCATTGAACGACACCCTAGAAAATATTTACCTGGATACGTACAATGTGTTACAGTACAAAAGACCGCCACCTCGTGATTCGACCGAGAAAGAAATGGCGACCGGGAAATTTTGCTTGTTTCACGGAACTCATGGGCATTCGACCAATGAATGTCGGCATTTGAGGGATGTGATTGAGAAGCTGCTGCGTGAAGGAAAGTTGGATGAGTACAAGGTTGCCCCGAGGGACAGGGGGCAAGGAGAGCAGGCTCCAAAACAGATCCTACCTGCTCCCAAGCCTACAGCGCAGCAGAAAGGTAAAGGAATTGTCATCAACTCCATAGTAGGCGGACCTCACCCGGCAATCCGAAGTTTTAGGTCAATGGAACAATATGTGAATGCTGCCAAGCATCTAAACGTGAATGAAGGTGATGATTTGGAAGATGTCGCCCCCATAAAACAACAGAAGACCATGTTTGACGACGTGGTATTTCGAAGCCGAGACAATACTGGGATACAATCACCCACCAATGATCCGTTGGTTATTACTACCACCATTGGGCCGGCCTTGGTCCATAAGGTATTAGTAGACAACGGAAGTTCCGTTAATATTTTGTTCAAGAAGTCATTTGATCAGATGAAGCTTGAGTCCGAAGATCTGAAGCCTTGTGAAGGATGGATCAGAGGCTTCAACGGGGCGTCGATAGCTCCCATGGGATATATAGAGTTGCCCGTGACCCTGGGGCAAGGAGAACGTAGAAGAGTGCGAATGCTTCAGTTCGTAGTATTGGACGTAGATTCGCCTTATAACGCATTTTTGGGGAGACCTGCCCTCGCTGAGTTTAGAGTTTGTATCGCCCCTTGGTGCCTGTTACTTAAGTTCCCGACCGAAGCCGGAACTGGAGTAATGAGAGGGGATCAGGTTTCCGGGCGGGCCTGCTATGTGGCCGAGTTAAAGATGTTGATGAAAGGACTTAACGTTGAGAGTAAGGATGCCTCGTCTCCCTCGAAGGGGGACTCGGCATAGCAATTAGAGAGATTGACCCCAAAGGAGTTGCACAAAGGAACACCTGAAGACCTGGATCCCAGAAAAGACGAGGAACCAGAGGCTAGGAATGCAACTCCTAACGAAGCGACAGTGGAAATTCCCATTGATGAAGCTGATTCGACAAAAGTTTTGAAAATTGGTTCTCAATTGGATCCACATCGAGCTAAAGAACTAACGGACTTCTTGAAGGCAAACCTAGACGTGTTTGCCTGGACCCATGCTGATATGTGTGGGATATCGCCATCTATTATAAGTCACAAATTGAATGTAAATCCGAAGCATCCACCCGTGAAGCAAAAGAGACGCATGCTGGGCCCAGAGAGGTCGGCTGCTCTCAAAGAGGAAGTAGAAAAGTTGAAGCAGAATGGATTTATTCGAGATTCGACATATCCCGACTGGATATCGAATCCCGTCTTAGTAAAGAAGCCAAACGGAAAGTGGCGGACTTGCATTGATTTTTCAGATTTAAATAAAGCTTGCCCGAAGGATAGTTTCCCACTTCCCAGGATTAACCAGCTTGTAGACTCGACAGCAGGTCATGAACTTCTCTCTTTCATGGACGCATATTCTGGATACAACCAAATTCCTATGCATGTACCAGACCAAGAACATACGAGCTTCATTACGAATTTGGGGTTATATTGTTATGTTGTAATGCCATTCGGATTAAAAAACGCTGGAGCTACCTATCAGCGCTTGGTAAATAGAATGTTTTATGATCAAATAGGAAAAACTATGGAAGTTTATGTGGATGATATGCTTGTCAAATCAAAGCATTCCTCCAGCCATACGCAAGACTTGACGGAAATGTTTGGTATCCTGCAAAAGTACCGGATGAAATTGAATCCTCTGAAATGTTCATTTGGAGTGGCATCGGGAAAGTTCCTTGGCTTCATTGTGAGTTCCCGAGGAATTGAAATCTACCCTAGCCAGATAGCAGCGATTAGAAACATCGAAGAACCGAGGAGAATTAAAGACGTCCAAAGTCTTGCAGGGAAAGTAGCGGCGCTGAGTAGATTCATCTCCAAAGCCACAGATAAATGTGTTCCGTTTTTTGATTTGATAAAAAGGGGAAAGAAGAACTTCCAGTGGACTCCGGATTGTGTTGAGGCCTTTCAAAATCTGTTGGAACTGCTAGAGAAACCGCCGATTTTATCAAAGCCCGTAGATCATGAAGAATTGTTTGTTTACTTGGCGGTCTCGTCTCACGCTGTCAGCACAGCCCTGGTTCGAGAAGAAAACAAAGTACAAAGGCCGGTGTATTATGTAAGCAAGAAATTAGCAGCGGCAGAGCGCAACTACCCAAAGATTGAGAAGCTTGCTTACAGCCTCCTGATCGCATTCCGAAAACTTCGTCACTATTTCCAAGCCCATCCAATAACCATATACACCGACCAGCCGTTAAGGCAGGTGTTACAGAGGCCTGAGGCATCGGGAAGGTTGATCAAATGGAACATAGAACTAAGTCAGTTTGATTTGAATTTTCAACCACGAAAGTCAATCAGGGGGCAAGCTCTAGCAGACTTTATTGCGGAATTCACCATTCCAGAGGAGGAAGTAATCAATGACAGAGTGGTTAAATCCGAGGACGAACTAAAGATGAATCCGTGGAAACTATATACAGATGGAGCCAAGAATGACCGAAGGTCCGGAGCTGGAATTGTCTTAGTCACTCCCGAGGGACGGTCGTTATATTACGCCCTGCGATTAGAATTTTCAGCAACTAACAATGACTCAGAATATGAAGCCCTGATCGCCGGGCTGAAGCTTGCTAAAGACCTCGGAGTAAAAATGATGGACATATTTTGTGACTCTAAAATTGTTGTTTGTCAAGTGCGAGAGGAATTCGTGGCTCGAGGACCTCGACTTATCGCCTACCTCAAGAAAGTGAAAGAGCTATTGAATAGCTTAGATCGGTACAGCATAACACATATTCCCAGAATTGAAAACCAGAAAGCGGATAGACTAGCAAAGCTGGCTAGTTCCGACAATCCAGAGGAGACTGAAATAATTCCAATTGAAACGTTGGAGTCGCCAAGCTTTGAGTCAATGGAAATTGAATTAACCTTTGAAGCAGAACCAGAGAAGGAGTCGTGGATGACTCCAATTAAGAATTTCCTCAAGAATGGGACACTCCCATCAAAGAAGAATGAGAAAAGAGCTGTAGTTCGCAAAGCTACCAGATATGTCATGCAAGATGATACTCTCTATCGGCAAGGATTTTCTATGCCCCTGTTACGATGTATCGCACACGACGACATCAAGCGTGTACTAAGAGAAGTACACGAAGGTGAGTGTGGAGATCATACAGGAGGTCAAACTTTAGCAAAGAAAATATTGCGATACGGATATTTCTGGCCTACAATCAATAAAGATGCAGCTGATTATTCACGACGCTGCGATAAGTGCCAGAGATTCGCCAAAATCCCCAGGGCACCGTCGACCCAACTTAAATCAATGGTGAGTCCTTGGCCATTTGCCACGTGGGGAATTGATATCATTGGAGTTCTACCAATTGCTAAAGGAGGAGCTAAATATGCAATAGTGGCCATGGACTATTTTACGAAGTGGGTGGAAGCCGAGCCCTTGACCAAGATCACAGCAAGAAAGGTGATAAGTTTTGTGGTCAGAAATATTATATGCCGGTTCGGGATTCCAAGGACGATTATAACTGACAACGGAACCTAGTTTGATAGTACTGAATTCAGAAATTTCTGTCAGAAGTATAAGATAGACAAGCGATATACTGCAGTTGCCTATCCGCAGTCAAACGGGCAAGTAGAGGCAATAAACAAAGTAATAAAATCCATCCTTAAGAAACGGTTAGAGCGTGCAAAGGCGAGATGGGTTGACGAATTGCCTCTAGCTTTGTGGGCATATCGAACAACATTTAAGACAGCCACCGGTCATACCCCTTTCTCTCTCTCCTTTGGCTCAGAAGCAGTAATTCCAGTTGAACTGGAAGTTCCTTCCCACAGGGTGACATATTATGACCCGATGACGAATCGGGCGCTCTTACTTGAGTCTCTTGATGAAGTCGAAGAGAAAAGGGACGAAGCAGATTTGCGTGCAGCAAGACATCGGCGTCAGATGGCACGCTATTATGACAAAAAAGTTCGCCTCAGAACTTTTGAACCAGGAGATTTGGTGCTAAAGAGAGTTTTTCCATCCCTTCCTCACCTCGGCCCAAAATGGGAAGGACCCTTTGTCATCCAACGGAAACTTGAAAAAGGAACCTTCAAGTTAACGACCGTAGATGGCGAAGAAGTCCCTCGAGCATGGAATGCCCAACACTTAATGCGATATTTGGATTAGAAATGCTGTACTTTTTGTTATTTTTCCTGTGAACTCTGTAATAAGGCACGACTTGCCTTGGGAAAATCTGACGATATGAATAAAGGACTATAAAGTGGATGTAGGCTACGACTTAGCTGAACCACTATAAAAATATTGTGTGTTATTTACCTTTATGCACTATATGTATATACATTTGTTGATTATTCTGTTGCAGGTATGAAGTACAGGGTGACTCACAGCCTAAAAAGGTTGAAAACGGTTTAGACATAAAAAGAAGCACAACGACTGTTTGTGCGATAAGATATAAAAGAATGAAAAAACGACATTCTTAACTCTAACTCTCCAGAGAGAGAGAGAGAGAGTATAAAAGCGTCTCCGACTGAGCGTTGAAAAAGAAATTCTTCTTCTAACTCTAACTCTCCAGAGAGAGAGAGAGTATAAAAGCGTCTCCGACTGAGCGCTGAGACAGAAATTCTTCTTGAAACTCTAACTTTCCAGAGAGAGAGAGAGTATAAAAGCGTCTCTGACTGAGCGCTGAGAAAGAAATCTTTCCCCGTTGAAAGACCGGGGAATAAACAGATGACTGAACTCGAACTCTAACTCTCAAGAGAAAGAGAGAGAGTATAAAAGAAATGCCAGAAAAAACGACAGGTACTGACGACACAGGAAGTGCTATCCCGTCAGAGAATTGGGAGCATTCAGATTGCTTGATTAAGCATATTAAATAATTCGTGGGAGTTAACCGGGGACACGTATGCATACACATATTTCCCCCCTCCACGACTTCGTTTCATAACTATAGACATGCATTTTTATATAAGTGCAGAACTACTAACAAATAAACATTGCAAAAAGTGAATTATTTTTATTTACAAATGAATGAATTTGTACAGGGAGACAGCTAAAAAAGAAAGTGCAGGAGCTGCTTTTGTAGCAGCAATTATTGGTTCACAAAGATGCTAAAAAGATACAGGGCAATCCACTATTTAGATTTGGAATGAGCCTTGGATTTCTTGGCGGCTTTCTCCGCATCCTTTGCTTCCTTCTCGGCTTCAGTCAAGATTCGTTTTGATTTCTTTTTCCCTGAAGATGCGGTACTGGAGCCAGTAGACTTCTTCCCGGAGGGCGGGGCACTGGAATCAAGAGAAGATTTTTTAGCAAGTTCTTCGGTAATAGATCTAGTTAAGAGCTTAACAACTAACCTTGAACCCGCATCCACAACTGCGAGGGGCTTGAGGACCTCAGGGTCTAGTTCTTCGGCCTTTAATTGCAAACGCTTGTCTTGGTCAGCCTTCATTGCAGCCAAGGTAACGTCATCAGCACCTTTTGACTCCCCGGTTATTGCGACTTCTGGTTCCTCATCATGCCCCCCGTCTCCGCCATCGTCCTTTAAAGCCGCTATCATTTCTTCATCATGGGGAGTGGAGACCTTAGTTGGATCACTTCCTTTCCCCAAGTCTATAGAAGCAGCCTTGTCTTCCCCTTCTTTGGCCCTATCAGCAGGCTTTGTCCCAGCGACAGCTCCTTGAGCTACATCTGTCTTTTCGGATGATTCAACACCTACAGAATGAGAAGCAACGGTTATCAACTCAGGCGAAAACAAAGGGTCTCTCATCGATTGTTCAATCACGTGGCGAAAGGTAGAAATAGCTTTGGCAAATTGAGGAGAAAAGATAGCGATACCTTCCGAAGACTTATCAGCGGGGGTGACCACTACCTCTGGGGTTAGTTCAGGAATAGGGGATAGCAGGGTTGTTCGAGGAATTCCCGGATTTTCGGGATCATACCCTTCTACTTCGGAGGTTGCAGGGGCAGAAGAAGAGGAACCAGCTTTGAGAATGGTTTTTTGTTTAGACTTCCGTCTCTCTTCTTCCATGGCCTCAGCAATGAGGCGGCGCCCTTCAGCTAGACGCTCCGGTTCATCATCTCTCAAGTATTTCTCCATCAGTTTATCTTCATCAAGGGAATCGACCTTAAGTTCTTCTTTTTCCCACTCAACGATTTGATTCCATACTTGAACCAGAGTGGATGGATAGTCCTCGATCCAAGAAATGTTTCGACGACGAATAATGTGTGCGAAGAATTCAATCATTAGCTCGCCGAAGCCCTGAATATCAGCCTCCGCCTCTGATAGTTGCTTGCGGGCTTCCTCCGCAGATTTAATAGCACACTCCACATTGCCCTCGGCCAGAGCAGCCCTATTCTCTGCCTCCAACAACTTTGAAGCCAAGTCAGCATTCTTCTTTTCTAATTCAGCACTCCTCTTTGCTAACTCGGCGTTTTTTCGTTCAAGCTCAGCATAAGCAAGGCGTGTTTTACCAGCTTCTGACTTGGCCTCGTCAGCTTGCTTTTTTAGTTCAGAACGCTCCTGAGTATGAGACTCAAGCAAGTCATGATAACGCTTTTGCATGTCCTCGAATTGTTGTTTGAAGTTAGAAGCATCCCTTTGAGCGACAGCTAGCTGAGCTTGAGTGTCTTCTAAATCTTTTCCTAGAGCTTTTAAGGCCTTAGCGTCCTCCTCTGCGGTCTTTTGCATTGAATTGGTATTTGTGATTAGAGTGCGGATGATTCTAGAAAGATTGCGTGAATACTTGAACATCTCGGTATATTGTTTTTCCACCAAATCAATCTTTGCTTTGGCCTCATCTGCCCAATTAGAAGAAATAGGT
Organism: Allium sativum; assembly: GCA_030737875.1. Taxonomy (NCBI): domain Eukaryota; kingdom Viridiplantae; phylum Streptophyta; class Magnoliopsida; order Asparagales; family Amaryllidaceae; genus Allium; species Allium sativum. The sequence goes on from CM060920.1 coordinate 11,246,692, forward strand.
TCAAGGGTAGGTAGAAAGGTCAAAGTCTCGAAGTAGTGCTCGGGAAATTGCTCCTCTAAATACGCCAGCTTGACTGCAGTTCCCGCATCTAGTGGGGGAGGTGCGGGAATTGATAATTCGGTGTCCCTATGAGAAGAGAATTCAGTAGTCTCTTTGTCCGTTCTAGGTCGTTTAGTGGCAGGGACCTTGTGCTTACTTCGAGACCCGGCTTCTTTTGGAGGAGTTCTCTCTCTACTCCGCTTTTCATGGGAGGAAGTGGAGTCTTTAGATGGTGGTCTGTCCTCCTCCCTGCGGCTTTGATAGCTCTTATATTTCTCTTGTTCCGGTCGAACTGGTGAGCGGGAACGTGAGGGTCGAGAACGATAGGGATCATAAGGTCTTCTCTCCTCCCTACCACGATCATCCCGGCGATCATACTCAACATCCTGAGGAGGATTGGACATGCTGCGACGAAGTTTTCTTATATCGTAGTAGGATCGAGACATTGTACCTGCACGATAAAATAAACGAAGTTTAGAATTAATGGATTCATGGAGAAAGAAGTGCAATGAATGCTAATGCTGTGGTGTAAAGTGTATCCTAAGTGGTGTGTTTCCCCCCAACCAACCCGAGTCTGAAGCTAGACTAGTGCGGGCAGGCTCTTTGGCCTTAGCGGGAGTGGTCTCTTCGGAAGAGGTGAAGACTAAAGGATCCTTCCTGAAATCCTCTGAAGTATATATAGTCTCAGGTAAGGGGAGATCCCCCAAACCCTGAAATATGTGCTTATCAGTACTAGGAACATCCCCTTCGGAAGCATGAAGTGGCGACTCTGCTGGGGAGGATTTTGACTTGTCTAGAGAAGTAGTTTCTTCAGGGGCAATATACCCTTCACGATGCTTTTCGGCCAAATTAGCCAATTCATCATCTTGTGTGGAAGATGGGGAAGGTGAAGGTTGAAGAGGCACTGTAGGAATTCCTGAGCCTTCTCCCGTCTCTGGAACTATCTCCACTGGAGGAATGTATGCGTAAGGGACCGTCCCATGACCGATGCTACGAAAAACGGATAGCAGCCCATGAAAGTGAAGGTATTCATCTTTAAGGACCTCGTCGATGGTCAAGAATTTTTGATCGCCATTAAGAAGTCGGTGCATCCGATCAAAGAACACCTGATCTGATATCTGTTTGGGATTGTCGACTGCAAATAAAAAGGAAAACAGGTCAGGATGATGATTCAAGTGTATGGAGTCCGGGTTTAGAAAATCAATGCTTTACTTGATTTTGTCCATCTCCTGGCGCATCCAGGCTGTTGCTTCACGTAGAACCATTCTAGTCTGGAATCTCCAGCTTTACTGCTGAATGGTGCAGAGATTATCTTTCTTTTTGGGACTGATTCAAAGTAGCAGAAGGATGGAGTCTCTCGAGTCCGATGCTTGAAATTATAGAAGAAGTGAACGTCATCGAACGTGAGCTCTACGCCTAGGATTTCACGATATGCTATGTACAAGGTGTGCAGATAGGCATATGAATTGGGGTGCAATTGCATGGGGGCAATCCGCATTTGTCTTAAAAAATCAACAATGAATGGAGAGAATGGAGGAATGGCACCAACCATGCACATCAATCGAGTGACCGTCATATATCCTTCTGGAGGGTTGTGGGGACGGTCAGAACGTGAGGGCACTAGGGTGTCCCTTTTCATTATTCCATACTTTAAGCAAATTCGAACAAGTCGGTCGTTGTCAATTGTCGATTCTACGGAATCTGGTGGTGATTCCAATATGATGGCTGAGTCAAATTCGTCAGGGGCTCGATCGTCACCGATCCCTCCTTCCTCCTCAAAACCCAGAGAAACCTCGTTCTCCGAAGACGCCTCGTTGCTTTCTCGATCTCCAACCCCGTAGTCTGGACCCTCACTGTCCCATTCTGGATCAGACGAAGAAGATATATCCTCAAGAGTGATTTTGTTAGAAGTTTCCGGGGCTTCTTTCCTCTCAGCTAGTCGGGAAGAGCGTCTGGGCCTCATTGTCATAGAACTATTGAAGAAGCAATAGCACAGATTAGAGTAAATTATCCCGTGCCCCCCTGTGTATGTGTGTGAACTAAAATGTGTGCAGCAAATGTGAGAAATGCAAAGTAAAAGTACAGCAATGTAAGACGAAGCTTTGAAGAGAAAGTGATAGTCAGAGTTGTTCTTAATGTTCGTTTATGTCCGCAAGGCACTACCCTAACTGTTCATTAAGTTGAAGATTATGTCAAGCATTGATTAACCCTGGTTGGATAAAGTCTTGTGCTTTGAGTTGGAATATGCATATCATTCAGTTCGGGTAGGGTGTGCTTATTGTTGGGTTCGGATCGGATGTGCATATAGCTGGGATCGGCTCGGGTCTGCGTATTGATTGGTTCGGAGAAGACATTCATATTTGGCAGTTTAAAACCGGATCGGAATAAGCATTCGGAGTGGTTCAGCAAACAAAAGGATCCATACGTCCTTTTCCTTTCTCTATCGTTTCCTCCAATCCGACCTGGTCGAGCAAGCGTGGCTTTCTCCACATCGCATTTCATTCCGACCCGATCCTAACATATGAACTTGTCCTCCCCTCCGCTGCTTCAGCACTTCCTTACCCGAACCGAACCCAGTTCCTATTCTCCCCTTTCTCGTCTTCAAATTTCACTAGACCCAAATGAAGTTAAGCTCTTATGTGCTTGAATGTTTAACGCTGGATCCCAATGACCCCCGTTGCTACCTCGAGACGGCGAAGACGCCATCAACGACGATGACAAACGGTGGAGGAGATCCAGGCGTCGGAGTTCAACAAACACCACACTCCAATCGTTCGATTTAACCGCAAATTCTAGCTGAAATCAGTTATTACATAAATAATCGGAGATTTAAAATACCTAGATGTTTTATTCGAAGATTGAAACGAGAAGTTTGGAGTTTTTGGATTTTTAGGAAATAGGGTTTCGGTATAAAGCTGGGAGAACAAGAATTGTGGGAGTAAAAAAGGTAAAAGAGTTTGGGTGGTTGAGCTTATATAAGACGTGAGATGGCTCTTTGTATTCCCCGTATTTTACTCCGTTCGGACCGAGTCCAAGCCAGCCCACATCTTCCGGCCCATCAACCCAGTGCAAAGCGAAACAGGAAGAAAAGGTACTCGAGTCAGACACCGAACCGGGTAGAAATCTGTGCATTCCTCTAGCATTCAAACGACATCAAAGCACGCTTCGTATACAACAGAAGCATCCTTTGAGGGGGCAAAATGTCAGCCTACTTTGTGAACTAGGCAACACAAAGTCAAGAAACCAGACATTGAAGGGCATTTTTAATTAGAAGACTTCGGTTCGGATTGGAGAAGGCACTACAATCTAGATTGGATAGCTGCAGTTGTTCGGGTCGGATCAGAGCAACATATCGGTTCGGGTCGGATAGAGCTTTCTGTTCGTATCGGTGAACTGCTGATGAGGAAATTGGTAAGGTATATCTAATCGGATCGGAAGACAACACAATTTCAATCGGATCGGAAAGCCACCTGTTTGCCACGAAAATGGATCGGAGCGGAGCAGATTAGAGAAGAAGAGAGCATTGCATCCAAGCCAATCCGGGTCGGATCGGATATCCCGATCCGAACCCCTTGTTTGTGCGTCTCCGATCCGAGCCCATATTCCATGTTATTCTCCTGCAAAAGCGCCTGGATATCCGGACCGGTTGTGACCAGTTCCTACTCATAACGTCCGTTCCTTTGATGCGTTGTCAACATAATAATTCATCCGAACCCGAAGATAGTGGGATGGACGACATGTGGCCCCGACCCGGATCAGGTTTCAAGCAAATTCACACCTATAAATACCCCGTCTGGAGACAAAGAGAAGGATCTTTTTTAGGCACTTTGAGAATTCAACTACCTCCATAATCCGAACTCCATTGCTCCCGGAGAATCCAAATCTTCTTTCATTATTTGTTTTAATCTATTGAGTGAATATAAGCGAGTTGTGAGTGAAATCAAGTGACGATTACGTTGTATTTGCAACTGAATCATTGAATATAGTGAAAGATAAGTGGACGTAGGCATTTCTTCGCCGAACCACTATAAATCCTGTGTGTTCATTTTTATTTTTATCTCATCTTATTTGCTTTTAATCAATTTGGGTGTTAGAACCACTTTTGGGTCTAACACATTAAAAATGCAAACCCAAAATAAGAATCACCTGAATTGTAGTCGATCTGCAACACTGTAGTTTGCACCCTACCATATAGAACGTCCTCCTATACACACAAAAGGAACAAATAAACCAAATGTCGACTTTCTGATTAAGAATTTACTGGGCTTTCTGATTAAGTGTAAAATAATATATACCTGCCCCAAAGTCTAAACATATCGAATCATCATCTTCGGATGACACACATACTAGACTTTCTGATTAAGAATTTACTGGGCGATCCACCAGGTGGATGCATATTAGCTCACGCGAAGGGTTAGTAATCCATGCTTATTAGCTTTATCCAAATGCCGAATGTCCCTTCACTTAACCTTTGAAAAAAGCTGCTTTGACTTGCAACTTTCAGTTTCTTTGAAGCAGATTGTGTAGTGCAAGTTAACTTACACTACAGTCTGCTACAAAGTAGGGGAAAGTTGCTAGTGAAAGCAGCTTTTTACTAAGGTTAAGTGCAGCAGCATCCGACATTTGGATAAACCTAATAAGCATGGATACTCGACCCTACGCGTGAGCTAAAATGCATCCACCTGGTGAATCGCCTATTAAAACATTAACCAGAAAGTCTAGTAATCATCCATCTATCAAAATTTTCAACAAACCTGTTAAAATATTTTCGGTACACTTGTTATCTCTCAAAACAGAGTAAACTTGTTATAAGACAACCCAATTTAAATTTCAAGCATAAGGAAAACAAACAGTCAAATGACGATGAAATCATGGTAAAATATTAAACTATAATTATCCATTTGCTCAGTTACCGTCACATTTCAGATTCAACGTGGAAAACGATCTAAATAACATATCATCAAATGACTATTGCAAATAGAATCTGGTTATGGACAATTGACACTAAACATCTTAACATTAGTAAAGGTTACTGTATCATTATGACTAACTCATTGTTATTTCTTTTTTTCATGGATATATCGCAATCTAAAATTATACCATACATGTTTCGAGTAGCAATTCAGATGTTTTTTACATTATCACAAAACATGATTCAAAATTGATTTCTCTAGTTTCAGGGTATAACCACAAATCCGTCCCTAACCCAAAGTAGCAATCAACTAACGCACTTACACAAACCAATTCAATTGAAACAGCTAACACACTAACACAAAGTAGCAATCAACTATCACACAAAGATTTCAATTTATTCCCTACCATCAGGCATGCATGCCAAAATTCAATTGAAACACATACCTGCATTGTTGAAGGAGGGCTAGGGAGACCAAGGGTTGCTGCCTTTCTACCGAAGGAGAAGGTTGTTCGTGTTTGTCGAAGGTGGAGGCACGATTTGGTGACCGAAAACCCTAATTTAGGTTTTCGGTCACCATTAAAGTAAAACAAATGGAAAAGGGAGTGGCCAAATTGTTTATTCTGAGTGCCTAATATGATGCACAATATGATACGGATTCGATTTGGCCCAAAGCCATATCAAATTAACTAATCCGGGGATTCGTTGATGGACGGTCAGATTTAGGGCATTTGGGGTGGTGCAGCTCGCAAAATGTAGTTTGACACGGATCTGAGCACTATCAAATATGATACGGCTTTAACCCATATTATATCTCTGCATCCATTTGTGCCAAATTGGTTGTTATGTTGTAGTGATCACTCTTATTACTTATAATTTCGAGGATGAAATTCATTTAAGGGGGGGGGGAGAATGTAACGACTCGGATTTTTCTATCCATTATACAAACGATGTCAGTACGCAATCTTAAGAGAAAAACTCTACTCAATATTCATTCAAAACCCAATAACATGTTTCATCAAAATTCCATGCCTACATATTCAGCTCAATTCCTTGATTCATCATCGCTAATATATAATGCATGAATCTACGTGTATACAAGAGAATTAAAGTTCGGGACATCAAAAATGAAGCAACTTTTGCCTCTTGTTTTCAGTATAATCTATACTGGTTTTCATATATCAGTGCTGAATTCCAACGCTACCTATTTAGTTTAGTTGGTAAAAACAACAAACACCATTCTTTAAAATCAACTCATAGTGCTTATGGAAATAGACCTTCACCTGACTGTGTATACTATATAGTGACTTTTATGCTTTGATTATAAATATTACGGCCACTATGTCTTTGTTACACCCCAAAATGTAGTGTGCTCTAAGCTAATTAAATTCATATAAACACTGGTTGGTGCTTATAATATCGTTAATACATAAAAATGAGGATGATACAAATGTATAAAATTTGTATGAATAACTTAAATGAAACTTCCATGGCATAAATTACTCTAGTACACAACCGAAGTTACCACTATATTCACTCATTCAAGCTTACATATTAAAATAATAAACAAATTATATGGCTACCAATCAACAACCTGGAGAAATGAAACAACGCAACTACCTATTATTCTCTGCTTCCTGCCCTATTCTTCTCCAACTCACGCCACATGCAAGTCAAGATCATCCCAGGCTAAGAAAAATAAAAAACATGCCGCTAGGACCTATCTTGTACTAATGGAAGAGACATTGTTCTTTTCTTCTTATCTCCTACTATATATATGTGACTCTCTTCGATTATGTCGTGGCCATTTTTCTCTCTTCCCAGTTCTCAGTAAAAGAAAAAAAAACTGTAAGCTCATGTCTTCAAAAAATCCTCATCAACTCAAATAATCATCTAAAAATCGTGCAACTAATATTGTCGTGATCCTTAAAGAATTCCCTTCGATTTGGGGTATGTTTGGGAAGCTCGACGTAAATTTTCTGGAGTTCGACAACTTCACCATAGACGTAGAGTTGGGTTGCGTGGCCAACAAGGGAGGCGATGGGTCGAGTGGAGTATGTCATCGAGTTCATGGAGGAGAGTGGAGCGGATTACCAAAGTTTAGTGGAAATGTATGAATATAACTGTCGCGTATTTTACAGTGGGCTATAGTTCTTTGCCAAAATGGGAAAATGGGGAGGAGGACCAAGCTCGAAGCCGTGGGCCTAGGATGGTGTAGCTTGAGAAGGTGAAGAGAATGGGATTGGTTTCATGTGTTTTCATGGAGGATTGTGTGAGTAGGAATGGAGGCAAGTTCGGAAAATATATAGAGCTGCGGGTTTCACCTTTCGAACTGCAGGAGGAAGAAAAAAGAACATTGTAGGTGGGCGGGTTGTTTTGACATGGGCCATTAATTTCTTGGTGGGCTTTGGGCCACATTTTCTAAAAAAAGGAGGTGTTTAGATGGCATGCAAAGGTGGGGAACACACATCAGGCGGATGGGCAGAAGTATTTTTGTGCCATGCGAAAATAACATATTGGTGATGTCATTATTTTAAAATAAAACTTATGTTAATTTGAATTAAAATAGTATAATAATTTATTAATATTTTATCGACCTCATCCGTTAACAGAATCAAACATGATCAGTCATGATGGGACCGAGTGGTCGTAAGCTACGAGATGGAGCTGGTTTGGTCAGCATTGGAAGTAACGAAAATTCTTAATTAAATTAAACACTGGTTTTATTTAATTAAAACAAGCGTTTTAATCGACCAAAAAAACTAAGGTGAGTAAAACTCACTCAGTTATCCCGTCACTCCCACTTATATTTATTATAAGTCGGATTTAATGTTTTGTATGCTATGTTTGCTAATTATTGGATGATTTTAGGGCTGTCAATGGATACCCGAAAAATTCAAAATCCGTCCGCATTCGCATCCGAAAAGCGGATAAATATCCGATATCCGGGAAAGCGGATGCGGATGCGGATATAGGCATATCCACATCCGAAAATTATCCGTCCGCTTTTTTTCATGATTACAACTTAAATTATGTGTATTTTAACATAATTATATACTAATTTATTATTTTACAAAATTAAAAGTCTACGAAATGCATGTTAATTGCTCAAAATTATATATTATCATCATATTTATTTATTTTTAGCACTTTAGTAATCAATTAGGATGAAAAAGCTTAATATTAAGTTAAAAAAATTCATTTATGTTCATTGATTTATCGATCGTTGGCGGAGCGGATAATTATCCGATATCCGTCCGTATCCGCGGATGCGGATAACCGATATCCGAAAATGGTATCGGATGCGGATACAGATACGGCACTATCCGCATCCGAAAGTATCCGTTGACAGCCCTAGATGATTTGATGATTATTTGAATACATGTTGATTTAAATTAAACGTTCATTTAATTAAATCGAACCCAATCGTTATTTTTAACGATTATTTCCAATCGAGGTAACTTACCTCGTTGGTTATGTTTGTACTAATATAAACGTATTTAAAATTAATTGGATGTATGAATAGTCGTTGATAGTTGACCGGCAATTATTCAGGTTTATTTTGTTGTCGTATTAGATTGATGATTTTATTTAAATAAAGCATATTTGGATGCTAGGGGAAACAGGTTGGAGGGATCCAACTGAATTCTTTAAATTTATTGTTTATTTTCCTATGATATTCTATGAACTGTTTAACCAATATGATTGGATTATTGATTTGGTTGTTGATTGTTGAACCTAAATTCAACGTTGCTTGTTATTAACCAACGGGTAATACTGGTTGAGAAATTAATAGCAGATGGCCTAAATATTCATCGTTTTATAAAAGATTGATTTACCGTTACGTGAATCAATAGAAATGAAGTTATGAAATTTATTTTATAACTAAAGATAGATTTTTAAAATATATTATTTTTAAATGGAAGTTTATAAAAAGTAAATAAATATTTATTATTATTATTTAAAGTTCTTGTGCAATTATTAAGTGATTTATAAAGTTAATTCTTATATTAATAAGATTGACAAGCAAGTGAGCAGATATTAACGTAATGATTAATAACAGAGATGAATTGTTTTTAAGAAACAATTTAAATGAGACTATATTGAAATTGATTATTATTTATTAAATGATGATCAAAGTAAATGAGATTATTTTAACTAATCATATTATCAATTAATTTACATGGAAAGACTGATTGGAATTAATTAACGAATTAATCATATTAGAGTTGACCAAGTTAACCGCATTAACTAAAATTGATTATTAAATTAGGTTATTAATTAAATGGAAATCATTTATGGTGAAGTAAACCAGTTTTTAACTATGTTTAAAAATGTTGGTATTTAATTATTAATTATTTAGTATTAATTATAGTAGAAATTTTGGTATTAAAATTGTATTAATGAAAGCTTATGTAACTATAAAGCTATTTGTAGTTAAAAGATATTTTTAAGCGATTTTACCTTATTAATAACATAAGCTAAGTTTTAAATGGATGTTTAAAGTAAAATTCTTATTGAAATTATATTTAATAGGATGTTATAAACTCCAAGATTTTGATGAAGTCATAAAACCCAAGTTTTATTTGAACATATTATTGAAAAGAGTTATTACAAACGGTATGAATGGGATTAAAGCTGAAAATATGAAATTAAAGCCTAACTGGAGGTCGGTCGAGTTAAATGATTTTATGAGTGTTGATCTGATGTTGGTTTCGGCCTTCGGGGTTGATATTTAGGGGATTATTTTCTTACTAATTTACAGTTAGGGCTTGATGAAGGTATGAAAGGGAAATCGAATCGGAAACCCAAATATGAATTTAAAGTGGTTGGAGAGTTACGTTATCGGGATGCGATCTAAATTCACTATATTAAGTGAGAGATGAGGTTTTATCGCGATGTAACTAAATTGGGTTTGAAATAAACTTATCAAAAGTTTAATAAAAGTTTCTATTTAAAATAGAATTAAGGCTTGTATTTATAATGTTTTAAAAGATTGTTAAAGTTAACATAAAAAGGTTTCGAAAATATATTTATTTAATATTTAAATTAAGTAAATGCGGTTAAGATGTAAATCGGGTTTCATAATATAGTATGGTATTATAAAATATAATTCAAAAGGTTTATGTAAATTGAATAGAAGCTTTGAGTATAATATTATTTTTGAAAAGAAGCAAAAGACTGTGTTAATATTGGAAGATTTAAAAATATTGATTAAACGAATAGAGAATTAAAAAGGCCAAGTGGCGCTCTAAAATAAACCAATGGATTCATTTTATTTTTATGGTTGTCTATTTTGATAGTTAAATAATCAACTATCAAAATCAGGCCTAATGCATGTTGGTATGAAAAGACCGAGACCGAATTTATATTCAAAAACCATTCTGAACCAATGAATACGTAAACGAAGAAGATATATGATGCCGATCGAGATGGAAAAATTGAAGACGGTAAATCTTCATGAATAGGGGAACTATTGTTGAATTTCTTTAGCTGATCCTTGGAGATATTTCGACAGTGATTCTGTAGTGATTGGAATCTACGGATTGCTAGGACTACTCACTACTTATCTATAGGGTGATTCCTAGGATGTGGTAGGAGGTGCCTTTGTTTGTCCGGTCCCAAGACAACTTGTATGGATGAGTGTCTAACAGAGTATTTCCAAAAGGGTCACGTACTAAGATTTCTTCAAACGTACCATGGTAGGTAGTGGAGAGGGGCACTTCTCTTAGCTTAACAACTAGAGTATTTTTGTTGATGCCAATTAGTGATTTTTTGACGGATCTGACGATGTGGCATTCAAAAGTGAATGATGGCCAGATGATATAAAGATAGTTAAAATCTCAAGCCTCATCAACCAGGAAATACAAAAATCGGGAAGGCAGCATGTCTAATTGGGTTGCTCCCAATTAGGGTGTATTGTCACCATCTAAAGAATATTCATTTTGTTACTTCTTTTCATTGTATCTCCCGGGAACGGTTATGTTGGATCCAATCGTAAGTGACAATATATTCAGAACATTCAAACGAAATGAATGGCCGATCATATGTGGCCGAGTTGCAAGATGTTCTTGTTGAACTCCAATGTATACCCACTATAGTATACTGATTAGAAGGTGGTTCCATACCTTGTCATAGTCGGAATCCAATCACCAGTAAGCGCTCGCAGGTTTTGATTGTATACTATGTATGTGGAGCTTGAGATGCAAGCGTTCTGCTAGATTGCTATTTACTGATTTAGACACACTATAATATCAGAAACGATATGATTTGAAAAATGTTGTGGGTTATCGTAAGGTAAAAACCGTTCATGTTTATGTGTGAATTGGTCTTACCATTATCCATTTATTTCAAAAAGATTTTTACTTTAAATCAAGTTGGATGATACATTAAACTTAGTGAGTTTTCTCACGTTGGTTCACCAAACCGATCCTTGCGTTTGCAATGCTCAGGTCAGACTAAGTTTACAGGTTCAGATTATCGGATGATGTGAAGTCTAGAGACGAGCTAGAGAAGTTCAAACATGTGATATCTAGTATTATTTCACTATATGTTGTATATGAGGACAGATTGTTATAACTGTCTAGATGTATTGATGTAATCTGATGATTGTAAGTTTTATTACAAGCTCTCAATAATAATTTATTTCTGTATTATATTTTGTTCCGCTACGATGTTAGACTCTAATTCTATGTTGGTTCTTCTTCTTATTCTTCTATTCTAATATTTCTTTCTTTCTTTTCTCACCCTCTATTTTTTTTTCTTTTAGCTTTCTGGGTTTTCGGTACTTGAGTTTGGACACGGGATGTGTTAGTGTCTAGGTTCAAGTGTCGAAATTTCCGGGTCGCTACATCTTCGAACCAGAGTCGAATGAAAAGATCTTCCATTGTCATTTGCTTGCTTTTATGCTTTAGATGATTCTTTAAATATTTTCATGATGGATGTAGCTTTTCGATGGCGGCAACTATTTGAAATGATTCGCTTAATGATATTCCATCATCATGGATTTCATGAATTATCACCTGCAACTCATGGATTTGACTGATAACAGTTCTAACATCTATCATTTTGAAATCGTAGAACAACCCGACAATGAACTATAGATCGGGGTTCGTCTATATTCGGTTGTATGTAGTTATGTACATCACTCTAGATTTTTTGTTCTCGATGAGGTAAACAGATGTTTAGATTCTGGTGCATGTTGTTGTGTTGGTATAAAGAGTACACAATGAACATGCCTCCTGCATTATTGAGTCTGCAAGTCATACATCGAATACTGTTGTCCATGCATGCATCGGTGGGAGAGTATTCAGTTGGTTTCACATATCCTACTGGTATTAGGCACGACCTGATGAAGGCTCTATCTTAGATTTATCTAGGGAGCAAGGATAATACTTTATGTGCACCATGGGATTTATTCTAGATTACCCTGACACAAATTGATCAGCTGCATAGTGGTCTTACTCTCTCTATTACGCACCATATATGTCTCCTTCGTGTTGTTTTGTGCACATCGAACTATCTTCCTATTTGGTACTTGGGAGAACGGTGTTACTACCAATACATAGGAGAGATGCATGCGCCTGGAGATCCACTTTCTTGTGATGATATGTTCAGCGGACGTTAGGCTATTGGGTCGCAGTACAAACGGGGCCTTAGACAAGCTGGACTGATGGATACAACAAACATTTTTCATATCAAATATAGATGTTGAAATATAATGAGACAGAGTTGCCCCTCGATGCTACATTTTATCGGATTATAATCGGATTGTGAACTCGATTATATAGGTTTATGTTCGGTTATAAGTACAATTCATCCGCCACCATTTTCTTTTGATTCCATCCCATCACAGTACTCGTAGCATCCCATGAATTTTGGTATGGATGATTGTTCCAGAGCATATGATCTCAACGGTGCTTTGATCGAAGTGCCTATAGTATATCCATCGGATGAGGGTATTCTTGGTATTCCTACCCATGGATTGTACTCTCTTATTAGGTATTTAAACTTATTGTTAAAAAAATTGCAATTATTTAAGAAACATATAGTAAAATAGTATTTTTAATTACAATATTCTCCCCGCTTAGACCATCATATACGGTATATTGCCACTATTCAGCGTATGGCGCTATTTCATTCTCAGATGTCGAGTCAGCAACATCAGTTGGAGATGTAGGTGATGCAGGGTCAGATGTAGACTCAGATTGACGGTCTACTGGCTCAGTTATATACTTTTGGATTTAGGGGTGCTGGAGGTGTCGGGGTGCAGGCGATGATGAGGATGAGGAAGACGAGAACAATGGCGAGCATGGCGATGACAGTGGTACAGTAGACTTACAATGACTTTAGATTTTATTTATATTTTACTTGCTTTCATGATGTATATATGTATTTGTCATTTTGTATCATTGTATGTTACATATCGACATAGTTCAAGTATATTATATGTTATTCTATGTTGTTGATCATTGTATGTTACATGTCCCTATTTCATAACTACATTACTGCATATTTGATCATTTTTGTTATACAACTAGACAGCTCAAAGCATTAATTCATCATGTAAAATGATAAATCGGTATATGTTCTTAACAAGCATATACAATAAACTGATAATAACCATAAGATATAACCAACATTCATGAAAAGTAAAAAACATAAATAAACTACATGTTATTTTCAATCTGTAGTGCTTCTAAAGCATTTTTGAAATGTATTACCTTATGTTCTAACTCGTTTGAATATAGGTGACGCCCCTTGCATATAAACGTTGATCTACCCATTTTGACTATTGCAACCGTCTGCCAAAATGGACATAATTGGATTGTACGATCAATAATTTGACTATATGCCCTTATTACAATCTCCATTGCATACCTGGGATGGCAAGAAATTAGGAAAGAGCTAATCTCTTATTCATATGAAGGCTGAGCAACTAAAATTTGGTTGTTCAAATTTAGGTTGACCAACTAAAATTTGGTCTACCTCTTGCTTATTTAGAGGATCAAAAACCTCCTAAAGTCTTAGTTTGTTAAAATGTTGAAACTCATAGTGTATGTCCTTGTGGTGGTGTTGTTGTACTTGATAAGTCAATCCTCGTTGGTGCATGGACTATCCGATGTTGGTAACCGAAGCCAGGATCAATAGATGAAGACCGTGATGACATTGTTATGAGGAGAAAATAAGTATGAACCGTTTGGGATATTGGAATAGGTAATCATGAGGAGGAAGGAGATTAAATGTAACAACCCGTAAAATGCGAGCCAGTTTGAAATTTTTATTTTGGCGATTTTAGCGAATTTTGAATATTTAAAATAGATTATTTTAGATAATATCGACGAGAAATTTATTTTGAATATAATTTGAACGTATATATTATATACGTCGTCGTTAGAATATATATAATAATTATATATAATTATAAAAGGAAATGAAAATGGCGCGGTAGTTCGAAAATTCGATTTCTAATTTCAAATGGATATACAGAATTCGTTATAAGTCAGAATTGAACGAAACAAGAAATATTTGAATCTGTATAACTATATCTTTGTAACGAAGTTAACAAACTGAGATTTCATCTTAGAAATGATAAGATATGTCCAGTTTAAAATTAGAAATAGTCGCTGTGGAATTTATATATATTTTTATATATATAAGGCCCTAAAAAAAATAGCAATTTTGCAAACGACCTCGGATTTCGACGAAACCAGTTTTGTTGGGTCCGGGATGTGAAGTTATTGCTAGGTTTCAAATTTCATAATTTTTCGAATCAATATGTGAGCGTGGCAAAGGAAAACGCATTTGACCAGTTTTAGTTGATTTTAATCGACTGGAAAATGGCCATTTTTCAGACGGTCTCAGAATTCGACGAAACTAGTTTTGTTAGGACCGTATCGTCAATACGAAGCTAGAAAATATTTTTCGAGAATTTTTAGAGTTAGCATGTGACCCCGGTAATTTGAAATGTGCGTTTAAAATTCAATATAGTGATTTAAATGTAGATTTAAAGGAAACTGATCGAAACGATCAAATCAGCTAGCGATACATATCCCATTGTGTTCAGAATGGGGGTGAAACGCTAGGGACGACAGGCGGGGGGCCTCGTTTCGAGGTCGCAAGTAAAAGTCAACTTTTTGGGAAGTAATTGATTAAATAAATAAAATAAAAAAACGTTCTCTCCTTTAACCTCGTTCTGCCCCCCCCCCCCCCGAGTAATTTCATTCTTCAGGAAAAAAAAAACAAGAAGAGAACGAAAGGGGGGCGCGATCGACGCTGCCCCCCCCCCCCCCCCGATGAGCCACCGCGCCTAGGCGGCGCAGCCACCACAGGCGCTGACCATCGCGAGTCTTCCCCCCCCCCCCTCCAGCTTCTCCTCCTCTTCGTTCGACTCCACCGCAGCCTTACAGCCCTCCGCCTCGACCACAGCCACCCGCGCCCCAGAGCCGACCACCGACCTCCCCTCCGCCATGAATTCCCCTCCTCCGACCACCTGCGCGCCTCCCCTAGCCTCCAATCACCCAACGCCAACTCCATAAACTCCCTCTCTCGTTTTGCGAAGAAAAGCAAAGGTGAAAACCTTTAATTTCATTTTATTTTCTGTTTCTATTATTGTTAGGAAAAGTTAGGATTTTTTAATTAGTTAAAACTGAGATTTCTAAAATAAAGTTTTGATTTTTAAAACATAAAGTTTTGATTTTTAAAACATAAAGTTTTGATTTTTAAAACATAAAAGTTTTGATTTTTAAAACATAAAGTTTTGATTTTTAAAACATAAAAGATTTGATTTTTAAAACATAAAAGACGATATTTTGAGATGAGTAGTGAAATATAATTTTCATATAAGGAAGATAATCAAAATATGATTTTTATATTTTTAAAGTATTAAAAATATAATCTTTATAGGATAGAGAATATAAAAATATCATCTTTGTATGTGTAGCGAAATAAAAACCTGTTTTTTATTTTATATACGTTGAGATAAAGTGGTAATTTTTATAAAGGCGAAAACTTTATTTTTATAAAGGCGAAAACTTTATTTTTATAAAGGCGAAAACTTTATTTTTGAAATGGAATTTTTGTCTATATAGTAGCAATGTAGAAATAGAATTTTTATCCATAGAACGAGATAGTAAAAATTCGATTTTTATATATTGAATAGCGAACTAAAAATTCGATTTTTATATATTGAATAGCGAACTAAAAATTCGATTTTTATATATTGAATAGCGAACTAAAAATTCGATTTTTATATATTGAATAGCGAACTAAAAATTCGATTTTTATATATTGAATAGCGAACTAAAAATTCGATTTTTATATATTGAATAGCGAACTAAAAATTCGATTTTTATATATTGAATAGCGAACTAAAAATTCGATTTTTATATATTGAATAACGAAGTCAAAATTCGATTTTTACATAGGTAGTAAAAGCGGACGACGAAGATGACGAAGATGCGATAGCAATGAAGTTTTCTATCAATGAAGTGCCGTGGAGCTAGGATAGCTTTAGGTGAGAATTTCTCACCTCTCAATTTCTTTTCTAGTTATATATATATACTAGGATGCAGACGGTGCTTAGTAGCACCCGACACAATCGTCCACAGACCATGGAATTGTTTGTTTGGCTGCATAGGTTAGTTATATGATTTGATTTGAATTAGGTTGTTTGGTGATTTTGATTGATGTGTGAATGGCGTGGGCCTTCACTAGACCGGGGATAAGGCTAGGCCTTGTCCCGTTTCTAGTATCGTGCCGTTATGCCGCCGAAATTTTCTAAAATATGTTAGAAAAATAAAGATATCATTTTTATCTTGAAAATGAATAATAGAAATTCATATGTTGGAATAAAATGTTTTATCGTTAAAAATATAATTTTTAACGTGAATATGAATATAGTGAAAATGAATAAATAAATATTCATTTACAAACCAGACGGTTTGTTTATGTACACTTATTTGAAGGACATTGATTGGGTCGATAAATTTTACACATCGCCCAACAGCACAAATAAAATAGGTGTTTGATTGTTTGAAACCCCACACGGGTGTTAGGATGAAATTAGAAGTTCACTCATCCTGATTGATTAAATGTGTCGATCGATTG